>JACGZH010000008.1:0-1450098 GCA_014706385.1 Phaffia rhodozyma
TAACCCTAACCCTAACCCTAACCCTAACCCTAACCCTAACCCTAACCCTAACCCTAACCCTAACCCTAACCCTAACCCTAACCCTAACCCTAACCCTAACCCTAACCCTAACCCTAACCGACACCGCTGCCCTCGACCAGATCGACCAGGCCATCGACCTCGCATCCTCCCACACATCCCTCCTTGACCGCTTCCTCTCCCTCGTCAAACTGCCCACCGCGAGCAAACCTCTCCACGGTCGCCAGCTCAAGGCCTTCCAAGATGCAGCAGAGCGGATGGCGTTCGCCTATGTCTCAAAGCCCAGTGAGCACACTCTGTTTGACTTTCTCTGTCTCCCAAAAGTCGGCCTTGTCCCTGGCTTTGCTCCTGGCGTCAACTCGGCTGCCAGGCTGCGAGCATACCCTGCTGTGTCTTGGCCGGAGCACTCCTCTCGCTCTGCTGGCGATCGTCGGCCTGGTGATCTCAAGCATGCCGTCGGCAGACAGGTCTCTTCTGGCTATCTCTCTCGTGCTGCCAGTCTGCTTTCCGACCGGTCTCCTGTCCTTGCTCTGAGTGAGGATGTGATGGCGAGGTTGCATGCAAAACATCCATCCGGTGACCCCTCTCCGTTTTCGTCTCGTGCTGGCCCTCATCCTGGCGACAGCCCGGAAGAGCAAGCCGTTCTCCCTGCGTTTGCCAAGTTCTCCAGAGAGACCTCTCCCGGTATCTCTGGCTGGACTCAGCCTCTGCTTTCCCTTGCCCTCGCCCGGCAGCCTGTCCGTGAGATGGTCCGTGTGCTTACCGGTCAGATCTCTCAGGGTACAGCACCCGGCATCCAGCTTCTCTGTGCTTCCAGACTGACTCCTCTCGAAAAGACAGGCGGCGGGGTCAGACCGATCGCGGTGGGCGAGCTGCTCTATCGGCTGGTAAGCAAGATCCTTCTCAAGGCCAGACTCAGACAGACCATGCTCCTAGACTGTCAGCTTGGCGTCGGCTCCAAGGGCGGAGTCGAGCCGATCGTCAGACTGGTTGACGAGGCAACGAGAGGTGATCTCCGTGGCACTTACAACCACCTCGTCAGTCTGGACTTTTCTAACGCGTTCAACACTGTCAGCAGACGAGACCTCGCCGACGGACTCAAGGACTGGGCTCCCGAGCTCTATCGGGCCGGTCGGTGGGCATACGGTGAGCATACCACTCTGGTCTGTACCGGATCAGACGGCCAGGTCGTCACGATGGCTTCCCAGCAGGGGGTCAGACAGGGCGATCCGTTCGGGCCTCTCTTCTTTTCTCTTGCCATCAGACGGTTCATGTCCCAGCTTCGTCAGTTCGTAGGCCTCGACGGTCTGGTCGTCAGCTATCTAGACGATGTGTTCATCCTGACAAATGACTCTGGAGCACTCGAGAAAGTCATCGCGTTCGTAGAAGCAAGTAGCACATCTTTATCACTAAACAAATCAAAGTCAAAGATACATGACCTGTTTTCTATCGAGTCCCATGGCCTCGAGCTTCTCGGCACCGCCATCGGCAGCACACAGTTCCGAGCGGCCTTCCTCCAACGCAAGATCCACCACGAGCTTGCCATCATCCGGAAACTGCCCAGCCTCCACTACCAGCACGGTCTCTTGCTTCTCCGTCGATGCGTCCAGATGAACCTGCGGCACCTCCAACGAACACTAGACACGTCAGATCTCGATCACCCATGGACTGCACTAGACGACGCACTCACCGAGGCGGTTCTCCTCATCCGGAACTCTCCCCGTCGACTCGACACCGACAGAGCCATCATCCAGCTCCCCACCCGGTTCGGCGGCCTCGGTGTGCTCTCGTTCGCCGACGTCGCCCCACTCGCCTATCAGGCCGCAAACGAGGCAGCAGACACCATCATCGCACCCATCCTCGGCGGCTTTGACATGTCGGACGTCCAGCCAATGTCCCAAAGGGCTAGAACAAACAGCATGGTCGAACACAAGCTGAGCATTCTCCTTTCTCAGCTCTCACAGCATCAACAGGACTCACTGGCTGAAAACGCGACGTTCCTCGGCCGCAGATGGCTCAACATCATCCCCTTCACCTCCTCGCTCTCCCTCAGAGACGTCCACATCGCCGCCGGTCTCCACTTCCTCACCTTCTGCCCCGGCCGGTCCGACCTCTGCAACAGCTGCCACCACCAGAACCACTACGGACACGACGAGGTCTGCCACGGCCGCAACCCAGACACCCTCGCTAGACACGGCAACATCAAGCGGTTAGTACACAAGTCGCTCGCTGCGAACAGCATGTTCAACGTAGAGAACGAACCACTTGTCCCTGGCACCTCCATGCGGACCGATCTCCGGATCACTTCGCCCGACGGTGTCGTCGAGATCGACGTCGCTGTAGTCTCGATCGCATCCGACGCCGCACGAGAGATCGCCAGACGGACCCATCTGTACCCACAGGCCGCCAAACAAAACAGATCAGCCTTTGCCACTCGGTTCGCCAGACGGAACGACCCGCCCGGTGTCCAGCTCGACCCAGCCCACCAAGCGGTCGTCGCGATCCTGGACGGGAAAGCAAAAGAAAAGGTACAGACCTATGCGAACCGGATCTATCTTCCCTTCGAGCCCTTCATCCTCACCACCGGCGGGGCGATCGACTGCCGGGCGAACGAGCTGATCGACCGGTGGACCAAGCACCTCGGTCCGTCTGCCGCTGGCCGTCTTCTCAGTCATCTTGCTGTCGTCCTGTTGTCTGCCAGGGCTGCCCACTGGCAGTTCTGAACAAAGTCGAGGTGGACGGAAGTGGATGGAAGCGAGAAGGAGTCGTTCTGTTGCGTGTTTCGTTGTGAGATTTACTTCATGATGATGGTGGTCGATGATCAACTTGCAGTTTGCATCTCTTTCTCTTTCTTCTTTCTTTCTTTCTTTTCTTTCTATCTTATCTTCTTTTCTTTCTTTCTTTCTTTCCATCTTATCTCGTTTTCTTTTCGTCTTATCTTGTTTCCTTCCATCTTACTCTATTTCTCTCTTTCTACTTCTACTTCTGTTTCTACTTCTGTTTCGATCTCTTTACTTCCTTCTTCTTCATTTTATCCTACTTTATTCTTTACCTCTTTCTCTATTTCTATCTTTACTTCTACTTCTATTTCTATCCTTACTTCTACTTCTATTTCTTTCTTTACTTCTACTTCCATTTCTACTTCTTCCCCTCTTCTTCCTACCTCCCCTTAGCGTACACCTCCTACAGCTGTCGGTCCTCTTTCTTTCTTCTTTCTGCTCGCTACAACCAGACCTTGCTAAAAGAACTATCTATGAATCTAAGACCCTAACCCGGATCAGACGGCCAGGTCGTCACGATGGCTTCCCAGCAGGGGGTCAGACAGGGCGATCCGTTCGGGCCTCTCTTCTTTTCTCTTGCCATCAGACGGTTCATGTCTCAGCTTCGTCAGTTCGTAGGCCTCGACGGTCTGGTCGTCAGCTATCTAGACGATGTGTTCATCCTGACAAATGACTCTGGAGCACTCGAGAAAGTCATCGCGTTCGTAGAAGCAAGTAGCACATCTTTATCACTAAACAAATCAAAGTCAAAGATACATGACCTGTTTTCTATCGAGTCCCATGGCCTCGAGCTTCTCGGCACCGCCATCGGCAGCACACAGTTCCGAGCGGCCTTCCTCCAACGCAAGATCCACCACGAGCTTGCCATCATCCGGAAACTGCCCAGCCTCCACTACCAGCACGGTCTCTTGCTTCTCCGTCGATGCGTCCAGATGAACCTGCGGCACCTCCAACGAACACTAGACACGTCAGATCTCGATCACCCATGGACTGCACTAGACGACGCACTCACCGAGGCGGTTCTCCTCATCCGGAACTCTCCCCGTCGACTCGACACCGACAGAGCCATCATCCAGCTCCCCACCCGGTTCGGCGGCCTCGGTGTGCTCTCGTTCGCCGACGTCGCCCCACTCGCCTATCAGGCCGCAAACGAGGCAGCAGACACCATCATCGCACCCATCCTCGGCGGCTTTGACATGTCGGACGTCCAGCCAATGTCCCAAAGGGCTAGAACAAACAGCATGGTCGAACACAAGCTGAGCATTCTCCTTTCTCAGCTCTCACAGCATCAACAGGACTCACTGGCTGAAAACGCGACGTTCCTCGGCCGCAGATGGCTCAACATCATCCCCTTCACCTCCTCGCTCTCCCTCAGAGACGTCCACATCGCCGCCGGTCTCCACTTCCTCACCTTCTGCCCCGGCCGGTCCGACCTCTGCAACAGCTGCCACCACCAGAACCACTACGGACACGACGAGGTCTGCCACGGCCGCAACCCAGACACCCTCGCTAGACACGGCAACATCAAGCGGTTAGTACACAAGTCGCTCGCTGCGAACAGCATGTTCAACGTAGAGAACGAACCACTTGTCCCTGGCACCTCCATGCGGACCGATCTCCGGATCACTTCGCCCGACGGTGTCGTCGAGATCGACGTCGCTGTAGTCTCGATCGCATCCGACGCCGCACGAGAGATCGCCAGACGGACCCATCTGTACCCACAGGCCGCCAAACAAAACAGATCAGCCTTTGCCACTCGGTTCGCCAGACGGAACGACCCGCCCGGTGTCCAGCTCGACCCAGCCCACCAAGCGGTCGTCGCGATCCTGGACGGGAAAGCAAAAGAAAAGGTACAGACCTATGCGAACCGGATCTATCTTCCCTTCGAGCCCTTCATCCTCACCACCGGCGGGGCGATCGACTGCCGGGCGAACGAGCTGATCGACCGGTGGACCAAGCACCTCGGTCCGTCTGCCGCTGGCCGTCTTCTCAGTCATCTTGCTGTCGTCCTGTTGTCTGCCAGGGCTGCCCACTGGCAGTTCTGAACAAAGTCGAGGTGGACGGAAGTGGATGGAAGCGAGAAGGAGTCGTTCTGTTGCGTGTTTCGTTGTGAGATTTACTTCATGATGATGGTGGTCGATGATCAACTTGCAGTTTGCATCTCTTTCTCTTTCTTCTTTCTTTCTTTCTTTTCTTTCTATCTTATCTTCTTTTCTTTCTTTCTTTCTTTCCATCTTATCTCGTTTTCTTTTCGTCTTATCTTGTTTCCTTCCATCTTACTCTATTTCTCTCTTTCTACTTCTACTTCTGTTTCTACTTCTGTTTCGATCTCTTTACTTCCTTCTTCTTCATTTTATCCTACTTTATTCTTTACCTCTTTCTCTATTTCTATCTTTACTTCTACTTCTATTTCTATCCTTACTTCTACTTCTATTTCTTTCTTTACTTCTACTTCCATTTCTACTTCTTCCCCTCTTCTTCCTACCTCCCCTTAGCGTACACCTCCTACAGCTGTCGGTCCTCTTTCTTTCTTCTTTCTGCTCGCTACAACCAGACCTTGCTAAAAGAACTATCTATGAATCTAAGACCCTGCCATCAGACGGTTCATGTCTCAGCTTCGTCAGTTCGTAGGCCTCGACGGTCTGGTCGTCAGCTATCTAGACGATGTGTTCATCCTGACAAATGACTCTGGAGCACTCGAGAAAGTCATCGCGTTCGTAGAAGCAAGTAGCACATCTTTATCACTAAACAAATCAAAGTCAAAGATACATGACCTGTTTTCTATCGAGTCCCATGGCCTCGAGCTTCTCGGCACCGCCATCGGCAGCACACAGTTCCGAGCGGCCTTCCTCCAACGCAAGATCCACCACGAGCTTGCCATCATCCGGAAACTGCCCAGCCTCCACTACCAGCACGGTCTCTTGCTTCTCCGTCGATGCGTCCAGATGAACCTGCGGCACCTCCAACGAACACTAGACACGTCAGATCTCGATCACCCATGGACTGCACTAGACGACGCACTCACCGAGGCGGTTCTCCTCATCCGGAACTCTCCCCGTCGACTCGACACCGACAGAGCCATCATCCAGCTCCCCACCCGGTTCGGCGGCCTCGGTGTGCTCTCGTTCGCCGACGTCGCCCCACTCGCCTATCAGGCCGCAAACGAGGCAGCAGACACCATCATCGCACCCATCCTCGGCGGCTTTGACATGTCGGACGTCCAGCCAATGTCCCAAAGGGCTAGAACAAACAGCATGGTCGAACACAAGCTGAGCATTCTCCTTTCTCAGCTCTCACAGCATCAACAGGACTCACTGGCTGAAAACGCGACGTTCCTCGGCCGCAGATGGCTCAACATCATCCCCTTCACCTCCTCGCTCTCCCTCAGAGACGTCCACATCGCCGCCGGTCTCCACTTCCTCACCTTCTGCCCCGGCCGGTCCGACCTCTGCAACAGCTGCCACCACCAGAACCACTACGGACACGACGAGGTCTGCCACGGCCGCAACCCAGACACCCTCGCTAGACACGGCAACATCAAGCGGTTAGTACACAAGTCGCTCGCTGCGAACAGCATGTTCAACGTAGAGAACGAACCACTTGTCCCTGGCACCTCCATGCGGACCGATCTCCGGATCACTTCGCCCGACGGTGTCGTCGAGATCGACGTCGCTGTAGTCTCGATCGCATCCGACGCCGCACGAGAGATCGCCAGACGGACCCATCTGTACCCACAGGCCGCCAAACAAAACAGATCAGCCTTTGCCACTCGGTTCGCCAGACGGAACGACCCGCCCGGTGTCCAGCTCGACCCAGCCCACCAAGCGGTCGTCGCGATCCTGGACGGGAAAGCAAAAGAAAAGGTACAGACCTATGCGAACCGGATCTATCTTCCCTTCGAGCCCTTCATCCTCACCACCGGCGGGGCGATCGACTGCCGGGCGAACGAGCTGATCGACCGGTGGACCAAGCACCTCGGTCCGTCTGCCGCTGGCCGTCTTCTCAGTCATCTTGCTGTCGTCCTGTTGTCTGCCAGGGCTGCCCACTGGCAGTTCTGAACAAAGTCGAGGTGGACGGAAGTGGATGGAAGCGAGAAGGAGTCGTTCTGTTGCGTGTTTCGTTGTGAGATTTACTTCATGATGATGGTGGTCGATGATCAACTTGCAGTTTGCATCTCTTTCTCTTTCTTCTTTCTTTCTTTCTTTTCTTTCTATCTTATCTTCTTTTCTTTCTTTCTTTCTTTCCATCTTATCTCGTTTTCTTTTCGTCTTATCTTGTTTCCTTCCATCTTACTCTATTTCTCTCTTTCTACTTCTACTTCTGTTTCTACTTCTGTTTCGATCTCTTTACTTCCTTCTTCTTCATTTTATCCTACTTTATTCTTTACCTCTTTCTCTATTTCTATCTTTACTTCTACTTCTATTTCTATCCTTACTTCTACTTCTATTTCTTCCTTTACTTCTACTTCCATTTCTACTTCTTCCCCTCTTCTTCCTACCTCCCCTTAGCGTACACCTCCTACAGCTGTCGGTCCTCTTTCTTTCTTCTTTCTGCTCGCTACAACCAGACCTTGCTAAAAGAACTATCTATGAATCTAAGACCCTAACCCTAACCCTAAATGAGTACCCACAGGCCGCCAAACAAAACAGATCAGCCTTTGCCACTCGGTTCGCCAGACGGAACGACCCGCCCGGTGTCCAGCTCGACCCAGCCCACCAAGCGGTCGTCGCGATCCTGGACGGGAAAGCAAAAGAAAAGGTACAGACCTATGCGAACCGGATCTATCTTCCCTTCGAGCCCTTCATCCTCACCACCGGCGGGGCGATCGACTGCCGGGCGAACGAGCTGATCGACCGGTGGACCAAGCACCTCGGTCCGTCTGCCGCTGGCCGTCTTCTCAGTCATCTTGCTGTCGTCCTGTTGTCTGCCAGGGCTGCCCACTGGCAGTTCTGAACAAAGTCGAGGTGGACGGAAGTGGATGGAAGTGGATGGAAGTGGATGGAAGTGGATGGAAGTGATAGAGAATGGATGGAAGCGAGAAGGAGTCGTTCTGTTGCGTGTTTCGTTGTGAGATTTACTTCATGATGATGGTGGTCGATGATCAACTTGCAGTTTGCATCTCTTTCTCTTTCTTCTTTCTTTCTTTCTTTTCTTTCTATCTTATCTTCTTTTCTTTCTTTCTTTCTTTCCATCTTATCTCGTTTTCTTTTCGTCTTATCTTGTTTCCTTCCATCTTACTCTATTTCTCTCTTTCTACTTCTACTTCTGTTTCTACTTCTGTTTCGATCTCTTTACTTCCTTCTTCTTCATTTTATCCTACTTCATTCTTTACCTCTTTCTCTATTTCTATCTTTACTTCTACTTCCATTTCTTCCTTTACTTCTACTTCCATTTCTACTTCTTCCCCTCTTCCTCCTACCTCCCCTTACCTCCCCTTAGCGTACACCTCGTACACCTGTCGGTCCTCTTTCTTTCTTCTTTCTGCTCGCTACAACCAGACCTTGCTAAAAAGAACTATCTATGAATCTAAAACCCTAACCAGACCTTGCTAAAAGAACTATCTATGAATCTAAGACCCTAACCCTATTTTATTAAATATCGTATCTACAAAAGAATGTGAGTCCAAAAAAGAACCCGACGCGGGACTCGAACCCGCAGCCTTCAGATTAGAAGTCTGACGCCCTACCATTGAGCTAGCCAGGCTGTTGATGTAGTTGCCTGTCGATTTGGAATACAAGTACATGTCTGCCCCGCGTCTTTTGAATATTATTACTGAAATAAAAGGGCGAAAATGGACTTTTCGTTCTGGCACTTGTTCCCAATCAAGTCCTCACTGGTTTCCCAAACCATATACACACCACTCAGGTGTTTCAGTAAAATGGATTCTATGACATGACTATGGACTGATAAAATAGCAAATTGGAGTTGGCAGGATTCGAACCTGCGCCCCCTGAACTACGTAGAGCCGCTCTTCTTACCGAGTCACGATTGTCAATGGTTACGCGTGGTGTAATTTGCAGCACGTAACCCTAACCGTTGACGCCCGTCCTTTCTTTTTTTTTTCTTTTTTTTTCTTTTTCTTTTTTTTTCTTTTTTTTCTTTTCTTTTTTCATCACCTCCCACGACGCGACCTTACGTAAGCATGCGCTCCCCGCCCGCCCACTTCTCGTCCTTTCGTCTTCTTGGATTTTTTCCCTTTTTCGCCCATATCTCCATCAATCCAGCCCGGATCGCTCTACTTCTTTCACCATCCTGACCGGGCGACCTTGCTTCATCGACCCATACCGTTTTTTGTATCTTTCCACATCTTTCCCTTTTTTCGACTTTTCTTCGGCCCGTCTTCGGCTTAGCTCCCGCTTGTCTCACCATCTCCTTGTCCCATCAGGTCACCTCACAGACTGTAGCTTGGCTTGTCAAAATGCCTGTTCATTTTTCTGTATCTTGTTCCTTTTCATCTCGTTTCATCTCATTCCATTTGATTCGATTCGTCTCTGATGCTCAGAGTCCGCTCTCGTATGGCTCGTGTCTCTTCCCAGTCATGTCCACAGTGAACGTACTCGACTGCTCTGTCTCTGGCCTGAGCGCCAACATGAACAACGAAAGAAGAGTACATAGGTACATGACATGGCTGGTCGCTACTCTTCCGTGCGCCAGCTCTCCCCCTTACACTTGTGGCACTGTGTCTCCCTCGGCTGCCTCGTCCACTATGAGGTCTTCAGTTGTCTCGTCCAGTTGCAGCACCTTGGAATAGCCCTCTGCCAGTATGTTGCTTACCACGATTGAAGCATCATCGTGCATTCTCGTAACCGGTATGCCAGAGGACGCTGTAGAGCTCCGTACAACAATGTAGTCCATCAGTGGGTGATGTTCTGCATTGTTGCCCATGTCGGACATGGCACTGAAAAGCTTCCATTGAGTTTCCATCACGTGTGCTCCCACATACAGCTTCATGTCGGTGACACTGTAGACCAGGTCGTCAGTGTTGACGCCGTGGGCGGCCACCACATTCCAGAACCCACGCGGCTGTAGCTCTCTCAGCTCAGCCCTTCCACTTGACAATGCAACGAGTTCGTTCAGGGTGACGCCCCACCCCCCATCGAGCGCGCTTGCGTGCATCAGACTGCATTCGCAGTTATCGTCACATACGATTTTCCTTCCTGGCCTGATGTATATCTCATCGTCGTAGTCTGGTTTATATTTCCTGTTGGGATACTCGACCTTTGGCATGATACTCGACAGCTGGACGGAGACTTTGCCACAGAATAGCCAAGACAGCTCTCGTTCAGCGAAGGAGCCTTATGAGCGCGCACTGGATCCAGTGGGAGAAGACTCACTCAAGCGGTGGAATGAGGTCGGTAGATCAGAACAGAAGCTCTAAATAGAGTAGAGACAGTGAGTGATGGAAGAAGAGCAGTCTGATATGATGTGGCGACTTTATAGAAAAACACGGCGAAGGAAAGGCAAACGAAACGAATTGCCACATCGACTTTGTTCCGTCGTCCTGAGGCTCTTCATCTTCTCATGTTTTCTTTCTCTCGCTCTGTCCGTCTTTTCGTTTCTTATACTCTCTTCTCTCCCGTAGCTTCTCTCTTCACTTTGGTTGATCTCTCTTTCTTCTTGATGCCATTCTCATTCTCATCCTTATTCTCATTCTCATCCTTATTCTCATTCTCATCCTTATTCTAGTTACCATTCTAGTTTCCATTCTTATTCTTTTCCTTTTTGAGCCCTGTATGGAGCACAAGCTAACTGTACCACATGCGACCCGGATGCCCAGTTTGCCTCTCTCTCACACATTCCTTTGCTTCTCATACTTTGTACGCTTCGTATCAAAGATCTGACCGAGTTGTAGGTCTTGTGTTCATCTGCACATCATCTCGACAACATGTGTCTCTTACCTCTTGCGCGGTCGATACCAATGTGTATCTACACTGCTTCATACCTTTCGGTCTCGCGCCCTTTCCTGCTTGCATTCATGCCCAGGCGACGAGGAGTCCCAAAGCACTTGGTCGCTTTCCTTTTCTATATTGTTCTCTTTCTCTTCTCTCTCAAGTCCGAGTCCTGTCATCCTCATTCGAGGTTGTTTGATCGGTGATTCTTGCAATGTCTCTATCTCTGCCGCGCCTGTGAGGATCCATGAGCCTGAGTTTTGAGACAACTTGTGATGATAGAACTCTCCACCTAGTCAAGTCGCAACAAAACGGTCGCCCGGCTCTTCCGCCCTTTTACAGATGCCCGTTCCGGTATAGTGAGCTTTTTGTTACATTCTGTACCTACACACACATGGGCAAAGACGGGGCAAAAAGAATGACCGTAGGGTGAATTGAACACCCGTCGTCCGCGACTTTGCGTTTCAGTTGAAGAACCACAAGCGGAAGTACTAACCACTATACTATACGATCTTGATGTTTTGAGAGCGGTCAATATCAACCTAGACAGTCGAGATGCACGCATAGATTGTCGAAATTTCAGAAGTCTTGACACTATTTCAGCTGTAGTTCGTTATTTCTTCTTGACGCATCACCTTCCGACTTCCTTCTGCGCAGAGTCCCAAGACCCTCGGCCTAGAGCTATGCACTCTCCAGCTGGTTCCCTTTTGTTTTCCTGGTTTCTCGATCTCACTTTACTAGAACACCTGGGTGGTGTGTTACGGGTGTGAGGAACCAGTGAGGACTTCAACAGAAACAAGTGCCAGAACGAAAAGACTATGTTTCACCCTTTCATCTTAGTAAACTTCTTTACAGTTTGATGAATGCACATTGGAATAGCTGCTGAACTGTATAAGAACGATGTGGTCGACTAACGACAGCGGACAGAACGCTACACGACTGACATCTTGTTATCATCAACTGTCTGTATGTTTCTATTATGTTTTTTTCGTGTTGTATATGATGGGCTTCGATTGTTTTGTGCGTTGTTTTGTGCTCTGTTGGCTTGGTCGAGTTGTTTGGCTGATGGGATGTTTGGTCGATTTGTATCAGGACATGTCCACCAGCTCAGGCTCTCGAAAAATCATGCGATGGCCAAAGACATATGCATAGACTTGTAATGTGAAGTACGAAGACGGGAGCTTTCAACAAAGACGGCAGGACCCAGACATGAGAGAGAGAAAAAAAAGAGACAACACGAGAGGATAAAACGAAAGAGGAAGGAGACACGAACTACGAAGAATGAAAAGGCGACAAAGTGCTTGTATCTGTTCATCATACAAACGCAGAAGCAAGACGGGAAGGATGCATACAGATCTCGGAAGCTGGGAGATGGGAAACACATAGCGTCAAGGTTGCATCTACTAGGATACAGTGTCAGCCACTCAGACCGATCTCTGACGGCTGGGTAGTAGGTATGTGATGGTTGGTGATTCGTTAGCTGGTAGTTTATTGGCTGTTTCTATATTGATTACTAGTTGAGATTTGGGCTAGTCGGTGATTTCTTTCACTTTGCCCTCACTTTCCGTTCCTCTCCGTTCCTTTCCTAGCCCTGCCTTTCCATCTTGTTTCTTTCCACCTTGTTTCTTTCTCTCTCTGCCTCTACTTCTATCTGACCCTTCTTCTGCTCTCGCATATGATCAGACCTCGTTCACAAGCATGTTTATATATACGCATATGGCTCTGACACCCTGAGAACGTCAAGAGAACGATGGCGCTGACCTGTTGGAGCTGGATCTCGAGCGTTGATCTTAAGCTTGGATCCTGGTCGCTCTCTTTCGTCTGCTTTTTGTCGCTGACTATGCTGTCCAGGACTATCTCTCTGCATTTGCTTGATCTGTTCCCAGAAAGCTCGAACTCTATTTCTCGCCTTGGCACCCGTGTCGATGGCATGCGTGTGACTCGCTCGGCTAGCGTCCTCGGTCCGTTTGACACTGTCGGCCAACCGTCGGTCACGTCACGCAGACCGTAAAGAAGGACATCTGTTTCGCCACCACACCTGTTAAGATATCCCTCTCACCTTTGACCATGCTCTTCTACGACTATAGGGATTTTCGGGACCCATACTTCGTCAAATGGCTACAGGTCAACTTCGAAGAAGAACGATCCTCTGCTGAAGAGTCAGTTTGTCCATCAGACCTATCATGCGTCGATCTCTCAGGTCAATGCTGACCTGGCTTGCTCTCCTATTTGCTTGAGATAGACCACCGTTCGTCCAATATTTCTCTACTGTTGAATGACAAGGAGGCTGACTAGCAGCATGGGCGTCTGTTGACAACTCTGCCTTGATGTCTTGTTCTCTTGTCGTCCTGTCGTCTTATCGTCATGTCGTCTTATCGTCATGTCGTCTTGTTGCCTTCTACAGAACATGTAAGCTTCCGTCGGCATCTGCTAGTAGGGTAAAAGTACTCTGACTCATCTTGTCCTCTTCTCTATGCTCTCAATCGACCATAGTCCAGGACCTGAAAACTTTACTTCGAACGGAAGATGATCTGCATCGGCAGGAGGTTCGACGTGCGCAGGGATTGGATGAAGATGAACGACCCTTGACGCGGAGACTTCCTGCTTACGACGGCAAGCACTTCTCAACTCGTCCGTTGCAAGAGCTAGAACGGGTCGAGCTAGGTGATATGATGTGGCACAAGATCCATCATGTGAGCTTCTTCCCGTCTTATCTCTCTTATCTTCGTCTTATCCTTACCATTTTCCTATATCTCTATGCGACTTGCGGTGAATCAGTGGCCATGATGACTGACATGGTTTGACTGCCTTTTTGGCTCCACTTCACCACTCTCAGGGTCAATATCTGCTCATTCGGATCGTCTCTCGTCCCACTAGGATCACTTCCATCCGTTTCATCGGCCAGGACCCGTCAGGCCGGGCCGAGCTCGTCGAGCTACAAACGGCTGTCGACATGCTTGTCCAGACCGGACCGGAACTGGACGCGCTCTATCCTATGGGCGGCCTGCTAGCCATCCGGGAGCCTCACTATGTTCGATGTCTGGACGAAGACATGATCGATATTGCTCATTGGAAACGCACCAAGATAACGAAGGTATCCAGGATCAGGGTTGAGTCACCCTCGGATGTTATCTGGCTGGGTGCAGACGACCGACTTGTCAGCGAGCTCACATGGATGAGTCCACCTGTCTGTCTGGCGACCGAAACAAATGCTCGGAGACTGACTGCTGAACATGCAAAGTCGATCGGAGACGAACGGCTGGACAAAGGATGGCTCATGGCGGCCGAGCGAGCGTATAGCGAGGGTCTGACCGTTGACAGCAAGCATATTGTGCTCAGACTTGACCGAGCGCACTGCCGGATCCGACTCTCGCGGTTCAGAGGCGCGTTTGTCGATGGCGAGCATGCACTGCGTGGCCTTCTTGACGCTGTACGCGCGGAGGAACCTGGACGGGCGGACTTGGCCCAGTCGGATCTGCTGCAGAAGGCATACCACTGGCTTGTGCTAGCTTCGATCGGTCTGCGCGACTGGTCGGTCGCATATGAGCACTGCACTGTGTTTGTTGAGCGGTTTCCTGATTATGCTCCTGCGCTGGACTTGCTGGCGTTCACACAAGCCAGAGTGGACGAGGCTCGGACGGGTGTGTACGACTGGCCGTCGATCTTTCGGGGTGATCTCCAGCCGGGGGGGACGAGGAATGTAGTTGCTGACTGGGTGTCGCCTTCCTTCAAGATAGGCCGCAGCCCTACGTTAGGTGGGATCCGGGGCGTCATCGCTGACCGAACGATCGAGCGAGGCGAGCTACTTGTGGTGTGCAAGCCGTTTGTATCGGTTGACATGAAGGAGCCAAAGGAAGGGCCGCTGACGGAGCTGGTGAACGTGCCAATTCAACAATACGCTTCAGGGTCTGCGCATGCATATCTAGTACGAGCGATGGTGGACAAGATTCAAGACGAACCGAGGGCCTTGGACGTGTTGAAGAGGCTGTATGCTGGACCGGGATCCTCGGATCCAGAGTTGGTCGATCTAAGCGCCTTCGAACCGCCTGGCGCACCGGGCGATACCGAGGATGAGGAGGAGGAGGTAAAGTCGGTGGATGTGGACGTGTCGAGACTGGAGGGAGTCAGGACCTACAGCTCTTTTGCGACCGGGTCAGTCATCATCGCCGAGACCGGGCCCACTATGCATGGTCCACATAGAAATGAGCCGTGTTCAGGTACGTCTCGTACTTTTGCCTCTAAGATAATCTCTTTTCTCTCTGTCTACTACGTTTTTTTGCCTTTTTTCTCTCTTGACGATTCTTTGTATTGCTTTTTGTGTTTTGATGTATCCTGTTTCATCAAATGGTATCGATTCGTCATCTACGTAGGCATCTACCTTGTCCCCTCGTTGTTCAACCATGCCTGCTTCGCCAACGTCAGCTGGGTATTCTGGGACGACATCATGGTCCTTCGTTCCCGCCGGACTATCTCGCCTGGCGAAGAGCTGACGATCAACTACTTCTCTTGCAGCCCGTTAGCCTGGCGAACAGCACTGATCGGCGAGTACGGAATTGACCGATGCGAATGTAACCTGTGCAAAGAAGAACGGCTTGACCCTCTGGATGGACGTGAGATATGGTTTGATGACCTCGAATGGGCTTTGGAGTATGATGAATACATATCCGGAGTTGCACCGATAGTCAATGGAAAGATGTATAAACCACCGAGAAGAACTCTCGAGGGAGTCATGAAAATGACTCGTTCTATCGAATCGACATACAACTCCAACCGTTCACCGGGTTTCATGTCTGAGCTCTGCTGTCTTTATAATTGCCTGTCGGGCCTTCACATGAGCGAAGCGACGGGCGGCATGAAGCACCCTGAGGAAACGTTGTGGTTGATGGAGCAAGCGGTGTACTGGAAGAAACGTGCGCTTGAGTGTTGTGGGTTCAAAGGGATAGAGTCTGATGGAAGAGGTACACTGACGTCTAGTCCGTTCGCATACGAGATGGAATGTTTGAGTATAGGGTTGTCGATCGTGTCGATACTCGGCAGAATGGATAGGAAGAAGGATGCGCAACGATGGGCCAGAGTGGTGTTGGAGATGCATGACATCGTTTTCGGAGGTGGGAAGGAAACACTGGTCGTTCTGTGGAGGGGTCCGTTGGACTCGATGCACTTGCTTCCATATTTCAGTTGACCTTGTGTGGATGAGATCGCATATGAATGCATGTCTTGCTTTGTATCACAACAGCGATAGTACTAGGGCCAGGTAGTCGATAGCATATGGTGTCTTCCCGTGTGTCAAGCTAGACGCATCACGATCGAGTCGAACAAGCAGAGGACACAGAGAATCTTGTCATTTATACACATTCAGTCCTCAGCCTTCGTTCGCTTCTGCTTGTGCTTATCAGCAGGCACAACTTGCTGGTGCGCGGCTGGGTGTCAAGCGAGTTCTGAGATCCATAAGTGGCTGTGTTGAAGAAAAGAGGAACCAATGTTTGAAAATCATTTGAAACCCAAATAAAAGGAGAAAGGGAAAGAGAGAAAAAACAGTCAGAAGTAGGCAGAAAAGAGAACGAAAGAAGGAAAGAGAGGACGAACATGGTTTCCTCACATTTCTGACACATGAACGTGATGGCAAGATCCGTATATCCAGCTCGATCGGTATATCCCATCACTTGCATGCGGAGGGCAGAACAAGGAAATGGATCGGACCGGTTCGACGAGCGTAAGCCTCGATCGCATCTGACATCTGCCAATTGACGACAAGCGGGACGATCAGTACATCGTTCCGTCGTGCAGCCTGTGTGAGCGAGCGCAGATGCCGGGCATTGGTTCGGCCGTGAGCTGAGTGGGCTCATCGGAAACTGACAAAATATAAGAGAGCCGAATCAGATTGTCGGTGAAGCTAGTATCGCACGTCCCGTCTCTTGAGACTTGACAAAGCATCTTTCCGCCGGTCCTGCGACCTGTTCGAGTGGAGCGCCATAACAGAAGACTGAAGCTGAGTATGGGAAACGGGAATCAAGTCAACAGAGTCACGTACTTGAATCAGCTTGTACAAGTCAAAGATGAAGAGAGGCCAAGGGTCACAGAAAGGGAAGTAAAGAAGGGCAGAGAGGAAAGCAGAAAAGTCGAAGAGACAACGGACCTCTGCTCGCTGAGCGCTCTCGAGAATGGTATTGGCCGTCTTCTTCTGTTTGCGAATGATTACCATGGACGGTGTCAAGCCAGCTGTAAGGGGTATCTGTATGTTTTGTCGTTCATCGCGATGAGCAACACGCCAGAGCATAGTAAAGCAGAACGACATATAAACGATCGGAACAAGAGAGCAAACATAGGTAGAGAACGAAGGACAGATCTGATCTCATGTTGTCGTCTCTCTGGACGAGCTCGACACGTTGTTGGACTGTATCGACTGTACGGATTGTACCGGCTGCATCGACGGCCTGTCGAGTTTACAATCTCAAGCACCCAAATGCACCCAAGTGTTGGCGATCACTGCGTTAAGTGATGCAGAACATGAGGCTCTCATCTTGATCACTGGAAAAAGGCCATGGCGGACGCTGGAGGATAGAACAGAAAGAGAGGATAGATGGAGCTGCCTGAATGGAAACAAGAAGAGGCGGTACACACGACCAAGTCCGTTCCAATAGATTCTTTGAGGTTTTTAGTAGTCGGCCGTTGGAGATCAAATCATGTCCTTTTTTCCTTTATCTTATCTCTCCGTCTTGATCGCTTTCCTTTTCCCCTTAAAACCCTAACCAAGAATTCGTTCTACCATATGCTTAGTTTCACCATCTCCGGCTTTTCTTCGAGGCCGCTCAGCTTTCTCGTTCACCACTATCCCTGCACATAAGCTTCGCCATCCTTCCACTTCTTTTCTCCGTCTCGGTCACCACCAGAAACCCGCTCCTGTGGGCTGGGCCTTTCGTGACATCTTGAACTCGATCAATGCCGGAGTAGATGGAGCTGCCTGATCTGTAGATCTACTGCTCTCAGCTGAAGTTCCCTCGAGAAATCTCTCGAATGATCAAGACAACCTGATAGATCCCAAGATGCTAATAACATTGATGTGCTCTATACGTCTCTGTGATCCCCGGCCGCTGTCGAGGGCGTTTTCTGAACCAGACTGCTGACTATCGCGCCCTTAATTCACCAAGATCTTTCGGGACACGAGCAGGCTGATTGACGGTTTGTGAACATTAAGAACCTTAGGGGCTTTCCTTTGTCAAGCTCTTCTTTTTCGGCTTGCTTACCACCAGGGAGGGCTTGGCCAAAGGTGCGCTTATGATCGGCCCCCTTCGTTCGGACGGCTTCAAGACTTGTGGAGGCTCTATGAAACCGATCCGAAGGCGACATACACTTGCGTGCAACAAGGATTTTAGTTCAAGCCGGTCCAGTGCGATGTCGGCCGGCCGGAAGATGACGAACGTCAGATGGACGATTCGTATGGTTGGGGGTACTGACAAGTCGGATGGGGTGAACATGACGGACATGCCAAGTACAACGCAGACCATGACTGATGATACTCGTATGTGAACGACTTTGGCCGGGTTTCACGTCCTGACCGGGCATCACCCGGGCATACTCAGGAATGCTCGGGCGGGGCTAGATAGCTTGAACTCACGCTGGGAAGATCGGATCATCCTTGTCGGAACTGCTCGAACCTCTATCAAGCCTTTAAAGTCTCTTCTCATCAGTGTCCATCGTTCTTCATGTTTCCTTTTCCTCATCTCCCATCTTTGTCTCCTCTCTCTCTTGCAAGACCGACGACACTTCATCACCAGGTAAGTGCTCACCGTTCCTCGGCCGTCTGAGAGTCCTCTATTTTGCATCACGTCAGTCCAGTGACTGAGCCCATCTTTCAGGAAACTCAACGGCAAACATGTCCATAGCCATCAGATCTCTTGCCCGACTGACTCGACCCTCCGATCTCCGCACAATCCTTGCTAGAACGATGAGCACCGAACTGAAGAAACCTCTTGAGCTCTACTCGGCGAGCACACCGAACGGCCAGAAGGCCACTGTGTTCTTGGAGGAACTGAAGCAGATCTACCCAGCTTTCGACTATCATGTGAACGAGATCGATATCCAGAAGAATGAACAGAAGGAGGAGTGGTTCCTGAAGATCAACCCCAACGGGCGGATCCCCGCTTTGGTCGATCCTAACAGGGGGGACCATGCTGTGTGGGAGTCCGCCGCCATACTGCTGTATCTAGAGAAGCAGTAAGTCCGGCAGACACACCTTCTTTCCTCTTGTTTCTCTTTCTTTCTCTTTTGTCTCCTTCGCGCTCTCAAGTGCAGACCTGACGCATGTTTCTTTTTGTATCTTCTTTCGCCTATAGCTATGACCCAGACCACAAGTTCTCATTCGGCGACTCGGCTGATGAGGATAACTTCAGAAGTGAGATCCTCCAGTGGATGTTGTACGTTCTTCCTTCTGTCTCTCGCTTTGCTGGGCGCAGATGGAGGAGAAAGTGAGAGACATCCTGATCACTCGGGATCTCATCACTCCGTCTCGCTTTCTCGAACAGTTTCGTCCACGGAGGGATCGGACCGATGCAAGGCCAGGCGGTTTTCTTCTCGAAATATGCGCCCGAGCAGATCCCATATGTGTGTATCTCTCTATGTTCTCTCTACGGAGTTTCAGCCTGTCGAGTATAGTAGGTGTTGACGCACTGATCTCTCGAAACAGGCCATCAAGAGGTACCAAGATGAGACCAAACGACTGTACTCGGTGCTCGATACCAGGCTCCGGAACAGAGACTATCTGGTCGGTCCGGGAAGAGGTAAGTACTCGATCGCAGACGCAAACGCGCTTCCCTGGGTGTTTTGGTCACCGTTCGCGGGGATCGATCATGTGGAGATTCCGACGGGAGTGAAGGCATGGCTGGACAGGAACCTGGAGAGAGAGCCGACGATGAGGGGGCTCAAGGTCGGGCCGAACACGTCCTCAGAGTGAGTTTTTTTGTGCCTAGCCTTCCAGGGGTTCATCTTTCTGTGTCCTTGTTCGTGTGATGCGTGTGTGACGAACATATATGGACGAATGTGTGGACGAGGATCTAACTTCTGTCTTCACTTCCGGCTTCGACCTGACTGTTCGCATGGGGCATTGACAGTATGATCGAACAGATCAAGAAGTATGGGGCGCTTCCTCCGAGCACGAAGTGAACGATTTGACTATTTGGTAGATTTTGCGGCCTGGTGTTACTTTGTGACATTGGTCGATGATTGCCCTTCGGTCCAACTGTAGGATGTGAGGGGACTGTATAGAATCAGAGGGTATATTATGAGTTTTCTGGTATACATATTGGACTGTCTTGTCTCAGAGGTTATCTTGACAGACAACTTACCTCGTGGCTTTTTCCGTCAGTGCGTTTTTAGCTTGACAACTCATGTCTTTCTTCTCATCTCTTCCGAGTTCATTCCCTCACCTTGGCTTCCAATCATTGCCTGTTGTCCTTCAACATATATCCCCGCACCCAATATTTTCTTTGCTATTCTCCTCTTTTCTCTTTCTTTTCTCATCTCTAACCATGTTACCTGATTGTTGACAAACCCCCGCTCTTTGATCTCCAGTAACAAGTCATGACACTCTGAGAGAAAAGGCGCTATGTGCGTGTAGTCACTGAAGAGGCAAAGGTACATCAATCATGAACGTCATGAATGCCGCTAGTAATAAAGACAACTGTGTGAGAGACATTCAAGACAGGGACTATTGCCCACAGGAGAGAGAATAGTAGAAAGATTCGAGAGGCGGATGCTAGCTTATAGAAGGACGTTTGTAGATACAAGAAAAAAAACGGTGGTGGCGGCCGAAAGAGTAGAATACACAAGAGTGTTCGACGGATCTTATCACAGCGTGATATGATTGAAAGGGACTTGAGCTATCAACAGTACATCGCGCCACACACAGTCATGGCAGCCGTAGCCAAACTGTTGTCTTTGAACACGATTCTACCCTCACATCCCTCGCCAAGGCAGCAATTCGAGCGTCCACATAGACAGGGCGCACGCTGCATTTCTTTCCAGTGCTAATGTGGTGTCATCCGACCCAGAATACACAATAGTCAACACAATAGAAGAGGAGAGGGCAAATAAAGAGTAGGACTAACGAAATCGTGAGGGTAACATTCTGAACCCATACCCCAACCAGCCAACGGATGATGTGGAGCTCCTACCTTGGTACATCCCCATTGTCCGAGGCTGTGCGAAGTGCGGTGATAAAAGAGATCTGGATCATAGTCCTTGCTTGTCCTACGAAACAGTCGCGGAGAGAAGAGGATGAGACGCGAACAAAGTGAGCGCTTTGGGTCGTTGAACGAAGCGAGAGAAAAGGAGAAAAGAAGGACATGGAAGATTCGTACCTGTTCGATGAAAGCTTGTCGACGGATTTTTTAGCCCAGGCCTTCTCCGCTGCTTTGGTGTGTTGAATTCTATATTCCAGCAATAAACCAAGACAGTCAAAAGAAGAATGTCAAAAAAACGACTTGGTCTATCTTGTTTTGTACTATGCACTCATTGAGAATATATGAAACACAGAGATCCCAACCTGTTTTGTTCCCGACTTTCTCGATTCGCGATACATGCCTTGTTTGCTACCAACCATATGGAGTTATGCGTCGAGGCTTGGGTGGCATCCCTATACTCCTCGTCCACCGATTTGACAGATTCAGACGGCGCCGACGGCTTTTCTCGACTCCAGAAATGGGTTGACCGAGGTGCCTCCTATCCAATTGTGAGCCAAAGGCAAAGCATCCCATTTCCAGTCAGACCCTGAATACTTTGGATGGTGTAGAACAGAAGGACACAACAGTGTTGTCTTGAAAAGATCTAAGTTTACGAACAAGGACGGCAGTGGAACTTCAATGATCAAGAAAGCAACTGTAAGTTCAAATGTGACCACCCGAAGCGATCGGCTGACAATGCACTCACTAAAGTTCGTTGTATCGACCTGAGATAGCATTGCCGAATGATCGATCAGTCTTTCTCTCCACTTGTTATCTTGACTGTACATGTATAGAGGAAGTGCTTACTCTCCCAGGCCTCAGCCGTGCCAATGAAGGCCTCTTCTAGTGAAGCTTCATCCACCTTGTCCGGGTGATTAAGAAAGTTGGTCAACAGTCGAGAAGTGTCATCTCTGTAAGACTCGATCTTCAACTGGTGGGCATGCCAGATCAAGTCGATGTCGAGCGCTTGATTCAATGATATTGACACAGATGAGAATGTTATTCCAGACATGGCAAGAAAAATTCATGGAAGGAACCAAAGTAGCGTACTTGGGCAGTGAAGAACACTCGTGTCTCGAGAAACCAAATCCAAGAAACGATGGTACCTGACCAGACGATAAGAGTAAAATGTAGATGTTCAACGAGAGCCAGTGATAAGCAGGGATTTCCACCGGGGAAGAAAACATCAACAGACCTCGCGATCGCTTGAGCGATTACAGTGCGCTTGGTACTCAAAAAAGTCGGGTTTGTCCATCCAATCTTGGATCTGTCGCAAAGAGTCAGTCATGAGATCGTATCCTGAGGAAAGTCAGCAGGCTCACATCTTTTCGATGGAGAGATTAAGTCTCAATGTCTATAGATTGCTCAAGCGGGGACGAGGTTTGGTAAGCATCGGAAGAAGCGTTACAATAGACAACAGATAGAGCCCTCACTGCTCCAGTTAGATCAACTCCAAATCGAGCCTCGGTTGAGGCGTACCTGCCCCAGAACTTCCGTCGTAAGGCGTAGACAATTCGAAAGGATAAATGCGAAAATCAGATACATATTGTTGTAGGTCAAATCCATGAAAATAGCTGAACCGTCAAGAGAATAGAATTTACAAACCTCTTTTGTAATCTTTTCGAACGTCGCATTCTTTCTAATTTCCAAGTCGATTTTCCTGCTGTGGTCGTCCCAGATCTCTTGCACACCCTTCATACCTCCTCGGAAGAACTCTCGAACTTCAGTCTTGCGCTCTACGTTCAGCTGATCTGAGCCAAGATCGAATTTGGCTGATGGATCAGATGGGTCTGGGAAGTGCGACGACAACTCGGTGAGGAGCCGTTGGTTCATGAGTGCTGCAGTCTCTGAGCTCTGAGTGAACCCGGTGATGTGAGAAATGGAAAGTTGACTATGGAAAGGAGGGACAGGATCAGCGCAAAGCACAGTTCGAACCTCCGACTTGACAATACAAGAGAGATGAACGAATGACTTACGGCAATAACCCTCCTTGCCTTCCTAGGAGGCACCTTCCCAGATCGTCTGCTAGCTTTCTAACTTTGAGCTCATCCCTACCAAATGTCTCATCACAGATGGTGCAGTTCGCTTTGAAGCCTGTTTGAGCCCACCCTTGGCCGACCGCAGGCATCGTCATCGCCGTGTTTGTTTTAGGATCCACTAGACGGAACTCATTTGGCCGCGGAAGGGTCACCCAAGGAACGATGTTGATGTTTCCACAGAAGGCGCAATTGACTGGTAGCGTGTCTGAGAGCGAGGTGCTCACCGGTGAGCTTGCAGGAAGGCCCGAGGTCAGAGAGGAGAATGAGTTTGACTGATCCTCTGTGAGATTGAAGACATATGATGTGGGGTCGATCTGACGAGCGGCTAGGTGAACAGGAAATGCCTTGATCGTCCGAAGGTCTAGACGACAACTGTGATCGGCTCGGTAGATCCGAGGATTGAGACAGTCTGGTCCAGACAACAAAGCGCGTGGTTGATGTTTGATACATGAGTTTCCACATAAACATATTGGACCATATTCTTCCAGGCAAGACTCACATGCATGCCATACGAGTAGTACATCCAACGGAGGCAGTCTATCCACCTCCAGCTCGCCGGTCGAGCTAGCATCACCTTTGGCCCGAACGGACTCCATCGCATTCCACCAGACCTCGAACCGGTTCACAGCTCGTTTGACAAAGATTGCAAGCTTGAACTCATCGTTCGGCTCGACCGAGGTATCGGTAAGCGAATAGTCTGTTGGAACAGAGACTACCTCGTCCTTCAGCTTGGCAAACGCGCCGAGAAGGAGCAGATAATCTACGGTCTCGGAGATCGAGATGAGTGGGGCAGATTTGAAGTCATGGATTGGAAAGAAGCTCGGGAGTGAGTTGTCCTGAATAGATGTAAAACGAGAATAGTATGTAAGCAACATTCAAAAGGGAAAGCCACAGGTTCAAGAAGCGTCATACATCACTTCTGTAGGGAGGTGCATCAGGCCCGTTGGAAGCGTTTAAGGAAGAGTAGGAAGACGTTTGTTCGTAGTTGGGCGCCTTTGAGTCAGACATCAATAAGAAGTAGATGATAGATTAGAATATGGTTGAATGAGGTTGAGAGCTTTGTGAAGAGTTCAACGTGCTTTATATGATACCCGGATGTCATCAACAAACACTTCTTGATCAACTTCATACATGAGATCATCCGGCCTGAACCAGTTCACGAGTCTCATGCCAAGCCAGATAGACGCCGGTCGGCACAGCTTTCGGAGGCCGCCCTTCCCGGAGGGAGCCGATCATTTCATACGTTGCTTCGATCCTGGTGACTATCTAACAAACTATAAATCAATGAATGATGCAAGGAGAAGATAAACAAAACCGATGTACACTTCTCGTGGCCCAATTAAACTTATTTCCTTCTCAGGCCCACTTGTCCGTCGGGTCACACTTCATATGCGTCCACATCAGTTCGGCACCCAGATCTTCCTTGCCGTCATCGCCTTCAGTAAGTTCCTCGGCATTCTGGATAGCCCAATGTTTGAGACCGAGTGTGAGCTTGATGGCCGGCTTCTGGAACATATCTGTTGGCTGTACACGCGATCAAGACAGGTACGTTAATGATATATATAGAGCCGATGAGCTTCGGAGACAGAACAGATCGGCAGAGGGGAGGACAGGGACGCACAAGCTTCAAGCTAGTCACCGGGTTGGTTCGAGTCTGAAGAAACCATTTCCGAGATCTCCTTCCTGATCATTCGGAGAATGTTCCTGAATGCAATATCTCCTTGTTGCCAGGCAGCTGATGACAGAGCAAACAAAGCTACACTCTCAGTCTCTCAACGACCTCTCTCTAAACGATATATTCGAAGAAACAGACAGCAGCAGAAAAAAGTGAAACGATCAACCTAACGCACTGTAGCCAGCATCGATGACACCTTGACTATCTGCGCAAACTTGAATATTGAACGTACCTCCGTCCAACGTGAGTAGGCCAGTATGATGACCAGAATAACGCTGCATTATATTCAGCGCACTGGTCTGCTTGGAGGTGTCTGACTTGATACAGTGGTGGAAGGAAGTTAGGAGATAATGCGTCTTGGGACAAAACTAAGGGAAAGTTGAGTATAGCTTACAGACATCAGCTTCGGAGGAAGCGGACGTATCTTGGTCATGCAAAAACCTGTCGAATTGAAGTATCAGTCGTTCCTCCCTGTGCAGTAAGGAAACCTCAAGGCTTACGTAAAGCTCTTCGATCTCCGTCGCTGATTGAGTCTAGTTTTGTTGCAACATCTATTGTCAACTCTCGGCTCTCATTATTGGGAAAGCTTTGTTTGCCTCTAGTTCATATCAATTTACACCTAGGGCCAAAAAATTGTTTTCATACGTGTAGAAACAAGAGAGTATAACGAGAAATGAGACAATCGGGTGACGAGTCATGTTTCATTAAACACAATGATGTAGAAAAAGCCGACGCTGTACACGCATAGCGGCAAGATATAGATGACGCCCTTGAGAGACATGCAGATATAGCAACAAAGCCAGACCGTGTTCTCTCCGCTAAGAGTCCCGGCCGTGCTCGCCGTGTGAGCGGGAAGAGCAGAGTGACCGGCTCTATGGATGAACACCGCCGAGATCAGCTGTGCGCGGCTCGATCAACCGAATGAACGATCTCAGCTTTGTCTTTCTGTCGCTTCATCTCTCTCTATCTGTCTCTTTGTGTGATGGCCTCCTTATTTTTTCATGTTTACCACAGGATGGTGTGTCGAGTAGCCATTGTTTCTCTGCTCGCTCTGCTTGCTCTCAGACTTGGCGGAACAGGGGGTGACAATGCGTCCTGCTAAATGCCGCACTGAGCCCTTCACCAAGAAGAGAACCAGAAAGCGCAAAGCTAGTGTTTGACACCGCCGCTGCTGACGCTACTCCATTGACAGGGATCAATTAGACCCATGGCCTATGGGATCTTGGTGATCTGTGGTCTGTGGGCACCCAAGTCCAAAAAGGTCATGTATCGACCAAAATCGGTTGAGATTGCTCCCACCAAGCCTAAGGCTATAAATATATTCAAAACTTTAATCCATGTCCATGTCCATGTCCTCATCCTCCTTCACCGTGAACAACATCTCGTCTCTCAGGTCGGATTTACTCGATGCAAATTGAGCGCTGACTTGACTTTGCTGAGCCAGCTGCTGTTGTAACTGGGGAGCAAGTTGATGTAGTGGCCAGTTCCCAGGTCGTGGAAGACCACCCACGACACCATTGGTTCCTCCGCCCACAGCGGTACCTCCAATAGCAGACAGAGAAGATGTCGATCCGAGTTTAAAGCCTGAGACAGGACCTACTCCCATTGAAGAGGGAAGTTCTCCTCCTTTGGGATTCGGATGCTTACCTTGTTGAATGAGAGCTAATCCAATGGCTCCGTGTGCCTGATTGATAGATAACATAAGCCTGGGATCTTGAAACAAGAAAAAACATGCCTGATTTGAAGAAAGACCGGCGAAAGCCATACACTCACAGCTGAATTTAAATAATGATATCTTAAGCCGTTCATCTGTCGATAACGCTTTGTGCAGCCACCACCAACTTGACATTGATAGGGCCTGCTTTTCTCTTCGGCTTGCTCCTCCGATAATCCGTTCTCCACTCCATCTCGAACATTGAAATCACACTGTCCAACTTTGAGGTGATACTTCAAACCGTTTTGTTGTTCTGTGAGCGTGTACATAGTAGGCAAGTATTGCATCAGTAATCTCATCTTGTTGGACGTGAACGAAGGAAGGCATTCAGCTGCTTGACCTCAGTCAGGGCAAAGCAATTTTTTGGACGGAGCACAGAAAGAAGGTGAAGAAAAGAAGATTAGGATCACGAACTGTATGATTTGTTGCAGCCAGGTGTCGGACAGTGATGAAGCTTTTGGTTCGCCGAAGCCGGTGGTGGAATTCCATTAGGATGAGCTAGGCCAGGGGTGATCGTCAACGAATGCATTTCCCCATCGTCGTTAATATTCATCGAGGCTGCTATCGCTGCAGCTGCTTGAGCCTGAGCTGCTGCAGAAGATGGAGAGAGTGGCGCCGTAGAGTTCTTTGGTTGTGGTTGAGATGAGAATAGCAATGTAGGAGGCATGGCCGATGGATTATTGTTGATAGTACTTGTCGAACCAAAGGGACCATTCAAGCCAGAAGTTGATCCACCAACTCCACCCGCTGAGCTCAAGTTAGAACCTTGCCCAGGAGAGGGATATCGATACTCACCCTCCCACACGGTCGTAGGCGTCTTAGCTCCGTCCGCCAACGCATTCCATCCCTCGTCCTTGATTTGAACACCACTACCGGAATGAACAAAGGCGGCTCGGCCCGCAAGGGCTTGCTTGGTCTTCTTGTCTGAACCGCTTGGAGGAAAAGACGTCAGTACCGATGTTTCGAACGCCGAATTTGATGGAGGGGCCAAAACATCTGACAGTTGAAGAGGAGCCGGGTTGGACGGCTGAGAAGTTCGATGAAGGATGTTGGACGGCGAGTTTAGGTTTGAAGATGTCCTGGGAGATGAGAAGCCCAAGGGTATGGGGTGTGCACGATTGAGTGGACTGGATTGAGGTTTGAGCTGTTGAGGTAGTACAGACGACGGAATCGCAGAGGCTGTGGAAGCAGAGGATCCGGATGATTGAGATGATGACGATGGACCATCTGCCTCTAGATCCATTGATTCAATATCGTGAGACGGGAGCTGAGAAGCATTTGTAGAGGGTGATAGGATGATGACGTGAACGTCCTCATACTGTTACGAGAATGTGACGGTGGTATTAGTCACCACAGATAACTCATCACAATGTCGAATGCAAGAGACACATTGGGACTTTTTACGTACGTGTTCGAGGAGATCATGCATAGAAGATAATTCTAGTCCACAGCAATTGTAGTTTTGGCACTTTGCTCGGGATTAAAAAGAATAGAGTTGACTGTAAGAAACCCATACCAAACTAATTGTATGAGTGAAGAGTGGCTTACATAGTCAGCCTCTCTCCTGGCCATCTTCATGGAGGATCCTCCGACCGACTCCATAGACGTAGAGAAATGGGTTGAAAAATCATGGGCGCTAGATAGGATGAATAATTTCAGATGATGAGCCATTAGAAGAAGAATCGAGAGTACATAGAGACATGTTCTCCAAAAGCGAATTAGATGACGATGTGCTCAGCCACATAAGGGTGGAACCCCAAAGACTTACTCTATTCCGCCAGCTAGCCATGGCCCTCCGATATCTCCGCTTCCGACGAATTTGCCCTTCCAACTTCCCATACGTTGCATTCGATCCTCAAAGCTGTTCATCATGCTTCCCATTCGAAAACTTCTGGCAAGGGAGCCTGAGTTGTTGTAAGACCCACTAGGAAAAGTTCCCCCACGGTTGAACCCGCCAGAAGGAACAGGTAAGGGAATGGGGTTGGATGTCAAGTTTCTTGAAGGAGAAAGCATCCCGTTTCGGAGGGGAAAGGATGAAGGTGAAAAGGATATTTGAGAAGGGACATGCTGATGGTGATGGCCTTGGTTTTGATTGGAAGACGGCACGGTCGAGGCGGCCGGCCGAGCAATTGGTAGGGGGGCGGAGTTGGTAGACATGATTTCTAAGAACGATAAGACGGACGCGTTGAGGAAGCGATAGTCACAAAGCCAACGTGTGGAGTATTTGTAGTTCTGGACTCAGAAAGAAATAAACCAGAAGGCTCAAGACAAGCTGATAGGGATGCCTCCAATGTGGAGCGATACTATGAATATGCAAAGTGGGGGTGTATGAACAAGGTGTCAGAGGAGAAAGACCCTGAGGTGCTCACTTTCAAAAGAGGACGAACGGTGTGATATGAACCCGTTCAGGCTAGGTGTCGAAACCCAAAAGAATGTAGCGTTCGCTCACAGGATGTGAAAGAAGTATATGTGGAAGAGGCAAGAGGAGAGGGTGAGTATCCCTGGTGCTATCCGATGTACGAATGGTGAAGAAGGCGAGATAGCGCTGACTGGTGGGCCCGAATCTATTAGGAACGGGACTGGGACGTGAGCGATGGGGATGGTGCCGTAACCAACGAGGCGTAACCATGTTTCACGTCGATGATTGAACTTCATTCTGAATGGCCGACAGGCTTCAAAGTCTATCCCCGTATTCAATCAGGCCGAGAGATTCCCATGGGTTTATAACGGGTACTGCTTGACCGGTTCAGGTTTGTTAGGTATTAAACATTAGAGAAGCCAAAGGTTGCCCATAAAACCCTCTCCATCACACTGAGCCCCGCTCGAGATTTAAAAAAACCCGACTCGATCGACACGATAATAAGGAGCATAGGATATCTGACAGAATACAACTGTTACATTCTCGTTTCTTCCCTTCCATACAACGTAGATACAACACGAAACCCTTCCCTTGACCTCTGATCAGACCGTTTAGTCGTCCTGCTTGAACCCTGTCCATTGGCCGGGAGGAGTAGGCGTCCGTAAGGGCTCCCAGCTAGATTAAGGGTCCAAAGTTGTGAGTGGTTATGCAGATGCATATGTTCGGTGATCGAGCAGGCAACAGAGAGTCCAGGATGGGTGGTGTATATAGGGACGATGTTGAAAGCAACACGGTGAGTAGACGAACGCATAGGAGCGTCAAAGGTTTTTCCGATCAAGTTGATATAGATATAAGAAAACACCAGGTCAGATATTTGTATATGGTAGGGTTGAACATCGAAAAAGAGAGAGGAGAATAAGATCCCAGCCATTCCAGCGATGGCTTGGTGATCGATATGTCATCGGATCACAACGTCACGAAACCTTTAAACAGTGTGACTGCAGGTTTCAGGACGGAAGAACAATAAAAGAGATAAACTGACGCTTTCCATTCAAGCATCTTCGCTGCCAGTTGTTCCTCGCTCTTTGCGATCTCCAAGACCTCCTCGATCTCTCCGAGAGCGAGGGCTTTCTCGACCGATTCAACTGCTCGATCGCCAGAACCATCAGTCTTCATGGTTTTTCCCTCCTCAACTTTGTACTGGTTGATCGCCTGGTTGACTACATTTAAACGGCTGTTCGTCAAAGCCTCAGTTCCTTGTCGATAGGCGAATGAGGGAGGAAGGTGGCTGAGAACCTTCAAGGTGGCTTGGTAGGTATGCGCAAGAGCTGGTAGAGGATTGGGATGAACCACAAGCCCAGTGATCTTAGTGGTTGTCTTGACAAGGTTGTATAGAGTTGGTCGCATGATATAGAACGATAAAGCTGATGAGAGGGAGAGGGAGAGGTGTGATGGAAGAGAAGATTAAAACAATGTTGAGATGTGAGCACTGGCTACTTCAACGGAACAAGGCGGGGCCAACAGAGAGTGAGACAGCGAGGAAAGAAGGGAAAAGGACATGAATTAGAAACTTGTGTAGTTCGATGATTACAGTCGGAGGCAAAATTTATAGTACAAAAAGGATCCGAATGAATGGCCCCCGTTGATTTGCCCATCCTCGTTTTCGCCTGTTTTCTCCCGACTAGCTTCTCTTTTCGGACCCTCACCTCATTTTCTTACCTTTTCTTTCTCTTCCCATAAACATGTTTGCCGTGAGTGATATGCTTTTGTGTCTTGTTGCGAGGATGTCACTCATTGGCCTCTCTTGTTCTGATATATGCCACTTTTTTTTGTTTTTTCATCAATGAAAAAAGGTTCGACGAGTCGCTGCCTCCGCTCCTGCTTTCGCCCGGAGGTCCATCTCTTCCTCTGTTGTCCGAAAGGGTATGCTCCTCTTCTTCGTTTCTCCTATCAGTTTGGACCGCAGAGATTAGATCAGATCTGACTGTGTGTTTCGATAAATCCCCATGTTTGGGTCATTCTTTGATCTCTCTTCTCTCAAACCCATCCGACTGGATCTTCATCTTGACTTTCCTTGAACTACGACTTTTCACTTGACGATTCGTATATGCGACAATCGACTCATCTTTCCTTCACGGTTTCAACCTTTCTTCATCCGTCTCGCCAACAACCCATACTCCTTGTCGATCAATCTCACTCCTGATAGACCTCATCCAGGATCTCTACATCAAAGAGCTTAAGGCCTACAAGACCCCTGAGGTTGTGAGTCTTTCTGAATGACATACTCTGTCAAGCTTGTCCTTGAACTTTTCTTTCTCTTCATTTGGAACGTCTTACTGAGGTTAAGATTGGTTTCGTTATATGTCTGATTGATCTGTAGGACAAGGCTGCCCAGCTCCAAGCCGTCAAGTCTTTCACTCCTCCCGCCGCCCCATCTGCCCCCGCTTCGTTGACTACCGATTTGGCTGCCGATCTCGAGACCTATGATGCCACCACCGTCGATTTGGCCGCCAAGCCCAAGTCCACCGACAGTGCTGGCTCCGCTGAGACCCAGAGCCTTGACGAATTCTTTGAGGAGTTGAAGCAGGATATCCCAGAGTCGCCTTCCGCTCACTAGGTGCGTTTTACTAACTTTGATATATACATTCGAGGGCAAAGAAGGAATAAGCAGTCGAGTGTCTCAACGGTCCAGGCTTTTCAACCAAATTTCCGAAAACTAATACGATGGGTTTTCTTTTTTCTTGGGATGCTTGGAATGACTTTTTCTTAGACGGGTTCTGAGTTGTTTTGTAAGATGAGATGTGCTTTGATACGTTAAGAAGGTAGTTTGTCTTTCTCAAGCAAAACGGTGTTGCAAAGAATCGATAGGAAAATAAACTGTTGCAATAGGAGATGGCCGAGGAAAGACAGGGGCTGATGAATGGAGAAAGACGTCAAAAAGGCCAGAGGACATCGTGAACGAGCGAAAATGCGGTTTGTCGAGAGACCTGAGTACACCATCTATTCTCATTCAATCATATCACTCAGTCCAATCGACAAAAACGAGCAACGCATGCTGAGCTGAAAAAGGATACATAGCAGAGCAAATTCTCGAAGCAAAGTATGGATGAGAAGAATCAGATCTGTCTGCAGACACAGAAGACAAGGACCTACTTGAGAAGGAGAAGAGAGAGATTAAGGAGGAAACGAGGGCAATACACTACTAAGATTTTGAGTGATGGACGAGTGCTCTATTCGGCCACCTTGCCAACGATGTTGTACCGCTTCTCAAAAAAGCTGTACCATTGATCTAGAGTCGCCATCTCCTTATCCCCGAGACCGGAGTAGTCCGAGACAGCGTCCTGTGTGAGGATGATGTATACACAGGTGAGCAACATGATACACAAGGGACAATCACGGCCGGACTTCCAAGACCAAAGTCAAGCATATGGGTAAGAGAGCAAAGAACGCACCTCGGGCTTCAAACTACTCATGCCCAATCCTTTACTGCCATCCTTCCCGGCAAACACGTTGTAGCTCGCTCCAGGACCATACATCTCTCTCTTTGCGCTCACGTCAAACACGGAGCCCTTGATGGCGACGTAGATTTTGCCGTCAGGGGAGTTTCCATCGTGTTTCGCAAGCTCGGCAGGAGAAATAGGAGTAGACAGTGGGGCATTTAAGCTGACAGCAGGCGCGGACATCATACTTGTAGTCTTCTGTGGTTGGACGACAACAACGGGGGTGAGCTAAGTCTTCAGAGCCAGTCTGCAAACTGAGGGGCTGTACGATAGAAACTCATCGGACCAGGCAGGTATCAAGACACTTACAGCGATAGAAGGTGTTTCCTTTTTTCCTTCGGCGGCGGCTCGCTCTCGTTCGGCTTGAATAGTTTTACCCTGGAGGATGCTAGCTTGTGAGCCTGGTCGGGGAGCAAGACGAGGTTGGGCAGGGGTAGCGGAAGTAGTCGTGGAAGAAGAATTGTTGTTGAAAACGGCGTAACCGACAAAGACCAGAGCAACCGGAAGAAGAGCTTTAGCGAGATGACCCAGGGCGTCGAGAGGAGCAGTGTCCCAAGTGCGAAGAATGGATCGGTAAGTCTGGATGTCAAGAAAGATGGAAACAAATGGGGTGAAACAATCGATGATGAGATAAGACTCGAAGCTGCCCCCAATCATAGGAGGGACAAAGAAGGGTGAAAATGGATGGTTCGAATGAAGAACACTTAGGACATACGTTGATCAGATATGAGCTGTAGTCTTCGATAAGCCACTTTGTTTTGAGGTAGATGACTTGTTTGACTGTCGGAGGACTCATCAAGAGAGATGAGATGGGAGAAGTAACAAACTGGAAAGGATAGAAAAGCCGAAAGGACAGTATGAACGCCAGGGCGTGGGTGGAATCCTGAAGGGGAGTGGGAGAAACCGCGTGCCTGAATTTAACCCTAGCAAGAGAAAATCCTCCGGGCTTATACAGTAGAATCTATACAGAGAATCTTCCCGAGCATTCTTTCTTTCCGGCGTTGCTTGCTCTGGGATTCGATCTTTTCTTCCCAGCTCCTCTTTTATTCACTCTGTTATTCCTAGAGCGTTGCTGCCGCTTCTCCTGGTGTTGGAAATCAGGAAGATCTCTTTCCGGTCAGCGCGCTGCTCTGAATATATATTGTTCGCTGGATTACCTCGCTTGTTCTCTCGTAAGGTGCGTGGTTACAAAAATCACGTGATCACGAGTCTTTTTAGTTACATCCTCTGCTCATCCTCTTGCCTCTGCCCTCCGTGTTCGAATTTTTTGAGATTCTCACTCAAACCCTGCCTCAGCCCTTTTCCTTTGCTTCGTCCTCCTTCTTTTCGTCCTAGTTGTTCTTTTTCTCTCGTTTCCTTCTTCCCTTTTTTCCCTTTCTTCCTCAAGACAAACTAGACCTGATCGATACTCTCATGCCTGACGCCTTCTTCTCTAAACCGTCTTCCTCCAAGAGAAAACGGCCGGGAAAGCCCAACAACAGCTCCAGCTCTGCCACTAATGGCAAGACCCGTCCGACACCGGCTTTGACCAAGAAGAGCAAGCGGGATGAGGAACTCTCGGAGGACGATGGGTCGGACGTCGGTGTCGACGACATGGACTTTAGGAGAGACACTCGTGGTGGCTCGAGTGACGAGGAAGAGGCTGAGCGAGCAAAAAGAGAGACCGGAAACGAAAAGAGGCTCAGACTAGCACGAGAATACCTGAAGAATGTCGAAGAGGAGCAAGGTCAGATATTGTCTTGTTTCTATCCGTCTCCTTACCTGTATTCTGGCTCCTCGTCACTGTCTGCTGCTGTATCGCTCCGCGTAACCTATGACTGATATTGACTTTTCAAATCGGGTATATCCTCTACAATCTTGATATCCACAGATGACGGGACATTCGATGCCGCCGAGATCGATAGAGAAATCATGGCGGCTAGACTGCAGGCCGACGTCCTCGCTCACTCACCCAAGATTCACGTCTTTATCTCTCAATCGCTTTCAAAGAGGCCTCGGCAGTTCTTTCTTCCTCTCCCTAATCACCCACCAACGGCAGCCCGAGTGTCTCCCTCGACTCCTTACATTTACACCTCCACCAAGGCCGGAGCAATCACCAAATTCTCCCTTCAAACCGGTAAACTCTTGGCTCACTTCCCAAGAGCAAAACGTGCGGCAAAAGGAAAGGATGCTAAAGGAAAAGGCAAAGCTTCCTCATCTGGTGCGCCAGGTGCACCAGAAGGTCACTCGGACGAAGTGCTCGATCTGGCGATCAGCGATGACGGAAAATGGATGGCTTCGGCCGGGAAGGACGGAGTTGTAGGTTGTTGGGATGTGGATGGTGAGACTGGCAGATGGGTCCGTGGTCTAAAGGGTCATCGAGACTCAGTCACTGTACGTTTGTATTCTTTCTCTCGTCCGGTTTCCAGAATGTTGTCACTGAAAATACATCGTCTCTTCCAGTCCCTGGCGTTCCGTTCGCCAACACTCACTCTCTACACGACTTCCCTTGATCGAACAATTTCTATCTTTTCTCTCTCGACGTTGTCTCACCTGGAAACTCTGTTTGGACATCAAGATGTCCCCACCGCGCTCTCAACCCTCCGAGCGGAATCCGTTATATCGGCTGGGTCCAGAGATCGAACGGTCCGATTTTGGAAGATCCCAGAAGAGTCTCAGCTTGTGTTCCGAGGAGGAGGAGGCAGTAAGGGAGTCTGGGAGGAGGATGACGATATCGAAGAAGAGCTGGAGCGCTTCAAAGTTCTCCACGGAAGAGAAGGTGAAAAACGAGCCAAGCTGGAAAGGAGGAAGAGGAGAGGGGCCAAAGGAAAGGACGCATACAGAGAAGGACGGATCGATTGCGTCGCAATGATCGACGAGCAAAATTTCCTCAGTGGAGGAGACAGCGGGTGAGTCTTTTTTCATTCTCTTGTTCGTGCGTGTCTAACCATGCAACTTCAACACTGACTTATCTCGCCTCGTTTCTTCTTGTTTTGGCAACGGATTTCTTAGTGCTATTGCCCTTTGGACTATCACTAAAAAGAAGCCAGTCTTCATCCAACATCTTGCGCACGGAGTAAATGAGCATGTCTCAGAGTCGGAAGGAATCATTGGACAAGCCCGATGGATCACCTCGCTTGCTTGTCTGCCCTACGGAGACACCTTTGCATCTGGTGGGTCAAGCATCATGCCTTTTCTCTCTCAAGTTACTGTTTTCTCATCATCCATTTCCTCTCCTCTAATGCTTGATCTTTCGCTCGTGTAGGTTCTTGGGACGGCTCCGTCCGTATCTGGTCCCTCGCCTCAAATCTCAAGTCTTTCTCACTGTTATTCACCATCCCCGCTAAGGGCTTTGTCAACTCACTCCAGTTGATCACGCCATCCTCATCGATTCTCGACTTCACCAACTGGCGATCTCAGAATAAATCTGCGTCTTCATCTGTATCTTCACTCTCGCCTTCGGAAGAACACGAAACGACAAAAACGACGGCTACTGTTTCGAAGGGTGCTCAACCGGAGTCCTCGATCTTATTGGTGGCATGCGTGGGACAAGAGCCGCGTCTCGGTCGATGGATGAAGCTAAAGAGGGAGGATGGCGTGAGGAACGGCGTGGTAATAGCTCATCTGGAGCTTCGAGGCCAGGCTGAGCAGGAAGAGCTGGATGCCGAGGCGAGGATGCAGGATGCCGAAATCAGTGTGTGATCAATAACCAATGCGATTTTTTTGCTTAGACAATTGTCATCAGACCGAAGAGACAACAAAGTACAAAAAGAAACATGAAGCTAAGAGACATACAGCCACCGGGACTCGAACCCGGACCACGAGTAGACTGGTATTGGGAAACTCGTATGATAACCCTTTCACTATAGCTGTAGGACCAACTGACACATGTCGCAGGTTAATGTCAAACGTACGTCATATGAGCATGAAGGTGGATGCTCAGATTACGCGCCTTTCCATGTCATTCCATCTTCACATCCTTGTTCTGCTTTATGTTCTCTCAACATGTCAATATCGTCCTCAAGTGTTGGTCATTCGTTGTTGCACCCAAGTCTTTCGATCGCTTCTTCCTTCCCTAAGTAGAGGTCAACGACTGTCCGTTCTGCTTACCAAGAATTAGGCTTGGTGAGAGTGACCTTAACCGATGGTTGTCGATACGTGGCCTTTGTGAAATTGAGAGCTCTTAGACCACGAATCACCAAAAGCCTATCAATTTCAGCAGCTGGAGTAGCCGAGGCAACCATGTCATACCTCAGCATTACTGATGAGCGTTCTGATGTGGAAACGTTTTCTCATCACCTCGACCTCTTTGTGTCTTATGAGCTGTTGAGATCGATGCTTCCTCATTTGCAGAAGATCCTCCTAATCGGATCGACTGGCTGTGGTTTATTCTAAACGACCTGATAAAGGCTCTACAGTTCACAGACAAAGACGCAAAGACATGAGCAGGCAAGTACTATTCAATAAAATCGTGCTCCAGAGTTGGTGAATCTCTCCCGGACAACAGAAATCAAATAGAATAAGAAAAGCCAGTAAGTACGTCGATCACGTCGATCACATCGGTTACATCGGTTACATCCGATTTATCCGATTCATCCATCTCAACTCGCCCCGTCGTCATTCCTTTGGGTCCTCTCCACTTGTCTAAATCCGTTGAGCGTGGTCATCGTTGAGATGGAAAAGATCCCTATTTCAGATCTAACATTCATCTCTACTCTTTGTTGAGCCATTAGTGTCGGTCATGCTACAGATTGACCCATCAGCTCTCCCTCAGGACCCTGTCTCGTACCCAACCCAAGTGTATCCTAGCCGGGTTACTCCACTACCTCTTATGATCCCGACCTCAGTCCCAATCTCCGTTCCAGCACGATCGGCTGCTCAACCTCCGCGCTCTTCGGCACAAGAACTGCTCCCTGGGAGTCAGAGACTGGTAGGACAGCATAATGTCGTCATCGAAAAATATCTTTCATCAGGTCAGCTTTATAGGATTCAGATGTCTTGCACGATCACACAAAGCGCCAGTCAGAACTGATCATATTCTCGCTCATATCATCTTCATATCAGGCGCCTTCGCACATGTTTATCAGGTAAGAACTCCAACGCCTATTGGTGGGACCGATACATTCATTCTCAAAAGGGTCATAGTACCTGAGAAGCATATGCTTGATGAGATTCGTCGGGAAGTCGAGGTCATGGTGAGTCACACAGCTGTCTGTAGACAGTACCCATCAGCTCAACTTGTGTTTTTTCATCCATTTCCTCTAGAAACTCCTTCGAGATCATCCGAATATCGTCAGTTTAGTCGATGCAGACGCTTTCCATCTACCTGATGGGAACCATGAGGTTCTGATTTTGATGGAAAGTTGTCTAGATGGTGGTATCATCAGCCTGATGAACACCCGGCTTCAAAATCGGTTCACTACGGTCGAGATCCTACAAATCTTCATCGACGTGTGCGAAGGGCTGAGTCGGATGCACTCGTTATCTCCACCTCTAATACATATGGATCTTAAGGTGGAAAATGTTCTTCAATCTGGATCGAGTTTCAAATTGTGTGACTTTGGAAGCGTGAGGACACCAAGAAAAGCCCCAGGAAGCTGGACTGAGCTCAAGGCATTAGAATTGGATGTCGGATCAAGCACTACTCAACAGTATCGTGCTCCGGAGTTAGTGGATTTCTCTCAAGCAAAAGAAATCGATGAAAAAGCTGGTGAGTGTATTAGTCTTTCATGACACGGATCTCTCTGGCTATCTCGGCTGATTTTGCGTTTCCTGTATTATCAGACATCTGGGCTCTCGGCGTCTTCCTCTATAAAATTTGTTATTTTACCACTCCTTTGTAAGAACGAGCTCTCGACCAGTCTCTATCTGTTAGAGCCGCAGTCTCACAATGTTTGTTCGCACATGATGATAGCGAAACACGAGGTTCGGAGGCCGTGGTCAATGTGTCTTATGTGATCCCATCCTTCCCCGTTTATCCTCCAGAGATAAATCTTCTCATTGGTTCGTGTATTTTCACTCTTGATCTTGTAGAAACGTCAATTCTGAACGTATATATATATCAAACAGGCTCCATGTTACAAGCCAAGCCTACTGATAGACCCTCAGCGGTTGAAGTTTTACAAGCTGCTCATAGCATCAGAGGCACTCAATCGCAATTCTTTGTGAGTTTACGATGCATCTCTTTCGTCCTTTCAAGGGCTTGAGATTGAACTTGTTCACGTTATATCACTTTCATCAGCCTATTCCTGTACCTTCTTTCCAAGCTGGACGAAGTTTATTAGATATCATCACTTCAGTCCCCTCTCCCTCTCCTTCCGTTACGTCTATCCCTTCTTTGAATCAGCCCTCCGCTCATCTTGAGATCAACCATACCCCCAACACTAGATCGCACACTCTTCCTGTGTCTCCGATATCGCACAACATGCCTACATTGCAGTCGCATAGAGCTCTTAGCCCTCTTCTTCAGCCCGTAAGATACTCCTCGCCGACTTCTTTTGTCAGCCATTCATCCCAGCCGACATCCATCAGCTCGCCTGTTGGATCCCATTTACCCACAATGCCTCTTGCTAGACACAACGAAATTGGAAACACTTACAAGCAAGCCTCTTTTTCGCCGCCGACGTTTGTTCATACCAACTACTCCGACTCTCCTCCTTCTACCATACCTTCACCTCATCGAATTGAGCCAATTCATATGCCCCAGGCTGGACCAGACTTCTCTGTTTTAGTGCCATCTCCACAACCATCGCTTCATTCAACGAGCGCACCACCGGCACTTGTCCAAGGTGGAGCACCTTACCTCAATCCGGCTGTCCATTCTCTTGACGAGAGGTTGACCCATCCAGACCCTTCCGGGTATCATAGATCAGCATCTGTTGGAGTTGCTCTGGAAGGAAACTCTGATGATACCCATGCATCAGATGTTCGCAGAGATGTTCAAGCACTTTTGAAGGAATACAACGAAACTGTGGTTCAGTGAGATCGAAGGGGTATTTGATGTACAACAAATTTTCCAGGTGTTGCTTGATTTGCGCTATATTGCATATATATTTGCTCTTTTTTTCTGCCAACCTCTCGCCCTTACTTGATAATTCTACGCCTCTGTATACTCTATGTCTGACTACTGAAATATTCTGGACTGGGATGAAAAATGACTATTTCCAGTCGAATTAATTTGACGCTTCTTCATACTCCTTCTTGAATCCGCTTAGAGTGGCCTCATCAACCTCGGTGGTTGCTTTCTCTAGCGCAATCTCATCAGTGAGCTGAGTTCCAGTTCTGTGAGACAAAAACAGGAACGATTCTCTTGAAGGTGAGCTCAATTCACAATCCAGTTCAAGCGATAATGAGAGGGATGACCGTACCCAAGTAGTGCCTTGACAGTTTCTAAGATGAGCTCCTTCACGTTGAAGTTGGCCTGCAAGTGGTATGATGAACAGGGGTAGAATTCAGTAGCTGATGCGACCATATATACGCTGGAAGAGATATCTACCTTGGAAGAAATTTCCATGTACGGCAATCCTTTCTTTTTGGCAAAGTCAATGTCCTTTGGCTTCACGGCCCGATTCTAAGGATGTCATATAAGAGTGTCAGGGATGCGACGAAAAAGTTCGTTGTTAAATGACTGTAGAACCAACCTTGACGTCGTCCACCTTAGTTCCGACAATGATGATAGGCAAAGGTTCAGACCCCTTTCGACCATTAGCCTTGACAATGGCCTACCGAAGGAATATTACCACCAAGTAAGCGTAAGGTGCCAGACCAGTGTTTCTATGGACAAATACTTGAACGTAAACTCACATCGTACCACTCAGTCAGCGCTTCATAGCTTAACACGTCGTAGAAAAAGGATGCCGAGAAGATTGACATGAATTCAGCTCATCAGTTGAACAAGTTGAACAAGCTGAATAATGATACACAACGAACCTTGCCTCCTTGGTTGTATCGAAAAACAGCAAACAAGCATCTGCCTGGAAGAAATTGTGCTCTGGAAGACCACCCTTGGCATGGACGAGGGTATCGTACAACTTGAGCGTGGCAGAGCCGGCTGAAGATGTCGAGATGAAAGAATTTAGATTCGATAGATCAGCTTGTTTTTCTCATACGTCTGGAGAGAAATTCCTATCAACTGACCAGATGTGTAAAGCGACACGGGGAACACCTCTGTCTTGATCGCGGCGATTTTCTTTTTGTCGCTCTTAGCAGAGGTAAACCGAGAGGCAAAAGCGGTTCGTCCTGAACCAAACTGACCAGCGAGAACGACTTTGAATTCTTTGGCGCTCATCTTGAGAGTTTACAATGTAGATGTGGGAATTGAAACTAGAGGGCAGGGCTGATTTACAACCGGGAGATGGGGATTATACGTGTGCGGCCTTAGAGGAAAGTTCGCTCGATTTGAATGCACAGGTTAGGAGGCCGATGACGATTGACATCTTGTTACTGCTTAGTATATTTGTTGACCTCATTTTTATTTTTATTTTTATTTCAAAATCAATACTTGGTCTATCATTTGGAAAGACTAGAGCTTTCTCCTTTTCTTCACGAAGAGCAACATTTGAGTACACACATCTGGCTTGGAGCTGATACATTTATCTTTCAAAGCTGTTGTTTCAAACATCACTCAGATTGGATACTTCGCCAATATCATGACCATCCCCGATGATCTGTGATAGAGCGTTGCTCCAAACTCTTCAGTTTACTCAATTCTTCAATCACAGGGTCCCATAGGCAAAGTTTGCATTAACGTCCTGAGGATGATGTGATCATTGACTGGCCGTACCCACGGAGCAAGGACATAGGCTCATCTTTGATTATTGAAGAAAGAATTAACAAACACACTCAGTTACTTTCCAACCGGATAGACACCTGTCTGACCAATCTCTAATGTTCCAAACTCTTCCTCAGTCACACCAAGTCGATCTCTCGATTCAGCCAATAGTCGAACTCTGTATGATGTGATAAAAACAGATGGTAGATCAGATGAAGTCACTGGAGTAAGAGAGGAAAACAGACCAAACAAAAGGGAACGAACGGTTCATCGATAGTTTCGGTGGTTAACTGCCATACACCGTAGTGCATCGCGATCGCACGCTTTGCTTTCTATTCGCCCCAATTTGAAACGGCGAAAACAGCTGTATCAGAGACCGACCTGTGGAGTCAAAGGTACAAAAGTAGAAAGTGCAGGTTGACATACGATATCTTTAAACAGTCGGACAGCATCCCATGGGTCACAATGCAACGGACTCATGAATGCTCTAGGGCGATATGCACCCACGGGTACCAGCGCCAAGTCGATAGGCCCATGCTTCTCGCCGATCTCTCGGAACGCAGGGCAGACGGGAGTATCAGTTGTGAGATGTGAGTCAGGATCTGCCGAAGGGGAAAGGGCTGAGTAACCGGTGTCTCCGGTGAAATAGACCTTGACCCCGCTAGGGGAAGACGGCTCGAGCGATGGACGAGTCTCAAAAAGAAAGGAAGCCCAGAGAGATTTTTTTCTATACGGACCAAAAGAAGTCGATATGATGCCCGCCGTAAGAATATATACTGTCAGAGGCCAAAGTTGAACGATAAACACACCTATCAGAAATTCCTCTGGCAGTCATGTGTTGAGCAGGCTTAGCTCCGATTCGAATAACCCCTTTTCCTGAACCGATATCTACATCGGCTGACTCCCACCAATCGAGTTCAGTAATTTGTTTACTTGCGAATCCTGTCGAGGCCAGATGATGAGCGTTGTTAAGAGGTACGACGATGCGAACGTGAGAAGATTCGGGCTTAGAGGCCAGTGCCTTCAGTGTTGGAAGATCCATACTAGGAAAAAAGATGAGAGGAATGATGGGTTGGAGAGTTAGCAAGCTAGTAACCGATCGCAACATCAGTTGAACAAGCAGAACGAACTGATCATAATGATTATGACTTAGCACCAAGACATCAATCTCTGGTATATCTGCCGCTTGACAGGGTGCGGCTGAAGAGACCAATCGGTTTAGTGATTCCATAAGTTTGTCGCATATGAGCAGCCTGGCGATGGTCTACTAAGTGAACCTACGAGTGAATCTAGATGGACCCATGAACGAGAACGGGCTGCATCTGTTGGAGAATACTGGGTCTACCAGAATTCGTATCCCTCGATCTTGGTCTGGCTCCCTTGGAAACTCGATGAGAAAGCAAGCATGTCTGTTGTTCCAAAGAGAATACAAACAACCCGAAATCATCAGCGCTAGAATGATTGAGAGCGTAGAGATCTATCTCGGTAGCTTACCCCAACCATGTAGCCTTGATCTCGGCAGGGTGAGAGTCTTGAAAGGAGGCACCAAAGTCGGGAACACGAATTGGAAAATGTCGCACAACCTCGCTACTAGGAGGAGATTTCATCTCCCGGAACGAGTGAGCGAACATCTGATGAAGACAAAGAGGTAGACCTCGATGAGATGAGATCTTATGACAAGAATCAAGGGGTCGTTTATAGTTTGCGTGAAATTACTCACGCCGAAAATATCCCCTGCTGAAGCATCTCGCCACGAATCCCATGGATTGCTAAAAACACACGAGGAATAGAGATCAGTTCGGATGGATGGGTTTGGAAGATCAGATCCTGAAGTCTTTGAAACTCACTCAAACAAAGTCCCTTGTTTGTTTCCCCAATGAGCCGGTTTATCGGCTATAGGACCTTGCCCTTCGCGAGTTGAAGCCCCATCCGCTTTGTGAACGGCCAAGACTGAAGGTGTGATCATATTAGAGATGGGTCGAATGGTATGTGGTCTTATCGCACTATCTGCCCAGGAGAGAACTCTGAGCCGGAGCATATGAAAGATTTAGGGAAGAGAGAATGCGCAACAGCAGACGAAGAGCTCTTAACAGTTTCTGGGAGTTGATCCAGATATCAGATATTCTCGGCATGGTTCGCTCGGGCATCGGTGATTAGATGTCGGTGCCCGGGCGGAGCATGCCGAGTCCGGTCATATTTGAATATTTTACTTATCTGTTGAATATGTGTCGCTTAGATAGGAGCCTTACGTATTGCAGTGCTCTTCATCTCCCGCTCGCTCGTCTGTCTCAGAGATCTCCGTTCTTACTTATTCTACTCCTCCCGATCCAACATCGTATATATCTCTTCTGGTCGTCTTGAAAGATTCAATCTAGATAGCTTTCAGAGTATGACCGCAGGGCTCAAAAGTAAGTCACTTTTGCTATGTAGCAGTCTTCGTCTCATCTGAAGGGGTTTCTGCAAGTGATAGATTGGACGTTTAGTGCCGGTCCACTAATCTATTCACCTGGCGATTCTTTCATACATCATCACATTCTGTTCATAGCCGTTCGTCACTCATCCATCGGTATTCGCTTGGAACCGTTCTACGCGCGTGAACTCGTTTAACAACTTGCTTGAAATCACTTTTGACGTTCTTCTTTCCAGGTCGTCTTCTTGGCTTTCATCCTGGCTATAGGGTTCCTCCTCGTCATTCTATCGTGTGCCCTTTGGTCCAATTGGCTTCCCCTTGTCGTTGGTCAGTTTCTTGATACTTTGAAGAAACCAGTTCTATCAGAATGCAACTTAACCTATAGAATACAAACGATGGATGCTATTCGTCGACGACATCGAACATCAAGCGGTGACGTTCTTGCTTGCACCAGTACCAAACTCGATCTGCACGCGATGTGCAGGAGCGGATGACTTTTCGACAGAATACAACTCGTTCGTTCATGACTGCTCTTCAGCTTTCATACATAAAGATGCAGACTATTTTACAAACCTGCTGGACTTAATTTTAATCTCGACATCGCGTTTCCTGGCGATGTGTTCGATCTTGTTCAGAGCATATAAGGACTTTGGCCATTTCCTCACTTCCATGATCGTCGTTTCGGCCTTCTCTCTGCCTCTTATCATGGCCCATACCGGGCTGATTGCTCCGGCCGCCTGCTGGATGAGTATGACTGGCGGAGCGCTTGTCTACGGAACCATCCTTGTCTTTTCAGGCGTGTTTGTATGTATATACTGTCTATTGGATCTCTTGAACAGCTTTCTGACATACATCTTTCTCCACATGATGGGCCCTACCTTCTCGGGGTTTCTCAACATAACCAGGCGCCGACAGAAGACGAATACTGATGTTATCAACCAGTGCCTCCTAAATAATCATAACGTATCACAAACTCTCATATCAATGACCTAGTTCTCAGAACTCTTCACATTGAACTCGGGCAAATGCTTGGGTTGTCGACCTCGGCGACTCCACATTATTGAAGAAAGAATATCGATCCTCCAGGAAGTCCTAATGTTGTCAATATGCTATGCATATGCTGACGTCTGACCCTTCCGATAACAGGCATATCATTTGGATACTTTTGTACTGACAACCACCCTGTGCTTGTCTCTTTCCTTCTGAGGAAGTATCGGACCGCCAGAAAAGGCCAAAATTTGGTATTCTGAGTTGCGCCTGGTCATCAGCAACGACAACCATAGAGTAAGCTTTTGAACGTGGACTCATATCAAATAGTCGGACAATCTATATCTTACTTGAGCGTTTTAAGACTAGAGAAGAAAAACGGAAGTGAAAATAATTCCAAGTCAGGGAGCAGCATGCAGGACTAAACAAATCGCATTTGAACGATAACGCACTTGACTCTAAAACAGCTTAGTGCGGCCCCAACGTCCTTCCGCCATCTCTTTTCTCTTCCGTTCTCAATTGATACTTTGGCCCGCCTCTTCTTCCTGCTCACACCGATTTCCATATGTTCATCCCCTAACATAGTTGAAGATAATTTTGATCTACTCCTATGACCCCAATCCTCCTCCTTCGTATTTGCTTTGACTCTTTCGACCTCTGAACCTCCGTTGTCGTCCAAATGTGCGGGCGACTGAGGCTCAAACCCGGATATTGACCTATCATTCGTATTGTCGGCCGGTGAAGGGTCGCAATCTGTCCTCTTCTCAACCGAAGAAGGTCCGGACGATGACGGAGCTTGTTCCCGACTGTTCTTCAACTCTTCTATGGCAAGCTTCCGGAGATGATCCGGCACCGTTTTGGCTGGATCAAATAGGAGGAGGTCTGTCGTCGGATGACGTCGTCACGGTAAGGCGATAACGGGAAACATTCTCAAGGAGAGCGCTTGAAAACTTTATCTATTGCATCAAGCGTTTGTACGTACTAGTCTCCCCTGAAGAAAGCGTTTCGTAACCAACAATAGTTCGGGAATGGCCTTGGTGCTATAAAGGGCAGTGTACATCAGTGACGAAATCATTTGATATATAGGCAGTCCGTTGAACCGACCTGTAAGATTAGTGGCAATTTATTACTGATCTTGACACTCTGGCCTCGAGATTTCATCATCATGTCAAACGCAGATCCTCCTTTCGTGGTTTCAACAGCAAAGTTACCTGAATTCTATGGGCAACAGCACAAAGGGAGGCGAAAACTTTCAGCTCATTAATCCTGTCTCGACACACCAACAGGGGAATTTACAAAATAATTGATAACCCATCGTTGAAGAACGACATGAGGAGGCTGATCTTCTGTCGAGCCAGCTTTCGGAAAGTCATCTAAGATGATGCAGGAGCCAACTCAGTGTTTAGTACATATGACGAATTGATTCAACAAACGTACACAAATGACACCTATGATTCTCATTGAATTAGTAAATTCGAGACAAAATGACTGTTCAGCACAAACGCTAAGGTGAAAACATGACAATCAAGCACGTACTGTATTCCAGCGCACATGAGTCCCACCCAAATGTCGGCTGCTCCGATCCACCTCCTGACTCCTCTCATCTTTCCTTTGAACTGCGATTTACCGACCTCATCAAATCCTTCTCGCCAAGCGTCTTCGATCCAACTCTGTAAAGTCCAGACTGATACCCCTTCTCCGTCGTCAACCCCACCTCCGGGGCAGAGAGGATGACCGAGTGCTGAGAAGCACATCTGAAAGTTTCGGAACCCACATCCCCATGTGAAGTCCCATCCACGACGAGATCTGATATGTGTTGTACCATGGGGAGAACAAAGAACAGCAGAACGTGTTTGGTCGGAACTGCTGAGGACCTGATACAAGAGCGGGATAAGGTTCGGACTATAATTAGGCGGAAGAGAGCTTAACGGAGAATGAACAGAAGACCACGAGATATCACGCCTATCCCGTTTGACTGTCGGTCGCATAGAATTAGGTTTGTGGGTAGCTGGAGAATTTGATTCTTGAGGAGACTCATAGTCTTCCTCATCTTTATACAAGCAAGGGAAGAGGGAGTATAAACGGTGACGAAATGCGAGCTCATATCGGTCAAATCGCATAGGAGGACGTACCAAAGTGAGAAGCAACATGTGCAGATCTCTCTTCCACTTGAAGATCTTCTATGGAACATGCACACACTGGACATATGATAGCTTGCCTGAACATGAGATAGTCATTAGCAATCAGAATCAAGATATATCATCGTTAAGCAATGTGGGTCAGAACAACTCTTGAACGATCCTGGATTGTTGTAAATTTAGACTCTCACCCTGACGAGGACTTCATACTGCCGTCCTGACAGAGGACCTCTTCTAATTCCTGACCATCATTCAGTTCTGATACTGCTTGGTCGCATTGAATAGGATCGTCGAAATGAGCTGATACATGGTTTCTACGGTGGAACGGTGAGCGAAAACTGAAATGATCAGAGGGAACAGCTCGACTAGATTTAAGCCAAATCTTTATTAGACTTACTGATATATCTTCAACGTAGCGGTCTCTACTTCTTCGGTACACACCGGACATGTGTTGAGCATTCTTGCAATATAGGTTGAGGGATGGTGGTCGTTCGTTTGTAGAATTACGTGTCCGGTAACAGCAAACTCCCAGCACAGGATTGGATAGATAAGATTACAAATCTTTATCTCTGGCAGTCGCCAGTTCAAAACATATTGATACGCACAAATAACATATATGATACGTAGCAGAAGCGAAGCCTGTAGGAATGTTATGGCTGAGGAATAAGTGATCTACGATCAAAGAAGACGATGAGAAAGGAACCAAAAGACAAAACCAATGGTACAGTGTACCGAAAACCCACTAAGAGAGTAAGGAAAGAACGACCGGAAAGCGAAGACTATGAAAAGCTCAGGTAAAGAGAGAAGATAAAAAATTCCAAAGGATCAAAAGCTAGAACCGGTACACTGATGTTGACAAAAAAAAAGAAGAAGAAAGAAAGCATAAACAACAGATAAGATGGAATTACAAGAATGCTCATTCTGAGGACGAATGCCGAAAATATTTCACAAACTACTCCAAGATCCATTTTTCTACATTTTTTGTATACTTATCCAGAAGCAACATCAGATCCTTCAGCACGAATGCAACGATGACTTGTCCAAAGAATTCTGATGTCCGTTTAAGCCTGGCCTCAATCTGGACTCGGATGGAGAGCGGAAGACACAAGTACGGTGCGTTAGGAAGCGATGGCTTGCTATTGCTGGATACTTGGAGAATGTCAACTATAAGAAAGCAAAAGGCAACCAGCGAAATCAAATCAGGTCTAGATGTGGTGGTGATTAACGAGATTATTGGAGAAACGGATCAAGTACATACCTAAAAACTGAGATTGAGCAAAAAGCTTTTTTAAACTACTTGAATAAGCTTGAAGGGTATCGATACTAGAAGGTTGAAAACATTGATTGAAGCGGCTGTCAACTGGTGCACAATGAGGGCAAGACAGTGGGCATTAACAGCTTACTTCTTTCCATTGGCTAAGCGGTCCAACCCTCGACTGATTTTGAATCCCCAGTTAGACTATTGACGCGATGTATACATAAAACGAACAACGGATATCAGATGCTGGTGGTCTGTGTTCCGGTCATTGAACATGCAACACAAAGACTTACTCCTCCGTTTTTGCCCTTCTTACTATGTTGTACCACATTTTTCTTCGCCAGCGTCGTCTGCACAGTCTCCATCACGTTCTCCCAAGAATCCAACAAACTCAAGAATTCTACTCCAATTGCAGCCAACTTTGAGTTTGACCCCATATCAGTTGGCGTGATAGTTGACACAAGCGGCATCGAGGTTTTTTCCATCGCCTGAAGATAGTCCACCAACACATGGATGACTTGAACCTTGGTATCCACGGCTTGAAGGAACACTCCGGTCTGAAACCATACTCCGGACGGTACATGAAGTCTAGGTGTTAGATAGCTACCTCCAGATGTGACCATTGTCAACCTTAATGCGCGCATTATATGAAATGGGCGACGAAGTACATTAGACGGGACAGGTTCGAGCAGGGTTGTCCGCGATTCTTCTCGGGTCTGAGCGCTCGGAAGAGGCAACGCAGGAGTTGTTGTAGATGTCGTACGGGCGAGTGGAGGGCTCATCGCAAACTGGTCCGTGCTCTGATGGTTTAGCATCCGGTCATGGCCATTGTTTGGAGGAGAAGTCGACAAAAGCGACGGACTTCCCTCGATGGTGCTGACTGATAGAGGAATCGATGGGTACAGAGAAGAATGACCCGAGATAGACCGTCCATTCAGAGAGGAGCCTAGTAATTGGTTAGGCGACTGGCTCTGAACTGTAACAAGTTGAGTCGGTGGAGAAAGTTCTTTGCGAGCGATTAAAGAAACAGAAGAAGGGAAAGGAGTGGAAGAGTTGAAAAGTTCAGACGAAGGAGTCTCGGCCATTATCGGCCGTTGGTTCGATTGAGAAAGAGCTCGATCCTCGTGAGATATGTACCCGCCATATCCCTCTCGTTCACTTGAAGGAGACAAATCCGGTATCGAGAGTGCTACTGAAGCTTCGGCTTGTGCTTCTTGAGAAAGGGGCTGTTCAACTCTTCGCTCGATTGAGCGTTCCGACGCAGGTTTGGTATCAATATCTGATAACTCGCCTTCTGTGCCCATCTCGAGCTCTTTGGCAATCGACCTTGGGCTTTCCTGGACGTCCTCCAAAACATGCTTCCGAGTTTTGGCTGTTACATCCATCGCCTCTTTTGCGCCTGCGTTGTCATCACTGAGCAGACCCAGACTTTCTATCAGACTTTGTCGACGCTGGAACGCAGACCTGTCTGGTTCGTCGCCCAAAGATCTTGAATTAGGAGTATGAGAGGGAGGAAGATTTCCCTGTGTGTTCAATTCAGGATTGACGTTCAAGGTCGGAATTGTTCTTGATTGATCAGCAGACTCATCAGATGATATCTGAGCGTTGGAAAGTTGGTTGTTTAGAGGAGACACAGGTGTATTATGTATAAGTTGAGTTCGAGAATGATGGGACGATCGATAGGAGGAAGTGGTGGATGCTGATCGATCCAGATACGATATGTGGGAAGGCTCGGTTGTGCTCGTTCCGGGCAGCGATTCGGCTTCTGTAGCTGTGTATGAGAGGCGCCTTGGACGGTGAAAGGAAGACATCACAAGGGGCACAATCGACTCTGACGAGGATGAGGTTGTTCTCGACATGGTAGGTGAAATAGCCCGGACAGGAGCAGGAGAAGAACCACGATCCAGCCGGGTTCTGTAGTGATCTGATTCTAGAGTGGGGTCGGACAAGAAAGAGACGTCCGGGGGATTAAGCTGTTCTTGAAGCATGGATATGCGAGATAAGTACGCATCATGCTGAGAAAATTGAAAATCAGCCGAACAGCCAAAGGAAAGTTGTCAAATTCGCTTGATCCTTCCTATCTCTCCTTTCTCCTCATTTAAGGAAATACCAAGCCACTCACAATTCCTTTCAATGTCAATCCTTGATCGTCTCTACCGTCTCCTATACCGGCCTTCGACTGATTCCCTCGACTCTCAATCCGTGCTATAACGATTCTTAGCATCGACACTGTTTCCTGGTACCTGACGACTGCTTCATGGAAATCTTGAGCTTGATCAAGTCCAACGGCTATCTGAGCCAAATCCAATGCTTGCTGTAGCAGCAATCTTGACGGTGTTCTCGGCATCCCAACAGACGATCGGTCAAAAAAGGAAAGACCCTGGGATTGCGTTGAGAATGAAGGCCGGGCGGATAACAGAAGGGAATTACGGGAGGGAGACGTCGAGATCGTTTGCGATCTTACGGGCTGTATCACGCTTGGCTGAACTGAAGGCAGGGCCTGTTGCCGATGAGGATTGAACGAACGCCCTTGAGAATGTAAGTTTGGACGTGACGAAGGGTCGTACGCGTGTGATCCGAGAAAGGGAGCGTTGTAGGATTGATCGTGACCCGATGGACGAAAAGGAGCAGAAGAAGACTGTTCTGGAGAGAAAGAAGACGATGATGACGAAGAGCGAGTTGTTGACCTCGTTGCGAGCGGAATAGAAACTGGCGGATCAAGACCAGCAGAGGAGAGTGATTGAGTTGGTAGGCCAGGAAGGGCGTCGGTAGCTACCAAAGCGTTTGTGCCAGAGATGAGTGAGAGGAAGATACGAAAACGAAGGTATAAGTCAACATGAATACAACGTAAAAAAATACGATGCAGGGCAATCCTTTCCGATGTGTTAATGCATAACCATCAGGCAGTAAAAACGATATAAAAAGGAGTCTAGTTCCGAACGAGGCGGAGTCTAGGATAGGAGAAACAACTCCCCAGAGAATACTTGCTCCTGCAAGAAAACGAAGCAGTAAGAGCATCAGATTAAGAAGTGTGCTTACGCGGAGGTCCTGGAGGAGGCAACGAAGATAAGGGATGGGTCGGAGAATTGGATGTTTTGATGATAGAACTAGCAAGCATCATTCTCGATCGGGAACCAAGCAGGTCAATCAAGGGACGAATATATTTGAAACCTAGCTGTGCTGGCAGCCGTTGCACGACTGTTGACAAAAGATTATATGTGCCGAAGACCCCTTGCGAGACCTCTATCTAAATAACAGAGAGAGGGCAAGAGGACACAACGTCAGGTCCAAGGGTATTTGCCGAGTCGGATTCCGGAGAGAAGAAGACAAAGATGGTGAAGAAGGATTGGTGTTTGTTGACCAAATATGATGAAACCCCAAAAACGGAGGGCGCTTTAGCGCCCTCTGCTTTATATTCGAACCGGTATATGTTCATTTTCTCTCATTTTTTTCTATTCAAGTCTCTCCTTGCAAACACAACAAATAGGCTGATGATCAAATCTACGTTCTATTGACATTCTACATTTTTAATCAGTCAACTCTGGTTATCTCTAATTCTGTACCGTGCTGTCCCGACCGGCCACATCTTTCGCTCGTCTCGCCGAAATATTCTTTTTCAAGAGATGAGCTTTGACGTTCTGTACGAGTGTGACGAAAGAGGAGGTCGTTAGCACTTCAGGACAAGTGAGGAAAGATTCCGACAAGCTAGAACAACCATACCTCGATAGGAACTTCGTTCCTGTGGAAAATACCTGCAGCAAGAGCAGCCTCGACGTCCGTCTTTTCAAACACCTCCTCAAAGTCTTCGACCTTGCCGGCTCCAGACGAGGCAACAACTGGAATGTTTACTGCGTTCCTCACCAATCTCACCAGGTCCAAATCGAAACCTCTTCCACTGCCGTCCCTGTCAACCGAATTCAGAAGAATCTCTCCGGCTCCCAACATCTCAACCCCCTTGGCGAGCTGGACTACGTCGATATCCCTCACGGCTCGTCCGCCGTTAATGGTGCACTGATACCACCATGCTTTCGAACGTTCCTCCTCTGTGACATTTCCGGTCGCCTCGGAACCAACCACGAGCGAAGCAGCGTGAGGACCGAGCGTAGCAGGATCAATTGCAGCATCGACATAGACTCGCTTGGGATCGAACGAGACCACCACGGCCTGGTTACCGTACGCTCTGGAGATGGTCTCTATTCCGGTCTTCCCGGTCAAGACAGGTTGCGTTCCGGCAGCCTGCCGGGCAAGAAGCTCCTCAACCGCGATCACGGCGTCGGACCCAATACTGACCTAGAACCAATATCGAATACAATGAATCTATTTCAGCACACTGGCTCAAGGAATTGGGTTGAAAACTTGAAAGGGAGAGAATGGAACAAAATATTACCTTGTCAGCACCACTTCGGAAATAAGCACCGGCCACCTCTAGTGCACTTCTCTCTGTGCCATCAGGGTCGACAGTATCCTTAATTCCTCCTCCTACAGTCAACGGCACAAATACCGTCTCAGCAGCAGCCTCGACAACAGCCAACATTGGTTGGTCGTGTAAAGCGGATTGCCGGAAAGAAGTGATGTTCAAGAAACAAATCCTTTCGAATTGATTATGGATGTCAAGATGATTTAGACTCTTTGACTCAGTCGTGACACGTAGTATTGAGATAAATTGCAAACTCACTCGTCTGCGCCTGACTCATAGTACCTCCTAGCCAGCTCGACAGGCTTACCGAGGTTACGGACATCACCAGCATCGGTCGTCTTCTCTCGGACATCGTACTGATCTCCCTTAGTGACAACAAGGTCGCCTGAGTAATGGTATTCAATAGAGCTTAGCCATATGGAAAAAACACGAATTTGAGATTGACCGGCAAACGAGCTTACCCTGATCGTTCGATCGCACATCTAGACAAGCGACGACTCTCTTAGTGAATCCGTCATTGGCCTTAACAGAAACCTCTCGAGCTTGTTCTTGTCCGTCAAAGTTTCCGCTAATTTCCTCTACTGGAGCTTTCAGCCAGTTGTCCAACACCTTGAGCCCAGCTTCTCCGGATTTCTCTGGGTGGAATTGACAAGCGAGGATGTTTCCTCGCTTGATGGATGAGACAAAAATCTCGTCTCCATATTGAGTGGTCGTGTTTGTCCACGATGAGATAAGCGGGGTTGATCGGAAAGGAACGGCATACGAGTGAACAAAGTACAAATCCTCAACCTCCTCCTTTACGGGAGGGACCAGGGTTGAGCTCGTTCGGGGTTTGAAAGGCGTAGCCTCACTCCATCCCATGTGAGGAATCGACTTTGACTTTCCTGTCGTCTCACTCACTGCCTTGAATCGTTCAACCCGAGCGTCGATAAGACCAAGCCCAGGGATGGGGTCTCCTTCGTCCGAGCCGGCGAAGAGAACCTGCATACCGATACAAATTCCAAAGTACGGCCGTCCAGAGTGGAGGTAATTTCGAAGAGGCTCAAAGAGATTACTGGAGTGGAGAGAGTTAATTGCCTGGGGGAACGCGCCGACTCCGGGAAAGATGAGTTTCTGTTTGAACAAGGAATGAAAGATGCCACGAAAACGATAAGAGACGCTGAAACATAGAACAAGTCGAAAAGTTAAGGAGAAAGACGAAAGACATAAGCATACATCAGCCTTTTCAAAATCAGACGCGTCCTTGATCCATTCAAACTCGTAACCAAGCTTCTTGATAGAGTTGGCCAAGGATCTGACGTTCTAAAGACCATGCGAATCATCAATGAACGGGCTTTGAATTAGTCTTTGATCTTGAGGACACAATCTGACAACGGATGGAGAAGAGGACATACGCCTGCTCCATAGTCGAGCAAAAACAACCTGGGCTTTTTTTCAGACATCTTGATTCAATTGATAGTGAGAGGAGGCGGTGACTCTAGATGTTCGTCGTGTGCTTTAGTTTTGGTCTCAATCTTGCGGTTTTGTACCCTTGCCGGCCGTCAAAGAATTCTGGTATATTGAAGAGAAACTGACTCGACTCGAATAGAAAGAGTTGTTGAGAATTTGGATTACCTAATCATATAGTCACGTGCAGAGGGGTACGTGTTGTGCTGGCACATCTTCATCGTTCAGCCCAAAAACAAAATCTCTACTCAACCGCCACCTATCTCCTTTCCGGATAGATAAAGTCGGCATTAAAGACTATTTGTACACCTGTGAGTAGAGATCAGGCTTGGGTTCTCTATGTTTCTTGTATACGTTCTGGTGCTTGAGTCAAAGAACGTTCAAGGGCAAATAATTGATGTATAGATTTCTTGCGTCGTCGTTGATTGTAAAGATATAAAACCAGATTGGCCTAACAGTTGTACAACCTACAACGACATATCCTGGGGTTTATCACAACTCTACGTGTACTTTGACCTTCCGAGCTCCTCCGAAAATGTCCCCGGTTGAGTCTTCTTCGAGCGCGTACGCGTCTCATACTGGCCCTTCGCCTTACCCTCGTATATCTAACCCTCGATCCAGATCTCCCAATACTCCTAAAATTGCCTCTCCCCCGCCTCAGACCTTACACTCAGGAGATACTTTTGCCTACTCGCCCACCCATCGACGAACAGGATCTCGATCAAGCGTCGAATCTCATCCTGGCGCACTTGGTTCATTTGCTGAGAGCTCGGCCAAGATCAAAGCCCTCAGTAAGAAGCTCGGGGTGGGCATCAATGGTGTAGAGTCGCAGCATCCTTTCGGAGACGAGCTCACTGAGTCGTCTGGGGATAAGTCGAATCATGTTGTGACCCCGAGTGAATTGTATGCCAGCCAATCAGTGGAGGATACTTTGAAATCTCATCACCCTACCACGCCCTCGACTGGATTGCCGAGCGCGTTGCTCGAAGATCTTCGAGCGATTCATGGCCCTAACGAGTTTCAGGCAGATGAAGAAGAACATATTCTGCTCAAATTTGCAAAGCAGATCTATGAGAACCCGCTAGTCTTGCTGCTTCTGGGAAGTGCTGGAGTCAGTCTGCTCGTAGGAAACAGGGATGATGCGATCAGTATCGCCATTGCGGTATTGATTGTCTTGACTGGTGAGTTAACATCAACAGTTTGTGTCGTTCGGGGGTTTTACAGAGACAATATCATGCTAAGTTTGCTTCCATGTTTATAGTTGGATTTGTTCAAGAACAGCGATCCGAAAAGTCTCTACAGGCGCTGTCCAAGCTGGTTCCTCATTCTTGCCATCTCATTCGGTATGTGGTTCTTCTTCAGTTGCCATTGCTATGCTCTCGCTTGCGCTGACAACGAATCCGGTCAATCCTTCAACCTACACAGAGACTCTCATCCCCAAACGCTTTTGGCCAATGATCTTGTCCCGGGTGATATCGTTCACTTTTCTGTAGGTGATCGAGTACCAGCCGACATTCGACTCATCACTGCCGTCGGTCTCGAGATCGACGAGAGCGCACTCACCGGAGAGACCAGGCCTGCCCGAAAGCGAGTCGAGGCATGCGATTCTGAAGGCGTGCCGGGCGGAAAGACAACGATCGAGCTGGGAGACAGGCACTGCGTGGCATTTATGGGAACGCTTGTCAAAAGTGGACATGGGTCTGGTGTAGTTGTTGCTACAGGGAGCAAGACGGAGTTTGGAGTGATTTTCTCAATGATGCAGGATGTAAGCGGATCATTTCGGGCTCACGAAAGGAGACTGTGTTTGACTACAAACTTTACTCACTTTTTCTCTTCCCATCTCTTCTTCAAATCATAGGTGGAAGAGAAGAGAACTCCTCTTCAGCTCTCGATGGACGAGCTTGCCACTCAGCTCTCGTTTCTCTCCTTTGGAATCATTGGAATCATTGTTCTGATTGGAGTTTATCAAAAGAGGTCTTGGTTGGAGATGTTCACTATTGGAGGTAGGAATTTCGAAATATCATTGTACTTCATTTGATCTGTTGATATTGACTTTGTCTTTTCACTATCTTTTATTTCTGCTCTATTGTAGTCTCTCTTGCTGTCGCTGCTATCCCTGAAGGTTTGCCGATCGTGACTACGGTCACTCTTGCTTTGGGGGTACTACGAATGTCCAATAAACAGGCCATTGTGAAAAAGCTTCCCAGTGTAGAGGTATTAGGAAGCGTTAGCGTCATCTGCTCAGACAAGACCGGTTAGTTGGTCTGTTGAGACGAGAGATATATCGACGCTTAAGGTTTTTCCATAACTGACATATAATGGCTTTATCATAGGTACACTGACCAAGAACGAGATGACGGTCACTACAATTTATACCGTAGATGATACGGTCACTTTCGATGAACACCACTCCCCTCCTGAAAATGTGTCGCCTGCACTTCGAAAAACAGTTCAAATTGGCAACCTTTGCAACAACTCGTTCGCCGATGATGATGGGTGCAATGTCGGACAGGCCACAGACGTCGCCATCTTAAATGTTCTAGACGTGTTTGGATGGCAAGATCAACGAGATGTTCGTCGTCGTTATTATCACCGTAACTTCAGATGGTTTACTTCCTATTTGAACGTCAATGTTCCTAATTAGCTCTATTCTCTTTATTTCGGTGACACAGGAATTTGAACGAACGACAGAGATCCCCTTTTCGTCTGACTCTAAGTATATGGTCGTCTCGGGCAAGCTTGCACCTTTTTCTCAGACACGGGAGCTCGTCTACCTCAAGGGTTCGATCGAAGCTGTCCTTGATCGATGCGAATCATACTACGTGTCCGACTCATCCACTCCTTCGCTTAACTCGACTACAAGGAACACAATCTTGGCCAAGGCGTCAGACATTGCTTCAACTGGCCTTCGAGTTGTCGCCATGGCCTATGGTCAAGGCTCCGCTCTCGACTTTGAGACCTCTAGCTCTGGTGGCGGCGGCCTCGTATTTGCTGGTTTCCAGGCAATGCTCGACCCGCCTAGAAAGGGTGTGGCTGACGCTATCGCTCATCTCCAGCTAGCGAGGATTCATGTAGTGATGATTACCGGAGACGCTGAGCAGACAGCTGTCAGTATCGCCAGAACGCTTGGACTTAAAATGGGACCTGGCAGAGAGAGCTGTTTGACTGGGAAGGAACTTGATGGCCTCACTGAGAAGGAGTTGCAAGAAAAGGTCAACAGCATCAGTGTCTTTGCAAGGGTGACCCCGAAACACAAGATGATGATCATCTCCGCGTTCCAGAAGAATGGCGAGGTCGTCGCCATGACCGGAGACGGTGTCAACGATGCGCCTGCACTCAAGATGGCCGAGATCGGGATCTCGATGGGCAAGTCCGGCACGGATGTCGCCAAGGAGGCGGCCGATGTGATCCTGGTGGACGACAACTTTGCGACGATCCTGCCGGCTGTGGAGGAAGGTCAGTTGTTGTCTTTCTGTCGTGCTTTCTCTGTACACCTGATGCCGCTACTTCCATGAACGCTGTGCTGATGATTGATGTTTGATGTTTGATGTTTGGTGCTTGATGCTTGGTGCTTGGTGCTTGGTGCTTGATGTGTGACGGTTGATGGATGTCTGTGCTCGTGTTGTGCTCATGTTGTGCTCGTGCTGTGCTGTGTCTCAACCTGGCAGGCAAGTCGATCTTCTACAACATCCAGAACTTCCTGGTGTTCCAGCTGTCGACTGCTGTCGCTGCATTGTCGATCATCACGATCACGACGGCGTTTGGGCTGAGCAACCCGCTGAACGCGATGCAGATCCTGTTTATCAACATCCTTATGGACGGTTCGTTGGCTTTTATCATTCTGTTGTTGCATCTGTGCTTGCACTTGTTCTTGCATCTGTGCTTGCATCTATTCTTGCATTTGTTCGTGCACCTGTTCTTCCAGCGCTGACGGACTGCTTACCGCTGGGTCTTGGTGTCTGTGTTGTTGGCTGGCTGGCTCTAGGTCCTCCGGCCCAGGCTCTGGGCGTCGACCCGGTGGACCCGGCGATCATGAAGCGACCTCCTCGACCTCGGAACGCGCCGATTCTGAGCAAGCGACTGTTTGCCAGGGTGTTCTTCTCGGCGGCGATCATCGTGGTCGGGACGCTGTACATGTTCCTTCAGGAAACCCAGGACGGGCGACTATCTCGACGGGATCAGACTATGGTCAGTTTGTGGTCTGGTTGGCGGGACAGTGTATCTGAGTGTGCATCATGATCCTATCTACTGACACACCCCATCCGGATCTTGTGCTCGACGGACTGTCTCTCCAGACGTTCACGACGTTTGTGTTCCTTGACCTGGCATCTGCTATCCAGAACAGGGGCCTGAGCTGCCGACTTGTCCAGAACAAGATGCTCTTCTTGACATGCTCGATCTCGTTCCTTGCCCAGCTCGGGTTGATCTATCTGCCTTTCCTGCAGGGGGTCTTCCAGACGCAGGCGTTGAGTCTCCGGGACTTTGGTACGGTGCTTGCGTTTGGGCTGGGAAGTGTGACGCTGCACGAAGGGCGAAGGATGTGGGAGAGGATACTTATCCGACGTGAGGATCATGCGAACAGCTTGTTGATTACCGGCAAGGACGCCCTATAGAAACTAGAACGGCTCTTTTCTCTCTTCTTTTTGAAACTCGAGGCGTATCCTATTTGTTTCTGCTCCCTTGCCTATCATTTTATGTCGACATTAGATGCTATTTTGTTTTAATTTCTCGCATGAGGTCGATCGTCCGCTGATGGTCAGGTTTCACCTGAGCCCGCAGTCGTTAGCCGAATTCGATACCCGGTAGACTCGGACATCTCGGAGGGACTTGATAGCCTAAGCGCAACTGTTGATTCGAATAAGCGAGCGAACAATTCTTTCAGAGAGACGACTCGACTTGGTCAGCGTTAAGCGCATGAACTTGTTTCTTTGTACTCAGTCGTGATAATGTTGAAAAGTCGAACTTGAAAAAGAAAGAAATAGGGAAGGAACGTGTGGGACAAGGCAAGAGGGGCCCGTAGAAAAGAAGAGAAATTTCAGATAAGGGCGACAACGCCAAATATTTTTTTCCGTAGATGCCATTCCTTGGTAAATTAACCGGTCGAGTTATTCAGCCTGCCATAGGCATATCGGTTGTTTCTCGATCAGCTTTCTTAGCTTCGTTGTCCGCTTCTCTCATCCACATTCCTCCTGATTCGGATCTATCTCCTCAGCCTGGTCAAGGAATCAGTTCGCCCACCGATCCAAATTAGTGGCCTCTCAATTGACTTCTCCTTTTACTCAAGATAAGCAGAGCATAATGTCGTATCAAACCCCCCATGCGAGCGAGTCGATTGAACTCGGAGAAAAATCTTCTGACCTGAAGGATACCTCTGAAGTAGAGGATATCCTTCCAACTCCGGTTCTAGGCGAAGAGACTACCATCCAGTCGTCCAAGAAGAAGCGATTTTTGGGATCAGGCTCAAACTTGACCATTCGTGGAATGAAGAGTCGGCATCTGACGTTTATTGCTATCGGTAAGTCCGGACTTTTCTTCTCCTTTAATTATGCTAGTGAAGAAATGAGCCTTCCTTGTTGACGATCGGGCAACAAACGTCTCATTCGTCTCGGATGAATTATTGTCAAACTCTTCCTCTCCGAAATCATGCCTTCTCCTCACAGGTGGAACGATTGGAACTGGAATCTTTTTGTCTGCAGGAACATCCGTGGCCACTGCCGGTGCCGGCGGAGCTCTTTGCGTGAGTTCACAATCCAAGAAAACAAAAGAGGACGCTTCGTGTCTGATAGTTCTACTGCTTTACTTTCTGTTAGGCCTACGGTCTCATTGGAATCTTCGTGTATGGAGTAGTCTTGACCTTGGGCGAAATGTCTGCGTTGATTCCGGTAAATGTCTTAGCGCTTTTTGACACCCGAAGTAGCGATTACTATATTGACAGCGAGTCGGACGATCATGCCGATCAACCCGATTTGTAGGGCTCCGGAGCGTTTGCTACCTATGGTGATCGATTCGTTTCCCCTGCTCTTGGATTCACTCTCGGATGGTGAGTCTTTCATCACTGGCATCTTTTTTCTCCCTTCAAGCTAACCTTGATCGATCTATCCCACATCTCACAGGAACTACTTTTTGCAGGTGAGGTTTTGTTCACGGTTTCTCATCAAGCTTTACACTCAACACTGACTTCATGCGGATATGTACCTACAGTGGAACTTGTCTATCCCATCCGAGTTGATCGCTGCTTCTGTCATCTTGAACTACTGGACCCAAACACTTCAAGCTTGGCAATGGTCTGTTGATTTGCAAACGGAAGTTGTCTCTACTTCATACTGGCATGACGTGATTTTTCTTGAACTTTCAGGGCTCTCGTCATTATCGTTCCCGTTTTCGCCTTCCAGTTGATCAACGTTCGAGCCTTCGGTGAGTACATCTCCGTTTTGCTCTTGTACGAGTCAATCAGTTATGATAACCATTCTACCTAACTTTGCATGATCACAGGTGAGGCTGAGCTATGGCTCTCATCCATCAAAGTTCTCTTGATCATCGTCTTTATTCTGTGAGAATCATACCTTCTTCGCATCTTGTCTTCCTTGAATTCTACTATCAACCAGCACTGACGTTACCTGATATCATCCGCGTAAACGCGTCAACTTTGGACATCTCAGCGTCGGTTTGATCTACAACTGGGGAGGAGTCATCGGTCATCCTGGACCTGGGTTATCTAACTTCAAGGATGGACCCTTCTTCGGAGGTTTCGCCGGATTTGCTCAAGTATGCATTTACTCTGCACGTATGACTCTACATGCACATGGTGTTGACTAATCCTGTTTTGTTTTAGTCCTTCACCTATGCGTTCTTTAGTTTCGGAGGTTGTGAGCTCGTATCGCTGGCCGCCGGTGAGACATCAAAGCCCCACAAATCTGTGCCTCGCGCGATCAAGGCAACCTTCTTCCGGTTTGTCCATGTCGTGTCGTCTCTGATCTGCAAATGTGCCTAACAGAATGTATTGACAACGCTTGCCGTCGCTTCGCTTGAATCTCTGTAGGACTCTTCTGTTCTACATCATGACGATCCTGGTCATCGGATTAAACATCAACCACAATGATGAGTCTCTCTTCACCGCCGACAGCGATTCCAGTGTAGCCGCTTCGCCTATCACCGTTGTCTTGTTCGTTCTATATTTCTGTTCTAAATCGTTTTTGTAGTTTGAGCGAAAGATCTGACAATTCATGCGCTGCTTTGTGTTTAGTAAAATGGCCGGTTTCGGAGGTGGAGTTCATCTTGTCAACGCCGTGCTTCTTACCGCCGTTCTATCGGCCACCAACTCTTGTTTCTATGCTAGTAGTCGAATGCTCATGTCTCTTGCCCAGTATGTCTAAGTCTATTCTTATTTGTTTCTGCACCGTACTTTGCTCATCTTTGATAATCTTTCACGCGTTTGCGTATGATCTGTTAGGCGAGGCCATGCTCCGAAGGTCCTAGGTTATGTCACTAGCCAGGGAGTTCCTGTTCCTGCATTGTTGTATGTAGATTCTGTGCCCACTATCAAATTCTCTGTCTTTTCTCCCTCGCTGACATATTTTGCCTTTTCAACTCCATAGGGTTGTACTGGCTGTGTCCTGTCTTTCATTCCTGGCTACTATCTGGGGAGAAGGTGTTGCTTTTAGATGGTACGCCTATGATCTTTTTGTTACAGTAAACACAATCAATGTTACTTTTGCTGATCTGGTTTATCCTCATCTTCAATCTTTACAGGTTCATTAATTTGACCGGAACGTCCTCTTTGTTGACCTGGATTTCTATCGCTTTTATCAACTTGCGATTCCGACGGGCGTGGAAGATCCAAGGCCGAGATTTCCTCGATCTTCCTTTCAAAGCTCCATTTTCTCCTTATCTTGCTTGGGTTGCCGTCATCCTTGGCGCCCTGATCTTCGCTGGACAAGGATGGGCTGCAACTACATATGATTCGGATACTCTTGCCCAGGTTCGATCGTCTCATCTACTTCTCTCCATATCTCTGACAAGCTTCTAGCTTCAAGTTTGCATGTTGTTCTGATCTTCGTTTTTCGATCGAACAGGACATCGTCGGTGTGTATATCGGAGTTGTTTTGTTTGGTGGATTCTTCATCGCGTACTGGATTTACCACCTCATCAACTTCCGAGGTCTGCCGCTCTTCGTTCCCGCGCTCGAGGCCGACTTCGAGACTGGAGTCGTCTGGAAACGAGGGGAGGGAGCAATTGTTAGAGAGCAGGATAAGGAGGAGAAGATGGCCAAGGAACGAAACGCTAAACCAATTGCGAGAAAGTGGTACAAGCTCTTAAGACTCGGCCGACCCCTTTAGATAGATTTGATCTTTACTCTTATATTGGCCTTAATCTCCTGTGCTTGTACATATAGATCTCTTCGTTTGCTTCCTTTCATATCTTGTTATATCTCCGCCTTTTATAGTTTCAATCATTTTCTCGATTTGCTTAATTTTGAGAAATATGTGCCATGTGCTTTTGATCTAGTTAGATCAGATCAGAGCAGATAAACGTTGACTACCAACTGCGTACTCTGTCGTCATCGCCTCAGCTAAGATTGAGAATATGAGTAAACCGCTCCTCTTCTCCTTTCATTTCTGTTCATCTATCACCCTCTTTCTCTTTGTGTTCCAAAGGGAGTTCGATGTCATATCCTATCCTTCGTCTTTTTTGGGGATCTATCCCCAAACTGCATATTATGAACCGTGCCCGACCGTCAGTCACGCGGACATGTCATCGTTCTAGCAATCCATTAGGTCAACCAACAGCCTTCCATCCAGTCATTTCTCGAGCATTTTCTATTACTCCCATCCCTGAAGCAAATAGCATTAGTCAAGCTCAAGTCACGATTGAAGGACAGACAATTGCCGAGCAAGGCGACCATGTACCTAGACCAAATAGACCGTCTGGGCGAAAGAGATCTACTGTTGATCCAAACAGCGCAATGGAGACGGAGGACGACTGGACAGACCTGCTTGTTGCTTCGGATGGAAAACTCAAAGGCGAGAAGATTCGGATTATCTATACTAATTTGTTTCCTACTCACAGTCAAATTTTATACAACGAAACCAGGTCAACTATCGAGTACGAGTTCTCATCTGCTGAGGTGAGTATTACGTCGAGTCCGCTTATGCCTCATTATAGATATCAGCTTTGAGTGCTGATCTTACTATGTTCAACTTGTAGGTTAACTCTACCATTACCGTCGCCCTCTCATCCTTGCGCTTTTGTGCTCCATCCTTCTCAGCCGTTATCTTATCTAGGCAGGCTGATTGCTGCAGAGCTACCAGATGGTCAAGTTGGAAGAGTTGAATTCAAAGGATTTGGAACCAACAGTCAAGTCAGATGGTCGGATTCGACAGACATAGGTCGGTTCGCCCTTAGTTCTAATTTGACCCGTATTGACTACATCGAGACAAGGGCTTACAGTTTGATACTTGGGTCTTCTTGTGAATAAGGCGATTTCATCAAGCAAGCTGCTCATGTCCGGTCATTCACCATCTCGCTCTATCCCTCTTCAGTTTCGTCGGCTAATTCCGAAGCATTCAAAGAAGGCCCTATCAACACGCTGGAGGTATCGGTACCGACATTTCAGGATCGGACTGTTTATTTGAGAGAGAGACTTCGCCAAATCAATAAGTCTCTGATCCAGATGGGTGAGCTCAAGACGCTTTGTGATAAGGAGGCAAAGAAAGGAGCGAAAAGAGTGGCCTTTAGTGGACTGGTTGGTTTGATAGGATATTGGGGAGTAGTTTATTGGTTGACGTTTCAGACGAGCTTAGGTTGGGACGTCAGTAAGTATCGTTCTTCTTTCTTGATAGTCATCCTGATGCGACTCGTTCAAAACTGTTGTTTACATGTTGTTTTCCGACTTGGGTCGGTTCAGTGGAGTGAGTTGAATGTCAATGATTTCAATCCGCCACGTTCTCCATTGACTTTGTGGTTCTATAATCCCTCTCGGTTTTAGACCTGTGACTTACCTCATCGGCCATGGTGTCCTCGTGTCTGGATACGTTTATTGGCTTATACACTCTCGTTCGTTGTACTCTCTCACTCATAGCTGAATACTCATGACATCCAGTGCTGATATTCGTTCTTTATGTCGTATATTTCACCGGGTTCTCTCAGGCGAACCTGGCTATGGAGCTATTTTGAGTCAGTTTCGAAGTCAACTCAATTTCTACAAAGACTCTGCGATAACTGACATGTATATGTACGGTTGGCATCTGACTGATTGGGACGGATGCAGCAAAAACCATCAGCCATCGCCAGGCAACACTGTACAACTCACATGGGTACGTTTCTGTTACATACGTCTTCATTCGGTATTTGGAATGTGAAGAGTCGTTCTAAACCACTAACGTGCGTGTTGAGTTAAAAAACCTGATCATCAGATTCGATCTTGAACGATTCAAAGAGATCACGGCCGAAGGTGTTCGAGTCAGGAACGAGATTCAAAGCATCGCGATAGAGTTCGTCAAGACCATCCTTTTGTTTTTTCCCTGCTCTCTCTGTCTCATCAAGCAGACGATCGCTTAAGCCGCCTCAATTTTCGAATGTTACTTTCATGAATGATAGATATGGTGTTGAATGGTGGGAAGATCAAAAGAGTTCGAACAGTAGCGCAAACAAAGCTGTACCCGAGGTCGAAGAAAATGAGCACTTAGAACGACAAGCAAATAAGTCAGACCAAAAACGATTGGAGGGGGAGAGCGCGTGATGTCACCAATCGGTCGATCAGAATCGAATATGGATCTAATCCTTCTTGCCTAACGTCTGTATTATTCTTGATGTGACTCTTAGATATTATATACGTGCACTTCCGTCTCGTTAACCGTGCGAAAAAAAAGCCGGGTGAAGAAGATTACGGAGATTAAATCTTTCATAAGATCAGCCTACTCCCCCCCCCTCTTCCTTCGCCCCTTCAAGATCCTACGGGATTTTGGTTTTGCATTGATCATGTTTTGGTTAATATCAACGCCTCGCTCTATCCTGTCTTTCCTTGATACCACTGAATTATCACTGAAACCTCTCAATTGGAAGCTCTTTAGTGTAATCCTCCTTGATTCCATGCGTAGGCACGAAATCCCTGATCCTCCAATCGGGCTTTGGCTCGAGCCAATCTCGGCGTTCGAACAGGACGTCCTCAACCAGAGTCTGAGTTTTGACGATCTCTTGTTCCGTTGGTTTTGTCGCCGGAATTTGAATCGTCTAAAAGAGGAGACACGTAGCGTCGAAGAGGTTGCCGAACCCAAAATTGATCGTATTAAAACCCAACGTAGAAAGATTTTTCTTTAAAAGTTGTACAGGCACAAGAGTAACGACGCGCATATTCAGAGGGCGGAACATACCTGCTCGGTATGGAACCTAACCAAAGCCTGCCACATCACAAGCTTCGGATGGATTGGCATTCTGAAGAAACTGATGAGTTTCGGTTTAGAAACTGATCGGGTCTTTGTCCATGTGGCTTGACGTAATCGAGAGTTTCGAGTGGGTGAGTTTAGTTTCGTCATGACAGATTGTCGGATTGGGGGACAGGATACGGTTTCGACCGTTCGTCGGTCTCCACTGCAAAGGACAGAGTGAGGCTACATAGGTGAACGAAGAACACAATGTTGGGCTCGGAGAAGACAGAGAGACGTACATGACCTCAGCCTTCTTGAAGGCTTCGAACCGACCTTCAAGTTCCTTCAAAAGACTTGACCGCCTCTCCACGCCTTCACCAAAGCCAAGCCTGTACATCAATTCGGCTTTTGACCATTTAGGCGTCTTGAAGTATTCTGTCATCCTAATCGTTTTCAATCCCATGGCATGATAAAACGAAAGAGATTCAGAAACGTATGAGTCATGAATATTCTCAGAATATCCTGACACTGAAGTTGAAAGAGAGATAAGGGGGAAAAGCAAGAGTGAGAAAGAACGAACGCGTCTCGAGACTGGTAGAATGCTCCGAATCGATGCTGGATGTATTCGATCAACGTATCATCCTTATTCTTGCTCCTATACGGCACCGGGTTGTCGTACACTTAATTCATGATATTTCATACGAAGGAATCGTATTTATCAAATGATTCCATTGAAACACAAGGAAAAGCCCAAGCCACGAGCGAATGGAGGTGGTGACATCCAAGGACGCCGATTTCAAGGGGAGAGAATGAGGCGAGGAAAAGAGAAGAAACAGTATGTCAGACCAAACGAAACGGGAACGTTTTCGAGATCTTCCCAAGAGCCGATCTCTATATGACCCTCGATCAGACGATCTGCCTCGCTTCTTTCTCTCTTTCTCCACTTGGACCAGTCTTTCTTGACCTGGACCAAGAAGAAAAGAGAGGACCATCAGCCCGACTAGATCACAAAAGGAAAGACCGACCACTGATAACAATAGGCATCTCGTTTAACCTTCTTCTTCCTTCTTTTGTCTGCAGAGCAATATCAACATCATCCGCTAGCTTTGCAGCCTGAGCCCGGAGTTCCTCTGCCTTGAGTCTGGCTGATTCGACTCGCTCGGCAGCTGCCTGGTTGATAATACCTTTAGTGGTTGTGCTTTTCGGTGACGAAGGGACGGTTGCATATAATCGGTGTGATGCCAGGAAGATAGGAGAGAGATGAGAGAAAGGTGCCCGAGAGGACAACGCAGACCTCAATGAGCTTGGAAAAGACATGTTGAGGGAGTTGCGGAGATACTTTTGGGCAGAGATGTTGGGTCAATGTTGAATTGATCGTTGGTGATCAGCTTGAAAAGTTAATAGAGAGCTTTCATCTTTCCTAATCAAAGTGTCACAAAATTCATATTGTTTTGTAGCCTTGTCAGTGCATTAACCCTAACATACGAGCTTGCCGAATAAAGTATCACACAAATGGTCCAAAGTACAGCACATTGCATCGAGAGAAACAACTCAGGTAGATATGGATACAGATGAAGCTACGGATTACATATAACTATAGCAAAGAGACATCCTCGATCACTCTGATCAGTTAGAGACGTCCGTTCTGCTTGTCGCTTAATTTCCAATGTCGGCAGCCCGGGTGGTCTTGGGGCAATTGGCAGAGGGAGCTATGGATATCGCAGCATTGAAGTTAAGGTCAGAAACCTTTCCACCTCAATTGGAAAAGCCTGCAAAGTGGATACATACGGTTGCTGAACTTGGTTTCCACAAACACCTTTTCGATGTTTCCTACTCGTTTGTCGACTAGGAAAAGAGAAGAACAAGGACATGGTCAGCATCGAGTGGACATACACAGAAGCAACTGTCTAGGTCAACGACATACACTTATCATAAAGAGTTTTGAAATCTTCCAAAGGCACTCGGTGGGTCTAAATGGACGAGACAAAGTGAAAGAGGCTCAAGGTTGAGATTCAACGGATGCTAATTGTAGACTGTGAATATGTGGTACACACAATCATGAACGTCGGATCAAACTTTCCAGGAATGATGTAATCATTCAAGATAGTCTCCCCTGTATACCGAGAAATATGGAAAGTTAGGAATCCGTATACAACCATAGTCTCAGCACTAGAAAGCGCTACATACAATGTTTGTGAACTGGGGCTTGTCCATTGCTATGGACAAAGAGATTCAAACCAACATAAGCGCACATCAAACCCTTCATTGATCAGGTGAAAAGATCACTTACCCTTGGAGCCGGACACCCTTTTCCATCAAGGCTCCTATGTTTAATCCGTTGGCTGTAGTGACAGGTGAATTAATGTCTTTAGAAAGAGACCGGATAGGCAACAGACTATCAAATTGATTACGCACTAAAAGCAGAATAGGCGGCAATCAGTCCAACCCGTCCTCTCTTTCTGACGGCGACGATGCACTCGCTAGAGATAAGAAAATTTGTCAATGTAGACCTGCGTGAGCATCGAGGAAGTCGTTTGAGGTTTGGCGGGACAGCATCACTCACTTGATGGTTTCACAGTTATCAGTCTCCAACATCAACGCCTTCTGGACCTTGTGGAAGATGCCCTTAGGCTCGTGGAATGTTCCACAGTCGAGCGCGACGTCTAGCCCACCAGGGACCATCTCCAAGACTGTCTTGACGACATCAGCTCCACCTGACGCATCAATGACTTCGATTCCGACGTGCTCCTTAGCATAGGCGAGTCGATCCTGGACAAGGTCGATTCCAATGACTCTCTTGGCTCCTTTCAGGAGAGCCCATCTGCGATGGGTTGCACAGCACACCATTAGCCAACAGAGATATAAAGATGAGCTATCTCGAGCGACTTACTTCGCTGCGCAAAGACCGATGGGCCCCAAACCCCAGATTCCGACGACGTCACCCTCTCCGACCTCGGTATCGACCACACTATGATAACTTGTTGGGAGAACATCAGACAGATAAATGGCCTGTTCGTCGGTGACGTTGTCAGGAATAGGGAGCTAAGAAAAGGAGAGGGATCAGTTGATATACAATCTTGATTGAGGCCGAAAGGCTGACTTGAGGCTAACTCACCAGATTGACGTCTCCGAAGGGAACTCGGACATATTCTAGGGAATGAGAAAAGAAGGTGTTATTGGTCGAACCATGTGGGAGACACAAGAGTTGACAAACTAACCGGCCTGTCCTCCTGGAAAACCTCCGGTGAAGTGACTGTATCCAAAGAAGCCGGCGTCCTGTATTTGTAGGTTAACCAGAGAAGAATTTCGTTAATGTTTGATAAAACTCAATCCAAATCCAAAAGATTCAGAGACTGAGCAAACCTTGGCTCCATACATGAAACCCATCAAAGATGAGTTATTAGTGTTTTCGCAGAAGGACGATTCCTTGTGCTTGCAATATCGGCAGTAACCGCAGGCGACCTGGAAAGAGGCAACGACTCGCTGGCCAATCTTGAGACCTTTCACTTCCGAGCCCATCTTGTCGACGACGCCCATAAACTCGTGTCCGAGAATGTCGCCGCTCTGCATAGTGACGATTTCGGAGTGATACAAGTGAAGGTCTGAGCCGCAGACGGTCGTTCCGGTAACTTTAAGGATGACGTCTCGCTCAGTGGTGATGTCTGGGATTGGAGCATCGACGACCTCCACCTTCTCGGATCCGAACCTGGAAAGAGTTGCGCGACGGCTCGTTGTAAGACTGAGATGTATGTGTGGGTTCCGACGAGAGATGTGAACCTGTAACAGAAGTTGAACTTACCAGGCGAGAGCCTGAAGGAGAGTACGGACGAAATGTGTTAATTACAAGAGTCGGTCACGATCAGCAATCAAAATGATATGAGACGTACCTTCATCATCTGCGGAGTTCCATCCGGGTTCTTTCGATGTTTGTACTCTGGCACCGCTCGGGGATCGACTGGTTCGGGACCTCCCTGCAGAGAAAAGTGAGCAAATCGGGTAAGGGCTTGAAGTGAAATAAACAAATACACTGAGTATAATCCTGAAGACCTACGAGTATCTTGTCCTGAAGAAAGTTGGCAGCAGCTACATCGATTGATGTTTAATTGGATGAATGTCTATTAGTATCAACATCAGTGTTCATGAATCAGCGAGATGACGAAGGACAGACTTTGCATGGTAGATTAAGTGATTATATGGACTGAACGAGTTATCCCGTGAGTTAGTAAGTGAAGCGATGTGAAACGATGGGAGAAAGATAAAGGTTCAAGAACGAGATTCAAGAAGCTATCCCTTCCTTTATAGGATTCATGGAATGTAGGTATGTGTGGAGGAGAGGACGAGTGTACGCCGATCGAATCACGGGACACATCGCCAACGTCACTGGATCAGCATGGATCTCTGAACGAGTCCATCAGACAAGGTGAACATCTGATTGAACGATTTCTTATCTACCTTGTTTCCTTTCCTTTCCTTTCCTTTCTTTATCTTCCTCCCTTATCCTTTCATTTTCTATCTAGCAAGAAGTACCGAAAGGCTCGTCTATAGAGTGAGAGCTGGTGCTATACATGTACGCGTGTGTGCGCTCGTTTGCTCAGCATGTCCTCAACATGTTGTCGATGTTCCACAGGTTTTAGTCTCCCTGAGCTTCGCCATCGATTTTTTGCCCTGTCGGCTATTGGCTGACGTCATCTATTGCGACCGAGATATCCTCACGTGGAGGCAACGGCTCAGCATTTCGGGCGTGAGCCGTGCCTGTAGCTCGGTGGCTACAGATGGTGTAACCGCTACTGGAGAGTGCGCAGATGTAGAAATCCGGGCTCTCATACGAGGACTGTGGAGGACAGAGACGCAAGGTGATGGAACGGGTGGACAGGACCGGCAGCAGGGATTGCAAGGACCGGGGACAAGGACAACAGGAAGGGAAGACAAAGATAACAAGGAAAGTCACAAAGAATCCAAGTTTGAGGTTCTTACCTGCGAGTAGTCGAGAACACCCTTCTCGCACATGGACCTCAGGCCCTAGAAGCACTGTATAGAATGCGTGGGAAGCAGAATAAGCGAGAAATTGAAGAAGGAGAAGTGTTAAACTAGAGGGTCTATGGCTCACAGATGACCAACCAGGTGTGACTTAGGTTTCCAGGTCAGAATACAGGACTTGTAGACCGTATCGCCTTCTCATCTCCTCTATCTCTTGCGAGGCACCGGCTTGCAAGCATGGAGTCGTCCAGCACATGTGTATCTGATACATCCTATGGAATACTCCTCTATACAGCGTTGTAGGAGTCTGAGAATGATGTGTAAGATAGACTTCCTTTGCTACCCATAGTATAGCCTCCTAAGCCTGGTCTCTTTGTCAACTTTCCCCCCGTTGTTCTTCCCTGCTGTCCTTGACCTCAGTCCCAGTCTTTGCTAGCCGTCCTGATATCCCACTGTTGTGACCTATCTATAGTATTTTCCTGCGCCTCTGTACTTACAAATCACCGTCAGATAACCTGAAATTCTCACTTTCGATTCTCGAAATTATTGCGGGGTATGCAGTTCGTGATCTTCCCGGCTTCCAGCACAGCTCACGCCCCTAACATCAACTCTTGAATGACCAAATGTTCCGCCCGGTTGTGGACATTCGTTCACGGAATATGTTGATCTGCTGAAGCAACCGAGCGTGCTACACACCATCGACAACACCGCATCCTGGTCTGTCGTCCTGGATGATGCTGCCAACATCCATCCCCCTCGGGCGGACCCGTCTCGGCCGGGTCGTGTGCTGATCCCGGGCTCTTGTCAGTTGATCTGTAAGCAATGCCCGGACGTCGTTCCATCCAGACGGTATCGCCATCGCGTTCGATGACCAATCTCTCGCCAAACCAACACTGCATGCGCGACGTCGAGTCCAGACGACAGCTGATGAATCAGCTACCAGGTCTGGCCGTCGTTCGAACATGCTCAGCCATATATAACAAGACCATAGATCTGGCCGCCATGCATCACTCTGCTCGTCTTGTCTTCCATCACTCATCCTGTTCCATCACTCACTGTCCATCACCCACTGTCCATCACCCACTGTCCATCACCCACTGTCCATCACCCACTGTCCATCACCCACTGTCCATCACCCATCACCCATCAAGTCTCGGATCACACCAACAAGCTATACCTCTGCAGCCATGTCCGACACCACCGTATATCTCGGTCAGTCCTGTGCTTCTCTGCGTGCTTCTCTTTTGCCTCTCTGCGTGCTTCTGTTTTCGCACCGCGCTCACACCATCCCCGACGCCTTGTCTTACCTTACCTTGCCTCGCCTCGCCTCGCCTCTGCAGTCACCGGCGCCAACCGAGGGATCGGCCTCAGCATCGTCAAAGCACTCGCCACCAGCCCCAAGAACGTCATCTTTGCTGGCGTTCGGACGCCTGCCAGCGCGACCGCCCTCCACGAGCTCGCAAAGAGCAGCGAGGCCGCGATCAACGTCGTCGAGCTCGTCTCAGCCGATACGGAGAGCAACCACAAGGCGGCCGAGGAGATCAAGAAGGCCGCCGGCAGAGTCGATGTCATCATCGCCAACGCAGGTGAGTCCATGGCGATGGCGATGTCGAAGGCGATGGCGAAGTCGCTGTCTGGCCGACGGCGTTGCACTGTGAGGTAGCTACGTTGGCTGAGTCTGGTAACTTGCGCGATGCTGACTCACACGATGCTCCTTCACGCGATGCTGTGTCTGATCTGCCGAGCACGTCCAGGCATCGCTACACCCGAGTCTATAGGTCTCTTGCACGAGTCAGACCCTGCCCAGTGGACGGCCCACTACGAGGTCAACGTGGTCGGACCTGTCGTGCTATACAAGGCGTTCCGCCCCCTTCTCCAGGCCTCAGCCGTCGCCGCCAAGTTCGTCGTCATCTCCTCAGGAGCAGGCTCCTTGGCGCTGGCCGCTCAGTTCAACATGCCCAATGGAGTGTACGGCACATCGAAAGCGGCGGCGAACTATGCGACCGTCAAGATCCATCTGGAGAGCGAAGACTTTGGGCTGATCGCGTTCCCTCTGCATCCAGGTCGGTCTCTTTTGTCATGCGTGCCTGCGTTTCTGTGATCTGATGGGAAGAGAAGAACATGGCTGGGTGACTGAGTGAGACGAGTCACTGAGCGACCGGGTGACACGAGGGACTGGGTGACCGAGTGACCGAGTGACTGACTGACTGACTGGCTGACTCGACACACCCTCCTCGCTTGCTCTTCTCTTCATCAGGCTTCGTAGCAACCGACATGAACTCGATGGCCACCAAGGATCTGTCTGGAGATGGCGAGAAGAGCCCGTACGCGCATCTAGCGATCAGCCCGGAGCAAAGCGCGGAAGCAGTCCTCAAGGTCGTCAGCGAGGCTACCAGGGAGTCTCATGGAGGGAAGCTGCTTAACTATGATGGCTCGGTCTTGCCCTACTGATACTGATGACGGTCGGGTCTATGTTCTTGCGGAGGCTGGGAGATTGTCTATATGCGTTCCGTTGTCTATACATGTGAGAAGTGAGAAGTGAGAAGTGAGAAGTGAGAAGTGAGAAGTGAGAAGTGAGAAGTGAGAAGTGAGAAGTGAGATGTGAAACGTGTAGTGGGATGTGAGACGTGTGACATGCGATGCGACTCGACAAGCATGCGGCGCTATCAAAGCTCTGGACGGTCAAGGTCGCTACCTGCCGCTCACCTGGTTATGGCAAAGAGCACGCTAGGAGCATGGGCTATGCTGGCGATGAGGAAGCACGATGTGGGCAACTGGTGGAAGGGCCAGCGTAGAAGTAGAAGTAGAAAATCTGGTTCTCGTGAACATTTGATGAGAACGAGAACAAATCGAGGAATAGAAATTGAATTGAGAACTAGGAAGGACGAGCAAGGAATGGTTGAGAGCGCAGAAGAGACAAAGATGACGGTGAACAGTAACAAGACGATCAACAGATGGTGCGTCCGAAAAGTCAGACGAGTTGTGGCAAACGGTCATCAAGTCATCGAATATAAGCATGTAACACTCAGGTCACATCCCTGACATGTGCGTATATTCTTAGCTTTATATCGTCTAATGATGAAGACAGAGTTTCTCGATAAGCACCGTTGGAGGAAATACATTGGATTCAGGTCGCATCATTTACCGAAAGGGAGACTGAAGAACGGAGAGAGAACATCGAAACGGCGGAGGAGCGGATGCGCGTTTCTGTGGGCGTGAGTGATGTTCTAGATATACTCCCATCATTGGCATGATAAAGCAGGAGAAGAAATAGAGGTCTTGTCGGCTGAACGGCTCATACGGCCATCACTTTCATCTCCCTTCATAATTGAGCACGTTGTTTACATGTATTCTCTCAAGACGTCCCAAGTGCTATCAACATACACTCTGGGTTCTCTATGAACATCGGAAAGGTCGTTGGAAGGGTGATACTTCTCATGCTGATATCTTGTAAACTCTTACGTCCACCGTTTTGTCTACACCATCCATCCGATAACTCTGTACTCCCTCGATCACCCATCATATCAAACCTCTATACATCTGCTGTCCCTATTTTCCATCCCCGTTCCACTATCTTTCGTTTGAATTCCGATACCATGATTGCTGTTCAACTCTCCAATCTAGTTTCCCTCCCGTCCGGGGCTCCTCCGAGAGAGCAGAAGCCATCGCGAGAGTTACCCCAGAACCGGGTGAACCGGCGGTACATTTCACGGCACATCGGACCGGTCATCCCAGGCCTCGCGGTTCTTTTCAACCTTTTGTTTTCAATCGTATAAGAACTCTTATCGAGACATCGGCTGCTCCTCTTCTGTCTTTTTTCTTCTCTTTCCTTTCTACATACTACATATCTTTTCTTTTCTATACAATCTACATATACCTCGATCACCTCACGTTTCCTCAGTAACAACAACTCAATCATCATGTCCTCCAAACAGCAAGTTCTCGTAGTTGGTTCGTCACAAATTGTTTCACTCTATCCCTCTGACTTGGTTTCTAAATCTTTATCTCGAGTCTCTCTGCCTTGACGCTAATGTAAATCTCGATCATCAACAACAGGTGAAATCATCTGGGCCAAGGAAGAAATGGCTGAGAAGGTCGGATCTCTAGCCGATGTCATCGTGAGCACCGTTCTTGTTTTCTCCTTATATGTCTATCTTCCGAATCACGCCCAGATCCCATCTAACAAACAAATTGATTCCGTAACCCTTCAGTACGTCGAGTCTAAGACTCGAGACGAGTTCAAGCAGGATCTTGAATCCAAGTTCACCAACGTTATTGGTATCTTCCGATCGAACCAGTCGTTATCTACCGTCGGACCTGTAAGTATTAGAGCCTATTATTTTCTCGTTTAAATCTATCAAACGGGTGTATCGTGCGAATCGTCCTGAATGATACGGCACCTAATATCGATCTATCGAACATCTTCGTCTCAGTTTGACAAAGAGTTTATCGAACTCCTGCCCTCGTCCGTCAAGTGGATTGCTCACAGTGCGGTTGCTTCTAGTCTCTGATTTATCGTATGGGTTTCCCACTGACTCTTGGCTACCCTCTGTACATCATTCAAAACAGACGGAGCTGGTTACGATCCAGTCGACGTCCACGCCGCCCTCGCCAAAGGCATCCAGGTCTCTCACACCCCTGGCTCGGTCGATAATGCCACCGCCACTACCGCCTGCTATCTCATTCTCTCTGCTTTGAGACAATACTGGAAAGCCGAAGTGAACGTCCGAGCCGGCAAGTTCAAGCAGGGCCTTGCCCCCGCTTTTGACCCCGAAAACAAGACGCTCGGTATCGTCGGTATGGGAGGTATCGGTTCGGTCGTCGCCAAGCGAATGGCGCTCGGATGGGGAATGAAGATTCTGTACCATAACCGAAACCAGATCAAGGACGGCCAGCCGGGAAGCGAGTACGAGTACTGCTCAAGCTTGGAGGAGATGTTGGGCAAGGCCGATGTTGTCAGCTTGAACTTGCCTCTGAACGCAAACACGGCCAAGTCGTTCGGTGAAAAGCAGTTTGCTTGGATGAAAGACGGCTCCGTCCTCGTCAACACCGCCCGGTTCGTCCACTAATCACTTCTTCTTTTTTGTGTCCGTGCGTCTTTGATGCTCTTGCTGACCTCTCGCTCATTGTTGTGATCTACACAGAGGTGGTGTTGTGGACGAGCCGGCCTTGCTCGCAGCCTTGAAGTCTGGAAAACTCTACTCGGCGGGACTCGATGTCTTCCCTGATGGTTCGTTCTTAATCTGTTTTCCCCTCTTATGTTTGTTAGCTAACACCTTCTTCTTCTAACTGAAAATATATAGAGCCCAACGTCAACCCCGAATTTTTCTCGATGGAGAACGTCATTCTTCTTCCTCACATGGGCACAGAGTCAGTACCTCTTCTGTAACAGGTTTCTTGGGAGAGCCAACGTTGTTCTGACAATTTCTTTCTCTTTTCCTCAAAATACTAATGTACGCGACCAGAACTCGAGATACTCAGAAGATCATGGAGATTCAGGTGATCGATAACGTCAAGTCTGCACTCGAGACCGGCAAGGTAATCAACCTTGTGGCAGAGCACAAAAAGTGAAGACACCCTAATTATAGAACGACATGAATAAAGAAATACAATATAGCGTTTCATTTGTCTTCCGATGTCTCCACCGTCCCTTCTTGTACACTATACGCATTTGCTTTGTATTCAGTTGACCAGATTCTGTTCTTGTCTATCAATGTTCTTTCCTTATCCCTAAAAATACCTTTTCTTGAGATTCATGTATTCCTGTTTGATGCAAAGCAAGCCGTAAATCATCTGAAGAACGAAATCAGGTCCATCGAGTCTAATAAACCTCTCCACAAGACCATCATAAGTTCCTTTCCGCCTCCAAAGATAATCTTGTGAATATCTAATACGACACTGGCCCATCTCTGCGCATCCTCTTTTCTTCCCAACCCATCGAGCAGCGAAACGATCGACAACCCTGCGCTCACACAGACCATCTCGTGTACGAACGGACCAGACGTAACTGTACCCTTCCCATCAGAATCTACCCCTCTAAACCCACAAGACTCAAGCGCACGTCTCTCCCATTCGATCGCAAGATCCATCAAGAGCGACACTTCTCGAGGGTCTTTCATACCGCTCATCACCTCGTTCACATGGACGTCTGACAAGATACTGAAAGGCGCAAAAAGCTCGAACATCATACTCTTCGATCGACCGGGAGCATAAGTCGATTCAATTGATCGAACGAGACTTATGAACTTTGCTGTGGTCCCTCTCTGTTGTCTGTACACTCCCTCCTGGGCGGTTGCGCGAGCATCCGACAGTCGATCTCTATAGGTAAACAGATCAGCAAGGCTGTTTGCTCGGGAGGCCCGTTGAGCAGGGGTATCAAGCCTTTCGTCCGTGCAAAGGATGCAGTCACAATGATCTACCCCGTACTTGAGGAGTGAACGGGTCCGCTCGTCAAACGAATGATCGGCATAATAGCTGATCGTCAGTTCCTCACCTGGCAAGATGATCTGGCGAGAGCGGAGAACCATGAGGTCACCCCAAAAGTTCCAGCTGACGTTCCCAAAGCAGGCATGATTGAACAGTGATGGGACGAGGTAGATACCTAGATAAGTTGATATTCTCAGCGTCATTTCATAAAGCGGATTGAACGAGATGCCATAAGAGAGAAAAGATCAACAAAGAAAAAAAAACAAACCGGATGGCGTTTCTTCGCTGGCTAGGCTGATCGTAGAGGGCCCGGTCTCCTTGATGGCGACAGACTTGATCGCGAACGAATTGTATGTTCTGATCCCTTCCAACCTCGACACATCCACATTCGGCAACTCATCCTCCTTCTCGGCGTCGCTTGGTGCGCCAGGCAGTCGAAATGCGCTTAGGTCGACCAACCCCGGATCCGAATATGCCGGCCCAGCGTACAGCTTCTTCAAAACATCCCAGGCTTCCGGTTCGTCTTTGACTTTGTCTACCATTGCGCGTGTTAAATACGCCTGCGCCACGCTTTCCAACTGTTTAGTCGGCAAGTTTGTCACCACCGTGTTTGCCTCGTCTTTCAATTCTTTTGGGTCGACCGATGCGAACGGCTTGCACACTACGAGAAGCTCACCGGGTTCGATCGTTCGGTCAGCGACGACGCCTCGGACACCACCTGACGTAGGACTGTAGCCCATCTTGAAGGAAGGTGAAACCCAGTCGGCGACCACATTAGTCATCCCTCCTGGCTGTCGGTCACCGCGATATATTGACGCCCAATCATAGATTCCTGTTTGAGCTTCATCCACTCTAGCCTTTGTGAACGCCAGAAGGTCTGAGGCAGGAAGAAATCCAGGGAACTGCTCAGCGAATGCAATGCAGTGCTCATGTGCAACTGACCAGTCGCGTAAACCGATCAAAGCAAGCACAGCCCGATGATATGCCTTCTGTAGCCAACTCAAATGGGTTGACTCAGTCCATTCGGACTTATCAGTGGGCGCGATATCAAGAAGACTACGTAGAGCATGCTGACTATCCACAAAAGCGCCTCTGAACCATGAAAGTTTTATTCGGCAGTGCGCTCGATTAAGTCTAAGCACGGTGTGCTTGCTATCGACTGTCAGACCCTGGGTATACGCTCGCTCTGCTGATATGAGCCATCCTTTCTTCAACCGTTCGTTTCCGATTAACTTTGCCTGCTCAGGAGACAATTTTGCAGGAACCAATCCGGTCCCAAGAGCCGTTGGCGAATCCGTCCATGTAAGCCCAATGACTAGTCGATCGTCTGCACCAAGACAGATCACATCCGTGGGTGACTCAACTCTGATCCTAGACACCATCTTGGCACCAAGATCATCAAGAGCGACCTCATCGGGGCAACAGACATAGTAAGGCTCGCGAATAGCTAGCATCGTGCCAATAGGATATAGTGTATCAAGCTCTGGGCCTGTATGGACGAGCATATCTACAGTCGTCTGGAGCTCGATGACCTCGGCTTGGCCCGATGGGTCTTGACCGATAAAACGAATGGAAGTCGTCCGGGTTGGAAGAGATATTATTTTGATAAGTAGATACCGACCCTTACATCGACCAATTTTAGTTAAAAAATAGAACAAGCGTTTCAGTCATCCATCTGTACTTTACTGATAGGCAAGAAGTATGCAGGCCTACATAATGGATCTTGTGCCAGTTCATTTCGCATAGCTCAATCCGTTCTAGCTCATTCAGAGGGCGCGTTGAGTAGTGTTTATCGCCATATGCAAGCAGCGTTCGTATTGGAGGTTTCCCCGACTTTTGAGATTTGTGCAAGCGATGGAGTTCTCGTTTATTATGCTCATTTTCAGTCCTCAAGAGAGTTTGAAGATTCTGGACTTGAGTTGTCAGAGGGTATGGGGAAAGAACAAGATGAGCCAACACAATCCCAGATCGATGGCAGATATTAGCAGAAGCTTACATGCCCTAGAATCAAGACGGAATGTTATAAGAGAATCGTCAAGAGTTGTTCGAGCTCAGAAGAAATGTCATTAGACATTCATAAGAAAGTCATAGAACGAACGGTGTTCTGCTCAAAGTAGAGGAGAAGCAAGCCGAATCAGCGGCGATTCATAGGAAGACAGACAGAAGATCCCTAGGATTGACTGACTTTTCAGAAGAGGACCGTTCTTGGTGCAAATCGTCTTCGGATTGTTTAAGAATCCATTGCCCGAAATCACCCTCACTCTTCCAGCTGGACATGATTGATGAAGAAGTAAGAAGCTCAGGAAGTGACGTTTTAAACGACTCTGCTATATGTTCAAGTCACGTGACTGGCAGCGCTCTCAGACAACATTCAGAGCATGGGTCTACGTGTATATAGAAGAGTCGGGCCATCCCATACCGCTGCACGGCAGATGGCCCTTGGATTACAGGATGTAACTAGCTAAAAGCATCGAATCTTTAATGCTAGATCGAACCACGAGTGTACGACAGTCTGGGCAGTAAGTCATTCATGCCCCAATATTCTACGGTTTCTCCGGGGCAGTTCACAAACACTCTTTTCTGAGTTGTCTTGGGCGCACACAAATTCAACACAGTTCCAGTATCATTTGTTTGAATCGGCTCGTCATGTTTCTTCATTTATCTAAAAATTTGACCAACCGAGAGAAAGAAAGCGAATCCGTATCCGTTTTGGTGTTGATTTATTTTGTCTCATATATCAGTATAAAGAGCGCAGATCAGGGTGAAAAAGGGTTTATGCTGATGAAGTTCTCGAACAAATGTTCTGAAAGATAGATCAGAGGTCTTCCACTCGACACCAAAACTCAAGGGGCCAAAAGGTGTCATGGTTTGCTGCAGAAGTAACATGAAACATTCGTTTACTAGCGCGGATAGGTCATGATTGTCGCGAGAATGTGGGGGTTCTCTTCGTACTACTGGTTTCCTCTCTTTTACCTCACTTGTTTTACGCATATTTAGCTCGTTGACAAAGAAGTAAGGTTATGGAGAATTGAAAGTATGTGACTTCGAGCGTTTACCGACGGAGATCTCATGAGATTTTAAAAGCCTTCTCTGAATAGATGATATGTCGTGCCTTGAGTTCGCCTTTGTTATGTGCTCAGGATTTGACTAACCGGATATCATCATTGATCGACTAAACAGTGCAATTTTGCCGATACAATGCGCGAGAGCATCGAGGAATTTAAAATTATTGAAATACACAAGACCATGAAACCCACGTAGCGTATCCGAGGGTAAAAAAAGCCATTAAAGGTGCAAACTCGTCCCAAGTTGGTCAGTTGATCGGAGTAGATAAAGGGATTATCGATACAATAGATAGTTCACCAGAAAAGTGAGGATATGCAAAAACAGCTAAAAAATATGATGGACTTTTCTTTTTTCCATTGATTCCATTTCTGAACAGAGACGGATGAAAAAGCACAAGGGGAAAGTCCCATGAACAAGCTCCTTGATCGAAAATTGAAGGAATGTTTACACCAAAGAAGTTGTGTAAACGAGCGGAGATCAGTGCGCGAACAGACGATGTCCTCTTGATCACTGATGAGAACTGTGTTGATCTGGACAATGCTGAGAGCGAGGACTGATAGACTCCGGATAAGGTTGAGACTGAGGCTGCACATGTCCTTGAGGCTGAGGATGAGAATAAATATGCCGCAGTTGCTGTTGTTGATGAACGGTTGTGCCCGTAGCGTCCATCGGGTAACCGGTCGTCGTGGCCGGGTAGGTGGCGTAAGAAGTGGAGCTGACATAAGTCGATGTATGGGAAGCATACAGAGTATGATTCATCTGGTCAGATGAACCTATCAGAGGAGGTGAAGATGAAGGTGGTGGGTCGAAAGGAGGAGGAATATGAGGCTGATACGGCGTAGGATGCATTACTTGGACCAGTAGTCCACTTTCAGATTCCGCTCCTGTGCCAGGGTTGGCAAGTGCACCGTAGGCGGTGGGAGGATGCGAAGAAGGATCAGACAACTGAAGTTGCTCATAAGATTGATGTTGAAACAAGAACGTAGATTGTCGGTCTCTCTCTACAGCTGCTCGGTTCTGACGGGAAGGGTGCTGTACACTGTATTGAGTATCTTCGACGTAGAATTGTTGGCGCGGCCCTTCGTCTTGGTACTCTACAAGATTTAAGTATGAAGGCTGCTGTGTAAAAAAAGCTGGGGCAGATGACACTGTGCTCTCTCTGGACGAGTGTATAGAAGATTGAAGAGAGCTATGACCCCCATCGAGGCTGGACCCCACCGAGCTTTCTCCGTAATTCTCGCTTATCCAGACGCCTCCGACCGGAGCATTGTCTTTGAGATGTAGCGGCATGCCCAAAGCAAGGGCGATTGAAGGAACAGGGCCCATCGGTCGAGCTGGCCTTTCTGTTGGCTCTGCTCGGGATCGAGGCGATACCGGTTGCTGCTGAAGCTGAGATTCATACTGCCGTCGTTCAGGTCCACTCGGGACTTGAAACGAAGGTTGCAATGTAGACTGATTTCGTACTTGCATGTAGGACCGTGCCGCTTGTTTTTCCAAGGCAGTCAAGGAGGAAGAATCCGTCGAGGGAAATCTGAACGCTGGGGCCTGATTAGATTCACTAAACGGCATCGGATGAGACGCGGAACGCGTTGTTTGCCGTTGCTGTGGTGGGGAGTTTGTTGATGTCGGTGCAGGACCGAATTGAAGATGGTCAAGAGTTGAGTTGACCTGTTGATAATCGTCATCATACGCGTCCTCTCGGTTTTGAGTCATCATTGTCGCCCATATCGACCTGATCTTCGCGGTTCGTTCGGATGTCTTGCTGAATGCCCATCGCATCTCGTCCAGCGCGGCAAGGCAAGTGTTGATTTCATCGGCGGATCCACCGTCGGACGCGAGGAAAGTAGCCGCGTAGTAGATTCCATCTTTGAGGGAAGGAGCGGATGTAACGAAAAAGTAGAGAATGGTGGGGAAGATAGTTCGGAGGAAATGAGAAAAAATTGTGTGTTAGCAAAGGTCTTTACCAAATGTGCGCACATGCTCTTCACTAGACTGGAAATATAAAAAAATTGAGACTGACCACGAACAAGACTTGCGTCATATGCAAAGAACTGAGTACCTAGATGTCGTTTCGCGATCATCACGATCGTTCTGGCAAGCGTCGAACATTTTTCTACATAAAATCACAAGAAAGATTCAGTTACTGAGCTGCGTCTGAAGGAAGAGGGATATATTAGTTGTTCACGTTCGGCAATCATATGGATTCTTTGAATGTTTTTGAGACATTCCGCTTGATTGATATGAGCCTGTGGATCCGATACGTCAATCACACGACCCTGTGAGTCTTCTAGGATACGCATCCGGTCTAGAAGTGCTTCTCTGACAACTGAGTGGCCTGTAAAACAAAACAAGACAAAATTACAAAATAGGTTCGAAACACGAAGCAGCGAGATGTGAGATGCATCTACCAAGGGTGTACATAGACTATATGACCTCGTACATTCGAACATGAAGATCTAAAGACATCGCAGAAAGTGAACGTCAGCGATGCAAAATCTTTCAGTGACTGGATGAATGAAGAGAAAGAGAACGAGAAAACCTTCCAGCCGTCACAATATCTTTCTAGGTCTTCTCTCCGAAGATTCGGTAACATGACTCCGTCCGCCAACAAGCTATCAAACTCTTCAGAGCAGGCCTCTAGAACTTCCCAAGCCTGCTTCATCTGTCCCATGTCTACGTCTCTCTTCCTACGAGCCTTGGGACCCGTCAGAGCAGAGTGAATCTTTCGACAAGCGAGAGCTAGTCGGATTGGGGCCTTGTAGACCTCAAAAACATACATATTTCCTTATAATTAGAACATCTCTGCTTGGACTATAAATCGCTCTCAAGTAGACAAATGAGAACACACCGTAGCGTATTGAGCAATCAGCTGGTAGTGTTGAGGTGTCGAGACTAGAGACATTCCGTTTGGTACCGAGTTCTGAAATTCGTATAAGTCCTCTTCATCTCTGTTGAGCAAGAATAAACATCAGACAAACTATGACAGACACCGACGTATTTGGTAAAAGAACGAACAACATGAGTTTCCCTCCCTTCAAGCCAGTTTTTATTGCTTCATGAACTAGATAAAGAAGAGAATAAAAGTAGAGAGAGAATGTTTGTTAAGTCAATCTCCTAGAACTACTATAAGGATACACCGAAGTTCTTAAGGTGAAGAAAGTGAAGAAGGAGAAGCTCACCAAAGCAGTACCAGTATATTCGGACTTTCACTATGAACTCTTCATCATGGTGACCATCTCTTTTCACAGCATCTCGGTCTTCGAAGATCTCGTACGTTGCCGTCGAGAGTGAGCATAGAGAGTACACTTGATTCACTACAGCTTCATAAATCGTCAGTCTCTCTAATGGTGTGGCCACATCTTTACTCGGCAGATGGATGGAAGGAGAAAGCCAGAAAGCATAGAACAGAAACGAATGAACGAGAAAAAATCAGTATCGTGGTTGATGATTGACATCGCTCATGAGGACCAAAGCATATGGCGCACCCTCAGTGAGAGGCAGGATCAATAATAACACCTGGACTCCATCGTAACTAGGTTTTCTCATCACACTGGTGTTAACGAGTGAAATGACGAGAAGTTAAGAGATTTGTCAGAAAGAATTGAACACAATCTCTAGCGAGAGGTAGGCTGGACTGTACCCTAAATGATCGATATCTTCAAGACAGTATTTAGCGACTCGGTTACACCGTCTGCGCCGTCTCTGCCTGTCGTCGTTTGTTGTAGGAGAGGATTCTTCATTTCCAAATCGGTCCACGCCGTATGAGTACGCCCATGCCAACATAGTTCGAGCCAAGATTGCGCCCTAATAAAACGCTCAACCAAGTCGTTTAAAGAAAAATTAATGGTATGTCAATAAACTTAATGAGATGGCTCGCTGACGGGGAGAGGACGAACAACAGGACCGAGGTTTTCTGCGCGTGGTGGATCTGTTGACAGGAACTTGCGATGGAACTCTTCGGGATGTACCATCGGACCTGAAAGATAAAAGAAAACGTACACGAAGGAAATGTGTCAATCAAATAAAAGTGACAGGCCTTGATGAACAAGATAAAAAGAAGAAACAAGGATAGGTAAGAGAATTAGAATCTACTGACGTTGGACATGCAACCGAACGAAAAACGCGCTTTGCAAAAACTCTCTCGTCAGATCTTCCATTGGGTCGTCCTCCCCTGATCGACGATACTGACTGGAACCAGTATTAGAAGGACGCCCGTCAGTGTTCCAGTCAGGAATAGATTCAAAGGAGGTGTCCCTATGGCTATAAGATATAAATGATTTGTCCGAAGATGAAGGACGGCCAGCAGCAGAGGCAGGAGCAGGGGCAGAAATCGAAGCCATATTTATAGGAAGAGAAACGGTTGTAGAAGGAGGTTCAGATTGTGTAGTTTTGAGGATCGCGCTGAATTGATCTTGCAGCTGAGCGATACGTTTTCCTCTTCGGAGGGTCTTAGTCTTGCCTGTCACCAAGTCGACGACCGTAGCTGACACCGGGTTGAAAGTGGAAGACGATGGCCGGGATGATGAGGCAGATACTTGGGAATTAAATGTAGGATTTTGTGGGGTATATTGCTCAGCGAGTAATGCTCCTTCTTGGGCGGTAGATGCGTTGAAAGAGGAAACTAAAGAGGTAGAGGAGGAGGAGGATGGCAAGGCGGATGCATGAGAATTGATGATTTGGCCGTGAAATGAACTCAAGCATTTCAGCCCTCGTTGTTTACAATTCAGACATTGGATTTTCTCCCCATCAAAACGGATAGTTTCTCCATTTACGAGCGTGAAGCCATCTGCGTCATTCACGCCTGTCCCGACGACGACGGCAGATCTCTGGGAACGTCTGGTCCGGTAGGGCTCAAACAGCTCTCTACAGGCCTGTTTCTCCTCCTGAAGATTACATTTAACTCTTCGGAGCCTGCAAGCTCCACAGGCTGAATGTTGAACCCTGCCGGCGGCACTGGAGCTGGTCGATGTTGAAGCTGGAACGGTAGAAGATGTAGGTCTCGAGCCACTACATGATTGCCTGTTCCGTTTGCTGAGGACTGAAGCGTTCGCGTTTGCTGAAGCCATATTTGACTTTTCTGTACGAATTGCTCTCGAGGAAGGGCGGACGATGGGCTGGAAGGATGGAGCGGGGGTATCTCGGGAGGATGAAGCGAATGAAGTATCAACGGGATATTGATGTTGCAATTGTTGGTAAGACGATTGTTCCTGCTGCTGCTGCTGCTGTTGTTGATGCGGCTGCCATGGAGGATAATGATGAGTCGCTTGTGATTGACCGTTGGTAGAAAACTGATCATTGTCCGCTCCCGACTTGTCTTGAGGATACATGACACAGTGTCTCCTTTACCTTGTTCCGTTCCTCGATCGTGTGCTATTTGTTTCAAGACCAACGAATGAACTATCAAGAGGAAAAGGGGGAGGGCGAAATAGTAGGAGAGAAGAAAGAAAAGAAGTCGGTCGGGAGGGTATCGGAGTAAGAAATGTTGTCAAGAGGGGAGTTCCCGAGGACGATCAATCTTGTTAGAGATGTGTTTGATCAACGAATTTAACGCCTTGAGAAAACCAAAAGCGAAGTAGAACCGAGACCGGAAGCAGCAAGGAAGAGCTGCGAGCCGACGATAAAATTGTACCGAACGTTACAGTTGTGTACGATACAGGTTGAAGTACGATGCAATTGCGAATCAACCGCAGAATGCTGATCAACAAAAATAAAAAGCGAAAAGAACGAGTACAGATAACGAAGAGGAGCAACGATTTGTTAGCGTGTAGCCCGAGCATAGAAAAGAAGGAGAAATGATCACATATGCTTTCTTTATGTTCGATCAGAGGCTGAGGGTTTATTGTTCAATGCAGACGTCACACAGATACATATGCACGCGTTCGCCCATAAACACACACACGCACACACAAACACACACACGAGGTAGATGAGCGCCAGGATTGAAATAGGGGTTCGTCGAGGGAAGGGCAGAAGAAGGAAAGAAAGAGACGGATCAGTCAGAAGGGGAGAAAGAGATAAGCAAAGGGAAGGAAAGAACGGATAAGCAAGGTATTCTCTTGCTGCAAGATACATCTCCCGATCTTGATCGATGCAACATACGTCAATCCGGCCAGTTTTTCAAAGAAATCTCAGGCCCGGCAAAGCTGGTTTGGTCGATGAAATATCCCCTTTTTCGTTTTTTTTTTTCTCTTTCCTTCTTCTTCTTTATCTTCTTCTCCCCTCTCCTCTTTTGAACTGTTTCCTTTCAATCACACAAACATCGGAGCCGAGATAGAAGGTAACTCACAAGAGGGGAGGAGAGAGCAAAGGGTTAGAGAGGCAGGAGTTGTACATAAACCGTATCGTCTCGTTTGGACTACTCTTCCTTTGTTGGACGGACCCGAAACGAAGGCGTTTCTGGATTCAATGTTAGCAAACGTATACACACAAATATATTTACTTACGCGTACACCAAAATAACTTATAAAATACACAAGGAACTGGAAGCAAACGGCAAATTACTACGTATGTCTCTTGTATTGTATCCGGTCAATGGTTCGGGAAAGCAAAGACCACCAGCAAAAAATCCAGAGCCTATCGTCGGATATACAAACTATGAAGAATCCTTGCGTTGTCAGTCTATTTGCCGGGCCGAGAACATTTCGCCGTTTGTTTGTGTGTTTGTGTGTTTGTGTGTTTATGTGCTTGAATTGGCTACGTTCTCCCGTTGGTGTAGCCCTGTCGCTCTGGATGTCATTTTTGGGTTTGTTCCTTCCGTCGCTTTTCCCGCGCTCCAAAGTATGTTCACGGAAGTCGCCGAAATGATAAACGAGAGGAACCGAATAAGATCAGTTGTGGCGCTTAGTTATATCCCGAAGACTGCGCACTATACGGCCACGTGTATATGTACACACAACACGTGCATAGGCAGACGCCACAGCTATTAGCTCCCGATCTTCACCAGAATTCAGTTCAATTCTAGATCGATCGATGGTTTATATTATTCAATGGTTGTGGAGCCCAATGGGTATCCGACAGCCGGGCTGATTGACTAGATTGAGTCTGATGTTACACGAATTTGAAACCATGTTATGTCGGGATCTGGAGCTGCCCTAAGACACGGTGAGAGTTATCTCAACCGACGGTGGTAAATACATGGCCCTTTTGGACTTGGGTGTCCTCAGACCACAGACCGCCAAGATCCCCATGGGTCATGGGTTTAGTCTGTGCCAGCCTCACTAGCGACAGCGTCAAAGCCCGGCATTCTTGCCCCCTCGTTCTTCTCTTGGTGCAGGGCTAGGTGCAGCATGTTGCACGATGCGTTTACATCTCTGTTCCACCAAGTCTGAGAGAGAGCAGAGAGCAAGCAGAGAGAACAATGAGCAAGCACAGAGAACGATCAGTCATCGAGACACTATCATAAGTTTGTAACACAGGTCACTTACTCGACAGACGCTTCGACACTCCTTGATCGCCCACGCTTTGTTCCTTCCAGAGAACTCGCCATGACACTTCGAGAACAACCTCGACGTCCAATACTCTCGCACTTTGCGGACCTGGAGCAGCGGAGAGGCCCTCAGCTTGACATACATCATCGTCACAGGACTAGGATCGTGCCCACGAGATGTCGATGAGAAGGCGCCGTCGCCAAAGGCCAGGAAGGTGCGTGGACGTCCAGCTAACAGACGGAGTGCCACCTGGTGGTACGCTTGCTCGCGGCTGATGTGTGCGCCCTAGCGAAGACGTCTCCACCGTCGAGCAGCGAAGAATGTCGCGAGCCAGGAGTAGGACTGAGAGTGCGAAGTGAGAGCAGCGCGGAGATCATCGAGACTGGCAAATCTGAACGAAGGAAGATCTGGAGAAAGACATCGGAGAAAGAAGCCGAATCAAGACACCGATATGCGCAAGGCAGTCTGCAAGGTCAGTAAGGCTGTCTATACAGTCAGCTTGAACGTTAGTGTGAACGTGAGAGGCACTCACCACGGAGAGTGGTTGACACTTTCGGATGGTTCTTCATCCACAGCCGCTGTTTCCGAGCGTCTCGGTCCATCCCCGCAAGGTGCTTCCATGACTTGAGGGAGAGAGACCACTGCGTGCCGTGCTCGGCCAGACCGCCGTTGTCCAGAGACATGTTGAGCCCTCCTGTGGTCGTCGAGAGCAGCGTCCGACGGCCTGGGTCCAGCCCCACGACCTCGTCCTCTGGCCGCACACCTCACGGAACATACTCTGCTCGGTGACGATCCTTGCCTTCGACCTCCCATCTCCATCCGTAGTTGTCAATGCCAGATGAAGACGACATGGGTCTCAGCATTCCGGCAGATACTCCAATGCCGTCTGTACTGAGCGACCGGGCAAACTGTCGCCGATCGGTCTCGACCTTGGATATATGGAATGACAGCCTCCACCACATATCAGAGTCATCCCGGAAAGACTCCTGAGTCACCCCGCGCATATATCCCACATCCGCGTCCTCCGATTTGAGCTGGGCCCAGAGATTGTAGAGAGCCATGGTGTCTACAAAGACATAGGACGACCGGTGGTACGAGAGCGGCAGGAGCGAGAACAGGCGTAGGTCATGCCCCCGGCGACGAGTAGTCCGTCTTGCAGCCGCATCTCGGGGGCCAAGGATGCGGCAGCTTGTAGTGATTCCTCCTCTGTATCATCTTCTCTTTCTTCTCTCTCTTCTCCCTCTCGGACAGGACGGGACTGCTGCTTCCAGAGCTAATGCGGGAGGACAGTTCGCCGAGAATCAACAAATGGATAAGATAGGTTAGTTATTGCTGCAGCCTTTATTCAGATATCTCCTCAGATGACTCGTCTTCCTTACCTGACTGATACTGATCCGGCTCTGGATCACTTCTCCGACGTTTGTCTCCGGCCATTAAGAGACGAGCCGAGGAGCCCGACGAGGCATCTTCAGGACGACATGGTTCTGGCAGGCCGTGGTCCACGACTGAGCTTTGAAGTCGATCATTTTGCTCATTTATCTATGACAAAAGCAAATCAGTCAGTCCCTGTTCACAGCCAGCTGCATCACTGTCATCACCAAAGAGATCACTCACTTCGAGTCTGTGAACTGGTGCTCAGCAGGGAAAGAGGCGTCCCGGATGTGGTTGATCCCTTCGTTCAGTGTTGGCGCTCCTTGGTGCAGATTACCTTCGCGCGTGTTGAAACCAACAGCCTGAAGATAGAGCCGTATTGTATTGGGGAGATTCGGTATCTCCCCTCCATCCGCACAGACCTTCGACATGTGGATATTGAGAAGGCGAGACGCGTCGAATGTTATCTTTCCTAGCCGGGCAACGGCCGACTCGATCGGGCCAGCCAGTGGCCCAAAGGCAAGTAAAGAACCAAAGCCTATTTTCACCGTCCGTGACACCATAGGGACCGCTGACTTGGCGCGAATCTCTACCCTCTGACGAGGGATGTAAAACGGGCAGAGGTGGTTAGATCGCCTTGAGTTCCCAACCTGACAGCAGGCTGAGCATGTGGCAGTAGTAGTAGTAGTAGTAGCAGTGGCAGTAGTGTCAGCTGCGAGGCGAGACTTTGCCAAGGCCTGAGCCGTCCTCCTGCGCTTCATGTCGAACACAAACGTGGCGGCTGGAGATGCCTTGAGAGAACGTCATCAGGGCGAGATGTCGATCGCTTGTGTGCCTGCTCGTGTTCTGCCCTGAAATCAACCGGCTGTGCCTGCGAAATTCCCTTTGACGGCTGAACACTTGTCGACCGCTGTTCCTGTTTCTTTCCTGTCAACGCTAATTCCTGTCGATGCTCATCGTCTGCTCCTGGCTCATCTGTGCGCCCGAGAGCTCTCCCATATGACATCGTCCTTCGTACCATGTTATCTTTCCTTTGTCTTCATCTCATGTCTTCATCTCATCTATGAATATCTTAGCTACTGAGACAAACAATATTGAGCAAAATTCATAGACTTGAAGAAACTCATCTCAAACCCTCAACTGCTGGTCGATGATGTGCATATCTTCCGTGTCGACCAGTCAGTGAGCTTTCGAAAGTCGCAATCACATGACACAGAACCTTTGCCAGGAATATGGGACTTGGAACGACTGAGGTAGCGAGTCTGACCGAAGAAGAATAAGTGCACTTACTTGGAGGAGAATTCGAAGTAGTTTAACCACTTTGTTGTCAAATATATATCAGCGCACAGTCCAAACAAATACCGGATCAAAGATAATACACACTTATCGCATCAGGTTCTTGTAGCATGATTGATGTGTATACATATATCGGTGAGGATCGAACATAGAAATTGGGAAGATAAGGCTCAATTGGATACCTTTTCACGGGCCAAGACTAGACTCGATCGAACAAAGGTCAGGTTCTCAATCTCTGAGGGTGAAAACTGTTCACTATAAATTTCGCTCCCATTCTCTTCGCCCAGCGGATGTTTTACGGATGAACCGAGAGAAGATAACAGCGGCGCGAGATCCGGAAAGGTTGAAGGTGGTCGAGCCATGCATGAAGCGACCAAGTCACTAGGAACTTGATGCCGTTGATATCTTTATTGAGGGGCGCAAGAGAGACTGCAAACTCGGAGGTGACCAGCCTCGACAATGCAAGGGCATTGGCCTGTGAATAAGCTTGCCGGCTCGTATGTGCATAACCTAGATTAGAGATCAAGAGAACTCAAATTCAACCCACTGTTTCACAAAACAGAAAAAGGGCAAAGAACAACGCGCTTACCTAGCATAGGCCGGACACAATTCATTTTATGCAACCACCTAGCCGTATAAAAGTTTACCAACCCTACAAACCAAACCAAACCAAACCAAACCAAACCTACTGAGTCAGAAGCACAAAACAAAACACAATGTCGATCTCTAGCTCACCAGATAACATCGGACGGCCAAGCTCGTCACATTTATCAATGACGGCTTCAATTGAGCGCAACGCGCTAGACCAGTTATCTTATGATCTTGTGAAACGGAGAGTCTTGACGATATCTCTACGTAGACTATAGTCGATAGCTGTCAAAAAGGGAATAAAAAAGAAGACGGAGGTTTATGAGTGTATGAATTAGATCAGAAATAGCTGTATGTAGTTGCATGTAGCTGTATGGCACATGCGCTCCTGACATATCCCACGATCTCTTCTTGCGTGCAAGCATTGTACTCGTAACACGGTTGACAAACTTTCCGTTGAGCTCTAAGGATGAAAAGGACATCGTATACTTGTGAACCGGAATATACCAAGTATTGAAGCTAGATCACGAAAGAAAAATTCACTGCTAAGCTCTTGGAAAGAACCTCCACTGCAAGACAAGTTCTGCAAAGCTTGGACGATCATATCTACGGACGTTCTGGCATGCGGGGTGCGAGATGGATGTTGATGTAGTGATACATAAGCTACATCAATATGCAAACGAGTCAGTCGCAAGGATTGAACGAGAGCCACAGAACCTAAATGTGACCGAAACAGACGCCAGACGTACTTTTCGGAAGAAGAAGTGCAGTGAAGCCCCAAAGAGTAGTCCAATATCAAACTCTTGAGCCATCGAGTAACCCATAATAGAAAAGTCCACAGAAAGAGATGCTACAAAGGAGACGTCGAAGGTGACGAGGGAAAGTGGATCATGGACAAGTCGTTGAGCATCAACGTTAAGCAAGAAGTTTTATGATCATTTCAAGATGAAACCAGCATCGAATAGTCGAAAAACAACTTTAAGAAGATAAGAGGTCAGCTTACACACTCTACTCTACTCCTCTCCTTGGGCATGGACAGTTGCTTTGCGCAATCGACATATAACTCTTGAGTCTCTAGGCTAATCGACAGTGGCGCGCTGACGGTCTGGTCGGCTTCACTTACATCTCCAAAATCTGCGCCGAGGAGTCTCAGTGTCCACCCTTGTCTCAAGCCAGTATACTCGATTACTCTCCAAATCACTGAGTTTTATATCCCTAGCAGATAACGCTCTTTAACAGTTATGCACGTGATCATGACGATGAAAGTGTTTCGATCCAGAGTGGAGATAGTAGCGGGGAGGTTACGAGGATCGTAGCCAGACGGGAAATGTGCCTGGTAAGGAGGAAGCTCAGGATCATTTGCTGAGGCGGTTGTGACGAGGACACAAGGCGAAGAGGCTGAAAGAACAGAATTTATATAGATCAAGATACAAGTATACAAAAGGTAACAGAGAATCCAAGCTTGAAAGACTTTGATAGGGGTGGCAGAGGTATCCCGTCCTGTAAATCGTCCTCAGATCCATACGATTACACACAAGAAGAAAGGTAGAATAAAATAAAATAAAATAAAGATATGCTAGAAGCGTCCGTGCTGGAAGACTATATACCTGCACATTGATGCAATGGAGGGGCACGTGCAACAAAGAAGGAGGAGAAGGAGAAGGTTACAGGGGTTTATCTCCCAGATGACGTCCCTGACAAAAAAGGCACGATCAATTTTCGAACAATCGTGTAACCGCAGGTTACAGATCACTCACCTCTCTTCAGGTTCACCGACTCGTCCTTCCACTCTCCTTCACCTCGACACTTCCACCGACCTTTGATCCTCAACACCACACTCACAACTTCAAGTTCACATCCTCTTATCATGTCTCACAGTGATCGTTCTCGAGATCCATGGTTCGTGTCCTTCCATGATGCCTTTTATTCATCTGATAGACGGGACTGATTCTTTTTTGCCGACATTCCTCTTTCTCCTTTTTTTTCTCTTCCTCTCTGTATTCCTTTTTTGTCATTTCACGCTTGTCTTGTCTCATTCTCTCGATCCGACTAAACAATCTAGCCCTTGGGTCATTCTCAATGATTTTGGAGGAGCCTTGTGAGTGTAGAATGTATTTTGGTCTAGATTCATATTCACATCCACATTCATATTCACACGTACACTCTTTCATTCCGTCTCTTTCAATCAGCGCCATGGGTCTTACCGGAGGAGCTATCTGGCACTCAATCAAGGGAGCTCGAAACTCTCCTCGTGTACGTCTTATTTCATCGTCTTTTTAAGAATCCACCGCGAAACTTTGCTTGTTCTGGTCTCGTATCCGTCTTTCTTATCTTCTATATTGCGTTTGATGTGCCGATTCGACTTGTCCTTTCACTCTAGGGATCCCGACTAGTTGGTTCGCTTTCGGCCGTCAAGGCCCGTGCTCCGGTTCTTGGAGGTCTGTTCTCTTCTTCGGAGTGATATCATGATCCCTCTAGTTCTGCTTAGACCTTAGGCCCGCTATAATTAACCTTGATTCGATTTGACTCTTTCTTTACCAGGAAACTTTGGTATCTGGGGAGGTTAGTCTCAATGATTTCTGATCCGTCGTTCTCTTCTTCATGTGGATTGTATTTCAGAAGCACACACTCATCTGTTCGTGGCGTGTGCTTCCTCTCCATAGGTCTCTTCTCGACATATGACTGCAGTGTAAAACACTATCGTGGAAAGGAAGATGCTTGGAACGCTATCATCTCTGGATTCTTGGTAGGAGGAACCCTCGCCTGTCGGGGTGCGTTCTTCGTTTTCTTTATTCATTTCTCAGTCCTGAAGAAGAAGAATAAGTAGAGAAAAATAACGAAACTGACATTGGCTTAACATCGTTCATGTCATGGCACGAATGTCTCAAAATTGTGTGTCTTCAACCGCTTTCCTATCGATAAATCTATCGACCTGCTTCGAACGCAAACTAGAGGGACCGAAACGAGCGGCTGTGGGAGCAGTGACCTGTGGTATCTTGCTGGGTGTGATAGAAGGCGCTGGATATGTGGTCTCCAAGATGTTCTTCACTGATATGAACCGACCTCAGATGCCGCAAAGTAGGTCTTTTTTCACTTTCTCTTTATTTTTGTCACATTTAAATCAACCGCATCGATTGGAGAATTGGGGACAAGAAAATCAGAGGGAGAACAAAGAGGACCAAAGACAGAGAATGATCAGAAGATTAGACGACCCACGCGCTGGCATCTCATAGACTGCCCTGCCCAAGCCTTTTTGCTCTCTAACTAACCACGCGTTTTGCGCTTCATATCTTTCTTCGTTTTTTTGTTTGCGTAGTGCCCGAAGGTTCCGCCCCGGCAATCACCGCTTAGAGTTACTTTTCCCTCGCTCCCCTTCTCTTTCTCTCGTCGCACTGCACTCTCCCTACCTAGCCCGATCTAGATTCAAAGAAAATCAAAATCCTTTACAAAAGAGTGGTTGGATCTCTTTGTTGTGGTTCTTCCGTTGACTCATTCACTATCTCTTACACCCACACCAAACCCCTACTCCACCCTCAATTATTATCTTCTTGTTTCGTGTGATTTGTTTTGCTTTACAGATCAAGCCCTTTCATCTTATAACTAGGCTTTCTTTCCCCCTTTTTTCCTATATATTCTTTATTGTTTTAGTTTGTTCTTCTTTCCTGTCTCTTTATGACGACTCAGATGTTCACAAAATGGAACGAAGGACATCCGAATAAACAGAAGAGGCAAATGATAGGAAATAGAAAAGCCAAGAGAGAATAAAGTTAAGAGAAACAGAACCGAGGTCAAAAAAAATGAGAATTATGAGAGAATATTGAGTCTATTGTCGGCTTTTTTTTGCATGTTGTAGACTTCTTTTTCTTGGTGGAGGGAAGAAAAAAACGTTTTTCGCGTTTCCGCCATCGGGTAGAACAACAAGTAAAACGGAAAGGGGAAAAAAATGGAAGAGAAGCAACCAAAGTCAGAAAAGAACAGGCTTAAGCGCACCAGTCCCTTGCGTTCTGGAACATCCTGAACCAGGGACCCATTCCGTTCCGGCCTTCATTCTTCATCTCCCTAGGGAACCAACTGTTGCTATCCCGAGCAACAACTCGCTCAGGGTGAGGCATGATTGCCAACACTCTTCCGTTCGGGGTCTGAACAGCGGCGATCCCCTCAGGTGAACCGTTGGGGTTCAAAGGGTAGACTTGAGTCGGCGATCCGGTAGAGTCTACGTAACGAGCAGGTACGATGCAGGAAGAGGAGGAAGCGGTAGACGGGAAGACCGCTCGACCTTCTCCGTGGGCGACGGCGATAGGGAGGACGGAATCTTCCATCTCTTTGAAGAACACTGAGGTTTCGGACACCGACTCAATCTTGAGGGTGCATACCCGTCCTTCGAATCGTTCACTCTGGTTCGGCTTGAACAAAGGCCAGTTCTCTGCTCCAGGAATGATATCTCGGAGCTGAGAGAAGAACTGACATCCGTTGCAAACACCGAGTGCGAAGGTGTCTTCCCGGTTGAAGAACGCCGAAAACTCGTTTCGAGCAGTCGAGTGAAGAAGAACGGATTGGGCCCAACCGTTACCGGCACCAAGGACATCACCGTAGGAAAATCCTCCGCAAGCGGCAAGTCCTCTGAAGGTCTTTAGCGAGACATTGCCAGAGATGATGTCTGACATGTGAACGTCAACGGATTCAAACCCGGCAGCGGCGAACGCCCAGGCCATTTCGGGATAACCGTTGACACCCTGCTCTCTAAGAATGGCCACCTTTGGCTTCGGCGAATTCGCGTAGGGCGAAGGCGAAGGGCACGACGGCGTGTCGATCAGAGGCAAGAACGGAGCGGTAACATTGTATCGAATACCAGACTCTTCGGGTCCGGCAAGGATGGCATCAAACTCTTGCTTCGCTCCGACCGGATCGTCTCGCTCAGACTGCATTCGGTAAGACGTCTCGGCCCACTTCTGTTGAAGTTCTCCTCTGGTGGAGGAGAAGATCTGAGAGCCGTGGTGGATGATCTTGATGGACTGGTCGGCATGCTCGATGTTGGGTCGTCCGATCAAGTGAATATCCTTGTGAGGGAATCCAGCAGAGTCAAAGACCTCGGTGAATTCGAAGAATTTGTCTTTCGAGACCTGGAAGACCGCACCAAGCTCCTCGTTGAAGAGAGCCTCAAGAGGGGTTTCACCAGAGCCGCTGTCAATCTCGTCCAGGTCGATCTTTGCTCCAACTCGACCGGCGAAACACATTTCGACTACGCTCGCGAACAAACCACCATCCGATCGGTCATGGTAGGCCAGCACAATCTCTGGGTGATCCTCTTTAAGGGTCTGAACGGCGGCAAAGAACGACTTGATTACCTCGGCGTCCTCCACATCCGGAGGAGTCGATCCAATCGTCTTGAACGTCTGTGCCAAGGCAGATCCACCCAGTCGCTGCTTGCCCTTAGCAAGATCAATGAACACCAACACGGTCTCTCCGGAGTCGGTCTGAAGCTGAGGGGTCCAAGTGGCAGAGACATCCTTAACAGGCGCGAAAGCAGTGATGATGACAGACATCGGAGAGGTGACCTCCCTAGAAGATCCTTGTTCGTTTGTCCACTTCATCTTCATAGACATTGAGTCCTTACCGACTGGGATACCCACTCCGAGGGCTGGGCAGAGATCCATACCGATAGCCTGAACCGCCGCGTACAAGTTTGCACCTTCTCCAGCATGAGAGGCCGGCGACATCCAGTTGGCACTCAACTTCAACTTCGTCAGAGACTCGATCGAGGAAGCGGCGATGTTCGTAATTGCCTCACCCACGGCCATTCGAGCCGAAGCGGCGGCGTCGAGCAAAGCCAACGGCGTTCGTTCTCCAAGCGCCATAGCCTCTCCCTCGAGAACGTCATCGAAACCGTAGGAAGCCCTGGTGACAGCCACGTCAGCCACGGGGACCTGCCACGGGCCGACCATCTGATCCCTCATGACCAGACCGGTGATAGATCGATCTCCGATGGTAATCAAGTACGATTTTGAACCGACGGCCGGAAGGTGGAGGACCCGATCGATAGCCTCTTTGAGGATGGCTCCCGAATCAAGGGAGGGCAAGTAGGACTTGAGAGAAGAATCAAATTCAATTCGCTTGGGCTGGACAGTGTGAGCTTCGAGCTCAAGCTTGGGGGGCTTTCCGAAAAGGATGGGCATATCGAGGTTGATGGGCTCGGAGCCGAGCAGTCGGTCCGTCACGATCAACTTTTGCTCCTCGGTGGCCACACCAACAACGGAGAACGGACATCGCTCTCGCTTGCAGATAGCCTCAAACGTAGCGAGGTTAGGTCCATCGGGAGCGATGGCAAGAACGTATCGCTCTTGACTAAGAGGGAGTAGAAATAACGCGAAACATACGAATCTATCAGTCTGGAAAAACATGATACATATGAACAGGCACACAATAGACTCACCTTTCGTTACACCAGATCTCCATCGGACTCATCCCGGGATCATCAACAAGGACGTTCCTGATCTCGAACCGACCACCAAGGTCAGAGTCATGGACTAATTCGGGGAGCGCATTACTTAATCCTCCGGCTCCGACATCATGGATACTCTCGATCGGGTTCTTGTCCTTGCCAAGCCCGGTACAGGCGTCGATGACCATTTGACATCGACGTTGCATCTCTGGGTTCTCTCGCTGAACACTGGCAAAGTCTAAATCGGCAGAAGACGCGCCAGACGTCATAGAAGACGCGGCTCCTCCACCAAGCCCGATGAGCATACCGGGTCCACCGAGGACGATGATGTGGGAGTTGGCGGGGATGTGCTTCTTGAGGGCGAACGCAGCTTGGACGTTACCCAACCCACCAGCGAGCATGATTGGCTTGTGGTATCCTCTGATCTCGACAGCGTCGACTGAGGTGTTGGTGGCAGAAGGAACGGGAAGGGAGAACGTTCGCCAGAAACTAGGAAGAAGATAGAAGACGATGGGATTTAGCGCGCACGGGGAATAAGACATGAACGCAACGAGCTTTGAAGGACTTACCCGGTAAGTCCGGGTCGACCAAACTCGTTGTTGAAAGCACTGGATCCGAGAGGGCCGGAAGTCATGATCTCCTTGGCAGAAGAGACGTGGGCAGGCTTGCCAACCTTGTCATCTTCACTGACATCCTCCTGTTCCTCCCAAGGCATTCGCCAACCGTCTAGGTTGAGATCACTCGTCATGAAACCAGCGAGACCCATCTTTGGTTTCGAACCTCTACCGGTAGCGCCTTCATCTCGGATCTCTCCTCCAGATCCGGTGGATGCTCCGGAGAACGGAGAAACCGCGGTGGGGTGGTTGTGAGTCTCGACCTTGATGAGGATTGGGTAGGCGTCGGCCGGTCGAAGACTGTAAGGAGTAGAGAGGGAGGTGGCCGGATCGACATCCGATCCGTAAGGAGCAAACATCCGGATAGTTTCGGACGCACTCTCGATCACGGCCGCATTGTCAGAATAAGCCGAGATAGTTGTGGACTTTCCGTCAACGGTCGAGGCCTTTTCGGTGTTTCGGATCATGCTAAAGAGCGAGTTCTCCTTGACAGTTCCGTCAACGGTCCACTGTGCGTTAAAAATCTTGTGCCGGCAGTGCTCCGAGTTGACCTGGGCAAACATAAAGAGCTCGACATCAGTCGGGTTCCTCGGCGGGTCAAGTGACGTGTATGCTTTGAGCAAATATGAGAGCTCTGTCGGGGAGAGTGCAAGCCCGAGGGTGACGTTTGCCTTTAGGAGAAGATCCATAGGGGAGAGCACCTGGGAGGTGTGACCGTCCTCAGCGGATGAGTGCTGCTGAGAGTCTGAGAGAATGTCCACAAATTTGAGCGAGCCGGGGGCGGAGCGGCTGAAGATCTGTTCGCTCTGTGGGGACTCTAGGAGAAGGGACTGAGTCATCCTGTCGTGAAGGAGATTGCTTGCTTTAGATGTAAACGAGGCCACATCGATTGGACCGTCAGAGGCGATGGTGAAGAGAACACCTCGCTCGATCCGGTTAACATGGGAGGCCAGGTTGCACATCCGTGCGATATCTGTCGCCTTGGACGACCAGGGAGAGAGCGTGCCGATTCGAGGGACGATCCAAATCTGAGTGAGTTGATGGGAGGGATCAAGGGTAGAGTCGAGGGTATCACCGTATCTGAGGAGAGCATCGAGAATGTGTCGTTCGGTGGAGGCCTCGTCCGCAAGGGTGGCCTGTGCCTGTGTGGACGAGACATCGATGAGGTGAATGAATGTCGAGGAAGCACCGGTGATCTTTGGCTCAACGGTTTGCAACGTTGCGACCAGCCTAGCGAGCTTAGCCGACGAAATAGCGGAACAGCCTTCGAATGTCAACCTAGATGAAGAGAGAGATGAGGAAGAAGAAAGGAGATCGAGTAGGTTTCATGTGGTAGTGAAAAGAAACGTAAGAGGCGGCCAGGAACGAGTTTGGTCAGTCGATCAGTCGACCCTTCCGGTCTGTAACGAGACGGCTCGGAAGTGGACAAGACCGCGATGACAGCAAGCACACTCACATCCTGTCAATCAGTTGACCCTGATGGTGAGCAAAGAAGGGGAGAGGGGTGAGGTCGAGAGTGAGGGATGAGTTGGGATGAAAGTTTGGGCTTTGGGAATTGTAAAAAGGTGAGAGATTTAAAATGTTGACCAAAAAAAAAGGCAGAAAAAAAAAAGCCAAGTGTGACTGGTGTGACTCTGAAGGTGGATAGAGGGTAGAGGAGGGTAAGACGGTCACATGTTACCACTGCTGTGCTCGTTAATGTGGCAAGACGTAGACAGGTGATTGAACTCATTTAGTCAGGCTGTGGATGGCATCCAGGCTTCCTAAGCCGTGGGTGGGTTTTGCGGAACTAGATAAATTCTCAATGTGATGATTAAGAGACAAGAAAAAGAAGAGAAGATTAGATCAGTTGAAGTGAGATACACTGCGTCGGACTGGTCTTGGGAAAGATTGTACATCATTCCCATAATCTCCACAGAGAAGGAGTTGCATGCAGAGATATACAACCAAGCAGATATGAGTCACACTGAAAAGATGAGAACCACACATAAACATAAACATACACACACTCAAACCCACACACTCACACACTCACACACTCACACACTCACACACTCACACACTCACACACTCACACACTCACACAGACTGATGCATAAGGAGAAGGATACACGTGCTGACGCACAGAGGGTACGATATACACTAACACAAGGTGAGCACATGGCGGAATGGCCAAACAGTCAAGCTCGATGGCGCAAGGCTGATGGGATGAGCGACAGATGACGAGCTTTCCTCCGTTAATTTTGGAATCTCGATACCGGACACTACACTTCCATTACAGATTCAACCAAGACTTTCATATTCAATAGTAACAATTACTCCGTTGAATCTCTATCGCGTCTTCTTGCGTGTTTGCGTTATTCTTTCACCTTTTTTCTTTCCCTCCTTCGTTCTCCTTGCCGTTGAGGACGACATATGCCCCACTGCCGGTTTTAACATCATGGATCCCTCCATCATCTCAACTACCACCACCAACGCCACCACTTCCCCTTATATAGAGTTGCCATCAACACACCCATCGACACATTCATATCCTTTAGCAATGTCCATCGTGCCCTCGCTTCGGGACTCGGTGTGTGAACGCCCACCGGCCCACGCCGAAAATGACGACCAGGCACCGGACCTTGCCTTGTTTCGTAAAGGAAAGAAGCTATGTGTTAGGTGGGTCATCTTCTTTGCTCTCCCACTTCCATATGTGTGGTTGACTGCAAGTATGTTTGAGAGAGAGAGAGAGAAAGAGAGTGTGTGTGTGTGTGTGTACGCTGGCTTGGGCAGGTTCAGTGGATGTATGCTGGTCGCTGGTCGCTGGTCGTCGTCGTTTGTGGGGAGTTATTCTCGGATTCCATAATCCTTCGGCATCTCTCGTTCCTGTTCACCCAACTTTCTCTTCCCTGGCCCACCCCTCCTTCTCATCCTTCTTCATACTTTTCCCTGTTCCCTTCTTCCTACTCTCGTTCACCTTTGTTGGTTGAGGCTGGGAAAGAAAGTCGAATCGTTGACTGACAACCGAAACTGCTATGTCCTCCACTTCTCCTCTCGCTCTCTCTCTCTCTGTCTTTCATCAGACACGAGAAAATGGCAGACGAGGGTATCAACGCTAACCTACAGGCGGTGAGTTTTAACTTTATCTCTTCTCTGTTTCAACTCTGTCCAATTGGATGCTGATCGAGATCTCTTGGTTCTAACTCTATCTTTGCTTGTCGTTTTCTTTGTTCTTAGTCCCTCGACGCCTTGCCGCTCGCAGACCGTCAAGCCATCAACGCCGTCTGGTCCACTTTCTCCAGCTCGAATCACTCAAGAAGAGAGATCATTCTTAAAGGGCTCTTGACCATGTGTTGTTTCAGCCAGGTCCGTTTCCTTTTCTCGATCCTCTTCACTTTTGTACCTCGGTCCGTGCTGACTTCCGAGTGTCCCGTTCTTTCTTACTTTCTCTTATGCGGTTCACTTCGCCTATAGCTCTCCCTTCTATCTACCCAGGTTCAAGATCTCATCCGTCTGGACCCGTTCGATTTGTTTCCTAGAGAAGTCTCCCTCAAGGTTCTCTCCTACCTCGACGCATTTTCGCTTGGAAAAGCCGTTCAGGTCAGCAAACATTGGCGAAGTTTGGCCGACGACGACTTTCTTTGGAGAGGCATGTGTGCCCAACACATAGAACGGAAATGCACAAAGTGTATGTCAATCGATCGGTCGCTCTTTATAAACATCTCGTTGCCTCGTTGTTCTCGCTGACGCGACCTCTGCCTCTGCCTTTACTTCTTCTCTTAACAGGCGGCTGGGGATTGCCATTGCTGGAAAGGCGAAGGCTTCGTTTAGAAATAGACGGTCACTACGAAGACTCTGCTCCCAGTTCTCCTACCATTCACGCTCTTGAGGCGACTTCGCTAGAAGACAACCACTCGCATCACCTTTCACATCAACATCACCACCACCACCACCATCATCATCATCTAGACCAACCACATATCCCCCTAGAACTCGCTGGTCCCGAGAACTCATCCTCTTCCTCTTCATGTATCACCACCCCCTCCACTCTCCAACCACCGTCACCTTCCAACCTTCACCAGATCGAATCCGGCCCGGTCTCTCCCCGAGGAGCCAAGCGGGACTCTCCCGGCTCGGAAGACGAGGCTAACGACTCGTCTTCTTCTCACAAACGAGCTACCCCTTCAGACCGATCCTTTTCCCGCGGCCTCTCTACCTCGCCTCCGCCATCATCTGGTGGGCGTTCCCAGAGCGCCAGCCTACCAAAGCGGCCGTTCGGTCCATGTAGAACGTTGACTAGACCGTGGAAAGAAGTCTACACCGAACGCCTGACGATCGAACGAAACTGGCGGAAAGGCCGGTATACCGTGAATGTGCTCAAAGGCCACACCGATGGCGTCATGTGCCTCCAGGTCCTCAGCGGCGAACGATTCAAATTGGATGCATCCAAATCAAGATCAAAGTTTGCTAGCGGAGGTGTTGGCAAAGGAATTATGATCACCGGTAGTTACGACCGAACGGCCAGAGTTTGGGATCTTGAGAGTGGAAAGGAGGTTCTCTGTATGAGAGGTCATGCCAGAGGCATTAGGGCGCTTCAGTTTGATGAGGCCATCCTTATCACCGGTAGCATGGACCACACGATGAAAATCTGGAATTGGCGCACAGGTGTCTGTATCCGGACGTTGGGTGGACACACCGACGGAGTGGTCTCTTTAAATTATGACAAGAACGTTCTTGCCAGTGGAAGTGCGGACTCCACCATCAAGGTATGTCTTATTTTTCTTGTCCGACCGACCTGTCTTATCTCTTCATAGTCACACATACTAACTGTTTCTTTCGGCCCCCAGATCTGGAATTTCCGAACAGGCGACTGTTTTACCCTTCGAGGCCATCGAGACTGGGTAAACTCCGTCGTCCTTTGGGACGGCTCGACTTCGTCCTCTGCTTCTTCGTTTTCCCACGATTGGCCTTCGACTTCTACAGCCGCCCCTACCCCTCCACCTGTCACGTCCACAGGAATCGATCCTGGCAAGATGCTCTTTTCTGGCTCGGATGACGGAACCATCCGACTTTGGGATCTCAACACCAAGGACTGCGTCAGAATATTTGAAGGACATGTCGGTCAAGTCCAAAGTCTTAGGTTGTGCATCGTTGACCGTGATAGGGACGAGGAGGAAGAGGAGGAAGAAACTGCTGCGCGAGCGAAACAGTCGGCAGATTCAAGAGAAAGAGGAAGTGGGCACTACGAGCCAAACCCGTTGGGGGTGTATGGAACGCCGAGTCACTCCCTGCCGGCCGGACCGCATTTGATGGCTCATCACCCGAGTATAAACCCAACAGACCCCAGAATGTCGACACCTCCTCTGGGCGACTTCTCGATATCTAACCCTTCGAATAGCCCGAAACCCACGAAACCAGCTAGGTCGAGGGTGGATGAAAAACAGGCATTGTTGATGTCGGCCAGCTTGGACAACACCGTTCGAGTATGGGATGTCGAGACTGGCAAGACGAAAAAGACGCTTTTCGGACACAGTCAGTCTCCTTTCTTCTTTGAAGGTCTTTCGTTTTCGTTTTCACGAAAACTGTAAAGTTTCTGTAGCTGATTTTCGATTGATTCCTTGTGCACGGACTGCGATAGTCGAAGGTGTCTGGTCAGTCGATGCGGACCCTCTTCGAGTGGTTTCTTCATCTCATGACCGAACCATCAAAGGTATGTTATATAGCTCTTGTCCTATCCCCGGTCATCTCCCTGGTATTCTCCGGCCGTCACATCTGACTTGCTTATCGCATGCGTTTCTCTCAGTTTGGTCTAGGGAAGACGGAAAGTGCTCGCAAACCCTCGTCGGCCATCGGGAGGCAGTGACCTGTTTGAGTTTGACGGATACTCAGATTCTGAGTGGTAGTGAAGATGGAGAAGTTGTGAGTTCCTTCCATGATAACATCCTTCTTCATGAGCTGGGAGTTGACCGAGGGTTTTGTTTCTTTCTTGCTTCTCCTTTTTCAAAGCGAATATGGAACTTTGGAGCATGATAAAAGTCCAAGCTTGCTTTCTTTGCCTCTTTTATCTTTTTCTCGTCGTCATCATCTCTATCTTGTACTCCCACGACGGTCATCTCGAAAACACAATCATCATCATCATCATCATTCAATCAGTTGTATGCTCTTCGTATTCTGCATCAAGTCTTTCGTATCCCTTCCTCCTTCCCATCATTGTTCAGTTGGTGGCCGTGCATGTAATTCTACTTTCAGGAATTCATTTCTACGTACTATTCGTTCTAGATATACCCCATATTCAAACGACCTATATGGTCAATTCATACTTTAGACTCTTTTCAGAAATAGACCAAGGCTCCTTGTGAACAGACATCGAGATCGATACAATACAATGATAAACACGCTAGCTAAAATTATCCTCGCACCGCATATCCTCGCATCACGAAGCGACCACCGGACAAGAGAAAACCTCTCTTTGACGGTTCGGCACTTCACTCCTTCCTGGTCTTCTTGGGTGACCGCTCGTTCGTAGGTCCTTCTTCGGCCTGCCGTTTCTCGTCGCCCTTTGTTTTATCAGATGACCGGGTTTGTCTGACGGAGGGCGATTTCTCGGACTTCTGTTTGAGAGGAGATTTCTCCGGAGTCGCTTTCTCTTTCCCGGCAGGCTTTTTACTCGAACCTGGCGTTTTCTGTTGTTGCTTCTGAGGACTCTTCTTTGGCGTCTTCGGCTTCTCCTCGGTCTTGCTGGATCCAGAGCCGGAACCAGAAGCTTTGGTGGGTGTCTTTGATTTCGACGGAGGTTTGTTCTGTTTCGAAGACGGCTTCGAAGGACTTCCTTTCTGGGACTTGGGTTTGGTCTTGGGAGGAGATTTGGCCGGAGACGACGAGGAATGAGCCGGTTTCTTCTTCCCTTGAGATTTCAAGAGATCGTGTCCCCTTTATTGAAGAGGCATTGTTCGACGACGTAGTTCGCCAAGGAAACAGAGTTCGAAGAAAGGGAGAAAAGGCGGATGTTGAGTCGACAGGGTCTCAAGAGAGACGAGATACAATAACCAATAAGAGCGACAATGTTTGAATTAAAGAAGAAGGACAAACCAGTTCTTGAGAGACTTGTAGGATTTCGTCTGCCTCAGTTCTTCCTCTGATTTGGAGCTATTCCCGCTTGATTCCCCTGCTTTGTGTCGTTTACTGTGAATCAAAAGTTTCGATCAACTGGAAGTCAGTCCATCCACCCATCCATCTGATCGTGTACACGCTCTATTTTGGCTATGGAAGATAAACAGAGAAAATTCTTACCAGTAAGAGACAACCCGTCTCATATGCTCCACATCGTCTTTTCCGTACCCATCTGGTTTCTTCTCAGGATTAGACTTCAAGATCTGGATGATCTGTCGACCAGATTCGTGTCCTACGGCTTCTCCTCCTTTCCCTTCTCCTACAGCCGAGTCGGCTAAACAGGTCCCACACACGGATGGATGGCGTGCAAAGAAGGTCGAGATCACCAAGCCAAAGAGATGGGTTAAGATTATGACGCGTAGACGAACAAGGAAAAGAAGTAAAAGAAGAACAAACGGTTGTGCCAGCCGGCGCCTTGAGAGTCCTCGGTTTTGAGCCAATCCTCTAGTTCTTGAGGCGTCATATTGACGAGCTCGTTGAATTCTTTGATGACATCTGATTCAGGCTTTACCATGATGATTTTGTTAGTGGGTGTGTATGTGTGTGTGTATGTGTAGGGTAGACAAGATGGTTGTTACGAAATGGCTGGCAAAGAAGGGAGACGACCAACGTCATCCCGATCAAGTGGAGGATTGAATCCTTTATCTTATCTTAACATTTTTCGATGATCTGCTTAGAAAATGATCGGACTAGCCCTCTTCCACATTAGCCATCCACATCGACCCCAACATCCACACATGCCGTTCCAAGTTCCTCCATTCTCGCGCCCGGTGGACCCCTCGAAAGTGATCCATCTGCAATCAAACCAGGATTCAGATCACTTTAAAGCTGGAGATCATATCGAGTTTTGGGATCATTTGTTTGAGTGGGACGATGATTGTCTGTCTGCTTCCCAGCTCGATCGGTTCGTTTCTTTCTATTGACCGATCCAACCATGATGTTCATTCCGTTCCAGAAGCCTTGATTAGAACCAGATTCTGTCTTTTAAACAGATATTCACGCATGGCCGATCCTCCGGTCGACGACTTTCTCAGCTCACTTTCCTCCTCAAATTTGGCAAATCAAGACCTCCTCCTCTTCTTGGCTACCAAAGCGGATGAGGAGCAGCGGGAAGGAAACCCCGGGTTAGCTATAAAGCTATGGAACGAGGTCTCAAGGCCACCTCCCGATGAGCTGGTTGTCACGGAAGACGAGCTCGAACGAGGTCAGAATTTCTTCTGGCACAATTGTGAGTCCTTTCCTTTCTATCTCTGGTGAACTGGCTGATAGTCACGAAATCGGAAATCTCACTCTTCTTCCTGTTCCCTAATGGCTCCAACACAGCGGGTGGAATCTTTGCGTCTCTACTTCATTTCTCTTTGGCATCTGGGTTCTCTGCGTTAGTCGCTTGGATGTTTTCTATCCGAGTTCTATCTCGTTCTTACTTGCTGACTTTGACTTCTGCTAATTTCTTTCACATATGCTCAGCCCCCGAATCACTGCTCAACTACATCGAGCATCTTATTTGATCCCACCTACCACACACGATGGGTTGGACTACTTGCCAATCACTCAAGAAGCATCAGCCAAGATACGTGAACGGTTGAGTGAGACTGCTCAGTTTGTCTTGGACGTCATGTCGTGCCCGTTAGTCCCAATTGCTCCCGCCTTTAGTCTACGAAGACGTTATACTCATACCAAAATAAAATTGAACGAATACTCGAATCAAAACAGCATAGCTATCCCGTCCGATGCATCCGATGATCTCAAGAAACACAATGTGCAGAGAACCTGGCGCGGACTTCCATCTCTTCTGCCTCCCAAACTGTGCGCTTCCTCCTCCAGGGTCGATTCCCTTCCTCTCGCTGGTGAAGGTTGGAAATCCTCTGTCCGAGTCCGACTCTTGCATGGAACGGTCCGTCAACGTCTTTGGGCAAAGAGGTCTCGGTTAAGCGCCCAGAACAAGGAACAGGACGAGACTGGACCAGTGAGTAGCACAGAGCAGTATGACGACGTGCCATTGAATGCGGAAGATATGGCAGGCACGTTAGCAGGCTTTGCGGTCGTACCCGTCTGGTGCTTAAGAAAGATGCGTATGACAAATCGAGATGGCCAAGATCCGGCGGAAAGAGATTATATCCGTCTATGGAGGTTAGTCCATCCTCTCGATATACACTGTTCATCAAGACAAAGCGAAAGTTGACCGTTGGTTTCCGGACTTGTTTTTATTTTGATTAATCTCAAGACACATCGGGTTTTATCTAGGAATCGCACCAGACTTGCTCAAGTCACATTTCACCGAGGTCGTACCCTCTTGCAAATTCCTCGCCTCCGTCGTCTGTCATATATTCCCTTCACCCAATGCGCCCTCTGCCTTATACTCCCATGATACTACAACCACTACGACTGCCACTAATTCGGGATTAAAATGTGTAACGGATACTGTTATTAGTGACACAAACACAACGCTCTCTGGATGTCCATTCAATGAGAGAATGTTGCCTCCACCGACCATGCCGATCTTGATTGCCATGAGCGACAGTCCGCCGATAAGAACAACGTTGGGTTATCACTCAAACTTGACTAGGTTCTTGGTCGGTCCAAAGTTGTGTGATCGGCTTGGAGTCAACGCGGTTGGAGGATGGCTTGGTCAGATCAAACTGGTTCGTCTTTCCTTTGTTCCGTTCTGTGCCGGACCTTTGCGCTCTCTCTACTTCAGGATGAGTAGAGGATCTTATATGTCGAACGGTTACTCTTTTCCTTATGTGTCACCTCAATATAGCACATGACACTCTTCGCTCTAGCATATCCCTCATATTTCCAATCGGTATACCCCTCCACCCGATGGTCCGCTAAGCGGATCCGCGTCTCCCAAGAGGGACTTGGCCGGCTGGTCAAGATGAGTCTTGGAGCGAGAAAGAGTGTGTATCGACCTAGAACAGATGGCTCAAAGGATTTGGATGAGAAAGCATTTAAGGAGGAATGGATCGGGAAGGATGAAGCCGGGGCTAAGCAACTCGTCAGTCTTTACTTCTTTTGTGACTCTTTTCTATTTGAAAGTTCCGAGCTGATACGAAACCGAGGGCCCTTTCTTCAATGATTTCGAATGCAATGATACAAATAGGGCAAGGACTATATATCTCTTTTGGTAGAAATGATCGCCGTTTCAGTCTTCTTCGTAGGGTCGACAGTAGTCTCAGCTGGTTGGTTCGGTTGGAAGACATACGGCCTCATTCGGAATGCTTGAAAGGATGTATTTGTATAGCTTTATTCATGTATGGATGGTGATTTAACAGTTCTAGAATATGGTATACTTGAGAAAGCGACGACACTTGAGAAGGTGCAAGGCATAAAGCGAAGAAATTCGCAAGATTTCTTCGCTTTAACCAGCCACCAGCGACTGTCAGTGTTGTTTCTCGTCCTTCTTTCAGTTAGGCGAATAGTATGTTAGCAGTCGATAGAAAGCCAGAGAAAAAGAGAAGAGATAGACAGCCTGGCGCAAGACTTCGGAAAAAGTCGAAAGAACGTCTCTCTCTCATACCCCCGCCAGATGCACATACAGAATGAAATAAGACTGTAAAAAGATTTGGTGATTGTCCGTTATTCTCTATATCAATAACAGTGAATCCTCCCAACGTTGTTCTCAGCTGATTAGCACATATTTACACAAGAGAAGAGATGATGTCGACGTTCGAGCTTGACTGCTCTCACTGTCCTCACATCCGATCGATTCAAAACGTTCACCCCAACACCCTGTGATAAATCCTTGTTGATCTTATGAAAATCACATTTGAGAGGTAACATGCTCATTCATGATGTCTCTTGGCCCCAGGTACAAAGGTCGGATCTCGCTCCATGTTCTCACTATACACTAATGGTTGGTTAAGATAAGAGAGAAGAGCAAATACAAAGTTTGAACAGTCAACTCCCGTTTATTGTCTTCAGCTCAAAGAATCTCTCCGATCTGTATATCAAGGATTATATCTCTCCCTGCCGTTCGCTGTACACACGTTGAGTCAACAAGCTTGATGAAAAAGAGTTGACGCACCTAACGGGTTGAAAGCCTGAGGTCTCGACCCTCCAGCCAACGCGTTCTCCTCCACCCGTTTATTGACGACCGTAGTGAATGCGAACCACGAGAGTAAGCCAATCCCTAAGAACAAAATTGGGTTTGGTGTTCGTCGACCTGGAGGAGCTCGAGGAGGGTTTGCTAAGTTTGAAACAGGCGCTTTAGGGGCCGATGGTCGCGGTGGGGAAGACATATTCAAGGCGACAACTATGCTGCTGATGATGATGATGATGATGATGATGATGATGGGTATGAGTTCCAACGCTGAGCGGTTGAGGCAAGTTGGAGGATTGTTAGGGTTAGATTCGCATATCAATAGCGCAGATTCCTCTCTATCAAACACCCGATTTCTCTCCGGTCAGCATCAACGAAGGGAAAGATATAAGTTTCTAGTCTTTGAACAAAATAACTTGGTGTTGGTGTCGCAAGATGTGTATCAGGCCTTGTGTCCAGCGTCTATCTATCCAACACAAGATTGAGGTGAAAGGGGTAAATTTGAACTCAAATCTATACAGTCCTCTCTAACACACATAACCTCGTTCTGCAAAACATCAAATTCAAAATTCATTTATCTATCTGCTTCTATTCTAGATCATTTTCAACTAGTACTTCTCTGCCATTATGTTTGCAATCAAAGCCGTCCAGCCTGTGAACGGATGACTGAAAGTGTTCAAACAATCACGGAAAACAGACTAATTAGCTAGAGAAAGCGCGGATCGAACGAACAGAGGACGAAAAATATACCTTCGTGCGCCCTCACCCGTGAGCGAGTTGTACTGCTCCCAAATGTAACCCGTACGTTGGTACTCCTGAATTCCAAAAGTTCAGGGGAGGCAAACACTTGGTCAATGGACTGAAAGCTATCAAATATGGAACGGTGATACTTGAATGAAACAAAACGAAGAAAAATGATGAGAAAGCGTACTTTGAAGATGTTATCGATCAGGTTCGATCGAAGCTCAGTGTAGATTTTTCTGGCCGTTTCCTGATGAGGACCTGGCTGAGGCATGTATATCTGTTCATGCCCCTCACCCCAAAAAAGCTCGTAAGTTCTCCTTCAATTTTTCCGATGGAATTACACCGTGATTGAACCTGATCCGTACCTTGTAAAGAGACTGCAACGCCAAGAATTGAAACGGCATCCAAACTGGAGATCTCCAATAATCCTCATCGGTTCCAAACAATGGATGGTCTTTGCTCAAACTTCGAATTCCATAAGGAGACCAGAGCTTGGCTGGATTCCTTAGCAAAGCGAGCACCGGTCCTAGATGAGGCGACGAGGGAGGCAAGAGTCCGAGGAAGAAAGGAAAAAGAGAGACGTAACCCGCGTGACAAACGGGAACAGAGTCATCTGTTGAACGAGACAGAATACCAAAGTATGAGTCTAGACTGTTCGGATGAAAGAAGGTATTTATGAGAGATAGGGAATAACAAACCATCGTCGTCGACTGTAACGTCGCAGTACATCTGGTCTTCCTCACTCCAGTGCAGAGCTATCGATTTAACGGCACGGCTTGAGCAATACTCAAAAAAAAAAAACTCGAGAAGCACGATTGAACTCACCGTCCAGGTTGGCCAAGATGTTTTTCTCGTTCCTCGCATACTCCTCTTCGTCGTCTTCCTCGCCCAAGTACCCAGCAATCTCTTTCATAGTCCTCGCAAAGAACCCCATCCAGCTCATCAAATCCACATGAAGCTCACCTACACTAGGCGGGACCGCTCGTGGATAATCATCCAACCCACTTGTCAACACGTGCTTATCCGTGCGACCTCGCCATCGGTATGCCTCCGCTCTCGAAGGGGGCCTTCGACCCCACTCCTTGAGCTGACCTTTTTGAGTCTGTCGGAACCAAAGGTAATGCCGTCTAAGCGCAGGGTAAACTGAGAGAAGATAAGCCCGGGCTTTCTCTGGGGATTGAAGGTATTTGGAACGAATATATGCCAGAGGTAAAGGAGCGGTTGTGTCAAGGCCGAGCTGAGATGAAAGCAGAGCAGACGACTCGGCGGCTTGTAATCGGGAAATGAAAGATGTGAGGGCCATGGTGAGTGTAGGCGGGTTAGCATATGTTGGGTACTGAACTCTGAACTCGGCAGGGACCTGTTTTATCGTGTGATGTGAGTAGGAAGTTTGCTCAGCTGAACTATCCTCCTTCATGAGTAGGAATAGAGCGATCAGGTTTTCGGAACACGCACTTTGCTTCGGGCTTCCTCTCCAAGGATCTGCTCTCTACCCACCCAACCATCCTCATCAATCAAATCCACCCAGCTCTTCAAGATCTCCAAGCTAAGATCCTGATCCCACTCTCCAATCAACGCAAGATGAAACCCTTCGTCCCAATAGAAACCTCGAGGGAAGAAGCTTCGACTGGGAGTGGCCGTCAATAGCTCCCTCTCATCTGTTTCTCTCACCCCCTCCTCACCTTCTTCATACTCTGGCTGTTCATCGTACTCGTGCGCAAACGATCGATCGACCAACGATCGGCCATGGAAGTATCCAACGCCGCCTAGAAGGTTGGAAGTGACCTCTTGAGCGAACGATGTATGGGCCGGAGAGTTATAGGGTGAGGAGAGTGGCAGGGTGTTCTCGAAATGCTCATCAAATGCGACTGCCAAGGCGTCCAAAGCATTTGAGATTACCTGTCGCTTGCCTTCCTCAACAGGCTGTTCGTCATCCGAGCCGGAAAATGGAGAGAAGTCGCCCTCCTCATAGAGGACATCCCAACCACCCTCTCCTCCCCAGGTCTTCTGGAAGACGTAAAAGTTGCTACCAAATGGACCTTGGTGCTCGTTAGGAAGATTCATCCCGAACGTGTAGGCTACATCGGGTAAATCAGCCGCGTTAGGCGGAGTACTTTTTCCGTATTTCTGAACGATCTTCTGAGCGGATGCGTGTAATAGGGACTGGACGATTTCTGTTTGTATCAGAATGTTGTTGGTCGGTCAGCAGGGCACACCTAAGCTTATGTACGATTGACTTGCACTGACCTTTAGCTTTCCATAGCTCATCCGCAGGTGCTCTCAATCCGGCCCAGCTAGTCTTTCCAATCTTTTCAGCAAAGTCGGCGGCCTTGGCGCCCTCACTGATGTGCTCATTGCTTTCATCTGGGAAAGATGGTGCATAAGAAAAGCGGACGGTTCAGTGCCGGATGATAGATTAGAGATGAATAGATCAAATTAAGACTTACGATCAGTCAACGTAATTTTGAAGGGTCCAAGCTCAGGCGTTTGACCAAGAAGCACGATAGGAGATCCCAAACCCTACGATTGAAAGTGAATTAGAGCCAGAACCAGGCGCAAGGCACATCTACTTTGTTGAGGGTTGAAGCTCATGAATGCTCACATGTTCGCTATTATCTTGCTCCACAAGTCTCAAGCTTCCTTCGCCCTCCAGGGCGATGTACCAGAGCCCACTGATCCTCTCATCTCCATGCTCCTCGATAACCTGGACTCTCGCACCCCATCCTTGGCCAAGCTTAGCACCTGCTTTGCCCGAAGTTGGTAAATTGACAAATCCGGTTTGAATATTGAGTCCGTTTCGGGAATCGATGAGTTTTTGGGTAGATCCAACTCGAGGGATATGTGAAGTGTATGTATATGATTGTAATCCGTCGGCCGAAGGAGAAGCAGATGAAGATGTATGGTGGATCCCTAAAAAGATCATTCTTCGATTTGTTAGGCGGCATTGTCGTGAAGAAACCGAACGACGAGGTGATTCTAATCAAGAGGTTCAGGAGTGAAAGGACAACTCACGTCTTATGCCTTCCCAGTCGTTGAGGCCGAACCACATCAAGCCTGCGCTCAGACTTTTCGGCAGTCTTGGTTTGATACCAAAGTAGAGCTGAGGAGAATATGTTGACCAAAGCAAGCCCGGGTCTTGCTCCTGAGAGTTTGAAAGTCACGTTGCGACGAAGAAAGAATACCAATCAATATCCAGAGGCTAGGTGAATGTAATATGAACAGAGAGCTGCTGAAGACGTAGACGAACAAAGGAAGGGGCCGATCCGTTAGAAGATTGTGCGGAGACCAGAAGAGCTGGGACAAACCACAGTAATACGGCCCGTAGCGAGAGTACCATGTTGTTCTATTCTATCCTCTTGCTGATAGTATGGATGTTGAAGAGAAAGAGGCAACAGAGATGATTAAATGAAACAGCGTAAAGAGATGCCTCGTCAGAGTAACTAGCTGGTTACAGCATGCACCGCATTTTGGGTCAGAATTGAACCACGTGTTTGCTAAGATTGCTGGATGTCACGGATGTGACTTGAGTGTAACCCACGGACTGCAGATCTATTGCCCCAGCTACTCCTCATACAATTCATGAATTCCAAGTATGCAGTCGTATAGTGGATGTGCTCCTGGTATATCCTATGATCCTTTCTTGCGCGCAATCATGATAGATATTAATTCAGCGCATGTATTCCTAGCACACTCCATGAGACATGATTTCATGTAGTGCTCTTGTAGTGCTCTTGTAGTGCTCCTGTAGTCTGAGGAGCACACACAAGGCAGGCCTTCTTTGCCGCCCATAGCATGGCCTCTCCGGTCGAGATCCTCTGTTGATCCCTTGCTTTGTTACTCCTCGCTTGTTTCAGGCTTCTCTTCTCTTCCATCTAATCTGGTCCAAGAATCAGAGGTCTACACCACGAATCCTCATGATCATTGCGAGTTGCACAGATCGTAGCCTGCTCTGTGATTTAGCCGCTGACTAGAACTGCTTATGCGCCCAACATCATCTGTTGATCGACGAGCTGTTTCGTTCTGTTCCAATTATCTTGCATTGCACTGAATAAGTACTTACGACCACCTGGGTGAAGTCCCAAGATTGACCGATGAAGACTGAGACAAATATCGACAGAACATGTTGATCTGCTGAAGCAACCGAGCGTGCTACACACCATCGACAACACCGCATCCTGGTCTGTCGTCCTGGATGATGCTGCCAACATCCATCCCCCTCGGGCGGACCCGTCTCGGCCGGGTCGTGTGCTGATCCCGGGCTCTTGTCAGTTGATCTGTAAGCAATGCCCGGACGTCGTTCCATCCAGACGGTATCGCCATCGCGTTCGATGACCAATCTCTCGCCAAACCAACACTGCATGCGCGACGTCGAGTCCAGACGACAGCTGATGAATCAGCTACCAGGTCTGGCCGTCGTTCGAACATGCTCAGCCATATATAACAAGACCATAGATCTGGCCGCCATGCATCACTCTGCTCGTCTTGTCTTCCACCACTCATTCTGTTCCACCAGTCATTGGTTACGAACATGTAAACCCCAGCTCACATCCCTGGCACTGATCGACTGTGCCAAGTATCTGAACTTGCACCGCCTTGTAACCCGCAGAACAATGCGGACGTGTCTGTCTTGCTTCCGCCCGGCCTCGGCTCGGAGCTCAACAATCTTCCCGGCGGCTATGTTTGATATACCAGACCCCAACGAATTTCGACTGGAGACTCGTTTGATCGTCTGTTTGTCGTACGATTGTATTCGACATCAATCAAGTCCAACGAGTCCCTAAATCTATATAACTTGCTCATTGGCTTGACCTCTTGGTTTCTGTTGATCCTCCGTCAAGACCCTGCACATATACATTTGCCATGGCCTGGTCGTCGCTTCGGAACATCATATGGGGAGAACTCCCGTCAAATAAGGTCGAACGAAGTTTGCTCTTCAAAATCGACTGGTTTATCCTTTCGTTTATTTGTTTGATGTTGGTTTTGTTTCAAGTCTTTTTGGTGTTGTTTTTGTATGTTGGGGCAGAGCCCGGGGAACATGGGTAGAAATCTCATTCATACTAGCTTGAACTTTTTTTGGGTCTAAATAGGTTCTTTTCGAACTGTCAGCTCTACATTGTTTTTCTCGCCTTGTAGCTCGAATGACGAGACTCACCTTTTCTGTGCTTAATTATGATCCCGGATAGACCTTGACAGAGCCAATCTAGCGAATGCATATGTATCAGGACTCAAGGAGGCTCTCAATATGAAAGGCCACGACCTTAACAACGTCAACAGGTTTGTCTCATGTCTTCCTTTCTTCTCTCGTGTCGTTTTATCTGTTCCTGGACAAGCCTATTTGATATTGATATTTACTGTGTGGCCCACAGTTTCTTTACCGCAGGATACACGATAGGAATGATTCCTCAAAATCTTCTTCTACATGTCATATCTCCAAGGATCTTGTTTCCTATAAAGTAAGGATTGTGAGGTTTATATTTCAATAGAGAAAGAGGAGGCTTCGTGCGCGTGCGCGCTATACTGAATATCAGTCGTGATGATTCATCGCATTTGTCTTCAATATTTAGCACCCGTGAGCCTTCATCTGCCCCTGTAGTTTCTTCTTTATCCTCTTCTTGTACTGACTTGTTCTTTTTTGTTTGTCATATACTTTTTCCAGTCATTTGGGGCACACTCACTATGTGCACGGCTGCTGCTAAAACAGTTCCCCACTTATACGCCATCCGATTTCTCCAAGGGATTGCTGAGTCATCGACATTCGTCGGTGCGCATTATATCATGGGATCTTGGTATAAAGAAACCGAATTAGGAAAGAGAGGGGCCATCTTTAGTAGTGCGGCTCAGGTGGCTACCATCTTTTCCGGTGTCTTGGTAGGTCCAAAGTGTTCTATCGTTTAGTGAACAATGTCGTCGGACTCATCTTTAAAATTTACAATTTATTCTATCAAATTGGATATTCAGCAAGCGTCGATCTATAAGAACATGAACGGTCACCTCGGCTTGGCTGGGTTTCAATGGCTGTTTATCATCTGTGAGTTTACTTCACGTGTCCATGTCAGCTTGTCAAAAGAGAGAGGGAAAATACTCATTAGAACAATTTTCTCGCGGGCACGAACAATTTGAACAGGTGGTGTAATCACTCTTCCGATAGCAATCTATGGCTATGTACGTCTCCAATTTGAGAATGCTCTCTCTTCGCGTATGTGCTTGTGCAGCTGTTGATTGAAACTTTATGCCACAAACTACCAGTTCCTGTTTCCGGATACACCGGAGAAGACATCGGCCGGATATCTGACAGCGGAAGAACGGCTGGTTGCAATCTCCAGATTACCTGTCAAGAAGAAGACGACGCTTGATCGATCAGTCTTCCGTCGGGTTCTCCTCCGATGGAGATGGTGGGGGATGAGTTTGATCTGGATCGTCGGAGGCGAGTTGATCTCGATAGGAAGTAATTCGCTGATGGCGCTTTGGTTAAAGTCGGAAGCGGCTGCTCGAAGGAACTCGTACGGTGTGACGGAATTCAATTATTACCCTTCCGGTGGGACGGCGGTGGCCGTTATGAGTCTGCTGGGAACGGCGATCTGGACGGACTACACTGGAAAACGTTACCAGGTCAACTTCCTAATCGCCGGCTGCGTGCTGGTATCTTCGGTGATCCTGCTTGTCTACAACGTTCCGACGCCTCTCAAGTTCTTCGCCTTCTATCTCTCTGCGGTATCTTACTCTGGTCAAGCGAGTAACTTTGCTTGGGCGAACGATTTAACGAGAGGAGACGATCAGGAGCGATCTGTCATCCTGTAGGTCTTGTTTCTCTCTCTCTCTCTTGATACCGTTTCTGTTGGTTCTAAAGAGATATGGTCTGATGTACTGGTCCCTCTCAATACCTGTTCTCTTGTTCGTTGGCATATTGAAAGTGGAAGCATGAACATGTTTTCCAACGCATTCAATGCCTGGTGGTCTATCGTGTTTTGTAAGTATTTCTGTGTTACAATTGTCTACTCCGAAAAGCTACGTGTTCAATCGGACCCTTGGATCTTGCTCATTTATCTGCCTTGATTTGTTGATGATCAGTCCCCGCGAACGAGGCTCCTCGTTGGAGAAGAGGAATGATCAGTCTCGTTGTCCTTTGCCCTATATTCGTTCGTTCTCCGTTTATGTCTTCTTGAAAAGAATTCAAGTTGTATTAGGCTTTCTTATCATTCTCTTCTGCTTCTTTACATCAGGTGTTGTTGACTGTTGGAGTGCGGATGATGGAAGCCCGGGACGAGCGCAGTCGGTTGGAATCATGTTCTCGGTTAGAAAGTGATGCCCAAATCGACGCCTCAGACGAAGGTCAAAGCAAGGAGAAGGAGGGATCAGTCGATCTGGGAGAAGAAGAGAGTAGAATAACATCTACTCTTTAGAGCGATCGATCGACGTGAGCGCAAATAATGAAACGACTCGATAGATGGGAATCGAATAAAATATTCTGTAAAATCAAAAGGCAATCACATTAATATTATCATAACATGGGTCGCGTTCAATCTTTGTTTTATTTTATTCAATTTTATTTTGAAATCAGAGCGATGGTGTTCGCGTTCCAACCGACCAGCCAGGAGCCAAGAGTCGATTGCTTCCTTTCGATGTGATCGAGAAAACGTGATCGACCTTTTGGAGCTTAAGGCATTTCCTTCTTCGTCCTTCTATTCTTTTTTTCTTTCTTTCATCTTGGCTATTATTATCATATTCCCCTCGATCTTACCTCGAGTCATCATCTAGGGCAAAAAAAAAAGTGAGATGATATCGTCCAGAAAGAGAATAACTCAACAGAACATGTTAGATATCATATACTCGTCTGTTGCTCTTGATCGCGCTCGTCGTCTTGGCCAGAGGTAGATGTGCGCGGTAATGAAAGCCATTCGACGACACAACCGTCTCCCGCTCTGCTTGTCGTTTCTCTCTGAAAGAAACTATATATATACACACGAAGAAAAAAGTATCTGGGATAGAACAAACGAAGGAGAACTAAGAGCATAAAATAGCAATGCAGAGTGAAACGGAACGGAGCGGATCGAAGGGAAAAGGCAATTAAAAGATTGGTGGGGTTTATCAGGTTCGAGCCCAAGAAAGACTCTGATTCTTCAATTTATTGGCAATCCCCGTTTGAGAAACAGATGAGTCGTCCTTTAAGAATCCCCTCATCTCCTTTTTTTTTCTTCTTCTCCTCCTTTCTTCTCTTTGTCTAACATACACTCACACACTCATACACTTGCAAAATGTCGTCCGAGAACCCCATCATCCAACAATCTACCACCTCGGGAGCCGTCACTCCTTCTACCTCTGCCCTCCCCAAGACCGGCTCGTCTGGTGCGGGCTCGTCCGTCGGTACCTTTGGTGTCAAGACCGGACTTGCTCAGGTAAGATTTCTCTCATTCTTTTCTTGGTTTCCTCTCTTCCGGGGGGATAGGTGTGTCCGATCGAATAGGTAGAACCTTTAGTTGCATGGACGTACTCTTGGATGATGAAAATGCAGAGTGGCCCCTTTATCTTCCTCCTCTTTCCCAGCTCCCAACTTGCTCAGTGGTAGAATACTTCTCAGCCAGAGCGCTTTCCATAAAGCCTTGGCAGACATTCTCTCATTCTTCTCCTTCTCACCTTATCTTCAGCGACTTTGCACACATGACTCCCCTCTAATGCCTGTACCTTCTCTCTTCTCACTTTGATTGATCTGCGATTCTCTCTTTGGCCCGATCGTCCTCGATCACAGATGGTATGTATCTCAACTTGCTCAGTTTCTTGATTTGTACAGTGTTCGAGAACTTGATCATGGTGCCTTTCTGCTTCTTGAATTTCCGATCGTCAATAGCTCAAGGGAGGAGTAATCATCGATGTTGTCAAGTAGGTTGCCTTCCTTACGATCGGCAGATTGCCGATGTCGCGATGGTCCTTGCGTGCCAAAATCTTTATTCCTTACCGAATCTTCATTATCTCTACGTAGTGTCGAGCAGGCTCGAATCGCCGAAGAGGCTGGAGCGTGCGCCGTCATGGCTCTTGAGCGAGTACCGGCTGACATCCGAGCCGAGGGTGGAGTTGCCCGAATGGTTTGTCCAGCTTACCGATCGAGTCATCGATCATCCACTCAAACTGAACCTCCCTCTCCTCTGAACCTCCGATGTGATAGTCTGATCCTAAGATGATCAAGGAGATCATCAAGTGAGCCTTCTTTTTTCCATTGGAGTTGAGTCTCCATACTTTCATGATGGTCTGACTGTCTTCGTTCTTTAGCGCTGTCTCCATCCCGGTCATGGCAAAGTGCCGAATCGGTCACATCGCTGAGGCCCAGGTCAGTTGAGGATGCTTGCGCAAACTGAGTCAACATGACTCCTCTGATCAGGTTTATATCATTCTTACGTAATTTGTGTTCGCTGTCCCAACAGATCCTCCAAGCTATCGGAGTCGATTACATTGACGAATCTGAAGTTCTTACTCCTGCTGATGACCAGGTATGTCTGTTGTTCTTTTGAATGTAGGCTTTCAATCATAAATCTTGCTGAACACACCGCCGCCGCCATCTGCTATTTTGTCTTCTGTGTCTTGATCTTATCAGCACCACCTAGGCAAGCACGTTTACAAGGTTTGTCTTGTTGTAAACACTTACTGAGAGCGCTTTTAACTCTTAACTAATCTTGCACATCTTCCTTCACCTAGGTTCCCTTTGTTTGTGGATGCCGAAACTTGGGAGAGGCGCTTCGACGAATCTCTGAGGGAGCTGCCATGATTCGAACGAAGGGAGAGGCTGGAACCGGAAACGTTGTTGAGGCCGTCCGACACTCTCGAGCCGTCCAGGCCGAGATCCGACGAGCTTCATCGATGACTGATGAAGAGCTTTACTCTTTCGCCAAGGAGCTTCAGGCTCCGTACCACTTGCTCAAGGAGACCGCCCGACTCAAGCGATTGCCAGTCGTCAACTTTGCCGCCGGTGGAGTCGCCACTCCTGCCGATGCCGCTTTGATGATGCAGCTCGGTTGCGACGGTGTCTTTGTTGGTTCCGGTATCTTCCACTCTGGAGATCCCGTCAAGCGAGCAAAGGCCATCGTTCAGGCCGTCACCCACTTCAACAACCCCAAAATTCTCGCAGAGATCTCGGAGGACATTGGAGAGGCCATGGTTGGGTTGAATGTCGACAAGAACCTGCTCGGTGGTCGATATGCCGCTCGAGGAATTTAAACCGAAAGGAATATATAACCAAACAAGAAAGAAAAACTGGATATGTAATTTTTCCCGCTCTATCGATGCTCAACTCTATCGAAAATTTCAAAAAGAGGTTTTGCGGATGTACACGGTGTTTCTTTGTCGACTTTACTCTATCTCGGTTGTAACATACCAAGCGGAACAATGTGGTCTTATTTGAGATGATTCGTCAACGTTTGCATTTCATCCAGATCCCAATTTCTACAGTTCCTCACTCCAGGCATCATCGTCAGAGCCAGTCGATGAAACAGAGGAGGACAGTGTTGCAAGAGGGTTATCGGTACTAAGATCCGAGGCAAGAAGCGCGTACAATTCCTCTACAGTTCATTCCGTTACAGTCGGTGGGGATTGAAAGGCGGATGAAATTAAGTTCAGTTTAAACCAAAGATCATGTTTGCATTAAAAATAGGGAACAGAGACATACCTTCGACGAGGTGCCGGAAAACGTTTACCGTGTGATCGACTGAATCCCTTCCTATCCCATATTCCTCAAACACCTCTTTCGTCTTAGCTATGCATTCCTCATTCTTTTCCTTCTTGAAATGATTTCTTGTGTTCGTCTTCTTTTTCAAAATGGCTTTTAGCGGAACTGACGGTTCAGGATCAAGAGATTCCATGCTCATCAGAGCAACCTTGATGTCTCTTCCTGCTGGAGAAACACCTTCTGCTTCCTCGTTTTGCTCGTTTACGCGAGGCAAAAACTGTTGGGTGTACGATAGTCTCCCGTCGGTTGAGTCGAACCGGATAACGCATCCTGTGTTCTTCTTGCTCAGCGCATACACGAATTGTGGAGAGAGGAGAGAGAGAGAGGAAGAGGAAAGAAGACAACATAAGTCAGACTGAACGGGACGAACCGGGATAAACGAGTCTTTCCAGTCTATCAATCTCATCTTTCTCTTTCACAAGATTGACGACCAGTGTTTGTTGTTCTTCAAGAGAGTATAACGAGAGATGTCTGAGTGAAATGATCGGAATGGTGGAATGCCGAAAGTGAGGAGGGAGAGAAGGTGTCAGGGGAACCTGGTCGTTTGTTTTCCAAAAGAGCGGTGGAAGAAGAGGACTGCATGTCTCGTAGATCAAGCACAAGACACAAAGTAGTAAGTTAGCCTATTGTTCCTTCTCTGGGTACAGAGGTTCCAACCAAAGTCGAATAAGCTGACTCCCTGGATGAACCGGCAAAATAGAACAAATCTTTGAAAGGCTCCGCGCTTGAGTAGGTCATTTTATGTTCTCTGCGTCTGCACCAACAAAATCAGGTGAAGGACGCTCAAGATGTAAGATCAACGATGAAACAAGATGAGAGAGTGAAGTGACCGGAATGGGAAGAGGGAAGATAGAAAAGCATGTCAGTAGACGTGATGGGTTTTGAATCGTATGTCAATTCCTGTCAGTCAGGATCAGCACAAAACGCATATAGTCATTCTTTAGCTTGGACATGCATGCAGTAACAACTGATGGTCGCTTTCGCTGCTTGTTTATTTAAACCTGTATATGATAGATAAAGACAGTCGATTTCGTATAAGATTTGAAAAGACAAGAGCTGTTGGGCATCGAGGAAGAAGAGAAAGGAGGCTAGAGATATGATCTTGATGCGGAGATGACTGGAGAAAAAAAAGACAAGGCAGATATCGAGGAAACGAGCGACAAAAACTACTAGTTTAAGCCTCGACTTGCATCTCCTGGGCTGCCTTGGCCTCTGCATCGGTGTACTCTCTCGATAGACCTTTCTTGCTGACGACAACATGTTCTGGATTTATCTTCGACACTCGGATGTATCGAAGTTGGGGCAAAAATGAGGGATCGCAAGACGTCCACGATCGAAGAAGAGTCACCGTCGTTGGGTTGGTCAAGTCCGGAACCTCTGTAGGATGCGTTCGATAGTATCGGGTTTCGCGTACAAAGAGAAGAATTGGTTGAGCAAACGGTATCGCAAACGTATCACGCCTATTAGGTCTCTCCTCTAAGCGCGCACGCGCGCGAGTTGATCGACCCTACCAGCTTGCTCTCTTCAACGGCCCTCTGGTATCAAAAGTCTCGGAAATGGGTTAACTTACCGAATCCACTCTCATACTCCTGGGCCTCTCTCCTTTTAATCTCCTCCAAATCGTCCTCACGTTTACTCTTCGGTCTACCAGCCCTCCTCTCCTTTCTCAGTGTCTCAAGCTCGTCGTCCCAGCGGGTTAGGTAAACTTCGGAGATCAGATCGTGAAGACCTTGAAGAGTGTGGCACTCGAACGGCGGTTCCGAAAGGGAGTGATGGAAAAACAAAGGCCGTTCGACTACAGATTAGAAGACAACATGTTGGCCAGACAAGAACGGAATTAGCACAAATATCGATAACCCACACTCTTTGCAAACGGGAACGAACGTCTTTGAGAAGTCGACTTTGCTCGAGCCTGAGAAGCTTTGGAAAGTTTCGCCTTACGAAGGACGATACGGTCCATCTGACCAGCTAGATGACAGAGAGAGCACAGCCAAGAAGGACAAGAAAAAGTGATTCATATACCAGTATAGAAAGAAGGTCAGCAACAATCAGACCACCACTTGATTTCAAAGTTGAACTCTTCAGACGAAACGCTAACTCACCACGTCGGGATCCGGGATGAACATCGTTTCCCCTTGACCCTTGCATCTGCTTGGCGGTGTGTCTCTTATTGTTAGGCATGCTGAAGGTGAGGATAGAGAGGGTGTGGCCAAGGTCGTTCAAGGCTAACCGAGAGCATTCGTTCGAAATGCGAAGGCACAAATTATCAGAACCAAGGTTACATCAGCCGGCGACTGCGCGCGAATTCTGGGATCTAGCCCAGCTCCGTCGGTAACACGGGTTGTACACTGCTCTTCAGTGGCAGTGGAAAACAGTCGAGATATTTAACCACACGAAGCTCGGAACATTCATCACTCGTACCGAATTAAATGCGCAAATCTCATTCCAGCTCGAAGAAGAGCGAGGAGAGACCAGCCGAGAGAAGGTCAGAGGTAGATGTTCGAAACGTGCGCTATTACGCGTAACCTGTGAGGGACGGGATGTCAGGGATACGGGTTAAGTATCACGTGATCTGATACGTGGGTTACCCCTACAGGCTATTCCTTCCCTCAAGCCCCTATGCCTCTTCGCCCATTTTCCATCATGCTCTAGTTTGTATGGTTCATGCCTCATCATCTTTAGTTCTCATGATCTCGAGGCTCTCTAGGCTCGTCATATGTATATCTATAGTGGCAGACCAAATGCGCGAGAGGACCTGATATGAAACGGGAACGCCCTCGCGCCTTCTTGGATAAGAGTTTTCCTCAAGCTGAGATTCTTGTCGAGACTTCTTATATCAAGTATCTTGTTGACAGTCTGGTTGGCTTCAGATAACCACCACAGAGCCTCAGTGTTTACCCTTGTCCCACGTTATATATCAATTCATGATCGCCGATCGTCCTTTCAACCTTGACCAAGTCGCATCCAGTCAACTGAGCTATGCAGTCTGCTCCATCGGGTCCCCAGACTATCACGACAGAGTCGGGCTCGGTGATCACAGGACATGCTGACCTGCTGGATGAGCAGAACTGATAGAGCACCACCCAGACCACTTTCTAGATTCTAATTGTTTCGGACGAGCGCTGTCTCTCAGCCAATCAGCCCGGTCGACATGGCACGTCGCTTGATCTGTAAGCAATGCCCGGAAATCGTTCAATCCGGATTTTGTCATCATCGCAAGATATTCTGAATTTCTCACGAATTTATTACGAGATGAACGGAATTGACTTTGTATAGCGACTGATGAATTAGATGCTCAGTTGACCATGAGGCCGTCGTCCCAACACGCTCAGTCACATATAAGAAGACCGTCCATCCGAATGTTTTATGCTGTTTATCCTGTCTTCTCTTCTATCACCCATCACCCATCACCCTTCACCCGTCAAGTCTCGGATCATACCAACAAGCCATACCTCTGCAGCCATGTCCGACACCACCGTATATCTCGGTCAGTCCTGTGCTTCCCTGCGTGCTTCTCTTTTGCCTCTCTGCGGGTTTCTCTTCTCGCACCGCGCTCACACCATCCCCGACGCCTTGTCTTATCTTACCTTGCCTCGCCTCGCCTCGCCTCTGCAGTCACCGGCGCCAACCGAGGGATCGGCCTCAGCATCGTCAAAGCACTCGCCACCAGCCCCAAGAACGTCATCTTTGCTGGCGTTCGGACGCCTGCCAGCGCGACCGCCCTCCACGAGCTCGCAAAGAGCAGCGAGGCCGCGATCAACGTCGTCGAGCTCGTCTCAGCCGATACGGAGAGCAACCACAAGGCGGCCGAGGAGATCAAGAAGGCCGCCGGCAGAGTCGATGTCATCATCGCCAACGCAGGTGAGTCCATGGCGATGGCGATGTCGAAGGCGATGGCGAAGTCGCTGTCTGGCCGACGGCGTTGCACTGTGAGGTAGCTACGTTGGCTGAGTCTGGTAACTTGCGCGATGCTGACTCACACGATGCTGACTCACACGATGCTCCTTCACGCGATGCTGTGTCTGATCTGCCGAGCACGTCCAGGCATCGCTGCACCCGAGTCTATAGGTCTCTTGCACGAGTCAGACCCTGCCCAGTGGACGGCCCACTACGAGGTCAACGTGGTCGGACCTGTCGTGCTATACAAGGCGTTCCGCCCCCTTCTCCAGGCCTCAGCCGTCGCCGCCAAGTTCGTCATCATCTCCTCAGCATTGGGATCTTTGACACTGTCTCTGCAATTCAACACACCTGCAGTCGTCTACGGCACATCGAAAGCGGCGGCGAACTATGCGACCGTCAAGATCCATCTGGAGAGCGAAGACTTTGGGCTGATCGCGTTCCCTCTGCATCCAGGTCGGTCTCTTTTGTCATGCGTGCCTGCGTTTCTGTGATCTGATGGGAAGAGAAGAACATGGCTGGGTGACTGACTGAGTGACGCACAGTCTTGACAAATCTTTCTCGCTTATCTTATTCTCCGTAGGATACGTCGCAACAGACATGAATCCGATGGCCACCAAGGATCTGTCTGGAGATGGCGAGAAGAGCCCGTACGCGCATCTAGCGATCAGCCCGGAGCAAAGCGCGGAAGCAGTCCTCAAGGTCGTCAGCGAGGCTACCAGGGAGTCTCATGGAGGGAAGCTGCTGAACTATGATGGCTCGGTCTTGCCCTATTGAACCTGATGAGGTATGGATTTCTTTCTTGCGCGGACCCTGGGAGAATTCATCTACAGAACCTGAGTTGTATGTATCTGTGATGATTTATGAACTCATATATATACTCGCTGTCATCGATACTATGAATGAATAGCGCCGCTAACTAATTCTCTCATAGTTTAAGGAACGAGCATGTTGGAAAAAGGAACTGTGATTATGGTAGAAGAACACAAGGTGTACAACCGGTAGAGAGGTGAGCGCAGGGGCAGCACCTCAAGCTTTCACAAAGCGAACGGTCTACAAGCCATGTATTCCGCGCATATTCCCTCAGGGGATATATGTCAGGAAGCCAGCATGAGCCACACATGTTCGTAAGCTGTGGCGCGAAGATTCCCAATCCTCTCCTTCTTCTCCATTTCTCGCTCCAGCACAAAGAACGTGCTGGTGCGCATCCCTGATGATTAAGCGCATCTTCGTGTCTTCTTCACAATCCGTATCGTGCTTCTAGGGTATGAAAACCATATATAACACTGACTCTCCCAACCGCTCGTAGATAAAAATCCCAGTCTTGAATGCTTCGTGACATCTACTCCTTGTCCTTGTCCTTGTCCTAGTGACCCTATCAATCCTGTTTCCCAGTTCCAGGAGCCTGAACTTCTCCCCTAAAACCTAAGAGTATTGTGTGGTTACTACTTTACAACCCTTCCGTTACCAGTCCAGCTCCCGTCCCTTACAGTATCTCTGACAAAGAGCGTAGCCCATGTGACATTTTTGAAAGTAACCAAGGCCAGATCACGTGCGATCATGGACGATATTTCCGAAAATGCCATCAACTTTTTTTAAAATTCTTTTCTTTTTTCTTTTTTCTTTCTTTTTTTCTTCCTCACAACCACCCACAGAACCCTCTAGATCTCCTTTGTTTTCTCTATCAAGCCCATCATGTCCTCATCTCAACAGAAGCCTATTGGTAAGTTTTACCAAGCTGAACGCAAATGGTTGGAAGAATCTGGTGCGAGACCCCTGTTTGATGGTCCATGACTCACAATCAAATTTCACTTCTTAACCAGCCCTTCTCTCGGTGTACGACAAGACTGGCCTTTTGCCTTTCGCCCAGTCGCTCACCAAGCTTGGTTTCAGACTCCTCGGATCTGGAGGAACTGCGAAGATGATCCGAGAGGCTGGTATGGAGATTGAGTAAGTCGCCCGACAGAACAAAAAATTCCTGTCTCGGTCAACAAAATCCGTCTAGGAAACTCAATCACATCAGCACTCTTGGTGCTACACAGGGATGTTTCCTCCATCACCAAGGCCCCAGAAATGCTCGGCGGCCGAGTCAAGACCCTTCACCCTGCCGTTCACGGAGGTGCGTGATCGTCATCTTCTTGTCGCTTCATTACTTCATATGGTCACTGATGAGGTTTTTTTAATGTATCATCATTTGCACTTTGTCTTTATATCAACTTCATAGGTATTCTCTCCCGAGAGATCGAATCCGATTTGGCCGACTTGGCTGCTAACTCGATTGAGCCCATCACCATCGTCGCTTGCAATCTGTACCCCTTCGTCCTTACCATCAACGCTCCTAACTGCACTATCGCCGGCGCCATCGAGGAGATCGATATTGGAGGTGTTACCCTTCTCCGAGCTGCCGCCAAGAACCACGGCAGGGTCTCTATTGTGTCTGCCCCGGCCGATTACGAGACCATCATTGCCGAGCTTCAGAAGGACGGCAAGGTTAGTGAGTCCACTAGGAAGGGTCTTGCCCTCAAGGCTTTCGAGTCGACCGCCGAGTACGATTCGGCCATCTCCGATTACTTCAGGAAGCAGTACGCTACTCTTGGAGGAGAAGCTTCCAGCTCCGCCGGTGTTCAGAGGATGCAGCTTCGATATGGAGCTAATCCCCACCAGGCCCCTGCACAAGCTTTCGTCACTGAGGGAGAGCTTCCCATCAAGGGTGCGTAGTTCATGATGGAGAATTGTATGAACATACCATGCGATTTTGTCGTCTGACCTAATCTTTACTCTTTCGAACTTATCATTTCAATATATTCTTCAGTCCTCTCCGGATCTCCCGGATACATCAACTACCTCGATGCTCTCAACTCTTATGCTCTTGTCAAGGAGCTTTCCGCTGCTACTTCGAACCCTATCCTCCCCGCCGCGGCCTCTTTCAAGCACGTTTCCCCGGCCGGAGCCGCGCTTGGTCTTCCACTGAGCGAGATCGAGGCCAAGGTGTTCGGTGTCGAGGATCTCTTTGCTAAGGACGCTCTCTCGCCTTTGGCCAACGCCTACGCTCGAGCCCGAGGTTCGTTTTCGTGCTCCTCAAACACGTTCTCGCTATGAGGAATTATGTTATTAACGTCTTTCTAAACACGTGAGTCTCACAGGTGCCGACCGAATGTCTTCCTTCGGAGACTTCATCGGACTTTCCCACATTGTGGATGTGCCCACTGCCAAGATCATCAACCGAGAGGTCTCTGACGGAGTCATCGCCCCTGGATACGAGCCCGAGGCTCTCGAGATTCTTCAGAAGAAGAAGGGTGGAAAGTACTGTGTCCTCCAAGTACGTCAAAAAGTCCTCGTGGCACTTATCTAACCTTCAATCCGGTCGCTTATCTTTCTGTGCTGTTGTGTTCGTCTTGTTTTCTTCTAGATCGATCCTACCTACGTTCCCTCTGAAATTGAGACTCGACAGGTCTACGGTATCTCCCTCCAGCAGAGGCGAAACGATATCCAGATTGACGAGTCCTTGTTTAAGAACATCGTCACCGAGAAGAAGGAGGTTTGTAATTCGCACTATCCGATTATTCTGTCCTGTTTTTATGCGCATGGTAGGCTTGCAGCTGACTTGTCGCTCAATGTCTATTTCCAACAGCTGACCACCCAGGCCAAGCTCGATCTTCTTGTCGCCACTATCGCGCTCAAGTACACTCAGTCCAACTCGGTTTGCTACGCTCTCAACGGAACTGTCATCGGTCTTGGTGCCGGTCAGCAGTCCCGAATCCACTGCACCCGATTGGCTGGTGAGAAGGCCGACAACTGGTGGTTGAGACACCACGACAGGGTTCTTAACTTGCCCTTCAAGCAGGGAACCAAGCGAGCGGATAAGGGTTGGTCTTTTTTCTTTTAAACGTATCTCTTGCCAATCTCAAGTCAACGAGGCTGACAAATCGCTCTTCTTGTTGCGGCTCCTATTCGTAGCCAACGCCATTGACCTTTTCGTCACTGGTACCGCTTTCAACTCGTCCCCCTCTGAGCACGATCAGTGGGCGTCGCTCTTCACCGAGGTCCCTACTCCTTTGACCGCCGAGGAGCGATCGGAGCACATGGCCAAGTTGACTGGTGTGTCTTGTGGATCGGATGCGTTCTTCCCCTTCCCGGACAACGTTCACCGATTGAAGCGATCCGGAGTCTCCTTCATCGGTGCTCCTGGAGGAAGCATCATGGACAAGGAGTGCATCAAGGTGGCTGATGAGTACGGCATGGTCTTTGCCCACACCGGTAAGCTTTCTTTCACTTGCTGTTCTGTGTTTAAGAACTTACGACTAAAGCTTATGTTCTCGTTGTTCTCAATCTCTACACTGATAGGTCTTCGACTCTTCCACCACTAAGTCTTTTCTAAGATTTAAATCAGAAACCCCTATCCCTATCTTTGCACACTTCTTCCGTCTATTTTGATCATTTCATCATGTTTCATAACACACATATATATATTTCTTCGTATCTTTCATTTAGGGTCATAGGTTTCAATCGTCTTTCTCTCTTCCATTCTAACTGCTTAATTTTGAGTTTACTATATGTTCTCAACAACACAAACTATTTCAAGTGTTCACGCAAACACTCGAGCGAAATATGGCAAGAGAAAGATAGAAGAGAAAAACTAAAGTTGCCATCATCAATACCTGAAGACACCTGTCTTTCCGCCTGCCCAAATGTGGTTTCCAACGATCCTGACTCTCCTTACTGGATCCTCAAATCCGGTCAATTCTTCACGGACTTTCCATTCACTGCTCATATACCCCTTGACCTCCTCCTCCACCGACTCCTTCGGTATTGTGACTGGTTCCTGGGAGATATCTTTAGATCCTATGGTCGCTTGTTGAGAAGGATGAGAGCAGTGACAGATGAAGGGCATTCCGTCTTCACTGCCTATGACAAAGGACGTATCAGAGTCAGTCATCCAAGCGATGGAGGTCGTAGCCGCGGATGATCGACGCAGTGTCGTTAGTGATGTAAGTGACCCAACGGAGTTATTGCCGGTGGTGGTGATCAAAGAGGAAGAGCTTTGGTAGAGATTGATAAATCCCTGAGATGTACCGGTCAAGAGAAGTGAGGGATCCGTAGGCTGATAGTCAGGGAGAAGAAAGGTGGATTCACGTCAGATCAGTTCTTGCTTGGAAGAAGGTATGACTAAAAGAGTTCAAAGAGGACACAAAAAAGAAAAGCGTACACAGCAAGCTAATGCGGTCACCCCGTCCCCTTGTCGACCTTCGATAACCTTGCCAGACCACTCCAACGAACCATCGGACACCAACCTGAAACCCATGACCTTTCCGCTAGCTAACCCCACCCAACCTTCCTCCATTTCGCCTTCATTACCACCTTCAGCCCCAGGTTTGACGGCAACATCGACTGACCAAATCTCGTCTCTTCCACCCGGAACGGAAAGATTCCCGACAACGACGCCTTTTCCCACATCCCAACGTTTCAGTGTTCCGTCCTTTGAGCCAGAGAGAATCTGTCTCCCTCGACCCAGGATCGATACGCTTGTCACTGGTCGGACGTGCGCGAGGAGCGTCCGGGCGGGTGTACTCATATTGGTACTTGAACGAACAGCAGAATGGACGTAGAGCGCACCAGAGAGAGCAGCGCTCAAGATGACCTATATTTCAGGAGCAGAAGCAGAAAGTATCACATCGGCTCCGTTTGAGATCAAAATTCTTCGTTGGAATTTAACGATTGACTAAACATACCTCTCCAGAAGGGAAGAATTTGGTCTCCAGGATGTCTCCTACACATCCTTTCAGTATCAGAGGCTTCGTCTCGTGATTCTTGTAGTCTATCACGGTGAGCTCGCCGTCGTCACCGCCAAGGACAAGTAATGGTAATGTTGCAGAGACGTCAAACGAGTTCAACTGTTGAGGAAACTAAAAGATTTCAGGTTCAAGATTGATATGATAAAGATTCAGCGGTAAGCTCGGCAAACTTGTGGCGCTCGAGATGACAATCGAAAGAGTGAGACAAACGTTTGACAGCGAAGAGAGAATCTGTTGACGTGGCTTCGTTATGAGTGTAGGTGGTATTCCCAGACTCGGGAACGAGAGTTTGAAAGAGGTCTAGCCAGGGATGGATGAAGGTTGGTCAGAACTCGAAACTCTTGAGAATACATACAAGAGCAAAAGCATCGAGGTTGACTCACCTCATCCTCTCCTATGCGATGGATCTTAACTCCTTCTCTTGCCCGAGTCACAAGATCGCCGTCTTGGTCTCGTTCACAACTGATCTATTAAATCGCAAGCACTGGTTATTGATGAGGTAGTTGATGATTATATATCTGGAGGAAATAGGAGCCAACCTTGCCATGTACACTGGTTTCGTTCTCTAGGTAAGCCGATGCCCAAAAAGACTCTGCCTTGACCACCGACTGGGCTACGTCTCTAGACGAATCAAGAGGGCAAGGGAAGAACGTGAGATCCGGAGATGAGCGAGGGATTCTAGAGCCGAGTTTGTGACCTCCAACGGGAGTATAAAAAAGATTGCCGTTGCTGCACTAACCTGATGACAGCAGGGTAATCTGGCTGTACGTTGATATATGGTAGCCGAGCATATGCTTGCTGAACAGCCATTTCGATTCGGAAAACGGGCAAGGAAAGTGATCAGGATAATGGTGATGGATAAAATGCAACGTGGATATTTTCAAACCTTTCGGATCGCGCTCAAACCACGCTTACTAGCTTGACCTATTTGAGTCTCCTCTGCTCATCACAAAGGAGTCGGCGATGAACAAGCTGATGTCGTACAATGTTGTGCGCTTTGTGTTCTTTGTGATTCCACTTCAAATACTCGAGAAATCGTGTTCTTTGCTCTTGATATTGTTCTTTGTGTCCATCGACGCAAGTGCCATAACCTCTCCCTGAAGTCGGCGCAAGTTTCGCCATCACCCATCTATGCTATGCGATCACTGTATCGTGAGACCATATGAAGCGACAGAAATCACACCACGGATAGGTCGTATCTCTTCTAGTTGCAGCTGATCATCAGGCAGCATTTTAAACACTGTATCACCTCGCCTCATATCCTCGATCAGTGATCCACCGATCAGTTTGCCCACAAGACATTTAAAAGTCTGGTAGCAAAACTGAGCGAGACTGAGCGCATCTGACTTCAAACGCGCACATATCCAAACATACCCTTCTACCAACCGGTCGAACAACAGAAACGACTACTCAACTTTGGGACGATTCCATTTTATGTATGCTTGATGTTTGTCCTCCATCTTTTTCTCCGAGAAGGTTACACTCGCCTGTTACGCTCCCCCGCCGCGGTGATTCCCATCTTTCGTTCTCCTTGAACATCTACCATCAACAGACGATCTATCAGGCATCTTCCATTCCCTCATCCTCGCCTTCATCCGTTGTCGATCCTGTTCAGCTCGTACAGTGTTGGGTTTGCTCCCAAATAGATTCTTTGTGCCTTTATCGTTCTGATTTGCTCATCTGTAGGACCAAATCACTTATAGTTCCGAACTGGCGACCGCCAACTTTTTTTTATTCGCCAATCCTCTTTCTCATCCTCCCTTTCTCTTTCTTCCCGACGCAAACAAAACGTCCTTGACATCGATCAGAGGAGAAATACAGGTGGATCGAATCTTGTCATTACAGGAGGTTCTTTCTCTTCCTCTTTGTTGTCATATTCGTCAGACCCACCCCAGCCGTCATGGCTCCTTCTAAACTCGTTCATCCTAGATCCCTCAGCCCAAACACTGCCAACGCCTCTTCCTCAAGCGCATTTACCTCCCACGCCGGTCCATCGTCATATCCTCGTTCTTCCTCAGCTCACCCAGGTGCAACCAAGATGACCGATCTATCTGCATCACCTCCACTTCAGTCGGGCAGCACGTTTGCCTACTCGACTACCCTTAGACGAACGGTCTCTAATTCAAGCTTCGACTTTCATCGACCTGGCTCAGACATCATCGCTGGTCAAAACACGGGTAGAGAGTCAGATGGGTTTGGTAGGAAACTTCGAGCATTTGGTCGAAGAATGGGTATAGGAGCAAGCTCGAGCCCAGAGCGATACATCCCTTTGGAAGACCGAGAAGGATCTCACAAGCCTGGAGATTCCACGACGCCAAGTGAAACCTTCGCGGCCTTATCGGTCGAAGAAACCCTGAAGTTTCATCATCCAACTTCACCCACCACTGGATTACCAAGCTCGTTGCTAGATCACCTTCGTTCAATCCATGGACTCAATGAGTTCCAAGTGTCTGAGACAGAACACATCGCAATCAAGTTTGCAAAACAGATCTATGAAAATCCGTTGATCCTGTTGCTTCTTGGCAGCGCTGGCGTCAGTCTGCTGGTTGGCAACAGAGACGACGCCGTTAGTATCGCGATCGCGGTCATGATTGTTTTGACAGGTAGGGTTCTATCTTTCGCTATTGTTTCTCGTTATAGCCATTGTGCTGAGATACTGATGTGAGCACGTTTGTTTCTTCATAGTCGGATTCGTACAAGAGCAGCGATCCGAAAAGTCTCTCCAGGCACTATCCAAGCTTGTTCCTCACTATTGTCATCTTATTCGGTTCGCAAGAACATTTGTTTGATCAACTCTCGCCTTCCGCTTTTTCAATTCTGACTATCTCCTCTTTTGTCCGACTCTGTAGAGATTCTCATTCACAGACGCTTCTTGCAAACACCCTGCTCCCCGGGGATATTGTCACGTTCTCCGTAGGTGATCGAGTACCAGCCGACATTCGACTCATCACTGCCGTCGGTCTCGAGATCGACGAGAGCGCACTCACCGGAGAGACCAGGCCTGCCCGAAAGCGAGTCGAGGCATGCGATTCTGAAGGCGTGCCGGGCGGAAAGACAACGATCGAGCTGGGAGACAGGCACTGCGTGGCATTTATGGGAACGCTTGTCAAAAGTGGACATGGGTCTGGTGTAGTTGTTGCTACAGGGAGCAAGACGGAGTTTGGAGTGATCTTCTCAATGATGCAGGACGTAAGTAGATGTTATATGTTCATAAATATTTCGGCAACCGTGGTTTAACAACTGAAGCTTTATTTCATGAATGTGCTGTATAGGTTGAGGAGAAACGGACCCCTTTGCAGATCTCGATGGACGAACTGGCCAAAAAGCTTTCAATCATCTCGTTTGGTATCATTGGAATAATCATTCTCATCGGAGTTTTCCAGAAACGGTCATGGCTTGAAATGTTCACTATCGGTGGTAAGTTCTCTCTGCCTTGGCTTGCGCGACTCGTTTCGTATATTCTTCGTTGATATATTATCGATAATGGTTCTCTTAGTCTCTCTTGCGGTTGCTGCAATTCCCGAGGGTTTACCTATCGTCACCACTGTAACTCTTGCTTTGGGGGTTCTCCGGATGTCCAACAGGAAAGCAATCGTTAAGAAATTGCCTAGCGTGGAAGCTTTGGGCAGTGTAAGCGTAATTTGTTCAGACAAGACTGGTCAGTTTATATCTCCTGAGCTTTCATTGCGTTACTGCGTCTTGTCTATGCTGACTATCGTGCTCTTCATCTGGCTCTCTCAGGTACATTGACAAAGAATGAGATGACGGTTACTACCATCTACACTGTTGACGAGACAACTGTATTCGACGACCATCATCCTCCTCGAGATGTATCACCCGCTCTTCGAAAGACAGTTCAGATCGGGAACTTGTGTAACAACTCATTCGAAAACGAATTTGGCCTTAACGTTGGACAGGCAACAGACGTGGCTATCTTGAACGTTCTAAAAGTCTTTGGTTTCGAAGATCAACGAAGTGTACGTTCTTTCTTCTAATTTCATAAGGAGTACTCCTTCGGTGTTCTCTTTCTGGATTCTTTTCTTCATCATAACACGTCTGGTCTTGCTCATCAATGTTTTTGTAGAAATTCGAACGAATGGTCGAGGTCCCATTCTCATCAGATGCCAAGTATATGGCTGTCTCTGGGAAGCTTTCCTCATCTTCTGACGCACAGGAGCTCGTTTACCTCAAGGGTTCCATCGAGGCTGTTCTCGATCGATGTCGGTTCTACTATCTCTCCGACTCATCTACTCCTTCGCTTGATGCGACTGTCAAGAGCGCGATACTCAACAAAGCTTCCGAAATCGCCTCTAAAGGACTCAGAGTTGTCGCTATGGCTTACGGAATTGGTTCCGCCACCGACTTTGAGAGCCCTTCTCCTGGTGGTGGCGGTGAGCTTGTGTTTGCTGGTTTCCAGGCAATGCTCGATCCGCCTAGAAAGGGTGTGGCCGATGCTATCGCTCATCTCCAGCTAGCGAGGATCCATGTAGTGATGATTACCGGGGATGCCGAACAGACGGCCATCAGCATTGCCAGGACACTAGGATTGAAGATGCAGCCAGGAAGTGCAAGTTGTCTGACGGGGAGAGACCTGGATGGAATGTCAGAAAGACAATTTCAGGAGAAGGTTGGTGGGATCAGTGTCTTTGCAAGGGTGACCCCGAAACACAAGATGATGATCATCTCCGCGTTCCAGAAGAATGGCGAGGTCGTCGCCATGACCGGAGACGGTGTCAACGATGCGCCTGCACTCAAGATGGCCGAGATCGGGATCTCGATGGGCAAGTCCGGCACGGATGTCGCCAAGGAGGCGGCCGATGTGATCCTGGTGGACGACAACTTTGCGACGATCCTGCCGGCTGTGGAGGAAGGTCAGTTGTTGTCTTTCTGTCGTGCTTTCTCTGTACACCTGATGCCGCTACTTCCATGAACGCTGTGCTGATGATTGATGTTTGATGTTTGATGTTTGATGTTTGATGTTTGGTGCTTGGTGCTTGGTGCTTGGTGCTTGATGTGTGACGGTTGATGGATGTCTGTGCTCGTGTTGTGCTCATGTTGTGCTCGTGCTGTGCTGTGTCTCAACCTGGCAGGCAAGTCGATCTTCTACAACATCCAGAACTTCCTGGTGTTCCAGCTGTCGACTGCTGTCGCTGCATTGTCGATCATCACGATCACGACGGCGTTTGGGCTGAGCAACCCGCTGAACGCGATGCAGATCCTGTTTATCAACATCCTTATGGACGGTTCGTTGGCTTTTATCATTCTGTTGTTGCATCTGTGCTTGCACTTGTTCTTGCATCTGTGCTTGCATCTATTCTTGCATCTGTACTTGCATCTATTCTTGCATTTGTTCGTGCACCTGTTCTTCCAGCGCTGACGGACTGCTTACCGCTGGGTCTTGGTGTCTGTGTTGTTGGCTGGCTGGCTCTAGGTCCTCCGGCCCAGGCTCTGGGCGTCGACCCGGTGGACCCGGCGATCATGAAGCGACCTCCTCGACCTCGGAACGCGCCGATTCTGAGCAAGCGACTGTTTGCCAGGGTGTTCTTCTCGGCGGCGATCATCGTGGTCGGGACGCTGTACATGTTCCTTCAGGAAACCCAGGACGGGCGACTATCTCGACGGGATCAGACTATGGTCAGTTTGTGGTCTGGTTGGCGGGACAGTGTATCTGAGTGTGCATCATGATCCTATCTACTGACACACCCCATCCGGATCTTGTGCTCGACGGACTGTCTCTCCAGACGTTCACGACGTTTGTGTTCCTTGACCTGGCATCTGCTATCCAGAACAGGGGCCTGAGCTGCCGACTTGTCCAGAACAAGATGCTCTTCTTGACATGCTCGATCTCGTTCCTTGCCCAGCTCGGGTTGATCTATCTGCCTTTCCTGCAGGGGGTCTTCCAGACGCAGGCGTTGAGTCTCCGGGACTTTGGTACGGTGCTTGCGTTTGGGCTGGGAAGTGTGACGCTGCACGAAGGGCGAAGGATGTGGGAGAGATCGATCATCGAAGAGGAAGATAAAGAGACTTTGACGGTTGTCTGAGATATACCTGATGATAAATTTCTCTACAAATACGAGGTTGGCTGTAGGGAGACAAGGAATGATGGGGTTTATGACTTGGATTTATCTTTCATTTCTGTTGCTTGGTTTGATGAATCTTCAATCGCATGATGGTCGAATTCTGCGTGAAAAGAGAAATGAGCACAATGAGCAATCTTGTTGTTTCTTCGCTCAAGACCGAAAGAAGAGCGTTGAACAATTTGGCCGCGTGGCCACGCTCTGATTGCTTTCCATCTCCTTCCTCCTCGTCGACGACAACCCATCCCGTCCTTCTTCATCTCCACCTTGTCTCCACTCTTCAGATTGATCTCATAGCTTTATACAATTGCTTGAAAATATCATGGCCGAAGCGACAGCTCGCCCATCTACCGATCTTGGTAAGCTTTATCCTTCTGTCTGTGTTCCTCATCTCTACGGGAGGTTCATTTGTTAACCGCTTGAACGATCGCTCATGATTCATCTCAAGAATCGTCTCCTCTTCTCACGAGGGTCAATGATGGATCGGACATCGATCCTCCTCGGAGATCTTTTTGGAAGAGGTTGTCCGACCCTCAGAGAGAGTTGACTCTCTTGGAAAAATTGTTGGCTTTGTTAGTTTTGCTCGTGAGTGGTTCCTTAGTCTTCTTCCATCTTTCTAGCTCGCAACAAGCCGTCTGCGGCAAATATATCCAACTGATCAAGATCTATTTATGAATCCCTCCGAATCATGGCACAGTTCCTTTTGCTCTCAGCTATATTCATTGGGCTATTCTCTGGGTCACAGCATAAGCTCCATGAGATCCAGAATCAACCGCCAGTGACGGTAACAAAGACGAGACATTCGACTTCTTATGGGACCTCAACCGCTACCGCTACAGCTACGGCTACAACTACCCAGATCTCGACCACCACTGTTGTTGGACCGGCTCCCGTCCCTACGCCTACTGAAGTTCCCCTTCCTCCTGTTGTGAGTCTATTGATCGATTGTTCAACGATCGTGCATATCTTGTCGTATTCTTTATTGACATCGTTCGATGTTGGTCCGTTGTTCTTCGCTCTTTGTCGGCACAGACCCCCTGTTTAACTCCGGATTGCATTCTTCTTTCTTCATCGATCCTGCAAGCTCTAGACGCGTCGATCGACCCTTGTGAGGATCCTTACGGCGCGTTCACCGGTGGATGGCTCGAGAAAAACCCATTGCCAAAGAGCAAAGGTAAATACGGAAGCTTCAACGAGGTCGCTAAGAACAATCAGGTAAGCGAGGCTTTCCTTGTCAATATCATTTTCGTCGATGAACATTCTTAAACTAAATCATTATGCTCATGCCGAAACCAACAGAAAATCCTGCTTGATGTCTTGACGCACTTAAAGGCTTCAGAAGAGATTGACCTTGAGAATCCAGAGAAGGAAGCTGAGCGAAGTAACCTGTTAAAACTCAAGACTGTGTTTGATGACTGCATGGCTGAGGTAAGAGACTTTTCAGACCAAAGCATATCCAGTTGTGTCGGCAATGAACATAGCTGATGCAGATTTCGTCTCTTGAATCTTTTAGGATCATCTTGATGCACTATCGTATTATCCCCTCGTTCCTCTTATCGAGGACATCAAATCTCTCTTCCCTGTTGTTTACACAAGCCATGACGAAGATCACGAGGAAGAGGATGATGCAGTCTTTGACGCCCAGGAAATCGAGACAGATTCAAAGCATCATCACGATCATCAACCAAAGCACCATCCGAAGCACCACGACCACAAGAAGGGTAGCAAAGAAGAGGCCAAGAGAAGGAAAGACAAATTGACCAAAGTGTTGTCCTACTTGCACTCAAAGGGAATCGACTCACTCTTCAGTTTCGAAAACGTAAGTACCTCGATCTCCTGTCGAGGAACTGTCTGGTTCACTAGTTGACTAGAACTGATGTATATCGACCCACATACATACCGTCTTTGTATATGAATCAGGAAGGAGATATTGGAGATGATCCCCAAAAGCAAATTCTTTGGCTTTATCAAGATGGTCTCGGCCTTCCTGCAAAGGTACGGTCATGCTTTGTGTATTGTGAACCTTTCAAAATCTTGATTTCAAGTACCTGATGCCTAGACTATATCTATCCACCATGCTTCAGGAGTACTACGCTGAGAAGACTTACACTGATATCTATACCGAGGTCATGGCATCCATTCTATCTACGGTATACAACGTATCTGAGTCATCATTGTCGCCGCAATTTTGGCCCTCTGTCCCTCACCCGTTCCCCTTTCCTGGGGTTATTCCTGATGAACCATCTGATGAACGACCGCCTTCAAAAGATCCCAAGTCCAGTCCTGTGAATGCCCAGATCTTAGCTAAACGTATTCTCGCGTTGGAGAAGAAGCTTGCTAAAGCTCAAGCGGAGCCTGAATACTTGGGAGATCCGTCCAAATCTTACAATCCCGTCAAGTTTGAAACTCTCGAAAAGGAGCTTGAATGGCTCGATTTGAGGTCTTACGTTTCGAGTTTTGCACCGAGAAAGTTCCCGGAGAAGATTGTATTGACCTCTGAAGATTACGTGAAGAAGGTAGTGAAAATTGTCGAGGAAGAAGATGATATCGTACTTCAAGGATATTTCTTGATTAGAACTGCTATGTAAGTCTTTTGCGCGGGAGGGAGATCTTTAGTTTCTCTTCTAAATAGTTTGGGAATCAATTCGCCACGTCATCATACCAGGTCGTACGCCTCCTATCTCGGACCGAACGTCCAGATCAGACAGGATGCCGAGAAGCTCAAGAACACTCTCACCGGAGTCAAACAGGGCAACCGGCCAGAGCGAGAGGAAGGTGAGCTTATCTTTCTTAGCATCTCGCTCATATTGGCCGTCGCAAGACGTACTGTATTCATACTTGTCGTATTTCTTCTATAGTCTGCTTGAATCACGTTTCCGCGGCTGTTGGTCACTTGGCTGGAGCAGAATTTGTCAAGAAGGCGTTCACAGGCGATTCCAAGAACAAGGCTGTACGTGGCCACCAAGGTCTTGAATTTCAGAGTCTCTCACGACATGCTGACGTATCCCATTGCTTAATCTTTTCAAGGAGGATGTTATTCTTAACATCATCGATGCCTTCAAGAGGAAGCTTGTTAAACTTCCATGGATGGACAAGGAGAGTGCTCGGTTGGCTGTCAGAAAAGCCGACGTTATCACTCCCAAGATCGGGTATGTCATCCATCTCTGTTTGATCTACTTTCTCGCCTATAGATGCTGTCGAGAAGCAAGAGAAGACTGGAAAGACTGAGTTGCGTTCGTGATATAGATATCCTCTCTATCCCAACACCACCTCACCTTTGTCGCTCCAGCGGTACTACAGCCGACTAGTATTGAACAAGGGTGATTTCCTCGGTAACTTTGTCCGAGTAAACGAGATGGATAAAATCAGGCAATGGCAGGTTGAGTTCGGAGTGTTGCGAAACAGGGACTCTTGGTTGATGAACGCAGATAGTAAGTCAATACGTTGAATATACAGATGTATACTAAAAGTTATGTGGCTAAATATGCGTGCTATTCGTACATTTCTAAGCTGTCAATGCTTATGAGTCTCCTGCTGATAATGAGGTATGCGCCACATCACTCAAATTGGGATTTATCATCTGTATTGTGTTCTACGTCTTGTTGAACAGAGCCTTTTGTCGTGATTTTTCCATAGATCGTCTTCCCAGCCGGCATCCTCCAGCCTCCCTTCTTTTCGGCCAAATGGTATGTTAACATCTGGTTATGCTTCAATGTCTGTTCTCAACCGCTAAAGCATCTTTATTGAGTCCCTCTACAGGCCTTCGTACCTTCACTATGGAGCATTTGGAGCGGTAGCTGCCCATGAGCTCTGCCATGCGTTCGACAACAGTGGGGCTCAGTATGACTATGAAGGTCGATACAGACAGTGGTACGCAGGAAAGCTGTATATTCTTGCTTGATGAGGACTACCCAACTGACGTGTTATCGCTCTGAACGAGCATCCTGGTACTTAGGTGGACGAATTCTACCGTCGATGCATTCAGAGAGCGAGCCCAGTGGTAATTTGGTTTCTCTTTTCTTGTTTAGCTTTTTAGAGATGCCTGAATTGACTCGGGTTCTCTCTCAAATGCAATCTTCACAGTATCGCGAAACAATACTCTGAGTATTACGTGCTTGATGCCGAAGGCCACAAGGTCTACGTCAAAGGGAACAACACGAACGGGGAGGCGATAGGAGATTCTGGTCTGCGAATTGCATACGAGGCTTGGCAGGCATCGATCAAGCAGGGCGATAAGGAGATTACTCTGCCTGGGTTGCCCTACACTTCCGAACAATTGTTCTTTATCGCGTTCGGTCGAATCTGGGCTGCAAATGTCGCGCCTGCATCTTTGGTGGCTCAAGTGCGAAGTGACCCACATGCGCCTAACTTATACCGGTACGCATATCTAGTTTACATTTGACGTGAATTCTCATGAACTAATGTTGAGTTCTGATTGATTATGATAGGGTTGAGGGCACTCTTCGTAAGCATCGGTTCTTGCAAGACCTGATTATTCGCAGTCAATGGCTGAAAGTTTCTTATACATCTATTTTTTTATCACAGGAAATTTCGAAAAGTTCGCAGAGGTCTTCCAGTGTAAGAAGGGTTCAAAGGTACGCTCTTTTATCTAGTGAACAGGCATCACTATCTGTTCTCCAATGGCTTCAATCCACATCGATCTTGAAAGACTGACTTTGACGAATGTGCTTTTTTAGATGAATCCTACCCAGCGATGCGAGCTCTGGTAAACACATGAGAATGTCTCAGTATCATCGTAGTTCAATAACCTTTCATAGGTCGGCTCGTCGTGCCTTTATGTTTCTATATGCTCTCAATCCTTCCATTCACTATATTACTTCTGTCACTCTTATCTTTGCACCTATCTTTGCTCCTGGTATATTGCTATCGATGATTTGCTCTATATACCATGTTCAGCGTTGCATTCATTTGACAACAAGCCTATAGTGTCGGCATCAAGAACCAGTTGCTGATTAACCGAGCTTGACACGAGCTCGGGGCAAACTGTCGACTCCACAAATATTTCCCCGTGTTAGGGTTACAACGCGAAAACTATCCAAAGCTGGTCCTAAGCCAGACGACACCAACTACATAGCATATCATCAACATCAGGAAGGGAAAAAGCTCAAGATAGGACGACTCAGCCCAGCATGACTCCCGATGACATCCCAACAGATCGTTCTCTTCCAATTTCGAACAGTCCTATATCCATCACCAACAGCTCATCATCTACTAATTCGGCGGATTCGGTAACTTCGTCCCCAACTTTGCTATCCAGGAGGGCTGCTTCCAATCCGGCGACTTCTGCCTGCATGGATCGAAGTCATCGATCTCGTTCTCCATCCAGCCGACCATTATCGGGAGTGCAAACCCTGCTTCGCTCGTTTGCTTCGACGACTCGGCTGACGGTGTCATCGCCACCCACTAACAGAGCAGACTTCCCTTCGAGCGGAAATAGCTTGCGAAGACCGGTAGAGATTGTTCCGGCAGGAACAGAGGGTGTGACGATGCCTCCGACAGATTTCGCACTCTCACTGCCTTCTACAGGAGTCTACTCGACCCATCAGGTCGTTCCATCCTCATCCTCACCCTCTCAGTCGACAGGAACCTATGCCGGGCTGTCGCCAGCTCTATCGTCCTCGTCAACAATTCATCCGAATCATTCACTCTCCCCACGAACGTCAATAACTAATCTTCAGGACTCGTCCAGATCTTCATCCATGATGTCCACAACATACCCGCCAAACTCGACACCTGTTACGCCTGGTGGAGGAGCTACTCAGCCTGGGCCACGGGCTCATGTCCGAGCGTCAGGCAGAAGATCAGCCACGCCCCTTGTGCAATCGCCTTCATCTACTCCTTCGACTCTCTTGTCGTCTTCCCGAAGGTTGTCACCGTCTTCTTCTGAATATACTGCCTCAATTGCCCATACTGGAGTTGATAGTCAGGATGCCATCCTGAGTCATATGCTGTCGATACCAAGCTCAGAACCCAGGTCATTCTCACCCTACGATAACCAGATGGGAGAGGCAGACGCCGAATCCCTCGGTCCTCAGTCTTCTGTCTTTAAGAATCAAATCACGGATTCGCCTGCTCGAACAAACAGTCTTCTAAGAAGTGACTTGGAGATGAATGATCTCACGGAAAGCTTGCTAAGCTTTTCAATGGACGATCGAGATCGAAGTGTGAGCATTGAAATGAGCGAACCGAAGAAAGGTGAAGATCAAGGACTTGGTGAAGTCAGACGGCGAAGCAGTCGGACGGTCGATGATAGAAGTGTAGAGATCGAGCTTCGGGACTCTATTCAACAAGGTCTGTCCTTTCCAACACATGGTCAAACTACCACGGAGGGAAGTAGACCTAGCCCAGATGACTCGGGGGCGATGCTGAAGGAAAAATGGTCAGCAGAACCAATATCGTTCTTTGACCAAGCATCATCAGCATCATCTAAGCCTAACCCAGGTAGCTATGATGCTTGGGATTGGGAATCATTCAACGAGGCATATCGGCACGGTAGATGGGATGGTTAGTTTCGCCAGTTCTTTACTTCCCCTCATGGTTATTCCAAGCTTTCGGTTGACAGCCTCTTTATTCTACACTTTCTATACATTCAGCCTACAAGATTCCAAATCCACCTCTATCTTGTGCGCATCTGATGCAAGATGCACAGTCTCCTACGTCTCGAGCCAACCTTAGAGCTTCTTCATCCTCCGCTCCACCATCTTCGGTCTCTCCAGCTCCTCCAAAAGCAAAGACTCCTCCGGTCATAAGCTCTTCTAAGTCGGTTACACCGACCTACAAACCGCCACCAAGCGCTAGCAGCACCACTTTTGAAACCGGATCGGATCGAATCATAGAAATGGCTCAGCCTCCTGGTTCCATTAGAAGCAAAGATGTCGAGCCGGCTTTCTTGTCCAAAAAGAAGAAACCGTTTATGCACAACGCTGAATTCGCAGCAACAGTCCGTTTAGCCGGCGCTTCATCTCATCTCTCTCCTTTAGCGCTTCCTTCTCCAGAACACGAACATGTCGATCCGCTTCGTGAATTAGATTCTTCGAGCAGCACGTCTTACGCGAGCGATTCATCTTCCAATATTCATCGACCTAGGAAAGCTTCCAAAATGGGTTTCTCGTGGAGCGTCAGTTCAGGTGGTCTTTTACCCACTGGTAGGACGGCTTCGTTTGGCAATTTGGGAACCATCCCAGCAACACCCCAGACTGAGGATGGGCCTGGCAATGGAGGTGTAATTGGGGAGGGAATTTCTCCATTGAGTACGTTAGTGGGAGGAACACTCCCGCTCCCCATGGCAACCGCCCCGCTACCTGCATCGGAACGCCGAAAGGCCTCAGATCCGGGACAAGACGATTACTTTGGAGAATCCGTAGGAGCTTGGGTGAATGCTACTTCGGGCCTGGGTAGCGAATCGGGAAGTCGTAGAGGGAGTGTCGCGTCTTCTGTTGGCGGCGATGACGGCCCAAATAGCACAGGGAGTGGGAACAGTTCAAGAACAGTGTTGGGTAGAGGATACAGCTACACCGGAACATTCGGTAAGGGAGGAGATAGCAAGAAAGGAGAACTTCGATCGACAGCGTCCGGAGGGGAGTTTCCGTTCTACAAACCCCACCAGCAACTTTCTCAACTCGAACTCAGTCCGAAGGACGGTTCAACCGAATCATTGAAAGCCTCGGATACTTCTGAAGCCCTCAAACAGTTTCTTTCTCAACCATTTACTCCTTCTGAGATGAGCGTACCTTCGCCTGCTCCATCTTCCTCTGTTCCTTCGTCTGGATTCACCAGGCTTCCTCTTTTTACCGCTAAGTCGGATGGAGATCGAAAGATTCATCAAGCGTCCAAAAACATGCTGGGTAATTATCCGCCGGTTGTCGCAAACGATGGGGCTCAGAAATTGTCTCCTCAGGAGGAGAGATTTACAAAGCTGGGCTATTTAAGTGCACCGAAGCCACCAGATGAAGCTGAGAGGAGGAAAGCACTCTACCGTTACGATATCCTACATTCCGGACAAGGTTTGTCTTTTTGTCTTTTTCTCAGTCACTTTTGGTGCTGAGTTTTCAAGCATGTTGAGAGACGTGAAACCATCGATCCATGTACCTGACTATTGCTATTCTCTTTGATCTCCACGGTTGGATATTTACTGGACAGACATCAATTTTGACCGCATTACTCATCTCGTCAAGCTAGTATTCAACACAAAAATCGTTCTGATTACTCTGCTCGACACAGATGAGCAATGGTATAAATCCGAAAGTAGGTGATAGTGTTTCGTTCGCTCAGATCTTGAAAGCTGTGTTCTGGACTTTTGCTGATGCTTTAAATTATCTTTGACAGATGGCATGCGACGCGATCGTGCCGGTCGGGGTATCTCCATCTGCGCTCACACTATTCTACAAAGGTATTAACTTACAGTAATTACATTCATACTCACTCAGACCGTCTATTATTCACGCGACTTCTGATTTTTGTCCTCGACAGATCGCACGAACCGCTCATCATCCTTGACACGTTCAAAGACTGGAGGTTTGCTCGGAACCCGCTTGTGATCGGTGATCCTAATATCCGATTCTATGCAGGTAAGTTCTTCTCTTTCCTCTCAACAAATATATGGATTTGCATTCTTTTTGATATCCTGAGTATGGCCACACAATCTGATAATTTTTTTATAAATCAAGGTGCCCCACTTCGAACATCAGATGGATTCAATATTGGTTAGCAGATATCACAGTCATACTCATCATGCTATCTAACAAACAAGCTAATGACTCTCTTCTGATTTTAACAACAGGCTCTCTCTGTATCATTGATGACAAGCCGCATGATTCATTCGCGCCTCGCCAAAGGCATGTTCTTAAAGAGTTTGCCGCTGTTGTGTAAGTCATCTCAGCTTCTGAAACTTTTCAGTCAAGGGCACTACTAACTGCACGTGATCGATGACTCGCAGTATGCGAGAATTAGAGCTTTGGAGGGATAAGCTGCATTTGAGAAGAAGAGGGAAAATTCAGGATTCAATGGAGAGGTTTACTCGAGAATGTGTAGAGATGGATGTCTCTCCAGAGTCTGTTGACGTAGCGTTGACGAAGGTAGAACTTATTTTCATTTGTCTCGGTATGCCCATCTGTTTCACCCATACTGAAAATCAACCTACGACCTGTCTTGTGTGCAGGTTTACGACCAAGCTGCGAAACTCATCCAGAAGACCCTAGATGTGGATGGCGCAATGGTTTTGGACTTGTCTGCATTCGAACTGGTTGAGACCGTCCAATCAGACGGAACGAATTCATTTTATTTCCAGGCAGATCCTTATCAAATGCAGACTGCTCCTCCCTCTCATCAAGACCACGAGGAAGGCGACGTGACGCCCGGAGAGGAGAAACCTCAAAATTACTCTGAGCCCGTGACCGCCTCTGATCAGGTAATCCCATGTTTGCCTATTCTTGGTTTAGCAGAGAACGGATTGCCTCCGCCAAGCAGAGGCAAACCAGTGTCTGCAGTAGAACATCAAAAATTGGCGGCTTGGTTGAAGGAAAATCCGAATGGGAAGGTGTTCGAGAGGGTTCTTCCATCATGGTTTAGAAGCATGCTTCCTTCTGGGTTTGTCTTTGTCCCTCACGTCATCAGCAATGTTTTCGCGAGCTGAAGTTCTCCCGCACATTCGGTCAAACGGCATTGTAGAATTCAATATGCTATGCTGGTCCCAGTTTTCAATATCGACAAGAATCCTTTCACGTTTGGTCAGTCCCGCTCGATTTCCTTGCCACTGAACTGCGTTTTATCTCAAAAGCTAAACACAGATTCTATTGATAATCAAATTCATGGTCTAGTCTGCGCATACACGAAGAATGCTGCCAAGGAATTTCTCGAGGGTTATGAGCTCAAATATCTTAGAGCGATTGGTCTGATCACTCTCTCGGCTGTTCTCAAGCGACGACTTACGTTGGCTGACAAGGCCAAAGCCAACTTCATCTCGGTAAGCTTAACAGATTATCAGATACACGAACAATTTGTTTTCATCCGAATTTAACTCCTTCCTCTTATACCACTGTAGAACATTTCACACGAGTTGCGCACGCCGTTACATGGAATTCTTGTGTCAGGTAAGTTGTGTGTCTAATATTTTTTGATTGATGAAAATTGATTTATTGATGTTCACTCGCACTTCAACCATCCGTAGGAGAACTTCTTTCCGACACAGATTTGACACCACAACAAACGTCTTATCTTCAAGTGAGTTTCACTCAATTCTATGCGCAACCCTGGTAATCTGAGCCTTGACCCGTTTTCTTGCATTGTCAGACGGTTCAAGCATGTGGTACCTCCCTTATTGAAACCGGTTTGTCAATTTTCAAATCCCAATCGTATCAATGTCAATAACGATCTCAGCTCACATTTTGATCTGGTTATTTCTCTTTCCTCAAATATTTCAAGTCAATCATGTGTATGTTGATCGAGCTGTTTTGGCTGGACTGGTGATATACACGGAACTAACTGATGAATGCTAAATCCTTCTACAACCAAACCAGGCTTGATTTCACTGTGAGCTGCCACCTCATCTCTATACTTGATTCCTCAACCGGGTCTGATACCCTCTTCTTTGGTTTTGCATAGAAACTGAGCGGAAGTGCGCGAACGAAAAGCAATGCGGAAAATAATATTCAGTTCACTGAGTATGTCATGTTTATCAATCAATGTATAACCGCGAAATATGCTTACATGTTGCCGTAATTACTAGGGTTGACCTTGTTAAGCTCATCGAAGAAACTGTCGAAGGATGTTGGTTTTCGGCCACTGCTCGAGTTATGTTGGACCAATCTGGGATTGGTAGTGTTTATTCTCCGCCGTCTATAACTGCTTTCTTAGAAGTAGATAAGCCAGCAAACAAGCTAGTGAATCATGTAGAGGCACGTTCACTCCTATTATCGCCTTTTGATGTTTTGTATGCTAAACTGATGTATTTTCGTCAAATAGTGTATCATTGATGTCGGACATCGACCTCAAGGTTGGAAGGTCAAGTGCGAGAAGAGTGGAATTCGGCGAGTTTTGATGAATCTTATAGGTCAGTTCATGTTCTATATTGTCATTATCGTTGGTGTATAACGTTCGCTAACCGTGGTTGCGATGCCTTTAATTGATGATGATTAGGAAACTCACTAAAATTCACTCAGGTTGGTGTATATGAATCGTCGCTCTCGTGAAGAATAGAACTGACCAAACTAGCGATCGAAATTCAGGATGGCTATGTCCTCATCACTCTTCGCGAGCTTCCAAATGCTCAGGACAATGTTCTGTCTCTTGAGCTTGCTGTTATAGATACAGGAAAAGGTATCAGCTCTGAATTCTTGAAGGTTAGTCTTCATTATATGATATCTCTATATGAAGTCAGTGATTTATACGCCTTTGCAATCGGTTTTCAGAACCAACTCTTCCAGCCCTTCAGTCAAGAAAACCCTCTTCATACGGGAACAGGACGTTAGTCATCAAAACATTGCAACTCATCAATATTGCTCTTTCGAGAGTACTAACAATTCTTCGGGCTGACTTTGACAGTTGGACTCGCAATCGTTAACTCCATCGTGTCTTCTCCAGTAAGCACTTTTGTTATCGCCTCTTCATCTGATTGAGGGTTGATGTATTTCCCTATTGATTCTACTTGTTCACGTTCAGTCCGTAAATGGAAAAGTGGACGTCTGGTTAGAACATCTACTTCACGTGCTTAATATTCAGGATATACATTGACTTGTTTTTGTAAAAATCTCAATCAGGTCTTCGGAGGGTCTTGGGACTGAGATCAAAGTGTCTTTCGAAGCCGAGTTGATGCGCGACCAAGGCCCGCCTAACCTACCCTTTGAATTTGGCGATGGATACAGCGTGTCACTTATCGGATTCTCTCCGGAACATAGAGGGCAAAGTCTCGCTCGAGATGTCATCGAAAACTATTTGGAAGACCTGGCATTTGAAATTCGAGACCCATCTGATCTTGAGTTGGGTGACATTGTAAGCTCATCCCTCACTCCACTGGATGAATAGTTGTGTAGCTAATTCGGTTTTCGGTTTGTTAATTTAGATATTGCTCAATGAAGAGGTTATCGTACTTGATGAGCTGGTCGCTCAAAACGACATCTATAGGCCCGTTGTTGTCTTGACAACTTCGCGTGGCGCACTTGAACAAAATCGAGCGGTGAATGCTTATGTTGCTGCTGGTGGTTTCGCTCGTAAGGCCCTCTTTTGGTTGGATTCTCTATTTTATAATATTGATTACTAATAATCAATTCGTGATGTATATTTTGACTAGATATTGTTTATAAGCCTGCTGGTCCGTCCAAGGTCGCTCAAGCTTTGCAGGCATGTACAGAGTCACTCGCTAGCTCTCATATGGGAGCTCAGACAACTTCTCACTGGGGACGGCGCAGTTTCAATCAATCATCAGCCACGTCGCATAGTTCAAGCGGGTCGGATCGTCTATCGAACTGTTCTTCTCCTCCAGTTTCTTTTGGAACAGCGCTTAGTGGGGTAGATGAGTCTGAAGTGACGTACTTTTCTGGGGCTTTTGGATCGTCTGGAGCCATGATGGCAGCGGCTCACCAAGTATCCCCTGCACATTTCCTTCAACGTCGACGATCGGAAGAGGAGCGAGATCATCGAAGAAGGATTCGACGGCCAATGATGGCTCCTCGGTCGATAACGTTTCAGCCGGATACCGCCTTACCACTCGCCATCAAACACTCATCCGCATTCTCTTCCAATCCTTCAATTCCTAACTCGAGACGAACCCCTCAACATTCAGAAGATGAGCAGTCGACGCCTAGTAGTCCAGGTTCGATCATCAGCGTAGGGGGAGGTGGAGCGGTGCTCAAAGCGGCTACTACCTCCGAAGGGGATATCCAGTTGAACCATGAGCGAGTTAAGAAAGCCCCTTCAGTTTTAGTCGTCGAGGTTTGTCAGATCCTTTCTTTCTAGCGTTTAGAACCTGCTAGTTGACTCTTATACTCTATTAGGACAATGTTATCAACCGACGGGTGCTATCTGCATACTTACAAAAACGGGTTCGTCTATCAGTCTGATAATTTGAAGTCAGCAAATAGTTTCTGAATGTTGGTGTATCTGATCTCTCCTTGATATTCGGAAACGAAAACAGAAATACCCATTTATGGAAGCGGTCAATGGTCAAGAAGGTGTTAACATGTTCCGATCTCAACCCGATCGGTTCTTCGATGTGTGCTTAATGGATGTCCAAATGCCCGTCTTGGATGGTAAGTGTTTTCGCAGCCGTGCATCACTTTCATCTGGCTCTTTATTCTTGTAACATTACTCTGAACTCATATTCTTTGTGCCTGTAGGAATTGGCGCTACCAAAGCAATAAGGCAGCTAGAAGCTGACCGACGGTCGTTACATGTCCGATCAACATCTTCAGTCTCGAATGATCCAAATCAACCCGACTATCAGAACAGGTTGAAGATTCTAGCTCTGACTGGACTGGCTACCCCTGACGATAAAAAACGAGCTTTCGCAAGTGGCGTTGATGGGTAGTGAGTAACATTGATGAAGTTATGTCAAATCCTCTGTTTTCTCTGTTTGATGACATCAAATTGTTTCTTTTAACAATAGTCTCGTCAAGCCCGTGTCAATGAAAGATCTAGACAACATTTTTAGGAGTGAGTTCTTTTTTCTAACAATCCAAAATCTATCAATCAGTTGTTGTCAAGTAATCGATGAAACTAAGAGTGATTCTTCTCTGATTAGAACTTGGCTACGGAACTTGATGACTACTCAGTTATATTTTATCTCTCCTTATGCATACTTTTTCTCTCTCTCATCTTTTCTCGTTCTTACATGGATTCGGATGCCTCAATTGATTACTTTGTGCACGTATATTTCCGTCTTTTCACATCCTTATTACTTCTCGTTCCTCACGATTCTCTGCTATCATCTTGTCTATTGCATTTACGCCCCATCCATGCTCTTCTTAAAATACCTTCTTGTTTGCTAATATTCGTCGATTAGAATCCTGTTTACTTCAAAGCATGGTTACGCTCCTAATTGATTGTTTGTTCTGTTTTCTTTAATATCTCTACGTTCATTCTCGCCAGCATTATACTGTAAACGTCTGCCCTTCTCAATTGCTTTATCGTCAGTGTCAAATGAATGGCGAAAAAGACAAAAGGATGAAAGGTTTCGGCGCGCAGTCACGACAAAAGCCTTTTGGTTCATCTCAAGTATTACTTTCATTCGATCATCTTCCATCTTTCATCGAATCCTTTGAGGTACTTCTCTTCTTCTCGCCCTCATCTCATCTGGGCGTTTTTTCAAGTTATTCTCATCTACCTGTAAGTACTGGACACGCCTAGAGTTTCGACTTGAACAATAACCAGAGAGGGCATTAATCCGAAGCGTTGTTGACAAGACTCTTTTTCGCTTTCGATGCCTATCTTGTCTATTTGCCCTCGCTTTCCTCGTCATCTCACTTCTAATTGTGAAACAACTCATTCGATATCTCCTTCGCTATTCTTCTTGATCTCAGTTAGACGTGCAAATGACCTCTCCTTCATCAAAAGTTGGTGGTGGTGGCTCCCTCACTCTTCCTACAGGAGAGACTGCTTCCCCAGGTGGTTTAAATCCCACCGGTGGTGGAGTGGGCGCACCTTCCATGTCTTCACCCAAAGCCATCATCAAAAACGTTGACATGTCTGAGGAGATGCAACAGGAAGCTGTTGATGTGGCCAGTGCGGCTTTGGAGAAATACAACATCGAGAAGGATATTGCGATGCATGTGAAGAAGGAGTTCGACAGGCGTTATGGGAGCACGTGGCACTGTGTGGTCGGAAAGAAGTAAGTTTCCCTTTGTTCATTCGATCACCTGTATATCTGCAAATCAAAAGCCAGCAATATGTAGAGAGGATACCTCAAATTTGTTTCCTAAGACTCTAGCAGACCGTCAAGAACGTGGTGTTTCTTGTAGTCTGGAAGATCGAATTTTAACGTATTGAGAGATTTTGATATTGACTCACCACAAACCTTTCTTGATATTGCTATCGTTGTGTTGATACTTCAATCTAGCTACGGCTCCTTCGTCACACATGGTATGTATTCTTCACAAATATGAGATCTAGTGACGTTTTGTGGTGTTTGTGTCGAACGTCATGAGCAAGAACGCCGGGGGTATTCATATACTCACTCCTCTCAACTTATTATATCATCATCAGAAACGAAACACTTCGTCTACTTCTATCTCGGACAGATTGCAATCTTGCTCTGGAAATCTTCTTAATCTGTAAAATCAAAAAAATCATTCGTCGTGTATCCATTATAGGAAACCAGTCCTCAATGATCGTCAACTCTAATTTATACCCTCGTCTGTTGCCTGATGGTTTTCCTTTCCGTCCGTACTTCCTTAGTCCTTCTATCTATCTTTCGTGGTTACTTATCTCTCCGTATAAGTTGATGTTCTGGTCTCGATGGGCTTTCCGCTGGGTCATGCAATGTTGCACCGAGGTCACCGCACACAAATTCACGTAACCATTTACGTTGGTTACTTGATTACCGTCTGGCAATGTTGAGCACAGACCACGTCGGAAAAACCTCTATGACGTGGGCGATCGGAGAGGCGGATGTGGCTGCGCACCAGAGAGTGACGTCGCTTCCGCGGTTGACCTTCTCCTTTAAAGACTTTTTCTTCTTCTTCTTGCAGTTTAACCATTTGGCTTCCTGTTTCCTTGGCCTTCTCCGTCCATTCTTTGACCTTTCCGATCAACTTACAATCCAGGAAACATCAAGATCATGCTTTCTAGGCCAACCAATAGTGCAGGAGAAAAGAAGCCTTTCCTCTTTCATACGGCTTACGGACAATACTGGATCTTCCCGCTGCTATCCGCGTTGGTCTGGCTCGCCGGATTGATTGCTTTGGTGTCACTCTGTAAGTCGTGTGCTTCTTTCCATTTCCGTAATGTGAATCCTGGTTTACTCATTGAATCTTGGTCTATGCGCTGGAATCTTCCTTCGCCTCTCTTATGATTTCTAGGGGCCGTGAGTGGAACACCCAGATATCAGGAGGACTCTGCCGACATGTTCGTTTGTCTTGCAACGGGGCCTCTCCGGTCCCAACCATCCTCTCCCGCGGTTGTCGACGCTGACGAATCCTTTTATGTATCTTCTCCACTACAACCCACGTCCACAGCCAATTTATTTCAGACATCGGTGGAAGTAAGTCCCATCCTCTGATCTTATCATAAGTCTCTTGCCATCCCTATATTTAGCCTTTGCGTTTGCCTCTGCTTCGGGTTCAAAGTCTACCAAAAGCTGTTCATTGGAATCTGCGTCGTCACTGCTGCACTCTATGTTCTCAGTTTGTTTGCCGAAAGATGGCTGCGACATGTGGACAGGATTCCTGGGCATGGTCAACGAAACAAGTTGATCGTCATCTTTGGTATGTCCAGTCAGCTCTGGTTATCTTGCTCTATGCCCGCAAGCTAATCAATCATCCTTCGGTTCTCCTTGCTTGCAGATATCTTGGCAATCATATTTGGAATTTTGGGTGCTGCAGCTTTGATTGTCCTCTCGGCCTTCAATACCTACAACTACTCTACCGTCCATTGGTGAGTGCATTTCTCCTTGATCTTGTCACTTGTTTCTTTCACTCACCGCATCTTCCGTTTCTTCTCAATGGGGCATCTCAGGACATCCACCTGTGTCTTTATCCTCTGTGTCGCTATTTCTGCAGTCTTCCAATCTTTAGAGATCTTTTACCTCAAAAAAGGCCATCCCGATAGGCCCCATCTCATGAGGTCTGTTCAAACCTCTCGCCGGTTTCTTCTCGTGTACTATATCTCTGAGTGCTGATTAGAAATTGGTGAACATGGGCTTTTGTAGAAACTCGGTGTTGAAGATGCTTGTTGTGATCGCAGCTATCAGCGTCGCCATCACTTTCGGTGTGCTCTATTCGATCTGGTAGGTCGCTTCCATATCACATGCCTGTCTTATGCTTTTCATGTTAACAATTCTTCCTCTTTACTTGTTGTCGATAGTTCGGGTGGTGTGGACTATAGCGCCTCTCCTTCAGCCATCACCAGATGCAACAGAATCACTGGCGCTGCTGCGATCTGTGAATGGACGGTCGCGTACGGTCGTTATCTTAGGAATCATCGTTCTCCTGTTCCCTCGTACTGACCTCTCGTTACTCGTTTCTTGATGTCGCACCCCGATTAGTTTAATCTTTGATGCATACCTCTTCACTCTTCTCCTCGATCTCTGGCCCGCCTCGAAGACTTCCCCTCGATACCTGCGGCGATTGGAGCGATGGGAACAATCATCCCTTGAGAAGATGGGTGTAGCCGCCGGCATGGATTCCCGAACTTCGTACGCTCCTACTACCGAAACGAGAACAGGAATGGGAACCCCGGTGGAGGGTCATCAGGTCACCAACGGCGTCGTCGCCCCTCGGTTCCAGGAAAGCCCTCAGATGAAACAAGTCGTTCCTGTGACCCAACCTCAGGGATACGAGTATGGGTTCGTTCAAAACGGGTACGCTCAGAGTGGAACGTACCCCACGACCACTTATCCCGGCCCCACCTCTGCTCCTACCAACGCCAACACCGATGCCGTTGTATCCCGAGATGCAGTCGGATACGAGAACACCGAGTTGCCTCTGGGCGCGCCGCTGACCACTCGTGACTGATCGATCAACTCATCTCCACCATGTAAACATCAGTCCCGAGGACTTGATGTTTTTTTATCGTTTTAATCTCTTATGTTGTTATACGTTTTAATCTACTTTTATAGCCAATCCTCGAACAATTTCTGCGTCATGTATCGATAGTCCTTTCTCTCACTTCTTTCTTATCCAAGCGTCCTCTAACTTTCTTCTGTGTTTTCGGTGCGGAATGCGTTCAAGTAGACAAACGGGGGGGAGGGGGACCAAATCTCGGAACGAGACGAACTAAATCATTTTTTCCCATCTTCTTTTTTTCCTTCTGATAGCCTGTCATCTGTGTGTTTCGCTAGAGTTTTTCCCAATGAATCGAATGAAAATTTAAGATTACGCAGAAGGAAGCCAGAAAACGGATTGGATCTTGAGTTTATTATATACACACCGCACCCTAACGATAATTCACACCGTTAATACTGATGACGGAGTCAACGAAAAGATGGAGGAAAAAGAAAAGAAAAGAAAAGAAAAAAGACGCTACATAGGCTGAAAGTCACATTTCGATTTCAAAATAAAATGATAAAACAAAGTGTTCGATGAGAAGGAGAGGATAAGAGACAGGACAGGATGGCCATCCCAAGTTTGATGATGTTGGAGGGATCCGGTAGGATGCGTAGGTAGGATTGAGGACAAAGGGAAGAGAAAATTGGATTGGAAACAAACATTTGTGGAACTTCACAATGATGTAAATGAACAAGAGTTGATGGACGGATAAGAACAGAGAAAGAAGGAGGGATGAACGAGGGGCATAGGAAAAGCATACGGTTCAAAGTTCAGTTCTAAAACAGCGATAGACAGTAATAATTCTCAACCCAACAAAGGAGATGGTTCAAAACTCGTTAACCTCTACCCAAAACTCTCTTCATCAAACTCGCCTTTCGGCCCAACCCAGCACCCTTTACTTCCCCACCTGAAACACCTCCCTGCGAAGAAGCAGAAGGGAGATCCCAGTGATCATCAGATCCAGATCCAGGAAGGTTGATCGGCGCCGGTGGAGGCGGAGCGGATCTCGTATGAGAGGTCGCCGAGCTTTCTTGCTTCCTTCTCGAGGTATTGCTGTACGATGGCTGTCGTCTGTTCTCTTTCGGGTCTGAGAATGGGTTGCCTGTAGAATTATTCAGACCATCAGATCGAGGAGTCTGAGGAAGAGATTTGTCTTTTGTCAAACGGTCTGAACCTGTGGTAGTGGTAGTAGTAGTGGTGATGGTGTTTGGAGGGATCGGGGAGTGTGCAGTCGAAGAGTTATCAATAGTGCCAATGTTGACTTCTTTGCCTAAAGGAATGCTAACTCCGTTTGGCGACTCTCCTGACCCTGATCCCGATCCCGACCCCGCCCAGGAGCCAGACCCGTTAGGAGACGAGTTTGAATGAGATCGACCGATTCTGTTCATGAAGCTTGGTTTCCTCTGGAATGCAGGCGCCTGGTTTGTCGACTGTTGGGCGGTTGAGGAAGAAGAAAGTCCGGCAGAGGTAGGTAGAGAGGTGGAAAAAACTCCGGCCGTAGGAGACGGAGGACCATGTTCCGATCGAGGGGACGACGAATTCGAGTCGACCGGTACGTTTGGGTTCTCTCTCTGAGTAGCAACAAAACAATAAGGATAAGACGGTCAGAGGCTGGATCGACGAAGGAAAAGAGGAAAGAAATCAGCTCAAAAATGTCATAGGACAGACCATAGCTTTGAAGCGCTTAATAAGACTCTTTGTCCTCGTCACACCGGCACCTGTAGACTGAGTGAACTGATGTCCGTTGGTCTTCCTTGCATTGTAACTTCCGGCAGTTGGGACGTGATCAAGCGTTTCTTGTTCGTCAGAATCGACGTCCTGCTTGACGGTCTGAGAAAGTCCACTTGAACCACCGGCGTTCGTTCTAGCAGAGTGGGATTCCATCCCGTTCCAGATGGAGGACGAAGCGGAGGCAAGTCCAGTCTCTCCTTTCGGTGGCTCTCCCGGTGCCTTTGGATCGAGAAAGCGGTACATTCACTGTCAACACGACCAAGTTCTCCAAACTCCAAGTTTATTTTTATCTAGAAGGACTGAAAGACGTACGATATGACCGAAATCCTCAAATGGCTCTGGATCAGCGACTCCCCATGCGTTCGCCAACGCATTTTTCTGATGCTTTGCTCGAGCGTTGTAGTAATCTTCCTCAGCGGGCATGCTGCCGATACCCGGAATCGCTCCAGGTCGTTCGCCTCCGACAAGACCTTTTCCTTCTCTGGACCGAGACCTAGACCTGATGAGTCTGAGGCCTCTACCTACGACACCACCCCTATCCTTGTCTTCCGCCGAAGGAGTTGCGGGCTCCGAGCCAGAAACGCCTAGGGCGGAGACAAAGTACGTGTCATCGTTATTATTGAGGACACCTGTGGGCGTGGTGGCCGAGTCAGGCTTCTCGTTCTCGTTGAACTTGACGGATCCCATACGAGCGAGAGTGTGGGAAGCAAGGGTGGATAGATTTGGGTTTGCGTTTGCATTCCCGCTTGGCGACTTTGTTGGTTGACCAGCCGAGTCGAAAGCCCGCATCGGAGCCGTAGCCGAGGTAGCCTTGTTCCGAGATGGAGCGGCGGCATCATATGCGGACTCGTGATGGATTGCTATACAAGGACGGGACAGGAGATGGGAAGGTGGGATTAGTTATCACTTTTGAAGAAGCCAGAAGTCAAAAGTAGGGACCTACTTCCACCCCACAGGGAACTGGGATCCAGTCGATCGATCACGTCTGCATGTCGACTCTTTCTTGGGGGCACCGGAGCTTTGGGCTTGCTGGTTTTCGTCTTTTCGCTCGGTCGATCTGCAAACGGATCATCCTTTGATCGGCCGGAACCTGCCTGTTTGGACGACGTCTTGGTGGTCGAGACAGGCTGAGAAGAAGCCTGATCATGCTGAGTTCGCCGAGAGCTGACATGGGCGTTGGACGATGTGTTTCGGGCAGAAGGATGAAAAGGAAGTGACAACAAAGGCGAAGGAAAGATGACACCAAAAGACATGAGAAGACGGCTGGGTCAGTAACTTGAAAAAGGTTGTGTTTATTTGCCATAGATTTTTGACAGGACAGAGATGTAGCCCAGCTCATATTCTTGTAAGTGCGGGATACAGGGATAGAAGACATGATGTCTCTGTTGGTAGGAAGGGACAGCCTCTAGAAAGTTCCAACGTTTCGAATCGATGAGGTTCGTATCAGAAAGGACATGGTTGGTTGGTTGGTTGGTCGGTCGGTCGAGGGTGAGTGGTTTGACATTTGTGTGACGCGTGTGTGAGTGGGATGCCACCATGTTTGTTATTCTTTTCCGACAGATTCGACAAACGGTTTATTTCTCTTGGCAAGCGAGAAGAAACAAGAGCAAGAAGAGCAGGAAGAACAGGAAAAGCAGGAAGAGAAGGAAGAGCACGAAGGATGGATGATGAAGGCAGAGAGCCACTCGCAAAGACGAAAGAACAAGACGGAAAGAACGCAGAACAGCTCACTTACTTGGCATCCCTGGGCGAGGTCTGGGACTCTTGAAAACCACGGTCGCCTGAAGGAGATGGCGTCCGAATGACCGTATCCTGGAGGGCCACGAGGAGATCAGTGTCTTGCTTTGTAGATTGGTAACGGCTCATCGGGATTGAATCGAGTATGTGTATCCGGATGCAAGAGAACAGAACAGAATGGGTTGAAAGCGATGTGTATGCTGTTTGTTAGGTCGATGTTGTTTGGGGTAGAGAAGGGAGATGAAGTTCCGAGCCGGAACAAGAGGGCGGGATGAGGCGTGGTGGGAAAAACGATTAGAGAAAGTTGTAGTTGAAGTTGTAGTGCGAGTGGGATGAGTTTGTAGTGTTTTTTGCGTTTTCTTTTTCCCTATTATTTTCTCGAGAGTCTCTATTAAAGATGCACTCTGATCTGTAGTGTTTCTGACGATTCACGTTTTTTGTAGTCTGCCTGTAATACATACTACGCGCGTTCTCTATTCGTTCGTCAACTACAACTTTCCCTAGTTGCCTCGAGATATTCTCTAGTCCCGGTCTGTAGTCGGGCGGCGTGATGGGTTGTAACCACGGCCGGTCGTCATGGCAACAGCCAGGAAATTTCCAAAGCCCCAACCATCCTCCCCGATCAACTTTGGACGCTGTTTTCTTACCGTCCTTGCGCTCAACACTCACAATCCAAAGCAAACAGGTTCCATGGCTTCCAGTTTTCTGTCCGGCTCGATAGAGTTTCCCGGCTCGCTGATTGCCGTCAGTTTGCCCTACAAGTCGATGAACCACAGGAAGCTCAAACACGGTGATTTCAATCCCGTCGTCCGTCGGTTGGATCTTGTTCAAAAGCAGGAAGAACCCAAGAAATCTTCCATCAGAGGAGTCGTCCAGACGTTGGCCGTCTCTCGAGGCAGGCAGGATGGCGAATTGGTGATTGTTGTTTCTTTCTCTTCTTCTTATCTCTTCTCGGCTCTACGTGCTCATCTCGTTTAGCTTCTTCCGGTTCCGTCATCCTAGCTCGCCTTGGCCCATTCTACATCATGCATATCCCTCGTCGACCTGCCCTCACCCTCATCCGCTCCTGCATCGAAACGGAATTCGCTTGAGGTCGTCAAGATCTACGATACAACATCAGCCATCAAGCCCGCTAACAAACATCTTTCTCTTGATTTCTTGCCCACGTAAGCACGCTGTTACTTTCGCGTCGCCATGCGACCGGTTCATTGTCTAAACCTCGTTTCGTCTTTGTATGGGCTCGCTCCTGAAATCCGAACTCGCGCGTCCTGGGTTTGAACCTATCAGATCCAACAACCTTCTTCACTCGACCACACAAGGATACCTTTCCCTCTTTGATACCTCCGACCTGTCTGCTGCCGTTCAGACTCGTCGGCTGCCCGCCAACCTCAAGGCACTCAGGCCGACAGCATCCGGCCAGCACTTTGCGTACGCGGGTAAGGAAGTCGACGTCAGTCTTTGGGATACCGAAAGGGCGTTCACAGAAAAACCCGTGGTGGATGGAGTCGACTCCAAGAAACGAAAGGCGACCGAAGAGACAAATAAGAAGAAGGCAAAGGCTAATAAAGAGGCTCTCTTGCCCGGAGAGGTTTGGCGAGCAAAAAACGTGAGGGATTGTGATTTTCTTCTTTTATTGTTACTCGCAAGCTGCTTGGCCACTGACATCTCGCTCTTTTGGGCTTTCTCTCTTCTCATAAGATTCAAAACGACAATCTTGGTCTCCGACCTGCCATCTCCCACCTCTGCCTGACCTACCTTAACGATACCTCTTCCTCTGCTTCTTCCTCTCTTCCCCTTATCGCTACCGGAACGTCTTCCGGACACATCCGATCTTACGACCCCCGAGCCCAACGAAAACCTACGTCTGACTGGAAAGTCATCCCCCCTTCAGGTGGAACGGGTGGTGTTGGTACAATCGTCTCATCGTGGGCAGAAGGAAGAGAGAACGAGATATGGTTCGGTGAGACCGGGGCAGGTGGTGGTCGAGTAGGACTTTGTGACCGAAGGACAGGTCGTGTCGTTTACTTTATCTCTGGTATGTTTTTTCTTTGTGCTTCTAGTTCTGTTTCCTTTCCGTTTTCTTCTCGCCCTGTCTTCTCTTTGGTTTACAATCAGCTCACGCGAACTCCTCTTTCTCTCTCTCTCTCTCTCGCGCGCAAACCTCTTAGGCTCCACTTCAACCGCCACATCCCTCCTACCGCTCTCATCAACTCCTTCCCCCAACACCCTACTCTCTCTAGCTCAAGACGGAACGATCTCTATCAACCTGACGAACCCGCTCCCTGCCAACCCTAAAGCGACTCCCGAAAAAGGATTCACCGTAGCTCGCGTGGGGGGCTCCACGGGTGGTCCAGTCCTTCTACCCGAGGGAACCGAACGAGGGTGGGGCGTCTCGGAGAGCGTCTTGGCCGACGAAGGACGGATCATCAAACCGTTATCTGCGCACCAGAAACGCGCGTTGGAGGATGCAAAGGAGGAGGACGAGCAGGACGAAGACGGAGACGAAGGTGACGTTTGGGAGGGGATGGGTGAGATCGTTGACGATGAGCTCGAGGCCGATAGTGAAAGCGACAGCGGGTTTGACAGTGAGGATGAAGAGGATGACGAGCAGGGTGTGGAGGTGACGGTGGTGGATGAGGCTGAGAAGAAGAAACCAAACAAGAAAGCTCGAGTCAAGATCTAGAAAATTTCCATACGCCCTTGATTTAATGCAGACCGAAAGGTAGATCTTGTTCCTGCTTCTTCAATCTCGACCAAGTTGATGAGCGCATCGAAGAATGAACGACGAGTTCAAGAGAACCAAGGTGTCGATATCTAGATGGAGGGAGCTGAAGATGAATTTGAGACGTCGGCAAGATAAAGTTCATGACGTCGATCAGCGGGTTTGAGCTCGTGCCGAATTTTATCGCAAATGGTGATTTCGGCATTGACAATCAAGAAGATATAAAGAGGTCATAAACCGGGAGATCATCTATCAAGAGTTCATAAAATACACCAGAAAGACACGCAAACATTATCACGAATAAGAACAGACCCAATGGGACAAAGAACATCTAGGCCAACTGAAGACCTCGGTGAGTGGATGTCGACTTTATCGGCTGCGTAGCTTGAAGTCCGATGAGGGGCTCAATCACCATGCCTGGTAAATATCATTCAGAAATAAAACAGCAGATCCTTGGTCTAGACGAAAAGGATGAACAACAGCGCATTCGGATCACCGCCTTGAGAGATTCCAGGCTGGCCAAAAGACTGCAATTTGTTGATATAGAAGAATATCATCGAAGAATCTTTCGAAAAGGAGATATCGAGAATATGGATGATGGCTTTGGCGAGATAAGGGCCTTTCACGAACGACGTAGAAGAGAGGTAACGGCTTTTGTTTGGACTTCGTTGCTCATCTCAGTACGTTGTGCTTCTTCTTTTTGTTTTTATTTCAAATTCGAAGGTTCTTGGGCAAGAAAGAATGATTATGCTGATCATTTGCATGTATCTTTCCATCTCGGAATCAGGTGATAGGTTTAAGCTACAATCTTTGGATGATTTCCAAGTACCTCATCCAAACCGATTGGTTCAGAAATCTGATTGGTATGAAAGATCCAAATGCGGCCATCAGCAACTGATTCATGTTATTTCAGCATCTCCTTCTACATCACGTGCACGCTCTTTTTGATAGAGAATTATATGATGGTGTCCCTTATATATGTCCCATACCTAAGATACATCAGAGACTTGTACTCAAATGATAGAATCCATTCGTATGAAGATTGGTTTTACCCATTCATTTGGATCGTTCAATCACGGAGAATCTTTAGCGCCTTCTCCTTTACATCAGCCATCCCCCCCGGTGTATTTTCCACCGCCATTCTCTCCAACGCCTTCCCAAATTGCTCCCTCGGGTCACCCTTGGTATAACCATCTGAGGAAAGAGCTCGGCCAGAAATGGCGAGCAGGCTGCTGATATTTCCCTTCAACGCAGGTGAGATGGTGAAAGCCTCCGAAGAAATTGATTGAGGTTGGGGCTGAAGAGAAAGAAGAACAGCCAACTCATCAAGCAGGGTCGCTGAGTTTTTCGACACAGATGTCGACGCGACAGCTGATGGTGCTGTGGAACTGGATTCAGAAGAATCAGTGATAGAGCTTGATTCGGCGCGAGGAGATGTTGAAGATATCGGTTCGAGAAGAGCGGCCCCTATTGTTTTGGCTATCGATTTTTTCACCCAAAGAAAAACGAAAATCACCTAAGGCTTTTTCTGTCATAGGAAGAAGAAGGTAAGGATGACGAAGAAGAACGCACCGATGGCTTCCGAGCTACCGGCTAACATCGCCAGCGCCATTACACCCTCTGCGCAGAGTATCTCGTACTTCTTTCCAATCCCACCCTTGATCAGCCCGATCAATGCCTTTGTGATCTCGTCTTTCTTCTCAACTAACACTCCTCTTGCGATCTGCACTCGCTCTACCTCGTCCGTGCTTGTGTTGGTGTCTGGTTTAGACTCTGGTTTAGGTTCTGAAGTAATGGTGTGTGGGGAGGAGAGTAGGGTTCGGATCACGTTAACGAGAACTCGAGCCGACTCGGCTTGGAGGCTGAAATCGTCACTTCGGGCGTTAAACGCAAGAATGGAGGAAAGAGCGGCTTCGTCTGTCGAGGATGGCGGTGAGAGGATTCGAAGGGAGTTTGAAACTTTTGAGGCCCATGTGTCATTCGTATATGATGGGATGTCAGCATATGCAGGTGCTTTCCAACTCGCGACAACAGGCGTTCCAAGATGAGAGAAATATTACGAACGATTATTCTTTGCCAAATTCTTCAACACGCCAATTGCTCCGCCCTGTACAGAACTGACTGTGTCTCGTTCTGGTTGCAGACATTTCATCTGGATGATTTGTTCAATTACACCTGCTTCACCTAGAATGGATTTGTTCTGATCGCAGACAGCCAGATTCTTAAGCAGACCAACTGAAGTGTGTATACGTAGGAAGCGCAAGAATCACTCGGTCAACATACTTCTCACGCAAATTATCAGACAACATTCAACCACTGACCAAGTCCATGTTGGATTTTGATGTCCGTCGTGGAGACCATCAAAGGTAGGATTGAGGGCAAGATGGAAGAAGATGGTTCAAGAAGCGAGGCGCATCGCGCGTCTTGTTTGGCGGTACAACAAACACGTTTTCATGTTAATCTTTTTGACCAAAGCTTGAAACGATCCGTTACCTCGAAAAAAAAAAACAAGGAAAAGAAGACCGACCTGATCGAGCGAGGTTTCCAAGACTCAATACCGCGCCTGTATCAGGTAACATAATTTAAGAAATGATGAACATCATGCTTGCCAAATTGAAGAAACAAGATTGAACACGTACAAATGACCAGATCCTCTCTGTCTTCCTGTACATTCCCTCCACTCAAGAAGGATTTCATGCGACCCAAGAATCCTGTTCGTCCGGGCGCCTCAAACAAGCTTTCTGCCAATTCATCCGAGCCAGCGACGGCGACTATGCTCTTGATCAATCCCCCTTTGATGCTACCCAAGCTCAAAATCTCTTCTTCCTCTTCTTCTTCTTGCTCTTCTCTTTCCTCCTGATCCGTGATCTCTTCCTTGGGAGCGATGTAGACACCCTCGACGAAATCTAAGATCAGGCTCCACACAGAGATTTCTTCTTTCTCTGACTCTCTCCCTTTCTGTTGAATAGACCATGGACCCGGAGCAGGTGAAGAGTCAACTGAAGATTCTGATTGAGACGCGCGCGAGTTAGCGAGCGTGTGTTGCCAGGACTCGGAATCGAGAGTATTAGCCTCAATGATCTGGGTGGCGGTGGTGAGAATAAGAACGTCTTCCGGCTTGAACGGAACGGGCGATGAAGAGGGAGGAAGGTAGGTTAATATGGGAAGAACCAGGTGTGGGAACAGAGCTTCGGCTTGAGCGGAGAGGACAGTCGAGGCAGATTCTATCGATTCAGGTCAGAAGATTTGAGGAGAAGGAGATGAGGAGATTCGTCAGTATAGCTTGAACTATCTCTTTGATCAGCGCGAAAACACCTACCGAGCAACGAGATTTCTCCAACAACCCGCCATGCCCATCCAGAGATCGCTCTCCGAAGCTCAACATTGTCCGCACTGCTGTTGCCCTTGACTGGGTCGGGTAGGTAGCAGTTGTTAGCTGCCTTGATCAAGACCTCTAGAGCGCCTTCCATGTTCAAGATAGCAGTCTGAGTCTGGTCTAAAGCGTGCAGCAGACATAGTTGGTATACATAGATCCAAGAACATCTGAGAAGGCTCAAAGATATAGAGGGGAAACGGACCATGATCAAGTGATATGTTGAGAAGCGCTCCTAGCGCGGATTTTGCAAGGTTCACGTTTGAATCTATTGTTGAGGCGATGGAAGCAATGAGGACGATTAGGGTTTGTGGGAATGAATACTCTAGAAGAATCGACCTGTTTTCATCTTTGGATTTGTGATAGAAAAGAAGAACCTGAGTGCATTTAGGATCGATCAGTTGAACGGATGCGAATGGAAAGCTCAAGGACCAACCACAATCGAAGCACAAGTTTCCGGCCACTCGACAGATCTCTACGATCGCTTGAGATTTCTTCCCTTGAGGACATCCAGGTACTGGGGATGGAAGCCGATCAGAAGCCGTTGTTGATGGACTATCAAGTGCGAACCGAAGCAAATCAGCCAAGGTCGAAGGAAGCGAGGTCTTGCCGAGAGGTATTCTTAGCGATTCTTCATTGTGCATGTACAGCCGAGGAGATGCAAGATCAGTCCCAAGAACAGAGAAACCATTCGTATCCATAATCAGGCAGAGAGAATGACTTACCTTCTCTGAGACCATCTCCGAGAACTTTCAGTAGCGAGGCGACTTCGTCCCATGCTTCCTCGGCGGTCGATTGATCGGAATCTTCGGTCACTGGAAGAACACTGTCTGGATGATCGATGCTCTCATGGATATCCGACGATCTTTCCGGTCGACCGGAAAGACGAAGAAGAGTAGATGCGTGAAGGAGTTCGAGACGAGCAAGGATAGCAAGATGAGACATCTAATGTATGTGTTTGTGTGAGTTGTGAAGAACGAAGAAAGCAAGGCAGGCTGAATGATTGTGGATAGGCGTTGTGTTGAAAGGCAAGAGATGAGATTCAGGCGGGAGCATTGCGATTTCTTTACTCCTCCCAACAAGCCCAAACAACCTCTCTAGACTGACGACACAGGTTGACGATACGACCTACACTGACCTCAGATGGATGATCCCATACATACTGACCATTGAGATGTCGAACAGATGCTGACCTTGCACATGTTACCTTATGATGACAACAGCAATGAAACCCGGCCTTCAGACCACATCATCATCATCATCATCATCACCAACAACAAATATGAGACTCATGACGACCCAGACACTGATGGTCGATGAAGGTACAGAGATTACGTCGAACGGCTATAAGCTCACTCCGTTTCTGGGCTTCCTATGACCTCAACCGATTTGTCGTCAGGATGGCAAGCTCAGGCACCTGATATTGGTCGAGCTCAACAGAGGCACATCGGATACATAACCCGTCACGATCGACATAATCTTCAGGCACTCCAACCGAATTTATATCCGACCAGGAACCTTATCCTAAAAAGGGACGATCGGAAGGAACCTAAGAAACAACATCCGCCCGTCGGCCCGTCCGGCTGATTGACCACCGCCGTCGAGTGCTGAGTGTCGTTCATTATCCATTCCTGCTCTGCTCCCCTGGACCGATCAGGGCAACAGCTAAACGGAAGCAAGGAACCCTCCGCCTCTTCTTCACATCGGCCCTGATGCATACACAGGCAGGATAGCCTGATGATGCCAACACAAGTCAAACACCGAAACCATTGGGGGCGAGGGATTTGCTATTCGCATATAAGAGAGGGAGAGTCTTGGTTCTCGTTCTTGATCTCGGTCCGTATCTGCTCTCTCTCTCTCTCTCTCTTTCTCTTTGAGTTCCTCAATACATCGGCTCGAATCATATCATACTCTAATTCACACAATCTTGTCGAAGCATCTGTTTCCTTGGAATTAACCTTTGAGGATTAGGATCCCACACCATTCATTCTTCCGATCGTCGCTCTTCAGCCTTGAATTTTCACTTCTCCATGAGGCAGGAAAGCTTTATCGTAGAGCGAAGGTCGTCAGACCCAGTCGTAGCGAAAGTGGGCCCGATGGTACGCCCAAGTATGCAAAGACGAGCTAGCTCGGTAAGTCTTTATTTTTTAATCTCATTTTCATTTCTCTTCATGCCTCGTAATCCGGTGTCCAATACAAACCTCTATCTCTTTAAATTTTATAAAGATATCGAGACCAACGTCGCCCGCTTTCTCGGATGCGTCCTCGTTCGATTCCGGTGAGCCCGCTTGGTGGGTCGAGGTCGAAGATCTGTATGACACATACGTGCGCCCCTTTTGAACCCTCTTGATAATTGAGAAAATCATGCAATCCTGACAAGCTCTTTGCTCCTCGCAACAGCATTTTGATTCACGACGGACTTCGATGTCATCTCGAGCGAGTGTTTGCTCTGTACGCTCCTTCATGAGCACGTTTGCTACTTTGAATGGCCATGGTTCCAGACCCATGTCCCCTGATAGCTCCCACCTGAACACTCCTCGGCCGATGATTGCTCCTCTTCCGTTCACCGACGACTGGGCCGATCTGGGCAGTTCTCGCTCGCGCCCCCAACAGCCTGTGTTCATTCCTATGCAACCATCTTCATCTTCAGGCGCCTCTCGCTCATCCACTACGACCATCAGACATCGTAAGCTTCCATCAATCGAGGAGGCTATGACTCATCTGAAACGAACGTTGTTTGACTCGCTTGTCGAACCTGATGTAGAGGTCGAGGTCGAGATAGTCGCTGGAGAAAAATCGAACCTATCACCAGAACTCATCATAGTAGAGGAGTCGAGTGAGCCGCTCAGGAAAAAGTTGAATGTCTCGGAGGGGAGACTCTCTCCTTTTGACGGAAGTCTGGTCGATCTAAGTGCAGAAACAGTCAGGTGAAGCGACGTGTATTCGTTCCAGGAGGCATAAAGCATCCTTTCCATATGTCATCGTTCTCCATATATTCTCCTCATCTCCACACCCTCTACAACAATCTACTTGCATAGACGTATATATTGTATGATAATGTAATTTGGATCTCAAATAGTATATCGGAAGGGAAACAGTATGAAGAATGATGAGGTCTAGGTGGCCTTCTTTATCTGCGCCAGTCTTTTGACACGCGTCGTTCAATTGTCGGTCGTCTCCCATCTCGCCCGCTTTCTTTCGAAATCTCCCATCTGTCGATCTACTCTCAACAACGCGGGTTGTGTATCTCTCTCTTCGCAGACAAGGATTCTATCAACTCATTCAAACCGGACGTAGATAGACCAGAACAACTACTGCTACCTTGGTACTCAATACAATCGAGCGATCATGTCGTCCAACTCGAATTTCCTCGACGTTAGTCCTTTCCTTGTTCATCCCCGTCTACGCTACCCATTCGTTCAGCCTGGACTGGCAAGGGCATCGTCTTCTATCCCTGCCTGTCGATCATCACCTGTGTCTCCTCGTCCTTTCATTTCGCTCAGATTTCTGTGTTGGTTTTCATAATGCTGACCTTATTAACTCCGGTCCGGTTGACCTGATGATATCGGTGATACGGATACTGTTGGTGGATGTTTACGGTGGAAACGATATCACTCCACAGAAAGCAATCGAGATCGTCCAGAAAGCTATTGATGCGGATGTCAAACAGGACTATGAGGAAGCTTACAAGCAGTATGTTTTCTTCTTTTCCCTCTGTCGCATATCTGCTCTGTCTCTCTTCCCCTCGCTTTCTTCGATCAAGAAAGCGAAACAGGGTGTTCGTCTCAGGGCCACGAGGGGTTAGCTCCATCTCTTTGGAGATATCAGCCCTGAGTTATGAGCAGCGTTGCTCATAAGTAGGCGAGAAGAGCGTTCAGATGATGAGACTTTGGTTGTGGCTGATACGTTTCGTTCATCTTTGTATCGATGGGTTGGTCAGGTATCAAAACTCGCTGGACTACTTTATGATGGCTGTAAGTCTTGAACTCCATATCATATCCATACACTGTTCGGGTGCTCTGGGATTCACAAGAGAGACTTTGCTCAAATCTTCTTGATTTTCTTTGTCTTGTTCAGATGAAATGTAGGATGAATCTTCTCTCTTCACATCAGCTCGCTCTTTCAAGCGGCGGGTGATTGATATTCTTTACACATTCACGAACAGACGAAAAGAACGACAAGCTCAAAGAGCTCATTCGTAAAAAGTTCACGGAATATCTTGATCGAGCGGAAAAACTTAAAGAGCACCTCACAAAGTCCGACGAGAAACGAGCGCGGGTTGGAGTTGGAGCGGATGGGTCGGGCAAGTCGGCTGGAGCCGGAGCGAACGGAGGTGGGGGTGGAGGAAAGAAAGATGACGAGGATGATGCAGAGACAAAGAAACTTCGAGCCGGGCTAAGCAGTACGTGCGCACTCCATCTCTGGTAAGAATTTCTTGATTCAGCTTGTCACTAACACTCTTACCCAAACGCTCCCTCTAATCCAGGTGCAATCTTGTCCGAGACGCCGAATGTGAAATGGACGGATGTCGCTGGGCTTGAGCAGGCAAAGGAATCCCTTAAGGAAGCCGTCATCCTGCCTATCAAGTTTCCTCATCTCTTCACTGGCAAACGAACTCCGTGGAAAGGAATCCTCCTTTATGGTCCTCCCGGAACTGGAAAATCATTTTTGGCAAAAGCGGTAGCAACCGAGGCAAAAAGCACGTTCTTCAGTGTGAGCTCGAGTGATCTGGTGAGCAAGTGGATGGGAGAGAGTGAAAGATTGGTGAAACAGTTGTTCCAGATGGCAAGAGAGGCAAAACCGAGTATCATCTTTATTGATGAGATCGATTCGCTGGCAGGAACGAGAGGAGAAGGAGAGAGTGAAGCCTCAAGGCGAATCAAGACGGGTAGGTTGTCGTTCTCTCGCCTTACGCCTCGCCGGTTCCAATCGTATACATTCTGACTGGTCGATGTTTTCGATGGGATTTGTGCCATCTTTGTCTCTGTAGAGTTCCTGGTGCAGATGAACGGAGTTGGAAACGACGAGACGGGTGTCCTTATCTTGGGAGCAACCAATATCCCGTGGCAGCTTGACCCCGCAATTAAGCGACGGTCTGTCCTCCACTCTCTGATATCCTTATACGTTGTCCGGTCTGATGTTAATTTCGCTTCCTTTGCTTGTTCCAATCATAGATTCGAGAAACGAATCTACATTCCGCTACCTGATCCGGAAGCCAGAAAGCGAATGTTCGAACTCAATGTGGGCACGACTCCTTGCGATTTGACGCAGAAGGAATACAGGCAACTAGCCGATCAGACGAAAGGGTTTGTATATTCATATAGTCAGCTGAGCACTGGTATAAGCTCTTGCTCAAGCCGTCACTTACGCCGTTCATTGATGACTCTATCATTGTCCAGGTACTCTGGATCGGACATCGCTGTTGTCGTGAGAGACGCGCTAATGCAGCCTGTTAGAAAAGTGTTGAGTGCAACCCACTTTAAAGAGGTCTGTCTTTTGAGCTTGTTTTCTCTAGCGAAACACTGTTGGATGTACATGTTTGTTTATCAGGAATTGGTGCCTCGATTTTTTGTCTATACAGGTTGAAGCCCCCTCGGCAGAAGATCCGGAAAAAACCATCACCAAGCTTACGCCTTGTTCTCCGGGAGATCCAAAAGCAAAGGAGATGACATGGAGTGATGTGGACGGAGATCAACTGCAAGAACCAATCTTGGGAATGAAGGATTTCTTGAGAGCTATTTCTTCGGTCCGTGTTCCTCATCTTCTGATCTTCTTTTCGCTTGATCGGTTCATGTCCCTGTACTCAATTTGTTTTTTTTTTCGTGCAATATATATCATTATCACAGACACGACCAACGGTGACGGAAGCCGATATCACGAAACACATTCAGTTCACAAACGATTCCGGTAAGTGACTCCTCTTCCGTTCTACAACCATCGCCTGCCAGTTTGTCTTGAGCTTCGATCAACAACATTTTGACGTCTTTTATATTTTGCTTCCATCTAGGTGCCGATGGAGCTTAGACTTGGCAACCTACCTGGACTCTCTGTTCTCTTCTTCAATCCTTTTCTTATTCCTGGGTTATACTCTTGTTATCAACTTTCATATCTTGATGTTCATTTGTTTTTCAATTCATCATTCGTTTTGCTTGCTTCCTTCCATCGTTGATGTGATATAGAAAACCCTCTCATGTGACCTTATCATACTTCGGGTTAATTTTCACACATCAGTTGATCTTACGTACGCTACGAACAGGGGATAGTAAACGTCATGACTACAAAAAATAATTACAAGATGCTATGATGAGCGAGACGAGAGAAAAAACCCACGGTTGGGTTTAATGCTATTGTGGGCACAGAAGCGTTGAGAAATACTGTTAGGGTTACATGCCATGATTGTCTCCCTAAGCGTATTTATCGCCCCCCTCTAGTTTCCCGTAAACATTGTACTTTTGGCTCTGTTTTGACGTTCAAGTTGATAGGAATAAAAACAGAGAAACCAAGAAGTTACGATTATCAAGACGGGTGTTCAGTTTTTCTCCACAAGAACAGAGTGAGAGGTTGCAAAGAATGAAGGACTAACCCTCCAGAGAGGCAATCCCTCCCTCACAGATCTCATCACACTCGGATCCAACTTGGCGAATACGATCGACTCTCCTTCGTCTGAAGGTGTCGGGCTAGAGATGATGTCTCCTCTAGGCGAAGCGAGAAGGGTGTGTCCATAGTTGACGTACTGTCGTATATCCGGTTCATTGAGGAAAAAGAAAGGCATGGCGCTTGTTGAGCGATGAACATCGTGCTGAAATTTCAGAGACATATCTAGAAGAAACCGACCTGCGCGCTAGTATCCCGAGCTCCTGAACACATTCCAACGTAAATCTGATTGTCCACAGCCCTCATACGCTGAAGAAGCTCCCAATCTCGGGGACCAGTCGTCATGTTGAATGCGCTTGGAAGCAGGAAGGCGCATACGTCGGGATGGACCTGAAGAATGTAGGTCAGCAGAGAAGGGAACCGGATGTCGAAACTATTGATGATAGAAAGATAATCCAGATCAGAGAATTGTTTGAGTCAAAATAACATAAAGCAAAAACTAACCAAATAGCAGTAGCAATCTTTCCGAATGCTGGTAGTTGAGAAAAAAAAACTAAGCAAAGTGAGTCCGAGCGTGGATGCAACATATGATAGTGAAAACTGCAGTTCGACCGACGAGTATCAAAAACAGTTATCTTGTCTCCTGGCGAAAGACTTTTCGACTCCTGTATAGACATACACATGCATTAGAACAAAGATGAGATTACAGACTTCGCGAGCATATAACCGCCTAAGAACTCAGAAAGAAACAAACCATGAAGGTGATTCCACCAGGTATGTCAACATCGTACATATGGATTTTCCGATGTTTAGCGATTAGGTTACCTATACATTTCGTAAAGATAGGAAATGATAATGTTGAGAGAAGAAAGAAGAGAAGTAACAAAGAGCAGAGAGAAAGCGAAACAAGTTGTTTACCCTGAGGATCCCATACTGTACATGTGTTCCATAGCTTTTCTTCTCCATCTTGACATTCAGGAATAGACCCTCCGATGATATATACGCCTTGTTCTCGAGCTGCTTCTGATAACATCTGAGCTTCAGACGGATAAAAATTCATTCACCAACTTGAGCAACATATCTATGTTGAATGAACAGGATTCTTATCGTTTACACACATGTAAAGTGGGCGATTCCTCAATGGATGGGAGATGTGAGGATGGAATAGGAGATAAAGGACTTGGTGTGGGAATCGGCTCGGCGTTCTTGCGATAAGCCGAGGACTCAGTAGGCGAGTTGAAGATTTCCTAAAGACATCGACGGATCAACAGAAATTAACATCTCCCAATCGAATCTCTCACTTCGAGAGAAAAGCTGGCGAAGTTTTGATAGAAGGGACCTACAGGCAGCATCACCAAATCGATCTTTTCCTGACCATCCGCGTTTTCAGATACCGTTTCCTGACCTCGGATCGCTTGGAGGATCATCTTTTTTGCATGGATTAAATTTGCTGATTTATTAGCTGTTATCGACCCAAGTTGGATCATAGCCAGGTTAAAGGCCTTGAATGAGGCAGGGATAACGGCTGGTTGCATTGTTAGTATCGGAATGAAGGAGGATCAATGCTCGTAGATGGTGTTAAGAGAAAGTGCGAAGAGATGGAAGTTTAAATTGAGGACTTGAACTGTCGGCCTTCTCCGACTGGCAACAACATTCTATCTCTCTTCTATCTATGATGTTCAACTATCATTCTGATTTGTTTGGTTTCAAAGAGTAAGACTGGTTGGATCCCAGTCATTGCGGCTTTCTCGTAGAAGAGCATATTCATTCAGCATTATTCTACCAAAAAGACTATACTATTTCAAAACGCCTGATACCCAGAGAGGCTGATCAATCATCGCTCTTTAACCATTCTCCAACGAAGTCGATCATCTCCTTATGAACTTTCTGGATACGCTCTGGCTCAAAAGCGGGGTTCGCAAGTCCATTCTGACAAACACGGGACGAAACGCCTAGTTAGTAGGGAAATCAATCATTAGGAGAAGATTGGCTGTATCTCAGCTCACCTCATCGTAGTGATGAACAGCGTCTATCAATACATTGGCCCGATGAAAGAAATCGAAAAGATGAAGGTAGATTCTATCAGCTCTTTAGTCCTAAGGAAAAAAAAAACTTGAATGAAGGACAAACCAGGGATAAGTTTGACAGGTCTGATGACTGTATCCTCCCTCTTCTTTGCGTAATCACTTTGAGGAGTTGCAGGTCTCCAGGGGTCCGAGTCCCCATCTATGATGGCCAATCGATCTTCAGAGAGGTCGAAATCCCCTAGATCGTTTACCACGCTTACATCTGGCCACTCGGGCACAGTCATGAGTTCTCCAGCAGGGAAGGCCTGATGAAGATGGACACATGACGAACACTGATGAGCTTAATGACGATGAGCCATCAATATAGGAAAGTGAAAGACCTTACTTGTCGACAGATCTTGGATGTGTAATTCAAGTTGATCCGATGGGATATGATTCTAGGTCCTTCAAGAGCTGTTGATCCATCGTGTTGTCTTATTAGTCGTATCATGATGCTGGAAAAAATGATTAAAATTCACTTACGAGCGCCTTGGAAGTAACCCCATTGAGTACATACTTGGAACAGCCTGAAAAAGATGAAAATGAAAACTCATTCGGGTCTGAGTCAAACAGACGCGACCTCTTTGGGGAGAAAGAAACGGGTACATACCACGCTCTCCAAGTCTGCATCCTGCTAACATCTTGGAACTTGGCATCATCGTGTGTTCCGAAGCACTTTTACCATGCAGAAATGAAACGAGCAATCGTATGATTATCAGCATATGATGGTTATCGAGAAAATGAATTTTTTCATTCGATGATTGGAAAGTGGACTCACCTGAACGACGTCCAGTTTCTTTTTCTTTCCTGTTTGTACTGAGGCGGTATCGTCCTTCTCAGGGCAAGACTGAATCTCTTTCTATAGAAATCACAGTCGATCCGTTCTCCGCGTCAGACTAACGAGGCTCGCCTACAAAGAAAAAAAAACCGAAGAGGAACAAAACTGAATAATACCTTGATGAAAGTAGCATAGTTCGCAATCAACTCATCCACAGTCAAAACTTCCTTCACAACTTCGGTGGAGCCAAGGGAAACGTTCTTGAGCGCATCACAGAACTCATAGAACTTGAGGGAACCAAGTTCGGGGTCCCAGTTCCGGGCTTGCCAATAACCCAAGGGCTCAGAAAGGACCGAAACAAAGCTGAAATTATTGAGTTATATGGTAAAGGTCAACCGAATTGTCTGTACATCTGTGTGATATCTCGAGGAATCTTAGAAAAGAGAGAGAAAGGGCGCTTACTCGTCATCCTCCAGATCTTCAAGCCCAAACTGAGCCTTGAGGTGTTGAGCACGGCGAGCTGCCTTCTTCGATGAAGACGCACGGTCCAGCGTCGTATCAACTGCCTGAACAACAGTTTCAATGTGACCAATCTATTGATAAAAGTACAATATATCAGTAATGCAATTTTCATGTGGCGATGGCAAACAAAATTTGAAGCGCACGCATTCAGGAGGACCCCAAACTCGAATAGCGTCCATGTATTCTGTATAATTTTGGATCGGTATCATAAAATTATTGTTAGCCTTGGGGACCAACTAGGGGTAATGAAGAGTAAACGAGGGGAAGACAAGAGCCTACCAGGGTAATAGACTTGTGCGTGAGTGACGGCAGAACTAGCGATAGCTCCGAAAACCTCGTTAGGATAGAGTTTTCTCATATGAGCTGCTCTGGCACCGGCGTAACTCCCACCGCTATAGGAACGGTCAAGTCAGCTTCAAGCCTGTGTTTGTACGGTTCGGATATGAAGTCGATGGATGAAGAAGGAGGATGAAGCGAGAAATGGACGAACTAGTAGATCCACTTTGTCTTCTTACCCTTTCCTCCAGTAAGATCTTCATGAATCCCGTCGAATTGAACGTTTCTGATGAACTCGGCCGAGTCTTCCAACGCTTCTTCGTTGTTCAAGAACCGAAGCGAGTCGGTTGATAGGTTGGACTTGGGCCCCAAGGGGAATGAGTAACCATAGTATCGGTGTTCAAGCACAACAGGGATTCCGTTGTATTCCTGTATACAGAGGTTTGAAGGCAGCATCAGCTGAGGGATGTGACATAAAAGGAAGACAAGGGATGAATAAACGGAAAAAGCATACTTTGGCCAACCGTTGAATGATTCCCGTCCTCAAGAAGTCCAATCGATTCGCCCCGCTAGTCTCCCCTCCATCTAGCACGAACACCGGTCCTCCAGGCTGATAGTATTCCAGATCAAACCAGTATCTTTGACAGAAAGTCTGGTTTACTGCATCCCTGTAGAATGGATCGTCTGTTTCAGGGATAAAATGAGAGACTGGCTGATAAAAACAATGAGCCTGAAATTCCTTCTCCCCCACAGCTCCGGTAGCGGACAAAACGGTTTGCCTGCTCATTCATTCGTTCATTCGCCCCAAAGTTACAGACGATCATTATCAGGACAAATCATATCTTCAAATAAATTTGCTATGTTTGAGTATGGATTGAACAGGCTAAGACTCACAGCGATGCATCGTCCCATGATTTCGCAGAGGGCCGATTGTTGACTTGCTCATCAACATTGATCAGATGTTGCAGTCGACCGATTTGAGGGACTCCTCCTCGAATCAATCGATGTTCATCCTGATGAGTTACGGCCGATGCCGCTATCGGTAGAGCAATAAAAATGAAAGGCTTTAGGCCGTACATGTAAACGAAGTGGATTGGATGATTGGCAACAGATGGTGAATGGAAGATGATGATCGATGTATGGCTCGCGAGGGTATCAGTTGAGTTTCGGTTTAAACAGTCGGCGATATCCGAATCCATCGATGTCTGCCACACATGCCTTCTACTTCGTGGTGAGTCCTCTTACATTCGTTGATCGCTGTATGATTCATAGTTCGTTTGTTTGTACATATACATAAAATCTAGTTTCAAGACACCTCAGGTGCTCTTTTTGTAAATACACAAGCTACTGCCGCCAGCGCCAAGAGACCGTTCGACAGACTGTAGAGCCGGAAAGTATGTTGACTGCCAATCAAAAACGAACATGCGGAAAGAAGGAAGAACCCGATCTGTAGAACTTGAACGAGCAGGCTACATGTAGGTTGTCTATCAGCGTTGAGTTTGAGGACATGAGTTGTGACAATCAGGGGACAAACCTCTTTCTGGCCTCATTTCTCAAGAACCCACCTCTCGCGCAAACCTCTACGATCAACAAACATCCCATCAAACCTACGATTGAACGGTCGGGCCCTCCCCATTCGACCCAACCACTCATAAAATCTCTAACCCAAACTATCAAGACCGCCCCGTTGAGAGGTAAAAGCCAAAGCATAAAGAAAAGCAGGGAAATATGAAAATTACTTCTCGAAACCGATTCCGATTCTGTCGATGAGACATCGTAACTGGCAGTCTTGACCGAAGAGTTGAGGGAGCAGGAACAGAACGTGGTTTGGAAATGGATCAGGTAGAGGACCAGAAAGGCGACTTGGTAAGGTAGTACGATGACCACCGATCCAAGAAGGACGATGATCGGGAGGAACCGAGTGATCGTGAAAGATGCATCGTTTTTCTCGGACGACCTGCGGTATAATGATTTGTTCATCAGAATTGATATCCGGGGGAGCTCGCGTACAAAAAAGTACAGTATGCCTCACCTGGCTTCTCTTCCTCCTTTCCAGATATTCAATCCTCGAGCACCGAGCCAAATGCACCCTTTCAGAATTCCGAGCATCACATTTACCAAACCAATTGAGACCCCCAAGCAGACTACATGGAACGGAACGAATATGAGCCCTGGCACACCTAATAGGAGCGCAAAGGTTCGCTGAGATGTTGGAAAGACGAAAGAGAGAGTTGTTTGAATTGAGGCAAGGGAAATAATTGCGAGAATGGCATGAACGGTGTAGGTCCGTATAGCGAAAGACATAGAGTCTACGAATGAAGGAAATACACCTGCGAATGCAATATATGATCATCCCACGTGAAGTCAGTAGAATGACTGAGGCGACAAGCACATCATCGCTGAAAGAACGAACCACTCGACCTGAATTGCTGAAGACTGATTCCCATCACAAATGCCACAACACCAACCGACCAACCTAGTGCCGCTGCTCTGTACCTTAATGCTACTCTCCCCAGACTAGCCTCCACATCAATTTGGACAAACACAAGTCGCTCGTCATCTTCGTTCACTCTACCATAGACATCTTTAACACACCGAGAAGAGGGGTCTTCCCACAGATCCAGGACAAAGCCCGAAGATGAGGAAGATGAGAAAGGTACTCCCGCCGAGTGAGAGTGAAGATAGACAGGTGCGGCTGACGGATCGGCATAGAAGGACTTTTCGTGGTTGAAACGATGTGATGAAATCGTATGATGTGAGAGCAAGGGCCGGAAAAGAGGCGAAGCTTCCACTTGTAGATGATAAAACAAGACTGATCAGATACGACGTCAGAGGGAAATCAAAACAAAGCCTATGGCGTACATGTGCATGAAGGCCCAGAGAAAGACACTTTGTAGACAAGTAAAGAGTGAGAGATGGCATTTATTAGAGAGACTTGTCGATGTAATCTGCTATTGACGCGCTGGAAGTGATCGATCACAACTCCCCCAAAAATAAACTCTGATGTTCGGTGATCAGCAAACATCAAGGAGACAGAAACAGCGTCCAGTGAGAAGTATAATATGAGAAAAATGAACATACTCCACGGACGATCATTTTGGACGTGAAGTGATTCCTTGTCTGGTTCACCAAAAGAATGCACGCCCCATCCCTTTCCGTCTGTTTCAACCAAGATCCATCGATCGCCTGGGTTCTCCTTGGACGACCTGTCTAACTTTCCCTGAAAGAAAACCATACCCTCCTTCTCGTCAATTCCTTCTCCAGGCAGGAATGCAGCTCGGTCCGTCGGTGACGGCGGTATAAGTTCGAGTCTTGTTGTTTGAAGCTGAGCGCATCTTAATGATATATCACCGATGGGCGATTTCCCAGACGATACACATTGAAAGATACGAGCTGATGGAGAAGACTCGGCGCCGATAGAATTGATAGTATAGGTTGACAAGAGATCAAACGTCGTGCTGTTTGGAGGGATGCGGTAAAGGAATGTCTGTTGAGAAGAAGATAAGCTAGATTCGAATCTTTCGCCCGCGTGAATGACTGTCGAAGGAAGGCTCTTCTTCACGAGGTCTTGATCTTGGTGAGCCTTGAGATCATTAGCCTTTGTCGGTTCACCCACCAACCACTTCACTGCCACTTCTTTCCTTTGACTAGCAGTCATAGGTCCCACGCCGAACTCTAACAATAACCGGGCAATCCTTGATCTGACCTGATGACACCATACCATGGCCTCATGATCGACCCCAGTCCAAGTCCCAATCATCCCACTTGTAAAGACCCCCAACCTGGTTTCATCTTCGCGGTCGTTATGACCAGAAGGAGGAAGCGCACATGCATCAGACGCTAAAGTTGGGTCTGCAGATCCTCCACAGACAGAGATCAGAGAAGCGTTTAATGAATGAGAAACGGGAGAATTGATAGAGGAGTATATCTGCTGCATAGTGTGATCCGAGGAGACCGGAGGGAATCTATGAGGCGTGGAGAGGGTCAAGATGACATGAACTTGAGATGGGTCGGAGAGAAGAAGGGTGGCTTGACGAGCCACAACTCCACCCATCGAGTGTCCCAAGAGGATGACTGATGTCGGCCGAGAAGAAGAGGGCAAGTGATCATACAAAGAGAGGATGTGAGGAATCGCCTGGGCTACATAATTCGATTGAGACAGAAGCGTCGGGCCGTGAAAAGCGGAAAGCGCTTCATTGAAGTCGGCTGAGTTCCAAAGATGAGAGGATCAAGTTTAGTGTGGCTCAGGAAACACAAAATGTAAAGAGTTATGGGTTCTGACCGGTGAAAAAGTCAAGTGGTTTGATTCCTCTTTCGATGAACGCTTTGTTTGAAATGAAGGGCCCAGTCCAGTACTGACGAGAGGCAGACGAAGCAATACTCCGAACTTGCATCATCGAACCAGCGTTCCCTGGTATGTACAAGACTGGTTGACCGTCCGGCTTTTGTAGATTGGTTTGCACAGTTTGAAAAATCAAAGTTGAGTTCAAGGACTTTCACACGCATGGTTAGAAGATAGCAGACGAACGCACTGTATGATCTCCATCCCAACCAACCTCCCTGTAAAGAAAGAGCTTGTATTTATCGGCTATGGGATGAACGGTTTTGTCGAAGGTAGTTATGTGGATATAGGATGGGGACATCCAAGACATTCGACAAGCCCATGACGCAAGTTGCGTCGACGAGGGCAGAAAGGGTGACCGGGCGGCTAGAAAGTAGACGAAGAGAAGCAAAGGAACTTGAGCGAGCAGAATAGGACGGCGCATATTAAGGGAAAGTGTAGCGAAGGTTTAGGCGGGATGTTAGACCGAAGCATGCGGCCATGTACAAGTGCTGGGTTCCCGATGGTCGGTCAAGATGCGTTGTGCTGACGACCAACTCGGACGAGGACTGTTCACCAACTCGTCGATGAAAGCAACATGATGAGTTTGCAAGCTAGTTCTCTCTACAGTTTAGACAAGAGAGACATACCAAGGCCGGCTGAAACTGTAGCAACTGCAACTCCCAAAAGACTGATAGTGAGCAAAGATGTCTATATGTGCTCTCGATGAGTTTTGTGAGTATGCTCTGAGGTCAGCTTTGAAGTGTATGTACTTGTGATGGTGAGAAGGTAGAACGTCATTAGAGAATTCTGTAATGGACGTATTACAAAAAGTTGTAGTTCTTCTCGTTCCATAAATCATTACAATCTTTCTCTAATAGGTGACTACAAAGATTTGTAGTCAGTCATTTAGAGGCTCGGCACTCATGCCAGTCTCGCGCTGGCTTGATGTCAGGCTTAGTGTCTCGAGTTCCACCTCACCAACATCTCTCTGTCTTTTCGTTTGACCCTTCCGACCCATCTCGCATCGAATACACAACACCTCAAGCCATTCAACCTTCCTTCTAACTGTCATCAAACTAAGCATATAATGGAAGAGATTGGCATCGAGCTGTCCAAGCAGGACCCAACGTTTCCTGCAGTGGTATCTGAAAAATCCAAATTGCTCGCCTCACTTCCTCAACAGGACGAGGAGCTTTACGCAAAGTGGAAGCGACTTGAGGGCCATGAAGAGTTTCTAGATCTCCAAGAGGTTCGTTTTGCAGTGCTTCATTCGATCGTTCTTACTTGTTCAGGCCGCTCCGTATGGTTGGGTGCCGACATCTGGGTGGCAGTTGGCATTTGAACGATGTCGGTCAACACAATTGAATGAATGGTGACGGTGGTATCTTGGTTCACGCTTCCATCAACGAAGGGCGTGCGATCAAGCGTGATGTAGAGTATTACAGAGGGAGCCAAAGATCATCATCATCGTTTCCTCAGACTCCACGAATGCTCAACCTTTTCCGGTTCCACGTTTTGCTATCTCCAGGAGTACATCATCTACGAGACTCACAACCTTCGTCGTGAGCTCCTTCGAGCTCAAGAAGAAGTTAAACGTATCCAGGTACGAGCTAATTTCTTCGGCAGTGTCTCTGTTTCGCTACTTCTTTGCCATCTATCATTCTTACATGCTCATATACTTTCTTCTCCCATGGTTTGTAGGCCGTTCCTCTGGTGATCGGTCAATTCTTGGAGGCTATCGATGAGAAGTACGGAATTGTAGGAAGCACAACAGGTCGGTCACCTATACTTATCTCAGCTTCATCTCAACGCTGGCTGACTTGGACGATGCTTTTAATACATGGCTCGACAGGATCAAACTATGTGGTCCGAATTTTATCAACGCTCGACCGAGAGCTTCTCAAGCCGTCATCTTCTGTGGCTCTTCACAGGCATTCTCACAGTTTGGTTGATATCCTGCCTCCTGAGGCTGATTCGTATGTCTCTGCCGTTCGAATGTCAATATCGGGCCATGTATGCTGATCGCAATACCCACTCTTGGACTTTAATTGCATACAACACGTAGATCAATCACTCTTTTGCGAGCAGAAGACCGGCCCGATGTCAAGTACTCCGATATTGGAGGATTGGACAGCCAAAAGCAGGAAATTCGAGAAGCTGTCGAGTTAGCCATCACTGAGGTGGGTCTATATTTAACATTTTATTGCCGCTATCGCCTGACTTCTTCTGATTTTCGATCCCACTGTCCACTTCTTTCATAGTTTGACCTATACAAAAAGATCGGTATAGATCCTCCTAGAGGTGTTCTTCTTTACGGTCCCCCCGGAACGGGAAAGACAATGCTGGTGAAAGCAGTAGCGAACTCGACCTCGGCTTCTTTCATCAGAGTCGTCGGTTCCGAGTTTGTTCAAAAGTACCTTGGAGAGGTCAGTCTTTTCTAGAATTTCTTCCAGGTGCAATTCAACGCTTGCTCAACATTGAGCCGCCTTCTTTGTACTATAGGGACCTCGTATGGTTCGAGATGTCTTCCGGTTGGCAAGAGAAAATGCACCAGCAATCATTTTCATTGATGAGGTCGATGCAATCGCCACAAAGCGATTCGACGCTCAGACCGGAGCGGACCGAGAGGTTCAGCGGATTTTGCTCGAGTTGTTGAACCAGATGGATGGATTTGACCAGGGATCCAATGTCAAGGTGCGTAATACTCCATTGTTTCTCGAGTTTGTTGAATCGTAACTGATACTATCGAGTACTACCAAATCAAATAGGTTATCATGGCCACGAACAGACAAGACACGCTTGATCCAGCTTTGTTGAGACCCGGTCGGTTGGACAGGAAGATTGAATTCCCGAACCCTTCGAGGCGAGAGAAGCGATTGATTTTCCAGACGGTAACATCAACGATGAACTTGGCGCCAGATGTCGACCTGGAAGATTGTTCGTGCTCTTTCTCCTCACTTGAGTTCTGTCACTTTAGTGGGCAAGATTACTAACCGTGACCTCGAGAGGGCATACGCATAGATGTCCAGCGACCAGATAAGTTATCATCGGCGGAGATTGCTAGTATTTGTCAGGGAGCTGGTTTGCAAGGTCTGTTGTTTTCTCTCCCCCCTCTATTGTTCAGAAGGCACGTAGGATTGGGCTGACGTTCTTTCCTTTTTGCACATGTAACAGCGGTGAGGAAGAACCGTTATGTAATTCTGCCTTTAGACTTCGAAGAATCCTACAAGAGTACAGTCAGGAAGGGCGACGACGTTATGGAGTTTTGTGAGTTGATTTTTATTTCAATCAGAGACCTCCTCAGGGGCCCCCAACTGACTCATCTTTGTCCATACTCATTCGTTTGCGTGAATGGCACAGACCGATAACGTGATGCGTCGCATATCAGAGGAGTCGACGGGGATGGCGAAGGACGAACTGTTTTTGGCATTGCATGTATTTTTTCCACCCAAATTTCAACGTTGGATGTCAACGTGTACCCCAGATAGAGGGACTAGACACACAAGAAAGATGTACAGGATGTTTCACAAACACAGGGATCCGAGATCGAGCGAAAAGCTATAAAATCATTCACTATCACTTCCCGCATCAAATGTCATCAACCCGTCCTCTTCTGTTTCCACCTCGGTCTTTGACAATCCACCCTTTGGTTTTCCTCTCTTTCCATTCGAACTCTTTCCGTTCGGTCCACCAGACGAGGCATCACCCTCCTCGGACAACAGTCGAAGTAGCTCGTCCATGTCAGGCGTAGCGATGAATCGAGGAGTAGGAGCAGAAGAAGAGAGAGTGGTGACCCGTTTTGAGGGAAGGTCGATATTGACGAATTGCTGAAGAAAGTCAAGGTGGGATCCAGCGTTGATCTGAGATCATCGAGCAAGGCGTTTCCAAAAAGGAGGAGGTCAGAAACTTGATTAGCTGACAGAAGGTAGAGGAAACGATGATGAAAGAAAAAGAGCAAAGAGACCGACATCGTATAAGAAGCCATCACCCAGTCTCATCTTCACTTTTCCTTTCTTTGTAATCAACAACGTCCCGACCTGACCCTCAGGCATCCTTTCCTTCTCTTCTTTCTCTTCCTTTACTTCTGCTTCTCGACTAGGCTTCTTCTCGGACATGTCGACATCTAAAGAGTCTTTGGCGGAGGTTTCTAGACTGGATTTCTTTGGGCTTGTGGAGGTGGTGAGAGGGTCGGCGCTGGAGGGATCTGAAAGTGGAAGGGGAAGGAACGTGGGGAATGTTCGTGGGAATTGGAAAAAGTAAAGCTGATCTGGTGGAACCTGTGTAGATTGACGAGTGAAAGATGTAGCAAATCGTCAGAGCTCTATTCATATTGTCACCCAAGAAGGACAGAAGCTAGAAAAGCAAGATGAGCGGTAGAAAAAAAAAGGAAGAGAGAAAGACGAACAGGTTGCCCATCCCAGCCAATGAAGTCACCAGCAACATTACTGTGTTCTTCCTCGTCTTCACTCTCGCTCAGATCCAAGGCTTGACCGAGATTAATCTCGTCCACCAACTCGTCAGCTTCATCGCCGCTGACGTCCATTCGATCGGTATCGGGCGCTCTGTTCTTTCCTTTGATGTGTTCTGGATTCGATGTTCATATCAGCAGATATAACAAGGCAAGAAGTATCTACATGCCAAAGGATGAGGAGAGTGAGAATATTCGAACGAACGTTTAATTTCTTTCCTCGAGCTAGATCTGACCGGGTCTCTCTTCAACCCTTTCGGAGCCAAGACATCCAAGCTCTCCAGATGCCCCATGTCAACGATCTCGACTCCTTGTTCTTGATCAGAATATTCTTCCTCCCCTTCCAAGTTTGGTTTTCTGTCTTCTGGTAGTTTATAGACCGGTGCTTGGCCGGGCTCGAGCATGCTTCCTGCCGAATGACCCGTTCGGACCATGGATTTCTTGCTTCCTGTAATGTCAGGGGATAATGTCCGAAAGAGGAGAGAAGCGGAGCGAAGCAAAGGAAATTAAATGATGAGCATGCAAGATAAGAAAAGACATAAATGATGATTATAGACTCAACTGATGTTACTTGGACCCATGGAGAACACTCCACTGGCAGTCATGGGTGCGATTCCACCTCTGGCAGAACTAGCGGCGCCTCTCCCTCTGAAAGACGCTCCAGATCCACCTCGACTACCTCTGCCTCGAGTTCGGTCATTCGTCCGGATGGAGGCCGTCGGTTCAGGGACAGCCGCCGTTCTGTTTGGTTCATTTGAAGAAAGAGTTTGTGCATGTCCGGTTCAGTCTTGGTTACCTTATTTTGCGGTGCACGACAATGAAGTCACTATGGTCTTCCATCCGGCCCGACGACGTGACAGAGCGGTACGAAGGGTGAAGCAAGAGGAACTCCAGGTAACTCATAGAAAAAAGAAGAACATACTCGGTTCTTTTTCGAACGGGAACAACAGGCTTGAACATCATCTTGGGTTTCCCAGCTTGAGCGGCAGGACCAGTCGAGCTGGTGCTAGTAGTGGCAGTTGTAGCCGAAGGTCTGGGCACGGTGTTCCCTACGATCGTCGGTTTCGCTGCTGACACTGCCGCTGCCGCTGCTGACGACGACGACGCAGAAGGGATCCTGGGTTTAACGTCTTTCCCCGGTGTCGGCTCCATTGATAAGTAATGTAAGGGGGCTGTTGGGACGTGGTTGCACACCGGATGATGGAAGGTTCTTGGATGAAAAATAAATTGACAATCTGGAAATTTCGGATTTTGTTTATTTTATTTTTATTTTTATTTTTTTCTAATGTTTAACCATCATCTTTTCCTCCTCCTCATCATCGACGACGACGACGACGACGACGACAATCAACACATACAACACCGACTGTCGCGAATCACTTTTGGGAAAGGAAAGGATGCAGACGTCCGAGCCAATCTCTGTTCAGACATCGCTGATCGACAATATCTCTCGTCAAATCTCACTCTTGCCTCACTTGATAGCAGCAGCTTCGCATCTATCTGTCCCAACCCAGGCGAGTCGACATCTTCCACCGTTGCATACGATCCATTCTGAGCTCGCCGCGCTCGATGGATCGCTAGCTACGCTGTGTGAACGGGCTCGAATCCATCAAGAAAAGTGGAGTCGGTTGGAGCGATTGAAGAAGGAGGTCGAACGGTTGGAGGTCGGGAACAGGAAGGTGTTGATCGAGATGGAGAGCGGGAGGAGAGAGTTGAGAGAACTAGTGGAAGAAGGGAAGGAGGTCGTTCGGTCGATCGATACAGCTTTCACTCGTTCGTCTTTCCGCCCACTGTGTTCTCTCTTGTGTGTTAGAGGTCATCTTCTGTAGGCACCGTGTTGATATCTGGTGATAACGGATCGTTCACCGTACAGACAAACAAGATCCACCGACGGTGCTCGCATATGCCTCGTCTCTCGCGCCCTACACGTCCGCCCCGCCCTCGTTCGACCCGTCGCTACCGCCGAGTGGAATATTCCGACCGCCTTTCCCGCCAGAGTCGACGCTCCGGAGAGGGAAACTTGGGCTGGGCGAGGGCTTGGGGGTCGTAGGTGTCACTTCTGAAGGTTCGTTCCCATGCCCATTTGCCTTGCTGCCGTATTGCTTCTCGTCCTGATCAGTCCTCACTCTTCTTTGCATTTCTTTTTCCTCTCGAATAGTGCCTGACGGACAGACATTACAGTCCGGTTTGCCGTCTCACTTGATGAACGGAATTTCGACAAATCGACCCCAGATGAACGACGAGATCTTTGACTTTGATCTGAATTCCGATCTGGATGATTAGCAGCTGTCCGCTTTTCATTTTCCTTTCAATCTGTTGCGCTTAGTGTTGTGTTATACTCTTTGTACAGTATACTCTTTTTTCTCCCTCTTTTGTAGCGCGCTTGAGAGGGAATATATGTTATTATCAAGAGAAGGGCTATCGAGTCAGACGAGGTCATGTACAGTCGGAAATCATCCTGGGTCCGTCCCGTCTGATGAGACCGACAGAACAAAGACCTCGAGTGTTTTGAATTTGAAATGCTCATTTCTGATAAGTCTACTCGATACACACACGCACATACACGCGCACACATTCTCATGTTCTTTACTTCGTTCGGATCATATTGGCCAACATATCCTAGATTCGGTACCAGCACAGATGATCATCAAAGTGTCAGCCACAAGAAAATAAAAAGAAAGGGATCAGAAAAGATCAGCACGAGTTCAAAAAAGGAACATTGGACGAAAGAAAGAGAGAAAGCAAGAGAAGATCTCGGGAACGCACGAAACTGTTTCCGTCCGGCTGCAGATCGATAAACTCGGGCTCTGGCGCTTTCTTCTTCTTTGCGAGACTCAGCCGGTCGAATGCGTCGTACTCGCCTCCGTAGTCAACCTTCCGGACGGGCCTGGTCCGGAGGAGCCCGTAGTCGAGCGTGATGGTCTCTATCCGCACGGCCGTCGGCGGGTTGGTCGACTGGAGATGCACGAGCTGGTCTCTGCGTAGGAGGATAAATTCAGATTGTTCTTCGTCAGACGTGGAAGCAACACGCTCATGATGGCTAGCTTCCACCAGGACTTGAAAAACACTCACGAATGCAACCACCGGTCTTCGTAATCCTTGATGAACTCTGCGAACCCGCCACGATCACTCTGGAGGAAGATGTCCCACATGGTTTCAAACTGGGCGACGATCCGGGCGAGACAGCTTTCCATGGTGGGTAGGGGCATGGGTTCTTCGGATGAGTCGGCCGGGATTTTCGAGTTGTAGTCTTTGACAAGCGAGACAAGCGAGGTTGTTGGGCGCTCGTTAAGGATGTTGATTCCACAGCCTTTTAAAGACGATAGGAGGTGTTAGTAAGATGACAAGCTAAGGACAAAGATTTAATTTTTTTTTTAAAGCCAGATGAAGCTCACCAATGATCAACTTGAATTGACCGCCACACCAGTTGGAATGAACCAAGACTCCACCCAGCTTGAGCCTTTCCTCCTTTCCGTCCTTTTCGGTGATCACGTACACGTCGTTCGGCCACTTGATCCTGATCCGGAGTTTGCCTTCGTCCCGGGCGCAGTTCGGTGCGGGATCGAGCGCCTTGCAGATTGCGAGAGCCATCAGGTATTGGACGAACACGACCTTCTGGGCTTGGGCCGAGGGAAGAGAGACCACGGTGGAGAACTGGAGACAGCCGGTGGGTGAGAGCCAGACGTTGCCTCCTCTGCCTCTTCCAGAGAGTTGGTAGCTCGCGAACGAGATGATCGGGGTGGGCAGCGCCAACAGCAGTTTGGGATTTCTGCAAAATGATTAAAAGGTAGGACGTATGAAAATCTCAATGTTCTTTGCAGATATGTACCAGGCGTGATGTATGTACGACAGGCGCAATCAGATTGTATATCGAACTTACTTGTCGAGCATGGTTTGGGTACTGGTGACCGCCTCGGCATACATCATTGCGTCACCTAGTCTCCAGGTCTTGGGATCGACACCGGACCGCCGGGGCTGTCTCTTTCGATCGAGCTCCTTCCAGAAAGCAGGCCAGTTCCAGAGGGGTGTCCATCTTTCGTTGATAACCTTGGTGTGGTCGTCAGGCGAGTCGCACAGAACGACATGCTTGACCAGGAGGTCGTCCATGTTGGCGGCCTGCTCTGGGGTGAGCGGGGTTGACCGAACAGAATGAATGAGGTCCTTGATGGAAGGATGATTGGAGGATTGGTAGTGATGGAGAGTATCGTTGGCGTCTACCAGGACGAGAGGTTGGTAGTCCAAGGTGGAAGCCACAGAGGTGGGATGTGAAGATGTTTCGGGAAGATCGTCTTCTGGTTGTTGGAACTGTGGGCTGAGCGCCTCGATGATGGACTGGACGATGGCGGATGACTTTGGATGGGTCATGAGAACCTGGGGCAACGGCTTCGTCGGGTGTTCGAGATCAAACTCGACGGCTGGGTCGTCTGATGCGGAGGCACCGTCAGTGCTGGTTATCGGCCTGGGCAACAACGGCGGGGGCGGATGGACACCGAGGAGAGCGAGATAGCCTCTGACGAGGTCAAGTCTGGCCTCCTCGGCGGCGAGGATGTGCTCTTCGTCCTTTAGGCCGTTCGGCATGGAGGCGAGAATCTTTTTGAGTGGCTCCGTGAGCAGGGTGTACTCTGGGTGAAAGCCGAGAAGGATGACGGTTCCCTGACCGTGTTTGATGAGGATCCCGGCGTTTGGCTTGTCTGGGTGATCAACGAACTTTGCAAGCACAGTTGCACCGGGAGGCATGGCACCATCCGGAAGGGGGGAGATAAAGTGACCTCCGCCGTTGTAGTACAGGCAGGTCGCTTGGAGGGCAGGATCGACATCCGAGTCGCCTACGTTGGCGAGATGGGCGCCGAGCTCAGTGCCATACTGGAACCCGGGGAAGACCGGTCCGTGGCAGGTGCCAGGCCAGAAGGCAAGCTCCCGGTCGCCGACGACCTCTAGCTCGGCATCTCCGGGGGCAAAAGCGACGTGGGCAGAGGCATAGTACCCACCAGCGCAGATGCCAAGGTAGGAGCCACCGGACTGGACGTAGTCTCTGATCCGGGCGTTCCCGTAGGCGCCAATGTGTTCAACGTAGGGCAGATCTCTTCCGCCGGGCAGAACGAGCAACGCACAGGATGCTGGCCATGGGTCCGCCAGGAGAGAGTGAGGCGTGAGGTGTGAGACGGTGTAGTGCTGGGAGAGCATCCGGGAGAAGCAGTGAGTGGTTTGTGCGAGGCATGTAGCCGACACTCCCGGTCCCGAGTAGATCAGTACTGCGAATCTGCGAGGCATGGTTAGGAAAGGCAAGAAGGGTTAAAGAGACGACTGAACGATCAATCGATGGGTCGATGACAGGAGGAAGAGAACCACCAGCGAAAGAGATGAAACAGAACGAGTTAGAGGTAAGAAGGGAAAAGACTTTGGGGGAAAAGAAAGAAAAAGCTGATGGTCCGACAGAAATTTGGGGGGGGGGGAGAAAAAGGAAATTGATGGAACTCAAAGATTAGAGATCTCCGGGGAGAAGCGGCGAGGGAGGGAGCCGATGGAAAGCTGTGCTTCCCACGTGGCCACCCGCGTGTTCTCGGTTCGTCTGCGTTTGTTGGGCGGCTGGGGGAGTGTCAGGATTGACTAGCGAGGTGGTGGTAGAAGAGCGCAACAGTATGGACATGGTGTTGGTGGGTCTGGCGGTGTATGCTTCGATTTGTTTCACGGTTGGCATGCGTTATCATCGATGGACATCACCAGAGGTACTGGAAGGGGTTATGAAGAAGGGACTGTATTGGAGTCTGTATTCTGGCCCAACGATGACCCTCTTACGATACGATTCTCAGTACGAACTTGCGCGTACTAGCAGCTCCATCACTACAGAGAATATCGCATCGAAACAGCAAGAGCGCAAGAAAACAAACGAAGACACATGGTGAGCAAAGACATGAGAGAGCAGTGAGATCGAGTGGATGGTGAGAAGGTTGATTGGAAGGATGGTCACGTGTTTGATATATCACGTGATGTGGCAAAGAGGCAGCGACTACAGCTCGGCCGAAGAGCAGAAGAGCGGTGGGGTGATCGACAGGGTGGCAGGTGGATCGCAGGGCTGTGCAAGGAGAGAGCTGTCCTTGTGTGTATTGTAGTGTGTTCTGCTCAGCCGAACGAACACTCAGGGCTGCCCAGGAACACCCAGAGAAAGGCTGCTGGTAAGGGCGCCCGCAGTCCCTTTGTGGCTTTGGGCCAGGGCCGGGGCGGGGCGGGGGAAAACTCGTTAGGGTACTGGGCGTTCATCCGTTCCTGTCATAGGCACATCCGCCCCAGCAAAGTTGTTCCTAATCAAGGGGAATTCGGAACTCGGATTAAAGTTCTGTGCCTGAGCGCTTGTTACTGCGCTTCACCTGCTGCACACCCTCTCCCTCCCCCTGCCCTGGCCCCTGGGCGATCCCTCCTCTCCACCGAATCATCGATGAATCTGCATGGCTACGCCTTCATGATTGTCCGGTATAAGGATTGTGATCTGAAAAGAACTTGGTCGCAACCCATGATGTAGCATGTACCGTAGTAGTCTTTGAACCGGATAGAGCAGATAAAAGACAGACCTCCTCCGCTAGACACAGCGTAGTCCATATCAATCCTGAATCCCTCGTCTATGCTCTTGTTCATCGTCTGCTAACCTGGTCCCCGTTTTTTGTACTGACTATCAATCTTGTTTACCTGCGCTCCTGTCTTCGTTGAACTTGATCAATTAGCTTCAGCTTCTGACCGTCAGTCCTCGAGATCATGACAAGTCATCTATACCGTTGCCCGTCCCGTTATCAGCACCGGCCACGCCCAAAGACGAACTCTTAATCGACGATCGCCTTTTCAACCTTGACCAAGTCGCATGTAGTCAACTGAGCTATGCAGTCTGCTCCATCGGGTCCCCAGACTATCACGACAGAGTCGGGCTCGGTGATCACAGAACATGCTGACCTGCTGGATGAGCAGAACTGACCGAGCATCACCCGAAATAAATCCTAGATACCGAATGTGATTGAATAAGCACTGTCCTTTGACCGATCTGTCTCGGCGTGGGTCCTGCACTGATCCCCGGCTCATGTCGCTTGATCTGTAAGCAATGCCCGGACGACATTTCAACCAGACTTGTAGAGTTGGCTACCGGGTTGACCATTGGGCCATCGTCTCAACACGCCCAACCATATATAACGAGACCGTACATCTGGCCGTCATCCGTCACTCTGCTCGTCTTGTCTTCCGTCACTCAACCTGTTCCATCACCCACTGTCCATTACCTATCACCCATCACTCATCACCCGTCAAGTCTCGGATCATACCAACAAGCCATACCTCTGCAGCCATGTCCGACACCACCGTATATCTCGGTCAGTCCTGTGCTTCCCTGCGTGCTTCTTACCTGCTTCTCTTCTGACTTCTCTTCTGACGTCTCTTTTGCCTTTCTGCGGGTTTCTCTTCTCGCACCGCGCTCACACCATCCCCGACGCCTTGTCTCACCTTGCCTCGCCTCTGCAGTCACCGGCGCCAACCGAGGGATCGGCCTCAGCATCGTCAAAGCACTCGCTAGCAACCCTGCCAACGTCATCTTTGCCGGGGCTCGGACTCCTGCCAAGGCGACTGCCCTCCACGAGCTCGCAAAGAGCAGCCAGGCCAAGATCAACGTTATCGGCCTTGTGTCTGCCGACACGGAGAGCAACCACAAGGCAGCCGAGGAGATCAAGAAGGCCGCCGGCAGAGTCGATGTCATCATCGCCAACGCGGGTGAATGCATAACGTTGTCTGGTCGACGGCGTAACACTCTGAAATAGCTACTCTGATTGAAACTAGTTACTGACGAGATGTTGTATTGATCCACCAAACGTTCTCAGGTGTTGGTGCTCCTGAAGCTGCCCAATTTGTGCACGAGTCGGATCCTGCGCAATGGACCGCCCACTACGAAGTCAACGTGGTCGGACCTGTTGTGCTCTACAAGGAGTTCTACTCACTTCTTCGGGCCTCGAAGGTTGCAGCCAAATTTATTGTCGTCTCTTCAATCGCTGGATCCTTGGAACTGGCTCCTCAGTTCGACAAGCCATTTGGAATATATAGCACATCGAAAGCGGCGGTCAACTATGCAACCGTCAAGATCCATCTAGAGAGCAAGGACTTCGGACTTATCGCGTTCCCTCTGCATCCAGGTCGGTCTCCTTATATGCGCGCTTACGCTTCTCCAATTAGATGGAAAGAGGAAAAAAAATATCTAAACTTGACTGTTTCTTTCTTCGTTCCTTCTCTTCATTAGGTACCGTCAAAACCGATATGTTTGATGCGGTCGTGAAAAAACTGTTTCCTGATGGTAAAGAGAATCCGTTTGCAAATCAAACGATCAGCCTTGAGGAAAGTGCGGAAGCGATCCTCAAGGTCGTCAACGAGGCTACTAGGGAGTCTCATGGAGGAAAGTTTTTGAGCTACGACGGCTCAAACTTGCCCTACTGATACTGACGAGGGCTGGATGCATGTTCTTGCGGAGACTGAGAGATCGTCTGTATGAGTTCACTTGTATATCTATATATGTCTGATGATTTACGAACCCCCATATATACTCGCTGTCATCGATACTATGAACGAACAGCGCCGCTGACTGATGCTCACAGCGTTCTAGCGACTAGCACATCTGAAAGACTTGATCTACGCTGACATCGAAAGAACAAAACGCGAACAACTCATAAAGAGGCGAGCGCAAAGGTAGAACCTCAAGCTCTTACAAGGCGAACAGTCTACAAGCCATGTGTTCCGCGCATGTTCCCCCAGGAGATACATGCCGGGCACCTTGCCACATTGAATGACACAGCCTGTCAGGAACCAGAGTTAGGTAACATATACACGACAGCGTGACCATGCTCACATTCCATTATTCATCAAGCCTTCCATTTCGTTATGCTCCTTCTCCTCACCTTATGCGCTTGATAATCCTTCTCAGCTACGTTCCCTTGATTAGTGATAGGATTAGCGATATGGATTAGTGATCTGTTGCTTGATAATCTCTAGTTGATAATCCTGTAGTTTAGTAATCGAGTGGCCACCTGGTTGCCACTTCATCGTAGCTAGAACACATAAAAGGATCGCGTGCGCGCTCCTTCAAGATGTGGTTCTTCAAGTTAGGATCCTTGTTAAATAACCTAGTAGCTACCAGTGCTATTCAATCACGATTCATCCTCTCTTCCCTGAGCCTGGAAGCCTAAACCTCCACGCCTCGAGCATCCCTAGTCAACTACAGTCACCTTGCGTAACCCTGTAACCCGGCCCCTTACACAGCCTGCTTAACAGCTGTGCACGTCACGTGACACCTTCTTGTTGTGATGGTTTCCTCTGCTGCGCCTTCCGCCCACGCCTGCCTTCACTTTTCACTTCTCCCTCCGTCTTGGGACTCGAGAAGTTGACCCGCCAGTGTCTGTTCCAGCATCGACGTCTCTTTGTGTGTGTGCGTGTGCGTGTATCTGTGTCTGTGAGGTGCTTGGTGAGTGTGTTCTCTTGCCGTGTGTGTGCGTGTGTGTGTGTTTTTGTACGCGTGGGCGTGAAAACAATCGCCCACTCAGGAGAGCTTCCTCACTAACTCGCCTCTCTTTGCTTCTTCTTCTTCCTCCTTTCTCTTTGCCATCCGTCCAGTGGTCACCTTTCTGTTCTCTCACCATCCTTTCTATAGCCTTCCTCTGTTCTGTTCCTTGGGACGCGTCTTTGTCTTTCTCTTTCTTCGAGCTTGAAGCTTGAATTCTCATAGATTCACCCGCGTTCACACCATCCTCAAGAGCCCAGGTCTCTTCAGGTCGTCCTCTCCTTCTATCTCCCCTTCCTTACTCGATCGTCAATCTTCCCATGTTCATCCTCTCCTGGCTCATCGCGGTCGCGTCGGTCGTGTCCATGGCCAGGTCGGTCGTCGCACAGGACACCTCTTCCGGTGCTCCCGTTCTCGTCTACCCAATCCAAACCCAAAAGCCTCCCATCGCTCACGTCAACCACGCCTTCAACTTCACTCTTCTTCCCGGCACTTTCACCTCTTCCCTTTCGGCCTCGACGCGTGATTTAAATTACACCACCTACAACCTTCCCTCCTGGCTCCAATTTGATCCACTCGACCTCGTCTTCTACGGTGAACCTTCGAGCACCGACTCCATAGGCTCGCTCAATATCACCCTGTCCGCCTCGGAGGGCACGCTCTCCACAAACTCCACCTTCAACCTCACCACTATTGCTAGCCCACCGCCTTATCTGGCCCGGTCTATGGCCTCCCAGCTCGTCAACAACACTCAGTCAGTCTCGTCGGCCACCATGCTCGCCTCCACCACCGGCGTTCTCATCCACCCGGCTTATTCGTTCTCTCTCGGCTTTGTCCGCTCGTCCGTTGTGTCTACCCAAAACAAGATGATCTACTACTCTGCCATGACCTCCGCCTCGACAACTCTCCCTGCCTGGCTCACTTTTGACAATACCACCGCGACCTTTAACGGCGTGGCCCCTCTCGCCCAAGGCGTTTGGAACATCGTTCTGGTCGGCTCCGAACAAGAAGGCTTCGGAGACGTCAAGGACACCCTCACCATCGAGATCGGCACACACGCTTTGGATCTCATCGACAACCTGCAGACCGCGTTAGGTCTCGCCGACACGCCGCTCTCACACCAGGTCGAGATAGATGGCCTCAGGTTGGACGACAACACTATCGACAGAAAAGACGTCGTCGCCTCGGTCGACCTCGTCGGTTACGAGGATTGGCTTTCGTTTGATGGGTGAGTCGTTGTCTTTTTCTTCTTTTTTTCCTTCCTTATCTTTGACTTTGTCTTTGTCTTTGTCTTTGTCTTTGTTTTCTTTCGCTCTTTATGCTCTGCTGCTGACACCATTCTATACTTCGACTTTCTCTTCCCAAAAGTACCAACCAAACGCTCTCGGGGACCCCTCCGTCGGGCTACATCAACGGAACACTCCTCCCGATCAATTTGCCTATCACCTTGACATCCATCAGCACTAATGCTTCCTACCTCTCCGTCCTTCCTTTGGACATCCACCCCTTCCCGTTCTCCTCGTTCGTCCTCGCAAACACAACGGCGGTCGCCAACAGCTCGTTCACCTACTCTGTCCCCCCACACCTAACGAATCAGTCGTCCTTTGACTCCAAAGTAACCACGCTCTCCGCCCAGGTCTCCCCTGTGGAAGCCCAGCATTGGCTGTCGTTCGACAAGTCTTCAGGTTCTCTTGTCGGCGTACCCCCCGGGTCGGCAGACTACGACCTTATCGAAGTCATCTTCACCGCCACAGATTCGAGTACCGGTTTGGCCGGCCAGGCCAGTCTCGGCCTCATGCTTATCGGAACGAACGTCGTCCCTTCGACTACTACCACTAACTCGGGTTCCCCCACCTCGACTGTTCTTGGAGATCCTTCCACCGGTGGCCTCTCCACAGGAGCTAAAGCCGCTATCGGAGGCGCCATCGGCGGTGCCGTCGCCTTGATCCTGCTCTGTCTCTTGGGATTCTGCTGTATTCGAAGACGAGCTAGAAAAAAAGTAGAAGCCTCCAAAGACGCGTTGGACACCGAGAGAAAGACCCGATCGAAAGCGGCAGCGGCTGCGGCAGCCGCGGGAACCGGTGGTACGAACGCAGAGGGCGAAATGACCAATGTTGACCTCGGACCGGATCCATTTGCGGTGAGCAACAACCGAAAGTCGACCTCGTCACCTATCCCGACTCTTCCCCTTGGATCCACTCGATCCAGAGTGACGCCCACTCCTAACGGTCTTCATACCGTCGCCCTAGGAGAAGACGGAGCAAGGCGGCTCGACGTCATGAATGGCTTGTTCGCATCCACCGGTGAGACAGAGGACCCGAAGGCCATGATCGCTAAGGATTCTTCAGGTCTCGTCAGCTCCTTCCTCACCAGAACCCTTTCCGGTCGAAGTGTCATCTACTCGGACGAGGCGTTCGATCATCAAGGAAACCTGGTCCATTCGGACTCGATCGTCATTGTTCCCGAACCGCTCGGACCCGTCGAACCCGGTTCACCCCCAGACCCGACGGATTCTGACTCGACCACGTTCGACGACGGTGTTGATAGCGAGAGCAGAGCCAGTTGGGAGTCCTCCGAAAGCTTCCGTTGGACGAGTGGCGACGTCGGTTCGAGAGATCCGCTCCCGGCCGACTCCTTGGGACCCCCTCGGCCTATCACCGAGCAAGGAAGAGATCTCACATCGTCCACCTTCGCGGACGCCGCCGAAGAAGAAGCAGCAGCAGTAGCAGCCAGCGGACCCTCGGCCTCGTCATCTACCAATTCGCTGTCGAATGCTGTCGGCCCGGCCGGGTTCATCAGGTCGTCAAATAATTTCGGATCAAACACCTCGATCGCTTCCCCGTTGTCGAGATTCGGCGATGCTTCCTATCCGCATGGTTTCAACATCGTCCAAGAGGACGAAGAGCCAGAGCTGGAGACCGGACCGTTGGAACGACCGACCTTCCCGAGGGACGACTCGAGGTTTGCTTCTAGTGAAGGTGACGAAAGCTGGCAAGCCAGCTCCGGTAGCGGCGGCCCCGCGGTCGCTGATGATTTCCAGCCGAGGCCGTCGTTCTCGGGCTCGAGCTCGGAAGAATCGCCGACCAGGACGTCGATCTCTACCAGACCACGGCCGAGATGGGTTCCGTCGAGAGAACATCTTCCCACCGTATCCCACCAACGAGATCGTTCTTTCCAGGCAGAACATGTCGGCGGTAGCAACAGCGGCCACCAGACTGGTCCCTCGACCTCCTCCCAGTATTCTCAAGCCCGATCACATCTCGAACCGGAAAGCACGGTAGAGGGCGAGGACGGAAACGCTAGTTTCGCAGATGCCGAGGAGCTTGTCGATAATTACGGGCAGGACGGCTTCTCCGGCGAGGACGGTATCAACGGGAGAGGAGTCAGTATCTACGGATCCGGAAATTTCGGAGAGTTGGGATATCCTGCTAGCAGTGCTATCTATTTCGCGTTCGTTCATCAATTTCGATTTTTACTTTCTCCTTCATTTGTTTCCTTGTTCTCTGAGGCTAATCAAAAATACGAAAAAAAAATACTTCCTCGATTTATTGCACACAATAGAGAACCACCAACAGAACCATACTCACCACCACACCGACCGACATTTCCAGACTCGGATCCAGACATCGCAAAAGGCTCGATACGAGCAATCCCGATGCTTGGTCAGCCGTTACGCACGCCTGATTATGAACGGGAGCTTTGAGTAGCAGTCGGAGAGAGAACTGGGACCCCGGGAGGGTCCAGATGCCGAGTGCCGATGTATCTCGATCGACGAGAGCGAACGTCGAGTTGAATTCTACGCCCTGTGGACACTTTTGTTTTTCTTCAATTTTCTTCTTTCTTTCTCTCTTTCTTTCGATTCTTTTTCTTCCAATCCAATCGCCTTATATAGATTATGCTTTATCCTTCTTTTTTTCTTTTTTTTCAACTTTGACTTTGATCTTTTTATTTTCGTTTGATTTTCGTCTCATGTTGAATTGTCTCCGGAAAGACTCCTATCATCTCCCTTTTTTCATACTATCTGATCTCTTCATTTCATCCACCTTTTGCTGTCGGCATGTGGTTTCGACACGTTACGTCCGTTTGGCCTGGTCGTCCAACTTACAACGTCCTTAATCTTTTCTGTTCTAACTTTCCTTTTCCTTCTTAATCTCATCTCATCTCATCTCGTCTCCTTCGTTATCTTTCATCTATCGGTCTTGTCCTCTCCTCTTCTCCCCCCTCCCATCTTTCTTGTCTTTTTATGGTGTCTCACTTTGTTTCCTTCTACTTACTACCTCGGATTGTTTTCGCTCTTTCTTAGATACATGTAATCTCTACTATATTCTTTTTTCCCGTTATATCAATTCGTTCAGTCATCAAGAAGTGCGCATCGTAATAGTTTAAAACTCAATAAAGACAAAAAAGAGGGGGCTTAGAGAGAGAAGAGAAAAAGAGCAAAGAGGGAAGAGGAAAGATAACAGAGTCCAGGATATACAGAATGATCGTAAATCAGTCGGTCGGTCGGTCGGTCGTTCGGTCGTTCGGACGGACGAATGGGTGCCTGACGTAATTGACAGTTGGTATGAATCGTCCATCGAGATAAGAGGGGTTGCACATGGTATTACCAGCCGTGAAGAGAGAAGGATGAAAGATATAGAACGAGACAAGAAAACGGTCACAAAGATCACGGTGCCCGGTAGAAACGCGTACGAGATGAGATTTTGCCTTAAAAACACTATTCCGAACGAACGAACAGGTAAACATGCGCAAAATTAGTCTTCCAATTAAACAGATCGACGCACACCGAGAATGACTGTCTTGAGAATGAAAAGACGACAGAGATAGGGAAGAGACGAACATTGAACTTTGATTTCCGTTTCTTCAACTCCTTCAACTTGAGTTCCAACTCTTTTTTCGCGTTTTCTTTCTCCGCCCGCTCATTCTCCGTCTTGATGATAGCACGCCGGTTATCCTCGTCAATTGAACTCTTCACCGAGAGAACTCTAGATTATAAGAATGTGATGCGACATGATGAGCTCTTCTTAATGCTGGTACAAGGGAGAAAAGGAAGGCGAAAGTAAAGGTAGAGGGGTACGTACTCGGCTCGAGCGCTGGAGAGGAGAGAACGTAACGTATCACGTTCCTCAGCCGCTCGGTCTCGTTCTTTAGAAAGATCGTTTGCAGACAGCCGAGCCTTACGGAGAGCTCGCTCGGAATCATTCTAAGTCAGGTCAAAGGGAGAGCATTCTTGTGAGCGCACATACTTCTACAAACAAGAAGAAATGAACTCGATACATACAAGAGATGCCTCGAGAACGTTGACAAGATCAATGTTGGCTTGTAAATCAGATTCGCAGTGAACCAGTCGTTTCTCGAGACTGATAATCGTCTGTTTGCACTGATCCAGTTGCTCAATGAGTTGAGGCGATTGTTCTTCTGGAATGAAAGTTCGCCGACCTGTCGTTTCAGAAGATGGTCTGTCCGACTGTAACGGCCCATCATTGGCCAGATTGCTTGAACTTGTCCTGTGACGATTCAACATAGACGATTAGTCAGTACATGATCACCCATATGTCACATGTTTCAAACCACCGACCTTGATAGTCTTTCTCTTGTGATCATATCTTGTCGGAGACGTCCTTCGGTCAGACCAATCATCTCGAAACTACCACGCTTGAGTTCCGCCTGAAGTTGACTGAGCACCGATTTTTGCGCCTCGATCGTCCCAGTCAAGGCATCTCGAGCAGCGATCATATCCATCGTTTCCCGTTGGAATTTATCGAGACCTTCGACCTTGGCTACCAGCCTGTTAAGCTCTGACTTTGTCGACAGTTGTTGTGTTCGTTCCTCAGCAACGACATCCTCCAAATCCCGAATAGTATCGAACGTGCTAGACAATTCATCCTCGAGCCTTTGAACTTCTTCCTGATGGGCCGTCTGAATCAAGATCTTTTCAGCTCGAGATGATGACTGGGTAGAGTACAGCTCTTCCAGTTGTCGTTGAAGATCCGATCGTTTCCTAACCTCTGCGTCCAGCTCAACCTAGTTACAGAGTCAAGGTGGGAACGATTGACCCAGTATAATATAACAACCAAGAGATAAGACGTACTTTGTGAAGCGCGGTCTGGGCTTGTATCGATTTGTTCAGAGTTCTGATATTTTCTTCGAACGCATCGGTTGCCTTCTGGTGCTCGTCAAAGAGTTTGACTGCCATGGAACCATGTTTAATTTTATCTTCATCATGATCAACCTTGGCCTGAGCTAGCTCTTGCCTAACGATACGAATCATTGACGTTGACGACTGAGCCTGCTTTCGAGCGGCCTCTGATTGAGACGCCAGGTGCTTTTCGTGCTCCGCCTTGGTTCGAGCTTCTGAAGATGCTAAGGCTTGCTCTCGATGGCGAGATTTCTCAAGCTGGTTCATCAAATCTTCAGACCGATCTTCAACGGCGACCAGTTCTTTGCGTAGCGCTTCAAGCTCTGCTGAGACATTTAATGCCTAAAAAAGAAAAAAAAACGTTCAGAGCTACTTAAACAAAAACTCTGAGAATGAATATATCTTACTTGGTCACGGTTCAATGCTGTCATCTCTGCGTTCTCACGACGTAGCTTATCCACCTCTGCCTGCAGTGATTCATTAGCCTCTCGGTGGAAAGTGTCTTTTTGAGCCATCGACCTGAACGTTCGCACAGAACACATCAACTCCAGTCAAAAAAAACGTATACAGATGAGATGCACTTACTTCATGAGCTCATTAACCACAGATCTTTGTTGCTCGCTATCGTCAATGGATGAGGGCGCTGTGAATCCGGATGTGTGGGAGGCGGAGGATACGTTGCCGTCTGAGTTTGAACTAGACACGACTGGGGAGGAAGATATTGATGCTGAAAGTTGGCTCCGTAAATCGTTTTCCAATTGGGAAATCTCTGCATCGCGTGATCTCAAACTCTGTTTAAAACCAATCACGGAAACATGGCCAATCCAATTCAGTATCGTCGAACATCATCCTCTGATTCAATAGACTCACATTTTGCAAACTCATGATTTCGTCTTCAAAAGATTGAGCGGAGCGCTCAATCTTAGCGGAAGTTGTTTGTACCGGGGAAGTGGTCAGGAGGCTCGGAGCCATCCCGGCCCAGTTGGAACGCGACGGCTGCGATGAAGATAACTAGACCAATGTAGACAAGATGAAGGTACAATTGTGTTATTATTTTCGCTCGTATGAGTTCTCATATCAGCGCTAACGTACCTCCTGCGATGGAGACATAAGCCTGTGTTCGTGAACATGGAACACAAGTATGTCAGACTGACGTCTCGAATGATGGTTGAAATTCAATAAAACTAGAACGAAAAACTCTGGTTATACTAACATAGATTGCTGTTGCCCACTTCCCCTGAAGCCAAAACCCTGGCCGCTTGACGATGGTGTGGTGAGATTTGACCCGGACAAAATAGGGACCGAATCTCGTCCTCGGTCCCCTCCAACTCGTTGACGAGATGAAGGACCTGGTGAGACTGATTCTGACGAATTTGATCTTGAGAATGATCGGGGTACCTTCGCCGGGTCATTGGAGGAGACGGAGGAGCCAGACACCGAGCGACGGAAGATAGCGCGTGAGCCGACTATAGGGTTATTATCGTCCACTTGCTTCGCCAAGTCGCCGATCTCTTTGAGCGCATCTCTATAACACCAGGTATCAGATTGTGAGTGAATGAAACGTTGACTGAATAATGACTAACGACCGACATACCGATATTTCAAGGAGATGGTCTCCAACTCAATCAATGTTGTTGCGTGTGTGACCTGAAGGTCTTGCAACTGACGTTCCAGACTATCGACCGTGGAAGAAGTGGTGGACAACTGAACGAGACCGGTGTCTAGCGAGGAATCTTGACCATGCAAGACAATTTCGGGAATCTTGGAAGAAGAAGTCTCAGAAGCAGCAGGAGCAGTGTCTTCCGATTGACCGTGTGATTCTGCGAGCTTTCCTTGCAACAACTGTCGCTCGGCCTCGGTTTGTTTTACCTGTTCCAAAAGAAGAGATCTTTCTTTCCCAAGCTGCTTCATTTCTTCAATGGAATCTGCTAGCTCCTGCTGCAAAGCGGCCGCGACAGAGCTTTTCTGGTCAAGCTCCGCCAAAAGACGTTTGTTCTCGTTCGGAGTATCGACGGATGCAAGTCTGTCTTCCAACTCTCGGCACATCACCTCGCGGCGTTTGACTTCTTTCTCCAGATTGTCAACCTTTGTTGTTAAGCCTTCGTTTGACTCGTCCGCCTGAGCTAAACGAAGGTTCAACTCAGCAATCTGTTCAATGGTATCAGTGTTCAACTTTTTGAGCTGCGCGACTTCATCCTCGAGCTCGGACATCTTAGTAGACGCGGTTTCTTCTTCGTCCGCATAGGATTTGATCTTGGCTTCAAGATCGAGAATGAGCATCTCGGTCAAAGACTCCCGATCAGAAAGTTTGTGAATTCTGTCCCGAAGCTCGGCAGTGTAGGTGTCAGCCTGAGCCTGCAGTAGATAAAGATTGGAGATTTGAAGTTCTTGGTCGTTGCAGAATTCGTTTGTATGAGCCTGAAAGGAATAAGAGTATCACGTAGTCATCGGATATTGAGCTACATAAAACCAATACTCGAAAAGCTTCAAAATGAAAGAAACAAGGCTTACTAAAGCTGCTCTTGAAAGCTTCAATTCGGTTTCCAACCCACTAATTGCCTTCTCGTATTCTTCGATCACTGGTTGAACCATCTCTGCGAATCCAGTAGACGCCTCATGCCCTCCCAACCTAGCTTCTTCGACCTCTCTCCTCAATCTTGCGATTTCTGTCATCGCTGAATGATATCTATCACTCATGTCTGCATTCTTCTCTGTCAAATCCGAGACTTGACTTGATAGCCGCACGAAGGAAGAATCAGTTGCTAGACTAGATTTGATACCCTCTGTTAAGACAGAGTCTGTTGAGGCAGACGCATTGCCCTCAGTAGAAAGAGCAATTCCGGCTGAAGAGGCAGCGACTTTCAATGCCGCATGCTCCTTACGGAGTTTTATTAGAGCAGCTTGAAGGTGCTCGAGATCATCCCAACCAGCCTCTTGTTCGTTGATTTTAGCCAAATTTTTGATGTTTCGAGCTCTATTGGCATATTTGATTGTGCTGAGCGTTTCCGTCAAGTTATATTCGCTGTTTAAGATAATGCGTGTATAGCCATAGACGTTTCAGCTCAACATTGAGAACGGAAGGAAGAACTTGCGCTGCCAAACACTAACGTGGGGGATACACAGGCGATCATAAGCGTATGAGCGTTCCCACCCAAAGAGTCTTGAAGTAGCCGGGTGAGCTTGGAGTCGCGATAGGGAATATGCGCTGTGAATTGGTTTGGAAAACAAATATTTTGTTTGTCAACGATGGAAACGGAAAGATGCAAATCAATTCAACTTGAACGACAATCTCACTAGCTCCTCTGGCTTTCGCCTTTGAGGGATCTCCCAGGGTTGAGATGACATTCCCGAGCGCTAGTAACCCCGAGTTGATAGAGATTCCTTCCTTCATTCGCTCTCCTTGCGCCGCCGTTCGCTTCAACTGTAAGGCGAAGTATGAGCTCGGAAATGACATTGATATGGTTGGGAGAGCAGTTGTGGATGATAAGACTTACTCTCTCGCTTCCGGCTAGATCTGATAGCCCAAGTGTGAAGACGAAGGCGAGTCAGTGAGATAGATACGATGAGAAAGACGCGAACAGAACGGGGGATGAGGATGGGCTTAGAGTATAGAACGCGCAGACTCACCAACGAAATGGAATTTACTAGTCACAGTGACCCAGTCTCCGCTATCTTTCTCTTTTCCATTGAATCCTTCAAAAGTGTCTCCCTCTTCATCTTTCAGGACGTTGATCATTCCAGACAATCTTCTCGTATGTTTCGGTCCTGACAATGCCGGACTAGCTACCCTAGATGCTGCTCCGTTAATGGATGGTCCCAAAGGTTTCAGGCCTGATCCTTTGGGCAGTGGCAAACTGGAAGGGGTCGATGGTCTAGATGTAGGCGTAGGCGACATTGTTCTAGAACCCATCATTGAGCCTGGTCGAGGCAGCATTCGGTTAGGTGTCGATGGAAGGCTTAGTCCAAACCCATTAACACCGGTTAAAGTAGTGTTTGTGCTAGAAAAAAAGGGATTTGATGATGATGATGATGATGATGATGATGATGATGATGGTGGTGGAGACGAGGGTCGGATGCCAACGCGCTTTCTTTGAGTGAGAGTCAAAGAGAAGATGGCATGACTACGAGAACTGGTAGCGTTCATATCGGTTTCGTTCGTTCGTCGAAGGAGGGAACCCTGTCGAAGGTTGGCCATCACGTCCTCCTTTGAAGACACTCGAACTTCTTTCAAACCAGACCAGATGATCTGACCTTTGTCTTCGCGTATATTGACGGGCGGTCTGCTGGATGGATCAGAATCAGCGAGTAGGTCCAGCAAGTCCTGTTTTTGAAGCGCATCAAAATAATAAGTACGAGCAAGTCAGACAGATTGAAGAGTCAAGATGTAGAGCCAAGACACCCAAAAATTCTACGATGTACCTCATTGTAGAGCTCTATGAATGAACAAACAGCTTCATATTTGAAGTTTTGTTTCCCCCCTGCCTGTCTTTCTAATTCAGCGCATCGACTGAATATATCGGCTACAGCGCGAGGAACCAGTCCGGTTTCGGGTGTGATGTCAAAAGAAGTCGCTTGAGCGGTATCAATGGCCGTTCCCATCGAATATGATTTGCCAGATGATGTTTGACCGTATCTGGATACATCAATCAAAATCCAAGAGAATGTATCAGTGTATACTCACATATTGACATGCTGACCGTGTCTGTACGTACGCTAAAATGGTTACATTGAATCCCTGCAGAAATTTCCCAACGAGCCTTTCGGCTGCAGCCTGATAAAGATCTTTCTGGCCTTCGTCTGGTCCCAAAACTCTGTCGTAGTGGTATTGCAGGTTTTGATTTCGTTTGGACCCCGAACTAGAACTGGGGACCGCCACGGCGGCTCCTGCCGGGTCCACTGTGATAGAGGTAGGTGATGTTGGGAAAAGGGAAATTCTCTGGAAACGAGGCGGAATGGTGGAGAGATCATGAGGAGTGGTAGGTCTGATTCGGAGGACTATAATGTTTCGATGAAACAAAAGAGAAGGAAAAGAAAGTGTAGAAAATAAAGGTTAGCATGAACTGGTTTTAGGTACACATGGTTGCTGAGAAGCTGGTTTCTTCTGCAACTTGACGTCTCTGTCGCGCACCCAATACGGCAACGCCTTCGTACGAAGAATGACCCATGTCGTTCATGAGGATTACTTTCAAACGGATCTCCTCTTCTTCCAATTCTGTCAACTCTCTTCTCGACGTAATTGTACTCCATATCACTCTCTTCCCTTTGAGCACATCTGATGTGAAAGCCTGTCTCTCTCTATAGGAACGACTTCAAAGCACGTCACTACCAATCACATATACTCACCCACTTGAACATTCCCTTCATTTGAGCTCCCATTACTAGTTGGGCCTTCTGCAGCTATCTCCGTCGGGCCGGCAGAAGGGCTCAACACGCCTGCTATTGAGCCTATCGAGCCTGTTTGAGATCGTCTATGGACGTTAGACATCGGAGAGACTTATATTGAGAATGTCGAGAGTATTATGCGTCGATTGAACTGTCTTCTCACGGGTCAGGGAGCGGAACGAGAATTGAACAAAGAAGAACTGAAACAAGGGTATATGCTGAGGTGTGGTTGATCAAAGTGAAAGGAGGTGGTGTTGTATATGTCCTATGTTCCTTTCTCAGGTTGGGTCAGGGGATGAAAGGGCCGTGCGCGGATTAGTTGTTGTTCATAAACCCCTTGTACACCCGACGACCGTCCGTTAACGAGCCTGGCGAACGGTACCAGAGAGACAGAAATAACCCGAAGTCCTCTTCTGGATTCAACCAAGATCGAAAGCAGGACAGGTAAGAAAGACTTTGTTGGATGAAGGATAGATGAGACAAGTATGATAGATGGAGTGAGACTGATCGTCCAAGACGCGTCTTTTGTGGCTGAGACAACCACCACGTGCATATAGCTGTCATTGTCTTCCTTCAGTTCAACACCTAGCGTAGAGCGCAACTCGAATGTTTCGGACAATATCATCATCTTTGATACCCATTGACACACATCGGGATGTGTTCTCAAACCGTTGACTCGTCTCAAAAAATGTTCAATAAGATGATCTCTTCCGACCCATGCCTCACCCATCAGCATGGACTTTGGGGGAGAAATGCGACTGAGCTGTCTTTGATGGACTCGATGTAAGCAAGCGGCAAGATACATAGACTACAATTTTGGGGTATATAAAGATGTGTGTACGTGTAGCAAGCAACAAGATATCGACGTGGGTTTAAACAAGATTCAGTTCTTCGTTGATGACATCCAGAAAACGAGTCGAATCCGGGGCAGGAAAAGAGACAAGTTTGGGCGCGGCAGTCGACAAAGTAGATATCACGCTGGACAAGGACCTGTTCATTGAGAAGTACAACAGGATATTGTCAGAAGGGTTCAATCTCAAGACATGTCGATGGGAAAGAAGATTATTCGACGTACTCAGGCGTCGCTACCAGCAGATAACTCTTGGATGAGAGAGTTTTGGCCAGCTCGGCTTGATGATTGTCCATCAATGATAGATTGACCACAACGATCAAAGTCTTTTTCTGTCGAAGAGAAGTCAAGATTGATCCGGCTCCTACATAGATTTGTTACAAACGGAAAACGAGCCAGAAATGAATGCGTCAGAGTATATCATGTCAATCCGCTTCAAGACAGAAGAGAAGTTAAGGTTGAGACTCAGCTCGTACCTGCGTGTGATATCACCAGGTCAGCTTGATCCACAATGTCCTCGACTCGATCCCTAAACTTCCAAAGTTCCACCTCGATCGTCCGTTCGTCTGTTGTATGTATATTCTGCGTCCCCGCTACCCACCTCGGAGGAAGATCAGAATTGCCGTATTGAACGATAAGTTTTCGAAACCCTTGTGTGGTCAGAGCAGCCAATGAATCTATAGAAAGGACGTGACTGATGAGAGCTGTAAACGAGGTTGAGCCAACCGTCACGAAACAGATCTGTTCTCTATCGGAATCCATGACTAGAAGCGACGGTGGATAGTATAGAAGCTGAGAGTGGTATAACAGACGATGTCGAGATGTGATATTGTCAGGACGATTGAGAGGTTTCCCATTAATCTTCACAGACGTCACTTATCGGCAGACCATCAATCTTCCTTCCACTAACTCCATCTCTCTCTGCTATCACAAACTTGATCTCGATTTGGTTTATATACCTCACTCGACAAGCCTACAACCAACACTCTCTTTCCATAAGACCTATCATCACGAAACATACCTGCAGGAACGTGCTCGATATATCTGGCACAATATGACTATACTCTCGGAGCTTCCCGGCAAAGAGATCGTGGAGGTCATGGCAAGCCCGGCAAAGGATGATCCCAAGGTTCAGCAAGTCCGAGAAACTGTCCTTCAGGTCTATCTGAGCGGAGGAATTCATCATGTAGAGCAGCCTGTGGCGTTAGACCATGCAAACTCTTCGATAGACGAGTCGCCCTGGATGGAGAAGGATGGAGAGTTGATTGCTGCTGAACAGTGTCTGTTGGCTTGGGGAAGGAGAGATCCCTTGGTATGTTTCTTTCAACACAGTTTGGCAATCAGACTGCCATGCTTGCTACATTCTAGACTGTGTATGCTAACTCTATCAAATTCTATGCTGACCGACGTTGTTGTGATGATATAGAGCCTGTTCAATCTACTTCACCCCGCTTTCATCAACGTGTCTTCTCGATTCCGAACGGCTATCTTTCTCTCAACCTTTCTAATGGCCCAATCCATAACGGCGCAATCTTTGTTGCAGACGCCTTTATTAGATGCTCTCCTGATCTCAGCTCAGATCGATACTAGTACAACATTGTTTTACGTTGAACTGGCCATCTTTCTCACTATTCTGAGTGGAGCTCCGTTGGTGTTGATTGACAGGTCAGTATATCTATACCCCAAAGTGTGTATCAACCTTACAACTTGTCTCACATAGTGCCATCACATAATTCCGTCTACACAGAAACTTGGACATTTATGCTATTCTCCTTCGAGCCATCGGTCTGGACGATTCTGAACATTTGCCAGCTTCAGAAGAAATTAAGCTTTCGAGACCTTCATCTCCCACACCCGACGAATCCTCGGCCACGCTGCTGTCCCCTCTTTCACCTTCTACCCAATCAGATTCACCGGATGTGTCTCGATTACCTTCACGAAGGTCTACAATAGACATGAGAGATCTTTCTGATTGGCAGAAGTTAGGTAAGTTCATATATTCTTCCATTCTGCGATCAACAAACTTCCAATTGATCATAGTGGTCTCTTGGCGACTCATTTGAGGATTTCATAGACAAGGCCTTCGGTCTACCCTTACCTCCCGCATCTGTCCAGCCCATTTCACTTCTCTCTTATCTTTATTCTCTGCTACCCTGTAGTACACTCGAATTCATGCGTGATCCAGCGAGCTTTTTTCGAGCGCATGGTATGAAGCAGAGTCGAGATGGCAAAGAGTGGGAAGTTGTATATGATAAGAGAGAATTTGCATCTCGATGTGTGGTGAGTTTCTCAGTAATGATGCATTCTTTAGTGAATTACGCCGTTTTGTTGGAACAAATCCTCTAACCGTTTTGTACAGCCACTTGCTCGATTAATCGTTCTACATCCTGATATGCTTTCGACCGACGCCTCCACTGAGTTTTCTGAAGCAAACAAGAAAAGGATAGGCAAGCTTCAGCCTTCGGAGATCGTTGCCTCGGTCACTTTGATACGAGCTCCTGCGCCTCCCAAACCCTGGTCGGTTGTGTCCGCGCCAACTCTTATGAACCCTACACCTTCGGAACCACTTCCTGAGTTTACGCCTTCTGGCGAGTTCATCGCTTCACTAGGCGAAGCTCGATCTGATCCTTACGTGGAACCGAATAGAGATTATGTAGGAAGTGTGGTGCCAGATTCATACTTGCAGATGGTCAAGACAGGAACGGAACTTCGTATTCAAAGAGGAGACGAAGGACAGATGAAGCGGACGGGAATCTCGAAGGGAGTTTCAGAGTTGGCATTCTTGAGAAGAAGCGTGTTGTTGCTGAGAAATGAGTTATCGTTAGAGGTCTATCTCAAAAACATGATCACTGCCCGTGCGTATCAACGACAGAAACTTCCATCCTGGGTTGATGGAACATTGCTGATCTATCGTTATGTTATGCCTCTGCAGACAACCAACAACTCCATCGAGATAGCGTGTTCCGAGCGGGCCAAGAATCTGAAATGCAATCTCTTGTGAGTGCTGTGATGAGTTTTCTTTTTCTATCACGTATGGTTCATTGATGCTTCCCTTCATTTCTTTGTCACCTTGATTGGCAGCACAATAAATATAAATCTCTTCAAAACCGAATATCTAGTCTCCAACGCGAACGAGACGAGCTCAAGCTAACGATCGCCACGACCCAGGCCAACCAGAAGGCGAAGAACGACCGATTCAACTCAAACGTCACCAAAGCTCGGGCTAAGGTTGATGAGCTGGAGAAGGTGATCTCACCCCTAAGAAATGAACTTCAGCAGGTCTGTGAGGAAAGGGATCGACTCAGAAGAGATCTGGCAGATGAAAAGAATAGGTAAGGCCCAGCATCTCATTGTGTTGCTCTTCTACTGGACGTCTCTTTGATACTTAACAATCTTGTCTTGATTGTTTCTCAAGATGTTTTGAAATCAACAACAAGCTGATAGAAGCTGAGCCGAAAATTCGAGTGAGTCTATCGATTGTTATCAGTGCATGCCGATGATGTCACTGAACTAAACGTTTTCATATCTGATTTAGACCATCACAGGTTATGAAGCCCAGATCGAGAAGCTCACCGCTCTGGAGAAAAACTCGTTCGTTCACAAACCTGCCTAACGTCGCCTTTTGTGTCTAATATGTTCGGCAAATTGATCGACACTGCTTTCTTTCTGGTGTTTCCTCAGTCAAGCGGTTTACAAGCAGCGGGAACTACAGAACGTTGTCATTGAATCGATGAAACAGGAAGTCCTTCAGGTCCGTCTCATCATTCAACTATTGACAGTTTAATCATCGAATTTACTCTTTATCCATCGGCTAATCTTTTGTATCTCGCGCAATTATCGTAGCGAGACGATTTGATTCGGGTAGGTGAGAAGGAGATCAACCGACTTCGCTCGGACCTAGTTGAGCAAGAGCGGTACGTCGTTTTTTCTCTTTTCCTTCCTTCCTCTGAACACTTGATCCAGATGCTCACGTTGATCTGACGATGATCATTACAGAGCCTTCTCGGCCGAGATATCCCGTATGAAACAATCCCACCGTATCGATACCACTCTGTCCTCACCCTCTTCGCCATCACTGCCATCAAAGTCCGAATCATATCCGCCATCAGTTGCGCTCGGCCTTCGGGTCGAAACCCTTGAAATTCAGTTGCAGGCCAAAGACGAAAAGATCGAGAGTCTGAATCTCGCTTTGAGAGAAACTGAGGTAGAATTCGAAAGGCTGATGACCCGGTTAGGATCAATTGAGTCCTCCATTGAAGACCAGAAGCTGGGTGTGATCGAGATTGAATCGGAAGCAACGACGCCTGTCGGTTGAATAAAGTGTCTCATTATTAAACGATATTTATAGATAAGACGCATGTGGTCGTCCTTTTTCGCACTTCCCCTCTACTGATGGTCCGCATCTTTTTGATGCACATGACGACCATCCATCTGTTCCGGGAATATAATCCGATATACTTCTTCCTTGCCTACTACATAGCCATGTGGTTTGGTTGAGACATCATCACATCTATGAAAAATCTATTTGAACTTGAGATTGTTTTGACGTGCCTTCCTTCACCCTCCGTCCTCACATATGTATGCGTTCTTTTCCGCACTCTACCTCTCAGACTTTGACGATCACTCCAGCTTTACCTCCAACAGCCTTCCCCAACCGTTCTCCGACCGCTCTCCCGACACCTTCTTCTAAACCTTCTTCTACAAAGATTGCTTCACATCCAACGGCTTCTAGTTCAAGAAGACCTGCGAACAGTCTTTGCGCAGCGATATCAGGTTGAGACCGAGGACCGAGAGGGTATGACTGAATTTCAAATGGAAGAGGATGAGCAGGATTTGTCAGGAGAGAGGAGAGAGGTGAGGGTGCGTAGTGCATGAGGCCAATTTTTGGATGTAAAGGAAGCGTCGATGGGGATACACTGAATGATGATGGGGATGACGATGAGGTCGATGATGCGGGTACTGGTGCTGGTGACGAAGACAGCGATGTTTGATTAGGAGAACATGATGAAGTCGACTCTTGCTTCAAGTCCAATAAAGATAAGATAGCTTCTTCAGGACTTGGCAGCTTCTCCTGCTCTAACGACTGAGCGCAAGGGGTCAGAATGTAAACTGGAACACCAGGAGTATAGTGTTTGTACTTCATTCCTGGTGTCCTAGGAGCTGCCTCTTGGTCAGGATCGTGGAAGTCTTTCTTCCAAACCAAAACTTTGGGTCTTGAAGAATCTGTCGATGATTGTTCACTCTCGCCGAACAAAGCGTTGACCGAAGTTTCCAACGACTCGACCGTGACACCTCCTGGTCGGAGAACTCTCCAATCAGCTCCTTGATGGCTCTCTTCTGTTCCTTCTCCACAATCCAACACGGTGCTTTCCAACCCGATTTCACAGTTTCCTCCATCGAGGATTAGACCAACTTTGCCTTCTAGGTCTTTGAACACATGGTCCGCTCTGGTCGGACTCGGTCGGCCTGACGAATTAGCCGACGGAGCCGCAAGAGGGACACCTGCGTAGTGAATGAGCGCTCGAGCGACAGGGTGAGAAGGCATGCGGATGGCTACGGTCGAGAGAGAGGCCGTAGTGATCGATGGAAGGAGGGAGGACGATGGGAATAACAGAGTAAGCGCGCCAGGCCAATGGGTGTTTGTCAGATGAGAGTATGTCTTGGAGAGTGGTACCCGAGAGGCTGGAAGAAGGGAGTGCAACATAGCGAGTGAAGACACATGAACGATCAGAGGGTTGTCCGAAGGTCTGCCTGTACGTCGTCGAATTTTTTACACAGCATGTTGTAGGATCCGGAAATCACGGAGTAAGCCCGGTTCTTCACACGACCAGAAAGGATCAATAGCCAAAAGGTAGAATAACGCGTCAATAGATCAGCACACAAACGAACCTTTGGCCTGATAAATCTTTTTCACAGCGTTCCCATCTAAAGCGTTTGCACCGAGACCATAAACGGTCTCTGTCGGAAAAGCGACGAGCTCTCCTTTCCGGAGAAGAGCGGCGGCCTGCTTGATAGCTGTTTCAGTAGCAGGATCGGTTATCACTGGTGACTGATCTGCTTCGAGGAGAGAGCTGGGAAAGGTGATTGAAGAAGGGAGTGCCTTGAGCAAAAGAGTCTCCATCTTGGAGATACTTTTTGACATGACCAAGTGTCTTGCTTGAAGAAAAACCTCTCTAATTGTCGTTGTTCTTTGGACGTTGATGGATGCTTGCTTGCTCGCTGATAACGGATGATGTAGAAGAATTTTGGAGGTTTTTCTAAGTGAATGAAATCAATACAGTGTTGTTCATCTTTTCTGTAGTCGCGTATTACAACGATTTGTAGTTGTCAGACTAGTCTGTTCAGAACACTTTGTAAATCAAATACTAATCAAATATCTGACGCACCCGGCCAGATACTGCCGGATCCCTCTCCAATCATCTTCCTCTCTTTCACCATCTCGCCTACATTCCCTAGTTTCCACTCTCTTCTCTTCTTCATCATGGCCAGTACTACCACCGGTGGTCTTAGCACCGTTCCAGCTAAGCCCTTCAACCCGTTTCACAACGGTCTCGAATCATACCGATCAGGTGACTATCAGATCAATGGAACCAGACAAATACGAGTCCTCGGATTCATCGCTGCTGGGTTCGCCATCCGATCGCTTCAACTAAGCTTTCTTAGACGGCCTGCCATCCCTTGGGGTTGTACGTCCTGTGCCTGGCTTCGACGGCTTTTCAGAGACACTAATACGATACTAACTCTTTGGACAATATGAATCTGTCATTTGTGTGCTTCGCAAATGTTTTGACTACTCCGGGTTAAATGATTATCGGACCTGAACATCTGCTCTTGTTCATCAGACCCACTAAAGTCTTGGTTGGGTCATTTCACAGCTGTAGGTGTTGGGGCATACGCCGGGAACGTCTATCACGATCTTTCTCTACAAGTGTACGTTCGCGACTGTTCTTTTGTTCCTCTTTCCCTACCTTGAACAGCCGAGAGATGATGATGCTTGCTCGCCTTCTCCTCGGCTCTAACATATATACTTCGTTCTGACCTTTTCTTCTCGATATCCTTTGTCTCCTTCTCTTTTGACTGTGTTACGGACGAAACTCTCGTCACAGTTCTCGAAAGCTTGAGCTTCAGAGAGAAGTTCTCCGTCGCTCACGAGCAAAGGACATTGCCCAGCTCCAAGCCGAAGCTGCAGAGAGTGTCATCAATCGCCAGTAGATCACTCAAGTATTTGTAGGAATTTGATTCTCGTTGAGGGAATGGACGAAAATATCTGAGTTTTGAACTCGGATGAAGAAAGGATTGGCTTTAGTTTCGTTTTGTTTTGTCGTCTTTCTTATACATCAGCCATCTTGTGTTTTAGTTGTTTGTTCTTTTTTTTTGTGTGTGTGTTTGTGTGTGTGTGCTTGTTTTCTTTTGTATGATGAGATTTATCACATTTGATCATTTTCTTGCTTCGCTTTCGTGGTCTCATCTGTGTTTCGTCATATGCTCTCTCTGCAAGTGATACAACGTGATGCGAGGATTGGAGATGGGAAAGAGAAAACGAATTTACATGTATGATTCGATCCACGCGATTTTTTTTTCCTTCGCTCTTCTTTCCATCTCTTCTCCAGTTCTAACTCTTCTGATCTCCATCCGCTTTTGTTTCCTTCTTCCTTCCATTCACTTTTTTCTACCTCTTCTTTCTCCTTCTTGAGATTCAACCCTCGAGCCTCGAATACCTCAACAACTTTGTGAGAGATTTAGAGGAAACTCGGTTTAATATCTGATGCCCTTGGACTGGAGGTACGCTCCCAAAGTCCTGACGACTTCAACCTGTTGTTCGACAGACATGCTAGCAACAGTTTGCAAGATCGATGCCGGGGTGGCGGTATTGACCTTTGGTATGGTAAAAAGAAAATTCCAGGGAGGTTAGAACTCAGGACTGTCGTTAGGAATAACGAACGTCACGAAAAATAAATACAGATGGAAAGAAAAGGAGGAGGAGACTTACTCGGATGAGTGACGAGTAGTAAACATAGGAGAACATGCCCATCAAGAATTGGCAGTCCATTCTATCGGTCATACCACCATGACCTGGGATGGAGTGTCCAAAGTCCTTGATGTTGAAAGCCCGTTTGAAACCGGAAGCAAAGAACCCTCCGAAAGGAGCGAAGAGAGAAGCAAAGCAAGCCATGACGACAGCGTGGATTTGGAAGGGGACGTAAGAAATCGTAGGGAACGAGAATCCGAGCTGTAGAGTTTCAAGGGAATATTGGAAAAGATTGGGACGTCAGTCGCTCTGTGTAACGAATCACATACCAAGACAACGATCAGAAAAGAAAAACATACATGATCTCGGAGCCAGCCATCGAGCTCGACGGGTAAGGTTGCCTTCCTCCATAGGAACACTGGGTTGGGGTCACACGTCATCCCAGAGAACGCGGAACTTCCGAGGTCTTTAGCAGGGCAGATCATGTAGTCGAACCTCATCAAGAAGGTAGACCACTTGGATTGAAGAAAGATTACATGGACATGTACACCTCAGCTTTGGTTGTTTTCGAAAAGCTTTAGATGAAACCCGAAGAAAAACGTACAAAGACAGCAAAGATGACAGTGCACACGAACGCGCCCACAAAGCCCTCGACCGTCTTCTTAGGGCTGAGCTTGATGAGCGGCGTCTTTCCGAAGGTCATACCTAAAGACGTATTTGACAAGAGTCATTTGAATTAATTTCAAACATCAGTTATGATTCAAATTCCAGCCCACGCAACGAGACCAATTAAACCAGTATCGTACCACAGATGTAGGCCCAGATATCGTTACAGATGACCAAAGTTGCAGGAAGGAAAAACCAGATCATGCCTTCCACGATGTTGTTCACGATAAAATGGCTCGAGACAACGATGACGAGAAGGGACATATGAACCCAGCAGAACAACGCAAACTGTTGGTTCAAGTAGGGCTTTTGTAGATTGGCGACAAAACCAACAAAACCTATGTAGTGTTTTCGGGTCAAAAAAAGAATGGAGCGTCAAGAAAAGTTATTGTCTGCGTGCAGAGCTTGATGAGACATACCAATGACGTATAGCATGAAGCTGACAAATCGGTGGTTTCTCGCAAATACAGCGAACAAGCTATCAACAAAGACGATGTGCTTGAAGTAGTAGATGATGGATTCTCCATAGAAGAAGTAGTTGGCGACGGCAAAGAAGTACCTGTTGGATGGCATGCGCGTTTCAACTGAGAAGTGAGTACACGATGTATGTATTCGATGAGACAAGTAGACACAACCACCTACCAGTTAAGGGTTTTGGACCACTTATCGCCCCCTTCTTGACCGGGCTTCTTGGAACCACCTGTATATGTGAAGAACATAAGAATAAATATGGGCAGATGTCGATGATAACAGGATAGGAGAAGGATATGACGTACTGTCTGACAAGCCGAACAAAGCGGTGACCTCTTTGTAGACCAAAGTGCTACAGATCTCGACGAGAACAATCATGTAAGGATGTCCCATGAACAAGAAACCTATGTGAACAGAGCAGAGTAATCAGTTGTCTGAGAGTGTGACCGACACCATATGTCTATACGCTAGAGCAAGAGTCAAGTCATACCGAAGAATCCGGCGATCATGGCTAGAGTACTACCCGTCCTGACTCCGGCGTCTCTGATCTTTTTCTTCCTGGCCTTTTCGGACTCGATTCGCTTCTCTGCATCCTCAGCTGACTCGCCCTGGCCGACGACACTCGACTCAAACCGAACGCTCTTTTTCTCCTTGAGCTCGGACGAAACAAAGTCCGAGGGCTGATGCCGCTTCTGCGGGGTTGTCGGACCAGCCGGCTTTAATGTCGGTAGCGAGGCCGGAAGATTGGTTGGATGGAAACCTTTGGCAGCCGATCTCGAAGCAGCATCTGCGGCCTCCTCTTTCGATAGGGAGGGTTTCAACGACGATGGCAGCCTGTTTTGGACCTCAGCCTTGACCTTTTCCTTCACGCTCGCAGCCTTATCCATTACGGCTGGCTCGTGGAGAATCTCGCCGAGAGACAACGTTGAGGGCGATTCCTTGGAAGGATTTCCTCTTCCTCCGGCAGAAGGACCGGTTCCGTCATTTTGAACACCCATCTCCTGAAGAGCTTCGACCTCCGGGGTGGAAGCGGCAAGTGCTGGCACAGGAGCATCCAGATGGTTGTTCTTGGGAATGTTGATCGAAGAAGGCTTCTGAGATGACTCCTCGGGCTGGATAGGAGGGGTGGAAGGAGTGGAGGAAGAAGCGGAAGAGGAAGATTGCTTGAGGTTTTGACGCGAGAGTCGCTTTCGAGCAGACTTGGAAAGTGGGGCTGGGCTGTATAGTGATTTTTTCAAGCCAACAAGGGATAATGTTTATCGAGAGGAACATGAGTTTGTACGTGAGATCGTGTCACATTGGTATTCCTCATATGGCGACAGCATGTGCGACTTCTTATCCTTCAGGAATGAAACGATCTATGAAGCAGACCAATTCGAAAGAATACAACGAGAGAAGAAAGAGTTGATGAGAGGAACGTACGGAGCTTCAGTTATCTGAGAGACGACGACCTTGGCGTTATCGTCTTCCTCCTCTTCTTCCTCATCCGAGTCGTAACCCTCTATCTTGAGAGCATCGTACATGCTTCCATGGGACACACTAGGCTTCCCGATGAAAGACTTTTGTTGCTGAGCGTTTGCCCGTTTGGAAGTGGCAGCCATCTTTACAGTGTTCGAGATCCAGACGATGGGTGTTTGGAGGCGAAGGAGAAGAAAATCCGAAATGGCCACGTAGGAGAATGAAGAAAAAAGATTACAAAACTTGATTACAAAAAATGTGACAATTCGTAGTGGGAAGTTTGTGATGATCAAATCAGGACATCATCGTCAAACATCTTCACACGATCATCGTGTAGTTCGACTTCTTACCATGGTCTTTGGTTTGAAGCTCTGCATTATCGCAGTTGATCGATCACACAGATCACTTGGTTGTTGTCTATCCACATTATCTCATCACGCGACTTTTGCTTCTCCGTCAGCTTGGACGGAAGAAGAAAGGTAACAGTCGGGATGAGAGGAAGAGTCGAAAGGATCTGATGAGGAGAGTGAACAGAGGCGAAGATGATGTATGTATGATTGTCCCAAGTACTGCTCAGAGGAACACATTCATGTATTTGGGTATGCACTAAAGCCTGTACGACCGTCTTTGCCTGTTCTGATGGAGTCTTTCAAGTCCTCAAATAATAACGAAAAAAACTCAAGATTCAAGACAAGAGGTCAACTGCTCGCATCACACCTGTGCTCTACTACGGATTAGACAACTGAGACTTTGTCCCATCTTGTTATACTATGAAATAGCCTCCGTCAGAGGTCAAACCCCTAGGTGGGTTGACGGTATCATTCGAAAAGATCCGCTGGGTTGGAATGCTTGTGTGAACGTCATGTGTTAGGGTTAGTATCGGTTAGTCACCGTATCCTTTACCTACACTCCCAATTTCTTTCAATCTACTGCACACCGAGTTCTGTGTCGAGTCGACCATGTCCACAGATCCCATCTTGCATCTCCGGCACGTCCGAGATGCGTTGTCTAAGCCGATAGAATCTAAGGATGAACTGATTTCTTTGATAGCCCAACCGCTCCATCTGCTTAATCTTTTACCTCCGGTCGACCATCAACTCGCGTACCTCAAACCCAAACTCTTATGGCCTGGTTCCAGATCGCCGGACGCTCAAGAGATCTTGCTCTCTAGGTTTGCCCTCGGAATTCAGCATGTTCTGTTGGAAACCGTGCTGGAAGTCTGGTGGAATGTGTTGGAAGATGGGAAAGAACCTGAAGATCTTTTCGGAAGAGCTCTTATCTGGACTTGGTTCTCTCCGTCTTTAGTTGAAGGAGAAGGCCGTTTTCGAACTGTTCTCGTTCTCTGTGGATTTCAGGCATTGGGGACACGTCTCAGCTCGATATCGGCTGCCTCTTCATCAAAAGAAGCGTCCAGATCATCATCTCGGTCGTCTTTCAAGTCTAACACATCTCTCAGTCTCATCCTTGACTTTCTTCAGGTAATGTCGATATCCTATCCAATTCCCATCGTCTTCAATGTCCTCTTCCCGCCCAGTCCTCATCAAAGCGCCGGTTCGAACGCAAAAAATGTGGTTATATGGGAGGGCTACACAAAACTATTATTGAATATACCAACAAAAGTGATGAATGCTACTCAAGGAGGTACTCTGGTGGAAGTTCCAAAAGAGTTGGACTCAAATCGTTGGCTCGGTCATATCGTCTTGAATATAGACCGACTCGTCTGGGAGGCAAGCTCAACCGGACGTTATAGCCGTTAGTTGATGTTGTTCCGTCTGAGTACGCCAACGGTATGAAGCTGATTCTTCTCTTATATATACAGCTTCTGCACTTGAAGACCAGTTGGCCCCCATTCTGTCGGGTCTTCTTCGTCAAGGCTTCCTCGGACTTTCCTCGTCCCTCAACCCACGCCAACCTGCTCAAACACTATTCTCTCATCTCTTACCTATCCTTCTTCCGCGCGTGATCGCATCTTCATCACCTTCTGTTGAGTACTGTAAGACTTACCGGAAGCTCTTCCAGGCGCTCCCTTTCTCTGACCTCGCTCGTGCAGCTGAGAGTCTCCTACGGCATCTCTTGGCTGGACTGAATGCATCGAGCGACAATCTCAATGAGGCTTCGGAAATCGTCAGACTGGGGAGAGCTAGTAAAGTCATGGGACTAGTCATAGGTAGGGAGGAGGAGGGAGTCTGGCAAAAGGTTCTTTTGGGAGCAGAAGCTTCATCTTTAGGATCAGAACGGGACATAAGGCAGAGAGCGATAGTTGGGATCGGTTGGGTCGGGGGAGAATCAAAGAATTCTGATGGTTTGTCCCTTCTACGGAGTAGATTTATATTGTCTTTATCTTGCGAGAGACTGATGATTATTATGATTGAATACAGCGCTCGAGAAATTCATGTCCAAAGTGTTGGAGCTTTGGACCGATGTGCAATTCATCAAATACTCGCTCGTCAAAAAACATATCTGTACGCACTCTCAACTTCTTCACCCCTCTGATACTTGTTTGTGTTTAATCTAACCTATGAATCATTGATCTTGAACGTGGTGCGAATCCGTTATGCGTGAAAGACGTTCTGACCATCCTCCTTCTCGCCGTCCGCTCGTTCCCTATACGTTCACCTCAAATCATCCGTCTAAGCTTCCTTCCAGAGTTTCTCCAATGTCTCCCTCACTACCTATCCCACCCAGATCCAACGATTCGCCATTTAGGAATGTTGTCAGCCGAAGTCATCAGCTCGAGAAGTACGCCTTCTGGAGACAAAGTCTTGAATTTCGGTGTCTGGGAGGGGGACGAAGGTGGAAAAAGGATCTGTAGAGAACTAAGAAAAGTCGAGATTGACTGGAATCAGTTCACAAGGGCAAATGAGGGATTAGAAACTGGGTCGGAGTTGGATCTATTGGGGTGGAATCAGCAGGCTCAGTCGTCTTCTCCTCCTTTCGAATCCTCTAGACAACCCTCTCCACCCGCATCTGCGTCGAGACTTCGATCTCAACTAGATCGTGAAACTCGATCAAAGATAAAAAAGAAGAAATCGACAAAGGTGTCTTCCTCCAAGATCACTGTCCTATCTGATTCTGATGACTCTCTCACCGGCTACGCCTCGTCATCACATTCCATATCTAGCCGGATTTCATCTCGATCTTCGTCTCCTACTCCCTCCGATCTAGATGAATACATCGACGACCCGACGTTGTACGCGCCCAAAAAGAAGAAGGTGCCGAAACCGGTCTATCTGACCCAGTTAGGAGAGCTATTAGGCAGTAGAGACGATCCGGACAAATTAGAGGTTGGCCTGAAGTGGGGCGAAAGTTTGGTTAGGAGAAAGAGAGACTTTGGACTGGAACTAGGTAGGAAACATCTGTCATTTCACGATCTCTTTTCCCACATGTTACAAATGGCTGAATTTATCTGACAAATCGCTGTTTTCTCTGAATAACATCCACAGAGGAGAATGCCGAGTTCATAGCGGTCACCCTCGCTGGTTTGAATGACAACTTCGAACTGGAAGATTTTGAGAACAGGAAACAAGGAATTTTGAATGCCTTAGTGTGTTGCTCGCCTCGAAAAGTCGCGCCGTAAGTTTTCCTTCCTCTTCTCTACTTGCCATCTTCTGTGTCTGTAGTCAACCAGACTGAAAATAGTTTGATGACTTTCAACCAGGGCGTTGATTGAGCAGTACTTCCACAACCAATACTCTCTCCACCAAAGATCTGCTATTCTCACTGCGCTCGCTATGGGTGCGCGCGAAGCGGCTTCCTTACCCGTTCTTGCCCTCCCTTCGGTCACCTCGACTGATTGGCCTAGCAAACGTCTACCGAACGCTCTACATTCGAAATACATCTCACCATCTGATCCAATCCGAGCGATCCGCTCAGCCACGTCCATACGAGGAGGAGCGGTAGAGAGGATTGCCGATGAATTGAAGGATCTAGCGATCGAGCGAGGTAGGGAAGATGCAGAATCAAATATTGAATCTTTCCAACGGGAAAAACGACTTCGAGTAAACCCCAGATCGACCAAGCCACTTGTTCAGGAGTCTCTGACAGATAGCAACGGGTCAAGCAGACCAAAGATGAGATCGCCCAACGAAGTTTCTTTTACGACAGTAGCTGCCGAATTCTTCATTTTGCCGATGATCAATCGATTTTGGAATCACTACCAGGAACAGACCACACAGTCTCTTCGTTCTTCTTCGTCTTCGACGCCGTCCGCGACTGGAACGGGAATGATCTTATCCCCGTTGTCGCTATCAAAGTTCTTAGCAACGTTGATGGTATTGGTACATGCATCAAGACACTCTACACTCTTCCTCGCCGTCATTGCCCCAGAAGCTCTACAGCTAGCGGTAACTCTCGGCTCTCGACCTCTGTCATCTACTCTCAATAAAAGAGGGCAGGTAGAAGACGAAGAAGCGGACGAGATCAGTGTGTTAGGGTCATCGTTGGATTTGGCGCTCGTCACACTAGATGCATCCAGAGACCTCGATGCAGGACAGACACTAGTGACATCCCATCATGGGCTAGTCCTCGCTATTGCCGAATGGGCTGAGCTTGTTTTCAAGAGGACGGAGTCCGGTGAACGAGTGTCTGGGGAAGGTGGTGGTGAGGGTGGAGGCAAAGTAAGGAGGTCGAGCGCGGGTGTTTGCGTACAGGTCGGTGAAGTCAGAGAGAGATGGGTCCGGTTAACAGGATTTTGAAAGACTTGTTTCCCTCCGCATACACATACATATGGAAAAATTATTATTTTGTATAGAATGAATACTTTTCATACCTAGCTACAATATCCAGATACAACAACAGAGCCACAATCAAAAGCCAAAGAGAAGATTATGCATCACTTGTCTGAGATCCTGTTTTTGCTCGTTCGTCCTCCTCTGCCATTAGTCTTCTGCCTTCATCATCCGCCAATCTGGCATACAGCCGATCCTGGGCTACAGTGTTATCCTGTTCTCCAAACTTCATAGCTGGTAAAAGCTCCTGTCGTTTGTCCGAAAATGAAAACAAAAAATAGATTGTACAATCAGCGCGCATATAAAAGACTAGAATAGTAAGCAGAGAACTGACTCTTTGTATGCGTATACATCTGTCTGCTCGAGTAGATAGCTCGTGGCATTCAAGCGTAAAGTATGGCTTTGTCCAACTCATGCGACCTGTTCCCCAAAGAAAGGATGAAGAATAGAAATTCGTATGTCAGTACTCTGTCAAATGATGAAACGCAATCAAGGAACGACCGTGGTAGGGACATTTACATTCTGAAAGTTGAGCATGTATATCCGAGCAGTTTACTTTGGCCTGAGTGTTGATATACTGATGGTCAAGCTTGATTTGTTCTGGGTCTTTGATGAGGACCTCCGGTAGCGGTTCCGATGGGTTTTTGGCTTTGAACACGCGCTCGAAAGCGGTTTCCGGTACTTTCGGAAAGTTCGGTCCTGGAGCAGCTGCTGGCGATGGTGATAAAGACGGTGGAGGAGCAGCTGGATTGTTTGGACAATCAAAAGAAAGCATCAGTACCATAGATCCATGGTGAGAGAGATCATGAAGAAAGATGAAACACAAACAGGGATCGTCAGGATCTGTAACAGGTGGGTCCACAAACCGATGACCTGACTTGGGATAGTAGCTGTCTAGGTCATATATGTTTCGTCTTCCTTGAAAATCTACTTCAGGCGTAGATTGAGTGGGTTGTGCTTGTGATGATTCGTTCCGGTAAGCAAATGAATCAGAAGCAGGAGCAGTGGCTGGAGGACTACGAGTCACCGTAGGCGAGTCAGCCGGGCCAGGCCGACTTGAAAGGGCGTCTGATGTATTTGAGGGCGTGAGATAAGAGAACCAGGAAGACATATTCAAAGGCTTGAAGAAGGGACAGAACAATGAAAGATAGGAATAGAGAATAAGTTGAGGATAGCCGGTATGAAGGTATAGGGATCGTATGAGAGATGGAGCATGTACGTGTGGATAACTGAGTGAAAATCGATCTATTGAACTACAGAAATCATATCTAGAGACTACAGAAAGTGCACAGAAAGACTACGAAACCGGACTCTAGAAAGTAATAGAGATCTCAATACAGATGACTCCACCTTCTTCATAGTCTGGCTTGTAATCAGTCTCACGGCCGCTGCCTCTTAGACAACTTAAGACAACTCAAATTTGATTTCTTTTTTTCTCTCGCTGTTTTTCACCCTTGCCCTTTTCGAACCGTTTCTCTCTCCTCCTTCTCTTTCTCGTTCCCCTTTTTTCTTGCTTCTCAATCAACATCAGATCTTTTGAACGACCATCACTCTCGAACGATAGCATATACCCTTCCTTCTTTGTGTCGACTGTCTCTCTATCTCTTTTCGTTCCATTCTTGCAGTCCGGTTCATTCAATCACTTACTACTCTCACCAGCTAAATTTCTCCATATGGCTCCCACCGCTATACTTTCTTCCGCTTCGTCCGGCTCAAGGATCGTCCTGTCCTCTAACTCACATAGAGACGAAAAGTCTGATTTACTGAAAGGCCTTCAAGACGTCTATTGGAGTGACGATGAGGTGAGTGTTTGTCACATTTGTTTTGATATTTCGTTTGGCTCTGTTCTATTCGCTACCTCATTCGAACCGACTGTGTTCCTCTTGGGAACATGCTATGGGAGAGATGATCTATATGGAAACCCTTCGTTTTATCCTGGTGGAACGGAAGAGAACATCATTTTATCTTCATTTTGAACGACCTCCCAGCTCTACCTTCTTCACTTCGTCACTTCCTTTCTTTCTCTGCTTTTAGCCTTTGGCATCCCTTCATAACGCGTTCGTGTTGGAAAATCACTTTTTGGCTTCCCACCGGAGAGCAAGGCAACTACTTGCTCAAGGGAAAGGATCAGTGTCAGATATCGAACACTCTACCAGAGCAATTGTCTTCGCATTCGCTTGATTCCTGATGTGCATAGTACAAACACGAACCAAAATATGGCGTGCGAGATTATTTTTTCTCAGTGTGCTGGCACTTTCGTCCTATCTCATCCTTTCTGTTCTACACAATCTCTTTTTATCTTCCAATTACATTTACAAAACTCACTTTGTTGATTCTTTTCGATTGGCTAATGGTTGCGGTTCTTTGTTTCATGTCCTCTCTTTCTTTTTAACCGACTCTTCACTGTTGGTTCCACAGGAAGAGGATCCAGAGTGTCCTCTCTGTATGGAAGAGATGGATTTGTCAGATATCAACTTCAAGCCCTGTCCTTGTGGTTATCAGGTACCGTCTCTTCCTTTTCTTCAGTATGAATTTGGACATTCTATCTGTTTCTGATACTGTAGCATTATCTCTGACCGCCGATTATTTGACTTTTTAGATTTGTCGGTTCTGTCACCACCATATCATTGCAAACTTGAATAAACGATGTCCTGCTTGTCGTCGAGAATACACTGAAGAAGGAATCGAATTTACCCCTGTATCTCCAGAAGAGTATGTCAAACTTCAGCTCTGTTCAATAGGCAGAGATTTATTTGGTTGAGCTGACACGACCCATTCCTCTCGGTTTGATCAGAATTAAACGTCTTACTGCTCTGAAGAAGACAAAGGCCAAAGTCAACAAGGAGTTGGAGTCTCTTGGCCGACGACATCTGAAAGATGTGCGGATTATCGTGAAGAGCATGGTGTTTGTTGTTGGAATGGGCGTCGGCCAAGAAGGTAGAGCAGAAGAGGTATGTTTTCGTCTTTTTCAAAATACATCAACTATCGTTGTTATATTCCCATCGGTAGAGAAACCTCACCCCTTGGCTCTCCTGTTTCTTCTTGATAATTCTATAGCAACTTGCAACTCTTCGCTCGAATGACTACTTCGGCCAGTACGGCAAGATATCGAAACTAATTCTCCATAAGCGACCACCTTCCTCCACACCTTCCTCAAATAATTTGCCAAACGTAGGAATTTACATCACTTACCTTCGGCGAGAGGACGCTGCTCGAGCGATTGCTGCACTTGATGGCTTCCCCTCACCGAGTGTGCCCGGTCAAGTTCTGAGGGCCAGTTATGGAACAGCCAAGTACTGTGAGAACTGGCTAAGAAACACAAAGTGCGAGAATTCAAGTTGTATGGGTTTGCATGACTGGGGCGACGAGCGAGATTGTTTCACGAGGGATGATTTAGCTACACTGTATGTGTCCATTGAGTTTCGCTGTTTATCTCCCAAGCAGCAGAACGATAGCTCATTTCTACTGAAACCCTAACTTTTCTTAAGCAACCATTCGATGAAGGATACAGAGCGCTTACAAAAGCCGATGTCAACAGCAACCAGCTCTCGAGCAAAAAAGCTGGACGAATTGACAGATGGTTCGTCTTCCTTACGCGCAACCTCATTCTGTGCAAGATTTCTGACATCCTGTTATTTTTCACTACAGCCTCGGCACTACCACGTACAGCATCTTGGGGAGCTCGACCTGGTACGGGTCTTGCCTCTCTCCCTCCCAACCCAACACTTCCAGCACCAAATGGCTCGTCAGTCAAATCCCAAATCCCAGGAACACCCTCCTCTACTAGGATTCTGCCAAAAAAGAATGTCGTTGTCTCGCTCGCTTCAATTGGGGCCTCCACATCGTCGTCTGCTCCCTCACCAACGGTCAGCAAATCCAAGACTGCTACTCTATCGAAAACTGCTGGACCTCCTCCTGGCCTAGGCAAGGACTCGGAGGGACCAGGCTCAAAATCCGCCTCAGCTTCGAGGGCAGGGACGCCAGTATTGTCAGCTGCTAAATTATCAGTCTCTTCGTCGTCCAGTGGAATCCCTCCTCCAAAATCTCCGAGACCAGTCATTGTTACATCCCCTCAGCCTCCACCGCCAGTACCCGCGGTTCCTTCGGCTCCTTCAACACCGGTTGTCACAAGTGCGCCTCCTCCTGGTTTGACGTTGTTCGCCAGTCAACCACCATCGAGGCAGGCATCACCTGCACCCACCCGAGCGGTCCTTGTGCCTCAGGTTTCTGCTCCCATATCTGCTCCTGCTTCCACACCCGCTTCCGTCTCTTCATCGCCAAAGACAACGGTAGCAGCAGTAGTGACAGAAACGCCAGAAGCACCACCTGCCGTGCCTTCCCTACCAACACCGGCACCGTCTAGGCCGTCTTCTCCTCTAGCTGTTCCGACTGAAATAGTACCAAATCAGGCGATTACTACGCCAGAACCTGTATCTCAGCCGTTGCAGCAACCATCATCGCCGGTGTCATCCGAAAGTGTACCGGAGAATGCGTTTCAGTCGAACATCATACAACAGCAACAACAAACCCAGCAGCTTCCGCATCAACAAGCATATCATCCTTCCTCACAGACCCAGGCGCTCGTCTCAGAGATGACTGCTCGGAGAGAGGCTCAACCATCCTCACTGTTCTCTCCCTTTCCGGACCTCAATAAGATGCTTTCCTCATTCGAGGATGGCCAATTTGGATTCAATCTTCACTTGGACGAGAAAGCCAATCTTCCTCGAAACAGGCCTCACCAATCCTCAGCCGCTGAAGAATCCGCTTACTCATTTGGACCTCTTGGTACACTTGCCGGGGCTGGCGGTGGGTTCTCTCCGTTTGGCTTTGCATTGCCGATGAGCAACGCAGGGCGGTTAGGACCGGATCTTGGAGCTGGCCCATCTGTTCCCTATGTTGGTAACTTCGATCCATTTGGAGATGGCGGACAGGGTTCAATGGATGAAGCGGCAGACGGAACTAAACGATCAAGGTTTGATTTTGCAAGGAGAAGGCCATCAGAGAGAAGTCCAGTACATGGGTTGACTGGATTGCCGAAAAGTCTGTCAGGGTTTGCCTCACCCAGACGAGACAGTGTTGACGAGAGAGGAGGATACATGTCCGCTGGAGGAGGGGATACGGAGGATGGCTCGACTTTGCTACCTTGGTCATCCATGTCCAATACAGGATTCATGGGGGGAAATCGATTGGAAGAGCAAGGCCCTTCTCTAGGCTTAGGATCAACGAGATTACCTCCACCCGGTCTTTCCGGCTTCATGACCAATGCCGGGGCTTCATCCCATGGTTTATCTAGACAGCCTTCGACATCCTCTTTCCACGCAAATCCGCCTCCTCCGGGGCTTGGGTTGAAGTCTCAGGCTTCTTCTGGCCTTGGATCTGGCATCCCCATTTTGAATTCCGGTAACCCTGCTGCAGCCTCAACTTCTTCCGGGACCACAGCTGCTACCAACGGTGGCATCGGGTCGTCAAACAGCCATATTAATGGAAACGGCGGTAGTACCAACCCTGCTAATTGGATTCACCAGCTATCAGCGTCTTCTCCCAATGGAAATCTTTCCCTTGGTGGACTTCCGCCTGTTGAAACCAGAGAGAGCCGAATGGCATTTGCAAGGCAGCAACAGCAACAGCATCAACAGCAATTCCAGCCTCAGCAGCGACAGCAACATCAACAGCAGCAGCATCCTCAGCAACACCCTGGCCAGCAAGGATCATATGTTATGTCAGCCGAACGTGCGACTCAGGCTCAGACCTTGAAAGATATGTTAGGTGTTGGAATGATGGGGATTAATGGAATGGGCGGCATGGGATCTATGGGTTCAATGACTGGGATGGGAGCAATGGGAGTGGGATCTAGTGGTTCGTTTTCTTATCCATGCACTGGCGCTGTATCCTTTGTACTTTGGTCTTCTAACCGTGGTTGCTGAATTTTCTAATAGACCTTGGAATGAACCAGATGCCGTTCCAAGACCCCGCCATCATGTCTATGAGGATGACATCTTCTCAACAGCAGCAGCAACAACAACAACAGCAGCAACAACAGCAACACAACGAATTTCCGCCTAATAACTACGGACCTGATCTTGGAATGGCTGGAATTGGAGGAACGGCCGACCCGTCTGGGCTAGGCACTTTCCCTTTTACTTCTCAGGGTCTTACTTCCGATTCTGCTAGAAATGCTAGACTTCTTCAGCAGCTTCACCAACAGCAGCAACAGCAGCCTCAGAACTATCCTTTCAACGCTAACGGTACAGGTGCTGGAGCGGGAGCTGGGAACGCTAGTGCCAGTAGCGGAAGGGCGGACTCGCCGTCAACTTTAGCCGGAGTCGGTCACCAGGGTAGGTACAACGACTCTGGCTTGTCTTTCATGACAAGGGGAGGGGTGCTTTGAATAAGAAAATAACTGAGAAGGATTGAGAAGGATAAAGAGAGAAGCTCGTGCTCTCGTCATCTGTCCAATAGTTTCTTCTTCCCTCTACAGTTGTCTTAATTCTTAATTTCCTACAACTCTTATCCTTCCGCTCTTGGTCTTTTGTCCTGTTGTTTCCGTCATTCCTCACAACCCATATGTTCCTCGTACTTTTCGTCAACCCTCTTCAAACCTTGCAATTTTACCCTTATTACTACTACCCCGCCGCATGATATAAAATAGAGGGTACCTCCCTTTGACTCCTCTAGCATACAATGTACGAAAAAGACCCCTCCCTACCCCGATGACATCTTTAATTGCATCCAATGAGCGTCTGTCCGTACTGACCTCTGGTTTCCTCTTTCTCGCTTGCTTTCCAATCCCGCCATCAGACGTATTAGTTTCGTCTGATATATCTCAAGAGAGTGATCTTCCTTTGCCCAAAGTAACCGCAACAGCTAGCTTCGTCAATCCCAGGCCAAATGATTACTGTTCACAGCAACACCTGCCGCTGAGTGCGGCTTATTACAAGACACTTCGAGATGTAGAGTTGACGGGAGAAACCGAAAACGGATTCAGCCCTCCTTTTGGGTCGACCATGCTCACATCGTCGCCATTGCTGACGATGGGTATGAAACCTGTTGGTGTCCATAGCGCAGCTCAACCTCATACGTATATGGGTAGACGTAACAGCCGTTTGAGCATGGACGCCGACCTGAATCTGGATTTGAGTCTGGGCGTCAAACTTGATATCAGAGAAGAACTGGTTTCAATGGATTTGTTTGGGGAGCGCATGAAGAACGGCATGAGTTTTTCGTCGTCTACGGGTTCATGTTCGAAAGGTACGACTGATCGACAAGTTCCTGATGACAAGAAGATAGCGCTGAAGGATACAGAAGATGGTGTCATGAGTGAAGTTGAACAGGTATGTTTCTTCTATGAAGAGTCTTGTTTTGAGATTGATTGTTACTCACATCCTGAGAAAACTCTTGGAATTATGTTTCTATCTTTTTCTGGGGAACATCCAGACGTACATTATGAAGCCAACCACGAAAGAACTTGAAACCAGTCCTGCTAAGATGAATCACGCCGATCCTCTTCTGTCTATCGTCTATGCTCAACCTGTGACAACCCCGGCAACGAAGTCCCGGAAGGAGCTTCAGGAGATTGCGATAGCTTCAAAGGAGGTATCTGCTTCGAGAGTTGGTTCGCCCGCTCAGCTATCGTCTATGCCTGCCCTACTAGCAATTCCTACCTCGTTACCGAGACCATGTATGGTTGGTTCAACTGTTATATTAACGCCGTCAAAACCATCTCGGAGAACTGAGGACAAGCCAATCGCAGACAATCCTGAATTCTCGGAGTTTACTCTTGAGAAACCAGTTAATTTTCGGCCGGTCACGGAGGTGGACATGAAGGCTACTGAATCGAAGATGCACTCTGTAGAGCAATCCATTTCGCTCTCGTTTGGATCGGAACCACGGACTCCCTCACCTCATCGGAATGGGAAGAAAAGAAAGATCAAGGCGTTCAAGCTCTTGGGATCGGACAAACCGACTGCTCGCGCGTCATCTGAAATTTCAGCTCTGGTGAACGTAGAGACTGATCTTGTGAACTCGATAATCCCGGAGGCGACTGATTCACTTGCAAAGACAGTCAGACATCCTCTCTCTGAATCTGTCCGCTCTTCTTCGCCTCCTCTCACCGATACCAAACTTGACACCCCGGATATAGCTATCACTATGCTGGTAGAGAATCCGCTGATGGTTTCAAATGAGGTTAAAGATGATCTTCCTTCAGCCGGCCAAGCCATTCCTGACACTGACCGTCATTCGAAGACTGGTACTGAAGCGGAAGCTCAGATGATGAAGTTTGATATCTATGAGCGACTTAATCCGCCTCAAGAGGAAACAGTCGCTCGCACTTTGAGTGATATGTTGAACCGAGCAATGAACGGCATGGACTATCGAAGTCTTTTTTTCTTCAAAGACGACCAACAACCGTCAACGATTACCAAATCATCTAGACTCGAACCTGAAGCACTTTCGTTTGCGCTGACTGCTTTGACGGCGCCTCATAAAATCTCAACGATCGATGAGGCTGTCGTATCTCTTGCAACGGTGTTAACGTTGCTTTCCGATTCGATATGCGATATCTTGCAATCGTTACCACCGAAGAATATAGAGATGATTCTGACGGAAAGTGCAATGCCATCGACTCGGATTGGGGGACCAAAACTAGACGATGTTCGGTCAAAGATCAAGTTGTTCTTGGAGGAGACCGAAGTGGAACGACCGAGTGATTTCAATGCGTTGAGAGCCGCGCTATTGCAAAAGACCGATCACTTGACGAAGAAATTGATCTGGATGGAAAATCTTCATCAGGAGATGGTCATGGTTCGTATTTCCAGGTTCATTCATAATTCACAAGAGTCATTCCAACTTGCGAGTAACTCATCGTTGCATACTACGCGATCAGATTGCCTTGGGCGCGATGAAAGATGCCTCCAGGATTCGATCTCTTAACAGGATGAGAGAAGAGCGAAAGTCAATCGCCCAGCTTGAGGCTGCGCTCGCTCAGGCGAATCTAGATATCGAGCGAACGACGCAGGATCTGATAGATATCAAGGCGAGGAACAGGAAAGAAGTGTCTGAGAATTCATTTGGACCGATGTGAAGTATATATCTACAGTTGAAGATGTAATATAAGATCATTGCCATGGCGCTTTCCAAAGAAAAGTACCCTTACAACCGAAGGAGAATTATTAAATATATAGGAGAGACTCAAGGTCAAGATACTGTGCGGATTGAAAGTGATAGATGGAAATTCACAGACACTCGTCACATCCACATCAACCATCTCCTTCCGATCTTCTTTCCAATTCTTTTGTTTCACCTTCTTCCTATCTCCTAGCTTTCATCTCCTCAACAAGTCTCGTCTTTGACTCAGATCTTAATAAACTCATGGAGCATACTTCTCCAAACAGCCACTCACCAGAGCAGGACGTTTCTAACCCAACACATTCAACGGACATGCCCGACAGCCTTCCTATTCCTTCTGCTGATCAGGACATGGATACCAAAGGAGAGTCGACTGAGTCGGTAGACCTGTCCTCGAAGGAAGACAAAAGCGTAGACAATGAAAGACTATCTGATCCCGAAGAGCAGTCCGAGACAAGAGAACCCGAGGAAGCTGCCCAACAGTCTGAGGTTGAACCTGTAGAAAACCGCCCAGTAAGTTTGTCGTCTTTTCGACTTTCTCTCATCGCTCTAGTCAGATCTCCTTGTACGTTGAGAGATAGAGACTCTTTATCGTAAGAAAACTAATTTTGAGCCGACCGAATGCAATGAAACGAACTTGATCTTCCAACAGTCTGTCTCCGACAACGGTCACGCCTCCGACTCGGCTGCGTCTACACCCTTCGGAACTCCAGAAAACAAAGATCATCCGTTGCCTGAGGTATCGGGTGATGGCCGGCCAGAAGAATCTCCAGACATCTTGGACAATCTTCGAGTGTGTATGATATGTTGTCATCTCCTCTTCATATCAAACAATGATTCTCATGCGTTTCTCCTCTTCCTTCCGTCCACTAGAGTTCTCCAACACCTCGGACCATCAACCTTCCAAATATTGCGATTACTTCTCCTCATGGTCCATCCAACTCAATCATTGCCGCTTCGAGGCTCGCTACTTATGGGCATGAACCCGACAGTCCGACCTCAAATCTTGTCAGTTCTCTGAAAGCACAGCTTGAGGCTTTATCTGAACAAAGAGACATGTTGAACCAGAAGTAGGCCCTCTCCTCAATACTCTGATGTCAAGAAGAACATGAACCACAGGTCTGACGAATGATGATGCATTCCCATGTCGGCTTTACACACAAGACTAGTGACATCTTTCTCAAGAATGGCTGATTTGGAAGACGATTTGTTTCAGATCAGGGATACAACAGACGCTCAGAAACGTCAAATCGATGAGCTGGAACGAGAACGAAAGGAGCATCTTCATGCTTTGGAGTAAGTCCCACTCAGTGCTTGCCGTCTTCCTGTTAATGACTGACTGTCCTCGCCGTCTTGATTGATGATGTAGTACGGGCTTACTGGTTGAGCAGTCAAACGTGAAACAAGAAATGCAGCGCTTGGCCGCTAGTTTGATGGATGAGCAAGGAAAGAGAGATTTGGCTGAAGAGGGAAAGCAAAAGGTTGAGAGCGAAGTCGATGATTTGGCTGCTTCGCTCTTTCAACAAGTGCGTTCATTTGACTCTATTAAATCTTCTCCAAATAGAGGCCTTTGTAGTCTGATTTTCATTTCAACATCTGGTTTATAGGCGAATTCAATGGTCGCAGCCGAACGACTCGCCCGTTCTAGAGCAGAGACTCGGCTGGTTGCCGCAGAGGAAAACCTTTCCGTTGCCGAGAATGTTGTTCGGGAAATGCAGTCTGCTATGCAGGCGCTTTCACTTTCCTCAGAAGCTTCTCAAACCAAGACGAATCTCGGCTCAGCTAAACCTCATCCAATCTTTCGAAACGACCACATTCCTTATGCCGAGTTCCTGGCATTTGTCACTCATCTTCGATCGATGCGCCCTCGAAACCGGTCGTCAGCCCCACCATTCAGCTCCCTTCTTCAGTTCGTCAACATGGCTTTCTTTGCTCGAGTAATCACTGAGGATCACGAGCCTGCACTCCGACTTGACTTCGCACCTGGAGTTAGCTGGTTGAACAAGAAATCAATCAGTCAAGCAGTGATAGATAGTATGCTGATTGTTGAGCCAGTGTCAGCAGGTCTGTGTGACTTATTTCTTTACCGCAGACGAAGTGTGGGATCGAACTAACGATGATGTCCTATCTTAACAGCTCAAGTGTTTTCTCAAAAACCAGAAGGAGATATCGTCTGTGCACTATCCGGAGAGCTTATCTCCCCGGCCTCGGCCAATCCGCTTCTGCAGAATGCTGAGCCTAATTCAACTTCATCCGCCGCTCCTCCTCAAACTCGCGGTTTGTCGTTCTTCAATCGAACCATGGTTACGCGTCCAATCTCCCCTGCACATCGTCCAGGACTAAGCCGGCCTGGTAGTACCTCATCAGGTTCTCATCCGCCGATCTACGTCTTTCATATAGCTCCAGCTGTGTCACAGTCCCCGTCAGAAAAATCGACAAGTTTGTACCCTGTAGCTGAGGGATGGTCGTTGGATCGTCTACGAGCAACATGTGAGCTCTGGCGGTTCGTCAAAACTGGAATTATGAACCCAGTGTGGAGCTATGACGACGGAACAACGCCGGCTGGTCCTCCCAAACTTCCAGCCAGATCGGAGCATGTCAGTCAGACACAGCCCACACCTGACAAAGCCGCAGAGCCGGTCAAACCGGCGTTGCCTGCTAGAAAAAGCAACTCATGGGGTCTAAATCTTGGGTTCGGAAAATCATCTGGACCGTCTTCAGGTGGATGGGGATTATCAAAAAGCCAGCCTGGAACTCCAAAAGACGAGAATTCGAACAAAGCATTGACGGTGGCACCTAACTTGCCGGCTAGAAAATTGCCTCCTCCTCTCACTTCCGCAAAAGTTCAAGATCGAGCTGACGAAGAAACGACAGTGAGCGTCCACCCCACTCAGCCGGACCAGAGCTTGTCGGATGAGCCTGCTTCCTCTTCGTTCATGGGGACTGAAGCAGTAACTCAAGAATCGCTTCCAGTCGAGCCAATCGCAGAGAGTACTTCTCAAGAGAGTGAGATTCAGGCTGAATCGTCCGAGACACAGCTCGAGGAAACTCCTGCTGCTCCATCAGAGAACGAGTTGGCCCACAATGAAGAGCCAGCTGAGATTGTTGAGCTTCCGTCTGTCAATGCGGAAGAGGCCTCAGTTGATCCCATCGGCGCAAGTCCTAAAGGAGTAGACTACACGCCCGCCGCTGATATACTTGCTTCTGAAAAGGAGGTAGAGGGGTCTGCTTCGGCCCGAACATCCCTTGAACAGACTGGTTCAAACAGAGCTTCTCTTGAACAGCCTTCTTCGAAACAACCGAGTGCCGTCGCCACTGGTCCTGCGCCTCCTTTGCCAAAACGAGCGGCAGCAAGGCGAGCAGTTCCGCCGGTACCTACCTCGACAGCTGTTTCCGAGGCTGGAACTCGTCCAGCTACCCCGGTGCCCGCCTTAGTTGACGAGCCAAGGGAGGCTTCGCCTATCAAGACTACACTATCTATCCCGACCATCTCTGATGGACCTTCTGAGGTGTCTGATCTGAGTGCCGTGTCTGATGTGCCTAATCAGCCTTCGGATGTGTCCTTATCTGATGCCGATCCGGTTTCTGCTTCTCCGGTTTTGGCGTTGCCGGAAGAGAAAGCAACGGAACATAAGGAACAAGGGGCTACTACGGATATTGCAGCTCCTTCTCCTTCACTGGACGAAACGGAGAAGAAGGTTGAGGTTGAAGAGAGCGCGCCTGTGAAGGAAGACAGTTGGGAGGAGAAGACCTGGAAGGAGCTTGTAAGACTGAGAGAGGATTTGTTCTGGAAGAGAATCGGTGTCCGGCCGAGCGGAGTCTAGTCACTGGACTCGTGAAACGAATCTTCCAACATGTACATCTCTATTCGTAGTCATCTAGATATCAATGAATAGTTGGGTATCCGTTTGAGTCTGATACCTGGGTGAACATGTCTTGCGGATGCTGACTAAGCTGACGCTGACGGCCGAGCGATATGAAGAAGACGTTCATCTCCCTTTTGCTCCTCTCCCTCAACGTCTATCAAGCAATGTCCAATATCGTCCTCGTCTCTTCTCCCTGGCTCTCGGAACATTCGAGCAAGATCAGAGCAAAGGCTGTTCCCTGGGATGTGCGTCTTTTGAACCCTCTCCTTTGCTTGACGATGGCAGAGATGAAGCCTTGGATATATAGATCTCCTTCCGCCCTCGTCCTTATTTGGTTTATGACACGTTCCATCGCTTACTATTCTTTTCTTTTCATACACGATAGGGCTACCAACGAGCGAACCTTGTCTCGCCTTCTGAACTAGCTCTCCTCAAGAAAATCGACCGACAACCCTTGGCCAAACAGCAACAGGTCTTTGAGAAGGAGCAAGAAGTCTATGCCGGCTTGTTTGAGGGCTTGCTTGGAAAGTTGGTCAGAGTGGATACCGTCCAGGCCGTCTTAGTCGGAATGGGAGATCTCATCGGTGGTATGTTCCTTTTTCAACTACGTATGAGGTTCTTGATGGAGTTGATCTCTTTAACGCCTGTATATGTTGGTGTTGTTCTTCTCTACCTCAACAGAATCTCAAGATCGACTGAACCTATTTTACAACCTTCAATCCCAGAGCTCTGAGCTTCCCTTTGCTCCTCTGATCAAGTAAGTAGATTCCTCTTTCTCAAGATAGAGAATTATATAAACCTTATAAGAGGGATGTCACGCTTAACCATGTCCTCTAGAGCGATTTCTCTCTCTGACGAGTTCATTCAACTTAAGGCTACCCAGCTGCTCACGGTCCTGATCTCTAGCTCGCCCAAGCTAGTCTCAGACTCGACATTGCACCCTCTACTGTCTGTATTGGCTAACCTGCTTCAAGGTTTGTCTCAGTGTCGTCTACGTCCGCCATGCCTTTCCATATCTTGTAGCTATAGTCTGAGACGAAGCTAACAAACAGGTATCTATATGTCATCCTCTGCTTCTCAGCTCCTTCTCCACACTCCAAAGAGATTGCTCTGCAATCACTCGCCCTCCTGCTCTCTGTAACTTCCATTCGATCCTCGATCTGGGCCCTAGAGGATACATCCATTCCTGTACTTTCCAGCTTATCCAAGATCCTACGATCGATCTCTGGGGCTAGCCCCGCAGGTCAGGGTGTCGTTAGAGATGCGAACCCTCAAGTGATGTACTGGGTCGGGTTCTGTTTCTGGGAGTTGACGTTTGATAGACAAGTTTGTGAAGGAATCGACAAGTCAGTCCTTAGCATCGTCCTTCCCTTTGTTACCAGGATGTATTTGACTGACATTTTGTCTTCTACTCCGTCTGTATTAAATCGAATATTTATAGAAAACTTAATCTTGTGCCGCATCTGCTTTCGCTAGCTCAATCGTCGCCCAAGCAAAAAGTCCTTCGAATTACTCTTGCAACCTTCCGAAACTTGATCACCCTTGCTCCGCAGGTGAATGTCCCGGCGATGTTGGCTGCTAGGGTTGCTCCATTTGTAGAGAGCTTGAAGGGGCGAAAGCTGGGAGAAGATACCGAGCTGGAGGACGATCTGAACGTGCTAGGGGATGTGTTGAAGGAGGCCAGAAGCAACCTCTCGTACGTGCTTCTTCTTCGAATTTCTTCCATACGCTTCAACGCTTCCTGACAAGGAAAACTTGACACCTGTAGAACCTGGGACGAATATGCGTCTGAGGTTGAGAGTGGTCATCTCGCCTGGTCGCCCATACATGAATCAGAAGATTTCTGGAAAGAGAATGCCACAAAGCTGAACGAGAAGGACGGAAAGCTCATCAAGTATGTGTTATTTCTAAACCATCGCCGAATCTTACGGCTCAAATGTATATTCAGTTGTGACGGTCGAGGCTGATCTTCTTTGTAATCGATATTCTTTGTCCTCTTCATCATTTACAAGGATTTTGGTGGATCTTTTGAAGGCTTCTGATGACCCAGTAGTGCTAGCTGTTGCATGCGCTGACATTGGGCACTATGTCAAGAACTACGAGTCCGGAAAGAAGTCAGTCAAATTTTTTTTCAGAACCAACATCATTGCTATCTCTATATCGAGGCTCGTCATGTTACAATTCCCTAACAGCCGTGCGGTTCTCCCTTCCCATTCTACGTGATCCTTTTTTCTTTTCTTCTTTCTCCTACAGGCTCGTCAACAATATGGGAGCAAAAACTCGTGTGATGGCGCTCATGACGCACGAGAATCCTGACGTCAGATACAGAGCGTTGTTGGCTGTACGTAAACCTTTTTCTTAGCAAATATTACCCATTGTGCCTCTTCCTCTTCTTTGATAGCACAAGGTTAACAATGTTGGGTTGAACGAATTGATGGTTCCGCAGGTTCAGCGATTGATCAGTCTTGGTTAGAGGACTTTCTTACTGGTTCATTCTTGATGGTAATCTCTTCTGCCTCCTCGCTTTTCGAGGGGGTCATTTCTGCATACAGTGCTGTGTCTGGTAAACGGTGTTCTGTCTTGCTTTTATATACATTCTTCTTCTTGACCAAGGTCGGATCCATACAATCTTGTGGCGCAACTAAAGCACCCTTCATTCAGAGAAAGCAGGATGAGAAAGAGAAAAATCGAAAACAAACTCAAACATATATTTATATCAGTTTACTACTCTAGGACGAGAAAAGAAAAATTCTAAACCAAAGAGAGAATATTCCAGATCAAAACGAAATATAAAGAGTGAGCAGATGAGATGGGACAGTGGAAGTTGGCTCTATAGATGTTCTATCTTGATTTTCTAATAGGTTTATGCGAACAACGTCTAAGTAAATGCAACAAGAATATTTTCTTGGATCAGCGTTCGATACGTTGATGTTTGGGAGGTTTAAGACTAGAATGGGGAATTGATTTTTTTTAAACGTACCTTAAGCTCTTCCATCCTCCTCTCGTGCAGTTCCTTCTTACTGATCGTCTGCGAAAGCGAGAGATTTGCAAGCTCGCTCTTCCTACGCTGTATATCAAGCATCTTGTCTTCCAGGGTATCTTGAACTAATCGAATACACAAGTGAGAGAGTGCGCGAAAACAAATATCAGGGAAATGAAGGAGCGTCAACGAAGTGGGTTTGAGACTATTCGTCTTTTGGTTGAAAGACACGTACTGATATATTTAACGGTGATGACAGGACGAGATTGACCCAGCCGATGCTACAGGATATGAGTTAATATCAAAGACAGGACAGATAAGATTCTCCTCTTAAATTTCCACGGAAATGACAAGAGGATGGACTTACGATTCGGTCGACCGCTTGATTCTCAACAGCCGGATTCCCTATAACACACAGAGCTCATCTACCCGTTAGTCTCATCACTCGCATGTAAGGAAAAATCAATGAAACCGGAAAAACTCACAGTAAGGGTCCATCAAATAACAGCGGTTAGCAGCTGTCAGGTTTAAGCCAACACCTCCTGCTCGTAAACTAACGAGCAAGACCTCGCAAGCAGGATCGCTTTTCAACCTCTCCATCGCCAACGTTCGATCGTCTCTTTTCATGGTTCCGTCTAGTCGATCGTACTTGATCCCAGAGTCGACCAATGCATCTTCGATCCTATCCAGCATCGACGTCCATTGAGAAAAGACGATCGTTTTGATTGGTTTTCCAGAAGCAAGATCGGACGCATAGGGTTCCTCCAACACCGGCGCGGCAGGTGGAGCATTAGGAACAAGATCGGTGGCCTTGACTGTAGTGGCTTGTTCAGATGTCGTGCTTGATAAAGTAGTCTCCTTGATTGATTGAGGAGTACTTTCAGGAAGAACAGGAACGACAACATCAGAATCAGTAGTAGCAGGATTGGTAGAATTGGCAGCCGCAGTCGAACTGTCCAGAGGATGATCCTCCTTGATGTGGTCACCTCCCTTTTCAAAGGGCATAGACCGTGCTTCTTGGGAATCGTCCGTTGTCTTGTCAGCTATGGTCGGTGAAGGGTCGACCACAGGTGGACTGGACTCGGCCGAAGGGTTTCTAGAAGGAAGTGCAAGAACATTCATGTCCGCCACTAGCTTCGGTGCATCCTCATTGTCCTCATCTTCGACTAACATTCCTGGGGCCGCTTCCGGAAGATTGTCTTCTAAAGGTTGAATGAACGTAGAGTTGGATGATCGAGGGTCCGAACCAGTATAGTTGGTTGAGTACGGATTTTGAGCAGAGAAAGAGAGCAGGTCCGACATGAGGAAGGTGATCTTCGTTGACATGACAAGGTCCGATCGGTTCTCGAGATATCGACGGGGTCGACTTTTCTTCTTCGGAGCTTTAACAGCAATGTAATCAGCCGAAGAGCCAGCTTCTGATGTACCAGGAGGGATGATCTCGATACAATCGGCAGCAAGTCGAAGGCCAGTCGTGCAATTTGGACAGGATCGTCCAACTCCTCCTAGTGATTTTGGCCAGGCGGCATAAATCGATTTTTTGAAGCAAGATAGGCCTGTGTCGAGAGAAGAAGAGAAAGAAAGAAAAGGTATCGAGAAAAGACTTGTTAACTTGACTGTTTCTTCCGCTCGGTTGACTGAATGAATGAACACCCGAAGTAGGAAGGATCTTACAAAACAAGTGCTGGCATTTCGTCATAATAGCCTGAGGTGGCTTCTTCTTAGCCTTTCCCTTCTTTACCGGCGCAGACGGCGTGTCTGCTTCGGTCTCGGTAGGCGCAACACCGGCGGCCAAGCAGGTTAGATCAAGCTTACATTCTACACATTCGCACATCGAGCCTTCTTTCATCCAAGTCATCACAGCAGCCGCTCTTCTCTGGGTGAGCCCGTGAGCTCCAATAGCAGCAGCAGCAGTCTCGTAATCCAGAACCTCGCCGTCGTCCACGTCTTCCTCCTCTCCGTTGGTGTCCCCGATCAACAAATAATGGTCGCATATTTGACGAAGTCGAAGGATTTTCTGAAGGATATTGACGTAATTCATATTAGAGATCTGTTGACCTTCTTCTCCGTCTTCGATCATAGTGGTAAAGTCTTCCTTGGTATCCTGGAAGTATCGATGATAAATCTCCTGTTCTTTTTCACTGAACTGGAGATAACGGATCTCGTCCTTTCGAGGCGGGAGTTCCAAGAGAGTCTTGCCTGTCGGTAATCTCGTTTCCTTTGTTCGACGAAGAGTGATATGCCGCATAATGACCTGTAAACGAGCGACTCCTATAGAATCCCCAAACTTGGCAGGCGAAGAGATGAAAGTCGACCAAACGGCTTTGTCATCAAATGGTTCCAAACGGATGAACTTGAGGAGGGCCCAGAGATCGTCGAGCTTGTTTTGAATCGGAGTTCCAGTCAAACAAATCCGACGCTGGGCTTCAAGATAGCAACAAGCTCTGGCGGCTACTGTGTTGGCGTCCTTGATAAAGCTATAGAGTCAAGAGAAACAAGAGACATTGTGAGACTGTTGGCCGGAATAGAAAATAGAGCTAAAGAAAGATGAGTTCTACTGACTGAGCTTCGTCCAGCACAACCCTGAACCACTCTATCTGCTGCAACGGAGACGTGACTTCCGAGTCTCTAGCTAAACCCAACTGAGTCAAGCTTGCTTTCGTCCGTTTTCTCTTTTTCACTTTCTCCTCGACCTTTACCGCATGGTTTCCATTCGCGTCTACTTCTATGACTCCGTCACTGTCCTCATCTTCTTCCTCCTTCTTCTTGCTACTGCTACCGCTCCCACCTCCTACCGGTGTGCTGGTCCCTTCTGCCGTCCTGCTTTGCTTGGAAAACTCGGTGGCGAGAGTGGAGAACGTAGTGATCACGACGTCGAAGTCCGCGATAAACTCCGGGTCCAAGTTTCTCGTATTCCCGTGATAAACATAAACTCTGAGGGTGGCTTCTTCCTCGTCTTCATTGTCTGACGCACTACTTTCTGTCGAGCTCTCCTTCTTGTCCTTCTTTAATTGCGCTTTTAGCGCGGCCCTTCCGTTCCGTTTGATACCTTTGTCACCTGCGCCTGCACTAGCGGAGAACACGGTGACCGGGCCTGCCCAATGTTCCAATAATTGATCTTCCCAGTTACTGACCGTAGTGAGCGGACAGACGATCAGTGTTCCTCTGGTCCGAACGATGATCCTCATCCGACGAGCGTAATGTTCGGCTTCTGCTTCTTGTTTCAACCTCTGCTCAGCTTTCTGTTTGGCTGACAGCTCGACAGGCATCCCGTATACAGCGCCGGCAAAATGAGAGATATCGATATTGTTCCCTGTTGTCGATGGAGGTGAAGGCTCTTCGATAGGTTTGATCTCGAATTTTCGGGCCGTTGACATAGTTGATGCTACCAGAGAAACAATTGAAAGGGATTTACCGAGGCCCATCTTTGAAGACGAAAAAGGTGATAAGAAAAGAGAATCCCCTCGAGGGGTTATCAGATTAGCATGAAGAAAAGGAACAGATGAAAACTCGACAAGGCTCGTCAGCTCACATCGTCAGCCAAAATGGCACCTCTACACTCCCTTGGTTTTCCTTTAACGACCTCTTTTGTGACCCGGTGCTCCCAAGCCGAGATCTTTCCGCTCGAGCTCTTCTTCCCATTCTCTTTGATGAATGGCAGCGGCTTCCAGAGACTTCCTCTCTCAGGCACGATATAATCCTTTTTGGAGACTCCTGTCGGTGGACGTTTTTCATTCTCCCTCTCTCGAAGGAAAGAAATGGCCTTTCGTTGATGCGGGTATAATGGGGTTCCAATCAAGGGTCCTTGATTAGATTCACGACAGAATAAGAGAGAGAGAGAAAAGTTGAGTTGAGAATCCTGATCTCTGGTACTGATGAGATGTATGGAACACTCGACTTACCAGGATCTGTCTCTTCTAAGTCATCTCCACCCTTCAGACTTTGAAACACTTCGTCGACCTGGGATCTCTGTTGCTCCACCACTCTAGCAGCAGCAGCTTGGGTTCCTCCTCTACCGGCCAACGCGTTCGCTAACGCAGCCGATGACCCTGGTCCGTTTCGGAAACCGTCAGCGTTCGTCCCTCCGAGTAGATGTGGGTTATGATACAGGCAATTTTGGAACCATTGAGGTCGCCAGGGAAGTTGAGGGTGTTGGAGGTATAGATTTGAATTTGAAAGATTGTTGGCAATGTATGTGATATTCGGAGGGATCGTGAGAAGATACAGGTGTAGGACCGAGCAAAATTTCTTTCAAGAGCAAGCAAGAAAGAAACCGGATGATCGAAGAATGAGAAACACGCGCGAACTTCCAAGAGAGACATACGCGCATACATATGTGTGAAAGGAAACGTTGGCTTACAGACTGATCAGTACCTCTCTGGATCCAACCCTCGGCCCTCAACAGACCCTTTTTCAGAAACGGGCCCATGACATCGCCTGTGGCTTTCGCGACCACTCCGAACGGTTCTTTTGCCACTGCGGATGGTAGATATGGAAATATGTTGACTGTTTCTTCACCCAAGGACCCGTGGCCGTATCCGGCCGGTCCATCAGATGGTTTGTTCCCCTTGAGTTTCACTCTAGCCCACTCTTGGTTGTTCACAAAGAGAACCTCTCCTTTGGGCATCTCCTTTTGTAGTGTCATCCCGGGTGGGACAGTCGGGTTCAGGTAGGCCATTGGGTAGGTGATCAACGCTGTTGTTTGAAGTACACCGATCAGCGTCGGTTGAGGTGGCGGAGGCGCTGTCGGCGGGGGTGCCACATGTTGTCTAGGTGGCGAAGGAAGACTGTCGACATCTATCGGTTCACTTGCGTTCGCTGCGACAACTAGACGGTCAGCTTTCGAAGACGTTTGTTGGGGAAAAGCATATGGGTTTGTCGATGTCAACGGTAATGGTAGTTGCTTCCTGGGTGTAAACCCGGACGCGTGATGACCACTTCCCTGGGCTGAATTTGAGCTTGAGAACGAAGTTGAACGAGAATGGGACGGATTGAATGCGAACGGATCAGCTTGAAAAGAAGGAGGATACGGCTGTTGATGCGATACTGGTTGAGGAGGATACCCTGTTGAAGTCGACGCTGTGAACGAGCTTTGCCCGAACACCGACGGACACTGGCCGGCAGAAACAGACGAAAGGGAATTGCTTGCAATGTTGGTCGAGGAAGAAGGATCGGTTGGCCATTGACCCGTCGGAAAGACCTGCTTATCCGACGTCGGTCGGCCGTGTCCGTTTAAGAAGATACTTCCACCCTGATCGCCTCCAGGGATACTGTGCAGGCCTGGCAACCTCAATCCGGGTCCGGAGCTGGATTCAGAAGCAAACGCAGTACCGGGGAGACCGTTCGGAAGTACTACAGACGTCACCGTGGACTCATAAGAACTCGGGAGCTCTGAAGAGGAAGCTAACGGATGTTGAAGACTCGAAAGAGAAGGTAGAGTCTGATGGTCGAGCCTTGGTTTCTTTGCTTGGTTGGCATCGTCGGGTTGATCAGTCTCGTCATCCGATAGGGTGAGATCGATAGGAGCACCAGATAACATGGATGTATGGCAGGACTATATGCGCCTGATGATGGGATAAGAAAAGTTTGCAGAGAGCTGCCAGAAGTGGTGATGTAGAAGGACTGAAAGGAAGGTCAAGGAGAAAAGGCGTGAAAGGCTGTCAGTAAAAAAGAAGGAGGTGTTCGGAGGCGAGCGACCGCGTCTCAGTCGGAGGACACCTTCTCCTTCCTTTCGTCCAGGCGTTGAACTCTTCTTGGTAGAAAGAACAAAATTCTTACCCTTTCTTGAAGGAAATCAATGTTTTCTTGTTTGTAATCTACAAACCTATGGCTGAACGTTTGCAGAAGAGAGAGTTATGATGTGTAGAGACACTTGTGGGAAAGCGCTTAAGGTGGGCGTCCAAGGAAAGCGATGATCGTCTCGGTCGACTACATTAGTCAGCATGGGACATCTTATTAAAATTACGTAGGTCAAGTTTATAATCGCCAAGGCGATATGTCGCTCGTGGGGAGGAGTTCATGTGATACAGGCAAACGCAAAGAAAGGGATGATGAAACTATAGGAGGAAGAAATCGAATATAGGAAGAATGTCCGGGAGGACGAAACGTGTAGAGATACGGAATGTGTAGGGAAGAGATACTACAATCTAGATACGAAAAGATGTGTTGACGAACAACAGAAGATCATCACTGCATATGATCCTCGATATGTTCCATCTCAAGTTCTTCCCCGTCCTGAGACCTATCCGCCTGCTCAGCCAGTTCTGCCTGAAGACCAGCAAGCCCCACCTTCGTACTCACCCTTCTTCGTTTTCTTCTCCCACCTTTCGTCGGCCTCAAGAGATCTCCGTCTGCCGGATCGGCGCCTGCCGGATCTTCGTTCTTCTCCCGCCAAGCTCTATTCCACTCGACCAACCTAGAATCCAACAGGACGACTGCCTTCCAGTTATTCTCACACCACCGAGTCTGTTCGACCTTTAGCTGGCAAGCCTTGATGGCCAACTTCTGGGCTTCGTCCGTTTGGTCGAACCATGTTCGACCGGGGACTAGCAGTTCCCTTGCGATCGACCGGGCGGTTTGAGAGATTTGGGCCCATTCGGCCGATTTCTGTCGTTCCAATGCGTATTCTTTTGGGTCCTCTCCTGGCTCCATCTTTCGCATAACCGCTGTTGGAGAAGAAGGAGGACAAAGGTGAGTAGGTTACAACATACCTGGCAAAAGACAAGTATATGGGAACCAGAAAGGACTCACGAATTCCATGTCGATTGGTCAACTCGGACCAGATAGCTTTCCTCGTCTGGTGGTCCGCCGTCCAATTGGGAGTGACCGAGAGAATCATCTCTAGTTCGTCTCTGTCGATATCCTTGTACGGATCGTACGACCCGTACTGCTTTCTTGCGATTTCCAACCTGTCCTCCGGGATGGAGATTGGTAACGAAGGCTGGTATCTCGCGTGACCACCGGTACCGATGAGCTGTTGGGTCCCGAGGAGATTGCCGCTGGCGACAACGACGGAACCGGAAGGATGGGTGGGGTCGAGACTGGACGCGTCTGGTCCCGGTTGTTGAAGTTGGGCAATATGATGCTGTTGCTGTTGTAGGATCTGTTGCTGCTGAGCTTGATGGGCAGCTTGGGCCTGTGCAAACTGTTGGGCTGTAAAGAAAGCGAGTCCCGATAAAACAAGTCATGAAGAGAAAGAGTGTGGTCGATAAGGAAACAAAAGTGATCAGTGATTCAGGCAGCTCGTAGCGGCAAGAGAAGGTGACCAACCTTGGTGCAACTGAAAGACCTGACCCTGGAGCGCGGTTTTTTCTTCGCTCAACGTTGACTTTTCTTCGATGAGAGAGGTGATCCGGTGGTTGAGCGTGGCGACCGATTCAAGGGCCGCGATATACTTTTGCTGTAGAGAGAAGCAATTGGAACAGCCATGGGTGGCCGTCACCTGGATAGAGCCGCTTTGGGGGCCGTTCGAGTTGACGTTACTGGATCCGTCGACAGCTGACAGAGAAGAAGCAGGCGCGGAAGAAGAAAAGGCGGCGACATTGAAAGGGTCATTGGCCGAGGGGACGATCCCGGTGGGTTCGACCGAGGAGGAAGGCGGAGATTGGGTCTGGGCCGACAACGCCTGATGGGCCTGAGCGAAAGGGGTTGTCCGCCCAGAGTCGGGATTCAGATTATTGGCTATCGGATTAACGAGACTGCTGGGCGAGTCAACCGGATGGGACGAAGCCTGGTGTGAAGGTGATTGAGGCGGACTGTGGGTTGAGGATTGGAAGGACTGTTGAAGTTGAGGATCGACTAACTGGACGTGTTGCTGCTGATGCAGACTGTGTGGTTGCTGATTAGGGTGGTAGCCTAGATGGTGTTGTTGATGATGATGAAGATGACTCTGTTGCTGATTATGGTGGTGTTGTTGCTGCTGTTGTTGTTGATGCTGCTGCTGCTGCTGCTGCTGTTGCTGTTGATGATGCTGATGCTGATGGTGTTGCTCGTTGTTATCAGACATCCTGCCGGGGGTTCCTTTTGGACCAAACTTGGGGACAATCGGGGGTCTGGGTACAAGTTGGATTGGGGCTGGGAAGAGCGCAGAGGACAGGACGAAGGTGGAACACGCGGGGGAAGAAGGGGGAGGGGGTGTAACACTCGATCGTTAAGGGGGTTACGCGGTAAGCAGTGCTTTACACGTGATCTGGCTTTGGGGCGAATCGCTCCATCGGAGTTCACCGTCTACTCACTGTTTCACCCAGTTGCCCTTGGCTTGAGACCGTCGGGACAACGCATAGAGACAGTGTCTGTGGAATATGTGGGAATCTTTTCGATGACTTTATCTGGCCACAAGAGAGAGTAGGGGTGTGTGTGTGTGTGTGTGTGTGTGTGTCAGGTATAGTAAGGCTAAGAACAAGGCAGACAACACTTGGGCGACTGGCCTGTTTCCAGATAGGAAGGAACTACAGAGGAACTATCGGATGGCCTAACAAACAGTGTATCAGACGATACACCACACAATGCATCATCACTCCATGCCACACACAAGACACCGTGATAGACATCGAATCAGACAATAAATCTCACACTGCACATCAATCGTCTAGCGAGCAGTCTGTCCGACCCGTCCTAACTCCGTCTCGTACAAGATTGATACGTTGTCTCGGACGATATGTTCCTCGCTTGCGGTACAACGCATCCAGCCGAGCTGCTGCCAGAGTCAATAGCCGCTCTGATAGAAAGCCGACTGCAAACCGAACCAGAACCCGGACTACAGACTTTGATAGACATCCCAATAGACAATCCCGTCCGGAACCGTACTAGGACGCGTCCGTCGGGATGGGCGCAGCGGCATCGATCTTCGGGCCAAACGGTTCCTGCTGCGCGTTTCAGCTGGACCTTTCGGAATGCATAAGAAGCGGCCCGCTCTTAAACGATTTCCTTTTTTTTTTTTTTTCTTCTTTCGTTTTACCTTTCACCCCATCTCTCTATCTTTCTTCCTACATCTTACCCGTCCTCCTCTTTATCTTAAATCTTTCCAATCATGGCTGCTGCTCCCGCTACTCCTGTTCTCGGTAAGGACGTAAGTGGTTCTATCCTGGGCTTCGTCTTGTTCTCGTTTTTGAGCGACTTCTGAGCGATTCAGCCTAACGCGTTTTGTTGTTGTTTTTCCTACCTCTGTTTTTTTCTTCTTCTTTCTCTTCAATGCTTCTTCGCTTCGGTATCTCGTTGGTTGTCTTGATAACCTATAGGGAAAGGAGATTACCACCGTTGGACACGACCAGTTCGGTTTCAACTCGATCGTTCCCATCGACTCTTTGAGGTCGCTTTACCTCGTGTGTATCAATCTCGTTCTATTTTTTCCCATCCCAGATCTGAAACATTACTCGATCTATCTTAGCCTTCCTTTTTCTTACAATTCAACTGACAAATTACCTTCCCTTGTATCCACAGAGGTCCAACATTAACCCCAAGGCTCACGCTTCCTCCGACCTCTACACCAACAACGCTGTCTTCGAGTATGTGGTAGTTTCCTTCCAAAGTTGACCCTAGTTTTTACACTGCACTCCGTGTACCCCGTTCTTACTCTTTCTTTCCTTTTCTTTTTCTTCTATCAAAAGTGAGGAGAAGCACACCGTCTCTTTCTCCACCCTTCAGCGATTCCCTCCCGTCAAGATGCTTCCCAACGCCGACAGGAAGCGGATCCTTGTGTAAGTGCTCATTCATCGTCGGCTTCCTCCAGCTTGTTGAATGGTCAGACTAAAATCTCTTGTTCTTCATCCTTCTATAGCACTGGTGGTGCCGGTTTCGTCGGGTCCCACTTGGTCGACCGATTGATGATGCTCGGACACGAGGTCACCGTCGTTGATAACTTCTTCACCGGTTCCCGAACCACTGTAAGTTATCTCCTTCATCTTCATCGCACCACATCTTGGCTCACAACTTTGTGGTTCGCTTTCAATTAGGTCTCCCACTGGGTGGGACACCCCAACTTCGAGATGGTCCGACACGATGTGGTTGAGCCCTTCATGATTGAGGTCGACCGTGAGTTTGTCTCCTCTGATCCGTCCTCTACTCCTTCGTTTGCTCATCTTTCGATCTCTGGCTTTTCATCTCTTGTTGCTCCCTCCTCTCAGAGATCTACCACTTGGCCTGCCCTGCTTCGCCCCCCCACTACCAGTACAACGCCGTCAAGACCATCAAGACTTCCTTCCTCGGAACGCTCAACATGCTCGGTCTCGCCAAGCGAACCAAGGCTCGATTCTTGATCTCTTCCACCTCCGAGGTTTACGGAGACCCAGAGGTTCACCCCCAGCCTGAGGACTACTGGGGACACGTCAACCCCATCGGACCCCGAGCCTGTTACGATGAGGGTAAGCGAGTTGCCGAGGTAAGAATCATCCATTTTATGTGCCAGAACGTTTGTTCTCAATAATAGCGATTTTCCTGGCTAACGTCACGCTTTCTTCTTTTTCCTATAGACTCTCACCTACGGTTTCATGCGGCAGGACAACGTTGAGGTTCGAGTCGCCCGAATCTTCAACACCTTCGGTCCCCGAATGAACCCCTACGACGGACGAGTCGTCTCCAACTTCATCATCCAGGCCCTCAAGGGTGAGGACATGACCGTTTACGGAGATGGTTCCCAGACCCGATCCTTCCAATACGTCCACGATCTCGTCTCTGGTTTGATCCTCCTCATGAACTCCGAGGAGACCCGACCGGTCAACCTTGGAAACCCCGACGAGTTCACCATCCTCGAGTTTGCCGAGGCCGTCCGAGAGGTTGTCGAGAAGGTCCAGAAGGAGAAGGGAACCTTCACCAAGCGAGTCGGTATCATTCACAAGGAGATCCCCACCGACGACCCTGCCCGACGACGACCCGACACCACCCGAGCAAAGGCCGAGCTCAAGTGGCAGCCCAACTTCACCGTTCTTGCCGGAGTCGAGGAGATGGTCAGGTACTACGACGCCAAGATGGCCGAGGGATCTATTTAGACTTAAATACAATCTAGCTTTCTTCTCCATCTTCTCTTCATCCTCTCATCTCTCTTTTTTTTGGTCTTTTCATAATTTCCTTTCCGGTCGATCTTGTCTAGTGTTTGGATCTGTTTAGAGTGGACGTCATATCTGTCCTGCCCTTCTTTTCACTTCTCTCTTCATATCTCTTTCTATCATATGTTTTGGTTCTCTGGCTATCTGATCATCTCGGTCCGTTTTACAGTCAAAGAAAGACACAGCCCACGGAAAAAGAGACAACCCAGTTAAAGTCGCTCCGGAAGCCGAGATGAGACTTGCGCTTACATAAGCGGCAATATCTCTGACGGACGACCGAACTTTTTTTTCCTCCTTCCTTCTTTAATTCTTTCCGTTTCAACATCTCCACTCAAACACATTCTGCCCGCACCCACACGCCTACTTTCTACTTCTGTCATCCTCTGGCCTCGCTATTCTGCTTGCTTTCTTCCCATCCTAGATTCAGAGAGCTCAAAAATGATGTCCCGAACGTTCCTTCGAGCGGCTACCCGTTCATGCGCCGCTGCTACCTCCACCACCACTACTCCTTCGATGATCATCCGATCGGCCGGCCGACCATTAACCTCGTCCGCTCGAATCTCGTCATACACTCCTTCTCCCGCATCGTTCTCCGTGAGGTCCATCAGAGGATACTCTACCGATGCTCCCAAGTCTGTGGAGGGATCGGACAAGACTGAGTCGTCTGCTAGTGCAGAGGCACAGAAGGAAGGCGAGGATGTCGTGGTCGAGGATCCAAAGTTGAAGGAACTTCAGGCAAAGATCGAGGAGGCTGGGAAGAAGGCAGCTGAGCTCACCGTTCGTCCCTTGTGCTTTCTCTTCTCTTCCTTCTCGCGTCTTCGCTTTCCTCTTTTGTGCTAATCCTCTCTTTTGGCTGGCCTGTCGTCTATTCCTTCGGTCGACTGACAAACATTCTACTTGGTGATATCGCATTTGCATTACTCACAGACCGCGCTTCAATACTCCCAGGCAGACTTCCAGAACCTCCAGAGGCGATCGTCCATCGAGCAAGACAAGGCCCGAGACTACGCCATCTCCAAGTTCGCGTCCGACCTTCTCTCGACAATTGACATCCTCACCTTGGCATTGAAACATGTGACTCAGCCCGTCCCGGCCGAGAACACAGAGTTGAGCTCGTTGTTTGACGGTGTGAAGATGACTCAGGCAGAGTTGTTGAAGGTCTTGAAGAAGCACGGAGTGGAGCAGTTTGATCCTACGGGCGAGAAGTTTGACCCCAACCTTCACGAGGTTCGTCTTTCTTCCACCTTTTTCTTTCTCTCTCTCCCTGTATTTTGCAATCCCGCTTTTTTATTCTTCCCCGGTAATCTTCTTCCTTCCTCTCTTCACTACTAACATACCATGGTTCTTTTCAACCCGAACTTTTAAAAAAAGGCTCTCTTCCAAGCTCCTATCCCTGGAAAGACCCCCGGAACGGTGTTCGACGTCTCGTCCCTCGGTTACACGCTCAAAGGACGAGTCATCCGAGCCGCCCAGGTCGGAGTTGTACGTCTATCTTCTCTCTTTACTCTTTTTTTTTCCTTTACTTTTGCTAGTCCTATCCTGCACTCTGTTTTCCATTGTTGCTAACCTCGAACTGGTCTGGGTTCCTCCTTTCCGCGTGTGTGTGTGTGTGTGTGTGAACAGGTTCGAGAGTAAACGTTTTTTCCGTTTAAGAGTCAAAAAGAAAAAGAAATTGATGTAGTCATACAAAGAAACCAACTAGGGATAGAACGATAAGAACCCCTCCACCCGATTCATACAGAACAAAGATCTTGATGGAATTTTCCGATTTCATACAGTGAAGCGAAAGCAAACGTGCTTTTCACTTCTCGGCTCGTTCGCTCTTTCAAGGACACAAGAGGACAGACACCCACAACCGAAAGCAGAGTCGGACGGAAATAAACTATAAGGAAACACATTGATCTTTAAATCTTTCATCTCACAAACCTTCCCCCTCACACAAACAAAAAAACAAACTCTCTCTCTACAAGAAGCCGCGCGGTTGCATCCAATCTAGATAGACAGAAAGATGGTTTGAATACTTTACGAAAGACTGGCACCGACGAACTTTGCGACTCTGCAAAACCCGTCCGCCGTTCGGATTCGGTGGGCTTCCTTTGTCGATGGGTCGACCCAGGCGGCCTCGAGAGTGGAGAGAGTAGTGAATCCGGGTTCTGTTCGGTCGTTTATGGAAAATAATAATTTTAGCATTTGGATGCGGGATTTTTAATGATGGATGCATAGATGGATGTTGATAGTAAGAGAAAGATGAAAACGAACGGATGGCTTCAAAGACCTTCTTCTTGGGGTTCAACACGTCCAGCGGAGTCTCGTCTAATCGTTTATTCATCATCAGTTTTAGACACGGTATCATCAGAATTAACTCTCTTTTTCTATTCTTTTCTCTCCTTATCTCTTCTTCTTGAAAAGGCCGTGCGTGGAAGAGTACTCACTCTCGTACTTGGCACCCTCAAAGTAAATCCTGTCTCCGGGCTTGCTGGCCGGTGGAGGCTGAACAAACTCAATACCACCGTCCTTACCGTCCGAGCTGGTAGCCTAGTGATGAAAATAATATGCAAAAGGGAGGACAGGTCAGAACAATATATCAAGGTCAACAATCTGATGAGAAGAATCTTACGCAGAGGACCATGGCGAAGGACTTGATACCTCGCATAGCAACAGGCTTCATGTTGGCCTATCATATAGTCAAACATGAGAAAGAACAAGATCCAAGAGATAAACAACTGAACAATTTCCAGGTTCTGAGAGAGGAATAAAACGTACGACAACAACGATTCGCTTGTCCTTGACCTCATCAATGGTCATGTAGTTGACCAATCCAGAGACGATAGTTCGGGGCTCGGCTTCTCCAACATCGACCTTCTCGACATAGAGCGAGTCGGCATCCGGGTGCTTCTCGACCGACAAGATGTGTCCGACCTGATCAAGATGTGTTTCAGAGGGAAATTAGGTCAGTACTTCAGCGAGACGATCGCGCGGAAAGGATTATATGTTTCGAACAAATCAACAACGCACTCGAAGATCGATCATGCTAGGCATAGGTCCAGTCGGCTCAGCGGCAACGACCGGCGCCTTAGGCTTCTTCTCCTTCTTTTCCTTCTTCTCCTTCTTGACCTGTCCCTCAACGGCCTGAGCAGCATCCCCGGCCTGACCGACCACGGCGTTCTTGGCACCGACAACCGAGCCAACCACGCTCTCGGCTAACGATCCGACAGCTCCAGCGACACTTCCGAGCGCTCCCTCAGCCTGAACTTTGAGTCCAGCCAACTTGTCGGTGATTCCCTCGACAGCACCCTTGGCGGCGGGGGCGGCATTGGTAGCGACAGCCTTGGCCTCCTCCGTCGGCTTCTTTGGCTTCTTCTCCTTGGTCGCAGCGGATTTACGCTCAAGCGGAGGAAGAGCATTCACGTCGACGGTGATAGGAGCAAAGTTTGCGAGAAGAGGAGCGACGGCAGGGTGAGATTGGATGTGAAGGAGGTATCGAGTGAGAGCAGGTCGGGCAAAGTGCTCGCTTGCAGGGAGAACCGACTGAAAGAAACGAAACGATGCTGGTCAATATTCTGTTGGTCGAAACGCAGGTATAGATCTCGACATACGTAAGTAGGGTGAAGAGAAGCATAGGTGGCCACATCAGCGGTAGTAAGCTCTTGGTTCTATCAATGTATACGAGAAGATTTAGGAGAAAAGACATCAGTTAGGATTGACTGCTTTAAAGAAAAGAAGAAAAGCTGGCGAAGAAAAGGTGGTCGTACAAAGAGGTAAGTTAAAGGCGTAAGCTTCTTGTTACTACAAACGAACGAAAGATAGGGGATCAAACAATCGTTGGGTCAGCCATCAACATGACTATATCCAATGTGATGAGTTCCAACCAGGAAGAAAAGTTCGGACTCACAGCTCGTCGAGATCCTTGATCTCTCCCTGCTTGGCGGTAGCGACCCATTGATCGACCTTGTCCTGATCCTTGGACGGAGAAGGCAAGACCTGAATGGCCTGGGTGACGATCTCGGAAACGTTGATGGTGGTCGACATGAGTCTATTTAATATGTAGAAAGATGGTCTAGTGATTCTTTGGCTGAAGAGCGATCTGGGGAACATGCAAGAGAGCAGCAGAAAGTTGAACTGGCGTGTGAGTAAAAAAACCCAAGGAACAGGGTTGGGTTACAGTAAAGCGTAGCAGGATGTGTTACGGGTAGTCACCGGACTGAACATTTATCAAAGGCTACAGATCTCTGGTACAGGTCGTCTTCTTCGTTGTCTCTCATAAGCTATCCTTAATTCTTTCAAGATAGTGCACATCCTCGCAAGCCTGTAGCTTTGCAGCAGCTTGTTCAGGTGTTAGATCACGCTATGTAGGAATTTGATGGTTAATGAGTCAGCTGAAGCGCTGGTAAATCCGTCCAGACGCGATATCCATACAGAAAGTTGATGAAGAGAAAAGTTCATACCTGAGACTCTGAGAGTAATTCGAATCTGTGTTTTAGAGTCAAACGACAGCATGTACGGCAGCATGAGCTCGGTCTTCGGCGCAGCATGACGTGAAGAAATGAATGCCACTCACCCGACCGCAAACTTTCTGACGCTCGCGCTTCTCAATAAAGGAGGGTAGTACAAAAAGTGTAACTGAGAGACGTCATCCTTGTTTTCCGCTTTCAATCTAGCCGCATACCGGGGCGAAGGAGACCTAGTTTGTTTATTGAATATCATTGGACGAGTTTGAAGACGTTTTGTAAGCCTTAGTGCGGACAATGAAAGGAAGTTGATCCACATGGGAAGATGCCACAGCTCTTACTGGTGAATACCCATCGAGTAAGAGAAAGGGCAGCTACGGTACCAGAGACAAGACAAGATTGTTTAGCTATCCAAGCTGTATCGATACAGACAGAAGACACAGTGACAACAGAGAACTTACCTGAAAAGGTTGTCATACTTGACAAGCAATGCTTTCGTTATCTCGGCCAAACTCTCGACTTCAGTCTGAGTCAACTCTGCCAACGACCGAATCCGTCGTTTCAAAGGAAGAACTAAGTGATGACATTGAGAACCAGGGCACTTGAAGACAGATGAGTTTCGACTGGAAGCACGTTTCATCTATTGGAGAAATTCAAACGAACCCATGGTCTCATAAGGCCACACCGCCCAAAATGGAACAACAACTACCCAATCTTTGTTCTGCGCAATTCTAAGAAGAGCAAATCGTACATTTTCAGGGAAGAACACCTACGCCTGAAGCTTAGTTATCTTATTCCACAAGTTGCGAAGAAGAAGAAGAAGGACGTACACTCGTTCTTTCTTTTCAGCCTCGAGCATTGCATAATCCAGTAGAAGACATTTTCCTTTCGTAATCTCAGCCTCTGAATACTCCTTAAGCGACTCTAATACTAGAGCAGGCTCTGTCGGAATATAGGAGAGAGACCAAACTTGGCCATGAGGATGTGGGTTGGATGCGCCCTTGAAAAGCAGATGATAGAAATTAACGCCGAGATGAACATCATGTTTCACTCTTTCAAGAGCGATCCTGAGAGTGATAGATACGTACCATCATTGACCCTCGATTCTATAAAATCCAGCACAAAAGCTCTTTAGTTTGATGCCTCGCTTGGACTACCAATGCCTATTAATATGTTGCCAAATGAAGCACCCACGAACCTCAAATATCTGTACGTATTCCACTTTATCTTCCTCTTTGGCCTTGGACTCCCAAATCTCTGTCCATCCTCTGACAACGCTTTCAATTTCCTTCTCACTCATCTTAGCAAGAGTTAGGTCGTGCCTGGGGGAAAAGCAGATCACGTCGCAATTTCCTCCAACAGGTTTCATTTCGAAAAAATTTGTACCCGACACCGACAAAGCAGAATCAGGAGAGATCGTTGGGATCGGAGGAGGAAGCAGAGCTTGAAAGTCGTTCGTGAATCGCTAAAGGAGAAAAGTGTTGAAAGGTCAACATCTATCCCTAACAAAGGTCACTAATCCGCGCCTACTCAGAGACTCACATAGACGCCAGGATACTGTTCATTGATACCCCCACCCATCCGCTCATTGCCGGGACAGAGGTAGCATTTAGCATCGTACTCTGGCAGCTTGTCCACAGCGGGCGGATCCACCTGGCCTAGCCATGGACGTTTGGTTCTGTACAAACACGAGACAAGGAGACTGTTAGGAAGACTTAAACACTTATGAAAGTGCATCAATGAGTGGATGGCCGAACCGATGGGGAGATACCAATACATGGGTCTTGGTCAGAGGATTGTCTGAGGTTTGATGTTAGAAGAGAAAGGAGCTATCAGTCTAAAGTATAGCCACAAGAAAAGGAATTCAGACCTGATTTAAAACATACATCTCCTGTGAGGATGATCTGATGGGTCAAATTCCATCTTGTTGGGAAGCTGAAATGGCTTGGTGATTGTTTGAGGGCAGTGTGTTGAACAAGAACGAAAAGAGAGATGATGAAAGACTATGGTCGGATAGACAAGCTTTAAATGGAATTATCTCCGAGCCGGTGATCTCATACTTCGGACATCTCGATCCGGCTCAGAGTTCAATAATAACCCTAACCCACTTCATATCTTTCTCTTTGACTAAACTTATTGAAATCGAAGCATACCTCGGATTCTGCTATGTTATATGAAAGTCTCAGATCATCCAGATAGTTGCTCAAATCTGTTTTGAAGTGTCTCGATCATTTGATAGACGTTTTCTGTTTGGATGGATCATACATTACACCTACTCTTCATCTCCACCCCTGCCTTCAATCTCCATCGATAATCTCTCTTTCCACACCTCGACTCCCCACCGAACCACTTTTCGTTCCTTCTTGCCCTCTACACCAACAGTATCGAGCCAATCTTCTCCTGCCATACTCGTGGTCAAGAAATATAAAAGTCCCTCACAGAGGGAAGGCAAATTGGCGACCTTCATGATATGTTGTTCCAACGGCGAAGCCACCGGTTCAGATAATGATCCAGGCAAGAGAAGCACAGGCGACGTCGTCTGGGTTGATAGAATCAGCGCAGTTATCAAGTGAAGGAAGAATAACTCAGTTTGCGGTCGAAGGGCTGTAAAGTTAACGGGCTGAGGAAGAACAAAGATGATCAAATGTTTAACCAAAGTGTATCCGTTTGGATGAAGATAAAGGCCCGCGAACGATGAAGTCGGGTTGACAGTACACATACCTTGAATAGGGCTAGAGTAGCCCCCTCTTTGGCTATACACCATCCATAAACCTTCGCCCAGTTTCTAATCTGCCTTACTGGAACCTTCTTCTTACCAGTTTTGGTGCCCTTGTGAGCTTGAACGATAGCTGCACCACCGACGTCGCCTTCACCCATCTCCCGAAGAAAGTCCCAAAGGCTATACTGGAAAGTAAATTTGTGAGTGTGAAGGGAGAGCAGGTGCGACAGAACAAGAGTATAGAAAGGATTGTAGATCTTTTCCTATTCACATTCGTCAATTGTGTGGATGTCGAGAGAAGAGCGCAAACATCAGGCAAAGTTCTATGCGATGATGAGAGAATCCCACAGGCAAGAGAAAGACTAACATTTCCACTGCAATGTAGAAGAACTCGGACAATCTCTCGTTGTTGGATATCCGTCAATCCTAGTTGCAGCAGTTGGTCATGAGCGTCCATGAAGTCCTGATGCATTTGAAGAAGAAGCAGAATTGAGTCAGCCTAATCATCCCAATATTACAAGTGAAGAAGGGAATCATCTAACGAACCGAGCTTCCCATGATTGTCACGAAAACCCTCCGTCGGATATCTGTATTCATTCCCTGTTTTCTTGCAAGCTGCAACAGCTCATCCTCTTCCATCGCGCTCTCCTGAACGACGGCTTGCTTCTTGGTCTCTTGTCGATCTACCAACGGATTTCCTCCCCAACCAGCACCGACAAGCCACCACTTTCCTTTTGTATCAGCCGAGAGTAAATCCGAGAGCGATACTCGTAGAGGTTCATGGGCGAGGACTAGCATGAATAATCGTGGCAAGAATTTGGGTAAGGATTGATTCGAGAGTAGACAAATAAATAAGAATATCCAAACTTACCAGGCTTCTTCTTGGCAAGACCGTTCAAAAACTTTTTCATCCGCTGAGTAGCTTCAGCCGAAGCTTCACCTCCAGGCGCAGCTTTGACCCTGTTGTTCTTCAGGTTTGTCAATGTCTCCAGCATGTACTTTGTTCGAGAGTTCAGGTCATCAGGATTGATCCCAGCAACTTTTTGTTGCACAATCATTATGATATCCTTCAGCGCGGTGGGATCATCTTGTCTAAGTTGAGGTCCAGCATCTGAACACGATCGAGATCCAAATACCATATGAGTTTCATTTTTGTTGTATATGGGCAATGGAAAAACGAACGAAACAAACAATGATGTAACAGAAAACTCACTTCGAACAATTTTCAAGAGCCCTTCAACACCTTGTTCTCTATCCAACCCACTATCCAAAAACCTCCTTACGAGATCGTACATCAACACGCTCGATACGACCTGGAAGTTGTAAAGCTCAGCTAAGAGAGTGATCAAATTCAAGCCTTCCTTGCCGGCTGGAGATCCATCGTCGTTTTCTGCTGAAGGTGTAGATATGGAATTCGAGAGGTGATTGATAAGCTGGATGACGAGTGTTTGTACAAGATTGGCACCTGGTTAGGAGAAAACAGAAAATAGGAGATTCAGTCAGAAAGAGGAACAAAAGAAGGAAGAGGTCTGAAATCAGATGAGCTGGCAGAATACAAACCAAAATCGACGCCCATGATTTTGTAGAGACCAGCGACAAGAGCCGCATAGAGTACGACGAATGACCCCAGCAGATTGGCATGAGACGAAATTGTCTCGAGAATCAATGTTGTCAGAGTTGACGTCACGTCTTTGCATAAGAATGCCCATTTTAATCACGAAAAAATAGAGAAGGGCGTTTGTATTAGTCAATGTTAAGAGACGCCCAAGACAAACAAGGTGGGCCAACGAACCATTTCGAGGATGCTTTCTATATAGCCCCTCTATTTCGCCTAAAATACCCTCGATATTATTCTCTCCCAACCTGTTCAACAGACCTTTACCTGCTTTGGTAAGTTTCAGCTTGTCTTCCCTCCTCTGCGCATTCTCTTCGCTATCCCCCTGGGCAGCCGACTCGGCTAACATTCTTGCTCGAAGCGCAGGAGGGATATATTTCCCTCCAGGCGCTGCAATGGTACTGACAGCAGCAGTATCGGGAGCAGGTGGTGGAGAGGAGGATGGGAGGCGGAAGTGAACTTGTTTGGATCCCGAGGTCGGCTCATCCATTTCATCCTCATCCTCATCCTCATCGAACGAACTAGTTTCGTCAACTTCGGACGAAGCATCATCTTGGACAGGCGCAATTCCTTTCCATTCAGACGTATCTTCTGCATAGCTCACTAGCTCTGGAGCTTCATCGTCCGACTGTTGCAAATTTCAGGAATCGAAAATAAAGATTGAATATATAAGAATTTCGACCCAACATTACCAACCGGATCAAACGCTTCATCAGAAAGAATTCAGAGCAACATACCATGTCTTCTTCATCCATCTCCTCGTTTTCTGTGCCTTCCATGTCTTCTTCATCGCTACTGGCCAGGCCTAACTCTTCTTCCTCTAACCGATCCAGATCATCCAAGAGCTCATCCAATCCATCATCCCCCTCCCCTCCATCTTCCTCTCCAAGCTTCTTTTTCTTCTTCTTGTCTTTCTCTCCAGGCCCCTTCCGACCTCTACCCAGATGGTACTCTAGCCAAGCGATTTCATCATCTTCATTCTTCTCTGCGGTCGAAATCTTTCTTTTCTTTGACCCTGAGGTCTTTTTGGATGAAGAAGATGAACCAGAGAGGAGCTTAGATAGTGGAGTTGATGAAGGGAGCTTCTTTCGCGTGGATGAAGGAGCGGCAGATGACGGATCTTCAGAACCGAGAGAACTTCGCTTTCTTTTTGAAGAGGACGAGGATGCTGTTGCTGCTGCTGCTGCTTCTGGAGCTGCTGGTGTTGGTTCCAATCGAGTGAACGTAGGCGTAGGTGCAGAAGCAGAAGCAGACGTGGTGCTGAGAGTGCTACCGGATGAACGACTCTGAGATGGACCTCGTGTTGATTTCTTCTGGTCTCGTTCAAACTTCCGTTCAGCTTTCCGACCTTTCGGACCATCCCCTCGTTGAGCGTTCAAGACGTCTATTTTTCACACATCCGGCGAATTACAGTTTCCCGAGATTTGAACCAATTTCAAGAGTCAGAGCTCGGAACGGAGAAACCCAGAAAGGAAACAGGCAGTACGGAGGAAGAGAAAGAGAAGTAGACAGACCTTGTCCACCATCGATCTGATCCAGAAGCCCTTTGGGCAGGAATGTCGTTCGATCCTCTTTGAAAGCTGGTCGAGGTCCAGCATTCCGAGCGACGGTGTAACTACTGCCTCCTCTGCCTCCTCCTCTGCCTCCTCCTCTGCCTCCTCGGCCACCGCCGCTGCCGCCGCCACCACCTCGGCCTCCTTTGTGATTTCCTCTTCCGTACATTTGGTTTAGTGTTTGGTTACGATTAAAGTAGAGATGCGGCCCGGATGATGGATTTATAAAGCTGTCTGTCGAGACCCAAGCAGCTTCGTTTTGTATCTACACACAAGTTTATCACAAACAAAGTTGAAGGTAATTTCTGAAAATGACGGGTGTCTACCAAAAAGTTCAATAGCGGTGAGTGCACGTGTCAAACGCGTGCCACATCTCCATGTTTCATTTTCGCCACTACAGGCGGGCTCAAGGTAGATCGAACAATCATAACATGATAGAATGCCACTCAAATTACTCATTCTAATTCTCAGACGCAAACAGGTTTCTCCATCTAATTGATTGTCAGCAATCGAGAATGACCTGTCCTTAATGCTCCTTCCTACTCATCGTCACCGTATTCTCCGCTGGGTCGTCGGACGACTTGCTCAGCCTCGCCGTTTCGATTGACAGGCTCGTATCCATGAGCCGAGGTTCTGATAGTGTTCAGAGGATGATCTTCCTCAACCTCTCGGGGGGCATACGGAAGATGAGAGCGCGCATGAGAAAGAGGAGGATAGTATCCCCGGTAGGTGACGTACGCCACGGTAAGACCCAAGATGGATCCAACCTATGAATGTTCGTAAACCCGACAGGTGGTTATTAGAGAAGTATGTCAAAATTGATTCGTGATCAACGAGCCAGCACGTACAGTTACATCTGTCCAGTGATGCCTGTTGTCCATCGTTCGACTGACGGCAACCATCGCTCCTCCCAAAAGTGGAGCAAAAGCCAGCCATGCCCTGGACTGGTGCCCTCTGACAGAAAACAGGTGAAGCTTACCAGCCAGATAGAAGGAAAGAAGTCCCAGTCCAGCGAACGACAACGAACTATGACCAGAAGGGAAGCTCTTGTGTCCATCCGCAAGAATGAACGCGTTGGTTTGGGTGCATATAGTCACGTTGGAGAGTCCATATGGATGGGCATCATGGGAACCTGAAAGTCGAGCGTAAAACGGATTGCAGAACAAACATAGGTAAGAGACTCGGAGGAATGAGGGACTGCTGATTGTTATAAAGATGCGAGGGAGACGAACCAGGGATAGGTTGGCATCCTACAAGATTGAGACATTTAGGAGGCGCATTTAGTCAGATCCAAAGCGTTGTCTCTACAACGGATGAGTGCATAAGGTCTATGCGCTTACGATCGATAAAATCCGGTCGAGGTCGACCGACAGCAATCTTCATAACACCAAACACACCGGAGTTAGCTCTATCATTTCGTCATGGCTTCTCATAGCCATTTGCGCCTTGATGAAACTGACCTTGATGATCTGGGTGATCAGTCCAGACACAGTCCAGCTCATCACAACCGAAAGAACCGAGTTATGGACATCCCTGTGAGACGATGCGCTCGCATGAGTGATGAATTCTTGAGGTTCGAAGAACGTAATTAAGACGTCAGAAACGTACCAAGAGTTCTTCATGATGAGCGATGAAATCAACAGGACCGAACACAGAGGAAGGCCAAGAGAGATGATAAACAACATGTTGGGCTGCAGGCGGATTTAGCGAAAACAGAAAAGAGAATTAGCAAGCATGTTTGCCAGTCACGACGAACCATCCAGCCTTGACTCATAAAGCAATGAAGTCTGACAGAATGAAAGAGACACATACAGGAACACGTTCGCTTTGTAAGTAGAAGGAATGGGTGGAAGAAAGTCAGTTTAGGGTACCCCCGATGGCCTACCAGTCAGCCCTCTCAAGGAACCAATCAATCGATCTAGAGACGTAGAGACTTACTGAACGGCAAACGTATGTTGAATGCTGATGTCTGAATCAAGAGAGAATTCTCTCTTGTGACCGTCGATTTTATTCATCCAGATAAATACCACCCAGAGAAGCACTGCCAGGGCCCAATCGGCTCCGTAGGATATCATAACCTCCCGGAAGGTGACCCTGTGGTGCTCTGTTGACTGGTCTTCATTCGGCCGGCGTCGAAAGAGAGGAAGGAGTGCCATTTTGATTTTTCTTCTATGATGGTATCGGTTGATAATGCAGAGATCTTGAACTATTGATGACCAAGGAGAAATGAAAAAGACGAATCGAGATGATAGTTGAAGGAAAGTTGACAACAGATCAGTCAGGCCTTTGCAACTCTGGCCGGATTCTTGGCGCATTTCGGTCGATTAGGAAATGTCCAGCATTCTATTATAACTTTTCATGTATTTTTGTAATGTAAATATTTTATCGTCATATTTTATCTCTCAATATTTCATGTCATCCTTGTTTCCTTGAAACGCAAGTTTTCCCTCTACCTTTAACTTTTGACCAGCCGGCCAATCGATCAACCAACCACCTCAATAAGACCTCTCACTTGATATGCCTCCTCCATTTCATCAGAACAAGCCTCGAGGGACATATTCGAAACCTTCGACTTCGACCTCCACCGTTGGTCCCCAAGCTACTCGGCCGTTTGATCCTGCACGCTCTCGGAGACATGCCGACCGGGCGAATCCTCAGGCTCAGAACCACGCACCTACAGCCCACAAGCCCAAAGCGCTCGCGCTCTCGACCTCTGACCATCAGACCTCTCTCTCCCTGAAAGGACAGCCCTTTCCTAATCCAGCACCGACCAAACAGGCTTACCCACATCTGACGAGGCTCGACCTGACGGATGTTGAGGGTGGACTGGAAGGGATAGGTGCCGGATGGATAGGTAAAGAATGGGGAAGCCAGTTGACCTGGCTGGGTCTGGGAGGGTGCCACGCGCTTGGTGAGATGGGTGAAGAAGCATGGGACGGGTTCGAGAACCTTACTGGATTAGTCGGTGCGTCCTCTTTGTGACTCTCTTCCCCCGGGTTTGGGTAGGGCGTAGTATGATGCGTGCAGGACTGATCAATTTGTCTGGGTTTGCTTGATAGTGTTGAATGTACCGGGATGCAACCTGAAAAGAATCCCTGAACAATTTTCCAGGCTTAGCTCGCTCAAGGCGCTCGTCGCGATTCATAACAAATTAACAGAATTGGATGACTCGGTCATTTCTCAATGGTCACTTTTAAACTCCCTGAGTACGTACAGACGTGATATCCAGTTCAGCTTGAATTCTACCATTAACCAATTACTAAACCGATGACCTTTGTCTGAAACAAATAAAACACGAAACAGTCGTCTCACACAACCCGTTAAGATCCTTACCGTCCTCCCTCGGACGTCTCCCCATGCTAGCAAAGTTATCCGCGTCGAACGCAGAACTAACGAGCTCTGGACTGCCTGATCTGTCGACTCTACCATATCTTCGGGTCCTTTCACTCTCTCATAATACGACCCTCCGAGAGTTACCCGGGCATTTTGCTCGATGGGGTACCGGTACACTACCTTCTTCTGACCGGGCAGGCGGCAAGTTTGGTCAAGGTAGAAGAGGTGATGGACTGGAAGTCATCGAATTGGGAGGATGTGGGATCGACGAATGGGCAGCATTGGAAGTCGGCTTGGCCGGTCTCGAAGGCTTACGAAGTTTAGGGCTTAAGGGATGTGGCGTGACCTCGGCTGAGGATTATAAAGATCAGGTCTGTTCTCAAGCATACATTCATGTATCTGTTCTGTATCTCCGGTGAAACAAAGTAGCTGATGTCCTCTTCTGTTATATCGGGTCAAATCATCACTACATCCATCATCGATAAACCGGGTACGCGCAATCATAGATAACTCAACTCCTCCCATCACTTCAGATCCTTGATAATCAACGCTTGATCGAACGAAAGAACAAAGGAATTCTGCCTGTTCCCAAAGCGCGAGCTCGACGAGAGCCCAAAGCATTCCAACCTACGGGCGCAAATGCTTATTTCACCTCGGGTGAACGAGCGCCTGTCGAGCCTCAGGCAGAGGACGCCGCTCCCAATGAGGCCGAGATGCAGGACACCATGACCACCATGGAGGAGAGCAAACCTGGATCCGAAGCGACTGGCGCACAGGAAGGAAAGAAGAGAAAACGAAAACCCCACTCGGCACCAAAGCAGAAAGTCTCGACTGACGGAGAGCCAACGGAAGTTCGGGAAGAAGGCATTCCTTCGGAAAACAAGAAACGTAAACGGACTGGTCGTTCTGGACAGCTGGCGGAGCCTGCACCTGCGCCTACGCTTGTTTCCGAAACGGACGCCAAAACAGAAGTCCAGGCGCCGGAAAGCCAATCAGAGAAAGATTCAGCATTGGGAGCCCCTAGTCAGACGGCTGGAAAAGCGAAGAAGCCAAAGGTGAAATCAGAGACTTCGGTCTTGAAGGTGATTCAGGTCAAGGAGGCAAAGAAAAAGGTCCAGAAGAGGCAGGATCTTGATTTGAAGCAAGTGTTTGGCACAGTTGGATCGGCGCGAAGAGATGGGGAGGATGGGGGCGATGGTGCAGAATCCAGTACCGGATTGGGAGTGGGTGGATGGGACGATTGAAATGGATATTGAGTTTGCTTGTGTTTTTGTTTCAGAAGAGGACAAAATAGTCTTTTTGGCTCGATACAGATATTTGACACAACAAAAAAGAACAACGACAAAGTGACGGTTCTCAAGAGAGAAGACAACCAATTCATAACTGAGCCATCTAATAGAATGAACGGAACAAAGAGAATGACCAGACAAATAAGAGCAGATGAGGTAAACAGGCAGACATAGGAAGACACTTTAGAGAGCCTTGCTGGCTCGAATCTAGATAGAAAGAATACAACATGATGCTCTCTCAGTCAGCAGAAGATAAAGAGTAATTTTGGAAGATATGTTGGGCAGTTTCTAGAAACGAACCTCCTTGCCAGTCTTTGCGATCTTTTCAGTCACCGTTTCGAACGGAGGGAGCTCTTGCTCGCCTGCAAACACCTTGACGGTCTGAGATTCCAGGTTGACCTCGAACTGAGAGGCTACAGAGAGAGAAACTATGTTAGAGAGAAGTCCAAGATATCACGAGGACATACAAAGAACGAAGAGAAACAGAAAGAAAGACGAACGAGGAATGATCTTTGTAAGCGCTCGAGTGACAGCTCCGGAACAACCTCCACAGGTCATCTTGACGTCGTACTCGTATTTCTGCCGTTCAATTTTGGTCCCACACAAGCATATGCACACAGTAATTTGGATGAAGTCCAAGAAGATCGATATGTGAGCTCTTGACTGTTGTCTTCTTTCTTTCTTTCTTGCAAATAAATCCCCTTCTTGACCATATGGAGGACGTATGAGCGAAAAGGGCTCCAGAACTCACAACCTCGGCTGACTGATCGAGAGATTGAACAAGGGACCAAAGAATGAGTACATGGAGCGATGCCAATGCAATTCACATAGATATAACCGGATGACTAACAGACATGCTTGGAAGATGTATCTGATTGAGAAGATGTAGAAACAATGAAATAAACAGAGAAGAAGAAGAGATTCAAAGCAGAGGAGAGAATGAAAAGGAGGACGACTCGGTCAAGAGATGATCCAATCGAGTGAGGCAGACGCGCCAACAGCTTGAACTGCACTCCGAGATGTGCTGCGCGTCTGGAGATCACGAGGATTCTATATTGTGGCGTGCTTGTGGATGTGACGCGTGTGTAAACCGGGTTACATTCTCGAGTCGTAACCATTGGTGTCCCACACAGTTTGGTTTACCTGGCTCAAGCTCTAGGCCTCAAACGAGCCTAACGGTACATTCTTTATTTTTTCGTTCTTGCACGATACACTCTTCGCCTGTCCTCTATTCTTGTTGCCTATCCCTCTATCTCATCCTCGCTCACAACACAGCAAGCCTGGAAGATTCACCCTCGACCGTCTGTCTCCCTAAAGAAAAGAAACTGTGAACGCGTGTGTCATTCTCTATCCAACGAACCGTCCAAACTAAGCATCCCAAACAAACCATCACCCTCTACCAAGAAAGAAGAGACATAATCAGCAATGGCTCACCATGGTCCCGTCAACGGTGTCAAGATCACTGGTAAGTTTGATTGGTTGTTGGCTTCTTATGTACTTGTATCACATAATCTATCAAAAGAGAGAGAGAAAGAGAAGAAAGTAAAAAGAAAAGATCCGGACGGAGATGTGTGATGGAGAGTGAGAAGTTGTGATGAACCAAGATGTGTGATGGAGACAGGGCTGTGATCGTGTGAGCTTCCGCTTCAAGACACGAAGACCAAGAAGTCCAGGGCAAGAAAGAAAGCAAAGGTATATAGTACAAGGAGAAAGAAGAAGAGCGAGAAGGATTGTAACTGGCATGATCATGTTATTGAACCAAACAAAAAGGCTTCTCTTATTAGAGAGAAAACAACAAGAAGACGACGGTGGCTTTTTTTTTCCTCTTAATGATCATTCAGAGTTTCTCTTAAACTCGGGTCCCCGGTCTAGGCCATTCTACTTTTTTTTTTCTCTAGTCCTCGTGTTAGACAACTTTGTAGTCTCTCCTCACTTTCTCTAAGATCCTCTCTTCTCCCGCCCCCAAGCGGGCGATTCATACGCAGACTCCACCATCACACATCCACACACTTGCAACCACAACCAACAACCACACTCTTTCCTCAATTGACCTTTATTCATCTCTCGTTCTATTCCTTCTTTCTCACCTACTAACACATACATCGTTAAACATGCCTCAACCTCCCTCTCTAGCTATCGATGACCCTCAAAAGATCGTCAAGGTCGTTGGTCAAGACGGAAAATCTGGCGATCAGAAAGAGATCGCGTACACCAACTGTAAAGTTGTCGGTAACGGTTCCTTCGGAGTCGTCTTTTCCGCAAAGCTAGTCAAGCCTGGTGCGTGCACTTTTCGTCATATGTTCTTTCTCCTGTTCTAGTCATCTCTCCATCGGTCGTGAGAATCTTGAGAGAGAGAGAGAGCTCGACGAGAAGTCGGGCCCGTCTCGTTGAATGGGAACCCTTGGAAAACAAGGGGGGGAGTCAACTAGGACCCAACGACGGGAAACCTTTCGGCAACCCAGAGATGGGACGATCTTCCCTCAACAAAGTCCCATCAGATTACAGAAAAGAGATGCAAGTAGGACTGGGCCGGTTTCCCCTCCGACATGTCAGATACCGAGTTTCCATACCTCATCGCAAGCAAAACGGATGGGGAGTCTTTTGCAAATCATTTTCTCCTCCCATCTCGCCCTTTCCTTTTCCCGTCGCCCATCTCCTGTCCACACGGCCTTTTGTTGCAACAATTCCGTTCATCTCGATTCGTCCTTCACTCTTCTTCTCCCATCTGACTTCCTTTCTTATGAACAAGACACACACTATCTTCCAATGTCAATGAGCGTACCCGTCCACTGACCGTTCGCCACCTTTTCCCATCGACCTGTTCTCGGTCCCTTCAGAAGGAGCCAAGGAGTCTGCTGACGGGAAAGAGGAGGTTCTCGAGGAGATCGCCATCAAGAAAGTACTGCAGGACAAGCGATTCAAGGTCTGTATCTTTCTTTCTTCTTCTTCCCTCTTTTCGCTCCTCAGCCCGTTTGCATACATACGTGTTAAGCTGACGATACATCCATCCTCACTGCCATCTCGTTCTTGATCGAACGCTCCTTTTCTTTTTCCAAATCACGAACGGAAACAACAACTCTTTAGAACCGAGAGTTACAGATCATGCGTTTGGTCTCGCATCCCAACGTCGTTGACCTTCGGTCGTTCTTCTACTCTAACGGAGAAAAGGTTTGTCTACAGTTCTTTTTGATTCTCTCCAAGTTTCCACTGATGTTTGGAGATCTGACGACATGTGCTTCTCATTCATCTTAACAACCGACCACTCACCTTCCCACTATTGCCACAACTACCGGCGGCTCTTTTCAAACCGGATGATATCTCAATTCTTTGGATTTTATTAGAAGGACGAGGTTTACCTTAATTTGGTCCTCGAGTACATTCCTGAGACCGTCTACCGGGCTTCCAGACACTACGCCAAGTTAAAGCAGACGATGCCCATGATCCAGATCAAGGTTCGTTCTGCCCTCTTTCCCCTTCTTCAGTAGTCATTTAGAGGGAGGATATGATGTGTGAGGGAGAGGGTGGATGATGGCTTGATCGACAGAGGACTTGGCCGTTGAAGCCTAGAGAAGGGATTTTTCTCTACACAATCATGCTAACTCAAAGAGACGATGAAATCGAGGCTGACTTTGGACTGCTTGCGTGTTATGTAAATTCAGCTGTACATCTATCAGCTCTTCCGTTCTCTCGCATACATTCACTCGGTTGGAATCTGCCGTGAGTTACAAATTCTGTCTCACGGATTTGCTTTCCTGTCAAGACGCTCATACCCTGGCCGTCGTACCGTTTCCCACAGACCGAGATATCAAGCCTCAGAACTTGCTCATCCACCCGACCACCGGCGTGCTCAAGCTAATTGATTTTGGATCGGCCAAGATCTTGGTGGCCGGAGAGCCAAATGTGTCGTACATCTGTTCCAGATACTACCGAGCTCCCGAGTTGATCTTTGGAGCGACCAACTATTCGACCAACATCGGTACGTCACTATTTTTCGAGGCGACCGGTCTTGTTGGTGCACATGGGGTTGCGACAGCTGACAGATTCATACCTGGCTGGGATGACCGTGAACGCGTATAATAGATATCTGGTCGACGGGTTGTGTGATGGCTGAGCTCATGCTCGGACAGCCTCTTTTCCCCGGAGAGAGTGGAATCGATCAGCTCGTTGAGATCATCAAAGTTCTCGGAACACCGACAAGGGAACAGATCAAGACGATGAATCCTAACGTGAGTTACTTGCCGTTCGCTTCTTCTCGGTCCAGGAATCATCATTGACTCGGGACTGACGGGCTCTTTGTCCTTGTTTCCTGGAAACAGTACATGGAGCACAAGTTCCCTCAGATCAAGCCCCATCCATTCTCCAAAGTGTTCCGACCGAGTACGTGTCTTTAGAGTTTTCTTTTCTCGTTTCAGTCTTATTTATTTGAGGGTGACTAACTTGGTTGTCATTTGTTCTTGTCTGAAACCTCTTTCAGGAACCGCCCCGGATGCGATCGACTTGATCTCCAAACTACTAGAGTACACTCCTGGGCACCGATTGTCTGCCTGTGAGTGGTATCCTCTTTTGACTTTCCATGAAGGATGTAATCGGGTAAGCGGTCTAGACGACTAAACCCTTATTATTGTTTGCTTCAATTTCATAGACGAGGCCATGGTTCATCCCTTCTTCGACGAGCTCCGAATCGAGGGGGGCAAGCTCCCTAGTGGTCGGGACTTCCCGGAACTCTTCAAGTCAGTCTCTCGTTCTCTCTTTCCGTGTTGACTTGATTTCATGACCAAACATCTGATCCATCTCTTGGTTTCCTCTGGCTCTCGGACATTTGTTCTATAGCTTCACGAAGGAAGAGCTTTCCGGTCGACCAGATCTTATCAACCAGCTTGTCCCAGAGTGGACGGAGCCCGAGCTCGCCTCGCGAGGCATCAACTTGGACGGATTCGGTACGTGTCATCTTTAATGGTTTTCTTTCGCTATGACTGGACCAAACGCCAGGAGCTGACACGGAACCTTCTCTTTCTGACTCGACGAACAACAGAGCCTATACCTCTTGAGCAGCTCCGAATCTCGCTCGACTAGGTCTGACCGGCCTGGCGCGCCCAGTGCATACGACTTCTGTTTCAACTTTCCTCTGTTGTCCTACCCCTGTGTTGTTTCTCTGCTGTTTCAATAGGTTTCTCCGCCTCCAGTGTCCTCATTGAATGTACCGCTTGATCTACTATCCCCCCCCCTTCTTCTGCATCCGGTTTTCGATAACGTCTTCCTCTTATCCCCGTTTTCGTTCTCGTTCTCGTTTTCGTCTTTCTTTACCTTTTCTTTTCTGTCATCTCTTCCATGGCTTATCGGTTGGATCTAGCACGTAATCTTCCCTTTTCTCTCTACTCTTGTCCCATCCCTCTATCCCCTCCCCCCCCCCCCCCCCCCTCCCTTTTTCCTTCTGTCCGTTTCACTTTTTGCCCTCCTTTCACACTGTTTGTAGGAAAACAAAACGTGTCATTTGTTCCGCTTGACTCTTGATTATTCTACCTACTTGTCTCATTCACGTCTTCCGAGTTCTTTCTTACTCAATTTTTCTCCTCTCTTCTTTTCTCCTCTCTATCTCAAATGAATGTGTCTATCTATTAATTCATCACCATTCCAAAAGCCAAATCGGAAGAGAAAAAAGCAGGGAGAAAACATGAAGAACATGTTCCGCCTTCATCTCGTTCGTTCTTATTCGGCGTGTGAAGCCGTCTTTTGGAAAGCGACAGTGCATACGGTCGACCCTTTGGAGCCTCCAAACGTGAATGTCGGGTGGTTGACTCTCGAGCTGATCAAGCCAGTTTCGATGAGGGACCAATAGGGAAACGAGGTATATCATAGTAGGTTGAGTTGTTTCAGGTCAGTTCCACCCGGTCAACGAGAAAGAGGAGAGAAAAAAGGAGAACGAAAGACGCACTGGTAAGAGAAACCTGTGAGGTACAGCAAGAAGCGAAGAAGTTTGAACGTCGGCATGAGAACATAAAAAGACGAGAGAGCGAATGGAACAGCAGAAGAAAAAAAAAAACAGGCGGGATGAGGAGGAGGAGCGAGAAAAGAGATAGACGGACCGAGTGTTGATTTAGTGAACCGTTTTTTGATCTCTTCTTCTGTAAAGTTACAGGCTGAACTCATGTCCTCTTCTTCAGCTGCTGGCTACCCCGCAAAAGGCAAGAACAAAGAAACGGTGAGGGAAAAGGGACTCGTACAGGTGATGAGAAAGTATCCTCCTGGTTTGACAAGTTTTGAGACTTGAATAGGATACAGTTCTGCCGGGCTAAGGTTCGTCGGTGGAATAGGATCTGAAGAGAGCGCGATGGCATCGTATGTGCCTGCTCACGAACGGAAGAGCTCGATCAGCTTCTGTAAAGGATGAGAAAGTTAACGGATGGAGTATGCGAACCCTTGTCTGTACTATAAGATTAAGGTTGTAAGGAAGAAGTGTTACCATGTTGGGCCATCGGCTTCAGACTCGAAGAGAAAGACTCACACTAGATCCCAAGGTCCACCGTCGATGGGATCTCCTCTAAGGATGTCAGCCGCGTCGAAAGAGATGTCTGCTGTAGAGTCGGTCCAACCTGATTCATTGTCCTGTTCGTCATCATCGCTATCATCCTCGTCACTGCTCTCGACCTCTCCACTCGCCCGTTTGTCTCTGATGAGCCTGGCGAGGTCGACGCTTCCTTGACTGTAGTCTACTCCTTTGAGAACAGCTCCTGGGTATTTGCCTCTCTTGGAAGAGAGCAGAAATAGGTTGTAACCGTTGCCTGTACCGAGGTCAAGGATTCGAGGAGGAGGGTCAAGCGAAGGAGGTAGATTCTGAATCGTCCAGGTTAGCATCTTCTTGGCCGATTGGGTTCCAAACCAGACCTCGCCTTCTTCTCCGATGTCATCGAACGTAGAAATCTCCCGTCTGGAATGGCAAGAGTAAGCTGGTGAGAACGGGTCGGCTGAAAGCAGGCGGGACGTAAGGTATCGACGACTGACTGGTAGACATCATCCCAACTTTGAGCCGTAAACGATAGATGTAAGCAAGATGAAACACACAGTGTTGAGGAACATAAACACAAACGGAAGACTGACTGCTGTTTTGTGCCCAACTTGGACTCTGGTAGCTGCTCCTCAGACATTCTTACTTTATAAAAAGAGGGTATAAGGGGAAAGAAGGTGAAGAGTTAATTTTGTCGGAGAAGGGCGACAGACGGTTTCCCGATAAACGCCCGAACTCACACCGACACCAGCGACTAAAGCCACTGCCACCGTCGATGTCATTACAAACAGAACACACAGCAGCAGTCCTCTGGATCAAGACGACCTGTGATCTCGATTGCCCTCGATGAAACCTGGCCAGCTCTGGGTTCCCCGGGGATTAACACTGGCGGGAATTGGTACCCACCCCTGCGGCGTCATCGGCTCGCTACGGCTCAGCAACGGCAGCGGCAGCGGCATCATCAACTCTTGTTTAGTAAACGTCGTTCTTATAAATAATCGAGACCCAAAGTGATGCCTTCGTGTCGGATTTTCTCTTCTTTCCTTCATCAAATCCCTTCTCCACAATCACCGTTCTCGACAAAATCATGAACATGTTGTCCACCCTGATGATCGGCTCGTTAGCCGTACCGCTTCTCGCTCTGTCCGCCGCTGTTCCTCCGAGTTCGAATTCTATCCTCGATGCTCGTCGGATTCCCCTCACTCACACACCCCACGCAAAGCGAGTAGGTCCTGACGGCACAGTCAGAGGCTGGGCCCTTAGAGAAAAGGCAAAGACAGAATCAAAGTACGCCACTCGGTTGGCTCCCAACAGTGCTACTAAACGGGATGGCATGGCCACGTAAGTTCTCCCTCTCTCTTTTCCTCCAAGTTTTTTTTATAGCTAGAGCTGATGTGCCGGTGTCCACCCTTGCTTCCGTGATACATTCATACAAAAGACTCCAAGACTACTATATCGATGCTGCCTATTCTGCCTCTGTATCAATCGGAACACCCGCCCAGGAGTTCTATCTCCTGTTGGACACCGGTTCGGCAGATTTGTTCATCGTGGGCAGCTCCTGCGACAGTAGTTGCTCAGGCTTGACCACCTGGGATCCTACGTCGTCCTCCACCTACACGAAGTAAGTATCCTTTCCGGTAGCAGTCAAACAATCAGCTGTGGCTAATGTCTTCGACTGTCTGAATATTCCCTTCTGTCTCTCAAAGCGAGAGCACAGCATTCGAGATTACGTATGGTTCTGGCGATGCATCTGGATACCTTGTCTCAGACACCGTCAGTCTGGCAGGCATATCCGAGACCTCTCAGACGTTAGGTATGTACCCTTCGTGAAACTTGTCGTGATCTCTAGATGAACCTTCTTTTTTGTCTAATATTCTTCTCGGTCTGTGATCTGGGGTCCTATTTCTCGCAGCGGTCGTCACCGAGATCTCGTCCGGATTGCTCTCCTCTCCTCTGTCGGGAATCATGGGAATGGGCTTTGAGGCGCTTTCGAGCTCAAACTCCGTTCCATGGTGGCAAGCGGAATCATCGACATGGACTAGCAAGGTCTTTGCGTTCGAGCTTGCTAGGTACAGGAACATTGCCACCGCTACAGATTTTGAGACCCAAGGAGGATACATTGACCTGTTCGTATGGACATCTTCTTCTGCCTTTGGAAAGAGTTGACTAACATAGGCACGTTACAACCATTCAGCGGCGCATTAAACGCATCCCACTACTCTGGTGATGTCAATTACATTACCTGCAGCGCTCAGACCTGTTCGTCATCAATTTACAACTCTACTCCTTCTGAAGCGTTCTATGGGTACATCTTGAATAAATAAATAAACAATGCGGCTGACAAGATTTCTCCCCTGAATATTAGATTGGGAAATCCCGGTTTCCGGGTTGAGTGTCGAAGGAACATCTATCGATATCTCCATTTCATCGACTTCTTCCAGCTCGTCTAAATCATCAAGCTCAAGTAGTACTCCCCAGGCTGCTATCGATACGTACGTCCTCGACATCCTGTTTCGTTTAATGTCAGTCGAACTTACCAAACATTGAAACGGTCTCTACAACGTAGTGGAACTACGATGATATCTGTTACGACGACTGTAGCCGCCGCTGTGTACGCGGCTATTAGCGGCTCCTCGGCCATGACGGAATCTGGTTATGAGGGATACTATGAGTACCCCTGCAGTAGCTCTGTTAATGTGAGGCCCACTATATTCTGTCTTTCTTCTGGTTTCCTTCTATGAGTATGCGTTGATGGAAATCTTATGATTTGCTGACTTCTACCTGATACCAATTTATCCCGATCAAATTAGATCTCTCTCACTTTCGGAGACGTCACGTACACTATCGACCCGGACGACTTTAACATCGGAGCATTGGACTCTCAAGGAACCTCATGTCTGGGTGGTATTTATGGAGTACGTCTCGTCTATCATCCGACTTCATATTCTACAATTTCATATCTTCTCCACTCTTATGTTCTTCCTCCTTCTTTAGAGCGATTTGGACAGTACTGTAGATTGGATCATTGGTGACACCTTCTTGAAGGTGTGTTACGTTTCTCACCATCATACTTCACTCCGACTCACCAGCAGCTCACTGATAAGCCTCATCTTCTTGCTCTTTTGATAGAACGTCTATTCTGTTTATTCGTACTCTGGAACAACTACCGGAAGTCAAGTTGGATTTGCATCCCTTGCAGAGTGAGTGCTTCCTGTATGCTCAATGTCCTTGCTTCCTCAATTCTAAGCTAATATTAACTCGTCTTCCTTATTTACTTCTAGTGGATCGACTGTTTCCACAGGATCTGCATCCACCACCAACAGCTCTACCAGTTCTAGCAGTTCCGGTAGCAGCTCTTCCTCTACATCGGGTGCCTCTTCTTTGATCCGATCAAAGACCTGTATCGCTGGGCTCCTCATCATTGTCCTCACGGCCGGAACGATCATTCTCATCTAGTCTCTTGTATTTTTTCTCCTTGCTTGCTTGCCTTTTCACACATTGATCTCTCAGGATCTGCCCTCGTTTGCTTCAGCTTTTTTTTATCTCTCGCGACTCAATCTAGGAGCATGGACTCTTCACAGCATCGACGCTTTGCTTCTATCTACACATTCTCTTTCACTCATGTATTTTTCTGTGCTATGTAAAAACAGCCTTGACTACCAAAAATGAACGGAACAAAATCTAACGATGTTCAAATCGCTCTAGAATATATATTTATGATTATGTATGTCTGTGTTCTTGCCCTCGAGGATGGGATGTCAACATGTCTGGATTGAGTCTTCGGTGACGAGCCATCTTGTAGCATGACATCACAATCAGAGTCAGACTTTATTCCTTTTTGATCTCCTCAATCCCTCATCCGCGGTCGTGGAAATGACATCTTCTTTCAAGACCTTTACAGGCTTGACAAGTCCCTCTTCGATTGCATTCTTATCGTTCTTGCGCGTCGGTTCGATTTTACGTCTCTTCCTACTCAGACTAGTTTCAGATCTAGATCCTGGTACTGAATCGATCCCAGATTTTACTTTTAATCTGGACGATGCATTCCCGCCGGCAACGTCGCCAACTGATGGGATAGGATGATTGACGACGCCTTTCTCTCCGAGTTTGATAATCGAATGAAACGCGAGGTCGGACACTGTCTGGACGGAGAGTCTACCTCTATTCAAAAGTGGCATCTCTTGAATCGCTTTTGGGATAACATCAACCAAAGATAATGACAGAAAATAAAATCGAAAAAATGCACAAAGCCAGTGAGCTGTGTAGGAGAAGAAACCAAGGGAGTTTGGACACTATCTCACATCTAATTTCTTCGGACGTCAGCACCCCAAATCCCTCCTCCTTGAGTTTGGCCTGATCACCAGGATCGAGAGTAGCGAGCCGCTTGAAATCTGAGAGAAGGATAGGATGGGACAGTCTGGACACGAATTCTAGCGTCGGGGTATACCACGTTGGGACTTCTCTCTTTGATTTCTGTCGAAGGAAGAGAAAGAGAACATAGGCCGCGCGTCCAAGCGCACACCAAGTAGATAGGTTCAGTCGTGGATCCTACCTGGACAAGGAGGCCTTCTTTAAAAGAGAGAAACAGCTGACGGGATCATAATATGGATGGTTGACGTCGAAAGCGGATTCATCTGGATGACCTTCCTCAATAATCTTTCGAAAGAAGGAGAAAGCAGAAAATACGCTTAGAGGTGAGTTCGTAACACTTCGTTGGAACGATCCACCGCAAACTGGAAGAAAATCAGGCGAACGAACTTTCGCAATTCCAAAGACTCCTGGTTGTTTGGTGTTTGAGTGATAAAACAAGACTTGATGCCCTACTTTCATCAGGTTCTTCATCAAATTCTTCGCTTCGTGGTCTTGAAGTCATAGCCGGGTATCGTGAACGTGATAGAGAATCAGAAGAATAAACCTGATGAGATCTTTGCTTATTTGAAGAACAATGGGTTGGAAGGAAGAGATAGGATAGAGCATACTTCGTACTCCATCCCATTCGGTTGTTCTTCGTAGGAAACAAAGAGAAACAACCCAGAATACTCTCTTGTGTCAGACATAATCTACTTGTACTGTAAGATTGAACATGGTGGCTTTCGATTCCCTTACCCAGCAGCTTCGAAGTCATCGATTGAGAACTACAATGTCATCCCATAAGGAAGAGACAAGAACAAGTCATCTTTAATCTCATGTATGTTTCCTACATCGGTTTCAATCGATGTTCAGCTCACCTTGACATCTTTTCCCTTCACTATCCGGCTGTCTGGCTCAGCTTTCATCAAAAAGTATGCCGGGGCCGGGTTCATGGTCACAGATGCTTTAACTGTTAGGGTCCTCAAGAGATGCGTCGATCAACAAGTCGTGATAGTCAGCGCGGGATGATAATGCTTCATTTGAAGAGCCTACTTTATATCTAAGGGCAAGCAGCCAGACTGATTCAAGGTGAGAGTGAGCAAGTGTTCACTTAGACTGACTCTCCATGGCTCGCACGACGTTTCCAGATAGCTTTCTTCCAAAGAGCATACAGTGTTAAACGAACATCAATATCACAATGTCGCGCGTGGAACACCCTTAAATCACACGCGCGCAAGTGGAGGGACGCGTCCAAATGAGCTCACCCAAAACATCTCGTCGCGCGCGACATTTATGCTTGGGTTTAATGATCTTGACAATCATTGAGAACTTGCTTGTATGAAACTATTCACACAAAGCCCTCGACACATACTCTCAGACATATCTCAAGACCTGATCAGACTCTCCCAGTTGATATCCGCTTCTGCTGAAAAGTAATGATCGTCCACCAGAGGCGTTGTCTCTGGTGAAGAACCTTCTCCAAGATCGTTTCGTTTCTGCGAAGACGATGCTGACGACAACGACGACGACGAAGATGATGATGACGACGAAGACGATAAAACCAGAGGATGAACAAACATGCTGTTTAAGACCTGGTATGAGCTCTGGCTGAAATCCCCGGGTCGTATGCCCCTAGCTTTCCGAAGCGGGGAGCCAGACTTAAGATTGGTTGGAAACGATGGAATCGATGGGCTAGACGGGATGGGTGGAAGCGAGACATGAGACCGACCGGTCGGTAGACTCAAACCTAAAGCAATCTGACCAGCAGACGATGAGGATGATGAAGAGGACGAAAGGGCGGGGAGTGAATGGGGCGCATTCTTCCTGACTCTCCTGTGTATGGCGGAGGAGCCTGTTTTTCTAGCCGAACGGTCAAGCGAGGGTGGTCGTCGAGAGCTGGTGTCTTTCAAAATCGACCGAGGACGAACGATCTTCAGATGAGTATCGATGAGAGCAGGGCATGGTGGTGGAGCGATATAGGGTAGATCTGAAGAAATCATTAGAGTCGGAGCAGGCTGCGATTCTATCAGCTTTGGGGATATTGATCTGGAAGGTAAAGTGTACTCCTAATATGGCGGCAAGGAAGCGAATCAGAACTAAAACCATTGACGAACGAACAGCTATAGAGGGAGAGGAACGAACGTAAACAGAATACAATGTAAAGTCATCGATCCACCATGCCGATGGGCCAGAATCGAAAGAGGAATCTGGGTCGTCGACAGTCATAGAACCATGCATTGCAGACTATCGTCGGATAAACAAACCATAGCAAACAGTTGTTCGTGAGCACGGAGAAACAAGATTAGTAAAGTATCTTTGTCGTACGCTTACCTTCTTGTTTCCAGAGGAAGGCCCCTTTGAAGCAGAGTACTTTCTGAACCGAGATTCAGCTGGTTTTCCTCCAGCTGATAAAACGCTTTGTCCAGGCCGACCAGGATAGCCATTTGACGAAGCTTTGAGGGATGTAGATAGTACGTTTCGAGGTGGAACGTCCTCGGATGGTGGACTTATCGGTAGGTGCGCGGTCTTTGTTGCACCGAGAGAGAACGAACGGATATGTGATTTGGTCATGATATATGAGCGAGAGGGATGATATGAGGGTAGAGGGGAGAGCAGGTCTTGGAGAGGTATCGCTGTACAGATTACACAAAACAAATGAGGATGATGATTGGTGAAGAGGAAGAACGTGTAGGTCGTAATCGTTTATGATATCAACTTCTCGTTCGTTCGTTTGTTGTGAAGGCAGAGAAGAAGAGCTGTTCCTGAGGTATCTGCCCTGAGTAAGCATGGTGTCTCGTGGTAGGCCTAAAACACTATATTCAGCAGCGTTCATCATAACACGGAGGGCCTTCTCTGAGGGTCTTGCATCAAGTCAGCCATCTGTTATGTGTACCCTTATAGAGATTCAGACCGAAATACAAAACATATATAACCCATGATTAGCCCGTTAGCGGGTCAATCCATCTCGTCTCCTTCCAGACGTTGATATCGCTTCCTGTGCCATTGACTTCAGGCCAAGGATGACATCTTACCGCCTTCGGTGGACTGGAAGATAAAAATAGCCAAGAACGGCGAAGTACAATGAGTGTGAAGTCCATGTCCTACGACCAATGATCAACAAGATAGTTTTTCTTTTTTCAAGTACAGACCGTTTTGTCCAATCCACCTTTTCCTTTAACCCACCCCCTGCTAGCCCGACTTTTTTCTCTTGCCCTACAATAACTCCTCCGACGGTAGCCTCATCCAAGCCTCTCACTATCTCCGCTACTGGTCTCTCGTATGCAAGTCTCACCCCTGGGACGACCAACACTTTTGCACCCTGTCCCTCCTGGGCTCGAAGAGCCCATATGTCTTTCATCATGAGCGATACCTCTGCTTGAGCGCATTCACCATCCTTGATGGAAGACCGACGGAAGTGGATTGGCCGAGGAGGCAAGAGAGCAGAGCTAGAAAGAACAGCAATCCCGTTCCAGCAAGAGTAAGCTTGGAAGGGGAGCCGAGCCTGATAACGCTTCAGAGTCTTGGGAGAAGTTGGAAACAAGTCAAATGATGTCGACCAGGTAGACCCCATGGGTTGAAAGAGCTGAGCATGGCAAAAATACCGTTTAGATATGGCAACAAATGTGGGTTAGATTCGTCTCTTCAGGTAAATTACAAAAAAAAAAAAGTGAAAGAAAACATACATCTCCAGTATATATGTCTCTAGCAACCCAGACGTCATAGAAGTAACCATCGTTCCATAAGAGGTCCCACGCACATGTCACGTCGCTCTCTTGGTTTTTGTGTTGGAGGATAAGTTCTAGCAACATGGCCCCTGAGAAATAAACGTCGTTGAAGAAGACGACCGCCTCGTATTCATCCGTCCCTTTTCTGGCCTGTCGAAGAGGAAGCAGCGGCTCTTCTCTCAACGCGGCCAGTTTCTCGATCCTATTGGACTCTCCGAACTTGGCGCTAGGACGTCTGGTGTTCAAATGAATGTCAAGCGGATCGACTCCCATTTCTATCAAGAGCGGCGCGAGCACTCTTTCTAGCATGATGTCTGTCGCATCCGACGAAGGCCCTTCCACGATCGATATACCGAAATTCTCTGGGCCGAGGAAGTCAACAGCAACAAGGAGAGATTGGATCATATCGGGAAGGATGTGACCAACGTTGAAGAGAATGGACGTAAATAGGTACTTGGACGATGCGTTTCGTAGAGGTTTGTACCTATCCATCTGAGCAGCGCTCAGAGTTGGAGGGAACACTGGTTGCTCATATTTCCTATCCCGGAGAGTGTCCTCAGTTTGATATACGTCAGACAACAGACTATCCAGCCTTCTGAGATGAATGGATAAAGTCTCAGATTGAGGCGTCGGATCTGTATTCAAGGCGTGATCCGAAGTGAACAATTGAGGATAATCAACGCGAGAGGTGATGCTGTCCGGAAAACGAGTCCCTTGAGAAGATGTGAATGCCCCACCTAATGGCCGAAATATGAAGTAGCAGCTAACAATGAGAAAAACGACACCAAAAGGAATGATGTATATCAATGGCTGCTGCTTAGTCTTGCGTCGAATTGATTGAGAGGAGAGAGATTGTGGAAGTCGAATGGTGTACCGGCTGGTCGGAGAGACCTTTGGAGGTTGCTGACTCGAAGGGGACCGCCGACGTTTCGGAGATAGTGAGCCTGACTGGTGGACCGGGAGAGGGTAGGACCTGGACAATCACACAAAACATGCGAAAATGGAAAGCTACGTCAGCCTCACTTGTCCTTTTTCAAGAAATACAGAAGAACAACATACATGGTATTCAAGTCCAGCGTCTCGGTGAGTGAACAACGGATAGAGCAGGATGTTGGAATCGTTCTAGAAACTGGAAGGTGACGAAACCTTCACCGACTCTGCGCAGTTTCCTCTAACATCCATCCGCACAAACAGCCATATCATCATTAGATCATTGCACCCACCCAGATGTCCTACAGAAACTCAGCTCCGTCTTCGTCTAGGTATCAAGACCGAGACCGTCCATCTTATGCATCAAACCCGGAGGAGCGAGACCCTCGGGATCACCGCAGTACTGGCAGAGATTATTCTCGCGCCAGCCGAAGTCCTCCTCGACGCGACGAAGGAGGATCTAGCAGGCCATCGTACCACGACCGAGATAGAGATGATAGAAGGGGAGTAGCTAGCGGGGGAGGTAGATATGTAGACAGAGATGCAGGAGGGTACAGAGATAGAGAGAGAGAAAGAGATCGGAAGCCTTATGAACGACCCCGATCAGGTGAATAGTTGGTCTTCCCTCTCTTTCATTCCTCCTTCCTCTTTCCTATCCTTCATTTTTCATCTGGAAGCTTGCACTGAACAATCATCACGTCTCTTCATGACTGGCCCGCGATGGACACAATGTCCTCTAATCATCAGATCGATCCGGGCCGCCTTCCAGCTACTCGACCAGAAGACGGTCGCCTTCTCCACGTCGAGATCGTCGTTCGTCCCCTGGTAGATCTGAGCCTACAACCATGAGTGCTGCTCGGCTCAAAGGAGATAGCAAGCCTCCGCCATCCGGTAGGACTATTCTTTTACTTTGATTTCAACATATTTGGTGCGATGTTATTGAACCCACAACCCTTTCTTTCTGCCTAAACGTAGTCCTGAAAGCTGAAGAGCTAAAGCGGGAGGCTGAGGAGAAAAGGCAGCAGATGCAGCCACCGGATGGAATGGAGGAAGGTGTCGACGGGGAATGGGTTGAGGAGGGCGAGGACGAGAACGGCTTGGAAGAAGGCGAGGAGGATGAAATGGCCAAGATGATGGGCTTCGGAGGCTTTGGCACGTCCAAGGTGGGTCTTTTCCTAATCTCTTTCCCTTCGCAGCTCAACCGACCTGACCGAAATCTATTTGTTTGTAGGGCAAGCACGTCTCGTCAAATGATACAGGAGACGTCGTTATAAAGAAACAGCGAACATGGCGTCAATACATGAACCGGTTCGTCTTCTTTATCAGTATTATTACTCGCCTTGAGCTTTTGTCCTGTCGAAAGGGGGAAGAGCACAAGCTGGCATCTTTGAGCAAATTTAGTCGTGCGTGCCGACCAAGTTTGTCTGATAATCCTTACAATCCATTTTTCTCTCCCTTGCTATGTTCTTCACAATCCTCTGTCCTACAATTTTCGATGGCAATTACTTCGGAATCTCTTCAGGAAAGGAGGTTTCAATCGGTGAGTCTCACCTGTGCCCATGTTCGTGATCTTCGCGTGTTGTAACTGATCCTTCCCCTCCCTCTTGTTCTCTACACCATTAATCCAGACCGTTGGACAAAGTCAAGTAAACTTTTTGCTCATTTACCCGTCTCCTCACTCGATGTGAATATGAAAGATATCTCTGGTCATCAAGATCGATGCCTTCTCAGCCGCGTGCGCTAAACATATAGATGGCTTTTTCTCTCATCTTGTACATGATGTGGTCATAATGCCATACTTCTCTTCTCTGGCTCCTTTTCGTTCTCCTACAAACAGAATAATTGAGTTAACATCAGGCCTTTTAAAAAAATCTGTGCATTCATCCCATCTTGGTCAACTCCTCATCACCATCTAGCCTATAAAGTGTTCATTCGACAATTGAAAATAGACATTATTTCTTAGGTTCCTCCGGCTTCTTGGCATCCTCTGAAGCAGGCACCGCGCTTGGTGTAGCCGGAACGGGGGTATCCTCTGTCGGATCACTCTCAGCTCGACTGGTTATGAGAAGATGGTCGAAAACGAGGTCAGACATTGATCGTCCTGAGAGACATAAGGTGAGGAGCAGATACTTACGAATTGACAAGCTTGTTATCCACCCTGTTTATTGTTACCGTAGAAATGATAGAGAGAAAGATACAAATGAACTTCGATTAGTAAAATCACTACGAATAATCTCAAGGATACTTGCCACGTAGAAATCGAGGAAATCATGATCAATAAAGAAGATGAGACGCACAGGTTGTGAAGCGCGATGACTGCTCTGATCAAACTGCTCAGGTAAACGACCAACATCTGATCGTTCGTCGCCACCCTGAAGCTCTTCTCGACCTCAAGTCTTCCCTTTCCACCCTCAACATCGTCTTCACTGCTCACTCCATCCAAACCAGACATCATACCCGGAGGTAGTAAGTTGAATACGTCCTGTAAGTTGTAGATGATTTGATGATTGACGGCCATCTCCCCAGCGAGTACCTTGGCGAGGTAGTCCCTGATGTCGATTAGCCTCGAGTGGAGACCTTTGAGCGCGGAAAGCTGAGCGGAAACTCGAGAAGAGAGCGAGCCAGAAGTGGAGAGGGGGGCGGAGATGTCTCGAAGAAGGTGCTCGACTCCAATTTCTTCGGCTTCTTCAGCAGAGATAAGTGAAGGAACATGCATGAATGTTTTCTGGGTTGTCGTTCCATCCTATAGATTGGAGAGTGTCAGAATTAGGGTCCCGATCCTACAAGCGTTGTACCTCGTCTGACAGAGAAGGTAATTTCGAATAATCTAACAGAACACTACTTACATCCTTGATCTCTTCCACAGCGAAGTAAGCATCTGTAGGGATTCCAGTATCTCCTCGTCCTCCCGTCGGTCTGACATCAACGATAACCATCACCTGTTTTGAAGAGAGATTAAATTAAGAGAACAACTTGATAAGTCACTATTTCCCAAACATCATTCCGAGATCCAACTGCATTGGTTACGCATACGTCGAATCGCATACGGTTCTGACTATTTCAACTGAAATCTCTTCCATCCTAACCGTTCTGAAGCCGTCTTCAAAGCGCGTCCATCACGTCAAGTTAGCAACACTTACAGGCTTAGGAACGAAGCGCTTGAAAAGCTCTGAGATCTCGAGATCAGAGGATCTTAATGTTGGGCCAGTGTGGTAGAATCCGATCGGCTTCTCCTTAGCTACTCACGCGGGGAACATGGAAGCATAACAGAACATAATCACAAGTCAAACGTATTCTTGACTTTAAAAGAAATTCAGTGTCTTAATAGATTGTTAAGAGCGAAAAACATACCATTGACTTTTCTGAACATCTCCCACATTGACTCTACATAATCTAGGTCCAGGAACCACGTCTTGGGATCTTTCTCATCCTCCTCAAATGGTACAGCAAACGAGTTTGCTACGTTTACGGTTTTGCCATCGTTCTGTCCGAGAAGCACACCGAGCACACGCTTCTTGGCTGATGTAGGAGATCGATGGGCATGGTCTACAACAGAGAGAAGCACCAGTGGGTGAACCACGCTTTTAGTTTGGGATGGCGCATGGTTGAGGGGAAAGTGTGTATGCGGTTGATGTGATCAAACAGAAGACAAAGAAGGTTTCGAGGGAGAAAGAGTGAGTCACAAAGGGCATGGAACAGAATCTGAACGAAAGCAGATGGACATACACTGAAGTTCCAGCAAGAGCATTTATCTGACATGGATGTGTTCATGAGGGTGAGCTGACGTGTTCAGAGTCGAGATATCGCCTCAGGGTCAAATTCAGACGGTAAAAGGAGACACTACCGACCTGTTCTGATGTTGTTGCCATTTTCCTCTTTTAGCGTTCTTCCGATGCTCAAATAGAAAGGAGAAGTGATAGATGTAAGAGAGAGGATGACGAGAGTGTTGGAGGATACAAAGAGATGAGAGGTGGAAGTAAGGAGGTGAGGGATGAGCATTACCTAAGCATTTGTAAGAGAGTCACGTGTTCATCAGACCAGGCTATATCACGTGCTGTATTGTGTACCGCCTTGAAGGGCTCAGTTGTCAAATTGTTTTTCCTCCTTTCCTCCTCCCACTCAGCTCCCCCCTCTCTTTGCCCCCACCAGTCCGTTCGCTTGCCCTTCCCTTCTTCTTCTCCTTCCTTCCTCCTTCGTCCTAGCCATGCGAGTTTCTCCGTGTTCCTTCTGCTCCGTGCCTGTTTATCCCGGTCACGGTGTTGCCTTCGTCAGAAACGATGCCAAGACCTTCTTGTTCTGCACGTCCAAGTAAGTACAATTCTTGATGTGGTGGAGGATAGTAAAGTATCGGATTCTAGTCATCATTCGTTGGATTCATAAGAGATAGTGTGGACAAACGGTGGCGTTTATGCCGGATTAGAATAACAAACACTTGTAGGATGGATGCTGACCATAATCTTCCATGTCATCTTTAACTCTGCTCAATCAGATGCCACAAAAACTTCAAGTTAGTCGCGTTTCAATCCTTGTTTCGAATCTATCACTTCACCAACTGATCGTGTGTTGTTCCACCGTCCCTCTCTTATTTGCGCTCTTCAGGATGAAGCGAAACCCGCGAAAGGTCCGATGGACCAAGTCTTTCCGAAAGGCTGCCGGAAAGGAGATGATCGTCGTACGTTTCGCTATCTTCTCTGATGTGTCGGTATCATTCCTGTCGGCTAACGCTCTTGAATTGGTTTCGTAGGATTCGACATTCGAGTTCCAGAAGAGGCGAAACGTTCCGGTCCGATACGATCGAGAATTGGTGGCCACTACCTTGAAGGCTATGAAGCGAGTCGGCGAGATCAAGGCTCGACGAGAGCGAGCTTTCTGGAAGAACCGGTTCGTGGTATTCTTTCTATATCAATCGGTTCTCATCAAGAACGTAATTGTAGCTGTCAAGATGCTGATTCGTCGTTGTTCTCTTGATTCGGTTCACGCGTTCTCTTTTTTGACTGATCTTACAGAATGTCCATCAACCCTTCCCTCGCCCGAGCTTCCGACACCAGGGAGGTCTCTCGAAACTTGTCCCTCGTCCAACCTGTGTCTGCTGCTATTTCTTCGTCCGCCGATGCTGCTCGTGGAGAGCGAATCAGGGAGAAGGTCAGGATCCGAACCGAGGAGGATTCGGCCCGAAAGTTGGCAGCAAAGAAGAGCAGGGTGGGGAAGAAGAGTGCGCTTGTCGCTCCGGAGGGTGGAGGAATGGGAATGAGCATGGATCTCTAAATCTTAGAACTTCTGACTTATCAGCTCACTTCTTTTCTTCGTTTCTTTCATCCTATTCTACATCCTCGGCCTTTCCAACTTTCTACCTCCACTATATTGTCTTTCTGTTTTCTCTGCTCCATTCTTCTATTTCGTTTCGCCTTGTTCACCTTTGGGCTCACACTTCTTTCACTGCACGACCCCTTGTTTCGTTGACTATTTGTCTCCCCTATCTCACCCCCTAAAAAGAAAAATCCCGTCTATTTGCTTATAGCCAGCCTTTTTTCCGTACCAAACATATCTTCTATCCCAGTACAATCCCTCCTATGACGGCTTCATGAACTGTAATAATCGGAACGTGCCGCTTCGATCGTTTATATTTTCAGAGCTTTGATCGCGGGGTTTGAGACAAATCAAGATAAGAAGCAATGGGTAAACACTATATAGGTCAAGCTCAACTCTTTTGCGATGATGTCTTATATTGGCGCTTGTATGTGAATGTGGTTGGATCATCTGATGAGCTCATGATATCTATAAGTCTGAATGAGTTTACCATGTGATGCTAAGACAATATACGCGGGTGTCGTTTTTGGTAGAGTAAATGGACACTGGAGGATCAAAGATATATCAAAACGAGAAGAAAGAGAATAAAAGAAGAGACAGAAGAGACAGAGGAGACGGAAGAAACGAAAGAACGAAAGAGGGGTTTTATGAGAATGTTTTGGATCGGTTCCCTTTCTTGTTCTCGGCCATACTCTGAGGTGGTTTCTTGAAATCCCCGTACTCGACGATAGCTAAATTATGATTAGAATACACGCATACCCGCGGAAAAATAGACAGAAGTTAGATGTTGATCTTTTATAAAGAAAACATAATGGAAAGAAAGACGAAAGAAGTAAAGGACGAACGCTTCTTCTCCTTCTTCGGCTTCTTGATCTTCTTTCCTCCAAAGGCCCCCCCTTTGCCCTTGACAACGTCCAGTCCGTTCGGTACACTTGAGTAATCGAAAGCCTCCACTTTCTTCTTCTCTTCCAACTCTTCGTCTTCGTCCTCATCGACATCCATCGCATCTCCGCCTTCTCTTCCTTTGCCTTTAACGTCCTCTTTGGCCAACGCGACTGCCGTCTTTTGCTCAGTCTTTCGTCGCTTCGCCTTAGGCTTTCCAACAGTCACAATGTCGTCGTCGACAACCTTAGCTGAGGCCGATCCAGAATCATCCTTAGAGTTGACTTCGGTGGTTAGCCTTTCGGAAGCAGGAACGAAGGGGACCTGTTCTACACCTGGTAGCGAGTTGTCTTCAGGGGTGACAGCTCGAGGAGGTGGCGGTGGAGGAGGCTAAGAAAAGAATGTCACGAATTCATAAAAACTAGTCAGATTATGGATTCGCTTGAGAAAAGGGAAAAATGGATAGAATTTACGTTGATAGACGAATGGATCCTACGGAGAGCCTCTAAAAACCCGGCGTTTGACGAGTTAGACGGAGCGGAGCCAGCTACTAATTTACTTGACTTTTGCGATTGCAGACTTTGTCCGAACATGGAGCTGATCGCGTTGACAGATGAGGTAGACTGTGTCGGTCGGGACGAAGACTTGAGAGAGGAGCCGAAGAGGGAGGAAGATTGGGAAGTGGTTGTCGGTGATGATTTAGGCACTAAAAGAAGAGCAGAAACCCCGATTTAGAAAACACTTTATGTACAGCTCTTAAGAGAGAGCAAAAGAGCACTCACCTGAGGATTGTGTTTCCCAGATTCCAAGCACAACACCTGTCTTCCTTCCTTCCTTGTCCTTCTCCTCTCTTAGCAACCTTTCTCTATCCTCCCCCGTTTCTCCTTCGACAACCTGTCCGACCCGTGTTCCGGCTTGTTTCTTCAACTCTTCAGCCAACTTCTCCCCCTCTTCTTCTCCTTCTTTGATGATACGCACGATGTCCTCTACCTTCCTCCTTACCACTTCACTCCAATTCTGACCGAGCCCGAATAACGCCTTGGAGTTCCCTGGTCTTCTCTCGGCCAACAAGAATATCAAATGATTTCCTAACACATATTTGGTAGATTCGTCTTCCTCTCGAGACACGGCGTCTCGCCAAGCATGGATCTTTCGGAAGACAACGCTTTCAAGAACGGTCTCGGTCGAAGCGTATACCGGTAGAGGAGGCAACAAATGAAGCTTGTTGTACTTCTTAGCAAGCGACCGATAACCTTGAGAGCCGGTTCCTTCGGACGAGTAGACGTCGTGGGCGTATCGCTTGAGAGCCGTTTGGGTGGACCGAGTGAGAACTTGAGCGATGGACGGAGGGGTTGATTTCGGAAATTCAAAAGTCTGTTCCAGAGTAAACAATGGACCGGTGATTGTGTGGAAAGAGGATGAGGTCGATGGATTTGGTGGAGGGGGAATAGGATTATCCAAGAGAGCCCCAAGGAGACGATCATAGATGTAAATTAGATAGTGTGTATCTGACCGAGCATATTCGAGCATCTCTTGAGGAAGAGGCCGGATTCTCCAGTCGGCAAGCTGATACCGTTTATCAGGTGTGTAGTCACAATACTTCTCCAAGAGAGACAAAAGAGAATGTTGCGGGAACTCTTTTAAATAAAACAGATGATTTTACATCAGACAACCATGACAGAGAAACCGAGCCACACAAGGAAGGAAAGACGGACCAAGAACACAAGTAGCGTGGTACGTGTCGAAAAGGTTGACAACGAACAAGTCAAAATTTTGTTGCAGCCAGACAATATCCGATTCGGCTCCATGGAAGATCTTGAATGTCGCGTCATACAACCGAAGTAATGAGTAAACGACGGGTTTGAAGGAAGACAACGATACATGAAAGCCGACCTACTTTAACAATCTCAGAGTTGGCGAGTACTCTACCCATCTCCTTCTTAACGGCCTCTCTGACCTCTGGAACCAAAAGGTCGACTACATAGTCTCCCATGATCTGTCCCTTTCGATCCCTCGCAGTCAACTGCATCAGGCACAGGAATCCACCCCATGTTCTCAAAGAGTGGTATTCCAAATCAACAGCAACCTCCTTTGCTTCCTTCTCCAATAGATCCACCAACCCGTTTAGTCTATCGGCGGTCTCGACATATTCGAATGATGTACCTTCGAACGAAGCCGGCTGTTCAGGTTCGGACTCTTGCTTCTCTGCAGCGAGAAGCGAAGCAGGGAATGAAGGATGAAGAAGGGAAGGGGTGTAGGGATGAGGGGGGACGTCTGGGAAAGGAAGTGTGGAGAGCTCTGCAGGGGTATAGGTGTGAGCGAGAGGGAATCGGCCATAGTGATAGGCAAATTCGGGGGTAGAAAGCGCAGAGTAGATCTTATAGGTAGGTAGCGAATTAGAGTTGGCGACAGAAGACATGAAACCTATTTGAGGCTTGGGAATGTTGGCATTCAAAATCGAGCTAGGCAAACGGCCTTTACGGTTGGACGAGACGATCGGATTGAGCGTCGAGTTCTGCATAGGAAAGCATGGGTATCAGCGACCGACGGTAGCCATGGACACACAGAGCATGATAGTTTAACCTACTTTGGATCGAGCAGTCTCAGTAGGAATGATAGGAATCGCGGGCGCGGGTATCCTTCCCAAGAAGTTGTCCATACAAGTGTCCTGAGACAGACATATGACAGAAATTCTAGATTAGTTGGAGAGAGTTCAAACCTGAGGATAAACAAAAATAGAGACCGAAGACGAACCGCCTTCTCTAGTAAGCCATCGACACCTTCTTTTACAACAGTATCCTCGAAATCATCAATCAGATCATCCTCCTCCCTTCTCTTTCTCTTTCCAACTTTGCTCCCACTCTCGTCCTCGGCTATGAGTCCGAGCAAGCTATCAATCAGGTTCCAAACCTGACCGCTAGTGGCATCAAGCTTGGCAGCTAGTTTTGGATCAACTGATCGGTGAAAGGCAAGGTCGGACGCTTTGGCGGGCAATTCTTGTGCATACGAGGTAGTCTTGAACAGACTGGATTGAAGAGAAGGCAGATAAGATGCCTCTGATGGCTGATGGGGTGCCATCTTGAATAGAAACTAGATGGTTGAGCGAGAGATTCAAGCAAACAGAGCAAGCTTTCAAAGTGGGAGCAGCAAAAGAAGTTGAAACAAAAAAATATGGTGATAACTCGGTTGTAGCGGCCGATCACGTGACTTGCCCCAGATTGTGCTAGGGTTATCTTCTATTCCCCGCTAGCCTTCCAACCGCTAACACCCCATCTTCATCAGCACCATTAGCTCGGGTCTCATCCTGACTTGTACACCACTCGCATCACCATACACACGCACGTACACATCCAGACTCACACATGACAGCAGGAGGAGGCCTTCTGATTCCGAACTCTGAAGAAGATGATCCTCAGCTTCGATGGGTTGGGAAACCTTCGTGCGTGTCGTTCTCGTTTGCTATCGGTGTGCTCCGATTTAGTTGTGTACACCTCTTTAGGTCTGTTCTCATGTCAACAGAGTTACTGATACTAGTGTTGAGCGTCGTGTATGACAAAACAGAATTATAGGGCCTTCATGGATGAAAGTGAATGCTCAGACATGTGACTCCGTTCGCGATATATCATTCAAATCAACTAACCCGACTTGCTCATCTGTTTCGGCTAATACCATCAGTACCCACTGCTCACACTAGGGATGTTAGGCGTTCAATCAGTCTGGACGATTGAAATGAGTCAAGCTTCGCCATTTCTGATCGAACTTGGGCTGTCGAAGAGCTTGATGAGTTTGGTCTTTGTGGCAGGGCCATTGTCAGGCTTGATCATGCAACCTCTGATCGGTTTGTCGTTAAGGATATCTATCTATTAGCTTCAGAGAAACAAGGAAAACTGACTTGGTTTGGAATCATGTTCTTGAGAACAGGGAGTCTAGCAGAGTAAGTCTTTGTTCGGTGTGCATGTGTTACGTTATTCTTTTATAACAACAGCGCCATCTCTGACTCAGCATCTCCGTTTAAACCAACTTTTGCAAAAACAGCCGCTCGAAAGCAAGGCTAGGCCGTAGAAGACCATTCATCATCGTCGGTTGCTGTCTCACTATCATAGCAATGTACCTTTTGAGCTGGGCAAAAGATCTTGGTTCAATCTTGTCTTTTGGGAGCGCAACTCAGGTTGGTGTTCTTGTGAGCAGAGATGACGTGTCTTGTGGAATGAATGCCCTAACATTTCTACATTCTGATGGTGAATGCTACCTAGATGAAGGTAATAAGTATCGGGCTTGCAATCTTAGCTGTGTTTCTTGTGGATTTCTCAGTTAATGCTAGTGAGTCGATCTTTCACTTTCCTTTCTATCTCTATCGTGCCTTCTCTCAACATATCGAGATTTGACAACTCTATGTGTGATTTATTTATCCATCAACTTACCTCGACACAACTTCTTCAAGTCATGGCCGCTGATCGGGCGCTCCTAGGCATGTCATTCTCAATCTTACCACAACGCCTATCTATCGATACCATCCTCTGATCTTTTCATCCTATAATAATACTAGTGGATACGCTTCCGCCATCTCAGCAAGAGGCAGGGAACGCATGGGCAGGCCGTTTGTCTGGGTTTGGCTCGGTGGCCGGTTTCTGGATGTTTGTTTCTCTCCTAGGATATCACAGTATTGTCGTACCCTTCCTGACTGGACTTGAGATTTCTTTTTGTTCATTTCTGAATATATCCAAAAACTGTTTATACAGTGGAAACGTCGATCTGCTAAAAATCTTCCCGTTCTTGGCGAGCACTCAGCTGAAGGCCCTTACAGTGATAACTGTGTTGAGTCTTGTCGGCACTCATGGCCTCATGGTTTGGGGAGTGAAAGAGAGAGTTCTTATTGAAGACTCGTTCGTCCATTCACCTCTTTCCCCTTTGAGGTTAAATCATATGTTATCTAAGATCATGTTTTGATCATACGACGTATGTGCAGGCGACCAAAAAGTACTCTCGGAGGTACGCTCAAATCCATCTGGGTGAACGCATTGACGTTACCTAAAGATATCCGTAACATTTGCATCGTTCAGTTTTTCGCTTGGTTCGTCACGTATATCATTCTTAACCTAGCGCAAAAGATATACGCTAACCGTTGAGAAAGATTGGCTTAAACGACCATCAACGCGTTATAATCGGTAACTAGGATCGGTTGGTAAGTATAACAAGTGATCTCTTAGATGGAAACTAAAGAGCTTACTTGAGGTTTAAACATGCATCACTCAATCTTTAGGTTTCCTATTCTGTTTTTTACATCCGTCTGGGTTTCGGATTTATACATACATCAAGAGCTTCTCCAACACCCAAATCTATCCCACACTGATCCAACGCTTCTCGCGTCTGCCACCCGGGCCGGCTCCAAGGCGCTTTTCTACAATGCCCTTGTTTCCTTTGCAACTGCCGTTTTTATTCCATTTCTTGTTGCTCCATCAACTCTATCGTCTCCTTCATACTCTCTAGACCAGCAAACAGAATCAGGAGATATCAGACGCGGCGAGTGGTCAGAAGGAAAAGAAGGATGGTCGGTGAAGAGCTTGCAAATCAAGTGGCTCACGTTAGGCAGAGTTTGGCTGTTCAGCCACGGTGTATTTGCGCTGACGATGTTCGCAACTTGGTTCGCTGATAGCGTAACCGGTAAGTCTGTCAGAACAGTCTTCGTTTGATCTTTCATTCAGATATGTGCTGAAGAGGTTTGAGACTGATATCAATTCTTTGATACCGCTTTTAGGAGCAAATATGATCATTGGGCTTACCGGGTTCTGCTGGGCCATTGCTGGTTGTAAGCCACATACGTCTCTCGAATCTTTGAAATATCATCGTGAAGAGAAGAACCAGTAGCTGACGTCTCTTTGTTCATACTGTAGGGGCACCATTCTCTATCGTACGTTCAATCTAGACATCTTCCCTTCCATCTATTTTCATGCGCTTATCTGGATAGGAATTAATGTTCCAAATCGCCTCGTCATTTCATGTCTCGGTCGACAGTTAGGGGAGCTTATTCTTTCATGTGACGCCCCGCCTCCTTCCATCCCACTGCGAAGCCGATCGACCTTGACGGTGAATCATGATCATAGTCATTCCACCGACTCTCTCTCTCTCTCTCCTTCCTCTCCTACGAACGAACAGGTTGAGCGCGAAGGCTTGATGGGGAAGACAAGTTTCGAATCGAACGAAAGGGTTCCAGATGGCATTGATGGAGAAGACAACATGGAAGTGAATGTTGAGGTCGACGGGGATACAGAAGAAGGCCAAGAGAACAGAAGACCACAAGGCGGAAGTACTGCCGAGAAGGCGGGAGTCATTTTGGTGAGTAGGGTCCTTGAGTGGGTCATGATCGGCAGCCTTCATCAATTATTCTCATTGCCGTGGTTTGTGACTTTTCTTTTTCATTCGAGGGCTTTTAGGGTATTCATAACGTGGCGATCGTCGTTCGTATAATCTCACTTTAGAAACGCATTGTATTACCCGTTCGATATTGACTACTTTAATGATTTTCTACAGATCCCTCAATTCATCATCACGTTCTTGTCCTCCATCATTTTCTATCTGCTTGACCCTGACCGTCAAGTCGTTCATCTCCCTGTTCCACCGGCGATTTCTAAAAACTCCACTATACCAGCCGGAAACTTCACGAATCTCTTCCCCGATGTCAAACTCAATTCGACCGTAACCGACCTGCGCTCTCTAAATGGGGAGATAGACTGGTTGGCTAGGCAGGACCTTCCGAATCCTTCATCTCCGCCTGATGCCGTTGGTTTCATCTTCCGGTAAGCTTTGTATCTTTGCATATAATCTTCACAGATACGTCATATCTCTCCATCGCTCTAACTCTCTTATTCATTTTATGTTCAACTAATAGATTCGGAGGAGCCTCGGCTTGTATTGCCTTCTATCTTTGTTGGAGAATGTTACGAGGGCTTCAGAGACAAGGAAGACTGATGTGAACACATTTTCCCTGTATCCACGCCTTCTCTCTCTTTCTCTCTTATTATTACTCCTTTTGTCTGTCTTTTTAAATCTCTTGAAAAAAGAGAACGCGTCGTACGGAGAAACTTCGTGTTTGTGTGTATATATATGTAGCCCAAATTGGGTCTCTGTATGTCAGCACTCTAAAGTAGTTACTCAAACACTACGATAGAGCGTGTGTAACGATCGTCAGGTTACACCGCGTCTCCTTTTGAGACGCTCTCGGATAGATTCTACTTTCTCCATTCATTCATTCACTCATTCATTCGATCATCTGGTTGTCCATCCCAATTCTCACATTCATTGGCAAGCCTCGAAAGCAACCATGAGTAAAAGTACAAGAAACGCTGTTTTACCATCTCAAAAAGGTAAGAGGGTAGCTCATCCTCTGGCATCTAGGGCACTCCCAAACATCAACCTCTGATAAACTTATCCTGAACACTGAACTTCACACATTCCCATCCTTTCTCTACTTTCTTTCTGGATGGATTGAATAACGAATGTTAAGCCAAACGCAGAGCATGCTTGTACTGCTCAATCTTGCTTTCGCCAGGAGACTTCAAAAAAAGGGGATGTCCGAATTGTGATGAGATTCTACAGGTGCGAATACTCTCCTTCCCTCCTTCCCCCTTTGCTGAACTCCTGAGGAGTGCCCTAGTTGCCATTACGTTCTCGGGGATAGATCACGGAAGCCTCTTCCTTGAAACAGATTGATTCAGAGATAGAGACGAGAGAATAGGGAGGGGTTGTTCATATGTACACTACAGAAAACTGACGCGCTTCTTCGTATACAAATTAATCCCGATCGGGTTTAACGAACGGTTTGTTCTACCAATCTCTACATGAAAACATGATCAAACAAACAGATGAAAGGATCGAGTGATCGAGTCTCTCAATGCACCTCTGCTCAATATGATGGAATCATCGCTGTCATGAGGGATGGTAGCTGGGTAGCCAAGTGGCAACGGACCGGTCAGTTGCCGTTTCATGTTCTACGTCCATATCTTTGAAAGCTTCTGTACGTCTTCAAGAACACTTCGAATTCTAACCGTCTTTCTACCTTAAAAAAATACAGAGGATTATGTGAGAGGATTATACGCAGCTAGGGTGATGGGAAAACTACCGGACGAGGTGATTGATGAATTGGAGGCAGGTGGCTATATCTATCAACGTAGAGAGTTCGTCCTTCCCTTCATCTGTTCTTCGAGCTTGCTTCCCTCCTTTCATTTATTTACCTATTTGGCTGATACAAAAACGATGTTTCTACCGAAATCCAGTGAAATGGGGGATGAATGAATCACATTCACTCAAATCTTTTTCGTCTTATGTTTTATATTCTACTTTCCGCATATTTATGACTTAACGACTCGGGGGGGTTTTCCGCTAAGGGCAAACAAGCAAGAGACAACAGGAGGATCTAAAGCATCAAGCGGGTATCTAACTATTACACCTTGCACAAATATTCTACTACTTAACAGACATCAACTCTCAAGATATCCGAAAACCACACCTCCTTTCGTTCAACTTCTTCTTCCCTCTTCCTACTCTCCGCTCTCTTCTTCTTTTCTTTCTCCGAAAGACCTTGCTCTTCTTTACGGATCCTTCTGGTAGCCTTCCCACTTCCGTTTTTCAAAACATTCGTCAAGGAAGATGACGCCTCATTTCCAATTTCTTCAACTGCCGCTCTGAAATCGGCTACGCCGCTCGTCAAGACATTCACCGTAAAGACTGTGTCGACCGACGAATTTGGAGGGATCGCTCTACCAGGAGGAACAAGCATCAACGAGTTAGAATGGATCATGTAAGGCGATGTTAAATTGGACGGGGACGTGTGTGCTGTAGGTGTGTTGGGAGATATGATGGACCAAGTGGGTTGGGAAGCAAGGATAGGGTTTAGAGAGGAAAGATGGATTAATGGTGAAATTGAGCGCGCTTTTAGTAAAGAACAATAAGGGAGGAAGATTGAGAGATATGAAAGTCAGCGAGGTCAAGATTTTTCTACAACCCTACGATTTGAAGAGGGGAAATGAGTGCGGGAAGGCCCCAGAAGCTTACCAAGGCGATTTCGAACATTGACTACGATATCAAAGAACTCGTTGGACTGGACCGTAGATTGAACCAGACCCGTCTCTGAACGACCGTTTGGCACAACGCTCAATGAGACAGAGACTTCATCTACTCTTAAGACTTGTAGCATTGGCTCTGTTAATCGTTGAGATCGAAGAGATAATGTCCCTCTCTTTGATGTTCCAGGCTGTTGTATCCAATTGATATCTAATGTTAGTCGGAGAAGCAGAATCTCCATGTCAAGAGGGGACAAAATTGTACCAAGAGTCGACTTACTTCGCACCAAGAAGCTTTGATCAAGCTCAACAGTTCCTCCCTATACCAGAACAAGTTCCTGACAAGATCATCTTCCGACCCTGTTGCATTTGAAGAGGAAACCACGTATTGACGCTGCATCAAGCTCGGAATAGGCATAGCCGTTTGTTCAAATGGTAGAAGTACACGAGGGATGGAGATCACGACCCTGCATAAGATCAGCGCATACGAACGTTTCGACAGTTTTGTAAGCAGACTATTTCATAAACCCTATTGATAGACGAGCCGATGATGGCTTACCTTTCCGTACACCCGGGTGTGACTAGCCTCGTCGATGACTTCCGTTTTCGTCCTATCGGTGGTTCCCACATAAAATGAGTAAAATACACATAAGCAGATCACAATATCCATAAATGAGTGAACAGTCTCACCTTCGTAGACCTTTGTTGCCTCAAGCGTCACTTCGAATGGCTGTCCATATACATTTCTTATATCAATCGCCACTAAGCATTGATCTTCTGGATCTTTCATCTCAAATCCGTCTTTGATCGAGGATTCCTCCTGACGATCTAGGGGTAGATCAACCGTTCTCTCAGTCAAAGACAAATTTGAGGATGTCAGACGGGCTCGAGAAGAGGTGAATGAAGGGATTCGCAGGATATCGAGCGAGGTGCTTTCCAGGGTGTTGTATACCGACATAAGGATGGAAAGAGTGATCTGTCGGGTGTGGAAGATTGCACTAGGGTTTTCCGGAGATCGGTTGATCAAAGCATAGTCAATCTGGATCGATCCCCAGGTGCTATAAAACAGCGCGCGAGCGAGAACATCAAGTTAAGGATCTGGATTTTACTTTCACAGATCACGAGGATGGAACTTGAAGGGACTGACCAGCCAACTTTTCCAAGACAACCAACATCAACAGTATATCTTCCCCTGGGAGGGATCTTGACGCTTTCTGGAGATCGATCCCAGTTGAAAACAGGTCTCTTGATAAGATCAGCCTCGATTTCATGAAGCTCTCCAGGCGAGAGTTCGCCCTCTGCTATCTTCGCTTGCGCTGGCCCGGTAGTAGAATCCTGGAAAGATAACTTCACAAAATCTACAGGAACGTTCGACGTATTCTCCAAAGTAATTCGTATGAAAGATCTGACAGTCAAACATGACTCGACACGTTAGCCTACAATACAAACGATGACCGAGACAGACCCAGGTTGATGGTCAGTCCACTTACTCTTCTCCGGCGTAGAGCATAATAGCTCCATGCGTCAGACTGGTTCCTCTGATTCTCAACAACGGCTGCTCTGGAACGACCTCGCACGTCAGATAATTCGCCAACTCATCATCCTCCCCCAAACTCATCCGAGCTTTGACCTTCTCGGGCGCGTTGGCTAACCAGGTGCTTTCTCTCCTTTTCCTTTCTGTCGGTCGAGCGTTCAGCCCGGAAAGCTTGACGGTACGTTCCGTGTCCTTCCGGATACTTTCTCTCTTCTGTTGTCGTTTGATTTCTGCCGCGTCGTGTAGAGGAAGCATGAATTCTGCCTCAGAGCCATCCTGAAGACGGATAACGCATCCTTGGACGACGAGTTGGCCATGCGAATGAGCAAATCCAGTGACTCGGAAAGTCTGGATAGAATTCGGATAGATCGTCGCGGAGCATGGGTTGGACGTAAATCCAACACCAAACGTACTGGTTTTAAAAGCAAACGGTATAGTCAAGTTTTGTATATAGACACAGAAGAATGCGAGAGAGAAGCTACCTTAGTCGAATGTTTTGAATTTGCAGCTCGAACCCGAAAGGATTTCTTAGCGTTACAAAAAATTCAGCATTGTCATTCTGAACGAGGGGAGTCTAAAAGAAAGGAGAGAAGACAGATCAGTTAACAGTGCACATCCTTTGTGGTAAACTTTTCTTCTCGATCAACACATGGCCATATCGGCTCAACACGTACAGTTCCTCCCTGACCAGATGATTTTGAACGCGGGTTGAAGAGGAACGGATCTCTCAAAAGCCCTTTGGCTGAAGATGAAGAGGCGATCTCTCGATCCTGCATGGCATGCTCTATAGGTTGATGGCTCGTTGGTAGTCTATGAAGTTCAAGATACATATCCAGTTCATTATAACCAATTAGATCAGAGGCTCTCGCGCTTTAGCTTTCCTCGCTTTAAACCAACAAAAAGAGACTCACGACCCAGCTTCGAGACTCAACACGATCCATCCCGGCCAAAACCGAAGTTGACTTTCAGGATTTAGTATGCCCCTACGATGAGCGGTCGCCAGGCTACGGGAGAGAACCTGGCTCAGATAATTCTGCTCTGGAGGAGGGATCGATGGATAAAACACCCTGAGCATCGTTGTGGAGATCCGAATGACTGAGTGGTAGTCTAATAGAAGAAAGAAATAAGGAGTTTGATCTCTAATTAGTTTGTTCAAGGGAAAGGACAGAGACAGGACCCAGCGACTTACCAGGCAAGACTTCTCCTAGCGCAATCCCATCTCTCAAAACTCTCAAAACGAGATCTGACCAGCCAAACCTATCTTTCCCGGTGGCCTCTTCATCTAAATACTCCTTCCCACCGACGAATTTTCTCTCTACGCTCTGCAACTTGTCGTTTTCGCTCTTTTCAGTCCCCTCCCAAAATGCACTCGAGCCCAAGCCGACTCCGTACCCTTCCAAAGTTCTCTCCATCAGTATGACTATTCCTTTGTTTCCTTCCATATCCATCACATCTCTGACTCCTATGCCCTCACCTAGCGAGAGATTTGAGCCTGCTCTGTCCTTTGCTTTCTGTGTGCTCCCGCCGACTGATGATGGACCTCCGCCATTAGAACTTCTAGCACTGACGACCCCATCCGCCAGACACGCCAACAGCTCTCTCGCATAGAGACCTTCCTTCCGTCTGAGTCCAAGAGATCTCATCAGCTTGACGAGCACACTCAGAACGTGAATCCGTTCCTTCTGTTCGAGGCCTAACAACCAAGGTCCATGAGCGACCGACGCTTTGGCCGAGATCTCGGCGCGAGCGGCGACGATAGCTTTGGTTCGACAGGTCGTGCGATACGAGGGTGGATAGGCCCGACCCTCGGAAGAAGATGAGAAGAGGAAGGGAACCGTGTCCGGCCCGAGTTCACCCCCGGACAGAAGGATAAGCTCCAAAACCCGGGCCTGTCGGAGAGCGCACCAGGTATACATTGCCGGAAGTGGGTTCCGTGCTCCAGTGGGAGATGCTGGAAAAGGGGTCCTGTAAAAATGATAGGTGTTGATTGCTTGGTTTAGGTTTCCTAGGATCTCTGCGTATTCTGTTGTCGTTACCCCTCCAGAACTTGTCGAGAAAGAGGAAGAGGTCGATGCTCCCAGGCTAGGCCCTGCCCGACCAGCGGAAGAAGGTCCTTTAGACTTGAGCTCCAGTAATAATATTGCGCTTCCCAGGATCTCCAATCCGTTCGCTAGCCAGATTGGATCGGTCATTGATTTATTGAAGATAGGCAGAGCCTCGTTGATGCTGGCGATGGCATCTCCCAGCCGACCGCTTAGTAGATACAAACTTGCCAACACAACATTCAATCGCGCGCTTCCCACAACAGGCCCTCCTCCTGATGCCGGTGCGAGTGATGCCGACGAGGTGGGCAATGATGTCGCTGCCTGGCTGGTGGTGCTCGGGCTGGAGGACACCACTCTTTTTCTGCCGACTCCTCCCAGGCTTGTCTTGACAGGCCCTCCTCCTGTCCCAACACCGAATTCGGACGTCGGTGTCATCGGTGTTGGAGAGGCTGTTGTAGTACGAGCGGAAGCGGAGACCGAACGGTTGAAAGAAGGTGGGAAAGGAGGCAGTTGAGATGTCTGCGAGCTTAAAGTGTTGGACAAGACAGGAGGTGTGGGACTAGGGGAAGGAAAGATGGGTGGTGTCGACCCGCCATTCAGAGTAGACGATCGGAAGGGGTGAGGCTGGGAGTGAGATACGGGTACCGATGCTGAATGTGCCGTTCCTGGACGAGAGAAAGGAGACGAAGCTCTGGTTGGACCGGAGGGTACGGAGAATGAAGGGAGAAGCGATTGGTGAAGGTGGGCGTAACCAGACGGGGTTTCTAACGATGCAGCCTGTATGGTCGGTTGAGTAGAAGGAGAAACAAGAAGAAGAAGAACAAGAACAAGAACAAGAAGAAAAAACCTTGTTGAGAGAATAAGACGCAGAAAAAGAGTGCAGCTCGAAAGGTTCACTTACCAGATCGCTGAACTCTCCTAGAAGAGTTCCTACCAACTCTCCTATCATGGCTTCAATCAGCTCTCTCGGTTGACCAAGTCTAGGCAGCACGGTCACCCCGTTCCCTCCGACTTCTCCTGGACCACCGTCTATGACGACCTCGTTCAAACCGATCTCTATGCCGACTGTTCCGGTCGTCTCTTTGTCCGGACCACCATCTCTGGAGTTATCGTCTTCTCCCCCCACCCCAAAGCACTTTACGACGAGCGGATGGCTGTCGTTCGATGGAAAGAGTTCTGCCAGTTTGTTGGAAAGCAGATGTGCGCCCAGAGGCAGTGATGGAGTACATGTATGATGGAGGTCGACTATCCCGATAAATATTAATGGTTTTACGCTAGGTCTGATGAGCGAGAGGGACTCTGTTGAGCCCAACGGTGGAAGCGAGTGGGAGTAGGTGAGATGAAGGGTATTATTGTTGTTGCTCTTGACGAGACCTGCTCCGGTAGCCGTCACAGAAGCAGAAGAAGCAGCCGAAGTAGGGAACGACGAGGATAGAGATGGATAGAACCTGGACTTCTTATGGTTTGCATCCAGTGGGATATCTGCCTGGCTGAGTTGGGTGAACGAACCAAGGAGCTCTGAATACTTTGTCCAAGTCTCTGCCCGGACTTTGCCGAGCGGCACGATCAGCACTGGGATCTGTGCCAGACCGATGGGCGAGCAAGGATCCATGGTGGGTACGGGTATCGTATGGTGTACTCAAGACAAACGTGCACTTGCCAACAAGAGAACAACACTTGGTCTATGTTCCAGTCCAAGAGCGAACGATGGGTTTTCTGTTGATGAGAGTGACGAGAGTGCCAGCTAGAAGGAAGATGTTGAGGAGATCATCAGAGAAATCCATAATGACCTGCTGCGCATTTGTAATGAGCGAACTACAAATATTACCTAATGATTCTTCCATCTCACCCGCTCACTTCTCAGCCAACCATCACCCACATAGACCTGTACCCTTCTGATCGACACGATGCTTCCCTCTCAAAAGGTAAGCAGACAGTTCGACCAGACAAACAGCTCGTTGGGCTAGAGGCTGATCTGTTTATCTGTCCATTCGATGGGGGGGGGGGAAACAAATCTGCTGGCTGGTCTGTAGAACAAAGTGGACCTCTCCGTACGTCCTGGTGGCTTCTCTCTTCTTCCTCTCATCCTCTCTTTCTGGCACGAACATGCCTCGTCTGTTTTGACCAGTTATCCTCATCTCGAAATCCATAGTTGACCAGTCCTTGTCCTTCCTTCTCACTTTGGAACAGTCCTTGAACGAGGAGGAAAAGAAACTCTTTCAGCTTTACGGCAAGCTTCCAGCCAAGAAGAACCCACTGAACCGAATGCAGGTCAGACATTCTTCCTCGTACTAGGTTGTGCTTTAGTCTCTGGTCAGCTGACGGATGATCCTGCAACTTCATTCAACGCCTGGCTTCCCGGTTGACATTCAAACGTTCTCTCCTTGGCCATCCTGTTTGAACACGCCTGGCTCTACTTATGATCCGTATGGATATCTTCGTATACACATCTTGGCTAACACAGGAGCGGAAGTTCTTTGATTCCGGCGATTACGCCATGTCCAAAGCAGGCAAAGCAACCGGCCACATTGTCCAAGTTGGCACAGCTATTCCAAAGCCTGAGACGTATGTTCATCCGTTTCCACTGTTGTGTGTGCTAGTCCCTTCCGCTCTTCGTCGTCTGATCAGATTGGATCAAACGATTGTCTTTGCTTTCCTCGTCTCTCTGCAGAATTCCTCATTCTTCGGGAGGTCATATCCCTACGCTCTCCAGCTCGCCCGTCAAGGAGTCCATCATGGCCAGTCATATGGAAGGGTGTGTCTCGGCTGAAGCCCTTTCTATTTCTGATTTCTCCCGGGAAACAAACGTTGCTGACGGCAATCCACATGTTCTGAATATTGCTGATGACAGTTCTCCTACTAGACACGCTTCGTCCTCGTTGACTAACGTTTGAGCGGATCTCTTTTCTATCTAGTCTCCCAATCTGATCACCATCCCTGGAAACCGCGCAAGCCCATACGACTTCTTCACTCGCCCTCTTGCTGTCTCTTCTCTTCCGGATCGTTGATGTATCTCCTCTCTACCTGCTCTCCATCACTGATCGTACAAAATACAACAATGTTCTTCTGGGGAAAGCAGAACGTGCTTCGTGTTCCGTGTTTCATGCGAATCTCGACCGATCAAATCGACCATGTTATGTTTATTCCCAAGAATGACCGCTCGTGCCTTTGTTGGAAATCTCTTTTTGTCTTGTTCACTTTTGTAATCTTCTTCTGGTCTTGTCCCAGTCAAACATTTTTTTCTCCCTTACTTCTCTTCTTCTCTATTATCTTGTGTCTGGTCCTCCTATTCAGCGGCTATCTTACAAACAATAACCTGGTCTTTCTTCAGAGGAAAGAACCTCCAGACACATGCGCGCTCTTACGTATGTGAAATTTTGTCTGTTTCTTTCTTCCTTTTGTTTTGTTTTTATGCGATCTGCTATTATTATATGGCTCGTTGACTCGGTCGGTTCATAATCAGACCTTCTCTTTCTCCCTCTTCCTCTCCCTTTTTCTGTGATGTCAAAGACAAGCCAAACCCCCAAGAACAACTCATTCTTTGCTGTTCATCACTCTTGATTATTTGAAAGGGAAAAAAAAACTTGACATGTTCATCATCCGTTGTTGATGGTACGAATTCCGAGGGTTTCCTTCTCGTTACTAGATGACTCTCTTGACTTCAAAGAACGCCTGTATCCCAAAAGACACAACAGACACAACAGAAATAGACCCCAGGATGGTTTAGAATTTTAGAAACATGCCCGGATAGCTGAGAACAGATGGAAAGAGCAAACAAAAGACGACGACGACGACGACGATACCTTGAGGTAGTAGACTTGCCAGGCGCATACACCGATGAGGGCTAGTGCCTGGAAGATAGACCAGTATTTGATCCGAGAGTTTGTCGACTCGGCCGCTATCAAGGAGCAAGAGAACCATGGAAACCGGCGGTGAGACAGAGATTCCGCAGAAGAGGAAGAGAAAGCCGTAATGAACGTAAGGAGGGAGAGAAAAGAAACGAACTGTTTCGGTGGACTCTCTCCCTGACCACGATGTACTCCTGCTCATCCTTCACGTCCTGTAGACTATCAGCTAGCTCCCTGATCTGTCGCTCAATAGGCGCCGTTTGACCGTCATCGGCAATGTAGATCACTCCATGGACGTTGAATCTGATCGAACAAGAGGGACATTTGAGAACAAGAGAAAAAGAAGCGGAGAGACAGAGCAAAGTGTTGAGTCGTGGACAAGACGCGTGCAGGACGAACAAGCTTTCCCTGAAGATCAAGAGCGAAGCGACACAAAGGGCAGAAGGACGAGATAAAGCGGACGAACGAAACAATCTTGGGGGACATTGAGCTCATCTCATTCGAGAAGCAGTATTGATACCTTCCATTCTGATCGGCTGTAAAAGAGTACGTCCCGGTAGGTTGACGATGTTGAGAATAGATGATGGTCGACGACGGGTTCTTCAGCTAAATCACGATTAAAGCGGTTGCCGATCATTGTCATGCGCGTAGATGATGATCAGCATGGTATCAAACAAGCAGGGAGCAAGGAGAGAGAGAAAGAGAGAAAAGAAGAAATGGGACAAACCCAAAAGTCGATGTCTAAATGACCACCCTCTCCGACTTGATAGGTGACCGTCATCTGAATAGCCGACAGACGATAGGCAACCGATAGACAGCAAGTATTGTCAGTAAACGGTTCGTTTCTGTCGGAGGCTCTACTGTGAATACGAGCTCGGCAGTCGAAGTAGACTCTAATCTCAATAGCTTGAAGGAAAAGAGGAGCAGAACCGGAGAGAACAATAAAGGGAACAGACAGACCTTGTCTTCTGTGTGAAGATCCTCAAAGAAGCATTCTTTTGCACCAGCGGCGATCTCTATCGAGTGTGCTCTCGCCAGCGACAAGAAACACCCTAGCCCTAACACAAGCAGAGAAATCAAACGAGGAAGCATAGATTGGGATCTGGGAGATATTGTGTGTATAGAAACGAGGTAAGACTTGTTTGAACTCCAGAGTGATGAACGAGGCAGAGAGGTTGAAATACAAGATGAAGGAGGCAGGAAGGAGGTGTGTTGGGAAAGCCGCGGACGAGATGCACAACGCACTATGACTCTATATATCTATGTAAAAATTTCAATATAAATATCAACAGGCCGTTTGGCGGAGTGGTCTAACGCGGTAGCCTTGAATTTCAATCAAATCAGCTACTCTTCTCTGAAGGCGCAGGTTCAAACCCTGCAGCGGTCGTTTCTCTTTTCTTTCTTTTTCTTTGGATGGCTCTTTTTTCTTTCTCATCGTTTTCCATTCTTCATATTATCTTCTGTTGATTTCTCTTTCTCGTTAGACAGTCCCGTCTTCGCATGTTGTGCTTTCCACGATAACATTTACATTGATTCATCAGAGTACACATTTCTACATATCTAAATCGCCCTTCTCATCCGCCAGTCCTTCGTTCGTCGATGAACCTTCTGGCCTCACGAACGACTCCAACCCATTTCGCTCCTTGCCCTCTTCTGGTGTTCCGGACTGGCCAGACACAAGGCCGGTGGCCGACTCAAACGCTACGTTAAGAGGTGTAGTCGTGGCGATAGCCATGGCGAGTACACCATGGACCCGGGTCGCAAAGCTAGTTGAACTCGCGCACGTTGTGGTCTGATAACCCAAAAAGTCCAGATACAAGTCGTCTGAGTTTATTACTCGAGAGCGGAGAAGGAAGAGAGAAAGAAAGAAAAAAGAGAAAGAGATACTGACCATCGTCCAAATGTCAATCGAAGCCTCGTGAGCATCCACTTTGACCAAGATTGTCGGTCTCTTGACCCCCTCCTCCTGGTCTCCTCCGACCTTCCCACTCTGCTCTTCCCCGTTCGTCGAGTTCCGCCCGTCGTCACCTTCGAGAATGGCTTCCATACGACTCTCATCGACCTCTACTTTGACATCATCTCCAGACTCGTCTATCTTTGCCACTGGATCCTCTTCAGATCTTTCAGCTTCGATCTCGGCCTTGTCTTCATTCAGGTCTCCGTTATCATCCTCATCTTCTGGCTTGATAGGACTTGTACTGGGAGGAGATATGTAGACTAGCTCGGCAGAGCCAAAGTGAGCGGTGAGGAAAGGAAGAACCCGGTCGATGTCAACCGTATTTGAGGATTTGGTCTCTCCTCCTGGAGGTACCGTTGGGTTATGCTGATGTGAATGCGAATGCGAATGCGAGTGTCGATGTTTCTTCGTAGTATCTGTAAGGATAGAGAAGAAAAGAAAAGCAAAACAGATGGCCAATCTCATCAGACATGTACGTCCGTAAACGGGAATGCGAAGAGAGTAAGGGTTTTACGTTTGACTGAGCTTCTGCTTTCTTCAATTCCGAGAATCAACGAGAGCGCTGCATCGGCGATCATGTCGCTACTCGTTCCTGCTATCCATTCGAGCGTAAGCTCTCGCTCTGTAACCAATTTTAGATCCACAGAGGACATGACCTAAAGACCAACAATCCTGATGTCAGTTTAATCACGGCTTTCCATTGTCTTTGTCTCTTCAAGATATTTGAAAACATATAGGTAAACGAAAGATAGTAAGGGAACGAACTCTGATGATCGGCGTTCCATTCTTGTCGGCACCTTCTTCAACCCCACCAAACATACCCTCCAGATGCCACTTGACCAAATCCCAACCGACATTCAGTCTGACATTCTGACGTTGTTTGATCTCACTCGTTTCCAATCCTGTAAAGTCCTTGAGGTCGGATGGATCCAGTAGGGTATACGAGAAATCTTTAGAGAGAAGAAGACCAGAAACGAGCTGGGATGTTGAAGGCGGTCGAGAAGCTAGTCGGCCGATAGCCTGAGATTTACATATAAAGACAACACGCGCAAGCAAACATGTACACACAAGAGGCCGTATCCTATTTAGTATTTGCGCCGCGGCAAGAGGAGACAAAGAAGGTTGCAGGAAGGAAGCAGTGTTTAGAAAAAGAAAAACTTACCTGAGCCATATGTTCCGTTCGAAGAACGATATCCAACTTTTCAGTATTCCGAGGAGAATGAATCTTGACGTCCCGCTCGTTGTGTTTTGCGTTCTTTTCTAGTTGGTTTCGAAGGTTAGCCATCTGGTGACGTTCTCCGTGGACGAGGACCTGTTGACAACAGTGATCAGTACGATCTGACCAAGCTCAGCTTCGTGTCCCGTGATGGGTTGGGTTTGAAACGAGAATAAGAAATCAAGAAGGGAGTTCTCAATAACGTACGACGTGGGCCGCTCCGATCTGTTCGATAAACTCAGTGTTCTGAGTGCCATCAACATGCTGAGCGAACGAGACTGTCTCAATCGACATTCTTAGCGGAATTTTTTGGCCGTTGAGACCTTCGATATCTTCTAGTCCTGTCTTGTCGGTGATATGCTAAAATGCGTGAACCGCCAAGAGGGCGGGCCCAGTAATAAAGGGTTGAAAACAAGTTTAAGCAGGAAACCCCGAAGAAAGGGAAGAGAAACGACAGAGACTTACTCTGGCCATGGACCCGGTGGTCGAGTAACCAGTGAGGATTAACCCGTTCTTACTTTCTGGCGCCCATTTTTCCAACAACTGTCTACTTGGCCCTGCATGCATCAAACCCGGACTAGCCAACATCACACACGGCCCATCATCTTTCCATCTGGCAACGTCTCTGAGGTGGGAAATGTGTTTAAACTGAAATGGATTCTCATGCTTGCTGAAGGTGGATCGGATGGAGGGATTCATTGAGTGGATGTATTGCTTGTAGACCTCCATGCATTGACGGGCAAGATGAGATCCGTAGTAGATCGGAATTGAGTGAAGGTCCGGATTTTTAGACCAGTATTCATCTAGGATTAACAGAAGCTCAACAGCCGAGCCAGCAACGAATACAGGGAGAAGACATCGACCACCTCTGCGGACGATCTTCTGTACTTCGTCTAAGCAGGAGAAGAAATAGGTGGGAAAAAAGTTAGCGGAGTTCAACAAGCGCTCGCTCTGTGATTCAACTAAATCAACTTCAGATACGGCAAAATCACTTACTGAGGAACCTTGATTCCTTATCTTGTCTGTTCTCCAGCGCCATCGTACCGAACGTGCTCTCCCCAATCATCACATCCGGCCTCTCTAGCGGAATCTCTGCTGGCACAAGATGCCTATCGATCTCTCTACTGACATCTCCAGTGTAAAGAATCTTGAGTCCGGCAATCTCGATCATGAACATCGAAGCGCCAAGGATATGACCGGCATGGTAAGGGGTAAAATGAATTCCTCCGGGAAGATGTATCGATTGATGGTAGTCTACCGTTTGAATAGCAGACAGGGAGGACAGTACGTCGGACTCAGAGAAGAGCGCGTCATCCGTCGCATTTGAACGTCTGCAGGAGTACATGTTGTTAGACCATCAAACGATTCAACGGAAGGGTGCTATAGAAGAGAAAGAGGTGAAGACTGACGAGCGAACACGGATGAAATCTTGCATAATGTACCGATAGATTCCTTTCGTCGCGTGGGTCATGTATACCTTACCAGGTCCGTCCCGGAAGTTTGTCTGCAGGCCAAATGAACAAGAGCGATATCGATTTGGAAATTTCAGCAGTATCAGCGAGAGTACATCGAAGAAAATTCAGGCGAAGAGTAGACAATATCGATGACCGTTCGGCCCTCTTTATGACAACCCGACCACTAGAAAAGAAACAAAGGTGAAACCTACCTTTTCCATGATATAGGCAACCCCTCCGGCATGGTCCAGATGGGCACTGCATACGAAACGCTAAAAGACTGCATCAACGACTGATCTCATAACTCCAATCGTATGAACCTGAAAGCCATAGAGAAAGAGACCACAAAGAGAGAGAGGATGATATAGACTGACTGAGTGATCAGCAACACGTCGACCGTACTCCAATCCAGCTCATCTACGAACGGTAAACTGGGCAAGCCATGAGCACCTGGGTCTACACCTGCATCGCAAACGATCGTCCGACCTCGATGTTGGATGACACAACATGATCTCCCAACCTCCTGGCCTGCTCCGAGCATGGTGACCGAAACCGTTAACGAGTCATATGGCAGAGGCGCCGCTTCAGGTTGAGGCGGCGTGTGCGGTCGTTTTCGATGATGGGGTAGCGGAGAAGGCTGGTTGAACCTTCTTGGAGGCATGGGACGGCTTCAGCGTGTCTGGTTCTAGCTAGAATGAGTGTGTGTTGGTGTGTATGCTTGAATGGACGGAGACCAATTGAAGATGATGGATGAGAAGGAGGATCGATGGCTAAGAAAGAGGGAAAAAAAGATATTAGAAAATCGATTGAAAGTTATTAGAAGAATTTGTATTTGTTACGAAAAACGAATTCGCTTCTTTATCCATCCATCTCCGACACCATCTCGACATCTTCAACCATGGGCAGTCAGTGGTCGATCCTTCTATCAGCTCTTTCATCCAGACCTTTCATCCTTCTGGGAGCTGACTGACATCTGATTTGAAACCCAACGATATTAGAAATCATTCATATCGTTCTCTGGAAACTTGCTCCTCCCCCTTCGTCCATCACGGCAGTGGCCGATATAGCCGCTCACCAAGCACAGGTCAAAGCTCGGTTCCAAAAGTTGTTGACCGTACCTGGTGTCTTGGAAGGTTATGTAGGAGAACCAAAGATCGCTGACCGAGCCAAGGGATTTGATTGGGGTGCGTTTATTTCTTTGCTTGCTCATCTTTTTTATCTGAGCTGTCTGCATTTTTGTTGGCCAGTAACTTTCTGATTACTCATACTCTCTCTCTCTCTCTTCGCGAACTCATGGGGAATGATGAACGACACCTGAAGGCTTCTACGCGGTATTCGAGAGCATGGATGCTCTCAAGAAATATGCCGTTAGCGATGCCCACATGAAGTTCGTTTCTTTGCTTTCGTTGTCTCAAGAAGAGAAGAAATTCGCCAGTCGAAAGCTTCACCTGGCTGATGTCGGTTGCTCATCTGAAACAGGATTGTCATCGAGGATGTCAGACCAAACACCCAGGATGTCCTTGCTTATGATTTCGAACTACCCTGATCGACTCGTCGTTCTGTATTCTCCCTCTCTACCTTCTTTTGGCATTATTTGGATGGCCTTTCTCAATCATCTATAGCGCGCATCGGTCCAATTCTCTCGATTTCTGTTAGGGTTCAAGCCGGGTAATTCGCTCTTTGCGTCCAAAAACGATTTCCGTCATTAGATGATCCCCCGCAACCCAGACAAGAAAGGATTAAGAACCAAAAGGAAGACAAACAGGAAGGATAGAAGAGCTTGTGGAGAGTACGCTAGATAGTGAATAGTTAAATAGAGGGGAGAAAATTCTATAGATGTATAGAAGAGGAAGATTCTAAAAAAGATTTAAGCGGCCTGGCCACCGATGACTTTCTTTCCAGGCAACGGGTCAATCTTTCTATCCTTGTCCATGAACTGTTTCGTCAACTCATCCGTCACCTTTGCTCGGCGCTTTACAGTCGTCAAAATAAAAGAGGGAGGTGAAAGAAAGAGATAGCATAACCGTCAGATGGGAAAACGATGAGATACAAGAAAAGAACAAGGAGACAAGGAAAAAACTAAGACGTACGTCCTGGAAGCCTTGAACAAACTCCTGGATCTTGGCGATACACAACTTCTTGATCTCGCCGGACAGCATCTCTCCTTTCCTGTAGTCCTGTTTTTTTTAAAGCCAGTGGGATAGATGAAACCGAAAGTAAGATGGTTCAGTCTTGCTCAATCCATCAAGTGAGAAAGATAGGAAGAAGGAAAAGCCGTACAAGAGCGATCTTGGCAAGCAACTCGTCGTCGTCCTCGAAAAAGCACAAGTACTGGAAACTGATATCCACATCTGGGTTTCCTCCAAACTTCCTCTGGTCTTCGGCCGAACCATCACCTCCTCCACCGGAGAAGGCATGAGAGTTGATCTTCTTCTTGATCTGCGCGGCCGTGTCGGTCATGTAGATCGTCGAGTTCGGATCAGAAGCAGACATCTTTGTGTGCGCTCCTTGGAGGGCAGGAATGAACTTTGCGTGAAGGAGTGCTGGCTTCTGGTATTTAAGCTTGGGCGCGAGATCCCGAGTCGTTCGGAAGTACTGCTCAGAAGTAGAGATCGATCTCGAATTAGCCGATGGTGTTTTATTAGAAGCTCGGGACAGAACGAGCGAACTAGAGAAACACATACGGGATCCTGATCGATTGCACAAGGAATCAGACAAGGGATGTCTGTCTTTTCACCGAAGATCTGGGGGAATGAGTTTGAGAAAGACGGGGCGGCCTGGATGGCAGGGAAGTGAGACTTTCCGATATTGTCTCTATAGATTCGTGTGTTCATCAACAAGACGTCAGTCTAGTGTTTGTGATAAAGAGAGCAAAGAGAGAGAGAGAGACTGACGAGTCGTTGAATCCAAAAGTGGCTTTCGACTGGTTGTAGGTGACCTGCCTCGAGATCCTAACGATGTTTCGGTAGAACGCTCCTCTAGATAGAACAAATACCAATGCGCATCCATGGATTCAAAGCCAGTTCGATCAGATATACACGCATTGAATTTAAGACGAAGAAAGAACAGAGGAAAGAACAGAGAAAAGAAAAGGACAAACCCAACATAATCGAGGTTAGAGAAGATAAAGGTTCGCTCGAGTTCACACCCACAGGCGATGATATCCTTCGCATTCTCGAATCCGAAAGCATGCGTTTGTTCAAGCGTGAGTGGCTTGCTATCCTTCTGGAACAAGAACTTTTCGTCATCTGGGTATATGCGCATGTGAACGAACAGTCAGTCGGGTGATTGTATGCCAACAGGGCAGAATAGATGGCACGAACCGGTTAACTGAATGACCAAAGGGACCTTGAACACGCTCTGAAGCCAGCTGTATACAACCAAACACGATCGATAGGTGAGCGGACCAAATACTGAACAGCAAGAGAGGGTTCTCTAGGGGAAGACGAGGCGCACCAGGTGAACATGAATGGGACCATGTGCCCAAGGTGCATGCTGCCGCTGCTGGGACCTCGACCGGTGTAGAGGTAGAACGGCTTGCCTTGCTCGAACTTGTCAAGGATTCGGTCGAGATCTCTGTGTAAAGGTAGTTGTGGAGCCAACGAAGGCGAAATGAAATACAATAATAGCTCCTGAGCACATCATACCCGGTGAAACAAGAGGCGAATCAAAGACAAACCTGTGAGAGAAGAAGGTGCCTCGTCGAAGCAACGGGTGGGCTCGTTCACCGGTGAGTCGCTCGAATCGAGCGATGAGCTCGGGAGTGATGTTGGCCGTACCAAACTGTCGAATGAGCTTTTGGTAGTCGCTAGACAAGAGAAAAGGTATGTATGATCAACATCTTTGGTCCAGAGCCTCGAACATAGGCCAAGTGGCTGTTAGAACATGTCGGAAAGAAAGAGAGAGAAAGAACTCACATCCCAATGGCTACACCGTCCACTCCGACCTCACCCTCGACATCCCAAGGGGTGACTTTCTGCTCGGACCCACCGCTGGCGGCGGCTGCTTCCTTCTGGGCCTGAGTGATCCCGGTGGCCGGTGCGGTCGAGGGCGGAGCAGTGGTCGACTTGACGGGAGTAGGAGGTGCGAGAAGTCCACCGATGGTGGATGCGGCACTGGCGATACCAAAGGAAGCGGACTCTACGATTGAAGAGGCCGCCTGTCCGATTTGAGCAGACAGTTTGGACGGAGTGGATGGGGCGGATGATAGGGTCGACTGTTGAGGCTGAGGAGACGAAACCCTGGTCGGCACTCTGGAGGGCGTGGTCGACCTGATGACGGTCGGTCTTCGGGGTCCACCCTGAAGCCACTCGGGCTGGCCTCCGTACTCTTCTCCCAGAGCGTCCCACTGTCCGGCGATACCCTCGGCAACACCTTTAGCTCCAAGACCTTCGTCTGCTCGCCTGGCAGCCTCGGTGACGGACTCTGGTGGCCCGAGATCCATATTGGAGAGCTCTGCCTGAATGGCCTCTGCCTCCTCCGGATCGACCTCGGGTTCATCTTCTAACCTCTCAGGAGGGGGAAGGTCTGTTTCGGTATGGTTGTCAGGTTCAATATGGTAGCAGGTAGACGATTAATGATTGGCATATACCCGAGGCAAATGATTCACGGGTCAACAAACCAAAAAAAAAGAGATTGAGTCAGTCTTAACCGCTTGAACAAAGCAGGCCCTTAGGAAGGAAGAGAGCGAAGAAGAAGTGAGAAACTGTCTGAAAGAAAGACAGACCTAGCTTGGCAAGAGTCTCTGCGACCTGCTCGGCCGTCATGGAAGGACGTTTATTATGAAGACTTGACGGCATGTCTGATGACAGTGATGATGATGATGAAGGTGATGAATCTGGAAGGAGCCAGAGCAGAAAACCGAAAAAAACATCTCGGGGGCGGGCTAGGGAGGCGAAGAAAAGCATTAGGAAACGTTCTAATAGGCCGACTACAAAGTTCTCTATTGTTCTCTCCACGGCACTTGACTACAGCCATCACAGACGATGGCTCGCAGGGAGCGCCCAAAGAGATTTTACAGCAGAGACTAGGTGAGACCCATGAGAGAACAATCCGTACCACAGGGACCAACATATGAGTGGCTCTGGAAAATCCTTCAGAAGCGTACCCTTAGAGAAAGATGGTAAGGTTGAGGTGACTCTAACAAGCAGCTGCAAAGAGAAGACTACAAAAAAACACTACAACTGACTACGAAACGACTACAACGTTTCCTAATGCTTTTCTTCCCAGCCGTTCGCCATCAAACCTTGACCTTCCTATTATCTCGTTCATCCAACCTCCATCATCACTCATCGCTCATCATCCATCATCAAGCCGCATCCTTGTAGAACCACACACTCCCACAGATGTCCTCTCCGTTCGCACCTATCCTGTCTCCTCTGTCGACTAGTCGGCCAACAGCCACTTCTCCCCTACCGCCACCGCCAGTGATCCATCGGCCGGCCTCACCGGCTTATATCACACCCTCGGCTTCGTCCCCATCGTCCGGTCTGACTTCCGGAAAGCCGCGTCGGCCGTCAAACTCACAGCCCAGGCTGCGAGCTAGAGGACATTCTTCGGTAGATCCTTCGCAGATTCCCACTCATGAAGCAGGCATGACATCCATCAGGCAGTTTCTCAAAGGCAGAAGCTCGTACGACGTCTTTCCCGTCAGCTTTAGACTTATCGTGCTTGATAACAAGCTTATGGTCAAGAAAGCACTTGGCGTTATGTGGCAGAATGGAGTGATCTCTGCTCCTCTTTGGAACTCGGAAACCTCTCGTTTCGATGGTAGGTCCTCGTGTTCCTCTCTATCTCTTGTATCGTGCTACATGTTACGAACGTCTCTTTGCTCTTGCATCGGCCTCTAGGCGCGATCATTTCACTCGAATGCTGATGGAACCTCTTACACTTTGATCAATCCTTTCGCCTTTTCAGGAATGCTCACGGTCTCAGACATCATCCATCTGATCCAATACTACTACTACACCCAGACATACGAAGGGGCGGCCACCGACGTCGAGCATTTCAGACTCGAACATGTCAGAGGTCAGTCTTCTCTTCCGTGTGCTCTCCCTTTCTCTCTTGGGACTATCTCTGAATTCATTCGGTCACTCTTTCCTTCCGTCTCACAGACATAGAGAGGGAACTTCATGTACCTCCTCCACCTTTACAGTCGGTTCATCCGCTAAAACCTCTGTTCGAAGCATCCAGACAGCTTCAACAGACCCACGCCAGACGGCTGCCACTCATCGACGTCGACGATCAGACAGGAGGTGACGTCGTACTAAGTGTGCTCACACAGTATAGAGTTCTCAAATTCATCGCCGTTAATGTAAGTTTTCCTTCGGTGTCTCCAAATACTTACTCAGCTTTTGCTGATGACTGTTCTTTCATCATGCTCAACCTCCCTCTTCCCTCCCGACTTCCCCTCCCTACACACACACACACACACACACACACACACACACACACACACACACACACACACACCCCAGTGCCCGATCACGTACTCGCTCACCAGGTCCCTGAGGGCGTGCAATATTGGCACGTACGTCTCTTCCGAGGACGCCCGACCACCTGGTCCAATCTCTCCCTACTGGCCGATAGCTACCGCCACGCTCGACACTACCGTGTTTGACGTAGTCCATATGTTTTCCGAAAGAGGTATCAGCGCGGTCCCGATCGTGGACGAGGCAGGCATGGTTGTTAATTTATACGAGACCGTGGATGTCATCGTTCGTTCTTCCTCTCGCGCGTAATCGTTATGCTCTCTTGCTCTATCTGATATTCGTTGGCCTTTCCCTCTTGCAACTTTTTCTAGACTCTCGTCCGACTAGGGACGTACACTTCGTTAGACCTGACGATCGCCGAAGCACTCATGCGACGTTCTGCCGATTTTCCCGGCGTCGTCACCTGTACTCCGAATGACTCGCTCGCGAACTTGTTCCAGCTGATCCGAAAACGAAGGCTCCACCGGCTCGTCGTCGTCGCCGGTGATGAAGGATACGAGGGCAGACGGAAGGGAAGCTTGGTAGGGATCATCTCGCTGAGTGATATCATGGGGTACGTGATCAGTGAGGACGTCGGCGCCGAAGGCATGGGTCTTGGTCTGTCTGCACAGAAAGGTGACAAGTCCCAGTCGACCACTCGGGGCGCGACGCTGAACGAAACATCAGAGGCCGAAGCTGACGCTTGGTCAAGGGATGGAGCGGCGTCGTCGTCAACCACCCCACTATTCCCACCGCCAATTCCTTTGCCGGAGATCGATGCTTCCCAGGACTGATCGGGTCTCTTCTCAGTTTATCACGTCTTTTTGCATATCATGGCACCACTATACACCTACATGTCTTTCCTCCTGTTCGTTCTCGTCCATATAGTTTCTCCTAATCCATTTTTTTTTCGGGTCGAATTTGATTGTGTTTATAACGTCATTGGCAACTAAGTCATTCTCTATCTTGCTTTTTTGTGTTCCTTTCCTTTCCTTTCCTTTCCGCCTTCGTTGTCTTTGTACATCGTGTTTGAATCTCTTTTGTAGTTCTACAAGCTTATAAACTATATTCTCTCTTTTCGCCGGCCCGACCTGGTAGTCGGTTGAGATGAGAGTCAATCACAAACATATCAAGCTCTATTCGATTTCTTCTTGCCGTGCTTTGCCGTCACGTTCAGTGCCAAAGAGAAACAGGTCCATCAAGCATTCAACACCCACATCTCAAACTCATAGGTCACTTCCTTTTCTACTATCTCCCCAACCTCGACATTCCACCCAGCCCACTGCTTTAATTCTTCGCCGCTAGCTTTCCTCCATAGTTTCCTACCATCATCCGTTTCCAACTCTCTGAACTCTTCCAGAAAAGCATCGCATTCGAACGCAGGCGATTTTATGCGGGTCAGAAGGATCCTCGAAATGAGCGGCGGGGTGGTCAAGAGAGCTTGTCGATAAATCTGTGCGCCCCCGATCAGGAACACTCTGTTGGTCGTCGACGGTGATAAACTACTCAAGGCGGAAGGAAGCGAAGGGTGCAGACTGGTCGGCGAGGACGCAGAGATCGAGTTCGAGATGTCGACAGAGTTTGATCGCGAGATGATCAAGTTCTGTCGGTCCTTGAGTGGTCGAAATTTGAGAGGGATCCCATCCCACGTCTTTCTGCCCATTATCACCGCGTTCGGCTTGGTCGAACCTGACTCGGCTTCGTTCTCGGCTGGTTGAGGACCTCCCGAAGTCACTATTCGAAACGAGAGGAGCAAACCAAGATGGAATGTCAGAAACACTATAGTTCTAATCGGGATGAGACAAACAACAGAACGAGAAGAAAAGGAAAACAAACTTTGAGCAAAGTACTTCATCTCTTTTGGTAATCGCCAGGGTAAAGACCCAGCCAGACCGATTCCGTTTGATGTGGTAGCCGCCACGATCAGCGTGACTGGTAGGGTTGATGATGATGATGATGATGACATTGCGCGACGTATAGGAGAAGAATTCAAAAGTGAACAGATGGTGAGTGTAAGAAAGAGATGGTCGGTGTTGATGATGAAAGTGGAGGCGATAGAAACAATTCAAAACACGCTCACCACCAACACCCAACAGCTCAATCATCCACCACCATCCCCTTTGCCCGAGATGGCTATCTTGAAACAGTTTGGCTCGCCTTCGCTACAGAAGACATCAGATCTGTCTGCTAACTCCATCGAGTCGTCTCCTAGAATGGACGGAGTGCTCCCGACAACGGGTGTGAAAGTCTGCCTTGTGGTTCACGATGAGAAGGTCCTCGTGTTGAGACGCAATGATGGGGTCGTAAAAGGTACGTCCCTGCGCTCACACCTACTATGTTTCCTCATCCATTGCTGATGGTTGTCGTATCGTTCCAAATATAGGATCTAAACCGTTGTTCGTCATACCGACCCTTCATATCCTTTCCGTCTCACTCAGACTGGCCGAGAAGGCACCGGAGACTATCCGGCTGAGTTACCTGTCGCCTGCACCAGCTTATACCCTCCTTCACCTCGTCCTTCATCCGTCTCCATCCCTGACTTCGTCGCTCTCGGTACCCGAGTTTGTCTCTCTGCTCAACAAATCGGCCTATCCGACATCGACACCGACACCAACCGCCCGTCGTCGAATCCTTCTTCTTGTTAACCCGGTGGGTGGAAGAGGAAAGGCCAGGAAAATGACAGAGGGCACGGTCCTGCCTGCTCTGAAAGCAGCAGGTTGTCATGTAGAGACAACATACACCACACGAAATGGACACGCCAAGGATGTTGCCACAGAGCTTGATCCGGAGAGATATGAGTAAGTCATTATTTCTTTTTCGCATTTTCCCCTCAATGGCGCGCGCTCGACAGGTGAATAACGTGTTCTCCGTTTCTCATGGGGGAATAAACAGTGTAATCGGTTGTGTTTCAGGAGATGGAGGAATCCATGAGGTTCTTGCTGGGTTCGCTGGGAGGTCGGACGCGAAGCGTTGCTTCAGAATTCCTGTCGTCCCTGTACCAGCAGGTATGTGTTTCTCAGGCTTGCTTATTCCGTGTCGCCTTGTGTTTTCTGGAATTTGCCCTCATGATGGATATTCTTTCTCGACTATTATTCGATAGGTAGTGGAAATTCACTTAGCTTGTCAATCCATGGGAAAATCGATGGGTTCAGTCCCCACATAGCTACTTTGAATCTGATCAAAGGTATGCATCAAGAGATAACTCTTTTCTTTATTTCCATACTCCTCAAGTCTAGTTTCGACGTTGATCGTATACCTTTTCATTGATACAAACATCCATCCGATCAAAGGAAAACAAATGGTGATGGATCTATGCTCTCTCAGCCAAGGGGACAAACCTCGAATCATAAGCTTCCTCAGTACCGCGCTCGGACTCATGGCTGATCTCGATCTAGGTTTGTCCATCCTTTCCGCTTATCTGTTCCTTTCCTGTGAAACTTTTTATTATTATTTCATCCTAGATCTAACGAGGCTATCGAGCTTGGCTGTTTCTGTCTGATCTAGGAACGGAAAACCTGAGATGGATGGGCGACACCCGATTCGTCTATGGGTTCCTCAGAGCCAGTACGTGAATTCTATTGCTCATCATACCCCTCTCTTTAGAAGTCATGAATATACTAGGAGTCAAGACAAATAGCCGATGTGTTCCGTTTTTCACACTCTGATCTTATCTTTTCATCTCTATATAGCCTTATCCCCTCCTTCCTGGCCAGGAACAATCTCCCTCCTACCCGCCTCACCTGCATACGCTGATAAACAAGCCCATGCGAGAGATCTTCGTGATCGACTAGAAATGTCACCCGAGCAAGTCGAAGCTGACAAAGAGCGCGATGTTGCGAACTTGGATGAAGAAGATAAAGATGAGGATGGACCTTTGCCAGCGGTCAAGTTTAAGGGACCGGAAGAAGATTGGATCACGATAGGTCAGGGAACTGGAGGAGTTGGGAAGGATGGGATCATGTATGCTTACGCAGGATTGCAGTCGGTTGCTTCTAGGTTGGCCTTTCAGTTTTCTTCTTGATTTGCGACTCATCCTTTCTTTCGACATTTCGCCAAGATCGAGCTGACCGGCTGGCTATGGATTCATACAGAGATCTGATGCAATGGCCGTTCATCAATCAGGGTCAAGGTCTCATAGACCTTGTCATTCAAGAATCAGTGCGTAAACTCCAGCTGAGCTAATGTCAAACCCCTGTTCCAGATGTGATATGGTTGCGTACTGAAACCAAACTTTCCTTCCTTCTGGGCTTAGGCGTCAAGAGCCGTCATGATAAAATCAGTAGCTGGTGCTGAAGATGGAAATCAGGTCTGGCAACCGTCACAACATTATCTCAAAGGTTTGTTCAACTCGTCCTTACCGCTAAGTCTTCTTTAGGTGACTCAATCCTGATTGAAGTTAAGCTGAACCGCATGCCCTCTTTCTTCGACTATTTCTGTCTTGAATACTTATATTAGCTCGGGCTTTACATGTTGATCCATATGGGGCTAGCAACCGATTGCCTAAAGACCCTCTCCCCTCACAATATATCTCCATCGACGGTGAATCTCTTAACCCAGCCGACGGCCCTTTCACTATCGAATGTCATCAGGGATTGGGAAGGACTTTGGCGCTTAGAGGTCGATGGGAAGGAGCGGAAGATTTCTGGAAGAAGGGTTGTTTAGATCAGAGTTTGAAGAAATAGACGGATGTCGTAACTTCAAGTAAGAACCCAGTTTGCCTGATTGATGCATCGTTTCATACTATTTGTGATGTTTTCTGCCAAGAAAGCTTCATTTATCATTACCGTTCGTCTTGTCTATCGCTGCCTCTGGTATGCTCCAACTCGAAGTTACCATCCAAACGCAATGTTTGACCAGTTAGACAAAGAGACGAACGTGTAAAGATTGGGAATATACACGAATTATCGAGAACAGGAACGATCATCTCAGAGCTGCTCCCTCTCCTTCTCATTCTCTTGTGATTTCGATGATGTTGTCCGGATTCGATGTTGCTCCCCCCTTTTCTTTGTCGGAGTCCCTAAACCCTTGACCGAATGCCTCCTCCTTTCACCCCCTCCACTCTCACCTCTATTCGAGCCTTCCCTTTGACGATCCCCGTTGGACTTGACCCGACCTTCTACAGCGTCAGACGAGATTCCTTCGGACCCAACAGCCTTTTCCTTCTTTCCCTTCCCATTTGACTTGCTACCTTCCATGATGACCCCTGTTCGCAGAGGGGAGGAAACAGCCGGTAAGGACGAATAAACCGATGAAAGCACAGCCCGTCTGGCGAGAGATGTGTGATGGTGGTGATGACTACTTTGCTTCGAAGGTGATCTACTAGAGGATTTAGGCTTGCGAGGGGATGACGAAGAAGAAGAGGAAGAGTATGTTTTCGATCGGGAGGGAGAAGATGTTGCATACGTGGTTGTTTTTGGAGGATGGAAATTCGGCTGTGGTGGGGTAGGCGGTAGGTCGGAGAGCATTTGCTCAAGCTTCAGAGCTCGCTTCTCCTCCAGGAAGGCAATCCGTTCAAGCTGGAGTCAAGATAAATGAGTTTCAAACAAAATTGAGGAAAGAACGTCCAGAACAGGGGAAAACGGTTGATGAGAGAATTGAACAAACCTCAATCTCGGTTCTCTCCTGACCTAATTTGACAGCAGCTTCGGTAAACTTCTTCCTCTCTTCCTCGAGCTCCTTCTTCTGTCTTATTAATTCTTCTTGAATCAGCCCTAGGTCGTCGCCTCCATCCCCTTCTCCTCTCTCTTCCCCTGATGACGATGATGGTCCAGAGAGTGAACTGGTTTTGGTAGTGGCAGACGCTGCTTCGAGCGCGGCGTTTGATTGTTCTATAAAGTTTCTGAGGAACTCTTGTCGTTCTTCAAGTTGCGCTCTAATTGTTTCTGTTTCGTTAAGAAAGAGAACGAGCATTGGATTGAACACCATGAAGTAAATTGCATTGGTCCAGAAAGAAGGAGAAGAACGGAAAAGGAAACTTTGTTAGACGAACCGAGTTCTTCTTCCATCGCCTTCACTTTCTCTCCATTGGCCGGCTGTTGTGCCGATCTTTCGCCAGCCTTCGAGACCTTCAGACCATCCTGCTTGACCTGATCGACTAGATCCCTTAGCTCGAGTAACAGATGAGAGACTTTCGATTGTGCTGTTGACGCGTGAGATGTCACTTGGGTGTAAGCTGTCGGTTGAGCCGGTTCGAAAAATGTTGTTGGATTGATCCGAGTTAAATCCTTAACAAGACGAAAGGCAACTCACAAAGATAGTTAGAAACGATCAATTACTAGTTTATAAGAACCTTGAAGCGCAAAAGACAAGATACGTACAGTACGTCCCTGGGACGGAGAAAGGTCCGTGATGGCAGACTCGACGTTGACGGCGATCTTGATGAGCACCCGCCGGAACGCGTCGTTTTCTGCAATTAGTCTCGAACGAGCATCATCCATCTCCTCAATGGTTTGTTGGAAGTAGTCCGAAGGCTATGGTAATACAGTCAGAACAAGCAAATAACACCGTTAGGTTGAGAAAACACTGAATGATCAAAACCGGTCGAGTCAGATAAGAGAAGCAGATGTACCTCGGATGGTTTGACGGATCCAGGCCGTTGAGGAGCGTTCAGGCAGGTCAAGCCGGATCGGGTAGACATTATTTTGGCCTGATCGTTTGATAGCTTTTGCCATCGCTCCAATGTCCGAGCGATTTCTGCGTCTCTTTTCTTGATGTCATGCTGCAAACGAAAACATGGCCAACAGCGCGAGAAGATATAGACCACTAATGAGGGAATGAGTTCAACACGACTTCTAGAGAGAACAACGAACCTGAGCTTGACTTCTGACAAAAGCCAACGCGGTCCTAGCCTTCTGGGCCTCTTCCTTGGTTTGCTTATGTGATGTTTGTTCGTCCTTGAGAGCTTGTTGAGCGCCGCTGTATCACGCATTTTTGACATTCATCCGCCCGGTGTATATTTTGTCAGTCATGAACTTCTAAATAATTTTGGGATGTCTCAAATCAGAGAAGGATCTCGGAGGCAAGACAATGTCGAGATATAACGAACCTCATGAGGGACTTCGCATGTTGCTCCTTACTCTCTGCTCGAGCCGTTTCTTCCACCAGCTGTTTGTGCATCTTGACCAACCGTTCATGGTCGTACGATAACGTTCGGTGTGCTGTCGAGAGTGTCTCAAAATGAGTGAGGTCATCCTTGTTTTGTTTGTGCATAAACATGAATCGCAGATTAGCAACAGGACTAGGTGTCCGCAATGGGTTTCGGAGAATACAGGAGAGAAGAGTAGGAGGTCTCAGAACATACAGATCGTTGATGAAGCATCGAGAACAAGCACCTGACCAGAATTTCCTGATCTCTGATCTCCATACCGGATAGGTTAATAGGCCGCCTGGAGAACCCGTGGGCTTGAAGTTGAGAGTTTATGTACACCATGGACGAAGTCGGTGTCTCCATGCTTTCATCGAATCTAAGTTGAAGGTAGCATCCGATGTACAATCCCCAAACGGAACGGATTAGGATGATTAGTGTCACTGGAACTCTGATCAGTAGTAACAGCCCCTTCTGCTCGGTCGTATCTCGAGAGACGTACGATGCATGATGTCCTCCGGTCAAAGCTTGTTTGCCAAAAGGTGAGTTGACAACATTGAACGTATACTGCTGAAACTTCCGAGAAGAAGGCGTAGCGGGTGACATCTTCTTCTAGTTTTGTACTATCAAACTCTTGATCGAGAGCCGACCGTAGCTGGTAACGAGCGTGTGGAAGTGCAATTGAGCGGATATGAGGTTGAGTGGTTTCCGACTTGTGTGAATATATGTTTGCTTGCGTTTGTTCGTGTGTGCGTTTATGGGTGTACGAGTGTCGGTACGAGATAGTATAATCAGAGAAAGTCAGGCGCGTCGGACGGACGCGACTGTGTTTATCATTTGAATTCTTTCCATCACTCATGCCCATCCCTCTCTCGTGTATACTCCTTTCTCTACTCATCAATTCTTTCTCGTAAGAGTTAGATTAGACAAGGCTTATTCATTCTCTATCATACCACAGAAAATGAATAATAAGAAGATAGAAGGACGGAGAGCAGTTGATTAGCAAAGAAAGCATGATGAAGCAAGTAGTTGATGAGAAAGTAACGGTAGATTTGTCCTATGCGCAAGAGCGAAGATGGAGCGAACGACACTGCACCCGACATAAATGAGCGGAAGACGCAGTAGATATGAAAGGAGAGAGAAACAAGACAGAAGAGTTGTCAATACCCAATCTTCAACGACTCGTTTAATGCCCGTTTCCTGATGGCAGTAGGAGCGCTAACGTCTGGTTTGACCTCTTCGGAACTGGACACCAATCGCGAGAGGCATGTCTGAGAATCGCAAGATGCCTTCATCCGGACGCTATCCCATCTGGTCCATGTTCATCATGTGTGTTTGTGTTTGTTCTGTCTTCTGATCGCCTGAGTGGAGATGAGTAGCCCTCGACTCGAAAGCAGGATGGTCTGACCACACGCATCTCAGCATATTCCTATGAAACGGATTTCTCCTTCATCCACGTACTTTCCTCTCAAGGCAAGTGAGATCAACAAATGGCACATATATCATTTTTGTATCGTGTAGTGAGATAAAACATCAGTAGTATAAAAGGATGAAAAGACAAGGAGAAAGACAAAAGAAAGAGCGTCAATAGGATGAAAGAGAGGATAGATCAGAAAGTACAAGTACTTGGGCACAAGGGGAAACAAAGAGAACAGAAACAAACTGTAAGAGACCTAAAGAGACCCCGATCTAATGGAAAAAGTAGGTGATTTCAAAGAAAGAAGAAGAAGAAGGGATAAGCACAAGATCGGTGTTTCAGAGTGTGCAACGGAATAGAACATTTAGTGGACATTGAACATGGCACAATTAGCATAGAGAAGGCACTAGAATAGCAGGATAGAAGTATAAAAGGAGAAAGATTGAAGAGGAGCACGGGTGCAAAAGAAGAATGACGACCGAAGAGAAGGAAATCAAAGAGAGAACCAAGAAGCACCGATGACCAGAGAAAAAAAGGCGAGCAATCAATCAAATTGAGAAGAAGGGAGCTGAATCAAGTCTGTTTCTCAATGACTTAGATCTCTCTTATTAATTGAAGTCGTTGGAGTCCAAGCATTCGAAGGTCTACAGTTCATCAGTAAAGCGTTCCATACATGAGTGCTCTTGGCGCATCTGCTCGAGATCAAGCCCAGGGTAGAAGCAGGATGGATTGAAAAATAAGAGAGGAACCAAAGACGAGAAGAAGGAAATGCGGGGAGAATATAAGAGTGAGCCATACTTGAAAAAGGAGGACGAACATACCGTGTGACATGCGTACAATCACACAAGGTGTTGGGAACGCATTGATGGATATGATTAAATTAGCTAAACTTCAAAGGACAGAGGTTGCTGCTATCCGGGGTCGTTGCGCTGTTAAGAGAAGAGACGCATGTAAGCTGGCCAACGTCAGTCTTTCCACTACACATTCAACCTCTCCATCCAGAAATGATCCCGGATAGAAAGAGGAAGCTACGAATGCCATGCTATGAACTATGTCGACGTGAAGTCTGGCGTCTGCCCAGAAGAACCAGAGGACCAAGTTCTGCGAGGCAGTGTCGGCAGAAGCTGCCATACCTACACAATTCAGCTTATCAGCCCGTCAGATGTGCGCCCAATTAAAGTGAATGGATGAACGCTAGATAGGAGTCTGGTTGTCGAGGATACGACGTCCGTCAGTCACTAACAAGCGCATATTAACAAGACTATATGAGTAAAGGATCTGGTAGAGGGGACGACCTTGCATCACACAGCTAACCAGTCGGAAAGTTCGCGCAGAAGAAGAATCATAATGGATCAGAAAGAAAGAGAGAAGAGGTTAAAAATCCTTTCCTTAGGCGGCAAAGTACTAAAGGGAAAAGGTAAGAGAGAGAGGAGTACTTAAGGAGGATCTCCAGAAATGTTATCCGCGCGCAGATTGAGAGATACTGATACCGGTTCATCGGGGGCTTCCTTCCTGGAAAACGTCATCGAGGATATGAGAAAGCCTTCTTAACGATGCTAGAACGCGATTAAACATTGGCATGACATCAGTCACGCGGGTCTGTGGTCAACCTCCCGATCAGTATAGAGAGGTCAGTTAACACATGGGGTGGTCAGCATCGTTTGGTAAATCGAAAGGGTGGCTGATGGAGTAATTGATTGGTAACCTAAACCCAAAGGGGGCGAGAGGAGCCAAGAAAACGTGATTGTAGAATGTCTCGCACGAATAAATATATTCATCGAGACACGTTTTTTTGTTTTTTTTTTCTTCTTCTTTGTATTCCAACCTGTTCGTTGGCTCAATCCAAGCGGCACTCTGACTGATTCTACGGACGTGTTTGTTTGAAATTCTTTATAGGTACAGAAAGATTAATCTAGCCATCTAATGGATCTCGGCCAGACTGCTTTATCTTCTCTTGTTTCTGCTGCTGTTCTTGATTGAATCATGGGACAAAGAAAGAGACCAAGAAAGTAGAAGAGGACGAGAAGCAGCAAGATGTGAGAGAGAAAGAGAGATGAGAGAGAAAGTACAGACAAGTCAAAAACATCGAGAAATTTGATAGAGTTCTGCCTCCATCTAGAGAGTCGGACGTCGTAAGGTTTCTACTGTAGATGGAGGCTTAGTCATATTCTACACTTTCTACCAATGTTGTGTCTGTCGTTGCCATAGTTTCTGCGCCTTGGATAGTTCAGACCTGTGAATATCTTTTTTATCTCAAGAGGGAGCAAAGACTGCATGCACGTTGTACTAGAAAGAGAACAAGAGTGTTTGTGCATGGTATATGAGCAATCTAGGATTCTCTAGGAAACAAACTCTAAGTGATAGGACAAGATAGGCTCTAAGATAATATATGTTGAGAAAATAACAGCCAACGAGTGGAGGTCGGCCCTCTCTTTGAGAGGGTAGGAAAGCAAACGGTAGTAGGACAAGGAAAGCAAAAGAGTGTACGGAGAAAGCAAGATAGGAAAAGCAAGTCTATATGGTAGCAGCGAGAACAAAGCGGAGCGAAACAGAAAGCGATAGAACGAGAGGCAGCAAGCAGTATGAACAAGGAAGCAGAAAAAGGCGTGGAACGGAAAAGAAAGAAGAAAAAGAAAGAAGAGCGAGAAGGGAATGACGTCTAGTTTTCGACGACCCACTCGACCTGTCTCCTCTTGGAGTACCCAGAGGGAGTAGGAGGCTTGCAGTACTTGCCCTGGTCCGACCAGTTGTGGCCTCGGGTGTAGCATCTGTTGAGTTTCATGAACAAGAGAAAAAGACTGATTAGCAAGTAAACAACTTGAACGAGAAGGTTTGTGAAACGTTTAGAGACTTACGGCTTCGGCTTGTCGCAGTCGTCTCGGGTATCAGGAACACAGTGTTTGTACTTGGAGGACCAAGTGTAGTTGTTCGGGCAAGATTTGGTGGTCTCGGGGCACTTGGAAGTGGTGTCATGGTTAGTTTCAATGCAGAGGTTGGCAGACTTCCAGTAGAACTCGGAGGACGAGCACTTTGAAGACGTATCGGTCGTGGTAGGAGCCTTGTTGATGCAGCAGTAAGTGGCAGCGTTCCAAGAAGATCCAGACGGGCAGGAGGTCGAACCGGCGTACTGAGGGCCTTTAGGGATGCAACCCCAGGTGGTGGACCAGTAGTAGTTTGATGGGCAGGACTTTCCAGAAGGAATAGCTCCCTCGTTGTCGTAGTTTTCTTTAGCGCAGCAGAGCGATCCGGAGGACCAGTACCACTGGTAGCTGGATTCACACGAGCTTGCGAGCGAGCCGGCGTAGTTCTTTCGAGCACAGAACACGTAGTTCTCGAGCCATGAGTGACCGGAGGTGGAGCACTCTCTGGTGCTGCTGTTCGCGGCCGCGCTCGTCTTAGGCTTGCATTGACTGAAATGGAGCGAATGGACAAGAAAGATAGAAAGGACAAGGAGGGGTGAAATCATCAGCGTCTCGTACTATCGGAGAAAAGTGAGAGAGAACTAGAACGGAACCAAAGACATACTAGTTGGAAGAATCCCAAGTCCAACCGGTAGGGCAAGAGATCGAGGATGAGCTGGGTTGGGAGGTGGTCGAGGAGGACTTGTAGCAAGCGTCGTGCCAGGTGAACCAACCAGAGTTGCAAAACAGACCGAAAGTTCGCTTGTCGATAGTGGGGTCCTCGGTAGCAGGAGCGGGGGTGGGGGATGCAGCAATGCCGGTAGCAAGAAGGGCGACAGAGAAGAGAGAGGCAATCATAGTCTATTTTTCTTAAAGAATGTGTGTAGGCGGGCACGAAGGATGGACGGAAAGCTCCAAGGGAGAAGAGCAAAGCAAGGAAAGCAAGGAAAGCAAGCTAAGAAGAGGGGGGGAAAGAAGACGGAGAAGGAGAAAGCGAGAGTGACCTAAAGAGAAAAAGAAAAGAGAGGACGAAGAAAAGAAAAGAAAAATCTGGCTGAAAGCTGACCAAACGGATGGATACTATATAGGAATTTCTTCTTCTTTTTCTCTTTGCAAAGATTCACCTGAAAGAAATGAGTAGGAGAAAAACACCCGGCTTTTTCAATTTTCATACGGGTAATGTCAATTTTCAACAAGACGGGTATCAGAAACGATCAAACGGGCAGAAAGTCGGAAGAAAGCCAAGCAATACGGAAGGCTGAATTAGCACATGGCGATGTAACTAGTACGTGAGCGGGTCGATCAGCAAACCGAAGAAACGCAAGGTCAGCGACAGAAGGTGAGCGGGTCATATGTTTCTCTCCTCTTCTGCCTCTGTCTCTTCCTTGCACCTCTGTCTATACACTCGTTTCCAATTCTTCGGAGCTCCAGCATTCTACCCGCTCAACCGAGGTTTCAAAAATTAAATCCGGAACTGGTGTAGAGGATGAGGGTGGAAGTGAGTAAAGAAAACAGGGACAAGGCTCGTGCGATGATTTTGGTTTCACTCGAAACCCCCTCGATCTGGCTAACAGCCAAGAGTATGGATGGATCATCTTGGAGACTCCAAACAACCATGGGCTATTATTGGGTGTAGTTTCGGTAAACTATGACGTGTTAGACATCATCTTCGGGGTTCATTTGGGATAATTTGGGCATATAATTACACAAAGCCACGCATGGTCTCCTCATATGGGCGGCGAGATCAACACGTTCCTTAGTTTCATATGTTACATGATCTACCAAGCCCGGAAGTGAAAAAGTCTTCTATAGTTAAACTCTCCGCCCGCATTTTGCCGATCTATTTTCTTGAGTGACTGACCTCTTGCCAGTCATCCGGAACCGGATCATAATTGCCAAGAGTCGATCAGCTTTCTCGGATCATTACATATTCATGGATCCCATCCTATTCTCCGGAGGTTGTGATGTAAACTATCAGGTTACCTCAAAGTGATATGTCACGCGTGGTACTCAGGGCATTATCGGGCTGTTACTGTAGGTTTGAATTCACGTCGAGGTAACATGAAATTCAACAAATTCAGAATTTCATCTGGATTTCATGGATATAATAACCCTAACAATCCCTCCGAACCACCAAGTCCAACATACCTACTTTCATTCTCACAGTTCAACGTTAACCAACAATCAAGACTATGGTATGTATCTCTGTTGAATGTCTACTCCTTTGTACTGGTATATCCACTCACACTTCTTTGGATGCCTAGTCCGAACTCAGATATACGGCCAACACTCAGCTCGAGCAGCGTACGTATTCAATTTCTCGCTTGTCTATGTACAAGATCTCATCCTATCCCACTCGCTCACTCTTGGTCTCTTGTCTTTCTGTCTCGCTTGGATTCTTGTCCTCTTCCACCTTGACGCGTTCATCCACACGTAGTTCACGCCAGATATACCGGAACCGGTTCGCTCATATTTCGGTTGTCATCTCTATCAATCGCGTCGCTTTCGGTGGTTGAAGGCTAAAACGTTCTCTCTCCATTCGGGACCTATTCTTCTTACTCCTGTTCCTCCTCACTCAGGACATGCTGATATGACCAAATAGTAAGATATCCTCTACGTTGTTTTCCTTGTTTTCCTCTTCTAACTGGCTGAATTGTCTCTCTCTCTCTTCTCTTTTCCCTCCACGTCCTGGGTAGCGAGTGGCTCACTCATCAACACAGAGATACCAACGCGGCTATCATCGGTCATCCTCCATTAATGTCGTACGTTGCTCTGGCAGATGGAGAGAGCATCGGTCGAACAAAATTCGAGTTGCTCGAGGTAAGACGCGAACTGTCTCTTTTCTATCTTCTACTTGTACTGACGCTACGACTATTCACCTCTTCTTTCTCTCTCTCTCTCTCGCCATCACTAGAGAATGCTCCAACCATGTGGACCTCCCCCCCCGAAAGAAGACGACTAAGGAAGAAGACAAAAGAAGACTCCCTTCGCAAAATCCAATTTCTATCGCCCCTCTCACTATCGACACCTACGATTGCCTTCTTCCCAACTCTGTTAATGATTGGGATCACTATTGTACATTTGTATAATTTTTTTTCCTTAAGAAAACAACATATATAAAGAACTTCTATTATAGAGATGAAGGAAGAAAGAGGAAGAGGATCAACAGAAGCTTGGTTAAACGTTTGCTCATTCGATGAATAGGTGAATGTCCTGATGTAACACGTCTAAACCTCACATCACTTTACCTCCGACCCCTTCCCCTCTCCCGACACGGACGAGACTTGATGATCAGAATCAGGTCTAGACCCAATCTGATACGGCTTTCGAAGTCCTACACGGTCAATTACACTGGCAGGCATGCAATAAACGGGGTCGATTTCGTCCAGTCCTTTGTATCCCAAGATTGATAGTCCTGTTTTGTTTACCGGGCGCGTCCGATTTCGAGTTCAAATCCGATCATTTCCCCCAAAGAATCCCGGAAAGGAAATCCGTCAATGAATGGATCAAATAAGAAAGAGGACTGGCAAGGCAGCGAGAAAAGTAGACGACTTGCCTGCGAGGCCAAAGATCGTATGGAACACGTCCACCATGTTTTCCGGCCGATCTCCTATCCCACCACCTTCCAGATCCTTAAGACGGAAACGAAGCAATTTAGAAAAGACACATACTCAGTATGGTTCAGAAGTAGACACAGAAAAAAGGGAAAAGAGAAGAGGGAACGACGGACCTGACAGTCGAGAATAAACTTGATGAGCTTTTCTTGATCGATCCAGTGGAGTTTCCCAAGAATCGATAGAGCCGACAGGTTCCAGAACGAGTAGCAAACCTGTCATCCAGAGGTGAGACCGATAGAACGTGTACGATCATCAGCTCTTGATATCTCCCTACGAAAGGAAGAGAAAAGAAAGAGAAGGATAAGAAGAAAAGAGTCAAAACATACATCCTCTAGCTTTTCAGGTCGACCATTCATCCCTCCATTAGGTAGCTGTCTCTCCGCCAACCAACCGGCAAGGATGTCGACGTCGACCTCGGTCTCCAATGCGTCGAGTATCGCCAATGCGCCCACGCAAACAAACACTATTTAAGAATATACGTGACAGAGCCCAAACCAACTTGATGATCAATCACTCTATATTGTTTCTTTTTCTGACGACTGTATAACAAACAGAGGACAAACCTTGGGAACCATGACTTTCGCCTCCTTCGCCACTACCAAACCCACCGTCAAAGTTTCGACACCTTCTTAACCAACTAATCGTCTTTTCCCGATTGAGCCTATCGAGCGTGCCGAGCAATGAAAGCGCAGAAACAGCTATGTACGTGAATCTGGTATCTGTCTCTCCCCACGAGTCTCCCGCGAAGGAGCCAGTGGTCGGATTTTGGAGAGACAAGTAGACTGCCAAGACAGAGTCCGAATGAGTCAAAGGTGGACAATCAGCCGTCGAGTCGAGGCCCAAGAAGAAAAGAGTGAACAAACACGAAGTGATGGCCTCGATATCGAGTCGGTCAAACGCATCCTGAGTGATCAAGATCTGAATTGCCGACAAGGTCGAGTGTGCATGAGCGTCATGTTTCGGAGAACTCCCGAATCCTCCTAATATGCGTGCGTATGGTGCGAGAAAACACAAAGTTCAGCGCTTTTGTTCTTGCCACAGCTCAAAGACCTCCTCAAGACGAACCCTGCTTCTGGTTCCAACAGCTCATGACCCAGTCGATCATTTCTTGTCTATTGAGTGCATCCTTCCTATTCATGATGCATAACGCAGTTAGGCCCCAGTACACGCCATTCAGCCGGAGATGTTCAGAGTGATGGTACGCCAGATCTTGCTCCTGCACGGTGAGAGATAAAGGGAAGTTTCTTCTTTTCAACTCTATAGTCATAAGCTTTGAATCGAAGCGAGGCTTTTACCGGACGGAAAGAAGCAATGAGAACGGACGTTTGATAGAGACTGAATATATTTTACGTGGAGGTCTTTGGCCAGAGGATCCGCTGAAGGAGCCGTTGAAGAGGAGGAAGTCATTTGCTCGAAGACGGAGGGAGAACGTAAATCGTTTGTATGAACCTTTATAACGAGCTAATGAAAGGATGTTTGACTGGGAGTCTTTGATCCTGTGATACTGTTGCTGTATGGAAGATCGATGCTACCAAGTTTGTTGCTGCTGCTGCTGCTCGGCCGGGATAGTATTGCACTTTGGTTCTGTAGAAATCGACGCGTCCTGCTCGTCACGCCGAATCTCATCCCTAACCACAACCCAGCCTCGACCTATAAATCTCATCCCTGCCCTTCCTTGCACCGACAATCCCGTAAGAAGAGAGACATATAAATAAATTCGTCATGGTTGTCTATGGTGGAGGTATGTTCAACTGATCTTTCCAGCCTGTCAGATTATTCATGACGGATGGTATATCCGCAGAAAGAACTTTTCTTCCTTTGTATAGTGGACGCGTACAAGAAGCTAACATGTTCGAATCTCTCTTACTTTCTTTCTCTGCTTCTCGCTTCATGATATGAAAAGATGAAAGTAAGCAGACTCTGAGCTATATTGTTATATTGTAGGATGAATCTATCGTCGATATATACTAAGGCTGTCGTTGTGCACCTCTTTCTGCTCATCTGAAGTTTCTGCTCTTGTCTTTGACATTGGATCTCATACGACCCGAGCGGGCTACGCCGGAGAGGATACTCCCAAATGCGTGATACCGACAGCACATGGATACCTTGACGTCGACGGCACTTCCTCTGCTAGCACAATCAAAGATGGAGACACCACCATGGATGACGATACCCTGCCGACATCCGTACAGACCGAGTCCAAGGACGGTCGTGTCCGAAAATACTTCGTAGGAGAGGACGGGGCTAACGTCTGGCGGGCAGGGATGGAGGTCGGAACGTTGATGGGTGATGGAATTAGTTCGTGGGATTCTTCTGTTTCTTCTGCTCTTGGTCCTTCCAAAGTGCATATTCTTTCTAACAGGGTGGGCTCATATGAACGCTTTCTTCTTGTGCGAAAACCGTACGTACACCAGTTCAAGATCCTAGTTCTCTCCCACCGTTGTTGTCCCACGCGCTTCACTCTCGACTCCGAGTGAATCCGGAAGATCACCCGCTGCTCTCTACGGAGGCCGCTTGGAACCCGACATCGAATCGAGAGATCATGGCGGAGCTTGTGTTTGAGCAGGAGAATGTCCCAGCCTGGTTTACTGCTTGTTCGGGTGTGCTCAGTAGTTTCGCTGCTGGCAAGCCGACGAGCTTGGTGGTAGATGTTGGAAACGACCTGGTTAGCATCACTCCCGTCCTCGAAGGCTATGTCCTCAAAGGTGGTAAGTCTCTAGGATTCGCTTTCTAGAATCTTTCTCTTCGGGAAAAAAGACAAAAGCAGAGAAAAGGTTGGATTCACTAGGAGAAGATCCATTAGGAAAAATCTGACACCTTCCTTTCTTTGCTGATCCATCTTGACGGAATAGGAACTCGACGTCAGCCATTGGCAATGGCTCTTCTCCATTCGCAGATCAAATCCTACTTGCAAAAACCGAACCCTGCTCGGTCTTTCCCTCTATCCTTGACGTAAGTGTATCCAGGAAATGATCTCTGAGTTGACCGTTTCTCTCTACGACAGAACTAACATTGTAAACTGGACATGGCGAGGAACAGACCATTCCAACTAATGAAGACTCGAACTCCGGTGCCGGCAGGACAGGCTCCCCGTTTTACAACTAAGCAGGACAGACTGGCCGACGGTAAGACAACGGCCAGCTGGCAGGAATACGCCGAGAACAAAGTGGTAGAGAACTGGAGGGAGAGTTGCGTCAACGTATACGAGACGCCTTACGAGGAGCGGTTAGTGTTTATAGCCTTTTTTTCTTGCTGTGTGCTTTAGATATGTATTTGGACAATTGAGAACTGAAATCTAATTGCCTTGATAGGTATGTGGCCCAACGAGCACCCAGGCCGTATGAATTCCCGGATGGCTTCAACGCGTCTTATGGCTCTGAACGATACAAGTTTGGAGAGGCTCTATTCAATCCCCAGTTTATCGATCGAGTAAGTCATTGTTTAGTTCCTTCTATTTCGCTGAATCTCTCTCGCTGCTTTGTATCTAAACATCGTTGCCTCCCCTTCCTTTCACTTAATAGTCTGTGGTACCGCCTTCTTGCTTGCGTCACACCACAAACACGGCCCACTCTCGTTCGATAGACCAGGTGATCTCGATCGCTCAACTCGCTCATGAGGCGGTGATGGCGTGCGATGTGGACGTCCGAGCGGCCCTGCTCTCAAACGTGGTCGTGGCGGGAGGTGGAAGTTTACTAGCCGGGTTTACCGACCGATTTAACTACGAACTCGGTGTCTTGCTACCTGGTGTAAGTAGGCTTTTGTTCATGTTTTGCAAGGGATTTTCTTTTTCCAACGTTCACTCATCTCCCTCTGCTCTTCCCCCTCCCTTCCTTTGCGATCTCTTTAGCAAAAAATCCGAATCCATGCGTCTGGACATGCTACCGAACGACGGTTCTCCTCCTGGCTAGGAGGATCCGTCTTGGCCAGTCTGGGAACGTTCCATCAGCTCTGGATCAGCAAAGAGGAATGGCTCGAGTCTGGCCCAAAGATCATCGCTCAGAAATGCAAATGAGATTAGGAACGTCTTGTTTCAAAGGGAGTCGATGGCTGTTTGATGTAATGAAATGTCTGTATAACGTGAAAGAATCCTTCCAATGCGACCAAAGACAGAGGATAGAAGATTTCAACAAGTCCTCTTGGCGGTAATTTCAAATGACGTCACGATCTTTTTTACCTTTGCCCGCTTCCCGATCACTCACGGCTTTCCAGCTATTTTTCTCGTTCAACCTTCTTCACGTCCATACACTCACTCACTCACTCGCCTGCCTCTTCTGCTAGATCCCATCCTAGTGTGTTTCTGGAGAGCAAGAAGCAAGTTATCCCATGTCGTACCCACAGCAACCACAGCAAGCGTACGGGCAGCAGTACCAGCAACAGAATTATAATCAGGGATACAACCAAGGTCAACAGGGGAAATACCCGGAGCAAAACAACTCTGGTCCGGAATACCAGATGAACGCTCCCGCACCCTATGCTCAACAGCAATACGCTCCTCCTCCTCAGAACGTTGACTACGGATCAAAGCCAGAGAGTGGAGAACGTTTCAATCCCAGGAAGGTATGCACTCTGCTTCGCTCGACATACATACATCAAGAGCTCTACCCGTTCAGACAAGCTGACCTGTTCAAACACCAAATCTTCTCCTGATCGGCGGGGACTAATAGAGAATCAACGATTTAATTCCCCTTCTGCTTTACATCGCTACCGTTTTTGGGTTCACTGCCGTCTCAGGAATCGCCATCCACGCGTACGTCCAAAACGGTGGTCTCGGAGGAGGACTAGGTTCCGGAGACACCGGAAGTGGAGTCACACTCAACGCTCACACCGCTTACCTATTGGCTCTGGTCGGAGCTGCCGCCTTGTCAGTCAACCGTCCAGATGTTTCCTCTACGCATAAATGTGTCATCTCGCTCACACCTGATCCTTTTCCGATTTCTTTGTCTCCGCGCGGGAACATATAGGCTTCTGTCCATCCTTTACCTGATGATGGTCCGCGCCTTCACAAAGATTATCCTTGAGATCGTACGTGATTTTACGTCTTGTACGGAGGATTTACGTCCAAAAAAAAAGAGAAAGGAAAGACAATGAACAAAGAAGATCAATTCTCACAGCTTGTTTACTCTTTTCCAACCAACTCATCCATAGACCCTGGTCTTGACAGTCGTGTTCAACGTTGCGTTGTGCATCTACTATTGGATCATCAAATACTGGTCCGGAGCAATCATTTTTACGATTATCGCCGTCATCTCTGTCCTTTCGTACTGGAGCATGAGAAAACGAATTCCTCTGGCTCGGTTGCTTCTGCAGATGGTGTAAGTTCCGAATGTCTGGGTCGCTTGTAGTAGAGCAGTCCAAAGGCCACAAGTACATCTTGCAATCGCTCACATCACCCTTTTGGGGTTTGCCTTTGGACTTGGTTTCAGTATCGATATCTCGAAACATCACAAGAGCGTCTATGGTGTTTGTATAATCGCGTTGCTCGTCCAAACAGCGTTATCTGTGTGGTATGCATTGTGAGTAACTCTGATTTCTACGAGTTTGCTTTCATCCCTTGGCTTAGAGTGATCAAGTTGTTGATAGTCTCCACTTTCTCTATCAGCACCATCGCTGCTGTCTACGTAAGTCTATCCCAGCTCAGGATGGGCACACACATATTCATTTATATACATATGCGGATCACCATAGTTTGTCTCCACCTCAATACTAACTGGGCCTTTTCTAATCGCACGCGTCTCTGCAGGTCAAATGGACGCCCGACTCGTCTGCTTGTAGCGCGGCTGGCGGATCATGCTCGAGCGCCAAAGTGACTGGGCTGGTTGTCTTCTGCACGTTTGCATATCTTTGGATGTCTCAGGTAAGTATCTCACTCCTGTCAACCGACCCCTCACTCCTCCTTTTATATTCTGCGCCTCGGCATCCTACCCGCTTTCTGATGCTCATCATTGATCCTCTTATCAACTCATGGACAGGTCATCGCCAACGTTTCTCTGTGTACCTTGGCGGGTGGACCATACGGAGGATGGTATTACTACGGACCTAGCGAAGCCTACGGAGGAAACATGCCGACAAACCCGTGCTTCAAGGCGTTCGTCAGAGCGAGCACAATGTCTCTTGGATCGATCGCGTTTGGATCGTTAATTGTCACACTCTTGGAGTTGCTCAGAATGTTGTTTAGTATTCTTGAACAGAACGCTCGGGCTGAAGGAGATGGTACGTGCCCTGAGCTCTTGACTATGCGGTTTCCCTTAAGTTGAATCTGAACATCTTCATCCTTCCAATCGAATTGATTTAGCTATCGGTCAGATTCTCAGTTGTGTGGCAGGGTACGTAGTTTGCTGTTCCATTCCTTGTCGATCTTCTCTATCGTTCAGGACTGATTTGTGCTGTTCTCTTCCAGTTGCTGCGTCTCGTGCATCACGACTATGGTTGAATGGTTTAACCGATACGCCTATATCGAGATTGCGCTCTACGGAAAGTCCTACGTGCGTACATGTGCCTTTTTCTTTTCTTGTGGACTCCCCGAATTTGCGTCGCTCCTGGTATTGAAATCGAAGCTTCTGTTCGTTTTTTCTTCTGTCTGACTCCTTTTTCCTGCCCAATATTAGATCCCAGCTGCTAAAGATGCTTGGAGGCTCATGAAAGATCGTAAGTCTTACATCATCATATCATGAGGATACGGAATGAAGAAGTGTTTTCAGAGCGTATAACTCATGTTTATTCACGGGACTACAGGCGGAATCGACGCTTTGGTCAATGACTCTCTGGTCGGCATGGTCTTCCGATGGGGTACGTTTCATTCTCTTCTTATTATAAAAATGCTCGCTCCAATGTTGATCTATCCATTGGTCTCATCTACTGCAGGTGCCTATGTGATCGCCATCCTTTGCGCTGCTTTCGGATACCTTTACCTTCGATGTGAGCAGGTTTTTCTTGATGACCGTCGGACAAAGCAATATTCGATGTTGTTACTGACAGTCTTAACTTCGTATAGACACCAACCCTTCGTACAACAGCAACGGTGATTACTCCCCAGTCATCATTCTTTACTCTTTCTTGATTGGTTTCCAATCCGGTTCGTCCAATCTCCATTTCTTCGCCACTTATCAACACTTAAGACAGGCTGGACCAATCTGACGTCCATTTCTTGGCTTGACCTGGTTTTCTCGAGTTTAGGTTTGACCTTGGCGCAAGCATTGGAGGGAGGAGTCAGCACGATCTTCGTCTGCCTAGGAGAAGACCCAGCCTTGTGCGTATTGGATCGATTCTACTTGTCTGTGTTCGACCTGACCGTTATGCGAATCAGTGACTTACCGTCCCTATCTCTTGTCACTTTCTTTTTGGGTCTCAACTGGGTGATACAACAGGATGGCACAGAGAAACCCAGCGCTGTTCGAAGAGATCAGAGTTAACTACCCTCGGGTGGTAGAAGGGATCCCACGAGTCTAATTCTGAGAGTTGTTTTTCTTAGCTTTTCTCCAATTTTCCGCTTTTCTCTTGATGCTTTCGTCTTATCATCATATACTCGACAAGTAGATAATTTATCACATCTTAATCCAAAGACGCCACTATTAAATGTGTATTCAACCCTCGTTTTCTTTCTACATCTCAGTTCTCTTCCTCTCAGTTTATTTTCAATGCATTTATTATAAATTAGCATGCCGATCGAACGAGGATGCAATTGACACGATTAAGGAGAAACGAAAAGGCCAGCCTATCAATTTTGTCTTTGGAGTAAAACTCTTTCCAAGGCTTCTATTGTTCTCTGTTCGTTTTACCAAAGAAACCCATCATCATGGTTAGAGGCCAGGCTTGTCCTGATTAGGTCCACGATGAGATAGAAAGAAGGAGAGAAGAGAAGAGTTCGAAGGAGAAGAAGAAAGACGAACTTTAAGAGGGATTATCCCGCCCATCGTCAACACGCCTACACCATCTCCTTCCTCTTCCTCCTTCCCTACCTCCATCACAGACCCAGACCCAGACCCTCTTCCACGGGCCTGTTCTCCAAGCTCGATCAACCTTCTTGAGTTATCAATGACATTTTCTAGTTTCCCGCGAGCGAAATAGAATGTAGAAATCTCTGATTCAAATCCTTGGATAGGGTATTTGAGAGCATGGAGGATGAATGCTCTCGTTAGAACAAAAGCCTTTTCGCTGTTGTTTTTAGGAAGCAAAAGGAAGAGGATCATTAAAATGATGAGAGCAAACAAGAGACAGAAGAGTGAAGACTTGCCTGTATTCTTGCTACAAGATCAACGCCGATTTCAAAAGAACAGACATGTAAGCCAGTAATGAGCCAAATGCCATCATGTCTTCCTTCCAAGAACAAACAAAACGGAACACAAGAGACTGAGCACAGAAGAGTGAGGAAAAAGAAGAACATACAGAGTGAATCTTTACTTCTGGTGTTCCTCTCAGATTCTCATAAGACGGTTCGCAGAAATAAGGCTCCCTAACTAGAACCAGACCTTGGATTGACACCAATGTTTGCAACAAGGATGACCGGTTCGGGCTGTCGAGTTCATTTTGAAAGAAAAAGGAATATACACCACGGTGTATCTAGATTGAGATGGATGAATATGAGTAGAGTGGAAGAAGGGGGGGGGGGAGAACATACCTCCAGATTTCGGTGGACGAGCCGGACCATGTCCCTAGAATTGATAAACACACTTTTCCTTCTTCATACCTGTTGAGGTTGAACACGGCCCATATAGATGATATCAATCCAAATCCACCCAGACGAGAGCAGAGAGAAATGAAATTTCTAGCCTGAAACGTAAGCTCACAGATTAGGGTTAATTCTTCCTTTTCCTGCTGTCCAGGAGTGGAAGTGAGCCAACGGCGGATCGAAAGGGAATCGAGACGGGTTTAAGTAAAAGTCAATAACGAGCGGCGCATCGACATATCTGTTGTTTTCAATCAATAAAGTCAATATGAAAACTCGTCAGGTCAATTGTATAATCCGTTCATCTCAGTAGATATTGAGTTACTTACGGTGTGCCTGGTGGTCCAAAGATAAGACAACGGAAGAGATCTAGTCGATCGCCATAGCTTCTGACCAAGATAGTATCTGATCATGAGGTATCATAGAGTGAAGCAAAATACTTTTCCAGCGGTCAGATCCTACTCCCATACAGCTCATCAACAAACATTGTACGTTCACAGAAGATTGACCAACCAGGCAAAGAGGAAGCCAGCACTTTGAATTCCTTCTTGAGTCTCGTCATGAACGAACTGTTCGTCTTTTCTACCACTTTGTTCAAGAAATGATGATCCAAAGGTGCGTGTTCCAACACATCAAATCTCAACCAACTCGGGTCGTCCTTTTTCATCGAGCCTGGAGAGTGATCGGCGCCGAATGATCCTGTCGAGGGTGATGATGAGGCTTGATTGAGAAGATCAGGAAGAGAGAGCATCTCGACGGTATTGGATGTCGGAGCAGTTGTCTGTGTGGGCTCAACATCAAGCTCGACAGAGCTTGAAGGGTCGGTAGTGGTCACATTTTCGGGAGCGGCAGCTATTGATCGTTCAGCTGGAGGAATCAATACAGTGGGTTGTTGAGGCTCGGCCGATGTTGATGTTCGATCAGACAGAGAAACGAAAGGATCCATCTTGGGGAAATAGCCTCTATCTTGATGGTCAAGTGTAACGGAAGCCCAATCGTCCACTTCCATTCCATAATCTTCCTCCCCGTCCCTTCTTTGGCCTATCCAACCTTTCTCTCTTCTGGCTCCGTCTTGGTTATCTTCCCATTCTTGATCATCCCCCTCGGCCTGGCCATCGACCAACTGAAATTGATTGCCTTCACCTTCACCTTCACCCTCTTCATCTTCATATTCCATCCCATCTCCTTCAATGTCCTCTCCTTCTTCAATCAGACAGAACAAAGTTCCTGGATGTTCGACGACAACCTTCCCTGAAGGCAACACAACCTCCACCATTCCGTCCTCCGGCCTTAGTCTCTTGACTTCACCATACCAGTCGATCTTGCTAACGTCATTTGAGAACCCAAAAGGTGTATCTGAAGGTGAGAATCGGGAAGCGACGAGTGCTTGAGCATAGAGGACGGATTCAATGTAATCTGGTTCGAGCGGATCTTCCCAATGGCCGATCTTGGGAATATGGGGAAGGTCATATCCGTTGGACGATATGCTCGTCAGAACAATCTCTCCAGGATGAACACTGTGTTGTTCTGGTCATGTCAAATTATCGATAGTCAGTCATGGGCAATGCTCGACAAACGAAGATGATACAAGAGTGGATACGGTGATCGTACTTGTTCTCGACCCCCTGGGGTCGACCTCTATAGCGGACACCAGTTTGATCTCATCCTTTGCCGGGTCCTTCAATCGAGGAGAGAGAACAGGGGTTTTGTTCAACAGCAACAACATGAGACAATCGAGTCAGTATGTGATCTGGAAAGCCTCATTGAACAAGACAGAAGCGCACCTCTCCAGAGACGATTCGGATCTCTGCCGTCCGATCACTCGAGCTGTAACTCTGAACGACAGCATGTTGTCTCTTATCGTCATCTCCTTTGAACATGACATGGTCTCCAGGCCTATTGAGAAACACAGAGGTAGTGTCAGTCAAGATCATGACAAGACGGGAGAAAGAACCAACATGGAGAAGCGGACGGAAGGAACAGACAAACCAGCATTCGTGATCATTAAGGTAAATGTGGGGAATCAAATTGATCGAAGACTCTGTGGTTTCGGTTCCGTTCTGCCAGAGAACAGTCACCTTAGTTCTAACGAGATGAAGAAAGACCCATCATCAAGAGTCAGTTTGAGTAGAGATGCTGAGCTGTGAAGGATGTTATGATTTTTGGATACACGACGGGACAAACTTTGTTTCTACAACCTGCATGATATCAAATTCGATTGTACCCTCTTTGTGCAACGTCGGCTTGAAACTGTGAGCTGTTTAATGAACGAAAAATCATATTGTGTATTTCAAAGGTATCAACTTGATATCCGTACACAGTGTACTCGGTCCTTTGAAGTCATCGGAAGAACTGAGATCGTTCAAGAGAAGCAAAAGCAAGCGTACCTTCAGCAAATTGCGGAGACTTGAAACGCACCTTTTTGGTACGAAGAAGAAAATATTAGCATAGAAGTGCTGTAAATAACAATTAATATCCCGCCTCTCACTCTGGTCAGAAACGTACTTTGCTTCCTACTCTAGCTAGATGATCCACATCGGACGTTACATGAGTCAGCTTTGCCAAGTTTTCGCCGTACCAGAATCTACTAGGGATGTGTCTGTCGTCTTGCTCCTCTATCGGTACCTACGTATGTCGAGTTTGTTGCATGCGCAGTTAACAACAACCACGAAGATGATGAGGAAAAAGAGAAAAGATGATGGTTCAGCACGCACACACGAGTAGCTGAATACCCAAGAAAGAAGAAGAACCTTTTGTGAAAACGCAACCCAGTTGACAAGGACGGCTAGACATCGAACTTGGCAGATGGTTTCTTTGGATAAATCTCTCTCTTCTTGAATGAATGTCGGATTCGATGCAAGTGAAGGGATAGCGGGCAGTGCTGATTTTTTGCAGAATATATTTTCGGCCGTACAGCCTGGATCCAATCGGCCAGCCCTATTGGTGAGAAGAGAAATATTATTGGGTGGTACATTCAGATATCAATAACAAACTTGATTCGACGTAAGACCATAGACTCGACGAAGAACAGAACGAACATATCGAGAAGCTTATAATAATGGTTAGTGAGCTGACACTCTACAGTGGCCTCCTCGTTGACCTTCTCGATGACTCCCAGCCAATCGTTGTAGATCACTCGGTCACCAACTTCGACCTATGGTGCATGCATACTTGATTTATCAGTCGGAAGCAACAATGACCAGGTTGGGCCATTTGAACAAGGAGAGGGACGACAGGGTACGCACCGCCAACGCTCCGACTAATTCTGTGCTAGACACCCAGCCTTCCACAGGCTCGCCCGTTAAGACATGCCTCAACCGGCTCATGACCTCAACCTCCATGATCTGACCGCTCTCAGTCTCGCTCCAGCTTCTCTTGACGGCGTCTCCACACGATAACGAACGATCTTCGAGAACGACTGTATCCTGCGACACGACTCGTCTGGTCGCGTACTTGATCATATCGTCCTTGGCATACAGAACGGAAAGAGCAAGTTCGTTGGGATATAATGCAGGGATCGAGGATTGATGGTGATGTGTATCATCGTCCTCATCTTGTTGTTCGGCGTAGGTTCTGAGGATCATGGCTCGTTCATTTGTTTCCTTTACGCGAACGATGTCGCCTAGGTAGAAAGATTGTGACTGACGAGAAGGAGCGCGAAGAAGACAAGACAACGCGTAATCAGCTGATAGATTTCAAGAGGATCCCACAAACGAGAGAGTAGGATTACCATGGTGGCTTGTGTTCCCTGTGCTCTTGATCTATCTTGGCTACTCTCACACTCTTCTACTCTTGATGTATGCTTCTCCCGTGTTTCTCTCTGATGTACGTTCAACGTTTTCTATCAGTATAGATAATAAGCCTAACAACGCCACAATCAAGCTGTGCATATATCACGTGCTACACAGCTTTCGATGACGCGCATCCCACTCACCTGCTCACATGGCCTTCGTTCTATCTTTACCCAGGTCTTTCTTGATCTTCTTAAGACCAACGACATCCATCTCACCATCCATCCCACATTCTATATTGCTACCACCATGTCCTCCTCCATTGAAACCAGACTGTCAGACCTGAATATCTCTAACTCTCCAGAGAAATCTTCTCCATCTGTGTCAGAAGAGGAGCCTGCTTCTCCTGAAGTTTTCCGCGAACGTCTTAACTCTCTTCGACTCAACCGGGTCCTTTCTATCGAGGCGTTCGAGTCTTCCCAGTGGAAGACGATCGTGTACGACAAGTCGTACGGAAAGATCGATCCAAAAGTCCTCGTTGGGAAAAACTTAGTGTTTCCTCGGGACGAGGGCAAGATTGTTCGCGCTCATTCCAGAGTCTTCTGGGTAGAGAACGAGGGTGGACGTGTGAGCTGGCAAGTTCAGTTGGAAGGTCAGTCAATCGACAGTCTCATTCGTCTCTCCCATAAATTTCTCTGCCATCTTGATAGTCATTCGTATGCTTAAGAAAATACTCCAAAGAAAGACGGGACATAAAAGATGAGTCTGATGGACGGGCGGTTGGGCGAACGATCGCGGATGTGAGGTTGCTTTGCTGGGTCTTTTTGTTCTTTGTCGCTTTGCTTCATTTCTGAACTTTTTCGGTGTGATCCCGTGACTACACCGAAAAAAGAAGGAAACGAAGGAGTAAAGAAATTTTCGAACCAAAGAGACTTCAAAAAAGATCAAACATCCTCTCATCGCATGACCTTCGCTCTTTCACTCGCTTACTTCTCCCTGTCCCGTTCTCTTTTTTTTTTCTTTCTGTTATCTTTTATTCTTCTATACTTCGTCCATCCTCTATCCTCTCATTTGATACACAGGATTCCACCACTCTACCGATGAGGAAGATGCCGAGGACCCGGAGGCACACGACCCTTATACCTTGAACACTTCGTCCAGATGGGACACGCTGTTCGAAGATTACGCCCATTATCGATACACCCAAGATCCTACCGAGCACCAATCCGCCCCGACCGACCCGTCGACTGAAGTCGCGCCTATTCTTATTACCGATGCTAGTTATGGAAAGAAGACCGAACCAGACGGTCAGGAGGCTATCGGATTCGGAATCAAATGGGGCAAACCGGGAAGTGTCTGCAAAGAGGAGTGGGCTTGGGTCTGGGGTGAGCTTAATGAAATCGAGGAAGAGTACAGCTCGGAGGACGAAGGCGAGGAAGGAGAAGAGGCCGAAGGAGATGAGCAAGAAAATACCGAGGAGCCAAAGAAGTACAAAAGGGTCCACCTCCTGGAGTTTTCTTACGAAACAGATGCCGAAGGAGATGTAGTGAATGGAGAACGAGGAGTAGAGGAAGCAGATGAGCAAGGCAAGGGGTTGGTAAATGGCAAGGGCGAAGGTATTGTCGATCCGACCGACAAGTAACCAATTCGTGGGCCAGCAACTTCTTTCATCCTTTCAATGTTCTGCCTCTTCTTCTCTCTTGGGGTTTGTAGTTTTTGTTTAATCAATGGTAAGTGTACCAGAAAATTGTAGTCTTGTACTTTTTCACCATTCATCTTTTCATACTGTATCGCTCCCCTCCTCTCGATCTCAATCTCTTTTATCTGTCGGTTTATCTCATGTGCATTTTTACATCCAAACCCCTCTTCAACCTCGCCAAAATATTGCAAAAGCAGAAAACCATTATTATAGTTATATTGTCAGAGGCTGCAGTTCGCTCTCCACTTCGTTCTCTTCCTCTTCTGCTCTTCTTTCTTCTGCATCCAAATCTGCATTCCCCTTTGTATCCTCATCTCCACCCAACACTCGCTCTACGGCTCGAACAAGCTCTCTCCTTTTCTCTCTGACAGCATCCTCATCAAATTCCCCATGCGGGTCAACTCGATCAGCTTCTAGAAGGAGGTTCGTGAGATGTCCTTCGAGTTGGAGTCTATTGAGGGTAGGCAATTTCTCGGTAAGCAATGATTGAAGGGTTTGTTCGAGTTCCATTATTTGGTTCAGAGATTGAGACGATTGAGGTTGAGGTTGAGGTTGTAACTCGGACCGTAGCTGGGGCGCGAGGGATGTATCGAACTAATGAAAGATTGAGTTAAGGAAAAGTTTACGAACAGAAGGGCCACTCAGTCAGATATCATTTCTACACAAGATAACAAGGATTTGATGAAAAAGGAGATAGTGGAAGATATAATCTCACCTGTTCATCCTGCTCTTCTTCAGAGTCCTCGAACTCTTCCTCGCTTGCATCTTCGTCCGTAGAAGCAGAGTCGTTATCTAACTCTTCTCGGTGGCTGATACCAGACATATTCGAGAGAAATTTCTCTATCGGTGATTGTGTGTGGATCGGTATCGACATCGGTGTCGGCCTTGGCGACAACTTTGGCTCGTCACTATAAGTGGTGTGAAAGGCTGGGTGAATTCTGTGACGGGATTGTTGTTGATGTTGGTTATGATGTTGTCGACATCTTTGCATCTCTCGTTGCTGATTGTCCACAAGTAAGAAGATAAGTTAGTTTCAATTGGCATGCCCAACTTTGATGTTGATGATGATCACTTCGATAGCGAGAAGAGGAGGGAAGAGAACGAACCTGGATCATCTCCCTGATCAGTCTCTCTCTTTCTTGTTTCAACCTGAACTCTCTCTGTCTCACCCTCTGTAATCTCGCTTCCTCCCTTCTCTGTCGCTGAAGTTTATGCTCTCGCTGTCGATTCACCAACGCAGGGTAAGAGAAATCGCACCCTCCGTCTTGGGGTTGGGCATATGATTGGAAATATGGGTATTGATGGGAGTAGCAGGCTGAGCCGAAAGGAGAGTCAGAATATGATGGCGGGATGTACATAAGAGGCATGTTGATCTGTGGATGTGTTCCGAGATGTCGTTGCAAGTTGTTGGGACGTTCGGTTAGAGATAGAAGTGTGAATGCGCAAGATTAAGAGGAATGGGTCAGTAATATAGAGCATCTTCAGGTCGGCGCTTCTTATAGATCTGGACTAAATGCCAACGGCTCAACCAGTCCAGTCAGCAAGTGCGTCCCATGGAATGAAAGAAACATTTAGAGGATGACTAGAAAGGTTTAGATGCTTCGAGAGACCAGATGGCTCTAGTAGCTTCGAGCAATTTCTTTCAACACATAGATAAGATAAGATAACATCTTGACTGCGGGCAGAGCCTAGTCGTCTTACTTGAACCACCTTTGTTACAGAGGAAGAGAAAACAGATATGTACATATGTTATATTAAGAAACTAACAGATGAAAGTCAAGAAAAAAAACCCAGAGAGGAAGAAAAAGGAGCAAGAAGAGAACGAGAAACAGGAGAGCGTCTATTCAAACTCATCCATGTTGAGACCGTCGTCCGATAACCTCAATTCCTCTCCATCCTCCCCAACCGTACCCACAACCTCCTCGCCATCCCTGGTGTTTGTTCGTTTTTTCTTTTTCGAGAGAACATTAGACATCGGTTTAGATTGGAGGAGACTCGTGGCGTGATCAAATGGCGGAGGCGTAGGCATTCGGATCTCAGGAGGAGGTCCGGACAGATCGGTGTTTGTCATTCGGGCGTATGTTCGCATATCTGAGAAACGCGTCGAAGAAAAGGAAGAAACAGACATAAAAACAAATTAAGTTCAGGACTCTATCAATAAGAAAGGAGAGAACGGATGGAGAGAGTCGAAAAAATGAACTAACCGACAGGTAGCCTGGCCATCAATGCGTGAGAAACAGCCGCATCGTTGAATCTTTCCTCTCTGTTCCATTTGTTTTTGATCATTTTCCTAGTACGACCAGGGAAAAGACGAGCAATCATCTCGAAGTCGGTACCAAACTGTCGAATGGCCTGAGTGAAGTTGTTTAAAGGCAAAGCGCACAAGATTGCATTTGAAAGAATCAGAAATAATTGCCCGGGACGAAGCAGGATGAGAAGAGAGAAATAACTCACATCATAAAACAAATCAGTTTCCTCCTTGCTCCATCTCTCTCCTCTCGGTTTTCTTCCCCAGGTCGCACTGTTGACGAATCGGTCTGTATCTCTCTCTTCCACGGTTTCCATAATACCTGCTTTCTTCTCCTCTCGTGCATGCTGATCTACCACGAGCGAATTCTGGTCAATCACCATTTGGCCATTTACAATTCGGATCTGGGCGGCATAATTGGAATCCTTGTCTTCGACATCAGAGATATCAGAGATATCGTCTTTGTCGGCCGCAACAGCAGAAATTATAGTGTCTGTCGAGGGATTTGAATTAGAGTTCGAAGGTCCTGCCACAGGTTCATTCGTACGATCTGAAACGACATCCACTCGACCAGAAAAGATGGAGGGTATATGCGATTTGGCTGAAGATGAGGAAAGGTTTCGTTGCGTTGAAGGAATTGAAGTCGAAAGGCCAGGCTCATCAACCTGAAGCGGAACACCATCCTCGTCATCTGTGTCTTCTCCTAAGATCCCGTCTCTTAATCTCTGGGCTTTCCTAGCCTGAGATTTCATCCGTTCTCTCGCCTTCACCCGATTAGTTTTGATCTCCAGCGCTTTACGTCGTATGTCTAGGAACCGGGAGGAAACTCGACCAAATCCGTTATCGCTGATAATGTCACTCATCAGCATCACACTCGCATCGGGTGGGGGAGGAAGCGAGGCGTTATGTTCCTCAGCTGTTGTTGCCGTCAGAGGCGGTGGCGCGCCCAGTCGAGATTCTTGCTGAGTAGTCGCAGCCCGGGATTTGCGACTGACACGCTTTCCTTTCCGTACTGGGTCGAGCGGATCGTCCTTAGGTTTCTGGCTTTTCTTTCGTTGGACGACTGGCTTAGGTGTTTTGGATGCTGCGGCTTGTTCAACCTCGGATGAGGCTTGTTCTTCCGATTCGTGATCAACCTCTTCCTCATCTCCATCCTCTGCCTCATCTTCAAGGAACAACTTGGGTTTCTCCTTTTCCTTGACTACTCCCTTACTTTTCGAAGCCGGCTTGGTTCTAGGTTTCGGAACCACCTTCCTGATAGCCTTCTTTCTTTCAGTCTCTTGCGCTTCTCCTACACTCGAGTCCCTGTTTTGAGCCCCTTCAATTTCCAACTCATCACCCTCCTCCACCACGTCCATCCTTCCTGCCTCACTGATAGATTGGTCCCCGTTGAGCTCCGATTCAGCCTCCTCTTCGGCATCGCTACTAACAATGGGATTTGTCTTCTTTGGTCGGGTCCTTCGCACATTCCGAGCCGTCGTCGGCGGTAGTCCCGAAGCAGCCGTTTTGTTTACAGTCAAATCAGATTCCTCAGGCTCAGCAGAAGGTACAGGAGTTGAAGGAGCGGCCAAAGTGACTGCCTCTACTTCCTCATCCGATAACAAAGACCTGACTCGTTTCAACACCCCTCGGTTGGGTCGTTTGTTTGTACTCGGCTGTGACGACGTCAAGACAGGTGTCGAATCAACAGAGGCTGAGTCCTGGGAGGCAGTCGCTTCAGGCGCGTTCCCTAAAGCGTCTAGTGATTGGGAGACGAAATCTGTTGATTGTGCTGTCGATGAAGGAGTTGGAGCTTCGTTGGTTTGACTTGTACACGTCTTAGAAGGAGTCAAGGCTGAAAGAGGAGCAGTGACACGGGAAGGAGTATGGGGCGATAACTGCGTCTTTGCCGGCGTTGCCAAAAAAGCGGGCGAAGAGGGAGCTGAGGTAAGAGCGGATGTCGATCTAGCACTTATGGATGACTTCTGAGGTCGGAACTGTCGAACGGGGGCCGTCCGGGAGGGGATCAGAGGAGACCCAAAACTCGGCGCGTTTTTTGAGAGTGAAAGTGAAGTAGGGATAGGAGGTGGAGCTAGCACATCTAGATACGGGTTGTGAGGTTTGTGAGGAGGTAACGGCTGAGGTTCCGTATTAAGAGGAGGAGAAGGTAATGAGGAAGTAATTGGCGTCTGCTGACTGGGTGAAGGGAGAATGGTCGAAGGCGGAGTCGGAAGAGGAGGCTGGGTGGACGATGCTCCCTGTGAATTCTGGACAGGGGAGGCCAAGGAGATCTGAGAGTTCAGAGGACCCGAGGCTGATGAATGCGTGAGCGCTGGAGCCGGCGAGGCAGATGGACGGGGTGTTCTTGATGCTCCTCGAGGAGCAATCTTGAATCTAGGAGCTCCCTTGTCTGAATCAATGAGCAAAGAGAGAGTAAGCTAGCCATGTTCAAAAGGTGGATGGTTTGGCAACCCAGCGACTTTAGGATGAATGATCTCACCGATACGAGACATTATTCCGTTCTATTAAATCTGCCAGACCAGAGCGAGAGAGGTAAAGATAACAAGTCAAGAAGATCAAGAAAGAGAAGGTGGCTGTTTGTGGTCTATAGGTTGAAAGTAGAAAGTAGAAAGTAGAAAGTAGGAAGTAGAAAGTGATTCAGGTTTTGCCCAGGTTGACCCCAAATTTGCCCAGATTTTCATCATTGATTTGGGGAGATCTGGGGTTGGCGTTGTTTACCTCATCAGCCATCATCTCGCTCGTTCGTTAGAGGTAAACCTCAACAATCATTACTTCAACAGCCATGGATGACCTCGATTCAAAAACACAGGGTACATTCCTAGTGCCTTGCAAAAGGCGGAAGATAGATCACCGTCGTCCTCGGACTGAAAGTAGGTCTGCAGAGGCCATCAAAGCGTTCAGTCGTAGAGCCCTGAAGGAGAACTGGATACGGATTGAGTCTAGCATAGAGGTCAGTCCTAGGAAACGATAGACTTTTGCGGGGTGCACACGAACAGTTCTTCTTGAGGCTGAAAGATGACTCTTCTAACTCCATGTTAGTCCACCATGGCCAGAATCACGAAAGGCACGTTTCAAACACTTTACCAATTCGTTCAGGACTGCTCCCTTGCTCGAGATCCAGACGAACTTCCTCCGTCGTACCCTCAAATACCTACCACCCTTATTAGCTGTAAGTTTCGTGGAGGCTGCTCGTTTGATATAGTCTTTTGCATTTATCCTTTCGTATTCACCTACTCCCCAGGAGAAGTCCTCAGCGCTGACTGTGTTGGGCTCTTGTTCCTGGATATATCAGCAACTTCCAATCCCACACTTCGGTCCATCATCTCTCTGCTTTACTTACGCCTAGAGCGATCAAACATCCGACCAGACCAAGATGTCGAGATGCTCAACCTCCCATCATCATCGTCTTCTTTTACCAGAGTCTTCAGGACGGTTTTGGTCGAATGTAGGCCAACATCTAGCCTGGAGGTTCTGGTTGAGACGATCGTGATCGGTCTCCTGAAAGGTCAACAACCAGACGGCGTGCCAAATCTATTTATGCTGGCTAATAATCTGCCCACAGAATGCAAACCGGTCATCACCCTGCATCAAATACATCTCCTACCAACATCAGTTCTCTCCTCCTTTCTTCACTGTCTGGCCAGATATGCGCCTCAACTTGGGTTTGTGCTACTCATGACGGCTTCCACAGCAACGGGTGTTCTCAGAGAAGTCTTGCCAGCCTCGGTGAGATCTCATTTGGATCTTAGGACATTGGATCTAATGGATGGAGAGGAAATTTGGGAAAATATTATGTCCGATGTAAGTGCCTTTCATGCGTTTCTTTGTCTTTTGACTAAACCCGAACTGATTGCTTTTCCTTATTTATCCAAAATCGATTGCGCGGAATCCTGAGTAGCTGCTCTTCTCTCCAAAATCAGACCTTCATGTTTTGATCGGCGGGGATTTGTTTGATGAGCTTCGTACGGCATATCTTCAAGATGATGGAAGTTTGGAATGCTTCCTCTCCTCACTACAGGTCTGTTTGCAACTTTCATCTTTCCAAACAGTATGCCACATAGAGTCGAAACATCGCGCAACTACAACGATATACTGATAGTGATACTATCTTGTGTCGATTTCTGCTGACAGTACATCAACCTTCGGAGCTATACCGCACCACTAGGAATGCTAATCCCCCCATTTGACAAAACCTGCCTGCCTCCTCTGCCCAGGACTACGATGGAAGCTGACGAGATTCGGGACCGACTTCTGTGTCTCTTACCTGATCGCGTGTATGACCCACAGATTAAGCTCCCTCAGGTTCTGGCTATAGGCCCTTCTCATCCCACCTTAAAGGAACTGATCTCCTGGGTTGAAATTCAGAGGAGACAGGTCATGTCCCATGCAGAAGACGTTAGATTAGCGTACCATTTGATTTCCGTGATCCAAGGATTCTTGTTAGGCAAAGCAAAGGTCGATGACTTCAATTTGGATGTTCCGATTGTAAAACTTGGTGTGAAAGATCGGAGACAGTTGATGAAAGATTGTCTGACAGGGCGGTGTAGTCGACTAGATGTGGATCTGCAAAGAATAGGGTTCGTAACGCTCGTTTCGACGCCTTCTGTTTCTTCACTGACGTCTGTGGGGTTACGATGCGTTAAAACAGACAATTTCCAACCAACTTGTTAGGCCCACTGAACCAGTCGTTCAAAACGGCGCTCGATCTGTTTGGCCCTTATAAATCCGAGTACCGATCAAAACTAGCAACAAGCCTAGGTGGTATAGGTGTCCCGGATGGAACCGAAACGAGCGCAGCCCAAGTCATACCGACTGCCTTGCGTAGCTTCTTTAGGTAGGTTTTCATCCTCGTTCAGACGAAAAGGTAAGACAATCTGATAGAGGACGGTCTTGCTTGCTCCTCCATCACAGTGGTGTGTTCTCCAGGAACCAGAAAATCCTTTTCCACGAGATATTCTATTCAACAGCTCTCGATGATATGGTCAAGGTCAGTCATAACGTTAACACTCATACTGGTTGACTTTCTTCCTCGGACTGACTGGATAGCTCTCATCATATGCACTTGATAGGTTTTCCGGCCATCACCACTTGAAGCCATCCAGACCGCTCTCCTATCTCCTTATGTATACTTTCAACTATCCAATCCATTCCTAAAACCTTCATCAAATCCGGCCGACGCACCTGATACCTCAATCCTCTTTACAAAATATCTCGAGTCTGGCAAGATCATCAACCTGTACGACTGGTTCGTCACGTTTGCTCAAGTGCTCGGAGTAGATGTGAGCACTCCTCTACAGTCATACGGTTCAGACAGAGAAGAGGAAGATAGAAAGAGAAAGGATTGTCAGGTCAGGTTCTTGAGAAGCTTCCACGAGTTAGACTTCCTGGGTTTCTTGAAAGGTACGAGAAGAAAGGAGGACCATTGCCTGAAGACCTTCTTCAGTCTGACAGAGATCGAGAATGGTGAAGTTGGCTTGGGTGGGGATAGGGTGGATTATTAGAATTCTGCTTGTTATCTCTTTGTACTATGTAACTCTCTTCATCTTTTAGTTTACTCTCTCTCTGCTTTCTTTTCGTTTTTCGCATTCTTAAGCGCACGTCTGTCAAGAAGAATCTGTGAAAACCCCATATGTACAACTCAAACGAATGAAGAGACAAAAAATCTTTTAAGCCTTTGCGCAAGTCTCATTTGCTGCGACAATTCCCTCAGCCTCTGCCTTCTCGTCCTCTACTTTTTGAAGTCTCTGTCGTTCGGCCTGATTCTTGGCAGCTCTCAATCGAGCCTTGTATGCGTGATATTTGGTATCGGTGCCTACAAATCGTTTACAACGCAAGTTTCGTAAATAAAGCGCCGGTATACGGAGATGATGATAGAAGAAGAAGTGCGAAGTAAACTGACCGAAGAAGTAATCCCAATGCCTGAAAGAAGACGAAAAGTTGTTGACGAAAGCCATGTGATGATAGTCGTGATGTTCAGCTCCCGCCCAGAGTGGGAACCAGTTATGCATGCTCCATGGGAAGTCTAGATTTAAATCGTGTATCAGTACTGTGCAGATCCAAAGACGGTTTAAAAGAGGAGCGGCAAGAAAAACGAACCATAACCAGAGTGAGCAGAAACAGCTTGGAACAATCTAAGCGTCATCCAGACAAGCACGGTAAAGAGATGAAGATCATGGGTGATCGCGCAAAACACAATAGGTCCTCCGATCGTTCCAGCTGAAGTTCTCGATATAGGTGTATCAGCTTTTGTTCACATCCAAGATAAGGTTCCAGAGGTGAATCAGACAGGACGGAAACCTACCACCAAGGATCAAGACTTCAAGCGGGTGGGCGTACTCGGCAACCAAACCGAATGGAGCGGGGAACTCATGATGGACCTACGTTCACCATTGGGTTTCAATCAAGTAAGCGCGGGAAAGTGACCTTTTCCTCGAGATCTGTTAAACTCACCTTGTGAATCATCTTGTAGAGCTTGGGAGTATGCAGCCATCGGTGCATCCAGTAGTGGACCGTGTCCTCGATCACAAAGAAAAGCGCGATTTGCCAAGCAATCTTCGTCCATGTCGGGAACGGAAGCTCATGAGTCGCCAAACCGAGGTAGACACAAAGCGGGTGAAATCCTCCGATCTACAAAGAAAGATTGGAAGTAGATCTACCGTAAGCGGGAAGGGTCAAGTAGAATCGAGTCAAGGTTTTGAGCAAGAGTAGATACCAAAGGTAGCTCCATAGTAAAGTGACAGAAGAGCATATGCATAGCTACGTCCCACTGGGCTTTCACTGTCGGGATCTTAGTCTAGTTGGTTTCAAGCACAGGAAACAACAGGACGCGATAAGATCAACCCATTAATATATGCCATCTAGTCCGCTTCATTTCAGACTGATATTCAGGACTTACAGGCTGGATCTTCCATTTACGGAAGTAAGGCATCGTATCCATGATGCAGAACGGGAGAGACCTTCCAAAGTAGACGATCTGTCAGAGTGGTCGAAGAGAGAAGAAAGTGATGATGAGTGAGCGTCTGCGCTGATTAAATGAGCTTCTAAGATTACTCATGAGCCTACCTCATGATTCAAGAAGATTAACAGCGCGGTAGCGATCAGGGGATCCCCGATGTAGGCGTAATATCTTGCCCACCAAGATTCTATCAGGCTCATTTGGCTTAGATTAGTAGATTGATAGAGTGGGGAGGAAGCCAGAGTCTCTGTGACATGGCCGGTAGCATTGAGAGCCGACATCTGAAGGTGAGGAAACAATGAATTCGGCAGATACTGGAAGAACTCGATGACCTTGGAAGACATTATGGTAGAGAGGGAGAGATAATTGCGCTCTGAAGAGTAAGACACGAAGTTGACCAAGCTAACGCGCGCCAGTTGGAAGTATCTAAACTCGGAGGGAGGGGAATTTTATGAAAAACGACATCCGCATCAGCACGACCACTCTCTTTCTTTTAACGGGATCAGTGTCTAGTTTTTATCCGATCAAGAAGAACAGGGAAAACAGAGATAGGAATCGCAAGTGGTCTGATCAGTCGATGATGTTCGCACACTTTCCGGTTCTTCTCAAAAGTTCTTGTGTAGCCAAGTGGAATATACCTGCAAATCACGTGTGCCAATCAAGGCTATGCATATCACGTGATCATTGGACCAACCCCTCTGTTTTCTAAGCCTACCGCTCTTTCTATTGAATTATACCAGAATCCAGCTCCCTTCCCCTCTTTCTTCTTCAAGATCACATCTCCATCATGTCTACCATGGCCGGTTTCGACGAAGCAACCCAGGTCTGTGATAGCCTTGTCAAGAATTATCTTTCAAATACTTTATTTGTTTGATCCTAAGGGCTATATCTCAACTCTCTTTCAATCTTCATTCTACATTTCTCTCCAATGCACGATCATCCTTCCAACGATCACGTCGATATCGAAAACAGAAAGAGCTCGGCGAGTTCCTGGAAAACGAGCAAGCCAAGGCAAAGTTACAAGCTAGTATCCATACCTTCACTGGTATGTGTTGGGACAAGTAAGTTTGCTCTCATCGAGTACGATCCAAGGTGTTTGAACCCCCTAAACTTTGACTTATATCGGACTGCTTTGATATAAATCATAATTTGTCTCGGCTCCGCCAGGTGTGTAACCGGATCAGTATCATCAAAATTCTCCAGAGGCGAGGAGAGTTGTCTTGTGAGTCCTGTTGGCTCTTGACCATGACGAGCAAATCTGGTCCGGGGCTAAAACAAAGTTGATCGTTTAAAATCTTGGTCATTTTACTGACTTTCGACATCATCCTCTAGCTCAATTGCACCGATAGATTTCTAGAGTATGCCTCCTTTTCGTTTGCAATTCTACCAACCTGTAGCGTTGCCTATAGGACTGACCTAAACAAACCTTCATTCGTCTTTACTCTCTTCGCATACATTCTCTATTCTTAGTTCTTCACTCTTTATCGTTAATCAGATTGAGAAGCAGAGGCAACAGCATCAAGGCTAAGCAGAACGATTTGTATGAACTCTAAAATAAATATGCGTCTTCCTTTTCCTCCTGCCTTTATGCAAAATCCTTGATACATCTATTCTGTTTTTAGTCCTACCTATTTTGTAATATTATTGAGACGAAAACATATAAAGCAAGACTTGCGAACATCTCACTCAATCTTGGACTTGTAGCTTTAAATCTTTTCTCCTTGCAGGATGTGTTCTTCCAATCTGATCGAGGATACATACAAAACTGGACTGCGCCGGACCGATGTCGATAAGATGTAGGAAGATATTTCCGAGCACAGGCATGAGTACGGGTATTGATGCAGATGAACGATCATTGCCCGATGTCAGGATCTACAATCCTGTTTATCCGTGTTGTTGACTTCTTCGGTCGATCGAGCGGACCATCGATTGAATGGAAAGCAAAAAGAGCGACGAGAGGCTAAGACGCTGGCGTCACGTTCCCCGGCCCGATGCTTACTCTCAATCTGTGCAACAGTTTCATTCCTTCCACATAACCATCGACAGTCAACACCCATGGTGCTGACCTCAATCGTTGTCCGCTTGCTGACTGCTTACCAACTCAACGCGTACTGGCTACTGCCAAGAGGCTACTGCCAAGAGGCTACTGCCAAGAGATACTGACCGAACTTACTGAGTGCGCGCTTCAATTCAGTCGGTCATATTCATGCGCCTCTTCCGGATACAATGCCGGTCCGGCGTTAAGTCTTTTCATAACAGGACATCGTCCTTAGAGATGCACTCATGTGTAAGGCCACTATCCGCTAGTGACGTGACGTACCCGGCTGCCGACATGCATTGGGGATGTTGAGTTTCCGTTCATCCTTCTCTATGAGTACCAATTGTATATTTGCAAGACGGTCAGCTCCATATTCATGGTTCATCTGCTTCTGATCTCACTTTCTCATCCGGCTTGTCGATGAGACAAGTAAAGTCTTCAATCGTTGGTCAGTAGTAGACGATTTGACAAGCCACCTGCATGAGCCGTGTCCAATGAACTATATGTAAACGTGCGAGTAAGATTATATGTGCTTACTTCCGAGTAAGTCTTTGGGTGTACATGGGCATTGAAGACGACTGCCCGAGAAGAGAGCAAAGGACGAGAAGTGCATGCCAAGTGTCTCCTCTTGTCTCCGTCTTTTGAACTCTACCTTGTACTCGCTAACTGAGACTAGTAGGGCTGACTAGTGCACGAGCGGAGATTAGAGCTGTCGGGGTCCTTCGTCGTCTTATCAAATCCTCTTGCTCTCCTCTGTCCTTCGAGTTGTCGTTCGTCGGGTTTCCCCAAAAGCGTCCTGCCGCTCGTCGGTTTTCGATCTCTTCAATCGTCTCCTTCTTTCATCTTTCTCCTTTCCTATCTTTCTTCCCAAGAGAGTGGTTTCTTTCACTTGGCGACGCTCGTTCTTGCTTTGCTTTCCTTTCCCTTCGCCAAGTTCTCCATCGAGTTTTGTCATTCCCTTTGCTGTCGCTGTTCGATTCTTGCACCCAGTTGATCAACTCAACTGCTCACCCTCTATCCTTCATTAAACTATTCATCGATCAAACCCGATCGCCTTCTTTTCAAACTTTCCTTACGCCTTGACTTTCGCTTTTTTAAATTCATCTACTTTTCGACATCTTCTTGGAAACCTTTTCTTCTCACTCTTGGCAACAACAAGAGTCCCTTGCAATGTACATCCACCCACGACAGTCAGACGGCTTGTTCTCAAGGTGAGTTTACGTCTTCCATCTGGTTCTATCATATAGAATAGACTCCCGGCTACTTGCACTTGTGCATCTCTTCCAGACATCGATTTTCTTTTTTCATAATTACTCATGCACATGTCCACTAGTACGAACCCGCTGACTCACCTATCCGTTTGCATGACGGTTCATCCATCTAGCTCTACTTCCTCTGCGACCATAGGCCTGGTCGTATGTCTCGTACTTATCGGTGTATCCGCCGTCATCGGCGTCTCACTATTATACTATCGGTGTCGCCGAAAGGACCGAGCGCAAGTTCCAGTCTCGATCGACTCATCGATGCCAACGATGAAGATCACTTTTCTCTCTCCACCGTCCTCGACGTCTTCACCCATCCGAATGGAACTCGTTCCCGCCTCGACCGGGCATTCTCATGAAACTGATTGTCAAGCAGCCCACTCGAGCCACAGCAGAATCGGATTGGTCGAAGCGGGTGGGGGAGGTGGAGGGGCATGCTGTGGAGTTTCGGCCGAGGACCATCGGACTCGATCGATCCTGAGCGACGATGTTAGTCTTGAAGAGGGCGTCGGTGATTGGAGCCAGGTTCAAAGCTACGAAATCTTGTCGCCGACTTTGTCGCCCGACAATCATAGGTTCAGCTCGTTTGAATTCAATTCCCAGAAAGGAATGGACGTACCTTCCGCGCTCGGACTGGAAACCAGACCTAATCTATCTCGAACGATGTCGCTGTCGTCTGATTCGTTCTATGCGCACTACCCATCGCGACAACTGGAAGACTCAGCACATCAAGTTCATCGTCATACAGTTCAACCTGGGTTTAGTCGATCCGTCTCGTTCGGAGCCTACGGAGAACCCACGGCCCGACCCCGACCAACACCCAATCATTCCTACTCTTATTCCCATCAATCTTATGGTACTCCTTCTTTCTATCGGTTTACTTCCGCTCCTCCCCAAACATCGCCGGTATCGTCCGAAGACTCTCCATCCGATTTTCTACCTGCGTCTCCTTCCATCTCTTATCACAGGCCGACGATATCGAAACATCGACGGTCAATATCCATGCCCGATGCTCTTCCCTTTACCCCTTCTTCATCTCCTCCTATGACCACAGCGTCTCACTTTGCATGGAGTTCGTCATCACCGATCTTCCCTCTACCTCCCTCCCTTCATTGCGCAAACTCAAACACAATTCCAGCACTCATGCGACAGACCAAAGCAATGGAATTTGAATCAGCCAGCTCTAGAGTCTTCACCGATGGCTACTTTAGCGATCTTTACGAAAGGCCCATCGAGCATCTATCTGGGAACAGTCTCTTAGGGGAGTCCTTGATCAAGTCGACAAGGTCGAGCGTGGCCACCACTCATCTAGATCAAGAAGCAGAACCTGTTTGGGACCACGGAAGAGCAGGATTCTCGAGAAATTTTTCTCAAGAGAGGGAAGAGGATAGAAGATATCATGAGGGGGAAGAAAGGCTGCCTCCTGGGTATGAACAGTCCGAGGAATCATTCAATGGATCGACTATGGTTTAAGCGCATTGAATTATTGATCGTTCCCATCGCTATTCTTGCCGATAGTTCTTCCCTGCTCCTTCTTGATATGCGAAACCGCTAAAAAAAAAGTCAATCCTGTTGTTTCCTGTCCTTTAAAAATCTTACCTTGACTATCAGTTGTACGTAATTGTAGACACCACTCCTCCGCTCCCACTCAATATTCATATATAGCGTTGTGTCATCCTAACGATGTTTGCTAGTCATGCCTCTCAATCCTTGTTCGAATCTTGTCATTTCTTGTCCTATCCGTTCACCTCTCCATCTCGCTCATATTTGTTTAAAAGAACACTTCTCGTACCTCTCACCCCTTGATATCTCCGCGTTGTATCAACTTTTGCATTGTGTTTGTTCCTTTCTCCTTTTTCCTGTAGTCGTGTAGTCCTATGTACGAGCATGAGTGTGAGTGTGAGTGTGAGTTTGAACGCGCCTTCTCTATCTCATATCAGCCTATCAGCTCTTAAACCCGGTCCTTTGTCTGCTTATATGAGAAGTCCTCCTTTCCTACGAACTCTTCAGTTTTGTGTTGTCTCATCCTATTCTTGCCTGTTGTGTTTCTTGCGTGGTTATTCCTTCCCTCCCATTCAGTTCCATAAAAACTTGCTTCTTTTATTTTATTTTATTTTATTAATTTTTTATCTTCGTTTGGAATCACTTGGACTCTGTATTTCATGCATAAATTTGTAATCAAGACACCTGATTCATCATGTTGATCGTGAGTGTCGGGAGAAGCACCAAAATATTTGAGAGTGAAGACGAGATAGGAACCTTGAAGACAGAACATGCATTTGATATTCAATCTGCCCTAGACTCCATCCAACTCAAGATTCTTCTTGATTCCTTCCTCAGAGCTTCCACACCTTTGACGACGTCTTCTCCGTAGACCTCCTCCAACGTTCTGCCAGCCGTAAACTCATGCTGATGTCTATCGGCCTCTTTGACCTCCATCAACACACAGTTATCCACCGAGAGAGGTCGACCGAGATCCCATCTGACCAAAGCAGGCCGCTGACAGACCGGATGAGCGATCAACGGTAAGAACGGAGAAGAGATAGGGCTTGGAAGGACAGAACGACCGCATTGATGGAGTTCTTCGTAGATCAACGAGATCGAGGTGAAATCAAGTGGGATCCGGTGTCCTTCGGGGATACCCAAGAACTTGGATTCTCGGATCGTCAGGTCGTTGTAAAGTTTGGAGTAGATCTTTTTCCGATTTTTATTTTCCATAGATTGAAGAATGGGTTTGCCGGCAAGATCTTGAAGGACGTATGTCGCTATGGTCAGTCCAAAGATAGCAGGTAGAGGGCCCAACACGGGCAAAATTCGAACCTGCGGATCAAACACACTTTGATCAGGATGAACAACCAGACGTCATGGAAGCATGCATGGCGGACTTACTCGGAAATCATCAAATGCTCCAAGTTCTTTGACGTTGCCTTTCTTGAACTCATCTTCTGGCAACGGTAACAGCTTCACCTCGGCCGGGACCTCTGTGCTGAATACCACACTACAGATGATCCATGTAGACAGAGGATATTCCACCGGGCGCAAAACGTTTTCAATAAGCAGTCTTGATACTATTACCGGAAGATGAAAGAGTTAAGAACGCATTTGTGAGGACGAACGGAATTCCACTAGCTACACCACCGAGCCTCAAGTTTCGCCTGATGCTTCTAGCTAAAGGGTCCTCAGTGGTGTTGCTGATATCCGCGATCTGGACCCGAGTCGGGTCGGATTTGGCACCGGCGCCCATAGATGAAAAGACCTTGATACCATTGGTTTTGCAGTGAACCAACAGTTGAGACTAAGGAGATGAACAAGATCGAGAGAGGAGCGTTGGTTTCAAAAGAGAGAGAGGAATTTCAGTGGACCGGGTCTTTAGGAGTACGGATACTGGGATGTGCAAAGGTCAAACCTTAGTGGTGATGTTGTCTATAGCGTCTATAACCCAGTCAGCACCCTCTAAGAGAGCAGCCCCTTCAGGCCCATCACGCCAAAGCGCGACTTTAGCCTCTATCCTAAACATCATTAATCAGCCAGGTAGAACAACGATTAAAGAGGTATAAAAAAGGATTAGAAATCTTGTTTGAGAATAAGCATTCACGATGGACTCTCGATCAGAAATTAACTTACGTGGCCCAGGGAGCAACCTTCTCCAGGAACTTCTTGGTTGTCTGAACTTTCGGTGTTCCGACATCCGCCAAGGTAGCGCAGGCTGAAAGAGAAAATATCAGATTCATGTTTGCCTCTCGAGTCGATGGTGTACTGAATTATCTTGGTCTAGATCAGTAAAAAAACACGTACCATGTCGGTTAAGAGAGGACAGGGTCGTCAGATCGAACTATGAGAGTGCAGAATGGTTGTCAAAGAACATCAGTCGTTTGTCTGTAAAGTCTGTCAGCGCAATGACTTGCGGCTTACATCGACCAGCATGATCTTGGAAACACCCCTGCGGTCGACACAACAGATTAGATCCCATCAATTCAGAAAAGAAGCACTGTCAGACTCAAGGATTTGGCCGCATTTTCCTCACGAAGCAGAAATATGATAGACTTGAGATATTGAGTACAACGACAGGAGGACTCACGATCTCAAAAGCATCAATGCCGCCCAACTTCCGACTCCCCCACAACCAACAATGACGACATAAGAGTTTCGGACTTTGACCATAGCCTCGTCTCCCAAGAAAACATAGTTCCGGGCGAGCTGAATTTTGAAGAGAAAGAGAAGGTGTTAAGTGAATGAACCTTGTCTATTGAAAGAGGACGGAAGCTAGTCTCCATGAAGTCGAAACAGGACGTGATAGTTGAGCGAGATTGACCGAACCTGCTCTCTAATAAGTTCCTCCGAAAACTGAGTCTTTTTCCCACCAGACTTGTCGCCTTGTCGTTCTCTCTCCTTTACGATACGTCTGACTTCTTTGTCCATCTCATCTAGCTGACCAGCTCCTGGGCCGACCGCTGGGTCTGATTCATCCCATAGATTATTCAAGTCCTGCTGTCCGACAGCTCGCTTGACGTCTTTCCTAAGGGCTTCCCGTCTGCTTGATCTTCGAAGGGCTTGGACGGTATAGATCGAGAGCGCGGTCGTTGCTACCGAGACAGCAGCCGTGGTAGCGATGAGAGCCTGCTTGGACGACGTGAGCGAGCTAGGCAGAGCAGGTATCGCCGGAAACGAAGGCATGGTTGATGGCAAGGTGGATGTAGGCAGATGAGAGGATCTGGGGATGCGAAAAGGATTAGGAAATTTCGTAATCAGTCTCCGTTTTTTCGTAGTCTTTATTTCACACTCTTTTTCGTTTTTCACCATCCATTCACCAACTTGAACATCCCTTGCCTCATCGTCATCATCAACAATAATCATGTCGGCCATCTTTAGGTGTGCAGCCAATGCGAGACTGCCCGTGAGCTCTTTCCGAGTGAGTCCTGTTTTCCCAGAGATAAATCGTTCGAGTTGTTTCTTGGAGGGTCACTCTCGGCTCCTTCTCTTCCTTTGCGGAATGCTTTCAACTAATCAGTCGATCTCCTCTGTCCAAAACAAATGCTTCTTTTATTTTAGGCAAGCTCTATGAATGTGGTCAACTCGTCTATCGTACGAAACTTTTCAATGTCCTCCGTCCGAGATGCTTCAAAGAAAAAGGCGAAGATCGTGTTTTCGGAAGACTCGATGAGTCTTGAGGAAGCCTTCAACACGCTCAAGGTAAGAACTATCACCTGCTTTGCTATAATATATTGCATGCTGAACTCTGTGTTGATGGCCTGAAACTTGAAACAACATTTCGGACTGAGGTTAGTCTTGGGAAGTTGGCCGCCCATGGTCAGGAATAGATGTTCAGCTTTCGGTCGAGTTGGACAAGAAGAAGCCTTCGATGAGGGGACGACTGAACTTTCCTCGCGATCCCTCGACAAAGCCACCTGTTTTGTTGATGTTCTGTGAACCCCATCAAGTTCAAGAGGCCTTGGATGCCGGAGCAACTTATGCTGGTGGAGTGGAGCTGTTCTCTAAGGTTCGTCCGTCCCGTCAGAGAGTTCTCCTTTTCAAGTATAGAAACCGGAGTTGGCTGCAAGAGAACAAAGTCTCTAACCATGCGTCTTTCCACTTTCCTCTTCATGATTCCGTACTTGATTGTAAATCACATCATCGAATCATGCCCCATTCGAAAATTCCAAACCCGGCCGATGTATTCCTTTTCAACATGAATCCACATAAAGCTTTTGGATGGAGAGATCCCTATTCCGAGTCAAGCATTCTCCACTGCTAGATTCCACCACAACATCATGACCGACAAGACCCTGGTCCGATTCCTCGGCACCAAGGGGATTCTTCCAGCTGAGAAGAGAGGAACTGTGGTAAACGATGTGACCACCGCCATCAGCAATAACCTGGGCGCTCTAGATTGGAAAGTATCGAAGACCGGGGATGTTGCCGCTGCTATTGCCCGAGTAAGGCCATTCATTCTTTCTCTCGAAAAAGATATATACATTATACTCTATCAGGAATATGTCCAATTCGAACGCTAATTCAAATGGCTTCTCTTTACGCGGACTTCAACCATCATCTTAGCCGGACTGGCAGTACCCGGACGTGGAAGCCAACGTTCTCGCCTTCCTCGAGGCTGTCCGGCGGTCGGGAATGTCTGGAGGAGCATCGTTCGATATCTCTTCGCCCAAACGTTCGTAGCATATACCATCCGTTTTCATTTTGCCAAAGCCGTCAATGTTGGCTCAAGTTCTGACATTATCTCCTTCATTTCTCCTTTCATTTTAATTTTCATTCATCAAGTGACGGTGGTCACGAAAATGTACCTTCACTCGACACAGGGTCCTGGGATTGAGATCAACGACATTCTCCTTCGAAGTAGATAATTAATTGGAACCCGGGTCGCAACATCAAAAAGAAGATAATATGAACTTGTTTTGAATGAGGACTTGCAAACATCTAAAGGGATTTCTCTTTCTTTGAATGTCGGCTAGTTCGCTTATGAGGCCGAATATAGTTCTGAACGTTATTTGATATACAACTTCATGACGCTAACTCATCCGTTTCAATGAACCCGTCTTGCCCTTTGCCCGATCATGCCTCAATTTCTCAGCCTCAACCACCTGAGATCTTAGATCCTCCTTGATGACCTCCCATAAGACCTCGCCTTCCTGACCCCACACATTCTTCAACACGCTTATAGCCTTCTTCATCAACCGATACGTCTCTGACATCTCTTTCGTACTTTCGAACCCTCCTCGAACTTCCCGCTCGACGCCGTTGGGACCCAACGCTTGAGCGGAGAGAGTGCGAAGAGGCGCGTCGCCTGGGACAGATGTCAAGTGAAGGAGATACATCGAAAAGAGAAGGACGATCGGGTCGGTGGGCGCTTGATACAGGGCGGGAGTGACGAACCTAGCGATCTGCTCGTAGGGTACGATCGCCGGCCGATGAGCTGTCTCTGTTTCCGACGATGTGGAAGAAGGAGTGTGGTCTGACAAAGGAGGAGCATCCGAGAGTCTCTCTAGTTGTTGTAGCGGTCGAAGGAGCCGGAGTCGCTGTTTTTGAAGAGGCGCCGGGACGGGTTGACGGTCCCAGCTCGAACAGACCTCCAAGCTAAGGTCCGCGAGTAACCGGAGTCTGTCGACTTGCTTGAGAATGGTCCATGCATCCAGGTCAGTCAATCGATGTCGGTTCACATCCTCAAACCGTTGGTTCTTTAGCGAAATGGACAATGCCTTAAAGTTCAAACTGGGTGAGCGAGCGGTGCGGGATCCTTCATGATCACTATCCATGGGATTGAAAGAAGGATCAGGCCACCAGGAAGCTTGATTCGTGTGAATGAGTTCTATCACTCTTGCCCGCCCCGAGTCACCTATCCCAGGGAAAGATGCGTACGCGCGAAGAGCTAGGAGTAAGATATACGGATCACCGGGTAGATAAAGCTCGGAAAGCTTGATCAACTGGTTAAGCAGAGGTATTAACTTGCTGGGATTATGCATCAAGTTGTAAGATGTGTTCTCGGCATTGGATGTCGAGAGCGAGGATGCAGAGGATTGAGGATGAGAGAGGACTAGCTTAGAGATGACGGATCGAAGATGATACACCTGGCTAGATATGATAGGTGATTTCTGCATAGGCTTCAAGCCATACGCATGGGGTGAGGACAACATCCGAATAGCTAGGTCGGGTGGACACATCCCTAAATGTTCAACAAGGCAGTGAGAAGATAGCTCATGTATGGCAAAATAACTCTCAGGTCACACCAAAGCTTATCAAAAGAAAACACATACGACATATCAGCCCCCAATCTTTAAAATCCTTCTCTCGGTGTCGGTCTTGCATGAGCCAATTGGCAAGTCTCCTCAAAGCGACGGGGTCATTTTGACGATCAATGAGTTGCTGTCCGATGCTCTTTGGTATTGCAGCCTCTGAGGGAGAAGCAGAAGGTGGGTTTGCATTTGTTGGGGCTACTAGTAGAGTTTGAACAAATAGAGGTGCGCTAGACGTTGAACTTTTTTCACTAGCTTGGTGGCAAGTCGCTTTGGATTGAGGAGGAGAGTGTGAGCTGAAAGAATCGAATGAAGGGGTCAAGTTCGATCGAGAAAGGGAGGCGCGTGGTGGAGGCGGCGATGAAGGTGCAAACGACAGTGGTATCGGCTGTGAAGACGACACAGGTTGAGGTGCTGACGGCCATGACAGAGAATGCGGTTGTGATGAAGACGATGGCGGAGGTGCGGACGGCGGAGGTGAAGACGGCGGAGGTGAAGATGGTGAAGGGAAAGAGGGATGAATGGTCGAGTTGTTTGTGGGTTCATCAATCTCAAGTGAGCCGTTCTCAAGCTGGTCGAGGTCAACTGAAGAAGCATTCGAAGACCGATCTTTGTCCAAAGAATTTATCGGGCTTCTTCGAGCATCTGTTCTTGCACAAGAGCTTGTGGAGAACGTTGACCGATGAGATGAGGATCCGACCGGAACTGGAGATTGGCCATTCCGTTCGAACCGTCCGAAGCTGAATGCTGAAAGCGATTGAGAAGATCGGAGGTTCAGCTAATTTGGACGACAAGTCTAGATTGTACATATTCCTGACTCACTTTGGTAGTTCGAACGTGCTGAAAGCCTGTTCAGATAACGGAACGAGCTTCCCTGGCTCATATGTCTATACGTAAGAATGAGAATGACCCGACTCGGAGAGGTTAATGTTGAGAAGAAGTCGACCGATGGAGTGAACGACGAATTAGGAAATCTCGCAAGTAAACGAATACAGAATTTCAAAGACTTTCCTAATCAATTTCAGATTGCCGACTCTTCACCTTCTCCTTCTATCGTCGACAACCACCACCAGCAGAATCGTTATTGCTACTACTATATCACCATACATTCATATTTCGTTCGAGGTTAACGCATAATGGGTAAGCTGCTTCCGAGTCTTACAAAGTTTTTAGTCATGTTCATTTAGACCTGCCATCCGATCGTTGATACGTGGTTTCTCACGCATCTCTTCCGTTCTATATACCCTCCAACACAAACGCGTCTTTTTCTTCACGTACTCTATCATCACGCTATGTCTATCTCGAACCCGATCAGATTACCAAAACCGAGTTGGATCCAAGTTTGGAGGAGGAGGACCGGCAGGAAACTCGGAGGCTAATGTCGACCGAAGGGAGCGTCTCCGAAAGCTCGCTATGGAGACGATTGATTTGGCCAAAGTAAGGCTTCCTTCTTGTGTTCTCTATTCTGTTGCGGGGTTGACACTAATCTATTGCTGTGTCTTCACGCATTCTCCTTATCAACAGGACCCGTATATCCTCCGAACTCATCTGGGAACGATTGAATGTCGACTTTGTTTGACACTTCACACAAATGAAGGGTCCTATCTCGCCCATACCCAGGGAAAGAAGCATCAGACCAACTTAGCTAGACGAGCAGCCAGAGATAACAAGGACAACCAGCTTTTAATTACTCTACCGAAAACTCAAGAGGTGCTCAAAAAGAACTTTGTCAAAATCGGAAGGCCTGGTTCGTGCTGTTTACAAACATTCTTTTCCTTCGATGAGAGCGAGTCAATCCACCTCGTCGCGGCTTCTAATCACGGTTCACTCTTTTCTGGCCGCATATGGTAGGGTACAAAGTTACCAAGATTCGTGAGCCTACTGCCCCACACAGGTTGGGATTGCTCTTCCAAGCAAACTTGCCCGAGATCAAGGATGGAGTCAGACCTATCCGTAGATTTATGTCTGCCTTTGAGCAGAGGAGAGAGATTCCCAATCGAGCCATTCAGTACCTACTTGTTCGTATTGATTTATTCTTTGATCGATGATGGATGCAACGTTCCGTTTGAGTGTTAGTTTTCTTGTGAAAGAGAACGCAGTGATCTAACTGAGTGTTTTATTCCTTTTTGTCTCGACTTTATTCTTTTGGTGTTTCCTTTTGGGACGATCGATTTCGTTCCTGCAATTGTTCCACCGTGCGACAGATTGCAGCAGAACCCTATGAAACCATTGCGTTCGCTATCCCAGCCAGAGAGATTGTATCGGAAGACTCCGAGGACATCGCTGATCTGAACGCTACGTGGGATCATTGGGATAACGACACCAAAACGTACGGATCATTCTTCGCTTTCTCGTTGCACCTTTTCTTCGTGATATCAAGCATTATTTGATCGGTTCCATCTCATCTGACGTTCTTCTCCGATTGTCTGGTTCAAAAGTTACTATACTCAGCTTCTTTTCAACTCGTAGGACCTGTTTGGACGGATGTAGTTGGCGAACGGGACGAGAGTAAAGATCTATGTACAAATATTATACCAAGCTTCTGATGATGTTCGAATGAGGAAACCATGGCTTGAGAAAGAATTTGTCGGAATGGTTGTCTCTGCATTCGACGGTCCACTATCACATCAACACACACACACACACACAAACTTGATACTCTGACAAACAGATCATGCTAGTGAATCACCTACAAGTCAAGTCGCACAGACATGACGAGAATGATGATCACGTATTACGTAATACATTATTTGAGAGAAGTCTAGTTTGCGTTTCGAGACTTGAATCTCACCTGGCTGGTTCAACCTATAGTCGACAGAGAGGAAGAGAGAAACAAGATCAGATAGAGACTTCCTGTTCTTCTCGTTCTGTCGCCTTCTCGTTGATCCAAAGAAAGATAAAAAAGAATACGGCCTGGACGTCGTATCGGGTTTCATGAAGGGATCTTTCCGACCGTCGACGTTGAACCGACTGGCTCTCCGTCCATTACGGCCAGGACGTTTACAGCGTTCTGACGAAGGTCTCCGAAGCCGAGTCGGCGGTCCACTCGTGTTTACCGGACAAGATTCTCGCTGGCGGTCATCGCCATCGTCTTGTCGTTTGTATTCGACAAACTCGGAGCCGACAAACATGCGCAATCTCGTCCAGCTGGGCAAACGGCTGGCTGAACAGAGACGTTTGGCGGTGGAAAAGGAGGAAAAGTCGCCTGACACGTCCAATCCGATAGACGTACTCCAGCTTAGGAAACAGGCTGGCGAAGTGGAAAAATCGGTTCAAGACTGTCTTGATGCAGAGAAGGTGTGGATGAATTTTCTCGATATTCAATGAATCATGTTTCTTCATTATCATGTTTGAATTTCTCTTGTCGGATGAGAAGAGAAAGAGTATCACTCGGGCTCATGACATTCGGACGATGTATACAGGTTTGGAACGAATATCAAGATCTACTCCGATCGACACCCGAGCTCGAAGATCTAGCCTCAGAGGATCTGGCTACTCTTTCGACTGATCGATCAAACGCTCGACTCGCTCTTGAAAAAACGTTGGTCTCTCTTGCATCTTCCTCGGCTGATGAACCTCAACTGGACCAGGCCCCGATCATCATTGAGTTCTCCCAAGGTGAGGGTGGACCAGACAGCGCGCTTTGGATATTAAACTTGTTTTTGTGGTACGAACGAGAATTTACCCGCCTCGGATGGAGACATCGAATCTTGGAGAGTCGGACGATCGCAATCACTGGGTCGAAAGTCGGGGCATGGGGCTATGCCAAGTTGATTATCGAGGTCTGGAATCCGAGTTCTGTAGATGAAGCCGGTTGGGCGACGGAAGAAGGGCAAGTAATGAGCGTATCGGAGGCATACAATCGTTGGCAGGGCGGTGTGTACGGCCGATTCAGATGGGAGACTGGAGTGCACCGACTACAGATGATTAGCGAAGCCGACAAGGGTTAGTGAAGAATTGCAATCCATTATCATCGACTTGGTATACGTGAAACCCTGGTTCTCGTTGATGAACATGTGGTTTATATCGCGCTCTCTTTCTAAACAGCTGGAAGGATCATGACCTCGGCCGCCGTTGTCTATGCAAGTCCATCACATGGCCAAATATTGTATGAATTGCGTTTGTCAAGATAAAAAGCTAACAGTGTGATTGATAAAAACAGGTCATTCCTACAGGGCCACTGACAGAAGGAGACAGTGCTGATGTCGATATTCTCGACATGAAGGATGTCCGGATAGACACTATGCGCTCAGGAGGTGCAGGTGGTCAGGTCAGAGCTTCTTTCTTTCTTTGCCAACATCTCATCGCTTGGTGTTAACTGCTTGAAGATTCTCATTCTACATTGAACAGCATGTCAACACGACCGATTCAGCCGTCCGGCTGGTCCATCTTCCAACTGGTATCACAGTATCAATGCAAGATTCGAGATCTCAACCAGAGGTAAGTATATGCTGTTCATGCGTCGGCAGACGGTTTGATTCTTTGTTTATAGTGTTTTCATACTGAACTTCGAGTTGCAATTTAATATTTCAAAAATAAAACAAACCCCTCATTATACCCATCAGAATAAAGCTAAAGCCATCAAAGTCCTTCGGTCGCGTCTGTTGGACCGGGCACGACAAGAACGCGCTTCAGACATCCAACAGAGTCGGAGGGCCCAGATCAAAGGGACTGGTAAAGGCGATCGGATACGAACATGTGCGTCGGATGGAAGACGTATATCTCGTTTATTTAGTTCGCCGGTACTGAAACGAATAGAGTTTTTTTGGGTCTTTTTTGTTGTTGTTGTTATCGTATCGTCAAACAGACAATGTCCAACAGTCTAGAGTCACGGACCATCGGATTCATTTGAGTATAGGCTTGGATGGTAAGTTCTTTTCTTTCTGTCACGACTTGGGGTTGTCTTCTTACTTTTTTTTTCAATGCACTCATTTTGACACTGGCGAGAGCCGATGTCTTTCTATCTATCTGTCTGGGATCTGTATACGGTGTTTCCGTTTCTAGATGTCGAACAGGGCAAAGGCGGATTCGAGACGTTACATGAGGCTTTGCAGGCAAACGAGACGACGGCCAAATTGACAGAGTTGGATGAGCAACTGTCGGAAGCCGAAGGCGAACGATAAGTATTTGGGAATATATATATGTTGTAGTTCTGGCCCACCGAGATTGGTCTAACGAGACAAAAGGCAGAGAAAGAAAAGAAAAGAAAATAAAATAAAAAAATAGGAACAGGGTTTTTTCTCCGGAGCTGCTGTTGCGGGGAAGCTGACCGCTTCCGTCTTGTTGGGGGACCGCACGAAACCCGCGGCGATCGGCTTGGTTCTCTCGGTCAGACTCTTACTCCCATCTCTGCTCGTCGTTGGTCGTATCATCGACAGCCGTTTGCTCTCTCTACACATCTCTTTGTGTGTCTGTGTCTCGCTCGGAACGTCCAAGTGGGAAGCAGGAAAGTAAGCAGGATAGAACGTAGTGAGTGGATCCTGTTCTTCTCTCCTTTTTTTTCTTCTCCTTTCTGCGTCAGACAAATACAGGGCATATCAGTTATCTTTCTTCTTCGTCTGACAGCTGTTCTCTTCTCCTTGTTCTTGAAACTCTTCCAACGGAATCCTAGGGATGTCTCAGCCAACTAGTTTTGCTTTTGTTACTCTTCTCACCTCTGATTGGTATCTGTGAGTGTCCAGCAGTCGTGTTTTTTTTTCAATAGCACGCGTCCGTCCAAGGAGAGTTTCCCAGCCTGGAAGCGAGAAAAGTTCGATGGGGGGGGAGATAGAGTTGCGCGGCCTTGGAAAGATGGCTCAGTGGCATCAAGACCAGGCAGGCAGCTCGAAGCACGCATGGTGTTCTCCCAATATCACATCCCGATCTTGTTTCCTCACTCATCTCACTCAAGAGCAGCCTCGGATCCCAGCTAGAGAGGGCTCTCCAACTAATCAGCCTTTTTTGTCACCCTCTCTATTCAGACCGGGCGTCCTTGTCCTTGGACATGCCTTACGAGCTCTCCATCCATCCTCCGTCCACTCCGTCCATTTTAAACTGGTATGCATCGTCACTCCCGAAACGGTCGATGCAGCTTCCATCAAAGCGTTAAGCGAAGTATGGGACAGTGTTGTCGGGGTGGAGGTGCTGGAGCATGTTCATCAATCAAAAGGTTTAGAGCTCCTGGGTAAGCTCTATCTATTCGATCCCGAAGCCTCTGCAACCACAAAAACAGATAATAATAGCGTACAGATTCCGACAATTGATCCATGCTGATCTATTGTTCCTCTTGACCTTCTCACAGGTCGCCATGATCTCAACACCGTTCTCACCAAGCTACACGTCTTTCGACTCACAAACTTCGCCAAAGTTATCTTTTTAGATGCCGATGTTCTCCCTCTTCGACCGATCACCCATCTCTTTGCCCTTCCTGATGTGTATGTACTATTTTGATTGCCTTCAAATGCGCCCAAGTTTATACCTTGACGTTTCCACATCCTTTTTTGTTTGAACCTTTTTCCCTCTATGACATCAGTTTCAGCGCCTCGCCAGATACAGGGTGGCCTGATTGCTTCAACTCTGGAGTGTTGATCCTGCAGCCATCCCTAAAAACGTTTGTGGGGTTGATGGAGATGATGAATGGAGATGGTGAATCTTCCGTCGGACAGGGCTCATTCGACGGAGGCGACCAAGGGTAAGCCTCTCGTAGTTCTTCTTTTTTTGACCCTCCAAACAAAGACACCCCACTCATCTTTGCGACGATCGTAAAATTTCTCCTGGTTTCCCATTCTCTTTCCACAGCATTCTCAATCAGTACTTTAACGGAGAAGAAGGTCGGCCAATGTGGAATAGAATCAGTTTCACGTATGTATACTTGCGTCTTTATTCCTTCGCTCCTCAGCTTCTATCACGTGGCTGACTCTTACTCTGCCTCACTTCCCCATAGTTACAATACTACGCCTACGGCCGCTTACACGTGAGTGTATGCGCTTCTATGGAAAAGCATCTATGGACAAGCTGATTGATCATGTCTTGCTTCGTACAGTTACGCTCCAGCCTACGCACAGTATGGGCGACAGATCCATTGTGTACATTTCATCGGTGCTCAGAAACCTTGGTCCACACTTGACTATCGAGTCGGCCAACTTCCTTCGTTCAACGCTTTCCCAAACACCGAGGGTGCTTATGATTATGGTGGCCTAGTCGACCGATGGTGTAAGTTTGCAGTTGCATTTCAAATCACCTACGAAAACAACACTGATGAGCCAGCTTCGTTTCAAAACATTTTCAGACGCTGTCTATGACAGGTATGTTCGACCTCGTCAAAGCAAGCGAGTGGAAGAAATCGGAACCTGGGAAATCCCCAAGACACAGGCTGCCTGGAACCAGCCTTATCAACAAGGACCGAGCGAAAGATTGAACCTCGATGAATTAAGAGATGTGGCTACCCGAGGATGGACCGATAAGCAACATCAAGGTTACGTCTCTCTTCCCCTCGAAGGTAGAGTTGATCTTCTTCGACGGCAGGAATCCGTTCCGCCAGCTCCTATCGCCGAGCCTTTCCCGCCCTTTGCAGCCTCATTCCCTGTTCCTACGCAAACAGAGCCTCAACAAGATCAGCAACCGACCGTCCATGCTCCTGCTCCTCACACAATCCAGCCCGAGACTGGAATCCCGTACTTTGCCCAGTGGGATCCTGCTCGGTCGTCCCCTCCTAAAGACAACTATCAAATGCAGGTTGACATCAACCAGCACTACAAGAACGCTTGGGATCTTTCTGGACAGGAGGCCAAAGAACAGGAGCGAGCTTGGGCGGCAGGCCAAGGAAAAGTCAAAGAGAGCTGGAAGTTGCCAGCAGTGGTCGACGACGGCAGGTCAGCCATTATGTTTTCTCAGCTGTCTATTGTAATTCACCTCAGTCCTGTCTAACTGTCGATATTGTCTGTATTGTGATAAATTCAACAGATATATCACCCCTGCAAACCCTACAGTCCCCGTTAAAGCCGATTCTTCTCTTCCTTGGAACAGAGGCCATCGGAAGACCCCTTCTCGGGTGTTCCCCCGAGGAGATACTCCTCCTATCCCAGAACACCCGTTGATTACTTTTGCTGAGCCTTCAGCTAGAAATTCCTCGTCTGAATCTCCTGTCATCCCTCAGCTGTCCTTTCATGCCGCCACGCCTTCACCTGAACCGACCCCGGTCCCGACCCCTCGACCGGTCTTGTCGTTCGAGGAGGCCATGCGATCCTACAAGGGAAACGCCTGGGACAGCATGCCTGGAATCAAAAATTACGCCAATAGGCTCCAGGGAACAAAACAGGTCTCGAAACCTTCCGGAGCGATCACGCCTGCCATCAAGGGCGAGATTGTCTACAACGACCGAGGGCGCCGGGGAAGCAAGGATATCGACATTGATTGGAGAAGCCAAGAGAGAAGCCGAGATCGAGGTGACGATGGAGATGACGAGGAAGAGGATAGCGACGAGGATGATGATAACGTCAAGGACGGCGGGTACTTTTCCCGGCCTACTGGGGGTGCCAAACGTCCTGGACATCGATCCTCAGGGAGTGCCTCTTACAGTCGAACTTCTAATCATCATCACCACCACCACCACGGTCATCATCACAGCTCTTCTCTCTCCACTCAATATGCCGTCTCGGGCGTTCAAACCGATTCACCTCCTCATCGAGATATAGGCATTCAAGCTCAGCCTGATGTTTTTGGAATTGTCGCTCCTTCTAAGGCGCAAACGCATAGTCAACCTACTCAGACGTCTCCTTCAAAACCGACGCGAGGCCGTGTTTGGGGTGAGTTTTTACCGGCTCCAGATATCGTGTCTAATAAGATTTCGGGAACGCTGATCATAATTTTTTTTGCTCTTCAAAAAACCAAACTTAGACTCGGCTCGAAACATAGATCAATTAAAACAACAGAACAGTGACATCTTAACCCGATTCCTTTCCAAATGAGCATACCTGCTTCGATGGCTTCACCTTGCTTTCCGTTGCTTTCGTCTTCAATCCAGGACGAGCCCTTACTTTTTTTTCCTCGCTATCTTGTTTTCGTCTTGGTATACCTTTTTCGTTACTCTCACCTGAGCCTACTTAATCTACACGCAACCACTCTCTTTGCTTCCTTTTCTCCTTTGATATACACGAGAGAAAAACGGAGATTACCCGCCATTGAGCATCGCTTGTTCTCCTTCCGCATCTGTATATTCCAACCAATCTACTTCATATGATCATTTTTCAACTTTTTTTTTCCTTTTCTTTGTCTTACTCTTTGTTTTGTTGTTTATTTCCTCTGAATCTCTTGTTGTTTTTCCCGTCTCTCTTTTTTGTTTGTCTGTCTAGCTCTGTTTCATCTGACTTTTCTCCTCTCTTCTCGAATTACTTTCTGTTGCTCCCTCTCGGATGCCGTTTCATTTTCTTGTGTTTCACAACGCGATTTGCTTCTCTGTGTGTTCTATGGGTATGGAGGCGTCGAGAAAAGTGATTATGACAAGCTAAGCCGATGAAGTGACCATTACGTGGAAACAAACAACGTCCGATGCACAAACCGAGCCCAGCTTTGTGTGGCGATCTAGAACCAAGCGAAACAAATACATTTTATACATCACATCTTTATATTATTCAGATGCATCATGAGACAAATGAAGGATGGCAGTAGGTAATTCTCTTTTTCTCTCAAGTTCTTCCCCTTTTCGATAAGGTCGAAAGTTCGGTCAACCCGTCCGTGCCATCCAATGGCCTTTCCAAGTCCCCTGACTTTCTCTTCCGGTTCTTCGGACCACCACCTCCTTCTACGTCTGCTTCTTCAGTTCTTGGTTCTGATCCTGTTGCGACGCTCGGTTCTTTGACAGCAGGCATTGATCCGGCCCGTTCGTTCGCAGCCATCAACCTGTCAAACTCATCGTCGGATACATGTTGAGCTGGTATCGGCGAATCCATCGAAGAGTCAACCAGCCCTCTCGTCAAAGGCACAGATTGTACAGGTGCCGTTGTCGTCGTCGTTGTCGTCGCCTTTGTCGACTGAGATGGAGACGGGTGGGAGGAATCTGATAGATCGTTGAAAAGAGAGTACATGCTCAGATCTGAAGGATGTTGAGGATAAGACGCCACCGGGTTGGACGGATCGACCTGCTGGTTTGCCAATGAGGATGGTGAAACAGGAGCGGGAAGTTCAGGAGAATCCCAGGGTTCGCTCGTCAGATGATCACCGTTGTGTCCGTTCGGTGTCGTCGAGTTTGAAGATGTCGATGGTGGTTGAGTCGCAAGCGTGGTATCAACGTTGAATCCTACACCGAGCGAGGCAACCAAGGCGTCGATGTTATCCTGAAGGGCGTCCACATCAGCTGCGATGGCGTCTGCTGATTCATAGTTTCTCGCCAATGAACCGGAAAATGATGACGATAATTGACCAAGGATTGAGGGAGAGAACTGTCCGTTGGTTTCCAGTGCAGATGGAACAGGGAAGGGAGGCAGTGTTGGATGGTTCGCGGAATTTGCGTCCGTAGAGGGGGTAGGAGTAGGGGTGATCGAGGCAGGTGTACCACCAGATGATGATTGGAATGAGGACGCCCCTGGAGACGTATATGGTTGGTTAGTTACCAGACCTGCTATATGTGAATTCTGATGGGGCAGTTGCCCTGCACTCGCAGTCGTCGTCGATGAGAGTTGATGGGGTTGATGATATTCTGATCCAAAGGAGTTGGTCGAACCGACAGGTACAGTATGGGAGACTGAAGGAGAAGGCAAGCCGAACGACCCGATCGAAGATAGTATACTCTGTGTTGTCCGTGGAGAAAATCCAGAGGCAGTGGATGGATCAATATTCATCCATTGGCTAAACGGAGAAAGTGGTGCTTGAGAGGCTGATGGACTTGGCGCAGCATCTATTTCTGAAGCTGGTAAGGTGTTTGCAGCATGGCTGTCACCTGCCATCGCCGCCGCCGATGATGATGGTAATGTAGGTATATAGGACGAAGACCGAGTCATTGTTTGTGAAATAGGTGCACTCTCTGTCCGTCTAAACTTCGGAAAAGAAACTTCAAGTCCTGTTCCGGTCGACGATGACGCTGATGGAGGTAAAGGCTGTGGACTAGGCGCGCTGATAGTCGTAGGGTCGGAAGGAGACGAGATCGAAGGCCCGTTGGGCGAAAGAGTAGTAAACCTATCTTCTGGGCTGAATTGTTGGCGATTGAAACGAGATGATCGAGTAGGAAGCGCAGGCCGATTGAGAGTCCGTGAGGGGTCTTGCATCGCTTGTGAGAGAGGGTGGGTGAACCTGCCTTTTTATTTTATTCATTTTAACGTGATAATGATTGATCCGTTAAATTGAATTTCTCGAGCGCAATCAACAAACATAAAGGAACGATGATATCAACTCACTAGATGAAATTTCCTCAATTTCTTCTAAAAGCTCGTTCTCCCCATCCGCATATGGCAGCTCAATTTCCTCCACTTCACTCGGTGCCAGTCTCCTAGATACCTGCCCGCCATTTCCAATCATGAGTCCCCTATTTCTCGGTATGATTGCAACTTCTCTCTTCCCAGCACTATCCTTGTTGGTTCCTGCGTTTGTTCCGTCTCCTGATTCGTCATGACACGTCGGATCATGACTAGGCGGTCCGACCCCAGCACTCGATCCACCGTCCGAAGCAATATCTCTCGCTGCTGATGGTCCAAATACACCAGCAAGAAATCTAAGGATCCGATCAGTAGTATCCTGGTGCCGTTTATGCCTCTTTCTTGAAGCTAGCGCCTCTTGCCAGAGATGCTGGTTCGAGTTCTGTAGTTCTTTCAGTTCATCCGAGAGGATCGTTTGTTGGGCTCGAAGTTGAGCAATACTGTTGAACGTGGTAGTAGCATCAATCGCTCCCTCTACAGGAACGATTGGAGAGCCTTTCATGCTGATGTTCCCATTCATCCCAGTAGCAGCAGCAGCAGAGGATGCTTTTTGTTTGCCTTTCCGTGAGATCACGCCCAGCAAATCGGCTTGACCACGTCGGAAGTTAGGTCCCTTGTAGACAAGGTATCCAGTCGGTGTTTCGGGCTTGAGTGAGCCTTGTCGGTCATCCATCACCTTGTTGAATCGATACCTTTGTAAAGCGCATGATGAGTTATGTTCAAGCATGAGTACATGGCATCGTTTTCCTTCACCAAAGAGAAGTGAAAAAAAGCCCTGCTATTCACATATTGAGCTGCCGGACAAAGCTATTGAAGTTCTGATGCTTGAAGAATTTGGGCAAGACTTCTTTACTAAATGTTTCCGAATTAGGCACTAGACGTCGAAGAATGAGACATTGTCAAACTGTCAATCAGTAAATTGTCATTTGATCGGATGGTCCATACGCGCCCAGGATGTGTAGGAACTCACCGACAAAAGATTCTCCATCCTCACTCCAATGAATGTATGGATCTAGTTCTGGATCATCCACCATCCTACATTCGCTCGACGGAACACACGGGTTTGGAACAGGGAGGTAGAGGAAGACATGATTAAGTCTCTTTCAGCACGTTTCTTTCCGTTTAGGTTGACGCGTCATCAGATTCTTCCGTGTTTTCTCCGACCGGTCTTCCTTCACTGATCATCCTCTTCACTGAACTGCTCGGAATCCAGATAATCAGAGCCGGAAGATACGCACCTCGAAAGCTTATGAAGAAACGCGGGCACTTTATCATCTTTTGAGTGCTCCCCAGCAGCTGTGGTTGCTGCCGTCGTCCCTCCAGACGTCGAGAGAAAATTCGAGCCGGATGGCGTTGAAGGAGTTCCCGATTGAGGACCAGGACCAGAACCAGAACCGAGCCTTGCAAGAGCAAGCGAGTTTGGACTGACACCCGTGTTCGAGTTTGAGTTTCGCTTCAAATTCGTGTTCGTACTCAAGTTTGGGCCGGAATTTGAGTTGGAGCTGGATGACGCTATCGGCTGATGGTGAGATAGACCAGGTTGTTGAGCGTTCGAGGGGCCTACAGAGCCAGATTGTTTCCTAGGAGCCATTACGATCTGTCACGGGTGAGACCGCAAGCAATGAAGGATGTCCTATGGGCAGAGATGGATGGGAAGAAGCAAAGGTTGTCGAAGGAGGTTCTGACCGACAGTCGACTATCGTATAAGTACGTAAGCGAAACTTTTCTCTCTTTCAGTTCCGCCAGGAGGAAAATGTACAAGCGTTGAACTTTCTAGTGCAGATCCTGCTGCATACGGTCTTTCTCTTTCAATCGACATGAGTATACATCTTTTCTCGGTCTCCGCTACACTCTTGTCTGGTCTGTTGCCTTGTTCTCTCAGTATTTTGTTCAGCCTTGCTGCTCATGATAAGTACATATACATAATGAGAAGGATCGGGGAACAAAGTAAGGCTATGTTTCGTCTCTTCTATGATCAGATTCTCAGCTACTCATGAAGAACGGCACGTTCGCCCTGTTCAGTCCTGATCCTTCTGTCGGCGGTCCTCCGAGCGCATGCTTTCCAAGGACGGTCGTCTGAATGTCTTGAATATTCGATGACCAACTCGAGAGGTTCTTATATAATGCTTTTTCAACCGCATGTCTGAGGATAAGATTTCCCAACCATCGTCATGATGTTTACGAGTTGTCAAAAAGGCCAGAGGAAAGAAGAATATGTCAGAGGATGGTCACGTGAAGAGTACGAAAAGAGAAAACTGACCCTCTGTCCAACTCTAGTCGACCTAAAACTTGATCGATGGTTCCCTTAACTTTTCCATCCAAGATTAATCCAACTAGGAGATCTTCGACTTCTTCACTCGATACGTTTAATTGCTGGATGAGGAGTAAAACAAGCACACACGTATCCCGGTCAGCTCACAAACATAAGAATGAGAAACAAAAACTAAATGACTGATGTACGAACTCTACCAAGCCATCTGAGCTCCATCCTTGTGTAAGGCTTTATAAGATCTAACAAGTACTGGGTCCTTAGTGAACGCAGCACATCATCAATATATGCCTTGATAAATGGATCATCCAAAATTGTTGCCTTGTTTTCTAATCAATTATCACCCGAAGATGAATAAAAGAGAAATCGAATTCAGACCTGATTAGATCGCGAATAAAGAGGAAGAAGAAAAGATAGCGATGGAGAAGGATACAAAACAACGTACCGCGCAAAATCTTTTGAGCATCATGGATGTCTCTTCTTTGATAAGCGGCCACAAGATTCGTCATTGCCACAATCTCCGGATCGTTCTTGTATCTGAAATGTGGACCAGAAGATCAAAGTCAGCATCTATCTGTTGCTACCATCGTCTCAAGAACTGACGAAGAAACTCACGGCTTCGTCTCTTGGGAATCAAAAGGGTTGATCTCACTCCCCATCAGCATGTACGCCAACACTAGATATTTCAATACTTGAATTCTTTGAGGAGATCCCGATTCGTCGAATTGCTTGAATGATTCAAAGAAATCTGTAGATGCCTGGGCCCAATTTTCTTTGTTTTCCCGGCAGAAAGAAGTTTGATAAATGTTCGGCTGATATGCAAATTAAGATTTTTGAACATACTCTCTCCCATCCACATCTTCCCACCGCATTCTCTAATGACACCCATAATTCTCGGATGAGGAATTGCACTCCTGACCTGCAGGCAAGCTCGGTAGATTTCCTGCGATTGATCGGGGTCAACGTCCATTGATCAGGAAAGAAGTAAGACCAAAAAGCATAGGTGAAATGGACCTACCTTGAGTTTTCGATAATCCTTCAATTCTGAATACATTTGAATTTCAAGTGCATATACTTCGAGTACTGTGAGCAAAAAAAGCGTCGCAAACACAATCATATTAATCCTTCCAATCACACAATCTAGATATATTAGCCGTGCGATTTATGTAAGGAAGGACGTACAAATCGTGCCCTTGCTCTGATCTTCGCTCGATGTGCCCGAGGAAGAGGATGACGGGACACAGAATGCATGGAGGTCTGTAAGGACCTGTTAGGGGAGAGTTTTTTAAGCGAAAGGAGAAGTTCAAACATATGAGCGTTGATGTTTCGATTAACTGATACGATGAACAAACCACAGGAAAGGTCATTTTGCGCACCAGCTTCATCCGGTCCCATTCTTTCCGCTCGAGCCAAAGCTTTGCCAGCTTCAGGTTCGCCTTGACAGAAAGCCTCTTTGAAAATATATTTACCCATCCAGTCGGTCAGCTCCCGAATGACAACATGGATCAACAGAATATAAAGATAAGGAATGATCGACTCCCACCTCATTCTTGCTCTCCTCAAGACTCTTTTTTGTGACTTCATAAAACTTCTCGAGTGTCTGAAGATTAGTCTGGACACCTTGTCCTTTTCCCTCACCACCAACATACTCTAAAATATTATTGATCGATTTTTCAGAATCTGCTCAGACGTCCACTGATTAGCATTCCTTTTCGGAAGACGGACAAAACATAACAAAGCGACGCGTACAGTTTCTGGTAACAGCCGACTTTGTGTATGCTAAAAGCTCAGTGTAAGTCTCCAGCGCGTCTTCTGGGCGATCGAGAGTGCAGTACAACAACTTTGTCATCTGCTTAAGCGCTTTGAATCCCCTATAATCCGCCAAGCCCAGACGATTTAGAAGAGTACATGGCCGTGAATGAGTGTTCTGTCTTCAGTCACTTTTGTTTATCTCTTTACGGTGATCAGAATATCATGACTCACCAATCTCCTTTCTCTTCTTCTTGCTCGACGATCTCTCTAAAAGTTGATAATGCCTCTTCTGGGTCATCCTCAACCTGACCTGGAGGAGGGGTTCAAGAGAAGGGTGAACCAAGCGATATCGCCTTGATCGTTTGTTAGAATGGGTGTTCCCTTTCACTTTTTGAACAACAACGTACCTTTGGCCTGGTAATACATGTTTTCCACATCAATATCCTCCTCGTCCTCGACATCATCATCGTCGTCGTCATAGTCAAGGTCATAATCCTTGTAGATAGGACGGAAAGATTACCAGAGGTCAAGACTCAGTATAAGTTTAGGAGAAGGGAACAAGAAGAGTTGTCCCATATGACTCTACTGACCTCATCAGCAGCATCCTGATGGTCGTGAAACACCGAACGAGATAGGTATGGTTAGGCGATACAAACATTACTCTAAATCAGGTCCAAGGAACGATGAAACTACTGACGTCCATCATGAAATCATCGTCCGACTGCCCGATTGGATGGGTCGATTGAAAGAGAAGAATAGTGTCAGCTCATGGCTGATACGACTTGTCCTATGTATTCCTTACTGACCATTGTGAGACTGAGTCCAGAGATCGGTAGGTTGAGCAGATGATATGTGAGTGTGTGTAGAGTGGAGATGGAGATCAAGGGATCGGATTGTGATCTAGTTGAATGATTAATGGATTGATCGATTCTGTAATCTTTCTTGATCTATGTAGTCTTTGTCTATTCTCTCCTAGTTTTTTATAGTCTATCATAGTGATCCCCCGTCTTAACGGCTACACCGTCTTGCATCCATTCCTGACTGTTCTTCTTCTTTTCTTCCTGATACTCTTTCGAAGTCATCACCTTTGATTCTTGTTCTAGTTATGCTCGACGTGCTTTTCTCCCTTTTGAGCATGATTTTCTTGTGTTTCCTGAGACTTTACCCTAATTAATGGTCTTTAGTCCAACAAATTTCTGACTCCTTCCTCTGATCTGTTCATCAGTCTTTGTACCATCAAAGACTCCTTTCATTCTACTTCACAGCTCAACCCAGTGTGCATATCAAATGGCGAATAACCCAATGGCATGTGCGCGTTGGTACAACGAATGAATGGACAAGTTCCCATGGTGTGGTGATGTGGGCGGTATATTTCGACACACATGACATATAGATGATTTTTTGATTTTCAAATATTTAATTAAGTCTTTTGTCAGTAAACTAATTTTTTGAAGATCCTCTCCAAAGAAAGATACTCGAACCAAGCAAAAGGTCGACCAGATCAATCCTCAAGACCACTCTCCCTTGCTCGGTATCAGTTCTATACGGAAAGAACAACCGTCTTGACCATGACTCATCCAAGCAGCACGCAAAAGAAATCCTCCAAAAAGCCCGCAAACGCCAAGGCATCCTCCTCGTCCTCTGGCTCGGATAGTGAGGATGTCACCATTCACTCTCCATTCACCTACCAGGCCACCCAAATGAAGCTTTCCGTCCCTCCGGCCTTCGTTGGCAATTTGAGAGGAGGTGTCGCCGAGATGTTGGATTCTTTGGTCATGAAGTCAGTCTTTTGTTTTGGATCTTTCTTCCTTTTTTCTTACATGGGAACGGCTCTCAGGTTGGCCATTCAGTGCGCGTTTTCCTAGGCTCTGTACTGATAATTTAGCCTCAATTGGCTCTTTTCCTTAGATATGTTCCCAAGCTTCAAGGTGTCCTTCTCTCACATTCAAATCTTCAATTCATGTCTCCCGTGTCGAACGTGTTAAACGACTGTCCATTCGCTATCAGTGATGTACAATTCGGAGCTATCATTTGGGCTCCCAAAACCGGACAGACTCTTGGTATGTTCTGATTTTCAAAGCTGGCTTTGGATTTCTCCATACTCATTCGTTCTCCTTGATCTCATGTTGTATTGTCTTTTTTGCTTTTTCAAAGAGGGCACTCACTCTATTTCGTCGCCGTCGCATATTTCGCTCCTGATTCACAAGACCTTCAACGTATCAATCCCGATGCATCACATCCCCTCGGATGAATACTATTTCGACCCATCGTTAGCCGACACGCCGCCCACTCCTGAGCCTGAACCGATCCTAGAAGAGACTGATGAGACTATGGCTGAGGGTGAGCAGGATGGACAGACGCAGGTCGAAGAAGATGTAGCGCAGGCGAAAGGAAAGGCAAAGGAGGTCATCCAGTTCTCGACAGGTCGATGGAGAAGTCGGGTGACTGGTAAGATTCTGGGTGAAGATGATGAAAAAGTCAAATTCACTGTCATCGAGTTAGTCTTATGTCCCCCAAAAAGAACACTATTTGCTTTATATTCATCGTTCTATACTCAGCTGACTTTGTGTGGTTCCACTTGATTTTTTCAGCTTGAACGTGTCGTCTCAAATCCTGTCTCTCACCGGCTCCCTCCTCCCAGAACCATTCTCCATCCCAATCAAGCCTTCCTCAACCGACCGTGCGGATTCGCCTTCTCATCTTACCAATGGCAACCTTGATTCTGCAGAGTACGACAACGACGATGACCTCTTCCCTCTTCCCTCTGCCTCCGTCTATGCCAACGACCCTGCCGCGCTCGAATCTGAAGAACAGGTTGCTGCCGTTGGAGAAGATGGATTGGAGAAGAAGTTGACGTGGAAGGAACAAGCCGCTAAGGCTGATGCTGAAGATCAAGCTTTCCGAATGGCTCGAGCCGAGAGGAAGCGAGCGAAGCAGGCCGCAAAGTTGGCAGCTACTCAGGAGAAGGAGGAGGAAGCTACTGAGGAGGGTAGAGCGGCCAAAAGGGCGAAGGTGGTCGAGGAAGGAAATGGTGAGCCGATCGAGGTTGCTGATGTGGCTGATGTGCCGAAAAGGTCGGCGGAGAAGAAAGTGAAGGTGGGAAGTCGGAAGAGCAAGAAGGCTGGCGCCGCGGTTGCTTAGTTGGGCTCGTCTCTATATGTTCTCTTCCTCTTTCTCTCTGTATAAATCTCCAACTAGGCACAGGACTCCATAATCATCACTTTGAGCGATAAACTGCATGGCTACGTATTCTTTCGAGGTCTATCAGAGCAGGATAGGCGATGTTGAATACGATGTCAAAATGTCAACAGAGTCGGCTTTGGGCGAAACGATTACATAAGCCGGGAGAACAGCCGACGTTCACCCTACGATCTCTCCTATAAGATGAACGGCTTGTAGTGTGGACAACCATCCTGTTTTGATTCATCCAGTGAGACAAGCACACAGTGCGCTTCAGGCCTTCTCTATGCCCATCTCATCAAATTCCTCTATCTGATGATAGCCTTCCTCTGATGGTTTCTGTTTCTCTCATCTGGTGTTATTTGGTTTGGTTTGGTTCAAGGACTTCCTCCTACCCGCAATGGTCAATCCGCCGCAATTAGACGATCATTCAGCCACTGTCTCTCCGACATCTTTATACATCTCCTCTGTGGGTCGACTCGAGTATCTCTGGACAAAAAGTGTCGACATTCTTGAAAGTTCTTCCAGCGAAAATCCAAATTCGGTTGAGAGCTTCAGAGGTCCGGATGTTAGTTTTATAGGTCGTGTACTGGACAGGATCAGTTGGATCTTGGAACGAAACATCTCACCTTGGTTCGTATGATCTTGTTTCTTTCATTGTCATGAAATTTAGTCTGACAGAACGCGACTATTCTTCTTTTCCGTTAAATACAGCCGGTTACATACAACAACCGTCGTGTCCAGATTAGTTTTCTCGATGCTTACCACGGAAATCTTGCTCAGACCAGGCAGGTTGATACCAGAGTCAGAGAGTCTGGAATATCGATCGGGTCTGAGATTCGAAGAGATACTTTGGCTTTGTCTTTCGATTGGAAACCTTGTTGAGGTATGATGACAGTCTTTCTTTTGCAAGCAATTCCCAACCATTCGCGCTGATAGCCTCCTCTGATCGATCCATCCTTCAGCTCCTCTTTCCTTCACCCAAACACCCCCGCTCACGTTCTCTGCTGCTTCCAACACTTTCTCTCTTTCTTATGCCCTTCGCAAGTCTTCGTATATACGCCTACCCGGTACTCACAATCTCTCTTCCCTTCCTCTTCTTTTCTCTCCTTACGCCTTCATCGCCTTCGTTCGCTCATGTGTTCCCAGACACATACTTACCATTCACGACCTACGCCTCCTCAGTGATCCGTCGATCATTCGGCCCAATGATCCTGCTTGCTCCACTGGGGCTGCTCGTATTCTTTGCGCTCGCATTGGGACTCAATGGAGATCTCTGGCGAATAGGTCTTGCCTTTGGTTTCTTCATCGTTTCCATATCTTCATCTGGATTCGGACCTGGTGAAACCCCCGCAGGTGAAGAACCAGGCTCGACTCCGACCCCGGCTGATCCAGGGATAGCACCGTTTGCTGTCCGACTGTGGCTTTCAATCACGTTAGTGGCGATTTTGTGGGTGATGTTAGTCGTCGGATGCGCTAGAGGAATGACTGCCGGCCAGTCCGGCAATCGATCATCTGCATCGTCAACGTCCTTCGCTGCGAATGGAAACGGGCACGTAGAGGGACAGGAAGCGGAAGAAGATCAATGGGTCAAAGAATGGGGAAAAGGGATCGGACTGGAGGCCAGAAGGATTCGAAAGCGAACGGTTCAAGACTGGTCACCTTCTTCACGATCTGAGCCGTCACTTCTTTTTGAATCCCGGTCAAGCTTTGAGGAGGAGGATGACGAACGAGCAGCACCGCTGGAAGAAACGCAAAGACAAGGCGTCCTAAAGATCAGGTTCCCGTCTCCTTTCAATGTCATCTTCTTCATCCTCTACAATATCCCCTCCTTCTTCCTTTCTGCCTTCTGTTTTATCAGTGCTTCGCAGCAAACTCGAGTGCGGCCTGTATTAGACAGCTGGGGACGATCATCAGAGAAGATGCTGGCGAAACTGTTAGGAGGTCTGGCATTCGGGTGGTGGGATGGAGCTATGTGGGTTTGGAGCAAATTAAGAAGAGGAGAAACGGAGAGTGCGAGAGGTGAGATCACATTGAGAGGAGATTGATACGATGTGTAAAGATGCCACGAAAATGTTCAGATTTATTTGGCAAAGCAGATTCTGTCAGTGAGCAGAGCATATCGCTATAGGAAACAGAATGCTACAAACAAATCACAGTAGGAGAATCCTAAACCAAATTGAGTAAGAGAGACACAACAAGGGAAGACGACCTTCCAAAAACGAGCTTGATCCTTTTGATCATGGCATTCATAATTTCCATTTTTCATACACGATCTATTCTTCAACTCGTGCCTCGGTCGACTACTGAGTGGGCTCGAACTGAACCTTTTCCTTTGCCTTTTCCTCCGGTACCCACTTCCACTCGTAGTCCCACCCATCCTTCCCAGGCGTCTCAGTGAACACCCTCATTTCTCGCGGGAACAAGCCTTCAACTTTCCCTTTCCCCTGCTCAACCCCATTCAGCAAGTTCTTGATATCCTTGTTCTCCGCCGGTCCAGCCTGTCCACTGGGCTTGTTTTCCTCCGAGGCTAACTCATAAAACGAAGGGTACGACACCCTTAACTCTTCGCAAGCGTTGAACATTGCGGCGTGTTTAGCTCGAAGAGACTGAACCTGACGTTCAGTGTTGGTCAGCCGATCGAGAAGAGCCGCTCGGGTGATCGTGTCGTGAACTTCAGGAGTCGGAGAGAGGTGAAGGATGTTTTGAATTCGGTCCAACCGAGGAATTGAGGAGGGACTCTCAGACACCGAGCCAGGGGGGTATAGGTCCTATATTCGACAGAAGAATGGGTATCATTTGCGAAAGGATACGTAGGACGAATAGGTGAGAAACCCAAAGACAAGTCAGCTTTTTTTTCTTTGTTCTTGAACTTCTTTAGGCATGGACAAGTTCTCTGATTTGATCAAGCTCAGACGTTGGTGTTCGATGTCTTCCAGCTCTCCATCGCTATATCCGCCAAAACAACAGAGGACATGATGTTTGTGCATCTGATCAAAGCCAAAGGTAAAAGACGAACCTTTTTCAGTAGGTCTGTAGCCGAATCTCCCGATGTATCGACCGGCGGTGGCTTCTTGCCTCCGGTCTTGACCGGCGCGGCGCTCTTCTTCTTGTCGGCCTTGAATCGCTGACTTCCAACTGCCGTTAGCGGGACGGAGCGGGAGAAGATCGCTCTAGAGGACGATCCAGCGGAGGGGAGTAGGAAAGACATGGTGAGGTGAGTGATAGTTACGACCAAGTAAGAAGGCGAAAGAGCCTTAGTAGATAATGGTTACAATTTGGGTTTCCCAGGTTGCACAGCTTTCTTGTGCGTCACGTGCCCAAGACGCGTAAACTCCGTCGCGTTACCGTCATTAACGCGTGTTTGCTGATTTTCTACATTGCCTTGTTCTCAGCCTCTTGTCGTTGTTCCTTCTCCCTCCGTACTTTCACTTGCGACCGTCTAGAAGATCAACCATACTGGACTTGCTTTAGATATATCAACATGGTTTCTCCTCCTCCACCTCCGCCTGCACCACTCGACCTCCCGGAACCATCCTCGTTTGAACAAAGATCGCTATATCGGCCTCATTCTAGAGTCGACCCTCCGTTTCACCCTCCGAGCAATTCTCTCGACTCGATTCCGACCGAGTCATCCTCCGCTGTGCTTTCATCCAGCTTCAACCAACCTGCTGCTCCCTTATCACCTATTGAGCGCTCGGAAACTCCTCCTCCCCCTCTTCGGAATTTGGCTAACAAGTTTGCAAACATGATCAACCTCAATACAGCAGTTCCCATATTTGGATCTTCTGCGGAAGGTCAGACCAGCACAACCCTTCCTCAGAGCGGCCCACGAGCCAGAGCACATGGTCGATCTCAATCGTTGGGATATTTCTTTGGAGCCTCCATTCAACCAGATCAAGAAACAGTTGGAGCTGGATCAACAGCAAATGCAAGTTCGAAGATCGTGGGAGCGTATGCTTTGCCTGATCTCGACGTTGGACCTGGACTTTCAGGAGAAGAAATTGAAAGATTAGCAAAGGAGGAGAGAGACTGGAGCAGAAGGGAGGCCGAGAAACTGATGAGAACGGACAAGAAGGATGACAACAGCCCCCCTAAGAGAGAACCTACTGCAGAGGGCAAGGGACCAAGGAGATTGACCGTTCGTACTTGACCATCTGCCTCTTTCTTCTTTCAAAGATCATCTCCGGACCAGTCGTTGACTCTTAGATCAAGCAACTTTGTATTAACTTCTGATACTAAAGTCCTCTAGAAGTATGCGGAATTTATCTCAGCATCAATCGACGAACCCATTACCCTCAGCACCCTCCACTGTCTTTCCCATGCCGAGTACAACATCGGCCTACTTGGTTCCCGACTCTTCGAACCCCTCAACGCTAGATATTCCGGGAACCCTTGCGCTGCTGGCCAAGCGTTTTGAAAAACTGGAAACCTGGAGCGTCGGACATGTCAAAGCATTGGAAGATCGAGTGGGAAGATTTGATCATCGGCTCGGCGCTCTGGAAGGTAAAGTAGGAAGAGAGGCTGATGAAGTAAGGAGATTGCGGAATGATTTTAGTGGATTGAGGAATGAACTGGAAAACAGGTTGGGAGAAACGGAACGCCGGTTCACAAGATCTCAAGAGACTCAACCAGCTCCTCGTTCCAGTTTTGATGTAGAACTTGCTGCATCTCATTCTCCTTACTATACAAGTTCGACCGGCTCGCTGCGTCGAACGGGATCGACCGCGTCGGCACGTTCAAGACCGTTACCCCCATCGCCTTGTCCTCCGCCTGAACAGTTTTTCCAACAGCACCAGCAGCAATATCAACAACCATTCCAATCTCAATCGGATAGTGTTCAACAGGGAATTCAATCTGCTCCATTTGCTGACGAATTCTCTTCATTCGACACTCACGACTTTGCCTCCGCATACAATCATTCTCCCTCTCCTCTACCACATCACAACGACCAGCAATCCTCCAACACGATCGATGCCGAGGAGCATGTCTCGGCCTCTCAGCATCTTCCAACACCTACACCCTCACCCTCTCCTCCGTCTGATCGACCAAGATCCCCAATAGTCCCTCCTCGGAAGAGGTATACATCCGCTCTGTCGAGTCGACCCCCTTCAGCTCAAGGAAATCATACAGTATCTGAAGATACTTACTCCGGTCTCGAAAATCTGGCAGACGATTTATCAGCATCCAGAGAGTCTTCTTCAAACTCGACATCTACTCTGGCCTCGTCGTCATCTGTAGGAATCCTCGGCCCGCGCGCTGCGTTAGGGGGAGCGAAAGCTGAGGGAAAATCGAAAACTGGATCTCACTCAGGAGTCAAATCAACGCAAGGGACGGGGCCAGAACAAAGCCAAGCGGACCAAAAAGAGGTGATTCTGGCGAGTAATGGGAAACGAGCAAAAGTTGGAGCGATCGTTGATTTCTGGGATAAAGGATCACGAAAGTAGACTTTCGACGACTCCGTAAAATATCATCCAAGATGGGATCCAAATGGAGCCTTTCTCTTTGCTTCCTCTTTTCTTTGTATCTGCAGTTATCCAGTTGTGTCTTATTCTTACTCAATGATTAATTGGACATTATGATCGATGTCGCTCTCATCATCTTTCAACTTTCTCTTGACCGGATGTATACGTTCGTGTTTGTATGTATATATTTTCATTTGTCACGAACGCTTCACGTTCTTCATGGACTATTTTTCTTTTTGATGTGATTACTTGATCATTGAAGAATTCTATCTGTACAGTAGACAATCTCAATGACAATCATATATACCTGATTCAAATTATCTTCAATGATTTCGACTCGCGCCTCAGCCACAGAGGATGCTGTCAAGCCATTGAATCATTTGCAGATCAAAAGTTCAAAATTTCACATGATGCAAGAGCAGAAGGTCTATCAGTTTCCGAAATTTATCGAGTCTATTTGAGCTCTACAGGAAGTTGTTCTCCGTTAAATCCTTGAATCAGATTTTCCACCGCTGTATAAAGCAAAAAAAGAGATATCCCGGGATATAGTAAGCAATCGCAACAGGTTTGAGAGAAATCACAAGTATATATTAGACTTCGTTTCAACGTACCTAGAAGAGACATTTCCCTCCTCGTCTCCGTCGTAGCTGATCCAATATGGGGCAGAATCACACATCTGCCCTTATCCAAGTTCACAAACAGAAAGAGTGAGTGTTCCGAGACAAGATGGATGTTTTATGGTCTCAACAAGGTAGAAAAAGAAGACAGACCGGGGCTCTTTGACTAGCGGATGATATAACCCAATGTTGGGCTCACCAGCGACGACATCGAGACCTGCACCGAGGATTCGACCTTCCCCGAGCGCTTTAGCCAGAGCATCCGAGTCTACCACCGAGCCCTGTACGTATAGAAAGAGAATGAATCAGCTCCCTATTGAAGTTTGGAATACAAGATGGAGCGTAGGATAGATAATAACAGAAAAAAGGTATACGAACTCGAGCGGCATTTACGATAACCGAGGTCGGCTTCATCAAAGAGAGGAACTTTTCATCGACCAAATTGGCCGTGGCGGGACCCTTTCAAAAGAGACGAAAGGCGTGAGACAAACAGTCGGGTTCAGTACGTGTATCTTTCTCTTCATTCGAGACAATCCTGGCGGACCTACTCCAGCGCAGAGAACAAAGAGAACGTCACCCCGCTTGGCTAGATCTTCCTTGGAGACCCATTCAAGTGTGATACCTAGTTCCTTTTCGATCTTCTTGTCCTCTTCGGTTCGATCATGTCTGCCAGAGTTTGAGTAGAGCACATGGGTGCTTACTCCAAAAGGAAGCATTCTTTTGAGAACACCAAGAGAAATTCTACCCAGACCAAGGAAGGCCAAAGTTTTTTGAGCGGGATGGGAACCACAGAGCATGTATCTACCAGTTCGAGATGACGCAGAGATCAGCTCATAACGTTGGAGTCTCGGTGAACAATGAGCAGAGGAAATCTTACGGTGCCCATCCCATTGAAGGCCACTAGAACGAGGCACAAAGTCAGTCTTTGATCCGTCATAGATTTCCAGTAAACCAAGACAAGGATTGAATATATATACCTTGCCTTCTTGAACGATTCGAGTAGCCTCCCCTCCTCGGCGCAGAGCCATCAGCGCTAGCATCACCGTCAAGTCGGCCACTGGCAACACACAAGAAACCCTTCTAGAGTCAGGTCGTTTGCTTCAAAAGTATATTGCAAAGAGACTACAGGACGGGAGATAGAAACCGACCAGCATCAGTTAACACATCCGGAGTGTAGCCGATTTTGATTCCTTTGGACTTGGCAGATTGAACAGCGATGTGATCGTAGCCAACCGAGCTGATAAACGGCGCAACAAGATAAGTCTTGGTTTATGACATACAAAGACAGAGAGCCTTAAAGACGGGCGCAGAGAGGAAGTGCACTTACTATGTTGAAAGTGCTTTCAATTCGGATCCGGCTACAGTATCCACATTTAGTAAGACATCCGAGAAAGCAAGCAATTAATCAACGTTCAACGAGAACAGGAAGGAGAGAATATTCCTCTGGCATGATAAAAACTGACCGGCATCCAAAAACTCGTCATCGATCTTGTCGCTTAGCATACAGAGAACGCCTTTGGCTCCCTTCACGTTCTCCAGCACCCAGCTTCTGTCTGCCGTTGAGTCATGAGGCCAAGCGACAATATCCGCTTTGGTGCGCGCTTGGAGGATGCCCATCGCTTCATCCGAAAGCTTTCGAGTGACTAGAATCTTATTAGACATGTTTCTATAAAAATTGCGGGAGTGTAACCCTGTACCACTGGAGATCTTTCTAACAAGAATAGTCTGTCGAATGAGAATGGATGGTAAGAAGAGAGAAGACATGATAAGACTGAAAGTGATTGAGAAGAGAACAGATTGGCAAATAAAGCGGGGTTGTCCAAGCGGGGGTAAGTAAGAGTCAAATTATGACTGTAACCATAGTTACGCCTGTCTTTTTGGTTAAGACCTTGATCGACAAACTATTTTATTCAATCCTGACCAACTGATTTTTAGCAAACATCTCGACCTTTACCCTCAGATTGACTCACCCGAATTGAGATCGATATGTACAAATCATGCTGACCTGCCGGAGAGGACAGAACTTACAGTGTATTATCAAGAGCAAATCCTGATTTACTTACCTGAAGTATGTCAACACAGAACATCAGAAGCCCTTCGGCCTCGTAGCCCGGTGTGAGTCCCACACTGATCTCCGGATCACATCGTTTAATTTGTGAGCAATGTCCGGACATCGTTCGATTTTGATCATATCTCCATCGCATTATATTACCGATCACTTACTAACACAGCACTGGATGAACGATGCTAGCCCGGGATAGCGACCGTTGAATCAGCAACTGGGTTGGCTGTTGGGCCATCGTTCCAAAACGCTCATCCATATAAAAAGATTGTACATCTGACCGTCACATATTGTTCAGCTCATTTTATCTTCCATCACTCATCTTGATCCTTCACTCATCAGCCGTCAAGCCTCACATCATACTAACTAACTATATCTCTACGATAGTGTCCGACACCACCGTATATCTCAGTCAGTCTTGTGCTCCTTGTTTGCTTCTCTTTCCGCCACGTGCTTACACTATCTTCGACGCCCCGCCTCTCCAGTCACCGGCGCCAACCGAGGGATGGGTCTCAGTATCGTCAAAGCACTCGCCAGCAACCCTGCCAAAGTCATCTTTGCCGGTGCTCGGACTCCTGCCAATTCGACTGCCCTCCACGAGCTCGCGAAGACCAGCCAGGCCAAGATCAACGTTATCGGCCTCGTGTCTGCCGACACGGAGAGCAACAAGAAGGCGGCTGAAGAGATCAAGAAGGCCGCCGGCAGAGTCGATGTCATCATCGCCAATGCGGGTGAGTCCATGGCGTTGTCTAGTCGACGGTATCATATTTTGAAACAGCTACTTCGATTGGACCTGGTAACTCAAACAATATTGTGTTAACATACCGAACATTTCCAGGTCTTGGTTCACCGGAAGGTGTAGTGCCTTTGCACGAGTCGGATCCTGCACAGTGGGTCGTCCACTACGAAGTCAATTTGATCGGACCTGTCGTGCTTTTCAAGGAGTTCCACTCCCTTCTCCGAGCCTCAGCCGTTGCACCCAAATTCGTCGTCGTCTCTTCAATCGCGGGATCTTTGGCACTGGCTTCTCAGTTCAACCTTCCCTTCGAAGCCTACAGCGCATCTCAAGCGGCGGTCAACTATGCGGCTATCAAGATCCATCTAGAGAACGAAGACTCCGGACTCATTGCGTTCCCTGTGCATCCAGGTCGGTTTCTTTATATGCGCGCGCGCTTCTCTAACTTGATGGAACAGGAGAACATGATTAACCTTGGAAGGGTTTTCTTCTTTCTTTTTTCTTCATCAGGAGCCGTCAAAACTGATATGACTCATGCGGCCTTCAAAAAAAAAATCCCAACGATGACGAGAATCCGTTCGTGGGTACAGCTATCAGCCCCGACGAAAGTGCGCAAGCGGTCCTCAAGGTTGTCAGCGAGGCTACTAGGGAATCTCATGGAGGAAAATTCTTGAGCTATGATGGCTCGATCGTGCCCTACTGATACATATGAAGGCCGGATGTATATCATTGAGGAGGTTGGGAGCACGCATGTGTGAATTCAGTTTTGTATACATAATGAAATATTCATTAAGATTCAAAGATTGAGCGGCATCTAGAAGCGAGGCTACTGATGCTCAAGTGGTTAGGGTTGTTGTTTGCCACTCACGTGATTTACTTCAAGAGCACAGCACGCCTTGGTCAACAACATCCGCACCTTGATGTTTGTCTGATCTACATCATCATCATCACACACACTCTCCATTGAGCTGCTCCTCTTTGAAGGTCTTGTTCTCTAAAGTTCCGTTTGCTTCTCTATACCAATAGGTAAAGGAGCTGCGTCGCAGATTCCGTGTCATCAATCAAAGTCATCTATCATCTTTGGTACACAAGATCATTCAACCTATTTGTCAACTTCACCTTGTGCCTTGCCCTCGACAATGTTACCCAGTCCGAAACGCGCAAAGCTAGGGGACTCTTTGACGGCAGATTCTCCTTCTTCCAGAAAAATTCCTCTTAGAACATATGATCTTAATTTCTCGGATGCGACACAAGAAGCAGGCGAGTCTGACGAAGATTCTGATGAGGACGGCGATGACTCTGACGAGAGTTCCTCGGACACCGCTGCCCCCAGCAACCGCATCAGTCGAAAGATGCCTTCGAGACAGCCTAGCACAACACCGAGTACACCAAGCTCACGTGTCAATACACCCTCTTCAACTCCGAGACGGACCCCTAGCCAAAAGACGCCGACAAAGATGAAACCGCTGGTTTCAACCGGGCCATTCGTTCGACAGATCCCCTCAGACGCTTACTTCAACTCAGTCGCCCGAACGACAAAGACTTCATCCAATGTGTTTTCTTCCTTGCTTCCCTCTCTCACTCAAAAGGAGTATTCAACTCTTCTGGTTTCATCTCCCGGTTATCATAAGAACGCAACTGAGATCGCCACCTTAGCGGACGATCAACATACTGCCCGATTCGATACTTGGCTTCTCGAGCTTTATGAGGGCTTCAACCTGCTCTTTTATGGGTTTGGCAGCAAACGTCAAACGTTGAACGAATTCGCAGAAACTAAGCTGAGCGAAGATGGGGATGTGATCGTACTGAACGGTTTGTTCCCTAAGATTGGTATTCGAGATTTATTGAACCGTATTGAGGACTTGATGCCTGAGGTCAAGTCTGTTATCTTGCCAACCTCCTCGGCAACGGCTTCTGGAACCTCGATAATGGCGGGAATCGAGCTTCTGGCCTGGAAGATTCACTATTACTATCACCCTCCTTCTGTGATACAGCCGGAGAGAGCTGAATTTTCCCTCTTCATCATCATACATTCATTCGATCTTTCGGTTCTTCTGCGCTCTGCTTCGTCTAAATCTATACTTGGGATCCTGGCCTCCTCTCCGCGGATCCACCTCTTGCTTTCGCTCGAACATATTCATTCACCCTTGCTTTTTTCGTCGACCGATCTATACTCTCGGCCTCCGACTGTCCATCGCGAACATGAAAGCGACAAATCCTCGGATCGCAGCACCACCTTCCCTGAAGAAGACATGATCGCTCCGTTGTCTCTTGGTAAAGGCAGTTTCAACTTCCTCTGGCATGATCTCACGACTCTCCAAGATTACGACCATGAAATATCGTTCCGAACGTCTTCAGCTCATCTACCAACTTCAGCCTCAAGTACCGCTGCGCTCACCGCGACTGAGGAAGGAGCAAGATTCATCCTGATCTCTGTGACAGATCCAGCTAGGCGGTTGTTCAAGTCACTCTGTCTTGCCATTCTTCGTTCGCTTGAGACCGGTGGGCTTGAGAGCACGGGTGGAGGGAGCATGTTGACAACACCTAGTTGGGCAATTGAGACCGAATTGTTCTTCAGGTCCTGTCAGGAGAAATGGATCGCAAGGGAAGAAACTAGATTTAAGGCACTGTTGGCTGAATTCAAAGACCATCGGTTGATTTTAGAATCTGGGGAATCTCCCGCCGCTTTAGGGAATGGGGAGGCTTCCAAAAAGGTCAACGGACACAACGTGACCGAGAGAGAAGAAGAGGAAGAGGCAGAGGAGGGGTACGAAGATGGGACAGAACACACAGCAGGAAGAGGGACGGGAAGAGGCAAGGCGAATGCGAGATGGCTTTGGATTCCTCTAGGAAAAGAAGCGATGTGTAGATTAGTGGATGAGTTGGCAGATGTACCTTGATATGGAATGTACATTTATATCTACGTTGCTAGGTCTATAACTTAGCATGCTTGCGTTATCGATTGGTTGCTCTATCTTGCGTTAAACAATATGGCAAGACTGAACAAGGCGTATGTCAGAGAGACACAGAATAGAAATTTGATAGCAATAGGAATTCACAGGTATATATGTATATGGTCTTGATTTTTCCTATTAACGCAGATCTCTCTTTCCACTAGGATGTTGATGGAGGAACAGATTTCTCTCAGGTAAGCCTTCTAGTTCTCATCAAGATGAAGGCGTCGTAGGTCCTTAGATAATGTTGGTTGTTCGCTACAATTGACCTTGTCCAAGAGCATGTGTGCTAGAAGAAAAACCCTACAGAATCTCTTCTAAGCCCGTTGTCTACATTACTCCCACCACGCCATCTGTATCGACTGACCGCTCGCTAACTGACCACTCTCGATACATCTCTGTTGCAATCACTTGGCGGAAACGTTTGATCAAACGTTTCTTTTCATGCTCATCATTTACTTATTGAGTATTGAGCGTTGAGCGTTGAGCGTTGACGGTATTCATGTGTACACATGCCTTCCACATTCCCTCGCCAAGACACCATGCTTTAAGCGACAGTCTGCCAAGCCACCGCTCTTCCGTCGCCAAGATGATCTGATCTACAAACCCTCTCTCGAATGTTCTTTCGTCCTGATAGAGATTAGAACCAAAACACGAAAGATATGCCTTCTCGAAAGAACGTGCCCCCTCAGTTGTCTCCCATCACAGCCATCATGTTCCCAACTTGCTTTTGCGAGAGATAGGCTTGGATGCCTGATCAAAAAGCGCCTAATCTCTGTTTGACAAGTAGCAGGGCTAAGCGAGAATGAAAACAAACTTGCTCATTCAAGCCGGCTTGAATGACTGACTGACCTCATGATCCAGTTTTACTCACCTCCTCTCGGTTATCGCGCTCAGTTGCGGTCGCAGAGTCCAAAATTCTTGGACCTCTTGATTTCTACTCACGGTCACGGCTATGCCTACCCAGTCCTTTTGTGTACTTACTATACATCCGGATGTAACGGATAGTTCTTTCCTCTCTGAGAAGCCTACAAGTTGAGAACGTTCGCCAAATCATGTTTCCACTTGGTGGTCTTCCGAAGGCCTCTCCTGAGCTAGTGACACCGATCACAATCATAAGTCTTAGACATAAATTCGAGAGCTCTACTCTCTCATACTTCAGTCCCCTTCTTCTTCCTCGCTGATTCTTCTAAAGAGCAGAGTACTCACTAAAGGAACTTTCCTGGACTCGTACCTTTCGAGTGATTCTTCTCTCCATCTCTTGAACTGTCCTGATCCTCTCCGTCAAATTCTTTATACTACGATGTGGCCGTTCAACCTATTTTCAAACTTCACCCGAACCGAGAGGGTGAACATCTTGAAGTATGCAGCTGGAATCATGTTTGTAAGCGAGGATACTACTTTGTTGTTAGGCTTACGAAATTCTATACTGACATCCCAAATTCTCATCTCTGCTGGCTTGTAGTACAAGTTTGCATTGGAATACTTCAGTAGGTTCACAGGAAGTTTGTTGCTGAAGGATGAATTTGCGCTTAACACTCTTCCCTTATATTACTGAAAGATGGATCTTTCATCACTATCGCCAACGAGCGATTTGTCGTGAACAAGTACACCAAGATTGCCATCTTGACTGGTTAGTTCAATTCATCTATTCCTCTTCTATTTCACCTGGCCATTGAATCTGATACCTCAACACCGGTTCGATATTGTTCAGGTATTAACTCTGCTATGCAGTGTATCGGGTCGATCCTTATCGCCCCTCTCATCAAACGGTTCCCTACTAGATCCGTCCTGGCATCAGCCGTGTTGACTTTCAGTCTGATTTCTACATTGCCCCTCATCTGCGACGCTGCCACTGGCGGACAGCTCAAGTTCCGAACCTCTAACAATAAGACAAAATATGGGACATGGAACCCAAATGGACTTTTCCCAATCTATATCATCAGTGGTGTCGCTTACGGCATGGTTGAGCTCATCCGGCGAGTCATTCCTCGAGACATTGTTGGAGGAGATGTGCAGAAGGTGAGTTCTTGTTTCTTGTCGCTCAAACTGTATGCGCCCTAGAAGATGAATAGTTTCTTCTCTCCTGTATTCAGCTCAAGCGAATGGACGCCGTCATTCATGTCCTTTATGAAGTCGCCGGGACGACCGGAGCGTTCACCTCTCCCTCTCTTATCACCAAGTTTGGTTACAACTACTCTGCCTTCCTGTCGCCCATCTTCTTCGCTTGTGCTGCGATAGTCTGGAGGACTGTGTCTGATGTAGCCAGCTTAGAGGAAGGCAAAAGGACAGCTACTCAACTCGAACAATTGGAGCGGGACGAGTTGAAGGCCAAGCAGACTTACATGCATTCTGCCTGGGTCGGAATTCGAAGTTTCGGAAAAGCTATCTACTTTGGCGCGCTACTCGTTACCCGAGACCGAAAGTACATATGGCTCATCCCTGGTTACTCGATAGCTCTCTACGGTCATCGATACCTCGAGAACGGGCTTGCGCCGATCTTTGCCAAGCAGGTCCTCGGAACGTCCTCTTGGTCCCAGATCATCGTCGGAGGATCCAACTTTGGTGAACTCTTGGGAGCGCTGTCCGTTCTTCTTACAGCGAATGTCATCCAAACGCCCATTCCATTCTTGAGATTGGACGCGCTGGCTTTGAACATTGTTTGGATCTTGCCATTCATCGCAGTGACTCGAGGTCGGGTTGGTGACGCATGGAAGGTGGCCGCGTGTTTCATCCCGATTTCTTACGGTTGGGCTGCCGGCGATGTCTCATTAGCAGCTTACATCCAGAGTTCCCTTGCAAAGCTCGAGAACGTCGATCCAGATGTTTCCGCTCTGGGTGCCGTTATGGCTTTCCTCTATGTGAGTTACATCGTGCTTTATGCCGTGCTCAGTTCGGTGCTCGGTAAATGGGTCGATCGGCAACTCGCTGCGAGAGTTTCTGCTAGGGAGATCCTCAAATATGTCGGAGGCGTTCAATTCACGGTTATCTGTGTCGTCGTGCTCATCGCGACGTTGATCCCCAAAGGAGCTTTAGCTCTCAATCCAGCTCTTATCGATGGAGTGAACATTGAAAATGAAGGTGCGAATCCTTCTCTTCTCTCGGCTATCTTTGATTTATACTCCCTGAATTTTGCGCTGAATTTGGCTGCCTTCTTTCTTAACAACCCTCCTCAGAAGGTGACACTGAGAGCGCCGATCACTCAGACAAGGATGAGAAGTATAGAAACGAAGACCTCAAGGGGTTTGATGTCTCAGGTAGCCCTACGCCACTCACGGCGCCCAAGGGATCTACTGGACTGTAATGCACACCTGTAGTGGGGCGCCATTTTCATAGATTATCAGCTTCCGTCTCAATCTGTATGTCCTTTGACTTGTTCCATCATACTCTTATCGTTTGCTTTCATTGTGTTTGGATTGCAGTTGTTATGACAGTTGTATAGCAAACCTTTGTGACGTTTGATCTTTGTACATTTTATATTTCTCTACATGTGCATGTCTATATTCTTTCCTTCTCTCTTTTTTGATTGTGAATGCTGTTCGAACCGATGTGTAATTAGTCCTAGGCCTCCCTTCAAACGTTCTTTCTGCGGCGTCAGGATCAAGAGGATGAAGAGAGTGAAAAGAGGGAATGATTCACATCAATCTATAATCTCGATCACCCCACCCATCCGATTATGCACTCTCGGCTTCTTCTCATCCCCATCCCTATTATCATCATCCTCAACTAAGATAACGTCCGTCCGCCCTTCTTCATCTTTGTCTTCTCCATCCGGATCAATGTACCGACCTTTCTTCCTCCCATTTGAGAATTCGATATCTTTGTCATCCTCCTCTCCTCCTTCTGCATCCGCTCCCGCTCGAGCTCGTGCTTGTGATTCGGCTAGAGCTTTACTCTCTGCAAGTGCCATAGCCAACTGCTCGTCTTCCTCGTCATCCAACACGAACCCTCTTTTCTTCCCATTGCCGTTCCCGTTGCTGTGTCCATTTGGCTGAGTGTGAGTTTGAATATGATTGTGGGAAGAACGGGCTGATCGTCTACCGGTACTGCTCCCACTCCCACTGGTACTGCTCCCTGGTCTTGAAGGATCGAGAGAGTGGGGTAACAGTCGAGAGCTTCTTCCTGACCGACGGAGATTCCTGTTCTGATCCTGGTCTGGAGTGTACGGCCGGCTTTCACCGTCAGAGTTGGAGTCAGAGTACCTTCCGTCTGCGTCTGGGTCGGCGTCGGAATCGTTCGCGGCGCGGGAGGGAGATTGAGCGAATTGATCGGTAGATGTACGAGACTGATCGTCCGATGAGCGATCGTCGATAAACTGTAGATTGTTTGGAGAAAGGACTGTCAGCGATGAGTGTTTCCAGACAGGGGTAAGGGGGACTTGCATCGTCGACATCACTAAGGAAGAAAAAAAAAACCGGACGGAGAACCAATAGGTTGGTAATATGAACCTGTCAGAAGTTTCCTCTCGAGAAGTGAGACGGGGAAGAAGAGAAAAAAGGAAGAGGAGAACAGGACGCACTTTCTATCAAACTCGGCATAACTAGGTCGATGAGCTTGTTGTCTGGTCCGAGTTCTGGTCGTCCGGTTAGCTGCTTGGGCTTGCATGATCGCTTGGGTCTCTAGTTTTCGTCGTGCTTTTTCTTGGCGCTTTTGTCAGTTTTAGAAAGGAAAAGAATGTATGTAATTTGTAAGCCAACTGATTGGCGGGAATCATGACGGAGGTAAGGGGAGGAGAGAAATGTAGAAAACAGAGAACACGGAGAATAAAAAAGCGGAGAGAGAAAGGAGAAGAAAAGAAACTATAGGGACAGCATACGGAGTAGCAAAAAAAAAAAAGAAGAAGCAGAAGAGAAAGCAGCAAAGGACTCACAGCGCGTTCTTTCTCAATCTTTGGCATATGCTCTTGTTCCAAGAACGTAGCCATCCAAAGTTCCTTCTCCCTTGCCTGTTCCTCCGCCTTTTTTCTGACCGCTTTTGTCTTTGCGTTACCTGTTTGTGCCGATTTATCAGCTGAAGGTTCGGCTCGTAGTTGATTTATCACGCTTTCGAGCTCGATTTGAGTGGACGAGATTGGAACAAGAGGACAAGATTTTTTGAACGGGTTGGACGAGGTATATACCCGAGGTGAATCGTCGAACAACCAGTATCGTTTTTTGGATCTATCTATTCCTAACGGTTCGACAACTGAAAGCCAGAATTTAAGCAACCCCAGATTGTTTTGATGAGAGCACAACGGATGATGAGTTACTGCGAGAAGAAGAAGAATGAAAAAGGGGGAAAGAAGGAAGATGAACGAAACTGAGAGGATTGGTGTCCTTGTGAAAGTCCGTTTGTCTCTGGCTGACAACTTTGTAGTGCAGGTTGATGGTGTCCCTGACCGAAGGCGCCAGGTATAGCTGCCAATCTACCAGTTGTCTTAACAATTTTAACTGCGAGGTGGGGAAGTGCGGTACGACGAGACTCATCGTTTGCGGTCAGTTCTGGGTACTCTCGTACATCCTAGCATGTTTCACCGCGCTTTGTATGCTTCCAGAGAGTGAGTATCACGAAAGAAGGATACGGACCTTTCCTTTCCAACCCAGAGACCAGACTCTAGAACCGACCGCATCCTCTCCTCCTTTAGCACCTTCTGAGACTTCGCCTTCTGCTCGGTTCAGCCTAAAGAGAGCCCTGAGCGGGTTCAGCCCTTTGCGCCATTCGTCTTCTTCCGCTTGTGTAGGAAGCGGAGCACGTGGTGGATCGTGGTGAGACAGGTAGGCGGGGTGGTAGAGGGATTGTCGATCCAGTTTTAGGTAGTTATCGATTGCTGTAAAAGAGAAAAGGAGCGAAGAGTTGGATAGAAAAATAGATAGAAGTATAGGTGGGATGAAAGATGACAAGGAGAGATTGAATGTGTGATCAAGATAACGTCAGTTAAAGTAGAGGCATACATTCGAGACAAAATCAACAAAGAGGATGATTACTTACTCCGAACAAGATATCGGGGAACGGTCTGAAAGCTAGTTGAGTCGGAACGCCGATGACCAGCCAACGGGTCGAAAGTCAGAGATAAGAGAAAGTATGGAATGATATATATGATCAGGAAGACGAGGACAGACTTTATATTTCGGTCGGTTACCGTTGGGTTCAAGCACTGAAGAAACTTCTGGAAAGCATACGAGAGTGAGTCGGATTGGCCATCGTTATGAAGGGCTTGTTCAAGGCTGGAACGGAAAAGTAAGAAGAGGAAGCGAAAGAGATAAAACGAGTAGATGAAAGTCGTTAAGTGGGGACCACACACGAGGTCAGCTTGGGATATACGTCTGACGATGAAGAAGCAATGGCGAAGACAAACTCCATCGCGGTCCCCAAACCGTTTTTACCGATCATGTTTGGGTGGAACTTTGCTATAAAGGCCCAAATGAAGCTGAGGGCGCCATCAAGTTCGACCGATAGACATATGGAGATCAGGAAAGAAATTCGACAAAAGGACATAGTCAAACAAAGGAGTTATCCAGGAGGATACGATCGAACGCATATAGACACGCGACAGGAAACAATTCAGTAGAAGCGAAGGTTAGCAAAGTAAGAACGTTTTGAGAGAAAAATCCAAATCAGACCAGCCATGAGTCTTTTTCGAGAGGTTCTGGGGGAACTGATATGATCGAGACCAGACACAAAGTGGAAGCTCACCCAGTCTGCCAGTCATGAGCGGCATCGACCGGCTCGTTCGCTACCTGTTTAACAAGAGCCGGCGCTGATGCCGAGCCTGATGCTATGGCGGAAGGTCTGTTCGGAGAAAGCTCTCTGTTCGGGCCTGACTGAGATGTCGAAGCCATGGGTCCAGATATTGAGAGAACGAATGTGGGTGCGATGCGTGCTATGCCTTACGTATGCTCTACCCGAGATGAACCGATGATAGCGAGCGTGTAAAGAGAAAAGGTGAGAAAGAGTTGAATGAAATCCTCGGCGCTAGCGAAATCAACCGAGAGCGCGAGAAGGCGTGGGGACCGATCGCCCGACGCGTCTGATTACGCGTCGAGGGTCGCGTGGCACGCGTCGATGGTTACGCGTCAAGTGATAGTTTGCTTAGTCATCTGGTATGATCACGCGGGTAACTGTTCAACACTACACTTTACTCTATTGAGTCTATAGAGAGCCTACTACAAAACGTGTGGTTCGTTTTGTAATGTTTTCTGTAATCACCGTTCTAGTCGAGCCATTAGAGAGGCTTGTAGTCATTTGCCTGAACACGTTCGAGGCCCGTTTTGTAGTCGATCTATAGACAATGTACTACACCGTGGTGTAGTGATCTGTATAGTAGATCCCCGACAACCTGGCTTACGTAATCAACCCCCCCGCCCAGGGCTTTTGCTGTCGACCCGTTTCCTTCTGTTTTGCTCACATCTCCATCAGCAAACACACCCGTCTACACTCATCTCTCATCCACGTCTCATCAGCCAACATGGACAGCGATCAACTCTTTCACATCAAGCATCTCTTCCACCAGGGTAACTTTAACCAGTGTACGTTCTTTGTTCCGTGGTCCAGGCCGTCATGCAGTCATGCCATCTCTCTTTTCTCCTCATCTCGGGCTCACAGACGCTCCTCGGTCAATTCATAGGCATCACTACCGGCACGCCTCTCATCGAGTCCGGTCCCGACTCTACTTCTGTAGCTCTCTATGTCGCCCGTTCACACCTAGCCCTTCTCCCTCCCGCAACGGATGCTGCGATCGACATCCTGTCTCGATCACCAGACCCTGAGGCCCCGGAAATCAAGGCATTCTCTTTCCTGGCATCATACATTCAAGATCCCCAAGAAGAACCTCTTGACGGACTTCGAGACCTCCTAATCGAGCTAGAGGATGGCGAACAGGAAGAGTCGACCGATAACGCCGTCCGAGTTGCTGCCGGTACTGCCTTTTTCAGAGCGGCTGAGAAGGAAGAGGCCGTCGACGCTCTCAACGCTCACAAGGACTCTTTGGAGTGGTGAGTTTGTTTGTATCGGTTCCTTTCTCGTCTATTTGAAATCTGACGAAATTATCAATACAGCTCCGCACTTTTGGTTCAGATCTACCTCTCAATCGACAGGCTCGATCTCGCAAAGCGAGCGTACGAGCACGCCAAGGCCTTTGGTGAGGACTCCCAGCTTGTTCAGCTGATGGATTCCTGGATCACTCTTCGTTCGGTCAGTCTAGACTCGAGTGTCATGTTCGACATTCTATTGCTCATTGATCTTCATTTTTACACCATTTCATTTTCGTCTCCTTACACATAATAGCAAGGCCCAACTCTCCAACAAGCCTATTACTTCTACGACGAGACTCTTCTTGCGCCCACCGGCCGAACCGCTCCCATTCTTGCTGCCCATGGAGCGGCCCATCATCTACTTGGACACAAAGAAGAAGCAGAGGGTGACGTTAATGCAGCGCTCGAGGTCGCAAACGAACAAACTGGAGAAGCAGGAGCAATCGCTACTGCTGCTGGTGTACTAGGCACCCAGGCTGTACTTGAGTAAGTTTTCTCATCCCCTCCTTTGACATCACTGATAGACAACTAACCCCATTTTCAATAAATCAAAATTTCCTTCCTCGTAGCCAGCTCAAATCAGTCTATCCATCACATCCTCTTGTGCTCGACCTGGCCGCCAAGGATCTTGCTTTCGATGAGGCTGCTGCCAAGTTTGCTGTTTTCGTCTAGAGTTCATGAGGGATCAATAATAAAAAAAGGGAGCCTTCCTGAACAGAGAAAGATCATCTTTTCCCCTCTTCCCTTTCTTCCTTGGACCTTGACAACATTATCTACACCACTATCATATATGTCAAAAACAATCCCCCAAATCTTTGTCCCTCCCGCTCTGCGAGTATCTTTCGTCTGGCATCTTTCCGGTCACATTGTTTCGCCCAATCGAGTTTCAACCTTATATTCCCCTTGATAGAGCACTTTACATGAATTGCACATTCCACATTCTAGGCGTATCTAAAGAGTTTATATTACCGATGTTTGATTAGAGGTCTAAAGACATAAACAAGCAAATCAGACGCCGTAAGCAGCACCAAAAACAGCTGTTTATAGAACCATCCACAAAGCAAAGAACGAAGAAGATTTCAAAGTGAAAAACGAAATTAGATGAGCAGTAGTGATAATGATGATGATGATAGTGAACACATCAACAATGATCTCGAATTTAGAAGATTTCACGAAGAAAGAGAGGATGAAATAGAACGCTACGCGAGTTCTCCTCTGATTCGAAGGATGTCTGACCGGGTGAGCTGGGCTTGATCGCACACTGTTTCAGCATTATCATCAGTAACAGGAAAAAAAAAACACATATCGGTCAGGTCACCTTTTCGTCCGTCGCCTCAGAACCGAGTAACAAGGGAAGAACATACTGCTTCTGAAGATGGAATTCTCCCGATCAAACAACTCAATGGGCGATGCGAACTCTGCGACTTTTCCAGCATCCATTACTGAACGGATGAACAGCATCGTCGGTCGAAAGCGCACAGCGAGATGACGTAAAATAAGTTTCCTACTTTTGTTTCTGTATTTCCAAAATGAATAAATAGGAAGATAACAGTCTTACTAAGGATTCGGTCACTGTTCGCGGTTATCAACGTCAAACAAAATTGTGGAAATAATATAGAGCGGCCAGTAAGCAACTGGCCTGTGCTTGATGTTCTTCAAATTCCTTATTCAGCTACTGAACCAAACTTACTAGAACGCGACTGTCGCCAATCTACAAGGGGGATGAGACAGGTCAAAACGTCGGTGAGAAGCTCCAGGGACGAACAAAGTAAGACGAGGAGTACCTACCGATGAGCAATTGAGATGATTGTCTTATTCTTGAATTCATTCTTTCGGTAGTGTATGTTTTAGATTTGGTGTCAGTCGAATTATTGCGTTCACAAGATGGCTCGACTCGACGAAAGAAGAAAATGGAGAGATGGACCAACCCTGATGGTGTCCTGAATACTGGCGTCTGATGAACAGGACCGGACAGCAAAGCAGATGAAAACGTCATTTATCAGTCATTCGTCGAAAAGACAATGGAGGGAACATACCAGTCTCCATATCGACGGAGGAAGTGGCCTCATCAAGGATCACGATTCTGTTACAATAGTCGGTCAGCTCGGAATTCCACAATAAGATCAACAGATTACCCAAAACAACATCTACCTTGGGTCTCGGACGACCACCCGGGCAAGCGCTACGAGCTGTCGTTCACCTGCACTGAAATTTGCCCCATCATCCTACAGCCATTGGCGATGGCAGCGGCGATGAAGATGAGCGCACATATCGATTGAACAATAGGCTAATGCTATACCGCCAAAACATATAGACAACAAATATCAAGTGAAAACTCACCTGAACCATCGCACCCAGCTTGAATTTCTCCAGTCGCGCCTGTACCTCTGGCGAAGCGTCTGGATCGGCCAGCAGATGGGTACGCTTGCTGCAAGTACAGATACAAGATGACGCACAAGACAATTAGCTTAGGCCGTTACGACAACAGAGACAAACCTACACAAGCCAGTTCAGACCTACAGCGCAGAAAGCAGCTGCTCAGGAGTACATGTTCCGTCAGGATCCAAATTCGACGCGATAGTCCCGTTCCACAGGAGTGGATCCTGTTCACAACCAGCAGCCGCACACATTGGTTAGTCCAGCACTTCATTCACTTACATACACCTGACCAAACTCACTTGCGGCACAATTCCTAACTTCCGCCGGATCGGGTCCAGTCCAATTGATCGCAAGTTCACGCCATCCACCTCGATTGATCCCTCAGTCAGCTCAACAATTCGGAAAAGCGCTTGAAGGAGACTCGACTGATAGATGAAATGAAAAAGAATTGGTAGATGGTCGGTATGTGTAGTTGCGTTAGATCATAAGATCGCTTTGCTTGATCATAGCTTACTTTTCCTGCCCCGGTCCGACCAACAACACTGTAACGAACGACAATGATCACACCAGAGAATAAATGACTTGTCAGTGTGTTAGTCCCAGTGCCTTATTCATTGGCCGTCATCCGTCACTTCTGCCTGCTTCCGATGCCACTTGCATAACACTCACACTTACCCTATCTTTTCACCAGCACCGATGCTGAATGACAAGCCTTTAAGCACGGCAGGAAGATCCTCTCGATACTTCAGCACTACATTTCGAAGCATAATTTCTCCTGCAGATGGCCAATCTTGTGCAGGATCGTCAGCCGTCGACTTGGCCGCCTCAGATGGTAGTTCAGCGTAATACGCAACTCGCTCAGCTGTGTTCATGTCCTGTTCGACTGAACAACGTTTTCCGAACGCAATAGCCAAACACAGCCAAGCAAAGTCAGTTAGATGGTCACGACATAGATAAGGAAGACATAACACCTTGAGCAAAGATGCTATTTGAAATAAAAACCACAAATGTTTGGGAGTAAGGAACATGCAACCACTGATTCCCTCAAACAGCTCAAGTTAGGAGGAGATAGGACTGACTTGATAATCTGAGCAAAGATCTGCGTAAGAGCAAGAGCATATGTAAGAACGACGCCAAGTTTGGCAGGAGACTGTTGTCGATTGGGGGCAAAGATACAATGGACGCTTCAATCTTCTTGGGGTTCACAATATGATGTCTATAATCAATTAGTGTGATGTCGTACCACAGTATTTCTGAATCCGACTCCGAAGAATGAGATAGCAAGAACCAGCAAGTTTCCAAGCGCCTCTAGTCGGATACCAAGCCATCTGTCGAGAATAAAACAGGAACAGCCAAGAGATCGTTAAGGATGTTCTACTATTCCCGGAATGAGTTACGATATATTGCGTACCTCTGAAGTGAAATCATGATGAAGTAGCATTTGTTTTGGACGTCAACCGCGTTCTCGGTTCGAGTAATGAATCGTTGTTCTGCGCCATAAGCTCGAATGGAAGACATTCTGTTCGTGTTGGGCAAGATAGATAATCAGAACTCTGTTATCTATGTACACAAGTCAATACAAGGTAAACAAACCCTCCGAGACTTTCTGTGAACAGAAAATAACAGCGTTCGGTGCGCATGTTGTTAAAATTTTTTGAAAGCCTCGGATCAGTACAATCTCTCTGCTATTGCTTTTCGAAATATCACGAAAACCTACCGCCAAACTGAGCATATATGGTGGATCGCATGATGGAATCAATACGCTTTGCCTCTCGAGATGACGCTCGGTAGAATGTGGCCACGAAGTAGTACATCAAGAACAACGGGATGAATATAAGTCCCAGATAAGGAAAAGCTATCCAAAGACCCAACGACAGCATCAAAAGATATCGGTGATCGTCCAAAACCATCGCGTCTCAAAATTAGAAGAAGGTTGCGTACCGTAAAAGACAAGAGCAACAGTTCCGAAGACGTTCAGACTCATAGTCAAAAATGTGTTCCTACCAAACAATAAATCGATGAGAATAGAGTAAGACAACCAGCGGTAACTCAACCCCTGGAACTGTTATCGAACTCCTGATATATCTTCGTTCAATTTCAATCCAAATCTTGTACCTACCACTGCATAGGCAACTGATCATCTAACGTGGTGATATCTTTAGACAGCCTACTGATAATCCGCCCGACCTAACAGATGTTGACCATTATCAATATCATCAATCGAAACAAACTGGGTTTATGGTATCAGATTCATTCTGCATCACGTACCGGAGTCGCGTCAAACCATGAGACTGGGGTACCCATGACACCCGCGTAGGCAGCATTGAACAAGTTGTAGCTCGCATTGATTGTTGAAAGATACCTTGAGTTTTCAGAAATGATGCAAATCAGTTGGAAAACAATTAGTTGTAGAATTAAATCAATACTTCAACTGAAATACTAACACCATGAGCGATCCGATAACTTAGATTAAATTGAGTCAAGATTAGTTTTGGTATCAATACGAATGAAGAAGGTATTGCAGAACTTACAGGTCAACACAGAGTAGGCTAAACCGAGCTGAGAGGACAAGAGCGATACAGTATATTAGCTCTAGAAATATCTTCCATGACGAGGTATCCAAATATGTCAGATTGATAGAAAGAACAGGACACACCCCAGCATAAAGTCCCATGTCTAATAAAAGAAAAGAGGCATTGGAAGAAATTGAGAGAAGGGACAGATTGTCCAGAGTGAAGGTAAGTGCAAATGAGCAAACTATACCAAACAACGAAGTTCGACGCACATTGACTTTGGGTCCACCCATCTATAGAGTTTTCAGACCATTTGCCCAAGAAAATGGTATTACCAACGTTGGCAGCCTGATGATATAAAGTGATGTGCATTGAGGAGAGAACATTCATGGAAGTTTTTAGAACATACAGAGATTCAAATTTACTTGAGCAAGAACAAAGCATCCTAAGACTAAGTTGACATTTGAAACAACAGACCGACATATGGGATATAAGCCTTCTCAATGCTTACTGTCGAGAACTCGATCGAACTAGATTGGCAGAAGCGACTCACAGATGGGCGCGAGCCGATATGATCCCATGCTTCGAACGTATCGAGCATAGACAGACAAAGATACTGCTCCAACTTCTCGCTCCTCCTTCATAGTCAGCAACGCCCCCGGATCTTGCGCCTTTGTCTGCTCGGCAGCTGTGCCTTCGTTCGTCCTATCAGATCCTAGCTTGTTTGCCTGCTCAGCCAGCTGCTCTCGCTCGGCCGCCTGCTCGACTTCAATGCCGACTGTCTTGAGCTCGACATCCTCCCGAGTCTCAATTGCGTCGTACTCAGCATCCGCGCCATCGTGACTCGACTGAGACACATGCTCGGCCAATAGCTTTGCTAGTACACCATTGGCAGCGAGAAGCTCTTCATACGTGCCCTTTTCTGCAATTTTTCCATCCACCATCTATCATATTGACGTATTGACACAAATATTTGATGAATACATCGATTAAAAACATATCAGAATATGAAGTAAATGTTTATGGCATCAGTAATTCCCTATAATATGCAATATTATACATGGCCTACGCAGTGCACTCATCGCACTCACTGTAATGATCAGATCCGCCTTCGGCAGAACCTCAAGATGGTGCGTGATCAAAACCCGAGTTTTATTCCGGAGCGGTCCGCTGACCAGACCTTCGACGAGCGTCTTGCTCACATGTGCGTCAACTGCAGAGTACGATCATATGGAATACCAATGCAAGGTTGAAAAGGCGAATGAGAACGCTAGACAGTACGTGGCATCTATGACTGACACGACTTCCGACCAAGGAACAAGCACAATCCTGTTGATACACATACCGGCTGAGAGCTACATCACCAGAGTGATGACCGGAAAAACATAGCAGATCCAAGCGAGCTCAGTCGTGAGCTCACACGCATTATCCTCTGTTGTGAGACGACCATTATGAAAGAGAAGGATTAGGTGCTTACTGGATCGTCAAACAAATTGATCTCATTACCACAGTAAACTGCGCGCGCCAAACACACTCGAGCCTACGAGATAGTAGCAATAGTAGTGTTGAAAGTAGAAGCGATGACGTGCATTAGACGAAACAAGCCGATATCACTCATACTTTATGGGTCTTAGCTATAGCATATGATCAACTGCGTCTTACCTTCTGACCACCTGATAAGTTGATTCCTTTTTCTATTTGAGATAAAACAGCATATGCCCGACTCATGACATGCGTCAGCTCGCTATAACTTGCTATGCTGCCCTATATATCAACTACACAGCCGTCGCGATATCAGATATCATATAGCGCTCTCACCTCCGATCTCGGTATATATCCCATGGGTCAGCATAGCGATGTCACTCTCCACTATATAGCCATTCAGTGTCACAAACATAAGAGTCGCGGATAAACGATGAGGTGATGCCCGATCGACCATGCCAGTCAATTTACCCAGCATGTTCACAAGCTCATGCAGGCTATAAGAAGTGGCACTTACATGCACATGCTTTGATGGTAGCAGTAAACCGTTCATCGTCCATTTCGGAGCCGAAGAGGATGTTCTCCTTTAGCGTTGCGTTCCTGAAAAGATATGGCAGATCAGAGCAGGAGAGTGTCAGATACAATGATATAGTTAACAACTGATCAAATTTCGAGCACTTTTGCCCCCAGCATGCTCATATGCATGTCTTTGCGGGCCACACCCAAGGTTCAAGTTGCATTGGTAGGTCATACCGGAAAGCAGACAAATCTAATGATGATTTGTTTGCAATTCTACGTGCAGCTGAAAAACACAGAGACCCAAAAACTCTCAAGATGAATGATATATCTAACCAAGCACTTACATAATCCATGGGGTTTGTGGGACTGAACATCGTTTTTTTGTTTGCGAAAAGCCACAAAGAAACAAGAAGAAGAAGCGCACCTAATCAGTCGACGTCACTCACCTCCGAATGTGCGTGTTAAGAAAAATTTGGAAACAGTAAACCTACAATATGCAGATGATCCTCCCAGATACTATTTTCATGCAGACAGACGAGAAAATCCACAAATCGGCACAAAAATAGACAAATAGATTCACAGGAGATATGAAACAGCATGCGTTAGTCATAACGTATCCAACAATACCTTATACGAGCACACAAGCACACAAGAAGACAATCACACCCCCACTCACCGCTGTTCCGGATACCATTTTCATTTCGCCAAGCAAAGCTTGTATCAGGCTGGATTTTCCTGATCCAATCCTACCACAGACGACGACAAAGCTGCCTCTAGGAATATCTAGGTCAATATCCTTCAGCGCAAATGGCGTGGCAGACTCTTGACCCTTCGAATCCTGCCCATCTGTGACTGCTAGCTTCTCTTTGTCTTGGTTTTTGTTGCTGCTTTGGTCTTTACTGACTACGTCACTCTCTCTTCCGGCACCTGAGTTCTCGACGGTCTCCCAAGAATAGTTCCCATGAGAAGAGATAGCCTGGAAAAATTGATTTTTTATTATGACAAGATATGGGTCAGCGGTGATGAGTTTATGCTGCATAGGACGAGATATAGAATTTGCGCGACCACCAATTCCAACCGGCCCTCCGTCATATTAAAAATAATTACTCACATATTCCGCATTTAAGATGACAGGAACCGGATTATCGATCTCTCCCCCTAGAAGACACTTTGATATACGACCGAGACCCACATATGCATCTGACATCGCCTGGATAGCAAGGGGCAAAATCAGAAGCGGTGCTCGGATGTTATTAAACGCTTGAAGGGCGGAAAAGATGACTGCAGCATTGAGCTCATGGCCGGAAAGCGAATAGGTGATCTGTGTCAAGCCGAATGATATGGTTTTCATCTGTCAGTGATAAATTTGATGAATTGTCTGTTTCAGCTTGTCACTTACAAAGGACATGACAGCCGCGAAAACGGGGATAAATGCCATCACAGAGGTCATCAAAGCTAGCGATACACATTGAGCAAAATCAATCGAGTTGGACCCATTTTTATCAGGTCAAGCGTATTTTTCGCTTGATCTTGTAAATCTAAACGTACCTCGCATCACAGAGTTTTTCCTTAGCTCTTTCAACTCTTCCCTACGATAACTTGAGACTCGACTGCCAAAGTACTCTTCGTACGCCATAAATTTTATGACCCGGATACCATTAAGAATTTCTTGGAGCAATCTCACTCGCTTGTCTACGGTTTTCATTTGTGTTTGTCGGGTCCCAATTAGTCGGGCGAACAACCAAGTTTGGAAAGGGACACCGATGACAAGGACGGCGAGCCCAACCAAAGCAGAGTATCCTATGAGGTGAATCAAAATACCAACCCTGTAACACAACATATATTTTCGCGAATTTAGACAATAGCAATGTCTAATATAGAAGAAAGGAAGACGTGAGAAAAGACAAACACACCCAATCAAGATTTGGGCAGGTTGAAGGTACAAATCATGAGAAAGCAGAGCTGCATAATCCATGAAGGATGCGTCGGCCGAGATATGTGTAGTTAGCTTTCCGTTTGTATGGATGATCCTCGCTTCACCAGAAAGTCGGATGGATTTCTTCGAGATGACAGAGATCAATGCGGCACGGAGCATGAACCTGAAAAAGAGTCACCGCTCAGAAAGATGCTTTGAGCCTGGATTTGGTATAGAATATGAGAGCTTACCCGGTGATCAGACCTCTTTGCAAAAACAAATTGACAAATATACTCGCACCCTGCTGCATAGCCCAAAGACCAATACCCAGTCCAATCCCGTAGCCAACAGATCTTGGCGTAGGCAGATCCTGACCGGGTTCTCGATGCGCGTAGTTGTAAGAGGTAGTTATATAATTCAAAATTAATTGTGACACCAAAGGACCAGTCGTTAGCAAAGCAACTGCACAGACTCCGATCATTCCTCCGATCCAGAATCTGCTCTCCAAGTCGAGAAATATGAACAAGGAGTCATTAGTAGTGCAATATATCCCAAACATGCCGACGATAATCGAGATATACGTACCTCCAAAAGACCGTTTTCTGCAAGGCTAACAACAGGCTCTGGTCGTACACAATTTCATCTTCGGTGACCTTTGGGGGATGCATTGGTTCTTTGCTTCTCTTCTCATCCTTTGCGTCCTGTTTCGTCTTAGTTGCCTTGTTCTTGATGATTTCCTGAGTGGGCTCATGATCTTGAGCCTCAAGATTTTCAAGCTCTATACCAGAAAGCTTCTCGTCACCCTCAGATCCTTGAGCTAAGCCGGAGAGTTTGGGCCGTAGATGCATAGGTCGCCGACTTGGAGGAACACGGTCGTAGAAATTTTTCTCGAGCGCAATCGCTAGTCGAGTGGCCTTGTACTCATCAGTGAGCTCCCTGAAAACCAATTTATTTATCGAACGCGTCATTTCACTGGTCTGATGGACAATCAGATACAATCAGTTTGATTGACATACCAGAAATCGTCGAGCTCAAGCTGCCATCATGTTGACAAATCATAGGTCAAGTAAGGGATGGACCATTGCTTTTGAAATCAACAGAAACTCTTTGCAACTCACAGGTCTAGAATAGCCAACCTATCAATAAGGTCAAACAACACAATAGTTTCAGCGATGGGTATTCATGCCGTTGTAAAATACCACGCGACTAACTCTCAGCATCGGGGAGATCCAAGAGAACAGGAGGTATGACACAAAGTTCACTCTTTCTTCTGGAATCTCCTTGCCACCTCCGTATCCTGCTGGACGAGGTCTGATCTTGAATCCCATGAACGTTGGAGCTGGAAGCTGATCTGAAGATTTGCCCGCTTCTGCGTCTTCCGCGTCGAATGAAGCATTTCGAACCGATGCCTTCTTGACCGACATCGATGACAGAAATGAAGAAGAATGACCTTGTCTCTACAAAACTTGATAAATGTCGATATAGTGAAAGAATCAGAAGTCTTTTTACGACTGATGCAGTTGTTAGAACAAGGTGATTCCTATAAATTTTGCCTACTTTGGAGAATCAGATATGAGTGATGAGTTTGTCGGGCATTCTCCGGTTTGTCAATCAGATAAAAGTTGCCCAGACACTTGAAATACTCTCATGCTCGCACCGCCCAGTGGTGACCCTGTGAGTCAAATAAGTGGAGATCGCCGCATTTTTCCGTGCTACTTGACAATCGTCATTCTTTCTTTGACTAAATTTGATAGACATTCTCAATGCTGTTTTCAATTTATGAATGAACTATGTATCAGAAGACAGTTTATAGGAATCGAATGTAACATCATGCATCTTGCTCGCTCCTCTCCGGCGATGGCGACCCTCGACTGTCTGGCCCCAATTCTACGTTCTTGATCCAGGCTCCGATACTGCCTAGGAAACCCTCGTGACGAAGGAACATAGCTCGTTTTGTCCCCTTCGACCAGAATCTAATGGCGTAGGACAGGGTAGAGATTGTAGCCGGGTGTCCTGTAGCAACAGAGATGTCGTGTTAGCCCTGACCAAGCAATGAACGCGACGTATAGAGGTGGATGATTGACGAACCTCTGATGAAACACCCTCCAAAGTAGATTCTATCAAGATCGTATTTCTCCGCGTTCATGTGGCTATAACGGTGGGCGTGAGCGGTTGACAAGAACCGTTCTCACAAGTTCAGTACATATCTTACATGAACGTATAACATATGTAAAAAAGTGAACCTACGCGATTTGTCCGATATTGTTACTGACAGCATACAGCAAACTCTTCGCCAGATCTTCCTGCTTCCAGCTGCTTTTCCCCTTCTTAACGCCTTCTCCCTGTTTTCCATCTGCCGTTCTCGGTCCTTTTTGGAAGACTTTGCCGAAGGAAGACGCGATGGTTGATGATTTAAGACCGACCTTTGAATAATCTTGTCCGTAGATATCTCCGACGAGCATATCGACCGCCGCGTTGTCACCTTTTTCCGACAAGGTCAACATCTCTGTTCGTCCCGGGGAATATAGACTTCTGAAGTCAATATACAAACAAATCGACGGCAGCGATGGAAGTAATTGAACAAGAAAGAAATTGAACGTACCATCGAAACTCTCGGCGTCTGTCAAGAGACTGAGCAGACCCCAAAGAGTACCTCCGCCTAATGATGTTCCGCTAACTCTTTCAAATGAACCGTCTTTGTCAATCTTTACGATTGATACACCCGAACCAATATTGACCAACAAACATGGAAATTGCATCCCAGGCTTCGGATCATTCTCAAAAGATACCGAGAATTTTGGTGGATCGGCCGATGGACGAGGAAGATCTTCAGGTCTGGGAGTCTTAATGCTTGTCGATGACGGTGTCGGTAGCGTTGGTGGATCAGGCGATGTAGAGGCATTTGGATACGGGGATGCAGTTTCTGGAAAAGAAGAGTTCGGAAGTACTGTGGACGAAAGGACTGGAGGCGATGTTGGCAAGCTTAGATGAGATATCTCATAGACCAATTCATCCGAGTACCAAAACACTTCTCTAGGAATCCCCGTGATAAACCCTAACCCTATGATCAGACATTCCATCTCTTCCTCCTGTATGACTTCGACTCCCAACTCGTCTCGGAATAGGTCGTAGAACTTATGAGCTCCTCCCCCCGTAGCCATGATTTTGACTCCACTTTTCATCGATTCGATTGAGACCTTATTGCGAGTGGCTGATTGAGAAATTAATGATGAGATAAACTCGATGCATTCATGGATTTGAGAGGTTTCGAATCGGGTGAAATTCAATAGCCCTCCAGGAAGATTGGGAAGAGTAGCTCGTCGAATCTTTGGTTGCCTAGACCGGTTTCGGCATACCGAGGACTTTGGCCGTCTCTGACTATTCCCATTGAAAATAGGAGAATTTTGTTCCTTTTTTGATGATGATAAGGCTGACAGATCGACAGGGACAGTGGAGGAAGAACCAGAAGAGGAGTCTAACAAATTCAAAGATGCCGAAAAGGATGAAGAAAAGGTATCGTCGGCACCCTTAACGCTAGAAAGGATGCGAGGTGTGAGTGCTCCGTTTGGGTTTGGCTTTGTCGGCTTATTGGATTCCACAATTGAAGAGGAATTAGAAGTTGAAAGAGGACTCGAAGGTTGTACAGGAAATGTAGGAGAGCCGGGCGCGGAATGATCAAACCCGTTCGGCGGAACGGGTGAACGAGTGAAATACACTATTTTTGCCAGAGATCCTCCAATCTATATCATATCAGGAACAAAAGAAAAGTGATCTTGCGAAGACATGAGATAACTGACAACTTCTTGGCCCAAATATGCTCTAGAATGACAAGGTTTTAACTTACATCAACTGCGATATGTGACACCGGTTCAATATGATGTGGGAGATATATTCCTCTCGAATCTCTTGTCTATCATTATATGGGCAATGGAAGTACGTGTCAGTTCGAGTCAAACTTTTGGAAGCCAACGAGAACGGTAGATCAAACTAACAGCAGGCGAGTCTTCCATCAAGATTTGGGCGCCCTGAATTCAAATGCAAGAAGTGATGAATAAGCCGAAGGCGAGTACATATACGACCTGAAACACACTGATACGAACCCTTGTATCGACGGATATACTTCTCGGAGGAGGAATTTCGACATCTGCAGAGCCTTTGGGCATTTTGAGCTATCAAACTGAGTTCGGTAGTGAATATAAGTTAATATTTTGCTGTATATCTTACCAATCGTGATGTCAGCAGCTGAATAAGAAAAACAGGTCATGAGGCAAGCGAAGCGACGAAGTCGAAACTTACGTGGAGGCTTATTATGTTCGAAATCTTGGAACTAGGTTGGAACGATAGAGGTCCAAAGTGTTGAATCCAAGAATCCCGATGCTGTTGCTCTTCCTTTCTTCGTGATAGAGAATGCTGTAGATGGAGAGAACGGTACGAATGGGAGCCGGTCAAGCGAATTATAGATGGGAAAAAGCCGAAGGTGTACTGTAAGTCTTTGTTTGAGAGACAGTGCGCGACCTTGAGGAGATCGAACACAATTTTACAAAAAGCACAATCCTTGAACTTGCCTGTACTCAAAGCTGCTTTTTGTTCGTGATGAGCGAACGACCAAAAGGAAGACGAAGAAAGAAGGATTGGGGTTTGGAAGATGTCTGGGGAACGCAAGAAACGGGACAGGCGGCAGCAGCCGGAAGTGTAACCTTTTATACGTCACGTGACTGATAATCCTAATTGTCTTATGATCTTCTATATCTCATGTGTATCCCCACTTGTTTAGAATCTCCCAACAAAGTAGTTTTGTATACTTGACTATGAAGGTTTGTCATATATGAAAACAATGGCATTCAAGCCAATGAATTCTGACGGATGAGTACATTCATACAAGATACATTCTGTGAGGTCCTGCTCAGTCTCCTTCAATATGGAGCGAGAACATTCCTACAAGAAACACTACCATTAGCCTCTTGTTCTCTGACCGCACTTACTGAAGAATATTACTGAAATAAAAGGGTGAAAATGGACTTTTCGTTCTGGCACTTGTTCCCAATCAAGTCCTCACTGGTTTCCCAAACCATATACACACCACCCAGGTGTTTCAGTAAAATGGATTGAGAAACCAGGATAACAGAAAGGGAACCTGCTAGAATATTTATAGCTCTTCGGAGAGAGAGCCTTGGGACTCCGCGCAAATAGAGGCAGGCAGATGATGTCTCAAGAAGAGATTACAAATTACAGATGAAATTATGTCAAGACTGCTGAAACTCCAACACTTACAAATTGAAGCCAGTTGGAGTAGTCAATGTTGTTCATATTATTTACAACCTTTACTCAATATAACATGGTTTCTTGGTGTAGTGGCTATCACACTTGCTTTACATCTGTAACACGCAATTGGTCGCCAGTTCGATCCTGGCAGAGACCATTCCTTTTTGGTACATTTGGTCTGGATCGATTCGGTAAGCATTTTCTACAATGATGTAAACATGATTCCGATTGGAAGAGAGAGCAATGGGACACGGAAAACACGTTGCGCATCTGTGTTTGCAAGACGTTGAGTCATTTGGGCGCCTCGTCGACAAGCTACATTCTCGGTCTGTGCACTTTCCAACTCACCTTTGAAGTTGACCTTGGACGACCAATAGCTAGTTATTGTCAACATGCCACACCTTCTCAGATTACCCTACCTGGTTTGCCTTTGTGCTTGTTTCTTCTTTACAGCCTTATATCTCTTTTCAAATGTTATCACTCAATCAATAACCATACCAGACCTCCCTTTGACTTCTACTTTCTCACTTGCAAACAATTATTCTGGTTCTTCTTTCTTTTCAAACTTTGTTTTCGAGACAGAGGCCGATCCAACACACGGATTCACAGATTATCTTTCGAAAGAACAGTCAAGAAAGAGAAATTTGACCTTTGTGGGAGCATGGGATGGTGTTAGTTATATTATGGCTGATAGAGAAGGTGTCGTCGGCTCTGGGCATAGAGGAAGGGGATCTGTTCGACTGAGGAGCAGGCAAGCTCTGGAAGAGAACGTTGTTGTGCTTATTGATCTGGGTAGGTTTTCTATCTAACTATTATTCATACTGAACTGCCCTGCTGATTTGAGATTTGATGCAATCTATCGATAAACATAGATCATATGCCATATGGATGTGGTGCTTGGGTTAATATGCTTGTTTTAAACATCCACGTACCCTTGTCTTGAGCTGACACTGCGCTCTGAAAACAGCCAGCATTCTGGACCACTGGATTAACCAATTGGCCGTCATTGGGAGAAATAGATATAATCGTGCGTCCAGAGGGACCTTCTATGATTGTGGTGTCTAAGGTCTGACTTTAAGTCGATTCACGTATGATCATAACAGGAGGGGGTGCATCGCCAGACTCAAAATGCATATACTCTTCACACCACCCCAGGCTGCAACATGCCATCCCGTCGATACCAGCTTGGGTCGTCTAAAACGACCAACTGTGACGTTAATGCGCATGGGCAATGGCCAAACGAAGGCTGCAGCGTCTCTTCGTCCGACAGATATGCCTCTTGGGGAGAGGCTTTCAACAGTCAGGGCGGAGGCGTATTTGGCATGAGATGGACCAGGACGGAAGGAATCGCGATGTGGATGTGGAAGAGAGGAAACGAGCCACGAAGAAATACAGGAAAAGTCAACGTAGGCGAGTGGGGCATTGTAAGTAGTTCTTCTATCCTAAGATAGACGACATGTTCTCTTGCCTTGTCGCTGATCGAACATTCTTTTCTCTCTTCCTAGCCGGACGCGAACTTTCCCGCAAGTCCTCTCTGTCCTATATCACAACACTTCCGATCTCAACATCTGATTCTCAATATTGCCTTGTAAGCAACCACAAAAATCTTGTCAAGTGATCATAGAAGAAGAGGAATCCACACTGACCTTTACTCTTTTCAGTTGTGGAGATTGGGCAGGTCAACCTTCGATTTGGGCGACTTCAGGTTGTCAGCTCAAAGCGCTGACATGCGAGAGAAGTGTGAGCAGCGGACACGATCTGGAACATGTTTGGTGGGGAGTTCGTAGTATCGAGATTTATACCAAAGATGAATGATCGTAACAATAGTCTTCCGTCGGTGAAAAACATTGCATTTCATCAATTTAACAATTCTTGTAATGAAAGCTGAGAGTGTACCATCGGGAAGGAACCCCCGTTCAGAGATCAAGAAAGAAGAAAAGGAAACAAAAGATATAGAAAATCGTGAAAAGAAGACAGGCGGCAATCCAAGAAACAGGTGAAGGGAGTGAGAAGAAGAAAGAACGGCATGATCAAAGAGTGTGCAGAGTTGAAAAGACCAAGAAAAGTGAGAAGGAGAAAATTTAAGAACAATGCATTCGAGAGGCAAATGGAATGAAAGAATGCAGAAGAACAACTCATAGATGGCAGAAGGGGGAAAGAAAGTGAATTTTGGAAACGTTTTGAACATATATCTTGACCAAGGTCTAAGCATCAGGCTTATCGTGTGATCTGGAAAGAAACATTGAGCACTACAGAATTTATCAAGAAAATGGAGAATTAGTCTGAGATTGATGGACTCTAAAGATCAGGTTTTGTACACGGAGGTCACGTACTGTTCACCCAATTCAATGCGTCACTTGGGCTCTTGGCTTCAAAGTACAGAATGGCTCGGTTGTCCACTACTCGTATTGCTGTGATAAAGTACGCAAAAAAAAACATCGATGAGCAAAGCCATCTCCCTGGAGAGAGAATATTCAGGTAAGGCAAACTGACTGGACCCGCTGATGACGCTGGCAGGCTGGGCTTTCGTCTGCATTCTCAAGACTGCAAACAACTCGAACGAGCTATCGGTCGAATTATCCTTCTTGCACAACACAAACAGATCACTCGTCAACACACCAACAAGATGGAATACTGTCGTGTCTGGATCGCCTAGGCATTCAACTTTGATCAAGCTCTTGCTAGGGGTAATCGTTTGATCCCCTCCATCATCGTGAATGATAGGATGAACGACTTCTGCCAGTTCAGAGTTCTTCTTCACGAGTCGGATGAGCGTGAGTGGGCCGTCAAGGAGAAGCTTTCGGTGGGGCTGGACGAGTGGAGATGGAAATCGACCTCGAATTCGGGACTGCCAATTTACCAAGCGTTGTCGAGATTCTGCATCCCGTTTTTCCTCGTTCATGCAAGAAGCAAGGGAAGCCATCTCCTTGAACGCATCTTCTAGAACGTCGTACGCCTGAGTCGTTTGTGGAGGCGTGCACTTCATCAGGTCGCTCAACTGAAGGAGATCCAGGTCAGATGCGTTCCGTCGCGAAGAAGTCAGGCACTTTATTCCAATCAGTGGAGTAGAAAATAAGAAAGAGAAAAAACTAACCAGCATTCTGTAACGGGGAATACGCTGTACAGGGAGCAAGAGATACGCATCGAGACTGATTTGGGTATGCCTCGGATGCTGTTTAGCTCTCTGGAGTGCCGAAAATAAAAGTCGGAAGTTGGTCGATCAACACATACGTCCAACTCTTCTTACTTGAACTATGTGAAAGGAAGACCTACTTTGATGAAGGCCTTGATCCGCTTCCGTTGAGTAGTAGTCAATGAAAGAGACGAAGCGAGCGGTTGAGACTCTGCGGGAATGGGTGGTGTGACAGCAGACATGGTGAGGCCCATATTGACTACATGAACGCTACTAGCGTTGGGTGAGCCCGGGGAAGATGAAGGCATGGGTGCTGAGCTAGATAGCATCCACATGCTTGAGCGTTGGAGAGCATTGGGGAAATTGCTATCAGAGATGATACAAGCGTACACAGAGTGAGCACATGAAAATTTGAAACAAAATTGCAGGCCAACAAGAAAAGGTGGAGCAGAACGCACTTGATGTATGTACTATACATCCTCATGAACGGATTGTACGTCCTAAACACATCTGCCACTCCCAGAGCCGCCTTGACCGAAGCTGATCCATCCAGATCATCTCCTCCTTTCAATACTGGCGTAGCCGCTGCCTCTAGTTTGGGTAAAAAGGTCTGTTCGTGGAACTGAAGTAATCCAGAGAGGCCACCGAAAGCGATCTTACGCTCCTGAAGTGGGATCACTGTGTCCTTGGAGTTTCCGACTGCAGGGGCTTCAGACGGTTTCACATATATTTCGACGAGATCCCTCAAGCCACGAACGTATGTGAGTTCAGTTCTGTTTGAAAATAAGGGCGCACGGGAAACCATAGTCAGTCGCTATTCGTGAAGGCCATTCACGCCGGAAAAAGGCAATGAGGAACCATAAAACTCACTCATAGATTTCCTGAACGACCCGACTGCGCTTGACTCTATCATCTTTGAAACCTCTCGGCCCATCTCTCTCGCCTTTCGACTCGTCGCTATGGGTCGTCTCTATACCCGAGAATCTTGGGCTCGAGCCGTTGTGTGAAAAATTGAAGGAAGACTCTGAAAATTCTCGTTTCATATCAACTGAGCCCAACGTTGGCCGTCTGATGCTTCCCCTAGTTGAGGAGGATGTTTGCCCGCTGAGGACTGAAGTGGCTACGGGAGATGACATTTGAACGGACATATCAAATCCTGTAGCCATAGATGACTCTGGTGAATGAACGATGGGTGGTAAACACAAATCATTTAAATCCCGGAGGTAGCCCATAAGAGAGTGGAGTCCGGCGGCATATTGACTCTGTCTGTAGTCTTCAGCTGAAGACAAGTCGAGTGGGTGCAAGTCTGAATGCCGGAGATCATGGTCGTGATCAGACGTACTCGAGTTTTCAGACGACTGAATATAGCTATCGATCACCGAGCTTCCATCTTCCAATCGCCTGTTCCTACCTTCTGTAGCAGTCATCGAGGAAGGCGACGGTATCGGTTGGACGGTGCTGAACGTAGTGGTTGATAAGAAAGGCGAAGTTTTAGGGATTGAGATGTTCAAAGATGGTGGTCCGTCCAACGATAGATAGCTTCGTCTTTTATTCTGTCTGGCAAGGAGAGCAGCCTCGGACGTCAAGCCTCCTGGAGAGAGGAACCCTTCCTTGGAGGACGAGCCGTTGGATGAGGAGCTGACATCTAGAGGACCTCCTCTGGTGCCAGCTGAAGTGGATTGACTGACGGATGTAGCAGTTCGTGCGATCGTCGGCCTTCGGAACCGAGTGTTACCTTCTAATAAAGACGCCGTATTAGAATGAACGGGTCCTGATGGTCGGCGGTCTATCGAGCCTAACGCTCCACCACCACTGCCCACGTTCTTCGTCTTTCCTATATTCATCTTCTTCAGGAAACCCCATTTACTCTTATCTTTCTCTTTTCCATCTTTTTCCTTTCCACTTCCGGCCAGGTCTCCAGGAGACCATCGGAGGCTCGCTCTCTGATCCTCCATCGGTGACTCTTCCAGAACATCGTGATCGTTCGGCTTCCTGGCTCTATAGGCCGCACTAACGAGTTTGCCTCCTTCTCTACCTAGAGAAGTATGATATCTTGGGATCAATCGTCCTGTCGAGTCTCCATGCATAAAATTGTGATCATCCTCCTGTTCTTCATGGTTCGGGGAACGACGCGTGTCGGGTGGCGCTGACTGTCGGGGATCAAGACTGGTTGGTTGGCTGACTGGAGAACTAAAGGTACTCTGGAATACAGTATTTGACCGTAACCGAGGGATAGAGCTGGAAGGAGAAGAGGCAGCGGATGAATTGTGAAACGAGGAGTTTTGAAGGGTGTCTGGTTGAGAGTTTGTGTGATCCGAAGGAATGATCATTGTCTCAAAGTCCTCCTCCAGAAAGCTTACGTTCTTCGGTGACAGAGATAAGGGTGACGAAATTCCTATAGATGAAGACGCGGTGGACTGTATCTGATGAGAGTCTGAGTTATAGCCTTGTCCATTTTCTGATTTCGAGGACTTTCTGAAGGACTCCAAAAGAAGGTCCTCTAATTTACCGGGCGACCAACGAATCAACATCTGCTCAACCAACGGTCTCCACGTCCCATGGAACGGATTGTCCTCTACCAGAAGCGTCTCAATGTTCGGTAAGAGTCCTAACCAGGAAGGAAGAGATAGCAATCTGTTTCTTCGTAAACAAAGTGTATGAAGTTTCTGAAGGTTGGCGAACGACGAAGGAAGGTTTGAGCATCCGATCCCGTTTGCAGATAGCACACGGAGCGACCGAAGTTCGGATAGAGATGGAGGAAGCGACCGAAGAGGATTGTTTGACACATCAAGCTCCTCAAGCGAAAATAGCGTAGCCAGCTCGGCCGGTAAGTGCGACAAGTTGCAAGATGAGATATCTAGCACTACGAGTGAAGCGCACAGGGAAGGAATTACAGCCTCAAGGAAGGGAACAACTAGAGCAGGTGTCGGTGTTGTCGGCAAAATCAAATGTGTTATACCTGAATTGAAAGTGAAGCTAGAAGAAATGAGCATTGCCAGCTAGTAGTTCAACCGTTTAGTTTGATTGAGAGGACCAATACTGACCGATGAGATCCAGAGCGAGCTGTTCACTTCGATTCATATCTAGTGCGTCTCCGGTGACGACCTTTCCTCTGCCATCTTCTATCATCATCACTGCTGCACTTTCTTGAACCCAGCCATAAAGATCGTCGCTAGACCCGTCTTCACTTCCGTCCTCCTCGTCTCCTTCATTCTGATCCTCCTCCACCACTTCCCTCTCATGCTCATGCCCTTCTGAATCAGAACTCTTGCGAGTGTGGTTAGCAATCTCAGACCCAGTGGCTTGGTTTTGGTCAGATTCCGGGAATCCTCTCGAGGTATGGTATCCCATCGACCAGGGTTGTTCAGTCGAGCTGTGATCTTCTGGACGAGACGGATCAGGGGCGGATGAAAGCCGAGGGGTGGTCTCCGCGGTCGTAGTAGTATAGGACGAGCTACCAGTGCCGACTTCTGTGCGTGAATATGCTGATTGTGAGGGCAAGAATGAGTTTGAGATTGAACGGGCCGAAGATTGGGGTTGGAAATGCGGTTGCGGTTGCGGATGCGGATGCGATTGGAAGTGAGGTTGGGGTTGAGATGAAGAGGCATGACCGGAATGACGAGCATGCCACTGGGCTTGCTGAGATGGTCTTCGTGCGGGTAAGTATGTTGAACTCTCTCTCCGAGAATCGCCATAGGTTTTAATTTGTTCTGCACCTGCTCCTACTGCTCCTGCTGCCCCTTCTGCTCGAATAGCACTGCTTGCCATCGTCGGATCAGGGTGAGGATGGGGAGTAGGACCGAGCGCTACATTGAATTGATGATCATCAGTGATAGGTGGAGCGGATGGTTCGTTGAAAGCAAACATGGAAGACATTGCCGGTGGGCGGTGATAGGTCTGTGACGACGGGACACCTCTGTTTCGACCGTAGGAAGACCCGGCAGAGGGAAGGTTGTTGGCTAAGGATTGAGTATCAGGAAACTCCATGGTTTTGATCGTTTGACTTGATGGGAAAGTAGTGTGGACTGTGTTGGTTCTTAGTTTATCGAACTGAAGGGATTATATCTCGGGAAAAGATGAAGACGATGAACTATGTATACAAAGCGAGGGCATCGTTAAAGCCGGTGAACAGTAAGCTAAGATAGTGCAGCCCGAAGCCCAGCAATAGGACAGTTTGAGGTAAAGTATGGATAGAAAAGCAGGACCAACGTGTAAATAATGTCGAGAAAGGGATTGTCCTGGCAAAAGACTAAACCAGACGAGCCGAATAGATTGGGGTGGCAATGATGGATGACAGAGAATAAACACCGGACGGCCAGCGTTCGGGGCCTGGTCGAACTACTAGACCGTACAAAGACGAGCGAGCGATCGAATGAGCAAGCGAACCAAGATGAATGCTACTCCCAGCAGGTTCCGAGCTTGTTCAATGAGGTCTCGGAAGGACAGGCGATTATATTATAAGTATTGCGTGCTGTCAGTTTGTTGGTCCAAATGGCAAACAAACGCTGGAGAAGAGAAGGCAACAAGAGAAAGAAAGAAGGAAGAAAAGGTAGGTCCAACTCCGGGTGCGGACGAAAGCGAGACTGAGTGATGGTCGGTCGGTCGATCGATGTATCTATTGCCCAGAGATACGTCTAGTATGGAAGAAAGCTAAAAGAACGAACGAACGAGAGAAAGGAGGTTTGGACAGAACACAGAGCTTAGAACCTGTGGCCGTGAGAGCTTGCTGATGGGACCGAATGGAGGATGGAAGAAAGAAAGGGATAGCAAACGCAAGGCGAGAATATCAATAAAGAAGAAAAAAAGGTGATCAACATTCAACTATCATCGGGGCTCCCTCGTGTTTCCATGGGCCTTTGTCCCACCCCTGTTTTCTTCAGCATTCTCTAACTATTGATGTTCTTCTGCCAATTACTGGAACACATGATCTGATAGCTGACTGCATAATAGACATATGTTCTTTCTATCCGAACATGGTTCAGAAGAAAGAAATAGACAAGAGGAAAACACAAAGTTAAAGCGTCTTGAGTTATCAGACTGATCAGGCTTATTCTATTCTGTAGAGTAAAGAATGCATTTCTTTCTTCCGAAGAATCTTTCACCCGATTCAGCCATCTGCTCAACCCAAACGAAAGTTCATTGTGTCTAGCATCCAACCCTGTTTGCGCCTCTCTGTCTCGCTGTCTTTTCGTTCTTCATCGCATACCCTCGGTTTTTTTCCGCCACGTCAATTCGATTTGGTTGACATTTTCTATCTTTGCGGTCAGCTCATTTGTTTTTCGCTCCGGACGACTGGGGTGCTCTACGGAGGGCAACCGACCGATAGGCCTGCTGCGCACAGATTCTAGGCCCTCTCTGTAGAGCTTACGGAACGGCTCCCCCCGGGACAAAAAACCGCCAGTTAGCTAGCTAGCTAGCTATTTATTTTCCAACCATATTCATACGATCCTCGGTCGTTCTGATGTTTGTTCTGCGACTCACTCTCTCTATGAAAACCTTATGCAGCAAGCGGATGTCAATGAAAAGAACGATAATAATACCGATAGCAAGAATAGCAACAAGAAATCTAGCCATCGGCTGCATGGTGACAATATGAAAGACATCTATCGTCCGATCTGTATCGTATCTCTAAAGAGTCCTAGCATGTTTTAGTCTAGTCGAGTCAAACTAACATGTAAGGAAAGTAAAGAGGGAAGAGTATAAAAAAACAAAGTCTTATGTCCAAGAATTGAGAACGTGGAAAGAAGAAGAAGAAGAATTGAATAAGAACAAGATCTAAAAAAATATTTTAAAAAAAGACAATTAAAAGAGAGAGAAGGAGAAAGCTTGACATATCAAACAAAGACCGAGCCAACTAGAGCCAAAGCCACCAAACCAACAAACATCGATGGCACGCCTGCACCGCTTAACGCTCCAGATGAGCTCGATGATGCAGTCGCAGATGACGTGGCGGATGACTTCGTGGACGCCGATGATGACTTGTCAGAGGCAGAACTGGAGGTTGTGGTGGACGTAGAAGATGTTGTGGCTGAAGCAGAAGCAGAAGTTGAGTCTGAGCACGACGTCGTACTTTCAGTAATGTTGAATGTTTGCGATTGGGCAAGGATCGAATTCAACGAAGTTGAGTTCATGATGAAGTCTATTGTTAAAAATAATTAACAGGTCATCAGTCGGCCTGTGTTTATGGAAGATCAAGGAAAAGATCACATACTAATCACAAAGCCTTCTCCGGTAGAGTACAGGTCCGAGCTGCAGCATCGGGACACAGATCGTCAGCATGACCCAAGGGCCCTCTCTGGGAAAGAAAAGAACAAGCCTTACCATGTGGCCGAGACAGTGAAGTTTCCATCGCTCGTGTTATGACTTTCAGACAGTATTGTAGTAGTCCCGCTCGAGGCCTTCAATACCGCAGCAAACGAGGTCTGGTCTGTGTCAACCGAACTGTTTAAAACATAAAGGAAGGATAAAAGTAAGATTAGAAATCATCATTCTTCGTCAAATTATATCAAAGGACTGACGTGTAACTGATCTGGTTTGGACCTGTTTTGAAAAGTGATATAGCAGAGAGACAATACTTAGTGAAAGACACAAGCAGAAAACAGCGGTTGTGTTATGCTTACCCGTCGTCGTCCATCCGTTAGGCGTGATGACCGTAAAGGCAGACACAGCTGAAGCGAGGAGAGCGGTGGGGGCAATAATATAGGAGAACTTCATGTTGAGAGTCAAGTAAGAGTCAAGTGTGAGTGTTTATTCTTCTTGTAGATAGGAGCAAGTTACCAAACGAAGGATCAGCGAGTCGTGAACATGAAAAGTGGGTCGTTTCAAAGAACCCTCTTTATATAGCGCGACGAGGCAGAGACCAACGGCCACGTCAATCAGTTGAACAGTATACTCGAATTCAGCACAGGCTGTACGAAACAGGCAGAGGGGCTAAGAGCCATCAGTCACAACGGCACAATGCTACGAAAAAGGCGGTGTCCCACAGTTCTGTCACCCCCTTCTTCTGCTCTCACTAACGTCACCTCGTTCCCCTTTTCTATGTTCTGAGGCAAAGTACAGCCGATATGTCAGGTCCCGCAAGGAATGCGGTGCAGCTGATCAGCTGAAATCATCTGGGTAGTCAAACCCTCAATTCACCTCACAGGTTTGTCAGTATTCACACTTGTACATTTCCACCGACACGCGCACAGGATCCAATATGGACGACCTGTACATGGTCATTACCAGATGTATCATGAGAACTACAGTTAGCAACGCGATGAGGTTTTGGGTCAGGAACACGATCCCTCATCTCAGGTAAAGAATAAAGAGTGAGTTACGTAATCGTCGGATCAAGTCGCGTCACGTCCTCATGCATCCTCTATGATCTCGTCCGGATTTGTGCTTCGCTTCCACTCTACAATCAAACATTATGCACAAGGATGGCGAGCGCTGATACTTCTCAAAGTATGTTGGTCTTTCACGAGGTGTCTTTTTGATGATGTTTCTGACTGCAAATTTGTTTTGTTCGCTGTACGGGATGTGTGGCTACGAGCAGCAATGACGACTGCATCGCCGATGGTCGGTCGAATTCAACATGTCCTTCAAGTCGGTACACATTTCCTGGCCTTGAGACATCAAGATGTATCATCCAGGCTAATCGTATCCATTTGACAAAAACGCTCGACAGGCTGCCTTAGAAAAGAAGAGACAAATTGATAAGCAACTCGTATGTCTCTGGCCTTGTGGAGCGTTTTTCTTCACTGTGGACCTACGCTCACTACCCGCATTCTCGGACAGGCTGCTCATGAAGCTCATATACACGCGTACGAAGGGTCATACCTTGAAGAATCGACGCTTACAGGAGGAAACATCGTCAAGGTAATGCTCTCTTTCTGAGGAGTTCATCCTCGCAGCCAAGAATTTATGCTCAGCTTAAGGATGATGCCATTCGGGCTTATATTGAATATAGGGATATCATGGTCGACCGAGAGCATCGACAAAAGATAGCGATGGGGCGTTCGGAAGAGAGGTCGGTCATGAAGTTCAAGACGCCGACAGGTTGTTCTCTGGAAGCAGCCTCACTTGCCAGCAGGTTCGGTTCCTTTTATCTCATCTGTAAACCCCTCAGATCATACTCAGACTGACAAGAATGAGGTGTCAACGCGTGATCTTTTCGCCAGGCTCTTGATCAACGAGCCGCTATTGAACGATCTAGATAAAAAGAATATCAGAAAACAGAAATTGCGAGGAATACTCGGAAAGAAGAGGTCTTTGAAGTATCTCCTTCCTCTCCCTCTTCGGCCTTTGTCCGTATATCCGACCGAAATCGAGAACAGAACGGCTCCACCGGTCAATTTATACAACCTTCGGCCTCGCTTGGCCTCGAATCAGTCCCTTTACCGACGTTGTAAAGCCATTTTTGATGTGTTTCGATGTTTCCTTTCAATCAAGACTGGACGACTAGTTCAAATAGCTCAGGAGTTCCTATGTACCAAATTTATGCCATATTATATGCTTACTCCGTCTCGCAGGGGATGAGAATCCGAACCATATATGAGCATTGGATAAAGAGCCCTTTTAGATGCATCAAGTACGAAAAGAATAAGCGTGCGGAAGAAAATTGGAAAAAGTGAACGAAAAGATAAAAACGAAACCAAAGTATCAAGAGATGATGCGAAACAGAGGATGGGTGAGGATGAGGCAGAGGATGGGAGAAGGTGAGGAGGGGCTGTGATACAAATAACAAAGGGAAAGAAAAACGAAGAGGATTGAACAAAAGACAGGATGCGAAGTCAAGGTAGAGAAACCGGATAGGAGGGGACGTAAAGCCAGATCATGGAAGCTAGAGAGTTGTGAAAAGAGCAGAGAAAGAAAAGAATCTAAGAAGAAGGACCTAAATTGACTTAGGCATCAGACTTCTTCGACTTCTTCTTCTTCTTCTTCTCTCCGTCTTCCGGTGCGGCGGCCTCGTCTCCGTTCTCCTCACGGCTTCGCTTCTTGGACTTCTTCTCCTTCTTGGGAGAGGAATCCTCAGAGGCATCTGTCAATGGGTCGACACGATAATGATGAGCGATGGTTAGCATGCATAAACAGAAACATCAAAAGTAAGAAAAGATGAAGACTAACCACCGTTGGCAGCAGCCTTGGCGGCCTCCTTGGCCTCCTTCTTCAGCCTCTTCTTCTCCTCTTTGCTGAGCTCGCCGTTGGTGGCCTCATCAACATCCATGCCATCGCCAGCCTCGCTCTTCCTCTTCTTCTTGTCTTTCTTCTCCTTCTTCTCGGCGCCCTCTTCGGCGGGAGTGGCAGCGGGCTGAGTGGCAATCAACTCGGTCGCATCGGCCACATCGTTGTATTTCGCTCCGTTACCAGTCATCTCGAACTTGTTCTGCTTTCGACCATCAGCAGCAGAGGATCGAACAGAGACAATGCCAAGTCGGTGCTCGAGAGCTCGAAGTCGAGACTCAAGCTTGGCTCGGTTCTCCACACCGATCGTCGGGGCGTTGTCGTCAGACTTCGAATCGTTGTCCATCAAAGCGTCCACTCTGATGGAAAGCGCGGTCTTGGTGGCGACCATTCGAGCCATCTTTCCTTTGAGCTTCTGGGGAGCCTGACCGATGAGAGAAGCCTGTGGAGAGTAAAACACGATGAGGTTCAGTATTCTCTCTTTCCGGTATAAGGGCAATCAGAGATAAGCAAGAAAAATCACTTACGTGGTAAATCAAACCGTACTTAGGGGTATCGTGCTTGGTCTTTAAGGCTCGGAAAAGAGCCTTCTCTGCACCAAGGATCTGGATAGTCGATGCTGGGTGCTTGGCCAAGTTGAGGAGGGATCCGGCGTGGGAGATCAACCTGGCACCGACGAGCTCACCGACCAAAGCAGTCAAGTTAGGAGCAATGGCAGCCATTCGGTTCTTCAAGTATTCGTAAAGCTGAGCTCGGTACTCGGTGATAGCAATCACCTGATCGCATAGAGAGTGGATGTGGTTGATATCACTCTCAGAAATCTCGGTTCCCATGGAGAGCTCGGCGGCCTGCTTGAGGGTAGCCTCAAGATCCTCAGGAAGGATAGTCTCGAAAGAAGTGGTGGAAGCGTTGGTTCGGAAACCTAGAAGATAAAGCAGGCATGAGCACGAAAACTTTACCATCTGACATTCCTGAAGTAAACTTTGAAAAAAAAAAAGTTTCGACATACCCATAGCTCGGACGACCTTAGCGTAAGCAAGGTTGTCGACGATGATCTTACCCATCTCCGGGAAATGCCATCCGTACCATTCCTGAAAATGATTCGAGATGGACCATGATCAGAATTATCCCTTGATACGCAAATTTGTCAATTCACATAGATCTTACCTTGGTTCGCATGGAGTAGATGTTGATCTCCTTGTCCAAGTCGTCGAGCAAAGCAATAGCCTGGATGATCATAGTGTCGACCTTATCAGGGGAGAACTTGAGCTTGAATCTGTTGTCAGATTGATATGGGGAGGAAGTCCAGTCAGTCAATTTCGCTCACTTTTTGCACGCGTTGGCTGAGAAGAAAATTCTGCACCAGACCCTTTCACACAGAACGGAAAAGTCTGAGAAAGAGACTCGACTTACCGGGAAAGGGAGTGGGAAAGACCAAGGTTCATGGTAGCCAAATCCTTGGGGTCCAACCCTTTGAGCAAGCTAGTAAGCTGCTCTCGAATGCCTCGGTAGAGGTCCATAGTGGTAGAATCCGAAACGACCTTGATACCAAGCTTCTTGGAGATAGCTCCTCCAAGCTTAGTATCACTGACCACCAAAGTCTCCTCGACAGCCTTTCCCTTCTTAGACTTGGAACCAGTGATCTCATCCACAAGGAACTTGGAGAGAACCTTGGAAAGCTTTCCATCCTGGAGCTGAGTCAAGTCCTCAACAGCATCAGCGGTGGAAGAGAATCGGTGGATAGCCTTGAGCTTGAGACTAAAAAGTTCATTAGGCGAGAAGAGTGAAGATGACGAGATATCAGTTATAGTCCTTTTTACGTGTCAGATCATCTAGATGACCATTCCCACTCAGAATGGAAGAGAAGAATATGAGAAGAAAAGAAAGGACCTCACAGGTTGTTGGCACTCTCAGGGGACTCAAAGTCCTTGTAAAGGTCGTCCTTTCCGATTTTGCCCTCGTCGGTAACCGAGAAAAGGGCGAAACCGATGGAAGATTCGCTCAGAACTAACATCACAGCTCGTCTACGGTTGGATTGTTAGGGAAGGAGACAAGGGGGGGAGAGGAGGGAAGATTAGGACACCGGGAAGAGGATTGGGGCGAAGGATTTCTTTCTCTCTTCGTTTGTCAATCAAAAAATCTTGCCCAAAATGTGGATGATTACATTTGAAACTCCGTCTTGGGCCGTAACCACGAAAAACATTAGGTAATCCCCACGTTGATCGTTGCCAAATCCTTTAGTTTTTCATTGTCTGTCTTTTCCCGTCCCTGTTTTACCATCTAGAATGTGATGCAACGAAGACGAAAGAGGATATGCTATGCTCAACGGAACAGTTTGCCATGTTGATCAAGTGCATACAAAAAGGAATAAGGGAAGAGAAGACAGCGGGACTTGATTTCTCCCAAGGTTCGGCCAGCATCTTATCTTATCTATTCTGTTCCCGTATCGTTCGCGCGTCGTCTCTACTAATCGCCCTTCTCAGGGATCGTCCTTGGAGCCCATTTCTATGTGTATCATCTCAAGCTAATGCATTCAAGGTTGCACGCATATGTTGTCTATTCACGCAGATCGAATCCAACGAAGACATTCGAATGAATTATCGAATGTCTGTGTTCAGATGAGTTGTGGTCCCGAGTACCACTATTTATATTGTACATCTTGCTCATATGTGGAACAAGGAGAACCCACGATATCAGTAAGGCCAAAACTTCTTATAGTGATGCATATCTTTTCTTGAAATCAGCGTATCGGAAGTGCTCTAACGCTGATCTACAGATATCATTTCTTACACAGATCAACGTTCACTCTTCGTCTTCAGCCGAATATATCATGAAGAGTGGGTGCGGGAAAGAAGGATGACGACAAAAGATTGTGAAACTCGGTATGCAGAGCGACCTACAATATGAACTGTATAGATCTTGTAAGATACGAGAGGCTATATACGTAGAGACAGAAGGTATGGAGCATGTGCTGTGGATAGGCGTACGTTGAAAGAATCGTAAGATTGAGAGCTGATGCAATAATTGTATATGAGGATATATGAACGGTATGATGTTCAGAACGAGTAGAAGAATATCAACGAAAGGATGTAGAGTCGATGATAATGTAGAAAGCTGAGAACATGCAGTTGGAAAGGTGACAAGTATAGGAAGCGAGAGAAGGAACGTGCCGTGAGGACTAAGTCTATGTGCGCAATAGTCCAAATCTCACATCATCACACAAGCCCCCTTCTTTCTGGACGCCTTAGGTGATGGTCTGATGACAGCACGGATGGCCTCATCGCTAGTTAGGCAAAGTGCAAAATTTAACATATTGAGGGTTGTTTAGAAATGGCGTACCAAGACGTCAAATTCAAGCAAAAGCCAAGAGAAAGATATGGTTGCAACGCACAACACTGTCTTTAGCCCCGTCTGAGTCAGGGCTGAGCATTCCAAGTATTTGATAGCGCCTATTTCTCGCGCAGCTGCGGCAGCCTAATTGATTATCGTAAACCGCACCGTCAACAAATGCCTAGAGATATTACAGAACATAAGAAACTTACAGCGGTGTACTGAATAGGAAATTGGCGTCTCTCTGCCAACCTTTGAACCGTTATGGGATCTTCTCTCAAGTCTGTCAAAATTCGGTATTGAATAGTCAGCGCTATGTCATGTGTCGCTGCAATCTGAGCTGAAACTCTGCGGGAAGGAAACCCCCCTTACCAAGTTTCGTGCCGACTAGTATGATTGCAGTTCTATACAACGATAGGGATGGTTTCAGTTAGACAAGATTTTGACCACCCGAGACGATGGAGATAAACTAATAAACTCACCCTGGACAATGATGATTGATCTCCGGAATCCACTGAGGTGAGTGGGTTGAAAAATGCGCAACTCAAACATCAGCTCCATACACACACGGCAACATGTTTGCCGGAAGGCTTAAGCACACTCGGGCGCACCTTTGTCCTGATGTTTTCAAAACTCGGAGGCTGGACAACCAATCGTTCAATAAAATATACGAATCATTTAATCCGATGATCCTTGGATATCGATAGAAACTGAGCATGACGTACCGAGACCAAACTAAAACAGACAAGAAAGATATCCGTTTGAGGATAACTCAACGGCCTCAGTCTATCGTAATCTTCCTGACCAGCAGTATCCCATAATCCAAGCGAGATGGTCGTTCCTTCGCAGTGAACTTGAGCGCTGTAGTTGTCAAATACTGTCGGAATATACTCGCCCTGACCATACAAGGAGAAACTTAATCATATGAGCGCTTTTACTATGTCAATCGATGCGATAGGTTCCTGTTATAAATAAATCTAACCGGAAAGGCCTTAAGTGATGATGCAAGAATCTTTGTCAGTTTGTCAAGATCGTACAACGAGTCTCTCACTCTATGATTGATTAGACGTACATTTGTAGTATACGATATGAGCAGGCAGGTCTAACAGCATGAAGAAAGCTAGCATATATCAGTATATCTCTTGAAAAGGGGTAGGATGAGAAAAGGTTCATGTCTACCTTTCCTACAGCTCCATCGCCCACTGTATCCGTCATCACATCAGAAAGGTCAATGCCAAACTTTCATAAGGCTACTGATTCAACTCTAGAACGATCTGGAACGGTGTGGAAAGAGAGACTCACCAACGACACCTGAAACCAGGTAACAGGAATGAGTCAGGGTTGAAACGAAGCAGTATAATCAGACGTTGTGTTGACCCCCACTCTTATCTTGATTCCTCATGTACGTTGGCACGTTCTAGGAACAATGAGGAACATGGAATCCTGCGACGTACACTTGATTGATCTGCTTGTCATGTTCAATTGTCAAGATGATAAGATATCCAGAATGTCAACAGTCTCTAGCAGAAAGCAACTGTAGTTGTCAGCACAAGGGCTGATGCTGTAGATGAGATGAAAGGTGGAAAGGTGCGGAGCAATTGGTCAAAAGGAGTATGCTGTTCGCACAAGACGTTTGGAGATGAAGAGATGATGTCCATTGGGAAGATTCACAATTTCAATTTAACCCTAACGGCCGGCCACCGATGAGGTCACACCTATTTGCTTCGGTGGGCCTTACAAACCTTATAAATATGGGCCATCAACAAGAGTTTTAAGTTTTGATTCGTAGAAACCACTCAAATAAATGAAATGGAAAACAGGCTTCGAGAAAAAAATCATTATTATCACACAACGGTTCGCTCGGGAAAACACGATTGAAAGAAAAAATGACACATATGGATATACTGGTATCTATGTAATAATTAATTTTTGTAAGTTATATGAAGAAAATTATGGTTGGATAGATAGGAGAGGTGATCCTAGACGAGCTGAAACTCATCCTCTCCATCCTCAACAGCATCCTCTACGTAAGCCTTTCGACCACGTCGAATGCTGCTGGAGCTGCTCGAGTTGCTTCCCGCAGAATGACGTCTTTGCACCCCTTGACTCGCAGTCACAACAGGCGAAGAGGGCGGGGAGGAAGCTTCACTTGACACGTCTGATACAGCATCATTGGTGCTCTTTACATCCTCTGTTGCGGCAACAGGATTGGAAGGCAAAGCGGCAGTGGACCCAAGCAACGAGGTAATGGAAGTGGCGTCCGTGGAAGAGATCACAGCCGGAGTCTCCTCAGCAAAATCGTCGGGTTTCACCTCGTCAGACGTCTGTGGTTGAATGGATGAATCATCGGCTAAATCGTGATCAACCTCTTTTTCAGGTCCAGAGGGCACCTCAGACGGCTCCACCGCATCGTCCGTAGATTGAGTTGTGGGCGTAGGATCCAAAAGAGGCTCAGACACCAAGGTAGTGTTGGGCGCCGAAGTAGGTTCCAAGCTCTCCTCGTCCTTATCCGTGATCTCGTCATGTTTGTCCTCCTCAGCCTTCTCCTGAGGCTGGGACTGGGGCTGCTTTTGTTCGACATCCAACGTATCAAGGACACGCTCGACTCGAACGACAAACTGCTTTCGGTCTCCCCTAAGATTCTCGTCTCCATCGCTTTCAATTTCATCAGCCTCAAGCAAGAGCCTAGTTAATTCATGCTCAAGCTCGCTCCGACTGAGCGCTTTGTCACTTGGTCGATCGACCAAAGATGAAAGTCGGTTGTCCAGGGTTGATAGACGTAACCGAGAGGATGAAGATTGCGAGAGGGACGGAGAGGGAGCCGAAGACGTAGAAGCAGGTGTAACGGGGGTTTCAGAATTAGCCTTATGGGTAGCCGTCAGAACAGAGGAAGGGTTGATCCTAGGCTTAGGCTCAGAAGTCGAAACAGCAGGAGGATTCTGAACAGATGGATGAGGGACCCAGTGCCATACAGGCACGGTTGACGTTGCTGTGGAGGCTTTAGGCTGGAAAGAAGCGTCCGGGGCAGACTCATCCTTCTTTCCTGACGCAGCTTCGACTAGGTGAAGCAAAAACTGAAGTGGATCAATCTCAGCCTGTTCAAGAGCTTTGTGTTGAGCAGCAGGCTGAATAGGTGCAGCTGGTTGAGCGGTAGTTGGACGGGATTGAGCTGGCGGAGTTGCTTCTTGGTTGGCGGCTGAACAAGCAGACTGCTGAATTGAACAAAGACGTAAAGCAAAGTCAGAAACGTAAAACAAGATAGCAGACAATACAAACAAAACTCTCACTCACGTGTCGAGGACACATCAAACGCGCCAACATTTCGGCCTCGTATTCCTTATCGTCGTTCGCCTGCTTTCGACGACACGCGGATTGACCGGCTTCGAACTCGGATTGACATTTGGCACGGAGATCAGCGCTAGATCGAGACTGAAGCTGAGATTGGTTGAGGCCAGTTATCTGAAGCAGATGTCGAACTAGGTCGGACTCGGCTTGCTTCGAAACCGCTCGATCGTGAAAGAACGCTGAACGTTTCTGACTAGCCGACTGGAGTGCCTGCTGAAAAGACTTTGCTGGCTGTCGCTGTAGAATAGATTTGAAAAACCGAAACAGAGATTTACAAGATGGGGTATCGTTAGCAACGGTCACCGACCAGACAATACTTGACACGAAAAAGATGAAACAAATAACAAAAAACATGCACTTACGTTTCTAGCCTCCGCTATTGCTCTCTCTTTTTCTTCTCGGATAACCATTTCTCTGGCAGCGGCTTTCGCCGCCTCATATCGCTTTCTCTCCTTCTCAATCATTCTCTGCCGTTCCTTTTCTTCCTTACGAGCGGCCTCTTGGACCAGATAGGCCTCGATAGCAGCGGCTCGTTTAGCTTTCGCAAGTTGCTCAGCTCTAGCTCGCTCTCTCAAGACTTTCTCCGCTGCGAGCTCGGCTCGAGCAGCAGCCAGCGCTTCGGCCTCATACTCGGCTCGTCGTCGAGCCGCCTTGATGGCGTTGTGATAAGCCGAAGGAGCGTATTGATCTACCTCGGTATAAGGTCGTTCGTATTCTTGGAAAGGTTCGTAAGGATAAGCGAGATAAGGTCGAGTAGGTGTGTGGGGACGAGTGTGGTGTCGACCACTATGAGGATGGACATGAGCACGAGCGTACGGATCAGGGTGTGGCGATAGATCTCGGTACGATCCAGAGTATGGGTTAGGTGGCGCGTACGTATGAGGATAAGGGGCTCGATGCCGAGATCCGTCAAACCTTGGTTCATCGTACAGGTAGGCGTGCTCTCTAGGGTACACTTTGTAATCAGCGGCATCGGCGTTCACCAATGTGGGCTCGATCGAGTCAGGGATGTATACGAAAGGCATAGCGTGCAAGTTCGACCTGAAGTGTTGTGTGGTGTGGTGGGTGTGATGTATTGTGATGTAGTGAATAGGTGGTAAGGGTAGTGAGTTAAGAAATATGAATATGAGTGGTGGCAAGAGAATGAACGAGAATGGGAATGTGAATGGAAATGATAAAAAGGTTAGCCACAGACTCAACACGAAGGGTTCTTATATGTCTCCGGTGTAAGCTTCCACGTCGACGAGTTCTCGGTTCAACGGATCAGTCAGCTCGGTCAGCTAGAAAAGCGATCAGTAATCGTGTATCGTGTGGACGTGGAAGAGTCGTTCTCCGGCGGTCGAGATAATTCGAGATGGTCATAGAAACTTCTATGGGTCACGTGGCCTGTGACTCACACATGTTATGTCAGGGAGGTGACCTGAGTGTTACGCCCCGGTAACCTTCTCCTATCTCTGTCATTCCTCTTGCTTCGCTATTCCTATGCTCTGCCATTACAGCGCAGGTGCTTCTAGCGCCTTCTATGATTCATCCTCTTATGCATAATCGTTAGAGTCTATGGATGATGTATAAGACTGGTCTCCTTTGCCATCTATAGTATAGTCTACCAAGTCTGGATCTTTTGTTAATCTTGATCCTTGTCCTTTGCTCTTGTCCTTATCCTTATCCTTCGTAATCCATTCATCCTATTTTCCAGTCCTGAGGGCCTGAATTCCCCCTTTGAACCCTAAGGTAATGGGCGGTTACGGAGGGTGTAACCCGACGCAATGTGGCTAACAGGAAGACAGTTCAGACTCTCTGGCTCAGTGATTGTGACTAGAGCGCAGAGCAAGGAGATTGGGGAACAAGATTGATACAACAAGAATATGGAGAAATCAAGGAATGACCCAAGGATGACAGAGACATCGGGCTTGGTAGACTATACTATAGATGGCAAAGGAGACCAGTCTTATACATCATCCATAGACTCTAACGATTATGCATAAGAGGATGAATCATAGAAGGCGCTAGAAGCACCTGCGCTGTAATGGCAGAGCATAGGAATAGCGAAGCAAGAGGAATGACAGAGATAGGAGAAGGTTACCGGGGCGTAACACTCAGGTCACCTCCCTGACATCGTCAGGTTTGATATTTGAATTACCAGATGATTTTAGCTTATTTAGCGGATAGACATATAGTCGTTTATATTTGAGTATTCAAGTATTATCGGCTTAACTAACCGATCAGACGAGCCTTGCTTCCCGGTAACCTTTGAGGGGAAGGAAAACGAAAGGAAGGTATCCATCGACAGATCATCAGGCAGCTGCTCTGCTCTGCTTACTCTCTCACTCCAACATGGCTCTTTCTCTTCGGCTACCCTATAGGCTTCTGGCTTCATCATCGTCTTCCCGACTGGCTTCTGCTTTTTCTCCTATCTCTTCCCTCGTTCGGCTTGCTGCTCGACCAGCCCCGATCGGTCCTTCTTCACCTGCTTTCCGTCGAACACTCTCAACCACCCTATTCCGGCCGGCGACACTTAATCAGGTCATCCGAGGGGCTCGTACCGACCCATGGAGAAGGACGAAGCGAAAGCTCAAGTCTCCACTATTGGAAAAGTGCCCGCAAAAGAGAGGTGTTTGCGTTAGGGTGTTCACCGCAAAGCCTAAGAAGCCCAACTCGGCCGTTCGTCTTTTGTTCTTATGATCATTTTCTCAATTCGAATTCCTCTTGCCTTTCTTGTCTAGAGAGCTGTCTTTGAGACCTCTTGGTTCAGTCAAGAGAGTGTTGAATCATCTCGTTCTGAAACTAAATCGTCTTGAGGCGAACCTGGCTAATCGACTTAACTCTCGTCCTTCTGCTCTGCATCGAGATAGGTCCGAAAAGTGGCTCGTATCAAGTTGTCGACCGGTAAATTCACCTACGGGTATATTCCCGGAGAGGGACATAACCTTCAAGAACACAGTGTGGTCTTGATCAGAGGAGGTCGAACACAAGATTTGCCCGGAGTAAAGTCAGTCCGTTGATTTTGCCGTCCCTTTGCGTGCTTCTTTGTATCTTCCCAAGCGGCTTCGTCATTTCCGGATCGAAAGAAATACGGAAAGAGGACAGTCATGTTGATCATATCTGCTCTATTGTATGTCTTGAACGAACTTGACAACCCGACAGGTACAAGATTATCCGAGGCGCGCTGGATTGTGCTGGTGTGGTCGGTCGAGTGAGGTCTCGTTCAAAGTATGGAAGTAAGTTGAATCTCTTGTTTCTTTTGATCGTGATAGATGCACTCTGTGCAGTTGTGGACACATCATTGAATCGGCCCTCTGCACTACATTTTTGTTGTATCTCTTCTCTCGCATAGCTAAAAAGCCCAAGACCAAGTAGAGAATTCGGTTGAGATACTTTCGAAGAGAAAGGAAACGAGAAGCCCGGAGGGAAAGGGAGATGACAAAAATAACATGCCCTTAAATACCAGTTCTTCGCTCAGGAGTGTCTATCGATACATTCCTTCTAGCTAAAGAGTGAGAGTGTGTTTGGTCACTGTTGTGTTGTGCTTCAAGACATGTACGTGTGTGTATCAAGAAGAAAGAAATGAGAATCAAGATAGGAAATAAACATGCATACACATCCCGCGGATGAACCTCTGAAGAGTACCTCAATCCAATCCCTCGATCTTCGCCTTGACCATTCTCTTGAATTCTGCTCTCTTGTCCGCTTCTTGTTGAACCCGAAGCTGGTACTTGTTCGCCTTCTTTTCTTCCCTGTACTTAGCCTTCCTGACCATGATATCTTGGTGAACCAAATGAACTGGCAGACCACCATCTGCCGGCGTCATCTTTGCAACAATCTTCTGATGAGGCGTTAATTCACCAGCGGCGTTCAAAGCTTCCTTTCTGGCCGCCCTAGCTGCTCGTTTCACCCTGTCAGCCTTCTGTTTGGCAAACGGATCGTAAGGTCCAGACCGAGTCTTGACAAGAGGAATGAACTGTTTAATGGCTTTCATCGGTGAAGGTGGGCAGTGTCCTTTACGTCCCAATGCACCGTCCCAGGCGAGTCCGTTGAATTTACCACCGACGTCAACAAAGTTCCAAACAGGTGATCGAGTGGCCTCCTTGACGACCTTGTTGGGGAAGACCGGGAAAGCAGGTGGCGGTCGGAGTGGCTTCTCCAACGCAATCTTTGATGTCAAAGCCTGTTCTCCATCCCTGACCATCTCCCATGACATCTGACCAAGCGACTTGACGGTGGCAGGATCGAATCCAGAATCTTCGAACCGATGTGATCGTTCTCCAGTTTCGAGCTTTTCTGTCTCGAGATCTCGCTCGATGTCGATTCGAGAACCAAGATATTGGGTGAATTGGACAGCAGCGTTTGACCTCGGTTGGCTCTCGTGAGTGGTCGAGACGTTGTGTTCAGGAACGCAGAGGTAAGACTCCATCCCTCGAACGAAAGGACGTTGCGGAGGTTGGCCCTGTTTGTCGTGAGGGAGAGCACAGTAGAAAACCAGGATTACATTCAGTCTTGTCAGCGACTTGCCAATGAGAAAGCATGTTTATGGGGCATTCTCGTATCAAGAAGAACATGACAACATAAGAAAAGGAAGAAAAACAAAATCGACACTCACCACCTTAGCCCAAGCTTCGCCGACCTGGCCGGTCTTAATGGCTCCTGTGACGCGCTCCTTGGAAATCGAGTACTTTTCTGAAAGAAGGTTCATTCGTTCAACTGCTCCGACTTCTCCCGGGAAGCTTTTGTAGAGTTGATAGATTTCTTCCTGCAGATCGCACGATAGAGGAGGGGTGGGCTTGAAGTAGGGGTTTGCCGGATAAGGCTGTAGGAAGAAGGGAAGTTCATCATTTTCATCAGTCATGATGTACAAAAGAAAAGACGGACACGGCATCTTGGACAGACGACCAAGAGGCTGTTCAGACAAAGTGAGAAAGAAGCCACACTCACTCTGGTCCCTCCGAGCCAATTTCGGGTCCTAGGCTTCGGCCACTTGAACTCTGCTCCTGTCGTCTGACACCACTTCTGGAACTCCTCTCTAGCAGTTGCCTCCGACATCTTGACTGTCGATCTGTTGCTCTTGGAGTAGAACCCCCCTGGCATTCTAGACAAGACAATCGGCTTGATAGGACGTCCGAGGTAGCCGGCGGAAAACGAGCCACCATTGTTAGAAGCGGACGGGATCGGCGATTGTGGGCTGGTAGAAGTGTTGGAAGACGAAGAGGAGGAAGAGGATATTTTTCGCGAGAGGGAGAGGGAACCTAACCTGACCGTTAATGACTTGGTCAAGCTAGAAGTCGACGTAGAGCCACAGACTGAGGATAGTGGAAGCATCGTCCTAGATGGGATCATAACTGATAAACAAAGAAGAAGCCCTCTGATTAATGAACGAACGATGGTTCCAAAGAAAGGCAGAGCAGAGAGAAGAAAAAAAGGCAATAATCCTTCTAACGATCAATTAGTGATTACGTAAGTGTAACCCCGAAGACCCGATGGATGGACAACAATCTCATCAATCTCGTCAAGAAAGAGATCAAGCCGCTATGGAGACTAACTCTGTACCCGACGACCAGCTAACGGATCCTCGAGCCAGGATCTCTCATATCTCTTGAACATCATTCTCTCTCGCACGTTCACGGGAAACTAATTCACTCATTGATTCATCCCATCTGTTTCCTTCTCTTTTGGACTTGATACTACCATCTCGTCTCATCTCCTTGTAACTCTCACCCTGAATCTTGTTCTCCCTTGGATCAATACCAATCTCCATCATGGCGTCCTCTGCAAATGATTATCGGGAGGATTTTGTTCATTTCAATACCATATCCTGCTTGACTCAATTGAAGGCTGAAAAGATTACACCAGTTCGTGCTCAACGCAAGTGCATTGCGTTGTTTTCTTACCCATGAACTGATACTTTTACAACAATGGCATCGAATCTAGGAACCAACTTTCAGGGATTACCCGTTCAGTTTGATGAAATCTGATCTGCTCCTTATCTGGAAATACAAAAACCTCTTCTGGCAACTAATCTCTCTCAAGCCCTCGATCACTACTGAAAGCACCCTTTCGTCCCGAGAGTTTTCAAAAGTGCGCGCCATCACCCCAACGACCATAGGCGAGCAGTTCCTACTGACTGTAGGATCCTTGATTGCCATCTGTGCAGTCTTCTGGAGTTCAGTTGTGTCGGGCGTTTTAGGACTTCTAACCCTTGCGTCCTCCGTTGGGCTATTCATGCTTTATTTAAGCAAATGTCAACCTGGTGTTGTTATCACATCGAAATATCAACCTACGTCGAACCGTGACGATGAGGAATGGGTGAGCTTTTCTCTTTTAGAGAATACTCAGCATTGTGTTTTCTTATCCAATTATTCTTCTCTTACCTTATCCCAGTTCTTCATCAATGGAATTGTAAGGCCCATGTTATCTTGAAAGTCACTCGCCTTTCACTCGACGGATAGTAACCAAACTGAAAGTTCTTCTGTTTGTAGTGCACCGGGAACGAAGGTCTTCAAAGGGATATTGACTTCATGGCTCAAATGCAAGTAGCATCTTTGTCATCTGCCATGTTCTTCTCCCTCTTCCAAGGATGTGTCCATGAACAATTGTTGGATTGCATGCACAGGTTTGACCGGCCTATCACTGGAGTTCATAACAAAGTAGGTCTGAGCAACGACCCGAGTGAAACATCGTCACTCCAAGCGAATACTGAAATTCAATCATCATCGGCTCCTTCACATGCACTTTTAGACAAATGGTAGCCTTTACATCATTACTTATCGAGATTACTCAACGCGTCTGACATTTCCGTGAAATGTTTATTGGAAACCACACAGGGTTCATCCTTGACATTATTGAATGCATTATCCAAAGAGACGTAAGGAAACCATTGTTATAAACATAATACAGTAACACCATTCCTGATGCGGTTCTCGTCCCTGATGCCTTAGTTTGCATATACCACTCAAGACGGAACATTGGAGCTCTATGATCGACTCAAACGGGCTCTCTTGGATGCGAACACGAAAAGAGTGGTGCTTCTTGCACACTCCCAGGTATGTACTGCAGCTACTTTTATCGCTTCATATGCGAGCATGACTGACTCTTCAGGCTTTAATATTCTCATCAGGGTGGCATCATATCTTCTCTCATCCTTGACTATCTCCTGTCAGATATCCCTCAAGTGAGTAAATTCTATCATTTGATGCCGCTCTCTATTTCAAGAATGAACGAGTTGAGATTAATTCACACCACATTATTCAGGTTTTTTTGCAGAAGGTCAGTTTCGAATGGGACTACTGCTACAGGACAGAGAACTTATATATTTGCGGACTTTTTCTCCAATGGATCTGATCTGCGCAGTTGGAAACCTACACGTTCGGAAACGCAGGTAGGACTTTAATATCCCAAAGCGTTTAGTCCACTCGGTAAAACAACACTGATTCACCATCCTTGGGTTGGTTTACGTCGTAGCCAATCACTTTAATTCTCCAGTCACGACACCTTCTCGAGATCATGAAGGGTCGCCTGTTGGTAAGTCAGCACGTTCGAGGTAAACATACTTATTCACGTCCCCTGATGCAACCTTCGTATTGTGTCATCTCCTCCGTTCGACGCCCTCCTCTCCGCGTCAAATGACGGAATTTAGTTAAACATATCGAGCATTACGCAAACGGTCATGATTTCGTTGCCAGAATTGGCGTGCTGAATTGGGATGTTCCCGCAAGTGACCGTGTAGATACTCGATTCTATGGAAGGCGTGCGTGATTTGATATGTTCCGTTAGCTTGGAGATTGTCCTCTCGGACGAACAAAACTGAATACTGATGTCGAGAACAAATGTGTACAGTATTCAGCCGACCCGATAAATCTGGCCATCTCCTAGTCGAAGTGAGAATCTTCTTTATTCTATTACTATGTTTGACGTCAGCTCAAATACTAGGCTCCTGACTCGCCGTCCTCTCGAATTTGGCTTACCTCATTATGTCAACTTCTTTTTAGAATTACTTTGAAGTAAGTTAGAAACCGTCGAAATCTAACACATCCCATATTCATCGACTCAAATTGTTTGTCTTTCTTTATCGGTTGTATAGTCCAACTGGAACCCTTCCTCTTTTTGGCTCAAATCGACTGACGGACAACCTTCAAGACTCTGGAGTTATCTCAATGGAGGTACACCCGATGACTTTCACATTAACGGCTTCACTCATGATAAGATCTGAAGGAAATAGACGTTCCACATGATGTTTATATTTCACACCATAGATGTCTTTTATATTCAGAGTGTCTCATACCTGAATCATGTACATAGATCATCTTTTGTGGGACCCTTGTGTATAAGCTGATCTCTTAACCTACGACCTTGTCTATAGACTGAATGCCTTCTATAGCTCCTTGTACATGAACTGACTCTGTATCTAAGATCTATGCCTAGACTGCTTCGCATATGCAACATCTTCGCATACATATGATACTCTCTCATTATTGTCGTTTCAATCCCCCTCCCCTTTCTTACACTTTTGTCTATTTTCTTTCTTTCTTTCTTTCTTTCTTTCTTTCTTTCTTTCTTTCAACCATCCGTTATATATTATGACCTCTTTTTTTTTTTTTTTTTTTTTTAACTCAGAATCTTCTCGCTGTCGTGGATCTTGCGCTATTTAGTCGACAATGGATTGAGATTGTGTGATTCATTGAAAATGCAGAATGTTTCCAAGCAAAAACAGATACATCATAACTCAGACGGACATATAGACGATAGACAAAGGAAGAGAAAGAGAGAAAGGTTACAATATTGTCGGACGAATGCCGAACGAGAGATGACTCAAGATAACAGTGCACGAGGAAGAGAATGGGATAGATGAGCCAGACATGATCCAGAAAGAGCAGAGAGGAGAAGAAGAGAGAAGACTTTCCTATCTAAGAGGAAAGAAACATGAACAAGAGGTTCTTAAATATTAGGCATTAATCTATCGTATTTAATGAACGTATCGGTATCAACGATTGAGGCAGAGATGAGATCTCTGGCTTCTAACCAAACCCAGATCTGATGATATCGTTTCATTATACAAAATACAAGAGAAGAATCAATACCAGGCCTCCAAGTTTCGACGTATTGATCAATATGGATCGGACTGAATGAAGAAAAAAGGACAGACCTTGATCATCGCGCCGAGATCTTTACCAGGTACTTGCCCGATCGCCTCCCTCGTACCCATTTGCCGACCCAGCTGTCTCAGAATCGGCAAAGCGCTCTTGAAAAGATCCATGTTCGGATCCAGCTGTCTACCAATCCCTTCCAAGAGAAGGATCGAGATCACCGTGTTTACAAAGTCACCTTCCATCTTGACGTGCGATCGCCTGACGGCTGAAAGGACTTCAGTCAAGATATCAGAAATCTTGATTTGGGCGAGGGAGAACGTCTTGGACTTGACGGAGAGTACGAGGTGTTGAATTTTGAGAGCAAAGTTTTCTTCGTCAATCACAAGATGGGGCGTTCGGCAACGCTCGACCATCAATTTGCCGGCTTGAAAATCGGATCGAGAAGGAGATTCGATGGACTGTCATCAGTAAGAATACAAAACCTCGCACACAAATGCGTTACTCACCCTTGTATCCATCAAACTCGGCAACCGCTTGGAACCTGAATATGCGATAGAACCAAACAATCAGATTCTACCAAATCGTGTGACTATCACAGCGAGAAGTCTTGAAACTTACAAATCTAAGAAGTTTCGCCTATTCAAATCGTCCAAATGTGTGACCAGGCCCGCATCGATGAATACCAACTCTGGTTGCCAACCACCCATGTAAAGCCTATCGAGTTCAGCTAGCCAGGCCTCTTTATCATGAGATAATCGAGACAGTCGAGCTACAATCTCATCAGACTCATTCGCGGCTTGAGTCGAGTTGGCTGAAGGCGAGGCTGGTTGTGAGGAACCTATTATCGATTTCCAGAGACTACTGAACATGGTCGAAGTCGTAGGTCGGAAAAATTTGACCTGCGGGCGGTTAGCACATTGAGAGTAAAGTCCAAAGAGGAAGTGTATGAGAAAGACGAATGGAGATCAGGTTGTTCAAAATAAAATAGGCGGACCATGATGTTTCCAGGATGTAGATCGCCATCTGATTCAGTACATAAGATCGGCATAAGCAAGTCAGATAACGTATGTCGATAAAACCGTTGACCAAACAGGGTGGTTACATACGAGTCCAGTTGTCCAACAAGAGCATGTTCTACCAGATTCAGACAAACATTACAACCGAGTTGAGATTTAGACATACGTCCACAAGAATATTAGAGGGGGGTTTTAGTAGCTGAGAAAGATTCAGATAAAGCTTACCAAAAACGCATCTAATCCCATATTGGCCAGCTGGTCGTCATACTGGGCTCCTCCGTTTCTCAAGAAGTATTTGAGCGGTAATGCGTTCTCAAACTCTTCCACTAGTACATCCTTTGTGCTAAAATCTCTGACCGGTCTAGGGAAACTGATGGCGGTCCGTCTCAGCTGGAAGTTTTCCTCGAACCGACTCAGATTACTCGCCTCGACAGTGAGATCTAACTGTTGGTTCATCATTTCTCCAAATACTTTGACCTCATCCGGGAATGAAAGCCACTCCATCCCCGGGAATGCATTGAGAACCGAGGCAAAGAAACCCATGATTCGAAGATCCCGAGCGATCGTCTGGTGTACTCTAGGATGAAGAATCTTGATAGCTACTGCAGAATGTGGAACAGATGCTAAATCGATCCCGACCGTCGTCGTAGGAATCACCGGAGATGGAGTGCTTGGTACACGCTTTTTGGGTTCTCTATATGACGGTGGCACGATCTCCGGTCGGAGAGTGGCCTTATAGACTTGAGCGATCGCACCGCAACCGATTGGTTGATCATCAAAGTGTTCAAACACCTCTTCGAACGGTTTCTGGAAGACATGCTCGATCACTCGTCGGGTGTGTCTGAATGAATGAGGCTTTCCGTTCGAATGAAGCTGACCGAGAGCTTCGCAAAGGTGAGCTGGGAATAAGTCCGATCGGGAGCCAGCCCATTGAGCGAGCTACATTGAGTCAGATATACAACAGCAATCAGTTTGAGGGCATGCAAGACGCTATTATTGTCGCTCAGATCTCTTACAAACCTTGATGAAACTTGGCCCAGCTCTCTCCATTTGCTTGACCAGGACTTTATACCACCAGATTGCACCAGATCGATCGCCCTTCTCCCCATTCTTCAACCTTTCTCGCTGTCCGAAGAAGGTGACCGGGACCAAAAAGATGACGGGTAAGAAGAGTCCCGCTAGGTGAAGAAACCTAAGACCTGTCAAGAACGGTTCGAGGATGTAGTCGTTCAGGAGAGACAACACTGTCCTCCGTGGCCGATCCTCGATAGTGGACAGAGCGTCTGAAGGAATAGGTTCCTGCTCGGTTGGCGCTAGATGATTTGTCTCGGCAGAGAACTGTATGTTCGGGCCACCAAACGCAAGCAATAGACCTGCTGTGGGAACGACATAATAAAGATACTTGTTGAAACGGAACAAATGCTGTTTTCTAAAGGTCGATCTAGAGCCTTCAAGGGTGGATGTGGGAGAAGCTAGGCTAGAGTAGGTCGATCGCCGATAGGGGGAGAGGGCTTGTCGGATGAATGGACTGGTACACGATTGGGTCGTTCGGAGGCCAACAGGTAGCCTTCGAGATGCGAGACGAAGCGAGACGGACATTGAAGACGTCCGATATATGTCTAGCGAGGCTCAACGAGATACAGCAAGATCTATGAGGACAAAGTTTGTATCTTGGTTGATCGGCGGATGGATGTAGTGAAGATAGAAGGCGGGGGGAAACAACGGAGAATAATCAAGATGGAGTGTAATGTTTACGTCATCGATCTCTTTCGCGTGCGAACTGAGCAGCAATATCCGACGGGCTGATGAGATGCTCGCATTCATTCTACGATCTGTTTCTCAGATAGGCTGGTAGTGCAGAGTGTTGATGGCTTGCCCAGAACTAAGTACATATTCCAGACGATGCAAGGATCCATATTATCATTATCTTGATTGACTTCAAGCAAGGCAGCTAGTTGCGCTAGATCACAATACCCCTCTCAGCAACACAATGGTTTGCTCACACAGCCCGATTAACACATCTTCTCCTGAAATTTTGACCGCTTTGACCCCAACCAGAGCGCCTTCCTCTCCTCCTCCCATCTTGAAGACACCCGAAGGAGCAGTCATCTGACCTTCGGCCTCTTGGTAGATGAACAAATCACCCTGCGCGCCTTCCGTTGTAGGCGAAGTGAAGGCAAGAACTTTAGCGGGCGATAAATGATCAACCAAGGGAGTGTGTAGGATATATTTGGTTTCTCGTTTAGAAGAAAGCACAAAGGAAAGTGCAGGGAATGTCTTGAGATGGGTGAATGGAGAGTTAAAGTCTGAAGGGGGCTTGAAAAGCAGGGCGTCCAGCTGGATTGGATGTAAGAGCAGACGGTTCGTTTTCAGAATCACTGGCGGAGAGAAACACGATACCTTGGTAAATCTGTAGCAAAGTAGATGGGACATACAGAGTACTTAACCAAGATCTCCTCTCCTTGGTTGTCATTTCTTCTGAAACCAGTTCGGACCCATTCCAGCTCGCTACCGATCACATGTTCTGCGCCAATCAATTTGTCGACCTTGACCTCCTCCTTTGTTGCTTCTAACACATCATTTTTCTCTTCACGGCCCCCTATGAATGACCATTTAACCAATTTACCCACTCCGCCTCTTTCTCCGTCCTCGCCTGCTGCCTCTCCGGAACCGTCCTCCCGCTCATCATCGTCCAAATCCATGTCGTCCCTCAACAAACTCGACAGGCCGCCCGGCAACTCTGATGGAAGTTCCTCGTTTGATGGACCTGGTCCCGTAAACTTGGCGAGATTGGCAGCAATTGCCGACCTTGTTTCGTCAGAAAGGGTCTCTTCGACATCAGCCATGTCTCCAACTCCGGCGGTCGAGTTGGGTAGGAACAAGTGTGGCCATCTGGTCTGGGTATTCGTTTTTTCCAGTTCGATCGTTAGGAGTCCCTCGGAGGGTTCCCACTGCCAGAAGCTCTCATCAGGCCGAACGATATCCCACCACGCTCGACGATCGAATCCTGGAAGCGGGGGAAAGACGTTCATGGAGGATGAACTGGAGTTGAGTGATATTGTAAGATGTTTCGGGGAGATAGAAATATGGATATGCGATTTGGGAGTATCTTGGGGAAGCGGAACGGAGATTGTGATCGAGTTCGACGTCTGGGTCCAACTGAAGGATGTTTGGGAATCTTCTGAGCGTGGTTGTGAATCGGTAGAGCCTAACAGAGTATCGTCAGAGGAGGACGAAGGCGAGTGCAGATTCGAATAGTGTTCGGATGATCCTATCAGGAAGTGCTCGGATTTGAAGGAGACATATATCGGAGCGTCTTTTCCATGTAGCTCCCACATAATATTTAGCTCTTTGATAGAAGTCGAATCCGTCTCCATCTCATCACTGTCATCATGATCGAAATTGACGAGCATGATATCGAAACCGGCCTCTCTGGACCATCCTTTGTCATCATCTAGCTTGGTCCGCTTGGCCGATGAAATCAAGATCTTTTGATCTCCTGCGACCCACTCGACCTTGAACGGTCGGAGTTCTCGGCTTGAAGGGTCAAGAAGTTCGTAGCTTGGTCCCAAAGTCCCAGATAGAGAGGTTGCAGAAGGAGTAACATGGACAGGATACAGCCGGCCGCGACCATCCGAGGCGAGATATGTTGTTGGAGAGACAGAAGTGATGGAAGGATATTCTGATGGCTGGGACCCGTCGTTCTCGACGGGCACTGGTAGTGAGCAAACGGGTGAGAATACTGGTTCAAAGGTCTACAAGAAACACCGGGTACACAAACGTCGACAAAGAAATCACAAGAAGTGTGAGCGTCCAGACAAAAGCATCCAACTGGATCACACAGAGAGAAACAAACGAGACTGACCTCACCAATCTTCATGGCCCATATGTTCCATGTCTCGTCCACCCAACACATCCATCCTCCGTAGCCTACAGCGAGATGGTCATGATGTATCCTACTCTGAATTTCTCGAACGGACAGAGGCGTCTTGCCATGCTGGACACCCCGCTGAGAGATTGATGCTCCCGGTACGGCAAAAGAGGTTGAAGTAAACTCTGATCTGGATAGCTTGTAAGACTCAAACTTTGGATTAGAGAATGCCTTGTTATGAGGAAACGATCTGGAGGACATTGCTTGCTGATGGTCTGGATGAACCCAACGGTCTAGGGAACCCAAAAGTTAGGTGAACGACATCTCTAGGGTTACGTCAATCGTCTGATGTAGGCTCTGTTACACCCAGCCAGCCTTCTACCTCGTTAGACACCATCACACACAGCACCCCATCCGTTCGATCCATTCAACTCTTGCCCGAACAAGCATACATCGATCGCTTGACAGCCCAACATGGATGAAGAATATGATGTCAGTATTGTGTCTGTGTTTTATCCGGTTCAGGGGATTTCTTCCTCCTTTTTTCTCGTTCGTTGTGTCAAGATGGGATTGATAGTCCAAAGATCACTGATACATCCATCTACACACATGCACACACACACACAAACACGTATGTTTATGCTTATATGCTTGTTCTGTAAAACAGGTTATCGTTCTCGGCACCGGCTTGACCGAGTGTATCCTCTCCGGTCTACTTTCCGTCGCCGGAAAGAAGGTTCTTCACATGGACAGAAACCAGTACTATGGAGGAGAGAGTGCCTCCTTGAACTTGACCCAGGCAAGTCTTTTCTTACAAAGCCATCTCAGATCAATCAGAGAGATTGCTGGTGTGCATCTTATCTAACGCTCGATCAGTTTGTTGCCTATCATATGCTCGCAGACTTTTGCTCACTTCCGACCTGGGACTAACCCTCCTACCGAGTATGGCAAAGATCGAGACTGGGCTCTGGACCTGGTCCCTAAGGTGCGTTCGATCAAGTCAGCTTATGTGCATACACGCTTCCATGGTTGACCTTGCTATCCCTCGATCTGCTGTCCGATATATTCAGTTCATCATCGCTTCGGGAGAGCTTGTCAAGATCTTGGTACGAACCGATGTTCTTCGATACCTTGAGTTCCGGCAGGTTGCCGGCTCATTCGTCTACAGAGATGGCCGAATTTCTAAAGTGCCTTCGACCGAGATGGAGGCCCTACGAAGTAGCTTGATGGGAATCTTTGAGAAGCGACGGGCCAAGAAGTTCTTCGAGTTCTTGCAGAACTGGAGAGACGAGGATCCTGCCACACACCAAGGTAAGCTTGAGATCAGTAGCGGCCTCTGAATTATCTATGGTGTTCAGACATATTCGTAAACTCATAAAGCGCTCGTTTCTTCATTCCGTTTTGGTGATGGGTATGGGGTAATCAGGTATCGATCTGGACAAGGACTCTATGAAGAAGATCTACGAAAAGTTTGGATTGGAAGCGGGTACTCAGGATTTCATCGGGCATGCCATGGCCCTCTACCTGGATGACGAGTATGTTCCTTCCACTTTTATTTTTAAAACACGCCCAGTCCTGACTCTTCTTTTGCCTCTCCGACGTATGAAGCTACAAGACCAAGCCTGCTCGACCGACGTACGAGAGGATCATTTTGTACACTTCTTCGATGGCCCGATACGGTAAATCGCCCTACATCTACCCTTTGTACGGATTGGGTGAGCTGCCCCAGGCGTTCGCCCGACTTTCTGCTATCCACGGAGGAACGTACATGCTCGATAAGCAGATCGAGGAGATCGTAACCGACGCCGATGGCAAGTTTGTTGGTGTGAAGAGTGGGGGCGAGACCGTCAAGGCCAAGTTGGTCATTGGATCCCCGGATTACTTCGGAGCTGGCAAGGAGGACGGAGAGGGCGGAAAGATCAGGGTCTTGGAAGAGGGCAAGGTCATCCGAGCGATCTGCTTATTGAAGCACAACATTCCTGGCACAGAAGAAAGTGACTCTGTTCAGATTGTTATTCCCCAGAACCAGGTCAACAGGCGTAATGGTTCGTCCTGTCTGCTTTCACGTATTGACCTTTTTTCCCCTCTGAGCTAACTCTTGTTCTTCTCGTTTCTTGATTCATTTTGATGGCTAGACATCTACATCGCCTCTGTATCTTCATCGCATAATGTCGCTGCCAAAGGCTACACTGTCGCTATCGTTTCAACCATCATTGAGACCTCGACCCCTGAGCGAGAGATTGCGCCAGGACTTCAGCTGTTGGGTCCAATCCTTGAGAAGTAAGTGTACTTGTCCTTTCCTTTTTACCCTACGCTCAACTTGCTAACAGGCGTTATTCTCAATTGCAGGTTTGTTTCAATCACTCCTCAGTACACCCCCACGACCTCTGGAAAGGAGGATAACATCTTCATCACCAAGTCTTACGACGCTACTTCTCATTTCGAGACCGTGGTGGATGACGTCAAAGATGTTTGGGAGCGAGTCATGGGAGGTTCGTAGTCTTTCTTTCCCTCCTTCCGTTTTATTTATTTGACTTCTCAGTTCATCGGTGAAGAGTACTAAAAGCCGTGTTGTATTGACGTTGATAACAGAACCTCTTGTGCTTAAAGAGAAGCCCAAGATCAACGCCGACGAAGAATAGTCGGATGAGCTCATTGTTGGACACTCGTTTGGTTCTTTGATTCTTACTCTTCGCATACACTTCGCCTATTCTCTCCTCGTCTATCTATCCTTTTGTGCCAAAGTTGAATCATTGAAGCGTTCTTCTGGCCAATTTCTACATTTACTGTAAAGTCTAGTTTCCTCCTTTCCCCTCTGATTCTATCAATCTACCAGCCTGTCACTCCGTTTTGTGATGATCTTTTCTCAAATTTCTTCATCGACGTTTTCCCCCTTGTAGTGATTCTACACCATTTACAGATCCATTTGCTCTCTTATGCCTCATGAGTTATTTCTCTCTTAAATGTCTTCCTCTCCAGATATCGCAGAGTAAGAAGGACGCGTGTCATCATGAAAACAGCACAACTTTAATATATATAAGTGTCGACAGGAGATTTCACAGCAAAGGGTCAAGGAGAGGTCTATTTTGTCTTAGTTAATCTTTGTTCATCTTACCAGACGAACAAAATTGAACTAGAACATAAAGAGATTCCATCAAGACAAGAAAAAAAGGAACTGAAACATTTGTATACACAGCGATAGATCAAGATTCAGATAAGGACAGGCGCGATCAGAACAGATGATATCACGTTCGTAGATAGAGAGAAAGAGAGAGAGGAAGAGTTAACAAAATTAGAGAGCGACAAAGGCGGCAAGAACAGCGAGGAAACCGAGTGTTCCCATTCCCCCGATCTTGAGATTAGACGCTCCGCTGATAGCCGAAGTCGAAGTGGCAGCAGCGGCGGCAACGGAAGAGGAAGAGGCTTGAGCGGTAGCAGCAGCGCTCGAAACGACAGACTGAGCGGACTGAGCGGCGTTTCCTCTGGTCTGGGTGGATTCAATGATGTTTGTACAGTTGTACGTCGGCTTGGTGAAAGAAGAGGCAGCTACGAGGTTAAGATCTGCACACTGAGGTCGTTCATCCACAAGCAAGAAACGAAACAGGGAAGCGTTAATATCATCTTTGTTGACCCAGGCGACAGAGAAGAGGGGAAGAGGATATATATTTGGACGCACCTCGTAGAACCGAGTTGCCTATCGATCATCCAAGGACATGGTTGATGCGATAACCCACTTCAGTATCGCGACCTCACAAAGATTAGGGTGACGAACATGAAACAAACGTACAGAAGGTCCAGACTGATACTCCACTTTGATGGTGATTTGATCACCGGCACTAAGACCCAGCGTAGTGAGATTCTACAAAACCGGCCCCACATCGATCGATCGGTGGATTAGCACCTGTGACAATAGAGATCGTGATAAAGATAGACGAAGACAAACAGGAGAAGAAACACAGGTGGTTCCTTTATAAAGCTGAGTGATGTTTTCGGCTAGCAAAGGCTTGAAGTCCGAAACGGACTGGGGGTTAGCAGAGGTAGAGTACGAGAACTGGAGGTCCTTTGCGTCTCTGGACTGGGTCAAAGACAGATCTCCACCGGCTGAAAGAAAGAAAGAAAGAAAGAATGAACGAAAAACGAAAGAGGTGTTGAGCAACCTTTATTCAAAGACAGTTTTGGAAGATGGTTGAACATTATGCTTACTCAAAGGATAGTTGATTCGACCTCCGATAGCATATCCTCCACAGCTGTGACATAGGAGGAGTCAGCTAAGAGCGCGCAGGTACTTCAATATGAATAAAATGAACCTACGGAGCGATCTTGTTTGTATCCAAAGACAATCCACGTGAAGGCTGCCAAGGAAAAAGGCGAAATCAATATCGAAGAAACATATGAATCTGTCGACAAACTACAAGCTTACAGGGTAGGCGAGGGCAACTGTATGAAGCCACAAAGATGAGGGATCAACTGATGTGAAGGGCGCAAGAAGGTAGAGAAGAGAAAGCGGATAGAAGGGGCAAGGATACATACCGATGGGAACAGTAGGAGCAGCCCGGATATCCAGCAAGGCAGCAGCGTTGACCAATGAAGCACCGATGGGGAGAAGAGCGAGCAGAGTAGAGGCAAGCATTATTGCGATATGAGCAGAAGAACTAAATGAGGTAAAGGGGAGGAGAGAGGAGAAGGAGAAAGGAGACTGGTAAGAAGAAGCTGTTTAGATGAGAGAATAGAGAGAAGAAGATTCCGTCGGACATTGCTTTGGCCTTTTATGTCTTTTTCGCCCCATCGATAAGAGTATACGGAAGAGAGAGAGAGAAAGAGTCTGGAAGATCGAAAAGGATCTTGATTCGTCCAAAGAAGGAAGAGAGAGAGAGAGGGAGAGAGAGGGAGAGACACTTTCTCGCCTGATCCTATCAGGTCGAGCGAGAATAAGCGCTTCGGAACAATCTCAGGTATCTACCCCGTTTACAGCCAGGAAGAAGATATAAGAAAGCCGTAAAGCTTTGTATCAGTCTTTTGGACGGGATAGAGTGAAAGGCATGAGGGAGGAAGGAGAAGAACCGTGCTTCTGAGTCAACGAATCAGCATATCAGTCAATGACATTACCCAGAGAACCTTCCCTGTTCATGTGGTTCAAGATCGTCAGACTCATATCAAACTTGCAGGAGCAAGTGAACGAAAGGACCGACGGAAAAGTCAAGAGGCGATCAAAAGAAGGGTGCTTTAGGTCACGGAAGATGTATCCACCTCTGGATGCATCAAATGATACAAGATTTGCCCCTCATACCATATAGATGGAGAAAAGAGGCGAGGTATTCGATGGAAGATTATCAGGTTGTGACTTGTCGGATGAGAAGCTTCGGATCAGGAAATGAGAGAGGAAAGCTAAGCTTGCTTAGCACTTCATTGCTATTGGAGCGACCTCACGGTTTATCTTGGCAACAAAGCATGTCTTCAAACAACATCTCGGTTGGTCAGAAACGATGACCCATCCAAAAAATAAAATAAAAACAAGAACAAAACAAAACCGAGATTAAGGGTAAAAAGACATGGGGGTGTTCATGTATGTTAGTTCCTCAATGTACATGTATGGAATAACGTTATACGGTCTTTTCATCAGCTTGCTCCAAGAGAGACAAGAGAGAGCAGTGTAGCAGAAGTCAGCGGTGCGTTGGTTGATCAAGAAAACGACAAGCGAGTACGAGTACGAATACGGCTTCGGAGGGCAGACAAGTGAACATGTAAGTGTACGATCTTTCTCTACGAGGCTCATACACCCATGTGAACGATCGAAAAGGACGAGAAAAAGCCAAGAACAATGATGAGAGTGAGATCTCCGGTATCGAACCAATGAGGAGGTCAAACCCGTTTGGGAGCCGCAGAGGAAGATGACGACTATAGTCGGTGGTTAATTGCATTCAGCCTTTTTTTTTCTTTTTCTTTTCTAAATCCAAGTGCCAGTCATTTCCACCTTGCTATTCGCTGTCAGTATCAAGTAAGAATCAAGACCTAAAAGGCAAGCCTGTTGCACAACGAAATTTCTGTTGCGATGAACGTAGTGCAGAAGGAAACACCAAAAAGAGTCAAAAAAGGAATGGTCTCTGCCAGGATCGAACTGGCGACCAATTGCGTGTTACAGATGTAAAGCAAGTGTGATAGCCACTACACCAAGAAACCATTGGTGGAAGTGAGCCTCTGCAAGTGATTATATTCCTGGTTCTTTGAATTCCCAAGACTTTCACCTTTTTTCTTCTTTTACCTAGTTTCGCTTCACATGCTGTCCTTCTATGGATGTCGTTCTCATAGATATCAGGATATATGCCTTCTGCTGCAGATCATGAATCTCAGAGAGACCACCCGAGTACTGGCGAAAACATGATGCACCAACGCGTTTTTATCGATTCCTATACGCGAAACAATTTACAACTTTTCTCTCTATCTCGACTTCTCTGGGGATCCCTTCTCTCTATAGATAAAACAAAACGCATCGCGAAACTGTTCGAAAAAAGAACGAGGAAGAAAAACTACAATGCTCTAAGGGTTAACTTCTTTAGCCTCGGCAGAGTGCTTCTTGAAGAGCTCCTCCGCTCGGGTCCATACGCCTTCGGTCGATCGTTGAGGGAAAGCGAGCAACGAAGGCAACAAAGCGGTCGAGAATGACTCGGACGACTCTCGAGGAAGCTTGAGAACAGAATGAGAACCAAAGCGTCAGCCGGACTATCTTGGAGGGCAAGCGCAAACTTTATGAGCAGAAGATTGGATACTCACAAGAGTAGGAAGATGATCGATCGAGATCACAGTCAACGCAGGAAGGCCATCACTGTTTAGGAGATAAATCCAAGTCGAATCGAACCAGTCAGTCGTCAAGAAACAGAAGAAGAGAAAAGGTCAATTAGACCAGAACGCAAAGCGATCGAGACATACGCGAGCTTGACATCAACCGTGGGCTCAGGGAATACGGTGTTGATGCTGTAGATAGGAAGGGGGTTGTTGGGGTTGGTAGTGCTGGAAATACAAAGTCAAAAAAATGGATGACGACTGTTAGTTAATCATACAAAGCAAGACGCTCAATTCTCAAGAGATAACAAGGAAGGCAACTTACTCGCAAGAGACGTCCACAACGCAAGCCAGCTTTCGGTCCTGACCGGCCTTGTTGAGGTACTCCTCGGTCAAGAAGTGAGGGATGGGCTCGGTTAGGTAGATGCAGTTGACGATGATGTCAACTAAGATGGAAAAGAACGACAAATCAGACAAGCTATAGAAGTGTTCATCTAACGCAGCCATTGTGAACAGACGAACCATCAAGGAATTCGGCAAAGGGTCCTCCACCAGCGGTCTCCTTCATGTCCCACTTGAGGATATCATCCCTGTAAGAACAAAGTATGATACAAAGAAAAAATTGCCGTCAGTATAAATCGGAAGGGAACATGAAAGAAAAACCACAAAGGCACGCACTCCTTCAGTCCAACCTTTCGGAAGAGGTCCACAGCTCCAGATCCACATCGGCCCAAAGCTCCGATGACCAAAGCTCGAACAGGTCGTCCCAACTTGGCAAGCTCAGACTTGACCTGCTCGACCATATCACCCTCGTGCTTGAACGGCTTGAGGCCTCCTAGTCGTCCTCCAGACTGCTGGGCGCCCACGGCGAGACATCCGGCAGCAGCTCCGGCAAATCCGGCGTGGAATCCAAAGGCTGCCACTCGCCTGCCGTTGGCGTCGGTCAAGAACTCAAGATCACTACGAACGGATGGTAGTAGAACGAGATTAATTCGAACAAAGAGGTAAGGCCGGGCGAAAGAAAGGAAAGAGTAAGGAAGAGAAGAGTAAGGAAGAGAAAGAGCTGGAAGTCAGTTGTTTGCTCTAAAAATGTAAATCAAGTCATCGAAGAAGGAGCCATACTAGAGAGTTCCTCCGCCGATTCGGAATCGCTTCAAGACATCGGACCAACCAGCCTGGTGCTTGTAGCAGTGAGCGAACTGGACGTGGGTCTGGGGAAGGGCATCAGTGGACTCTTCGAGCTCCTTCAAACCAAGCACGGGAGTAGTAAGCGGGCAGTCGGTCTTCCACGAGTTAGTAGCAACAAGCTTGCAACCGACACTGTACAAAGGTTGGAGCGTTTGTCGTCAGTCATGGACGAACAAAGAAATGCGTGCGGCAGAAGAAAGGCCAAAAGAAAGAAAGAAAGGAAGAAGAGAATAATGATAAGACGAACGCGGAGAACTCCTCGTCGTCAAAGATCCTCTGGGGATCTCTTTCCACGGTGATGTCAAAGCCAGCGTCAAGCAAGGCCTTGGCGGTAGTGGGAGTGAGAGCAGACCTATGCTCGTGAGGCTTGGTCTCGCATCGCAACCAGAATGAGGGCTTGACTGAAGAAGACATTGGATTGAGTTGTCGGAGATGATGGTTGATGGGCTGGAAGAGGAAGGCGGAGTGAAATAGAAAAAAATAAAGAAATAAAAATAAAATAAAAAATGACTAGGATGATTTGGAAAAAAAAGGGAAGAGAAAAGTTGGCCGGTCAGAGTGCGAGCCCAGTGAGCGCGCATGTTGGGGTTCCTTGTTCGGTCTCCTCGTTGCATCCTCATTTGGTGTGGTCTGTATGTCGTTCTGTCTTCCATACTGTTCTCTCGCTGCATGGTGTCTTTGTACGCTCTCATATGGATCGAATGTCTGACGTTGGCTGCTTCACATCACTGCTACCTCCGTTCTGACCGTATACGACACCGGCGCGTTGCGCTTCCGTCAAATCGTTCCTTCCATCACAACTGTCTTTCTTCGCACTGAATCTCCTCGCGCTCGTATATGTTCTCCTCGTTGGTTCGTCTGAACTCTCGTGCCTCCTGTCTTTGTTAGCCTGATGTGTCTGTTCTAAGTGTGTATTCATTGGGCTCGAACATACCCAGGCTCATGGTTACGATGTACGTAATCAGGTTACGATTCCGGTTACGCCTCCATTTTGATCTTTTCTCCTCCATCTTTCTTTTCGACCTTTCGACCTTGGATCCAACACTCTCCACATACCAGACGTTCTCTCAGTGTCTTTGTACTCCACAGATCGTACAACACACACTCACGCACGCACAATCATCCTAGCAGTCATGCCCAGCCGACAAGTCAACATCGCTATCGGAGTAGGAGCCACCGTGCTCACCCTGGCCGCCGGTTACGCCGCCTGGTTCGATTACAAGAGGCAGACCGACAAGCAGTTCAGAAAGAAGCTCAGTGAGTATCTCCTTTTCATCGTCGGCATCTTGCTTGAATAATGCGTTGTTCTCGTCAAGATGACTTTTAGTTGTGCTGTAAGAAAGACGTGTCGAGCTTTGTTTCATTGCTCAACACTCTTCATGTCTCCGCTTACGACACTGATCACGCTTTTTTCCTTCTCTTCTCTCTTTCCTTACTCGACCGGTCATCCGTCCATCTTCGTGATTCTTCCTCGTCTTGCAGGAAAGGACAACAAGAAAATCAACAACCACGTCGAATCCGTCAAGTCCGCTCAGGGAGCCAAGGTCAAGCAGGACCTCGTTCAGGCCGTCATCGAGATTTCTGCTGAGCCGACACCTCGGTCGCCTGAGGAGAGCGTTCGTCCTTTCACTCCGGTCTCGTGCATTCCTGTTATCGGTCTGATCGAAATGACGATACCAATATCAAGATCACCTTTCATTAACACTTTCTTCCTTCTGTAAACCCGTAATTTGCTTTCTTTACAGGAGCGATACTTTATGGAGAACGTCTCGATCGGAGAGAGGCTTTCCGCTCTTGGTCCGTGTCTATTCTTTCTTCTTCCTTATCTTCCTAAGGTCCTCGATCGTTTCTTCATAGGCGTCATCTAGTTCTAACCTTTCTTGACCTTTTTTCTCCAATGTGTGCATGTCGTCTGAATTTTACAGGACCCGAAGCTTACGTTCCTGCTGCCATCTCGTTCTACAGGGCTTTGAGGATTTACCCTGCCCCTGCTGAGCTTATGCAGAGTACGTGTTGATATGCTGGCCTTCATTCTCTTCTCACTCAGTTATCTGATCGCTAATCATATTGTCCACACTCCATCTTTACAGTCTACGTAAGTGCTCGTGACTGATCTGAAGGAGCGATCGTTGGTCATCCGATCCGTCGCGCTCAAACTGACTTGTCTTTCCTCCTCTTTCACCTTATCCTCCTTGCAGGCCAAGACCGTCCTTCCCCCAGTGTTCGAAACCCTTCGTGAACTCATCGCCATCTCCAACACCCTTTCCTCCGCCAACATTTCCCAATCGTCCACTTCCAACCCTGCCGTTGATGCTCTCGCTGCCGCTATCGCCGCTGCCACTGCCGCCGAGGAAAAGACCTCTGCGCCTGCGCCTTCCGCCCCCGCTCCAGCTTCCGGATTGAACCTTTCTGAGGAGACCGAGTCCACGCCGGCCGCTTCGTCAGAGGACAAGGATGAGGACTACGAGGATGTGAACGCTTCTGCTGAGGAGGTCGACGTTAAGGAGACCGAGGGAGGCGACGTCGCCGTCGAGACTGTGGCTGATCTCGTGGCTGAGGTCGAGGCCGAGGCCGAGATCAAGGCTGAGGCTGAAGAAGCAGCGGCCGAAGAGATCCCTCAAGCTGGAGAGACCGTCGGTGGTGAGGAAGAGAAGCAAATGTTGGAGGCTTTGCAGGCCGCTTTGAGTGGTGGTGAGACCCAGTCTGCTTAAATCAGTTTGAAAACATGATCAGGATCTTCTTCCTCCTCTTTCCCTTTTTCTCTCCGTCTTCTTTCAATTAGTTGAGTCTAAGAAGTGATGCAGATGGAGGAGATAAGAGACTCGGTCGATTGAATGAACGGATGAACGAAAGAACGGAGAAATGCGTACATTGTACATATACCTTTACTTTGGAACATTCGCCAATATAAATTAGTCACCCCAAGCGCCTGAAAACTCAGACACATAAAACCCCTATCGCTTCTTCCAATCAGTTCACAGTCTCTTGATGCAGTGTATGCACCACGTTAAAATCTGGCCATGCGAGAGAGAGAGAGAGAGAGAGCGATATATATATGAAAGATCATGTTATACAAAGAAAAGGCGGGTGTAACCAAGAATGGAACGAAAGACGCAAGGACGTGAGGAAGGAAAGGATGAATGGGTTGTATATCAATAAGAAACAGAAGAACGCAATCCATCATGCGGTGACCAATCGCTACGATCAAGAAAAGTAGACAAGGAAGAAATAATAGTTAGAGTCAGTATGTGTTTGGAATCGATAGATTTGGCGATCTGAGAGGAAAAGTAAAGGCGGATAACTCACAGTAGCGATGTTCATGGCTTGAAGCTATTTGATCATCAAAACACCCCCAAGAGGAAAAGTTAAACACCAAATTTAGTCATCGGGTCGACTGATTCAATACAATAAAGAAGATGACAAACGAACCTCTTGGAAAAGCAACTTGGCAGCATAAGGCAAATGAACTTGAGACACTTCTGTCTTGTTCCGACAGTGAGCCTACACAGAGAGAACCCCAACCCAGAACAAAACAATAGGTCAGGACTTGGAGCTTTCGGATCTTGATGAGAAAAAGACATCTTAATACGTACACACTCGAACATCTGCTTTTTGAGCTGGGCGGTAGCTGCCATTCCACAGATGTCGCACACATGAATTCGGTAACTGTAATTATCGATCATGATGAAGATTAACCAATGAATCAGAATGCCAGCAAACGAGACAAAGAAGGAAGAGAAAGAGGCATACCCGTCGGATGCATCAAAGAGCCTCTCCCGAAGGAAGTTGGCAATTCCATGTGCGATCATGCAATCACGCTGATCAAACAGAAACACAGAGTTATTGGCTGAAAAGCTTTACTACAAAATTGATGACAAAGACGTACCTCCATCTCTCCGAATCGCAATCCTCCGTCTCGACTCCTACCCTCCACAGGCTGTCTCGTCAAGATCTGAACCGGACCTCGTGCTCGAGCATGGATCTTATCGTTCACCATGTGCTTAAGACGCTGTATGCAAAACAAAAGACAGAGGATACAATTATCAGTGCCCGGTATCTATGTTGGAAAGAAACCTGATCAGCAGACTTTACCTGGTAGTATGTCGGTCCAAGATAGACCTGTGCTTGCAACTTTCGACCGGTATGGCCGTGATACATGACCTCCAAACTACAAACGAAACCCACCAAGCATATGTTCGATGAGTTACTGCAACATTAAGATATTCATAGCGAGAGATGATAACAAAACTAAAAAGACATACCCTCTGGACTGATATCCTTTGCTTCGTAACCGTGCCGACACGGCTTCGACCGTCAAATCGGTGAAAGGCGTAGCATCACCCTCTGTACCCAACAACGTCGCCAACTTACTAAGCAGACACTCAACCAAATGTCCGATTGTCATTCGAGAGGGAATAGCATGCGGGTTAATGATGATATCGGGAGTGATACCCTCCGCGGTGAAAGGCATGTCTTCTTGTCGGTAGGTGATACCGATTGTACCCTTCTGACCGTGACGAGAGGCAAACTTGTCTCCAATCTGGGGAACTCGGGTTGATCTGATCCTGATCTTGACAAATTTGGCGCCATCTCCGTTGGTTGTGACCAACACCTGATCGACGATTCCCTGCTCGGTCGACTTTAGAGGTGTCGATACATCTCGTTTCTAGAACGTCCCAGGGCAATCTTGGTTAGCTCTTCAACAGAAACCCGACGAACTTAGTGAATAGAGAAGATAATCAACGAACCGTATGGGTTTCCAATCGTTGACCAAGCTCTTCACTATCCTGGGGCAAGGGCGCGGTCTTTCCAATCACAATATCTTCTCCCTTCACACCCACACCCGGACTGATCAGACCATCCGGGTCGAGCTTCTCGTACGTGCCGTGCTTCATCTTGAGAGTGTTGTCTCTAGTAGGTTTCTCGAACTCTTCAAGGACTTGCATACCCACTCTCTTCTCTACGTCCTGAACTCCCCAAAAGTCAACAATAATTCGATATTGTCGTTGTCAGCAAGTATTCTGCAAATGCTGATGCAAGAAAGAACGAAGGAAAGAAACGAAGAGAAGCAACCCACCTGGTAAGCTCGGTAGTACATCGATCGGAACAACCCACGATCGATAGAGCTCTGATTCATGATGACGGAATCTTCCTGATTGTAACCAGAGTAACAAAGAATAGCAACAATCGCGTTTTGACCGGCAGGCAGTTCTCTGAACTTAAGGTACTCCATCGATCGGGTCGTTGCCAACGGCTTTTGAGGATAGTACCTGTTGAGTTTGGTTTCACCGAGCAAAAGACGCAATTATGAGAAATGAGTTGAAAATGACCTGCTTTGCCAACAAGAAAGACGTACAAAATGTTGGCCATGGTGTCCATTCGAATTTGGTAGTTGGTCAAGTATACTCCCATTGCCTGCTTTCCCATTGCCGATTGATACGTATTTCGAGGGGACTAATCGCGCAAACGAGAAGAGCAGTCGTTTGGCTTTAGCGACGACGACGAAGAGAAAGAAAACACAAGGCGAGGAGTGGGAAGAGAACGAAACATACCTGGTTGTGATCGGGGAAAGGAATGATACTGGCACAGATTCCAAGGATCATACTTGGATGAATCTCACAATGCGTGAACGTATGCGAGAACGATGAACTCTTGACTCTGCCTGCCATATCGAACGACAAACCACCGGTCTCCTTCTGGATCCTCTCCAACTCTCTGTTTCTCATATCTTCTGCGTCAGCTGCTGACCGAGCGGCTGCTAGATCATCCGGCGTCATCGCGATCATCACTGTTTCTTCCTCCTCAGCATCCAGTAACTCGATCTTTCCCTCCTCGAGCAGATGGTTCCATGAGTAGAAGTCTTCGTGCTCTGGTGTGATTGAATCGTCTTCTTTTGTTGCCGCCAATCGGTTCACATCGTCCTTCGTCAATGCCAACTTCTGGTCATCCTCTTGGACGACAAACAATGGACGACAAACCCGACCGGCATCGGTGTACAACCGCAACTCCTTCTCTCTTATGTCTCGAACGATACTGACTTCCGACTTGATATCTGCACACCGTCGAAGTTTTACCAAATGTTTCGAAAGCTCGTTTGCGTCTCGATGGATTCCGACCCAAACTCCATTGACAAACACTTTCGTGGCCGAGGGAGCGGATGCGTATTCTTCCAGCGTTTCCAGGCCCCACTCGTCCAAGAACTCTTGAATGGGAGCAGCATAAGACCCGACAGAGATATATGACATGAGTGCCAAATTCTTGACCAGCCCACAAGCCTGACCTTCCGGCGTTTCTGCAGGGCAGACCATACCCCAATGGGTGTTGTGAAGCTGTCGAGGCTTGGCGATCTTTCCGTCTCGACCGATGGGAGTGTTACATCGTCGAAGATGAGACAATGTCGAGGCAAAGGTGTATCGGTTGAGCACCTGGGACACTCCCGCTCGAGCTTGCATGGCCTTCTTTTGATCTCCCCAATTACCAGTAGCGAGTGAGTATTTGAGACCATTGGTGATAGTGGCTGAGCGAACAGCTGAGTCTAGCTTGAATGGTTTCCTGGTCTCGACACACTGTAAACAAAGAAAGGATTGGATGTTCATTAGGAACCCAGAAAATCGGCACTCGACGCAAAATAAAAGAGAAGAAAGACAAGCGAACAAACCTTTTGCAGATATCTATATACGTCTTTTGTCAACTTTTTAAACAACATTCTGAATAACCCGGCCAACAATGGACCGGCCAAATCCAATCTCTTTTTTCCGAAATGATCTCGGTCGTCCAACTCTCTCCTCTCCAATGCAGCCAATAGTAGTCGATGAATCATGTAGCCGAAGAAGTATGCCTTCTTGGTTTCGAAACCTTCGTCGGTCGAGATATGAGGGAGCATCTCTTTCTGAAGGATCTCGTTTGCGTACCGAAGACGCTTATCTTTAGTCAACATAGTGGCCGTTCCTCTTCGACCGATAAAGTCAAGCGCGACCTGTGGTGATGAGAGAAGCAAGAAGATGAGGATCGGGTGGCAAGTTAGCCTCGACTCTGAGTGAAAAGGAGCACACGCAGATAGAGAAAAGAACGGACCTCTCGATCCTGAACAACGAAAGCTTCCTCGATACAGGGCTTGAGCATGTCGAGCATGGCGGTATCGTTTTGATCGTAGCAGATATGCTCGAGTACTTCTCGATCCGGCACAATTCCAAGCGCTCGGAAGACGATGACGACAGGAATATCCGTTCGGATATAGGGTAATGTTGCCTTGATCGTGTTTCCGTTCTGTGGTGATCATCGCTCGGTTGTCAGCTCCAAGACTAGTCTAGCAACGGAGAAGAACGCAAGTGGAATTTACCGTCTTCTCCTGACCACGATGGTACATCTTGACTTGGAGCATCGAGATGGCCTTGCCACCTTTCTCGACCATACTCCTGATCTCGGCCAAGAAGTTGATAGGCGAGGGCTGGGCTTTGGCAAACACGTAGATGTGGTTCGCCGCCATTCGCTCCTGTGCGATAAGCACTTTTTCGGAACCATTGATGATGAAGTATCCTCCCTAGAGATGCATTAACATTGAAATTGTTTGGAGCAGAATGTGATAAAGCGTCAGACACTCGAGAGTTTGGGGATAGATATTAGTTCAAAAAGACACAGACCTGATCCAGGGGACACTCGTTCAACTCATACTGAAACTCGGCCTCCAACTCGTGCAGCAGACAGAAATTCGATCGAAGCATGATCGGGATCTAAGAAACCAGGGAGAAAATTTCGATCAATACTCATTCGTCTATGCGTGAAGAAGCATCATCATTTGGTCGACACAGACCTTGCCGATCAAAATCTTGCTATCCTCCTCCTCCTCCTCATCGTGCTCCCACACAGCCTCGATCGGGTCTTCGTCTGATGGAGCTCTGTACACCGACTTCTTCATATCTACATATAGCGGAGCCGAATACCTGTAGAGCATTGATGGCCGCCCGTCTTGGACGTAAGTCTTGGTTGTACTCATTTGCGTGGTTTTCGCTTTGTCAGCTGGGGACAGAAGGTAAGCTCACGTTAAGTTCCGAAGACGAGCTTCTTGGGGGAACATTGCATTGACCGTTCCGTCCGACTCGGTCATCGTTGTCTTCGACAGATAGATCTGACCAAACGAAATCTCATATCGACGCTGTTTCGATCGGAGCAAAACGGGTTTGTAAGTGAAAAGCTAAGGAAAAGGAGAAGTTCGAGATCACAAAACGAAAACAACGACGCGTTTCATACAGTGGCAAAAGATCACCGCATCGCATGGATGAAACTTTTGCCACTTATGGTGTCTCCTGTCCTTTATAAGACACACAAAGAGTAGGCGAAGAAAGAAGGTGGAGGAGACACAAAGAAAGATATGACGAACTGTTTCGTCTCCACCCAATCCGGTATGCTGATCGTACTGATCCAACGTCAAGCTTCCTTCCTCATCGACCAATTCCTGCATGGAATTTTCGACGAACTCATTGAAACTCTCGAGTTGTTGGGTAACAAGTCCTTTATCGTCAAAGAACGAGGTGATGACCGTCCACGCATCCTCCTGGGTGATGTAGTCTTCATCCTCTTCTTCTTCGTCGTAGCCGTACTCATCAGCCCCGTCCGGATGATTCGGATGGCCATAGGCGTCATCGGATCCATGCGGGGAGTCTGCGTAAGGTTTTTCGTCAACTGAAGCGGGAGGCAAGAGGGTGTAGAAGTAGCATCAGTCAAGATGAAATGCTCAAAGCCATTCGCCACGTCTATGGAAGCAGAGAAAAACCTACTGTCGTCCATCTTCTATATTGATTGCTTTTGACCAAGGCCAGGTCCAAGTCGAACGCGAAGGTGTGACAGGAAGGGAAAAGGAACGAGAATGGAAGACGGAGCAGATAGGCCAAAGGGCAGAGAGAAAGAGAGAGGAGGATGTAGTCCGACCAAGAACACAAGATTGCTGCTGATCGAACCGGACGCGTTTCAAGGGAAAAAAAGAAAAGGCGAGAGAGATCCAAGTAAACATTCTTGTCGAGTCGACTCTGAAGAACCAAAAAGGAATAAGCAATAAAACGAAACTCGACTCCACTCACCTTTGACCCTTTTTTCCAACAAGAAACAGGGAGCAAGACACAGAGAGACAACGAGGCCGACGGTCGATGGGAAAGGTAGAAGGTCAAGTCGAAAGGAAGAAAAGGCAGAGAAGGTGAAAACGGAAAGATTGGGATTGTTTTCTGCTGACTAAGCGACTTTCTCTTTCGCACGCTTCCTCACCATCACTCTCCATCCTGCCTGGTCACTTCCATCCACCATCCTGTTCTTCTGGTCGCATACACCCGTACTTTTACTTCTAAACAGCATAGCATATTGATCCAAGATGGGTGGAGGAGATCTAAACATGTGTGTCTGTTTTTTTGCCTTTGTTTGGCCTTTCTTCGCGTTGTCGGTGATACCTCAGCTGATTGCAGACCGTCTGTTCACCGCTCGTCTATGATCACAGGAAAAAGTCCTGGCACCCGGTATGTTCTCCTTGGTGATCGTGTCTTTATTCCAGTCTGTGTGAGCGATACTGACCGCTCTATATCGGCCTGTACCGGTGCTCGCCTTCTCCTGGTTACCTCCGCTTAGGTCTTGATCTCGAATCAAGTAAGCCTCTCTTGGAGTTTCTTCTCGTAATCTCAGTAGTATTCGCAATATCCACTTGCTGATCCGCTACTATATGTGTTTGCATCCTTCGTCAATAGGAGCGGGTCTGGAAGGTTGAGAAAAAGAAGGTTGGTCTCGAGAGCAACGCTTTCTGATTCGTTTGGGTTTCTTCGGCTATCGGCTCGCGTGTATACTCATACATCCCTCTACGCGTTCAATATCTTAAATGTTTACCAGGCGGATGAGGACAGAAAGCTCAAGCAGCTCATGAAGGAGCGGGACGAGGAAAGACAGCTTCAGGAGCTTCAGCGAATGCAGGAGATGCAGACCGGAAAGAAAAAGGTTGATAAACTCGATTGGATGTACGCCACACCCGCCTCAGGTGGAGGCATCAAGGGGGAGGAATTAGAGGACTACTTGCTGGGAAAGAAGCGAGTTGATCAGATTCTCAAGGGAGACGAAGAAAAAAAGGTGTGTTTGTCTAGATTGTTGTTGTTTTAGAAACAGAGTATCTTCTTGTAAACTAACATGCTGTTCTCTACTAAGGTCGCGGCTGAGAAGGAACAGTTCACAGCTATTCAGAATGCCAATACCGCCCGAGACACAGCCGCCAAGATTCGAGAGGATCCTCTTCTCGCCATCAAACAACAGGAACAGGCAGCCTACCAGGCGCTCATGTCAAATCCGCTTCGTTTGAAGCAACTTCGAGAGAAGGCTGGACTGAAGGAGGAGCGAAAGGAGGAGAAACGACGGGAGAAGGAAGAGAAGCGGGCCAAAAAGGAGGAACGCCGGGCAAACAAGAACTCCAGTTCATCTAGGCACGATGACCGGGACAGGTCAAGAGATCGTGATGATATTCGCAGTGATCTTCGTGGGCCGCCAGATCGAAGGGACAGGGAGAGAGATAAAGAACGAGAGGACAGATACTCTGGAAGCGGAGAAAGGAGAGATCGAGACCGAAGTCGAAGTAGAAGTCCAAAAGGAGGAAGGGACTCAGTGCGTCACCATACACGTCCGCTATCGCCTCCGTCATCATATGCCGAAAGAGACTCTCGAGACAGGCTGTACGAGTCTCGGGATCGAAACAGAAGCGATGGTAGAAGACGGGACGATAGGTCGCCAGTTCGATACGAGCGAAGGAGAGGTGACGATCGAGACAATTTAAGAATTGATCGAAGATCCCCCCCATCACGACGGTCTCCCCCTCCCTCTTCACACAGATCTCAGCCCTATCCTCCTCCGCCTTCCAACGGCCAAGGACGTTCTTCGTCTTTCTCTCGTCCAAATCTGTCGCAAAGCCATTCAAGGCCTTCAGCAGCATCATTCCATGATCGTCGGGAGACCGGAGAAGTGTCTAGGACAGCAAGGCCAGCTGATGGATCGGCAGCATCATCCACAGCCGAGGTGAAGAGCAAGCCAGATGAGGATCGAGCCGCGAGATTAGCGGCCATGATGGGAAACGCTCAAGAGATGGGTGAGCTTTTTCTTCTCTCCATATTATCTTCGGAAACGGCCTGGGACAGGTTGTACTCACTACTATCATTCCTTTACTTCTTGTGGCTCGAATTTACGAAGAATCGTCTCGGACCTCTCGAGTTGCTTCCATTCGAGAACAAGATCGTTTGGCGGCCGAAGCTGAGCTCGCTGCCAGAGAAAGACAGAAGAAGTCTGGAATTAAGGCGGACGTCGTCAAGGGGATGGAGTCTCAGGTGTTTTTTGGAAAGGAGCTCAGTTTGGAGAGTCGATTGAGGGACGGAGTGGGAAAGATGAGAAGCTCGAGGGAAGAGAGGTTGGATTGAGCTTGAGCTCATATGCTTCTACCTTTCGGCTCGGACACAGATGTTTTAGGGTTCATTTCAACAACGAAGACTGTATCCCATGATGCTCTCCCCATTCTAGTCTTTGAGCATGTCGAACGCAAGAAGTAGTGAAACAATAAGAATGTTAATAATCATCAATTTGAGATGAAATGTCGCGTCTTTTTCTTCGTACACGAAACCCATCACCATCACCATCACCATCACCATCACCATCGCCCACTGCGATTGCAATCTTCTTCAACATGAAGAAACGTGACAAGTCGGACAACAGTATTCTTACTCCGATAGCTGTTATCCTCATCACCTCATCATCTTTCAGAGACGTCAGTTATTTCCGATGGCCTCCAAAACCGGTAAGACGGTTGAGGAGCAACACTTATAGCTTTCATGCTGGAGTCGATGATAGAAGGGGTGGAAGCCAATGGACAGGAAAGCAGCGGTGAGAACTCACGCCTTACTCTCATCAACCCCGTCCTTCAAAGGCATAGGGCTCAAGGTCTTTGATACTCAACATGACCCTTTGTGCTGTATGATCTCGGACGGCTGAGATGATGTACAGACCTTCGACGGATTCTGAAGCGAGTTCCTCCGAGGACGACGAGGATCTTGATCCCCTTCTCGCAGAACGATCCTCTCGCCAACCCCGATCATCATCTGGGCCAAACTCTCGCTCGTCATCTGTTCATCCTGCCCACCCTTATCATCCGCTTCCGCATCTGCCTCTTCACCCTTCTCTGCCTCGTCCGTCACCAGCTATATCTCTTCGGGCACTGCCGCCCCATGATCCCCTACATGCATTCAAGCAGGACACGCCAAACACGCACTCAACCCACTTGACAAATTCGCCTCCTCCTACCGGACGACCATCAGTCCCTCCATCTGCCTCAACACTTCCAAGCTCGTCGTACAAGAAAGAAGATTACGAGCGTTATCTGGATTTCCCGATTGATTTTCTCGCAAGCATGCTCACCCCAAAGTTGGAGTTATGTCAACAAAGGTTCGAGTTAGTTGTCGATGATCTATGCTTCATCGGGCATCCGATGAGGAGAGGAAACGGAGCAGAAGGGAGCTGGGCAATGAATGAGGAGGATATGAATGGTTCCATCAAACCAAGTACAAGTGGTGGCTCTGTGGCAGAGCTCGGGAGGGGACGGTCGAAAGGATCCAGAAGCGGGACTGCTCCGGGCCCAGGTGTTCCCAGTGAGCAGCAAACATCGGCTGTCCCAGCATCGATGAGTTCTTCGGCGAATTTCTCCATTGGGACTGCACCTTCAACAACCACCTTGGAAGATGTCCAGGAGGGATCTTCCCTTACGCCTACCTCCCTGCTTGAAACGCGACCGACAAATAGTTCAACCTCGGCCTCGACTTCGACAGATCCGTGGGCCGTCCGATCATCCATTCGTCAATTCAAATCTCACGCAGACAATACAATCATTCCTACTGGTTTGATTTCGAATAGTGGTAACGCTGATGTCGACGTTGATGGACCTCCGTATATTAATCACTTCCATGTAGTCGTCGTGGTTGATATGCCAAGTACATCAGCAAGAGGTCGTCAGTCGTTACCAAACTCCAAATTGAGCGCGCTCTACAAAGAGGTCATCTTCAAACTAACGGCGGCGCTTTACGATGCTCAGGTGAGTGATAACTGGGTGGCGAAGCAATCGAGGGATCTTCGGGTTTTGAAAGAAAAATGTGAACATGTAGATAGTGAGTCGCTGTGTTTCCTGAAATGTTGAAGTCCATCTACTTGGTATCACTCATGTTCGACATATCAGAAATTGACCTATTTCCGTTTCGAAATGTACATAACTCAAGAAATCCCTTTCGAAATGTATCTCCAACAAGCTCTCCAAATATCTCCACTCGCACGAGCGCTCAAACAAGTCTACGAAGCGATAAAGTACTTCCCTTTTGCCACAACTGTCAAGATTGCCTCTCTCCCACTTTATGTTCAACTTCCTCTTCCTCTTCCATCGGTGGACATGGATTGGATCTGGTGGGAGGATTCTATTCGAGATGATCAAGACCAGGGTTACGATCTTACCATCGGCGCTTCCGGAAACACTAGCTCGTCTAACCTCGCCCCTTGGAAAGGACTCCTCTTGTTAGACGAACCTGGGTCGTCATCTCCTCCATTCTCTGGACATTCGTCTAGGGTTAATAGTAAGGTGGCCTGGGAAGATCAAGCGGAGCCCTTTGATCGATGGGACAAGGCATCGTCTGGAGGAAGATCCAGAGCAGCGAGTAGTATGGGATGGAGTTGTTTAGACCGAAGGGGAAGTCGGAACGACCGAGGGTCAGGTAGCACAGAGAATTCAACGATACTAGGAGGTCCTACATTAGGGTTAGGTTCGACGATGACGGCGATGGACCAAAATGATCTGATGAACGGTTCAAGGAATCCTTCTATCAGAACCGGAGATCAGAAAGAAGACATAGGGGATGGAGATTTGGGCTCAGAGGAGGAAGCCTTTCCCTTATTTTCAATGTTCCTAGATGCTATCAAGCCTAGTCTCAGGTAACAATATAACCTTCCTCTTGTTCTGCTCTCAATCGCGAAACGGAACGGGCGCTAATCGTTTTCCGTTGCTTGTCAATCATCGGTCTTCGCAATCTCAAGTCTGGCTGATATCGCTCGACTTCCGCAGTTTGTTGACCTTCAGGTTGATCTCGAGCGAGATCTGTATCCCATGGCCAAAATTCTCGTTTGGAAGGCAAGTGCTGAATTTTTTAATATTTTTTTTTCACAATTCACTCGACTGGTATGAGACTAATGGTGTGTGTATGTGTGTACATTTAGCGGAAGGCGAAAATCATCTACCCTGTCAAGCCAGGAACTCGAAACGTTTATTTCCCTTGCACAAGTAAGTTTCAATCAGTTTCTATATCGATCGAGACTCCGTATCGGACATGAATAGCCAAAGATTAATACATTCTCCTGATTCGCGATGATGTGCTCAGATCAAGGAAAAGAGTTAGTCGGTTTCATCTATGACAAGTCCTTCGCTTCCAATGTTGAATTTCATCATATTCTCATCTGTCGCGCCCTCTTTCTCCTTGTCTTTAGATTCAAACAAATAAAAGAAGACTTTGATTTAACCTTCCCCCAACTAGCTCCTCTCTTGGGATTCCTCAGTCGGATCTCGGCCGCGCCTGTAGCGTATGCATCAATAAACCCTTTTCCGAAAGATAGTACCATGAAAAGAATCTATTACGAGGCGCTCTTATGGCTCAGTCAGTATTCAATCCCCAAGCTTATGTTTGCTTTTTGCAAGATCAACTCACCATAGATAGCATCTGACCGGTTCGTTCTATTGTTTGTATACAGGACGGAGAGATATGGTCGTGGGTGCACCTGTCAGAGTTCGGTTGATAGCTCGGCGGGAAATCAAAGAGTATGTTTTCACCATCTGTATCTCTTCACTAGAATTCTCGTTCTTATCATTCGTTTCTCCTTGTCTATCAATTCTTTAGACTAGCCCGTCGAATGCAAATCGACAGATCCCGTCCTCGTAGAAAACGCAACGACAACGACGACGACGAACAACACGACAACAACAATGATTCAGATGCAAGCTCGGACGAAAATACGAATGCAGATGCAGATGATGAAGATCCAGAACTGGGACACGAGTTGTTGAAAACATTGTTCGATGATCTCGAGGACACGATCATCAAAAATCCAGCCGAGTGTTTCGGTCAGGTGTGTAACCAACTTTTGCGCGATCTTCTGTCTCTGCCATTACTCGAATACGTTTCACTGAACGTTATCCGTCTGGAACGCTCTTCCCCTTCTTTCTTTCTTTCTTTCTTTTGGCTTTCGGATCGGATAGGAAAAGGCATGGATTCAAGCGATTTGTAAAGACCATGATGTAGATGATGCTGCAATCTTCCTCAAGTTAGTGATATTGGTTCTGAGCATTCTTTAATCCCCTGGTCGATTAATCTGACTTGCCCCGGTTGGTTCTGATACTTTTGTGCGCCTATAGGATATGTCAATACTTCAACGGCAGGACAAGTGTCCAAGAGATGTGCTATAGAGAAGACTTAAGCCGGAAGGAAGTCTCTAGGGTTTTAAAGGTATTCGAGAAAGACGTAAGTGTTTTAGAGAAAACCTACATTTTGCAAATTCGGCAATTTCGTGTCTTAAGGAAACATATACTTACATGTCAGTTTATTAAAATCCTTTGACCTGTAGATAACCATCAACATTCATCCATAAGTATGATGCCATATTCCTCTTCGCGGTTGCGCCGCTTGAATGTTTACGATACATATCATATATAGATATATGTCTATTATTTTATTTTATTTTATATAACTAAGAGTTCATCAACGTTCCTTCTTCCCCTTTATCTCTGTAATCGCTGGAGCTCTACTCTGAGATAACGACGGTGGGAGCGAAGGAGCCCGACCTTCGGCATCGTTTATCCAAATGCCGAGGAGAACCATGATATGGGCAGCGATCAAGGTTGCGGAAGAGATGTCACTTGATGGATAGAGCGACCAACCATATTCTGTCATGGCAAAGAGCACGGCCCTTTAATATTCGTTTTTATCAAAAGAAACACGGATCTAGTCAACATGCTTTGATACAAAGGTAAAGAACGTTGCGGAATGAAAGAGTAGGTGAGGCATACTTGATAGGCAGCGGATATGCTGTCAACGCGAGCAAGAGTGGGATTTGGTGAAAGTACCAGGATTGGAATTGATAGTGAAGTGAACGAGCGAAGACCATGCCGATCAGATTGGACGTAAACATGATCGCCACGATCTCTAGAGACGGCGCAAAGCCGATAAAGACGATACAACATCGTGTCAGAAAAGATGGATCTAAGTTGGGACAATCAGACTATAAACCGATGACTTGAGGGAAAACAGACGGACCTCTGCCTTCGATCGATCGGCCGACAGTATTGCCTTTCCGCCGGCTCAACCCTCTCCGTAAGACACCGATCGCACCTCCATGTTCTGACCTACACCATCGCCATCCGAAACCAGCCAATACGACCAGCTGGACAGCCATGAGCCCGACATGGAATTCTCTGGAGAGGAAGGTCGATTCAGGAACGAACCGCCAGTTGACTGTCCATTTGTAGAGGAATGAACGAGAGAAATCAAAGGCGGACGTCAGGTATTGACGAGGGTGTGATCGGAGGAAGAAGGGCAGAGGAAGAAGGATCTGATCATAACGGAAAGGGTTGTGGTATAAGGGCGACACAGGTCAGTATCAGACCTAGCCGAAATGATATTTGGAGATGAAAGGACTAACCTGGACGAGTCCTATTTTGACGGCATTTGAGATCATTCCGAGCGGACCAAGAGCTTTCCAGTAGAGAACTAAAAGACCGGGAATATACAGCAGAATGTTCATCTTGACTCCTAGCGCCAGACTGAAGTAGAATTCCGGAAGCAGTGATGTATGAGTATTTCAAGAGTTTCTCGATGATTCGACCTCGGTCGCATACACGAAGAATATACAGACCTGAAGACTAAAGTTCCGAGATTCCATCGGCTCTTCTGAAATAGCCAGATAGATGCCCAGACTAGACCGACGGCCCAGGGGTCGCCAAACAGTCTGAGCATGTAGATGCTGTGCGCTCGTTTGCTGAGCGTGAGCGGAATAAGTGCATATTGCGGCATTCGAGCTTTTTTGTATACCAATGCGGTGAGCAAGAATTGGCCTAGGTAGAGTGCGAGAAAGATTAACTGAGGAAGGAGGTGAGGATGGATTTCAGGTGGAAAGAGAGAGGCTAGCAGGGCTTGTGGATGCGACGGAAGGTGGGAGAGGAGAGTGTAGATGTACAGGTGAAGAGCTGGGTAACTGTCCGGTTGAGTTGGTTTTGATGTTGATACGTGAATCCTTGTCAGACTCGTTCCACAAGCAACCTACCAAGGGCCACGCATAAGTTGTCAAGAGCAACTGGCGAGAAAGCTGAACGCACACTAAGGGACCGGTCCCACCTTCCAACTTGGAGTAGTCTCGCTCTCCACCCAGGAATCCACCAACCTGCTCCATGTAAGCTTTGTAATCAATTTCTGTATCTGCTTGCCGACAAGACGGTTCAAAGGAAAGAGAAAACGACATCAGTACTGTTCTTGTCGAGGTCAGATTCAAGATTGAAGATAAGACTAAGACTTACAGGGAACAAATCTGATGATCAGTCCTCCCAAGATAAGTTCTCCTATAGCCAGCAAGCCGGCGAGGTACCAATAACATGCTGGATCTGTCAAAATCGAACGAATCAAGCCAACTAGTTCCCTCAGTGTTGCCTCCTTCCCATGTTTCGAGGCAGGATTAGAAAGGCCGACAGGAGCCATGGGCTATATGATTCGGATGATGAGATGAAGAGATGAGATTGAACTTTTCAGAGCTGACGCGTCTGGAAAGAAATCGTGTCGTTTCAGCGCGTTTTCTCCTTCGCCTTTGGATGATCTACATTCCTCTCTCTCTTCTTTTGTTTCTCAATCACAAGAAGGACAGTTGCTGTGAACAACAAAGCAGGAGAGCGCTCTGGAAATTGAGTCTGACTATGCAGATGCCCAGATCTCTTCTTGGGTCATTCACAAAAAGTGATTGTCATCACTCATTCGTTTATGCCTTTCACTCTCCCTTTCATGCTGAATTCTGATAGGGAATCAGAGACAACACCACAGAACTGGTAGACAACATAGCAAGCTGCACAAAGGAAAGATTCAAGAACATAAAACTTGTTTCACCCACAAAAAGAAATGGTCTCTGCCAGGATCGAACTGGCGACCAATTGCGTGTTACAGATGTAAAGCAAGTGTGATAGCCACTACACCAAGAAACCATGTTATGATTACAGGCCATGTATTCAAAATATCACTCTACGATAATAAGCGCCCCAATCAAGAAGCAGGGACATAATTTAATCTTCGATTCATCAACAGAACCATCAATGGTTTGAATGAGGTGGTGATGACATGAGATGAACATTGTGTAAGAGCTTGAATGCGTGATGGAAGAACATTAGGGAAATTTCGCTCAAGCGACTACAAACCGTTCTAATGGAATTACTACGATGAAATCATCAATATCTGCAGTTCCATCTCGATCGTTCCTTCATCCATCCCGTCCAGCGAACACCATCCGTATAGATCTCTGACTCACTGCTCTATCTGTCTATAACAATGTCTGATAAATCCCAACTACTTTCCATGGGCTTCGAAGAGACTCGTATTGATTGTATGTCTCGTTTCTCCGTATCCGATTATCTCCTGGCCACACTGGCAGTTGGCGTGACGAACGCTGATCTCTCAAACACCTTGTACATGACGTCTTCTCTATAGGGGCTTTGAAAGCAACCCAAAACTCCGGTCTACAGGTATGCCATCTTATGTCGCTTTGATGATAACAAGGATACGTTGCTTACTCTGGCCGGTATCATTCAGCCTGCGATGGACCATATTTTGGCCAACATGGACAATGCCGTTCCGGCACCAGAGGAGGCAGATGAAGAGGATGAGGAGGAAGCCAAAGCTATAGAAGCTGGACAGGACGCTAAGGTTTGCCTGTTTTGTACATCTTACAGAGGAATCCTATAAATCTGACGGATTGATCCTGCCCATAACTTGATCAGAGCATCAAATGCACCGAGGTCAGTTGCTGCTATCTCAACGTTGCCCTGGGTATCGGCGGACCTAGGAGACTGATCTCTTTTGAGCTTCTTTCTTTGGAAGAATAGTGTGATAAGATCTTCAAAAATACTGCTCTTGCCAATTTTCATGCAGAGAAGAGCGGTCACACATCGTGTATGTTCCCTTTGGGTTGTGTGTATATTGATCTAAACGTTAGCTTACGTCACTGAATGCATGCACCCAAATGTCTTGTGTCTGATAGTCGAGGAAAGTACTGAAGAAATCAAGCCTTTGACCGAGGAGGAGAAAAAGGCTCGCCTAGAGGAACTTCGTGAAAAGATGGCTGCTAAGCGGGTAAGTCGTTCAACAAGCTCTCTCAACCAAGCGCATCCAAACCACATAAGACTTACGCTTCTCAAATTCTCTATGAACACATAGGCTGTTAAGGCCAAGCAGGAAGCGATTGATAACAAGGTATGTACAAACGTCTTGCATTCCGTGGCTCAACAAACGTACTCTGTTGACCGGACTATGATTACATTCAATGGCCGCAGGCCAACGAGGCTCTTCGTCGCAAAGCTGGAAAGGCAAGTGTCTGTTTTAGCTATATCCGTCAACCTAGTTTTTTACTCACCTTTTCCGATCGGACGATTTGTCTGCAACCTAGGAGTCTTTGGACATCAAAGAAAACTTACAGCTCAAGCAGGCCAACAAAGAAGCGCTGGAGCGAAAAAGAGGTCAGTCTGTTGTGTCTAACCGTCAACTCTTATGAACGATCACAGTCGATCTGACGGACCATCCTCTTTCTCGGCCTATGATATCGAATACAGAGAAAGATGCAGATGCCAAAGCACGAGCCGCCATTAAAGCGCAGATTGAAGAGGATAAGAAAGCTCGGGCGGAACGAACAGCCAGGGAGAAGGCGTTGAGGGAAGGAAAGGTACCGGCTCAACAGGCAGGAGGGGTTGATGTTAGTCGAGGGGCACCAGCAGCCGCCACTGTCGCTGCCGGTAAGCCGGCTGCTGGGCGTGATTATCCAGAGACGAGACTTCAGGTGAGAACAGGCCTCTTTTCGGTCGACCACCCTCGTCTAGTATATCGTGTCCGGAAAATTGAGTTCCTACTTTTGCTTGCCCAGGCTCGACTCTCGACCGGGGGTCCTCCATTGACAAAGACCTTGCCCTCCACGGCAAAACTGACTGAGGTGTCCGAATGGCTCGCCTCAGAGTCTCTCTCGTTCAACGTGGGCTCGATTTTGCTCTCGACCAGATTTCCCAACAGGACGTTTGGGCCAGGTGATTTCGAGAAGACGTTGAAAGAGTTGGATCTGACGCCCAGCGCTGTTTGTCCTTTTTTCCTCTTCGAGGCTTCTCTCTCTCCTACTTGATTCACGTTTGAGATTCTGATCATTCCTCGTCTCCTGTGCTTTCTAGATTTTGTTTGCGTCGCCTATGTAGCTTGAAAGCATGAAGAGGAAAGATGGGGCATAACTGTATTCATGTGTAGATGTACAATGGTTAGATGCAAGCCAAAATCTAGAAATATGAGAGAAAGAAGTACGGAAAGGAACGTCAAAACAAAGGGTTATCTATCCACCCCCGCTGCCCAAAGGTAAGAAACTTCTCCTGGCGGCCTCTGCTCTTCGATCGATTTCTGCCAACCGGTCCTGTTCGTCGAGCTTTGCGTCTGCTTCAGGGTCGAACCATGTGAGAGTGTCTCTGGGAACGTCTCCCTCACGATGAACTTGAGTCTGGTGCGCTTGAAGTTTCGGGAGCGAGGGAAAGAGCTTATTGCAACCTGATCCATAATAAATTTCGTTTTTACAAATGGATAGGCATGGGAAGAAGATGAAAATCGTTGAGCAATACGATGAGAAACTTGCCGTCAGGGGAGGAACAAAACATACCTCGATGAATGCATATAAAGATCTGAGTGCTAAGTAGGAGGTAAAGAACAAATTCAAAGATGGAGACCCACAAGATCTGTTAGCGAATTTGATTCATTTTTCTCATTCCCTCCGGTCGATATAGATCATTCGTTGACAGCAGCATGGGAGCCCAAGTCGGCCTAGATGACGGAAGCACCTACTCACTCGTTGGGTGTCGCTAATCTGGCATGTTGAGAGGTTTGCAATAATTGACTAGGTATAGTCTGACCTATTCACACGCAAGAGATCAGAATTAGACAAGGCGAATGGAGACGAAAGATGTCAGATGGATATGTATCTTTCGGTAAGATAGAACGGTCAAAGGCGTTGTGAGGGACAGGAGTTGCATACGATCCAATCCGACGGATCTACCAGAGATCTTCTTTGGGGGTGTCCAGGAAGATGGAGACGACACAACTGGAGGAGTTACATCTCCGATAGGTACAGGAGATGTTCGTACTGTTGACGGATTCATCGTCAAGCCATCGATCCATTCATCCAAGGATGTGGATGAGATGGAACCGAGTGAAGGTTATCAAAACGGCAATGGTTGATGTTAGGGTTATTAGGATAGCCGAAAAAACGCCGCTAATTCTTGCATCCTAGACGAAGAGTCTTTTCGTACTCGTCAGTCTCTTCAGAGGTCTGATGATAATAAAATGTAAGATATGAAGCTTATCGAAGACAAGAAGACCAGACGGCTCTTCTGGAAGTTGTGCTAGCGCCAATGCAGTACTGTTCACTCGATTCACTAATCGATGTGATAGAAGAGCGAGGGAAGATAGTACGGGATTGATGTATTCTCGTCGTTCGAGATAGGAAAGACGAGCAAGAGACACCGAGCCAAGAGCCGTAAGAAGAGTTATACTACGACATATGGTTCTCGACTAACTCTTCCACCAGATTAGACTGTTCTCGTTCGTTCTCATTTGATCTGCAGCTCATAACGGAGAAAGTAGCTCTGAGCTGCTGATGAGTGAGAACGTGGTTACGTCATCCTGCGCCGCTTGTTGGCCGACTTTCTACTTTGTCGTGCTCACCTTCTTCGTTCTTGTTATTCTCGGGTCTCAGTCTTACAGTTTGTTCTCTTCCTTTTCGTGTCTTTTTCTTTTCTACCATCGACCTCCATCTGTAAGTTAGATTACTATTGTTTGTGTATGTTTGTGTAGATTGATTAGTCCCTAACCTTTTCTCTGAGGGTTTCTCTTTCTACTTCGGCTAATCTCTCACAGGTACGTCCAAGATCACTGCCTCTCCGCTACTATGCCTTAGTGTCAAATTCAACGGGAGGCGCGGATGAAATGAGCTGTAGATTGTTTTCGTGATAGTCTTGGAAGCTGACTCCCGTCTTTGTCTGATGCTTCCCAACGGTCTACCCGTTTTGTACAATGGATCGATACCTCAACATGCCGTCTCTACTACTTAAACTCTAGCCTCCTCCCTCCTCTTCCCCCTCTTTCTCCATCCATTTCCCATAACAGCTAGTCTTTGACAGACGGCTTCCATTCCTTATAAACAACCTACTCAACATCGCTCAGGCTAGCGTTCACTCTCATTTATCAACCCTTCTTCTCTCTTTCTCCCGAAACAAACTCTGGTAGTTTGTGCGATACCTCTCCTCCATCCTATAATCCATCCTTACTATCCGACCCCCTACGAAAAAGCTTAATTTCCTCTCAAGCTCCCACAGTTACACATATAAGAATAAATACCAAAACAAACATGTTTTCCTTCACTCAAGTTCTCGTTCCCTCCCTCCTGCTGGCCTCCTCCGTTCTAGGTAGAGTCCATCCCCGAGCGGCAGCGGCCACCACTACAATCACCGTAGAGGCGACCGTCACCCAGACCGTATATTGGCAAGCAGCTGCATCCACCACTGCGATTTCTACCGGCACCAAAGTCTCCCTTAACGCAGCTGCAACGGCGTTGGCAAAGACGACGTCAACGACGACGACAGCCAAGGCATCGAGCGCGACGGCGGCGGCTACTTCGACATCGACGGTTGGAACTGGATCTTCAAAACCGATAGTAGCAGCATATTATCCAGACTGGGTGTCGATGACTCCTGAACAGATTGACTGGACCAAAGTTGATTGGATTGATTTCGGCAAGTGTTGCTTTCATGTTTGTTGATTCTAATGAGAACGGCATTTCCTTGGAATTGTCCATTTAGGAACATATCATCTTACACTATTCTCAAAATGAACAGCTTTCGCCGTTGTTGACTCAGACTTGAACATTGTCTTCACCGACTCGAGTTCTACCGGTCTATGTGCGTCTTTTTTTCACGTGGTCTAAGACTTATATGCGCGCCACTAACGGCGTCTTGGGATTCCACTATTGGAGAAATTTAGTAACCCGAGCAGTGAAGGCTGGTCATGCCGCTGGAAAGAAAGTTAAGCTCAGTATCGGCGGTTGGTCTGGTTCGACCTATTTCTCTCGATCTGTCGCCACTGCCGACGCTCGAACCGCGCTCGTTGCAAAGATGGTCACACTGTACAACCAGTACAATCTAGATGGAATCGATATCGATTGGGAGTATCCTTCGACACCCGGGCAATCTGGTAACATCGTCGCCGCTGCCGATACCGGCAACTTCTTAATCTTCCTTCAACTTCTGAGAAACGCTCTCCCAGCGTCGGCAAAAATCACGGCGGCCACTCAGGTCTGGCCGTTCACGGGGACAGATGGTAACCCATTGAGTGACGTCAAGGCGTTCGCCGCCGTACTTGATTGGATTTCGATCATGGTCTACGAGTATGTTGTGATATCTTGATTCCTCTCTCTCTGGATATTTTCTATCTCTCGCGCTGACTTACGGGTCCCTGAATCTTCACTCAAACCTTTTACAGTGTCTGGGGTTGTGAGTTGTATCTTACTGATCTTTTTTGATGCGTGTGCGGGAGGAAAGAAGAAGAACTTATCTAACTTTGACGTTTTTCTTTGTCCCTTTTCCTCTAATCCCAAAAGCATCAAGCACTCCTGGACCTAACGCCCCCTTGTCCGACGGCTGTGGAAACTCTCTTCAACCTTTAGCAAACGCATACGCCGCTGTGAAGTCATGGTCGACCGCCGGTTTCCCTGTCAACCAGATCGTCCTTGCCACCGCTGCTTATGGTTACATCTCCACGTCCACAGCTACGACCCTCGTCGAACGTCGAAAGGAACGACGACGTGGAGGCGCGCAGCTTTCGTCTGTTGGTGATATCGGAAACTGGATAAACTTTGCCGGTGGGGCCAAGAGAGATCCTCATGGGCAACTCCTTCGAAAGTCATCATTGGCGAGGAAGGCAAGTATGAAGAAAGGGTTGAGGAAAGACCACAGGAAGAGAGCTTGGTCGAGCAAACGATCTACTACCGTCACGCTCTACAACGATGCTGGAGGATGTTTGTCCCTCTCTCTTTCTCTCTTTCCCCTTGGGTCACCAGCTGAAGCTTCTCTCCTTTTCTGATCCTCCTCGTCTTCCTCTTAAAAGCGGTGGATGGTCAAATCATGTTCAACGATTTGATTGCTCAAGGTGCTCTCGTCTGGTCCAGTACCACCAAGAAATGGATCGCCGCCGGTGGATTTACCCGGTCATGGGATGCCTGTTCATCCACTCCTTTCCTTCGTTCTTCAGCATCCGGCCAAGTGATCACTTATGACGATCCTGATTCGCTCTCGCTCAAAGCCCAGTTCGCTCTCCAGGCCGGGCTGGGCGGGGTCAACGTTTGGGATATCCATGGAGACACATCGGCCTTTGATTTATTAGTCTCGTTAAGATCCGGACTTGGTCTGGCATAGAGAGAGAGAGGATGGATTTTTCTAGGAGGCTGTCTTTTCTCTTCTCCTTTCTCTTCCTGTCTTTGGGTTTCTCTTTTGCTTTTGCTTCAAAGGGTGAACAGTCTGTTCTTTCTGTAGTTTATAGTTATGGAATCTGATGCGTTCAAAACCACAGGAAGTGATCCAAGACACTGATACAAAAATATTGGGGAAAGAAGGGGCAACATATTAAGACGTGTACACGATAACACTAAGAGGATGAAGTCGTTTCAATGAACAAGAAGGAGAAAAGGAGCAAACATATACAACACACTGTCAAGATAAATAGAGCGGGCGAGTGGATTTCCTTGAATAGATACGAAGCATTTCCTGAGAAAAAACAGAAAATACATCGCACAACTTGGAAGGAAGATGAAGTAGTCTAGCAAGAGTTGAGGTGATGGTATGCGTAGGAGAATATGGTATGGTATCATATGGTATGGTGTCGTAGAGTTGAAGTTTCATGATGCTGAAAGAAAAATCAAGAGCAATTCGGAAGAGAATAAGAATCAGGTGCGAGAACTTTAGGACACGCCAAAGCCTGTTACTAATAATCGTCGTCAGCCTCATCTGGCTCAGTTTCGAATAAATGATCGAAAGGAGAGATGACAAGATGAGTTAATTCTGCCGGTGTTTCGAGCGATGCGTTTGCCGCTACAAAGTCCGAGAGAAGAGGATTGATTCTTCGGACGGAAAGGTGGATGAATAAACATCAGCCACATGAAACATGACGGAGATCTTTTTTTACACAAGTGATATCATGATTACTGACTTTTCGGCATGTATAACGTTGGCAAACTGTTTGGTCGATATATCCAATTATAAGAAAGAGGAAAGAGTAAAAAGAGAAAGAGGATAAGAATTAAGGCCGAGTAAATAGAGGATATCAAAGAGACGTACATGAGAAGCCCTAGGGATGGTTACAATGTTAGTCTTGAGACCGGCATCATCAAAGTCCTTCTTCTTTTCCAATAAATCTTCCAGACTGTATGCCACATCTGCTCCAGCATGGATCATCTGGAGAGGGCATTGAATGCTGGAGAGTACGTTGAGCGGTAAAGGTTTACGGTCGGCAAAAAAGTCAACAGAAATTGTCTTGAGGTCTTTAATCTGACGGTTCATGAAATTAGGATTGAGAAGAAGAAACCGGTCAAGAAATTGAGCTTAAGAAAGATAGAAGGCCGATTGAGGGTTCGAAGCAAGGGGACGGAAACTTACTCCTTGTTCAGTGCTCCAGTTGTTCATGGAGTGTGAGATACTCGAAGCCAGCATCCTGACGGTTCATCATGAAGCATGCAGATTTATCTTTAGCTAAGAGCATATATGCGCTCATATAATTGAGGGATGGATGGTATCTTACCTTTCGGTAGTCTCCGTTGTCTGTCCGTTGAATCCGAGCTGAAGGGCACCCGAGATAGCCTGCTCGGTCAGATCTGCATCATTCATCTCTATGCCTTCCTTCCAGAGTTCCCAAATCTCTCTACGGCCGATGGCGACTGGTTTTGGGAGGAAAGATCAATGACTTCAGCACTGTGCAACAAAAGAAAAAACAATGCGAAAATGGACAGTGTAGAGTCGGATATAGTACCCACCATCTTCAGGCTGATATCGATCCAAGGAAACAAGGGCATGTCAGATGATGCGCATATAGCCATGGATTTGGGTGATGGAGAAGAGAGTTCAGGCACGGTCACTCACCTCCCAAGCGGTTAGTGGACTGATCAAAAATAGACCAAGGACTTTTGAGGAATACTTTGTTGCAAAGTGTAGAGCAATAGATGAACCCATGGAGACACCAACGATGATCACCGGGGGCAACTGTAGGGCGTTCGTAAAGTTATTGATATCATCCGCGGCATCCTGTATGTATGGGAAAATGGTCGAAGAACTGAGTATGGGGCCTGAAATGGAAACATGAGTGATTTGACTGTAGACCAAGGGACACGAACGAAGAAGGTGAAGGAGGATCCTAGGACTCCTTCACTCAGGCCGTGTAATCGAGAGTCGAGCGCGACCAGGTTAAATTTTCGAAGCAAAGGATCTGTGAACTGGGCTGTTTAGAGAGAATGGTTGACAGAGGAGGGACGTAACGTCGGTTGAGCATGAATGGACGGACGGACGGCTGAAAGCGGTGTTGTCGATGGGTTGACATCCAACAGGCACGACAGGAAAAGAGGAAGGGGAGGGGACTGACGATGAAAAATTTCAGAAGCGATAAAGATCGGATGGAGAAACAGCACGGTCGGCCTTGTGGGATCGATCTGATCGGCGCTGGCCTCTGTTGGCGTCGAGATGTTGTAATAGATGTTCTGTGTCCCGGTATTTGAGTTGATCTTGACGTACGGCATTCTAGGGATAATGATTGCGTATCTGTCTTGAAGAAAAGTGAGGGGTGACAGAGGGAGAAGTAAAGGTACAGAGGATGAAAGATGTAGATGGAGAAGCAAGAGTAGATAGAAAGAAAGGTAAGAGACGAAAAAAGAACCGACAGAACTGGTGGTCGAAGAAGAGAAAGAAAAAGAGGAAGGGAAAGAGGAAACCGAAACAAGGGACACGAACCGATGATATTTGTACCGATAGGAGTCTGTATATGCGTATGTGTGGGTGTGTCAAGGTATGTATTAAAGTGTGTGAGTCGTTGGCATTAGATTAAATTCGATCAGATATGCTATATGATGTGGCCTTAGTGGTCCTTGTGTGAGTCTGAGTGAGAACGAGTGTGAATGTATTCTGTATGCTATATGTGCTTTCCTGTCTCTGAAAGATCCAAGCGCTTCAACGGTCAAAGCATCCATTTCAGCGGTTCCAAGAAAAAAAGGATAGTAATTTCGATCAGAGGCCGCAAAGGAACGGACTAATTAAAGTGGGGTCTAGACATTTGGCAATATGAATTCTCGATCGTTAATAGATCAACTCGCTTCCGGAACCAGAGCGTTTCGTATTTATCACAGAGCTATCTGCCTTTGCGTACATCATGCAGCCCACTCACTCACTCACTCACTCACCCTCCCACTTCACTTGTTCAAGAGTGATGATCAAGACATAGGGAAAAGAGAATCACTTTGAGACGCAAGAATCGAGCTCACTTTCAACTCTCTCGATCCTTTCATTCGATCACCAAATCTCAATTGAGGCCGACCCGGTCGATCACTGGCTTGCGTGAGTTCTCCTTTCCATCTACCATCAATCTCTTTGACTTGGCGTGCCTTTCAATCAGTTTCGGAGGGAAATCCTTGTTTATTCTGTCTCGTTCAACCCGCCGATTCCCATTCAGCTCCAATGTCGGCCGTCTCTTTGAATTTCACTTTCGTCCGATTCGATTCTTAAACACACAAGTAAACATGTGGACACACATCTTCATCCGTTAATACACAAACAGATCGACATTTCATTCTTTCGATTTTTCATGATCCTCGAGAAAATTGAGAGATAGATGAACAGAAAAGTAAGGAAAACAGAAGAAAAGCAACAAAAAGAACGAAAGAAAACAACTTGAGAGTGTTTGTTTATCTCACTGCGCTTCAGAAGGAGAGATCTGTTCTTTGTTTTGTCTGTGTCTAAAACACCGTAGAAATTAACTAACCGGCCATTTTAAAAATCTCTTCTCTTTCTCTCGTACGTGTCCTACTGTGTCTCCTTCAGCCTGCTCTCTCCGCCTCTGATAACTAAACACTAAGCAAACGTATGCAATCTTCCTTGATAAGCCGATCCTCCTTCAACACATATTCCGCAACCCCTACACAACCAACATACTCATCCGAATGTGATTCATCACTATTTCTTGTCATCATTTTGATTACATATCGAAGAAACATTAATACGATCACGTGTCTACTTGGAAATCACCTTTGCAGCGTGCACAGCATACTCCTACAGAAGAAGAGAGGAGAAAAAAGAAAAAAAAGGACATCATCAGTCTACATCTTGCGCCCTATATTGCCTTATAAGAACATAAAACCATCGAAAGTTTCCATACCTTGTTAATCAAATGGCTCGTTTTCTCGATCAGGCCCAACTTGAGATGGAAAAGAGAGTATTCCACGGTCAGTCAGCTTTTGCAATCCTTTCCGCCGTACCCTCCTCTTATTTCTAGAGCGACTTACCATCTTTTCCAGATTACCACTCCACTCGTTCAACACATCATCTCCGCTCTTCTTTGCATCAAAGATGATCACGCCGGCCAACCGATCAATCCTTGCGTACACCGTCTTGGCAACGACCAACCGGCACAGCACCAATTCTGTCCGCTCCTCCGGTAAGTCCAACAACTCGGCAAGTCGGCCAATTGTTATTCGAGTGTAGTACTCTGCGACCACTCGGATGTTCTGTCGAGCCAAAGAACAGAAGTTTCCCTCGGTCGGTCAGTCTATCAAAATTCTGTTCCCGACTATTCCTCCTTCCAAAGAGAAAGAAAAACGAAGGACAAACATGTTCGATCACTCTGTTGTGAAGTACCTCCCATCGAGATTCACCCTTCTTATCGTTGGCAGAAAACACACTGGACGCCCTCAAAGTCGGTCCGTACAACGTCTCGATCCCAGGCCATCGCATAAGCTCCCTAGTAGTGAAACTCTTGAGAAGCTCACTGTCGAATACGAAGATAGAGATTTTCAAAGATTAATCAGATTGAAACAAAAGTCGCGTGTACATGTGAGCAATAAAGGAAAGAGAACCAACTGCTGGAGAGCAACTTTTTCCATCTTCTTGTCATGGAAAAGTTTGTGAAGCATGTCCGACTGCTCGTTGTCGTACACCGCGAGGATCACAAAGTACGCGACCATTTCGAGCGCCTGGTCAAAGAGGAAACCCAAACATGAACGGGAACATCAGACGACACTCGTCCAGCTTCATGTGCATGAATCAACCTCAAAAGTGTCACTTACCTCTTTCGCCTTGGCCTCATCGTTCTTAACCTCATCGGTGTCATAGACCTCCTGGTAGGCCTTGCAAGCATCCAAAAATGCATCTTCCTCCAAAGCCAACGCGATGATCAGACTGTAGAACTTAAGCTTCAGATCCTGTCAGAGTTTAGAGACCAGAAGAAGGCAATCAGCACAAACCCTCTCAGACAAAACATGGTCTCATAAAATTTCAAACCCACAGTGTAGCCATCCTCTTTCAAGTGAGCTCGGTTGATTTTCCGGCCTCCAACCCGGACTCGAGTCCAGTTTCCTCTTTGGCTCTCCAGACGCATCTGCTCCAGAATACTAGAGTTTCAACCAACTCGGTTAGCTTTCGGAACGCATTGCAGTCCCCCGTCGTTCGCTGTCTACCTCATTCACGATGATTAACGACTCACAACTCGGTCTTCTCCCTTCGCTCCATACTACTATATGTCTCGACCTGAAGCTCACTCAGCAAATCAGCCGCCCGATCAAGGTGCTCTTTCGAGCTGACAGGCTCCTTCTCTTTCTCAGGTTCCGACGAAGAAGTCGTCGACTTGGGAGCGGTAGCAGAAACGGTGGAGGCTTGAAGACCGAGCGGAAGAGAATCAGCTGGAGTCTAGTCAAAATTGGGTCTGCTGTGATCAACTCACTTTCAGTTGACGGCGGTGGAGCAGTCTGGGCAAGAAGCTCGTGATGCTTAGATAAAAGGACAGTCAGACGAGCTCGAGGAAGCTCAAGGTGAATCTTTACAAAGAAATCCAACATATGTCAAACGCATCAGCCCGACCGTGATCTACATGTCTGCAAGTTAAACATATTTCAACTGACCTTTCCTTCAGTCACACCTCGGAACGTCTTAATCAACTCTAACCACTGCTCAACTCCTTCCTTCTCTTTGATTGCTGGCAGGTAACCCAGTACCTCATCCATCATCTTGACAACAGCTTCCTTAAGTTGACCGTGTCGTTTGGCAAGAAGAACGACAGAGGATCCGAGGAGGCCGTAATTGGAAGCCTTGTAGCATAGATTGGGGATAGTAGTGAGGATGGTAGAAGTGGAAGCCAGATCCGAAGCCTACAATATATTCGGATAGAGACTGCATCAGTCAAAAGAAGTTGGTGATGTGGAGGTCACCTCGTGAAGTAGGCTGACTCACGTTACGAGTTTGCTTCTCAAGAACTAAGAGTTTATCGACAGCTTCTTGAAGTTGATTGTTCTATTAATTGTTCAAGTATACCATTTAAACAAGATATAAATGAGTTTCTTCAAGGATGACCGTGGAATGTGTGTGAGCAAGAGATCCGTACCTTTGCCAGCTCTGTGACCTGAGGAATGAGAGCTTTAACCTCCTTACTGAAATCTCTCTCCTGTTTCCTGGGAGCTGCTGAAGACGACATGTTAGATTGTTAATATGTTTAGATAGTGATGTAACAGTCCAAGCACAGAGGAGTAGATGTGTGAAAGGAAGAAGAGAATAAGAAAAGTGAATGAAGGAGAGAGATGGAAGTCAGAGAACGATCAAACGTCAATCACGATCCTTCCAGCGAGGCAACAAAACGATTCAAGTTTCTATTGATTGACTTCGGATTTTCTATTCACGTCTTGTCTAATTTTGTAGTGATTTCCCCTTAGTTCTTTACCTATGCTTGCATGCTTCCCTTCCTTGTCGTCATCATCATCATCAGCAGACTACAAGCATCGTCTTCGATAACGCTTTCCTGAAGCCCGAACACCTACCACATAAAGTATTCCTATGCCGGCATCTTATTCCCCTCCTTCATCTGTTAGACCTGAGTCTGTTGCATATACAAGCAAGCCCATCATCACCCTTCCCGCTTACAACACGGTGTCGAAAGCTCGTCTATCCTCACTCTATGCAGACTTTTCTTCTCAAAAGCAGTCCAACCCACATGGTTTCTCGGCCAATCTTTCATGGTGGAAGTCGGTTTTAGAGGGAGCGAGCGAGCAAGGCCTCTTGCCTTCGGATACCGGGTCCGGTCCTCAGGCGTTGTTATTGACAGTCGGCGAAGATCTTTTGGATGCTCTAAAGTTGGAGGATGGGAAGAGACCAAGTGGACTGGGTTGTGTCGTCGTACGTCTTATCTATGCTGCGTCATTTTCGACTCCTTATTGTTGCCTTCAAGCTAAACGAAGCCATCTCGTATGTGTTCGTATATGAGGAAGGCCGAGCTGGTGACGTCTCAGACTGTCTATCCACTAAACACCTTCCTCTCGAGTCCCACTTCGATATACGCGGTCTCTTCGATCCCTTATCGGATAGCCTCCGCCCTGATCGCCCGTCCGCTCTGGTGGGGTCTACAACAGATGAGCTTGGTCGGAACAGAACCTGCGATCTCGCGAGGTACATCCGGACAGGTTTGGAGCAGAATTAAAGGCAAATATGTACTGAAGGCGACGCTCGAGGTGAGCGCAACTGCAACTCATCCTGTTGCTCTTCGATTCAGGCGCTTATGTGGTATTCTTCTTTCCCTGTCTGGGAAATCATTCGTATATGTCTTTCCAGAAAGCAGCCTCCAACCTAGTCGCCTACTTCCAGACAATTCCTCATTCATCTATCACCGACGTTCTGTTTTCCCTCACGTCCTTCACCCAAGCGTTTGCTTCTCGTTGTCTCCCAGGAGTGGTACTTTCTGAGGAGGAGATGTCCGTGTTGATTAAATTCTTAGAACGAGACCGTCAAGTCCTGCTTAGAGATGGCTCGGTGAGCTCTGTGCCGGTTCTGGTAATGACGTCTAACCTTTAGACGTAGATTCTAATCTTTTGATTCGTGTGCTTGATCATGATGGTACTCAGGTTATCAAGTTTGATCCGACAGCTGCTCCGCCGGAACCAATCACCTCGGTTGACCACGGTGTGCTTGAAATGGCGACTACTGTTGCTCGATTAAAATCTCAAATGGATGAATTGGATATTCGAATCACCGAGTACGTTCCTCTCTGCATCTGGAAATATTGCAGGACATCCGCGATTTGAAACTGATGCTTAAATCTCTTGTCCTTTTGTGTGTGTGTATTTTCATCAAAACTTTGTTGATCAGACGAGCTAACCAAGTCAAAGAGGCATTAAGAAAGAACCAAAAGACGGTAGCAATGTCGTATCTGCGCTCAAAGAAGTCGTTGGAGGAACTCGTCTTGAAACGGCTGAGCAGTCTAGAAACCGTCCAGGGCGTGTTGCTGAAAATTGAGACAGCTGCTGGTGATATTGAGGTTCGTTCTTTTCAACCTTGTCCTGAGCCAACCTGGATGTATGCTCTTCTCTGTCATTTGGAACGCGCTGTTCAGACATAATCATCCTTCTTTCCCTCTTCTTTTCGCGATAAACCTTCTTGAATCAGATTCTCAAAGTTTACCAGACCTCGACCCAGACGTTGTCAACTCTTCTAGCCGATCCAACACTTTCCCATGAGAATGTGGAGCGTACTATGGATTCCATGGCGGACACTTTGGCAGACCATGCCGAGATCGAACAAGCCATCTCGCTTGGTGGGATTGGAGCGAGAGAGGCTGCTGCTGGAGGTACTAGTGATGGCGTGGACGAGGAACAACTGGAGGCTGAGTTGGAAAGGCTGGTAGAGGAAGAGAAGGAGAAAGCCAAGATGGTGCTACTCGAGGAGGAGAGGAGGCAGAAAGAACAAATGCAGAAGGATAGAAAGCAGAAAGAGGAAGAAGAGAGGAAGGCAAGGCTGGTGGAGGAACAGAAGGTTAATATAAAGAAACAAGAGGAGGAACAGAAGGCGAGAGAGAAGGTAAAAGAACGAGCGCATGCGGACAATGTGACTGAGGCTGTGGAGAGTGCATCGAAGCAAGCGAAAGAGAGAATCTTGGAGGAGTAATAGCGATGACATCGAATGAATCAGTCTCAATCTCGTTATCATGATTTTTTTTCTTCTATTCCTGCTTCACCCTACCCATTGTTTCTAGACCCTCCTCTCTTGCTCTCTCACGCACATATGTACGTTCTTCGCAGTTCCTGTTCCCCATCTCTAGTGATCTAGTTTTCCCAGTCTGTATCATGTACTCTGTCGATTGTCATCATCTATCATGATCTTTACGACCTTTCTCGATTGGGAAAGTTGCTGTTGATCGTTTGTTTCTGATAGCTAAATCGATCCGCTCGATTCCCGATTGTTCCGTTATATATGCAAAGGAGAAGAAAGAGGAGGGAAACAAAAAGGACCTATATATATGATCCTCGAAATAGCACGGCGCAAAGGGAGAAATGAAAGAAAAAGTACCTGAAGGAAGAGAGACGCTCTTCAGTAAGGATATAGAGCTGTCTTTTTTGTCGTCGCAGACAAACGTCAAGACTGGGAAAGAAATATTGAATGTACCGTGTGGGTTCTGAAGTTTTTTATGATGTGATAGTGGGAAGAGATGAAGGTGGAGGGAGGGGAAGACACGATGAAATCTAGTTATCGGTGATGAGCTCATCCACTCGCCAGTCCTCAAATGAACCATCTAAAGTTTGTGGATGATGACAATATAGAGAAGATACACCGTACGAGTTAGAACCATTTGCCAAAAGAAATAGCACCGAGACCGGACAGTATAAAAAGAATAAGAATATAAAGAACGAACCTGGTAAATATCGTCGAACGACTAACGGAATCTTCTTTGCGGCAAGCTCTTTGATAGCAATATCGAGAGGGTCCGACTCCCCATTCAGCGGCACAAGCACGGGAGCGTTCATACTGATAAAATCACAAAGCCACAAAAGATATCAGTATCAGTCCTTGTGAGCTTAAGATTTGGAGTTTAAAGAAACGACACAAGGTATGCAGTACGGAAAAAGAGAGAATGTCATAGAGCTGAAGCTCTGAAGGACATGAAGTTAAAACAAGGTGACCAACCTAATTTGAAGAGCTCGAGTACCGAGAATTCTTGCTCGTTCATACTTGGTCATGTAGTGAGACGTCACTCGCTTCTCATTAGGTTTGCTTTGACTTCCTGGTCGCGTGGAATGAGCCTGAACCGTGACAAGTTGAAGATGGTGGATATGTAAGTACCAGTGAGTCGGCAATGTAGAGCAATTCGAATGGACGAACCTGGTCTCGATCCTCGTTCTCATCTCCAGCCTCATCCTCACCTCCATCGACTCCATCATCTTGATACTCGTTCACAGCGTCCTCCTCCTATTGAATGTCCCGACCAAGTCAACAGAACAAAGGTTCAGCCATGATCATTACCAAGACAGTACGAACTCAGGCGCGTACATGGAACATACCATCTGCTCATCATGACTTTACAGTCCAAACCGATCATAAGGGAAGCAGACGGGGCATCATGTGATAGAGTGTGAGTTAGCCACATGATAAAGGCTCAATCCACTTGTTGCGGTCAAACTCTTTGTACTTGACGAAAGATACACCGCAACAAGAAGGACACAAGAACAAAGAAAATAGTCGTACTCGTTTCCGTAGTTCTCCTCGTTATCGGACATGGTGATTGTTATCAGTCTAGGTGTTTAAATTCTGTCGTAAGACCCTGTTTGCAAAACACAACAAAGGACGAGGCCTGGAAGAGGGACGTAGAGAGATAAGGGTTGGATGTGTCCGAAAGGCAGGAAGGGTGAGTGTTGAAAAGTGTGAACCGAACGAAAAGGGCTGTGAAGTTGTTCTGGGAGAGGTGAGGAAAACTTGGTCAGGACATCACGTGACAGTCGGGTAACCACAAGCCGGTCTGTGCGTGCTTTGTGCTCCATCTTCGGACATTCTTTTACAGAGCAACTACAATCAACTCTTGTGTCTCTCACTTACATCAGTTCCGTATCTCAGAGCTGCAGTTTAGCTAACTATACTTCTACCATGTCGTGAGTATCCTGCGTTGCCTTGATGATATGTATGAGACTCGTTCGAGCCTCAGCCGTGTGTCTCTGTTGATCAATCTCTCTTTCTTCTTTTGTCTATAGGTCTCTCGCGTTGTACCCCGCTCAGCTGATCCTTCATCCCCAGGTGACACAGTCGCTCAAAGTACTCTCCACCACTGTCGGTCGAGACAAAGTGAGCAAGATGCTTCCATGTCTGTTTCACTCACTCCATAACGGTCGCTGACGACTTGGCTCTATTCATTCTTTGATTGGACATAGCTATACCGATTGATTCAATACTTTGCTAGAATCGTCGCCTGGTACCTACTCAGGCAAGGTGATAAGGAGGGTGCCATCAGATGGACCGGACTGAAAGGTGGTCTTACAGTCGGAAGAAAACGTAAGCGGGGCATCTGTTTCTACTCATTTGGAAAGAATTCTTTCGCCGGGCGAGTCCATCCATTTGCCCATTTCTGACTTGAGGTTTACCCAATGACTTTGATCGCAATTGACACAAAGTCATGCGGGTTTTCAAACCTGTTGAGCACCTGTAAGTTTCTTATGCTTCATGTTTCGTGGATATGGGTCAGAATTTATGCTGAAACGGTGATTTGACTATCTATCTGCTGATTCGGAATTTTAGTCAGCTCGCTATCAAAGCAACTCAAGCCCCCCCGTACGATAAAGAATATCTGCTTTGGCGCCCGTAAAGAGTGAAGAGGTAGTCTAACTAGTCTTCGATATCGTGATCATTGTTCTCTACTTCTTCAGCGCGAATCTTTCTAGTTCCGCCGGGAAAGCTGCCGAGATTGAGCGAATCGCTCAAGTTGCTCGACAGGTCGCCTACGCGTAAGTGGTCCTTTCTGATAGATAGATATGCAGCGCACGGAGGAGATACTGAATTTTCCAAGTGCCTTCCCAATGTCTTAGTGGATACTTGACTACCGATTCGGTTGTTTACCTTCAGGGTATAAAGTTCCTCAATTTAAATCCTGACAAGTTTGCTCGGACCTCAAAGGTGTCTCAGCGGTTCTGGCTTGCTGGAATCTTGCTCAGCTTGATCTCAAGCGCTGCTGGGGTCGTCAAGGTCCGAAAGGAGGCCAAGAGAGCAAGCTTGACGGTCGATAACGAGAAGGGAGATGGAGCCAGATCAAAGGCCTTGGTTGCGTAAGTAACCTCTCTCACAGACTTCAGAGGGAGATGTACACACTAAATAGTTTATTATATCCTTCTGTGCTTCTTTACATCTGGTAGACAAAGATCCGCTTTGTTCACTCAGATCGTTCAGGACTCTCTTGATGGTTCGTCTCTTGTTGATCCGGGTTTACAAAAGAATGGAATGTCTCTTGGATTTAACATGTCTTCAATCATCTGGTGACGTCCTTTCGTATAGCCTTCATTCCTGCCTCGAACTTGGGTCTCGTCGAGCTGCAAGATGGCACGGTCGGAGCTATTGGGTAATGCATCCACTTCATCTATCTACTCTTCTTCTCTCTCAGGCTATTCATAGTACTGATTCTGAATCCCTATTCATCCTCTAGTGTGATCACCTCCTGGATGGCGCTGACTGCCTTGTGGGCAAAGGCCAGGGTATAGAACCCTCTTTCCTTCGACAGCGATCTTTCGTGATGCGTTCTTCTACTTTTTGTCGTCGTTGTATTCCTACTGCAGGTCATCCTGTCTTCTGGGATTTCCTGTCGTCATCTGTTGTTATCTTTTGTCTAGTCTTGTGTTTGTCTATGATCGAGTGTGTTAGTTGTATGCGAACGAATATTGATGGTTTAGTCAATTAAGATTATGTTTGGGCAAATCTGGGGTCAGTCGGGGCTAATCAGGGAAACCTCCACTTTCGAACTGGCGATATCCGATCGCCGATAAAACTGACCATCTCTCGATATCTAGCACCCTCCACTTCCATCATCTCATCCTTGCTTGTACAGCAGACTCTTAACTCTTTATAACATCAGTAAGCTCCTGATTCTGATCCGTCTGTAGATCGGATCGATTCAGTAAAGAAAAACATGGCATCTAGTTCGGTATCGCGGTCCTTATCGCCGGCAGACGAGAGCTATCTTCCTCCGATCCCACATACTGCTACAGAAGACTGGACACCCAATGGTGGAGACGAAGACGACGAATTCTATGATGAAGACGACGATGCTGATTATGAAGATGAGGTCGACGTAGACGTAGACATGGATCCAGACGATGTCATGTTCAGAGCGCTCATCGATGCAGAGGCCAGAGGGATTTTAGATGATGATGACGATGTGGGTGACCTGTTGGCTCGCAGTAGGCGGAGTGGTAGGAACCGCGATGAGGATGACGAAGACGACGAGGGAGGAGAATCATTTGGAGTGCTGATGAGGGAGTTGATCGATTCGGAGAACAGAGCAGAAGATGAAGACGAAGAAGAAACTGGGCAGACCGTTCGATCAGCAACTACATCGGAAACGAGAGCTGCCGCGCGATCAGAGTCGGACGGAAATACACCATCTAACAGTTCATCAATGCTTAGATTCTTGACTGGTCAGTACATGCATCATCTCCTAACGTTCAGTCTCTTAGGCTTCTCTAAACTGTTTACTTCAAAAATTCTGCGACAGCGCTTCGTCAAAGTGCTGCGTCAGGACAAGTTCCTACCGGGATCATTGATCGCATTCGAGTGATAGTTTCCAACGCTGCATCCACCGGCGCACCTATCAACTTGAATACGATATTTGGCTCCCCCGCTGACTACAACGAGGATGAGGACGACGATTTCGAAGGAACAGATGAGGACGACGTGGATGTATATTACTCCGAGGCCGATGATCCGGACATCACTTCCAACTCATTTGGACAGAAAACCGAGCCCAATAAAGAAGGGTTGAAGCTAAGGTTCGGGGGCGAGTTTGGTGGAGTCGGAAGGCTGAAAGAGTGTAGCAGAAGTAAGGAAGGACTAGGAGGTCTTGTCTGGGGTCGAGAGAGATCTATGGGCAAGGTTCACAAGACGACCTTTGGCAAGGTGCGGTTCATCCTTCAAGTTAGGCTCTGATGCTCGGAATAATAACGACGCTTATCCTTGTTCAAAACAGGAATGTATTCCAAACACGGCTGGGACAGTGGTAGCTAATCTAACCGAAGCTCCTTATTGCGGTCAATACTCGGCGAATTCCGAATTTTTCTATACCGCTACTCGGGGTTGGTCATACAATCTTTCTCCTTCTCAGTTCATGAATCATTTGTGGCCACAGATTAGTTATTAATTCCTTGACTTGAGTTCCTCATGGTGTTAGATTTCAAACTCACTCTGTACTCAGCCACAACCCCTTCAATTACCACTGGCCCGTTCGTTCGACCACCTCCTCCACCAATTAGTAGTCGGTTTTCAAGAAGACCGATGACGCACAGAGGAACATATGACGATGATCGTGACGAAGGCATTCGGGGCCGTAGTGGAGAGAGCTCTTTGAAGATCTTGAAACGATTCCAAGGGACTCATGTAGGGTGGACGAGTGAATATCATCTTCGACCTTTCTATCAAGCGTGATCTTTATAAGCTCATCATCATCTTGAACATCCACACAGTCACCGATGCAGACCTAGGCGCAAACGATGAATGGATGATTTACTCCTCGATGGTGTGTTCTACTATTGTTTTATCATGCATGCCTTGTCAACCATAACCTCATTCAGATCTGCTTTCTCTGTATCGGCAGTCACCTGTGGTGCAAATGTTCCGCCCATTAGATTCTGATACACAGATTGAGTCTCTCGATTTCAGCTCCAGCACGAATTCTCGCTCGAGAGCAGCGAATTCTTACGTTCGGGTATGTATTATGTCTCGGTCTGTACTCTTCCACTTGAATGTTGTGCTACATGTGGTTGACCTTTGCATCAATACCTATTTAGATCTGGTCTGTCAGGTTCTCGGCTGACGGAAAGGAGATATTTGCGGGTGCTAGTGGCGAATATCAAGGAGATGGAAAGATCGTCGGTTCGTCCTTCATCAATATGTCATACATTGTTCTACTTTGCTAACCTTTTGATGAGCCATCAAATCTTCTAGTATATGATATCGAGGCCAAAAAACCGACCATGAATGTTCATGCACATCAAGATGACGTCAACAGCGTCTGCTGGGCGGACAAAGGTAGCAAGCATTTGCTTTGTTCGTCTGGAGACGATGGATATGTTAAAGTCTGGTAAGCGTTTATTTCTCTGTTCATTTATTTGATCTTTCACGATGTTATGTTTGCTCTCAGTCTGAACATGTTTCCCGCCCTTTCTTACAGGGATCGACGGTCACTCTCATCTGGAAAGCCGTCTGGTGTCTTTGTCGGTCATACTGAAGGGATCACTTCGGTCTCTGCTAAAGGAGATGGTCGATACATCATATCGAATGGCAAAGACCAAACTTTGAAGCTTTGGGACCTTCGTTCGATGGCTCCTGCCTCTGTATGCGACAATGTCCCTGATGCGGCATCTAAGTACGGAACCGGTTGGGATTATAGACGAGGAGCGTATCCCAAACCAAGATTTCAATCTGCGCCTGGAGATTGTAGTATCATGGTATGGTGTCTTACTCAACAGAATGACCGTATATATCAAAGGATGATTCTTCAAGACTAAATCGTGATTTTCTCTCTTTCCGGTTTGACCAGACCTACCGAGGACATTCGGTCGTGCAAACACTGATCAGATGTCATTTTTCCCCAGAGAACACAACCGGTCAACAATATATCTACTCAGGGTCAACCGACGGTAGGATTCACGTATGTTTTGTTTATCCTTTGTCTACTTTCTTTGTCGAAGCAAGATAGATATCTATCTGATTCTATCTTGTACATCATCACGTATACGCTCAATAGATTTGGAACCTCGATGGCCGGGTAGCGCAAGTTCTCGATCGCTTTCAATCCTCGCCTTTGGTAGATGGCACCAAAAACGAGTATTATGCCGATCCATCTAGAGCGGATAGTGAATGGAACGGAAATTCATTCAGAGGAAATAGATCGACGTCACGTTGTGTTCGGGATGTCTCGTACGTTTCTTTCTTTCAGACTTCAACCTCATTTCCTCTGTGCGTGCTTCAAAGCAAGAAGATCCTTCTGACTCATGCAACCCTTCTTTGTTTGCTTTGATTACTTCACAACAAACATCACAGCTGGCACCCCTATAAACCAGAGATGATGTCATCGGCGTGGGACGAGAAGTTTGGAGGAACAGTGGCTAAACATGAATGGAAAGGCTATGGGAAACATGGGATGACGATTGAGGATGTTGTTCAACGTGAACTTGAAGAGACATCATTCTGAGCGTATCTGCCTTCTGCCTTATCCTCTTTTGTCTCTTCCTTCCTGCCTCTTGGTTTTATGGTTCACCTTAAGTATGTCTTCAACCTTTTCTACTCTTTCTCATCTCTGATGTCTTGACTTCTGCAATTTCTTCTTTCGTGTATCAAAATACATTCTATTCATATGTGTACATCGGTTTCATCACGTCTGCTTTTCTCTTTTCTCATCCACAACATGTATATCTACAAGTAACGCTCTCTTCAATCGAATTTGTAGTATTGTCTGATCACTTGGGTGAATGTCTTCATTCGGAAGTGAGGGAAGCCGGCGTTGCGCTTCTACAAAACGAGACGTGTATCTTTACAGAAGAGAGGATAGAAAGAGGTTGTTATGCCGGGGTTAGAGCGAAAAACGATAGAGACAGAGCTTGTGATTCGGAATTCAAAACCGAGAAGCTTGGGAGACGTATGGAAAGGAAGGCTACTGTGTGACGTATGTGACCTTTTGAGTGTTTGAGCCGTATAGGAAAGATAAGAACGGAGAGACAAATCGATAATGACAATGATAAGATAAAAAAAAGCGAAGAGAGTGAAGGTAGAAGCCAGTGTATATGGTGTGTATAGAGAAGGAATTACATAAAAACGAAAGAGGATAAGAAAGCATCGCATGAGACGCGTGTTCGAATAGTGGCAATACAAGAGAAAGTAAAGAAACGAGAGTGAACACTTCATTCAGAAGCCTGTTTTAGTCTATCCAAGTCTTCTACCGTCCTACCCTTCTCATCTCTCCAAATCCCATCCTTTGCATCAAGTCGTCCGTACAGGTGTGTGTTTTGATTATATGTTAACGCTTGCATCCAGTCTGAGCATATCTGAGCGGAATCGATGAGGACGTTAACTTCTTGAGAGTGGAACCAACTCTGGGTGTCTTGGTTGCTGTTACATTCCACATTGACCGTAACCACCATGACCAAAAAAGAGAAAGCGCATGACACCGTCTTGTCAGTCTCATTCTTTGTTTCTTGATTTTACAATATATGCAGAAATGAAGAGGAATAGATAAGAAGGTAGCGGATAAAATCACTGACCCGTTTCCACACATCCCGACGTGGTCGTCAACAATACAGAGTTTGATATGGCAGTTACGCTGTTTGATGGCCGCATTCAATGGCCGACTCTGGTCCTTGCCAACGTACCAGAAGATCTTCAGGAGTTCTGCCTTTCTTTCTTTGTTAAGCTGTCTATACATCCTTATGGCAACTTCTTGATTTGTTCCTCCTTGGAACGGGATCTACACATGGGAAACAACGGAAGTCAGGATCTGTGCGTGACTGAGATGAATAAAAGAAAGAAGAAAATGGAAGGGTACTGACAGATTCTCCTTTATCGTTGAACCCGAGACCCAGGTAGAGCGTCACCTCTATTCCTCTTCGGCAGGCATCGAGCGCAGCCTCCACCGCCGGCCTTGCATTGAAAGTCGGGGTCTGGATAAAGATTTTTTTCCGCGCAAACCTGAAGGCGCCGAGCCAGGCAGCATTCTGTGGCGTTCGTAGATTTTGGTGACCAGGTAACTATGGGGAGAATTGAGATTGAAACGAGTAAAGGGCTCAGATGATAGTCGTTGAAAGGTGTATATAGAGGAAAAGAACCTACCCCTCGAGGACCTCGATTGACAAGACACATTGGTACAGGTCGGTGTTGATCATGGAATATATGAGGCATAAATTCTTCGTGAACGGAACCATGAATGTACAAGGTGAAAGGAGTCAAAAATGTTAACGTCGTGTATAAGGAGAATGAAACTTCAGATGAGTGATTTCAAGGAAGAAAACTCCTTACGATCGATTGCGTCAGAATCCTCGACAGTAGGTTTAGGCTCTGAAAGTACACCGGCGTCTAAAGGTCAGAAGCGGCAGGTCACACGATCAGTACTTTGTTTCTCATTATCGCACGAGTCGAAAGCTGAACCGACTCACTCAGCTTTTCACTCATCTTCTCCAACCTGTTCAACTTCTTCTTATCTCCCGCTCCAGTGTTTATCGCCAACGCGTTGATCTCCTTGTTCGATGCATCTGTCCCGACTGCTAAATTCGAGGACCTATCGATCATGCCTTCTTCGCCATCATTTGCAAACCTTACACCCTCTGCGCGTGGATGTACGTGTTCGTCGACGGTCTGCTGGTGTCCATCTCCCTTGTTGATAATAGCTGAGACATACGGAGCATCTACTACCGATTCTGCTGGCGTAAGCAAATCTGGCGTGCTCGGACTATCCGCGGGGTGGGCGTCTTGAGAGATGGATGTGGTGTGGAAGGAGTTGGAAGACAATGAGTCAGACAGGAGTGGAAGAGGAAGCGGAGGGGCGAGTTCGGCTGGAGATGCCACTTGATCAGACGAAGTGATCGCCGGGGCATGTCCGACAACGGTGGTATCGGTAGTGACGGTTGTAGGAGAAGGAGCTCCGAATGGTTCGGAGAAGACAGGGCTCCGAGTGGTTACTGGAGGCGAAGCAGCATTTGAGATCACAGTGTCGAGAGTGAGGTCGGGAAGAGTATCTTTGTGAGTGTGTTGATGTGGATGTGTTTGGCCAAGGGGGCCCTGGGGAAGTGATCGTCGGACTGTATCACATTTAGGCAAGAAATTGACCGGAATCGATCTGTCAGTGGCAATGAGGGGGGCGACAGAAGAAAGGGAGAAAAAGATAGAAAGTTTGGACACACAATCGAAACTGCCTCTTCTACTGGGGCCTCTACTATTTGCTCTACTATTTGCCCTGGAGGCGATAGGCCTAGCAACAGCTTCGGCAATCTCTTCTAACCAGTTCGGTCCGCTCTCCTTGACTGGTTCCTCGACACCTCGCTCAATCATCCCTCTTACCACATTTCTCATCCGACCTCTCTCTGGAGCATTTTCTCGTTTTCTCTGTTCTTCGTCTTTAGACTGCTGCTTGTGCAACAGCCGGATCAATCGCCTAGCTGCCTCTGCTGCACCCACTAAGGGTATTTCACTCAGCCAGGGGTTTTTTTCCTGAAACAGCATCCGGTCGATGTCGGGTAGCGTCGGTGGGGGCAGACTAAGCAGAGGAAGCGTTGGCTTGAGCGTCGAGGCAAACGAGATAAGCGCGGTATCGTAGAGCGACTGGACAATTTCTCCTTCAAGATGAACCATCATCTCCAGATTTGGTCGGTCCTGAATATTGTTACTGCACAGGATGGCTGCCGACCGATCGACGACGAGGAATTTCGAGTGAAACGTTCCGACGAGAGGTCGATGATAATTGAGGACTGGAAATTGTGACACGTTCGCACGCGCGTGTATGAGATCAGTCAGTGAGGGGTACATTGAAAGATCATTTGGAAACTGAGTAGATATGAGCTCCTACCTTGCATATCTAGGTTGGGAATTTCATCGGGTAAAGGCAGATCGATAGATGGCCACAGCGAGGGTGGTACGGGTGAATGTCGATTGATGAACTGTAGGCCAACGCAAAATATGGGTGAAGAGAGTTAGACGCAATTATCAAACGAATACAAAGGAGATCAAGAACGACGGAGAAGAAGAATTGTAGCATCTACCTGTCTAATGGTACCTCTGTCATAGACAAGTTTTACAATTATCTTTTTGTCCCCTTTACGGGTGCCCTCAGTGATCTCTTTGCCAAGCCTGCCGGAAAGGGTCTTGAGAGCCTGGCAGATTGAGCGCTGGCTGTTAGACGGCTGCCAATAGTTTGTAAACAGAAGGACTTCGTGTTGTGCCTTTGTAATAAGCGTAGCATGATGGGCGATGATGTCCGGGATACTGCACACACACATAGACAAGGAGTGTGAGCGAATTGAACTTTGGACGTATGTTGACGTGACGAAAGAGATAGAGAGATAAGCACCTACAGAGAGATCACGGTGAGCGGTACAGTCCCGGTGACACCTAACAGGGAGGGAGAGACGAGGCCGACTCTTGGGTCTGTGTTGAGCGTCTGGAGAACAGAGCCATAGATCTATTTATATGACAAAAGACTCTCGTCAGTATGTGCCAGGTCGTTGGATGAACCTCCCAAGTCTCTCGCTTCCGTTCCAGTATTCCGTCCATAGCTCAGCCGGCAAGTGAAGAAGGGAAAATACGGGAGAGGTTGCTGCCTCATGCCTTGGTACCAAGCAACTCAAGACGGACAGACTCACATCAAGGAACAAGTCTGAAGGATCTACACCGGATCCTTCTCTTGCCCACGTCCCGCATTGTCTGACGAGGTCTCTTTCGGCCTGACGTTCTTGTTCTGTGCGCGACCCACGGTCTTTCTCAAGCTGACGGCCACCATCCGACCAGAGTTTCCAATAGGCCTTCTTGTACCACGCTGGCTTGGGCAGATATGCGGAAGAGACTCTGACAGCCTCCGGTTTGATCTCGCTCTCTTTGGGTTGTTGAGCGAGAATCTGGGTGAGTGATTTATGATGACGAAGACCTGACCGAGGAGAAGATGATGATGATGATGATGTTGCTGTGATCTGCGGATTGACCAATTCGAGCACCTCGCGAGATGGACTGATGGCGACCATTCTCTAACAGGAAGAGGCTAGGAGAGATGGCGATAGGGATAGATGGGTGGTAGAGGTAGAAGAGGGGACAGGATGGTGTAGATGAGGCACGGCGAACTTAAAAATAAAGAGAATACCAGGAACGGGAAAGAAGGAGCAAAAAGGTAACGACCTGATCAGGAACATGTCAGGATCATATACACATACACGGGCCGCCCGCACCCACACTTGCGCACACGCACAAATTGTTTCACGCAGCCAAGGCGACACGGTCAGGACGTCTCTTCCAGGGCACAGCCAAGCCGTCGCCGGGCCCTTATGGTCCCGGTGTCGTCAGCATCCGCAGCCAACCAGCCGAGTCGAGCTCGGGCACGGTCGGTCTAAGATTGTTAAGCCTAAAGGTTGAGTGGTCATGGAGCTGCACCTGGTTACAACGTCACAACGTCACGCATTTACGCCGTAACCCTATGACTCGTAAACGCATCATATTCCCTTCTGTCCTCTAAGTTCTGTCCTGTTCTTTTTTCTTGGCTTTCTTTTTTCTTTCTTTTTTTAATTTTTCTCTTCGTATATCCATCATCACATACATTCATTCTTAATCATGTCCGATCAACCTACTACTCCTGCTCCCGCTATTGACAATGCGGTTGAAGCCAAGCCTGATGTTCCTCTTGGGTGAGACCCTTGATCTTCTCTCCTCTAATCTCGTCCGCTCTATACTGATCCTATCCTGTCCCTGTTTTCTACTTTCGTTCTGCTACCTCCTTCGGTCTGGAACAATCTTACGCGCGGATCGGTCAACGTCAATACAGAGAGGACGGAAAGCCTCTTTCCAAGAACGAAATTAAGAAGCGAGCTAAGGAGGCCGAGAAGGCTGCCAAAGCTGCTGCCCGGGCCGAACGAGAGAAGGAGGAGGCCAGGTTGCGAAAGGAGAAGGACGATCTCGTCAGTTCTTGCTCAACATCTTTTGACCTATCCTTGAGGCAAAAGAAGCTCATCTTGCTTGCCCATCTTCTTGCATCTGAAATAGGATCTTGCTAAGCAAAACTACGGAAAGCTTCCTCTCCACCAGTCGGCCGAACGAGAAACCAGGGAGCGAGCCCAGCTCGCCGACATCTCAAAGGCCAACATCGGACAGACCATCTACTTCCGAGCCAGAGTCACCACTACTCGAGCCCAGGGTAAGAGAGTTTTCTTCCTTTTTCTTTTGTTTTTCTCGTTTCTTTCCCTCTACCTCAACTTCTGACTAGCGCTTGACTGCATCACCGACGATAAACACACTTCAAAGGATCCAAGATGGTCTTCCTTTCGCTTCGACAGCAGTCGTCTTCCATCCAGGCTCTTATGGAGCTTTCGAAGGATGCTTCCGACCCACATCAGGTGTCAAAGCAGATGCTAAAGTATGCGGCATCGATCCCTACCGAGAGCATTGTCCTTGTCGAGGGAGTCGTCAAGGCGCCCTTTGAGGAGGTCCGAGGAGCCAGTGTGAAGGACGCCGAAATTGTTATCAGGAAGGTATGTACAGCAGAGAGGAAAGCCTATCAGCAGGTCTCGTAATCGGATCTGAACGCATCGATTATCTCTTATTTCAATGGCTATCAGATTCACACTATGGTTGAGGTCTCTGCGACGCTCCCTATGTTGTATGCTGATGCTTCCCGGTCGGCTGCCGACTATGAGAAAGAAGACTCGCAGTATGCGAGCGTATCTCTCGCGACTCGATTGAACAACCGAGTGATTGACCTTAGAGTGAGACCTGTCTTCATCTGTGTTACAGGCCTTGGGCGGGCCTGCCCCTTTTCCTTTTTGTTATTGCTGACGCGGCACACCTCTTTTCCGCATATACTCTAGACCGACACCAATTTGGCGATCTTCAAGATCCAGTCGGCCGTTGGACAATGTTTCCGAGAGTTCCTCACCAAGCAGAGGTTTATCGAGATTCACACTCCAAAGCTTCAGGGAGCAGCCACTGAGTCTGGTGCTTCCGTTTTCAAGGTCGAGTACTTTGGAGGACCCGCCTTCTTGGCTCAGTCGCCCCAGTTGGCCAAACAGATGTGTATCGCTGGTGATATGGAGAGGGTTTTCGAGATTGCTCCTGGTAGGTCCTATTTATTTGCTTGTGTATGCATATCTACTGAGATCACTCATTTATCTATTCATCTGCTCTCGACACATAGTTTTCCGAGCGGAGAACTCGAACACACACCGACATTTGACCGAATTCACTGGGTTGGATCTCGAGATGGCTTTTGAATCCCACTACCATGAGGTCCTCGAGTTGCTCGATAGCTTGCTCCTCTACCTTTTCAAAGAGCTCAAGACCACGTACGCGAAGGAGGTCGCTACCGTTCGAACGCAATTCCCGACCGAAGAGTTCTTGATCCCCGAGAAGACTGTCAAGTTGCATTTCAAGGAGGCTATCGCCATGTTGAGGGAAGCTAATGTTAAGAACGAGGATGGATCTGAGCTGGGAGATTACGACGATCTTAGGTTGGTCTTCTTTCCGTCCTAATTTTTGCTCTTCATATTCATTGGTCTTACATGCATTTGCCCATTTTTTCTGTCTTTGCTCCGTACAGCACAGCGAACGAGAAGAAGCTTGGAGCGCTGGTTCGAGAGAAGTATCAGACCGACTACTTTATTCTTGACAAATTCCCCCTCGCTATCCGACCGTTCTACACCATGCCGGATGCAACCGACCCCAACTACTCAAACTCGTATGACTTCTTCATGAGAGGAGAGGAGATCCTCTCTGGTGCTCAACGAATCCACGACGCTGAGTTCTTGTGTCAAAAGATGAGAGAGAAGGATGTTGACCCGGATTCGATGAAGGGTTACGTTGATGCTTTCCGATTCGGAGCACCCCCTCATGCCGGTGCTGGTTTCGGTCTCGAGCGAATCGTGCAGTTCTACCTTAACGTGGGTTTCGCTTTCTTCTTCTCTTGTCTCTTTAGAATCAACGCTGACCACGTTCTCTCATGTTGATTCAAACCACCAGCTCGGAAACATCCGACGATCGAGTCTCTTCCCCAGGGATCCTACTCGACTGGAGCCTTGATTTGAGTGTGGAACCGAGATGGATAAACCAGGAGTGAGGCAAGGAGAAGAAGGAGAATAATGAGAAGAATTATGAGGGTGATGATATGAAAATGACGCACTAGGAACGCACGGTTGACCTTCAAAGCACTTGAAGAGAAGTACAAGAATAGACTGAAGTGAAAAGATAAGAATCGCCTCCATAGTCGTAGACGATCGGCTAAAACCTCTGTATCTCGCAGTAAGGCCAAGTCCAATAACATGAAACGAGGACGATCTGTTGTCTGTGCTGGAAGGCGGTTGGTAGGTTGAGCTGAACCTCAAAGTCACGTGATCTCAGATATGAATTCGCTGCACACCATGTCGGCTGTTCAGCTATGTGGCGGCGACGTCGGTGATTAACACTTCGCTCGGCGTCTGACGAGAGGCAGCTGAATTATTAACCTTTCAAAGCTGAGCCGTAGCCAAGCCAAACTTTCTTTCCTTGGCGATGGCTTGGCCATTTTTTCCTCTTAAGAAACATCCTCTTCTGTTGCCTTCTTCTTCTCCTTCTCTTTCTTGCTCCCTTTTTCCTCTTCTTGTCTTTGAGGAGAACACATAACGACCACCATACTCACCAACCCACTCACTCACTCACTCGCCTGTTCACATAGTACAATTAATAGACAGCTCTCTTCTTTCTCCCTGCTCGGCTCCATTCACACATTCTTAATCTCGCCTCGATGCAGCAACAGCAGTCACAGGCTCACACCCAGACTCAGCAGCAGCAGGACACTCACCTCTGCCTCTGGGTAGGTTGCACCAAAATTGCACCAGATCCGGAAACACTCTACAACCATCTCTGCAACGAGTAGGTCTCCTTTTCCTCGTTTCATTATGTTCTCTCGTTCTCAGCTGACAAATCATCTTTGATTACACGTTCGCAGTCATATCGGGCGAAAGTCGACTCAGAATCTCTGTCTGACTTGTCATTGGAAGGGCTGCGAGATTACGTGTGCAAAGCGGGATCACATCACTTCTCACCTCCGAGGTTCGTCGTCATCGTCCCTCTATGCCATGGGTTCCCTTCTCTTCATCTGTCTACCATCCATCGTCTGCCGCTGTTGTTCTGTTCAGAGATCTGATGTCATCCTCTGTTTACAACTCTTCCACTTTGCCACAGTTCATACGCCTTTGAAGCCACACTCATGTGCCGTTCGTCTCTGTTCATCTTTCCTGTTCTTATCTCCTTTGTTTTCTCAGGTTGCTCACGATCCCGTCCTACTCTCTTTGTTTCGAACACTTTTAGATCTGTAACAAGACGTTCAAGCGACCTCAAGATCTCAAAAAGCATGAGCGAATCCATACTCAGGAACATCACACCGTCCATAAATACTCCAAGGCGGCTGTTGCAGATGATCCGGACTTTGGATCTTCTGCAAAGGAACGCCGTTCGAGTGCTGGTTCTGCTAGTTCGAGAAGGCCGAGTCTTGAAAAGAAGAAGCGACTGTCCGAGGATCCCCAACAGCCTGGTACGTACTATTACATCCTTACTCATGTTTTTTCTCTTCGTGATTCCAGGCTCATTCGAACGCCTCTCTGTAGACTTTTCTTCTCCAAGCTCGTCTTCCCTGTCGCCGAACTCGGCATCCACCTCATCTTTGACGACTCCACCTCCGTTGGACGGTTTGTCCTCCATGAACGCTTACCCTCAAATCCCCAACCAGGTCTATCCGTTTGCCCAGAATCTCTATCCTTCCACGGGCCCTGGATCTCTTAGTCAAGGGCCTCTCGTACATCCCTTCAACCAAAACTACCTCCGGTCCGATAGTCACCCTTTTGCAACGCACGGCTATGGAGGAGCACACGGACAGCAACCTCAGTTCCTCGGCCAGAAGAGAGGACTCGAGTTTGACGGATTTTTTGATGACGTTAAGAAGAGACGGGTCGAGCCTACATACGATCAAAGTGAGTCCTGAAAGTCTCTGGCCTATGGGTTCGTTACCAGACTAAAAGTTGTTCTCCCTCTGTTTTCTCTTATAGACATGGCGCTCCGATTGGAAGAGTTGTCTCGCAACTTGACGAGTAACCAGCACGGAGGAGCCTCTGTTTCTACCGGTTTACCCGCCAATGCTTCCTATCTTGTTCAGTCTCAACTCAAATCGTTGTCGGGTACAAATGGTGCTTTGCCTTCTTACGTCCCGTCATATCACTCAAGCGAACCGCATGCTTTGAACAGGACCTCCCAGCACAAGTCTCTTCAGTCCCAGCAGCCAATCTCGACAAACCTCAATCAAACGAATCAGAACTACTTGGACTTGTTTTCCCAGGCACCGCCAAGCTTGATCCCAGAGTTCCGAAATGAAGAAGAGGTCGCTCAGACCAATACATTCTTGTTCAATCTCCTAGTCGGCGCTATGGCCGTACAAGGACAGAACGGAAACAATCAGTACCAGCAGCAGCAGCATCAGCAGCCGGCTTTAGTCGGCGGGCCTCGACCAGAGGAAGACGCCAAGAACGTACTGGGAGCACAGCAGTTTGACCCGGCCCTGCTGGCAGAACTGGGACTGACCGGGATGCCCGGTTTGGATCCTGGGGTATTGAATGCCGACATGCAGTTGCAGCACCAAATCGAAAACCACCGATTGCAGTTACAGATGCTCCAGCAACAGCAACAGAGTCTTCATCAGCGGCAGACCCTGAACAACCAGCCACAGCGACAGCAGATGATGTACCCGTCGTTATCTGACTTGAACTTGTACCCGCAGAATCTCGACCAGCAACAGCAGCAGCAGCAGCAGCAGCAGCAGCAACAGCAGTCTTACTCGTCGCTTTACCCTCAACAGCCGACTATCAGAGTGGGATCAGATGCCCACCGACCGATTGCTCATCTTCCTTCCAACCAGAATCGATCTGGGTCTGCCCCGACCGCCATCAGCCGTGGAACAAACCAGACTGGGCTTGGTATGCAGACCTTGCTTCAAAACGCGCCTCTCTTCCAGACGGCTACCCACTTGAACGCTGATTCTCCTAGAGCAGCCGAGTCTTCCTACGATTCGACGGACTCTTCCTCCTTGAACTCATCGCCTCATCTGTCTCACCAAGCCTCGCTTCAGCACAGATCGTCTGGCTACCAATCCAGCAGTTCTTCAGACGCGTTCTCAAACCACACTGCTTTCTCTCCGCCTTCCTCGCACGGACTTTCCCCGCTCTCGATTGTCGGCGAAGGCGTGACCGCTGGTTCTTCGCCAGAAGACTCAAGCACGTTGTTCGATGGAATTACCCATCCTGCGCTTTCGTTCAGTTCGCTCGCCAAACCTAGAGGAGCATCCGTCAGCGTCGGGCTTGTTCCTTCTTGGGGAGGTGACTTAAGGTCGTATAGAGCAATGGAGCCTCTACAGGCCGGAGCTCCTCTGTCAACGTCCAAGGTGGATGAGCATGAGCGAAAGTCGATCAAGAAGCAAAGTAAGACTGAGGATGAACCAGACTCGGCCGAGGAGAGGTCTCCTTCGGACGTGGCCATGAAGGGTGGACCGTTTGGTTATCCCGAAGCGGAATCCCTCAAGCTTCCCTCGATCAACAACCCAGACTTGCTTCCTCCCTATCGACCTCGACAGCATTCGATCGACTCATCCGCCGCTTCATCTGATGCGACCGCTCACCATGATGGTTCCTCTCGAGATGGATCGCATAGCCGATCGGCTTCGCCGGCTTCGCCTTCCTCAAGAGCTTCCACCCCATCGTTCGATGCTGGCCGACGGTCGACCACCGCCTACTCCGATCTTCGATCCACGATCAGTAAATCCTCCACCCCTCCTCCTCTTGCCTCTTTGTCGTCCACCTCAAAGACGAAACAGTCATCGCCCCGGACGCAGACGCTTCCTTCGATCTCTTCAATTTATCCTTCCTTCTCCCGAATTCCAGCCCAATCAGAGAGAGTCTCAATTGCACCGATGGACACTCGACCGCTTAAAGATATTCATCTGAGGAGACCATCCGGAACGGAAGACATTGTTGGGGGATTAAACACTCTTCGACTAGCTGCTTCGTCTTCTTCTTCCACCCAGGCTTCTCCCATAACTATAAGCAGACCTTTGAACGAGGACGAGACCACCCAGTCTCAGTCGACTCTCTCTGGGGCAGGGCTGGAAGCTGGAAAGCATATCGAGCTCATCAAGGCGCTTTTGGTTGGGATCAATCAAAAATGGAGAGCTGTGGTGGAAGAGCAAGGGGAGGAGGGTAAGAAGGATGGAGAACAGGAGATGGAACTTTTAGACGAGAAACGGACCGAGGTCGCTGTTTAAGAAGACTTCTTTCTTTCTTTTGCTTTGTTTGGCCTTCCTTATTCTTCTCTACATATCTCTTATTTCTGGGTCTCATCTTCGTTGTATCTCTTTCCGGTTTAACACTCCTTTTCTTTGCACCAAAGATTTCTCAAGTCTATGTATCAATCAGATTTTTTCTCTTTTCTTCTACCATATGAATCCTTTACCTGCTCCCTTACTCCCTTCTTCTCTTCGTCTTTGACTTTTCTTTTTTTCTTCGTTTCAATATACATTTGTGGCTCGTTCTCCATTCATTCGTTGCATGAAGGAATTGTTTGTTATGATTAGATTTTCTTAGCTTCGCCTATTGACTATAGACCCAGACTGAAAAGAAAGAAAAGAGGACAGAAAAGAACGAAGGATAACAAAACTAAAACAGAACAAGTACAAATGAAGGGAAAAGAATGATACAACCCATCCATAACATGTTTTCAAAAATGGAAACAACCAAGAAGAAACGAAAGAGAAAGCAAAGGAGAGAAGAAGAAGGGGACAGGATAGACGGATAGACGGATAGACGGATAGACGGATAGACGGATAGACGGATAGACGGATAGACGGATAGACGGATAGACGGATAGACGGATAGACGGATAGACGGATAGACGGATAGACGGATAGACGGATAGACGGATAGACGGATAGACGGATAGACGGATAGACGGATAGACGGATAGACGGATAGACGGATAGACGGATAGACGGATAGACGGATAGACGGATAGACGGATAGACGGATAGACGGATAGACGGATAGACGGATAGACGGATAGACGATTGAGTTTTTGTTCTCTCTTCATTTCTTCGAAGTTACTTTCCACGGCATACGTTTGACCTGGAAGTCACACCCATGTGCAAGAGACAGAGGAGTAAATCTCAGAAAGGGTCAGATTTTTGTAGGGGGAAAGGAAAAATGGGTAGGACGAGAGAACAGGTCCACACAAAGACGACGAACGAACCTGTTGACCGACGATCGAGCATTGTTTCACCCATTCTTCATTAACAATCTCCAACCTCCCACTCTTCTTGCCTACTGTCGTTCTCGAAGGAAACGGTTTGAGGTCATCCTTGACAACCAGGATATCGAACGATTTAAATATGAATGATAGGGAAGGATCAGATAAGTCCGAAGTTGTAGTTATCGATTTAGCGCCTAGTGCTATACAAAGAAAGACGACTAGTTCCTACACGTGTGGTAGAAGGGAACAGAGAGTATTGACCCTCAGCAACCATGAACTCTAGTCAGAAAATAAAAAGAAAACAAAAAGGAGATACATACTCGTTCATTCTTCTTAGGGTTCAGATACAACATTGTCAGATTCGTAAACGGTCGATGTATATAACTTGGCGTCGATAAGATCAGAGTCTTAACGATGGATCTGTCGACCGACCAACTTGGGTGAACAAACTGTTGAGAACCGAATGCTTTGAGGTGCTCTGAGAATGGGGTGGACAACATGTATCCTCGCCAACCGTCACCCTATCATTCGGAGAAAACAGCGGCTCATGAGAATTCATCGGGAACAAGATTGATACTATCAAGAAATATCACTCACATTTGATACGGCGTTCTGGATATAACTCGTCGCCAAGCAGGGAATACCCAAAGCCAACGCCTTCAGATATTTTGGTGTCCTACACGGTTGCTCTGCCAATACGAAGACTGCTTTTAGATCGTCCTGTTTCCTTTCCTTTCTGTATATGAGTTCTTCTTGAATCGACGTGGTGTCTGAACTGTTTATGACATGGTAGAAATTTTGGAAGTCGTTCCCTACGAGTCCTCCGTTTTCGACGATCGTATTTTGAATCTTTGACCGTTCGATTTCGGTCAACGTAGGTGTGGTGAAGATGAAGCCATATCCTGCGAAACATCCCGGTTTGGTCGGACGAGCCACGTCGTCCACGCTCCCGCTTCGACGAGTGTTTTTAATAGGAGACGAAGCTCTGGCTGTCCCTGAGCCCGTTGCCGATGGATTGGAGCTCGAAACAGGCATGGTGGTTCTAGGTGTGACGGGTGGTCGGAAAGTCAACAACGCCGGTTCTTGAACGTACATGTCTTCTGTGAAGAGCTTGCGATCGTCCATCTGAGGCACATTCAACCTATCTATCACGATATCCCTCATCTTTAGAGTCACTTTCCCTCTCAGTGTTCTTTCGAGCACCTGATCAGGAAGAGACACACTGATCTCTGTATCGGGACCGATCCCTTCGGGAGAATCGTAGTCTTCGGCAACAATGAATTGATGTGCTCCATTTGAGCTTGACCAAACAACGTCTCCTTTTCGAAGCATGCATTTTCGGAGGTCTCTAATGTTGATGTTCGAAGGCTTTGAATTTGGCTCGTCCCAATTTAGAAGGTAGTCGCCAAAGAATCTGGCTTCAACGATCATCCCTCTGTTGTGATAGATGAAGAAATTTAAAGACACACATTAGCGCAGCGTCGACAACAGTCAGATCAGCTTTCTGTTTCTTAGGATGAACTAACGGCCAGAATGATCCAGAATCTTTGTACAATCCAAATACTCTCTGTACCCTACCCGAAGCAAAGAGTTGTTGCAGTTGCAAGTCGTCTACTGATGGACGCTCAGTTGACGTCCTTCTTAGTCGACTAGACTCGCTGGAAACGAGTCGCGTTCGCCTCGGAACATCAATAGTAGGCATCGCAGATAACGGTCTAGCATTTCCGCTCCTTGTGGTCATCGCTGTGGCCATAGATAAAGCCGTCGCCGAGAATCCTTCTGTTCTCCACACCGTATCATCCGCGCATTCGATAGTGTCGTCTCTTCCCTCTTCTCCCTGGTCGCTGTCGGCACAGTCATCGTCTTTTTCGTTAGATTGCTTGGCCTTGAAGCTCGAAGAATGACTAGCAGATCTAGATCCCAGACGCAATTGACCTCTGCATCGTGTCATTCTGATGGTGGTCGGATTGGAGATGGATTGTTTGGGTGGTTGAGAATTTGGAAGCGTCCTATCTGAATCTTGAACTCGTTTCGAGTGAGGTGGATCTAACCAGCGAGAGGAGAGATCTGAATCAAGATCTTGTAAAAAGATATTGAACAGGAGCGCGACAAGTACTACTAACCAGTAAGAGATGATACTGTTGGAGCATCTGGTAGCCCAGGTTTTCCTTTGGTTCGCTGTCTGGTTCTTATGAGCGAACTAGCAGTCGCGGTCTCCTTCTTATCAGCACTACGTGTCCTTCGCATTTGAACGTCTTCATCGACACGCATTTCTTCACTCTGACCACTGTTCATCCCGTGATCCGCTTCTATAGTCAATAGTTCGGATAGAGATGATTCTGTTTCACTGGGGATCGTACTGAGACTGCTGTCTGATTCTAGTGTCCCTTGGTTGTTCTGTGTTACCTGTGATTTGCTTACTGCACGTGATGGGGGTGGGTTGGAGAGCTCAGAAGATTGGGTGGACACAAGTTGTTGAGGAGGGAGAGTTGATCCAAAAACATATTCGTCTTCCTCCTTCTGTTGTTGTTGTTCTTCTTCTTCCTCCTCCTTGCCACCCTTGTCGCTGATGTCTGCTTTATCGGGCGAGGAATATATGAAAGATGGAACCAATGATGTAGGTTGAGTGTGAACGGGCACGGAAAGTGAGCTGGGGGGAAGAGAAGACAATGTTGACTGAGTTTGAACGGCTTCATCAGCTAGCAGCGATCGAGGCAGGTCTTTGACATGAGATGAACCAGTAGGTTTAGACTTGTCAAGCACACTTGACCAAGTCGATGGTCTGGAAGAGAATCCTGATGATGAGGGATGATGAATCATGGGCTTAGATAGGTTTGTGGCGTCTTCTACGTCGGAAGAATTGAACGTCTCGTGATTGCCCTCTGACAAGTTCGACCGGGAATACGAGTCTACATGCAATGGAGATGAGGTCGCTGGGATGAACGTATCTTCGCTCGTCAAGGCGAGTCCGGGAGAGCGTACGTGTAAGGTCACAATCGTCTGTTTGGACGATGTTGCGGGAAATTGTTCTGGACGCTTGGGGGTATCTAGAGCATGATGGAAGTTAGCAACGGGCGCGTTTTTTTGTATCTTCAACGGGAGAAAAGGATTGGATTCGTAGTCTTTTGGTGAATTAATCCTTCGTCGCTTGTTGAGTGAAACGAGTGACCTCTTTGCTCGATCCTCCGCTACACTTCTCTCCAATAGAGAACCCTCGAAAATACGGTTCTTCGAAGAACCCCCCTTCTTTAAAGGAGAGAGTGCTTGCTGATATTCTGTTCCGACGTTCTGAGGATCTACTTGGGTGTCCACTTGGGTTCTCGCCGGCGTGGTCTCCCATTCGTTGGTTTGTGTTTGTTGAGTTCCCTTGAGAGAACTGGATGCATCGAATGTTTTCTCGTAAAAAACAGCGGAGTCTTCCTCTTCTTCTCCACGCTCCATTTTGTTCTCAGCTCCGGCGCTGCCCTCTGTCCAGCCACTCTCATCCAGAGTAATGTCTTTCGAAACAGTTGAGTCTGACGAAAGATACGATCGAGTTCCGTCAAAACCGACGAATGATGAAAGAACATGTGATCGGAGGTCTTTTGTTTGGGAAGGATCATCCGGGAGAAGAGGAGGTGTAGTGGAAGGAGCAAAAGCACTGGGTACACTGGCAGGAGAGTCTGACGATTGACGATCTGAATTCGTTGGAGCCGGACTAGGTAATCTTGGAGGATGGCTTGACTTGGATGGACTCTCCAAGCCTTGAGTGATTGATGTGTCGAGTTCAAGGAGGCTTTCTTCGAGAGCAGGATTGAAAAGGCTTCGTGGAAAAGTCTCGTCCGAGATAACGTTGGCCGGGGCGCTATATGGATATATGGTATGATCTGAATGGGTAATTTGGGAGTTATAGCCTAGAGCTTGAAGTACTCCTGGGTCTCTGGCGAATGAATGAATGCATTGAGATAGCGATTGATCGTAGACACTCGTTTGATCGTATGAGATAGGTTGGGACTGCGATCCGTAAGACGACTTCGACAGAGATTCCTTGTCCACAGCGGCAGAACTACAAATCGCGGAAACAAGGGGAGTAAGTGGCTTCTCCATCTATACCTTGTTCAAATTTTCTGGCATGCTTACAGAACTTCTGGAACCATGCTTTTAGAGCGTATTGGACCCAATGTAGAAGATGGTCGAGAAGGATTGACTATCGACATATTCCGAGGGAGCCGCTGAGACTGGGAGCTGGACCCTATAGCTTGGAAGACCCCATTGTCCCGGACAACAGGGGGAGGAACGAGTACTTCTGATTGGTTGTAAGAGAAGGTTTCCTCAAAGTTGGTCTCTTGAGACGAAGATTGAGATCGATGACGCTTTTGAGACGATCTGGTTCGAGGTAGGGAGTCCTGCTGCATGTCTTGACTGGACGCGGTCGCGACGAAGAAGGATTGGGAACACTGAAACAAAGATGTGAGCGAACGGAAGAAAGAATGCGACCTATCAAGCCACACCAAACACAACACAATCCACACTCACCGTCTCCTTGGATCCTTTCTATCTGGGCTCGGCTAGAAAGAAGACATGGTCAGTTAGGACGAGATAGGATGAGGTCTAGCTTTGGTCGTGTATGTTTAATGAGGAACGCGTACGGATCACGTGACCTGAGCCACCCCCGATCAGCCCATTTGACTTGGGCATAATTGGGGTTTTGTTGAAATACCTGCCCATTCCTCCACACCCACAATCTCACCTTCTCTCCATCCTCCGACCGTCATCTTGGATCTCTCAGTGCCTCGTCTCTTGAGCTCCTTTGTTGTCAAGCATGGATACCCCTACACCTGAGAGCTCGATACTGGTATATACCCATTCTGAGAGTCAGGCAACAGAATTTCTGACTCGTAAGCGTCTCTGTTACCTTTCTGTTTCCTCATATCATATCATACTTCAGCCTCGTATTGATCGGGTTTCTGTTTTGTCTGTCTGATTGACTCACTTGCACTCGCGTCTTCAGGCCTGCTCTCACATGCTTCGACACGCGCTTCTTTTAGTCGTGATCAAGACCATGGTTACTACGTCCCTTTGAAGATCGATAACAAGTACTACTCAGCAGATGTCTGGTTCGTCGTTAGGATAGTCGCCCAAGGGGAACCAGGGGTCAGTTGGGAGATCGACGAGGAAGAGGAGATCCCGGTGCTAATATATTTATTGCCTGAAGTGTGTTCTGTTCATTTGATCTGCGCCTTGTTTTGTTTCTTCCTATATCTTGCTGACAAAGAAACCATGGATATTACCAACAGGTTATATCAACCACTGAAGCATACAATGGAGTTCCTCCTCAGATTCAAGCAATTCTTCAGACGAACGAACCTGATGTTTCCTTAGCAATCCGAACGTCGTCCTCCGATGGATCTCTGACTGAGCTACCGCCTAAACTTGTTCATGCATTCGATGAGCAAAATATCGAAGTCATTGAAGAATGTGCTCCTCTAGATGAAGATGAAGTTGCCCGTAGTATGTACTTCTATGCTATGGGTTCCAAAAAGCTAGATGGTTGATCACGTATCTCACTGTACTCTTGGTCCCCAACAGATTTACCTCCCCATGAACAAATTCTTCAAACCCTCCAAACTCACATTTGGCCTTCACTTACGCTCAAAGCAACGGGCCCATCGGCATTGTCCGACATGTCTAGTACCTCTTTCTCCCTTGGACTATCTCCCCCGCCGACACTCAATCGGTTGCCATCTCAATCGCCTTCGCTTGAAGATGCCGAGAAGTCTTTCTTCTCCGATTCTGATGAGGAGGTTCTTGATGGAGACGAACCAGGGTATGTCTCCCTCGAGGGAGATGGTGTCAATCCAGCCGCCGGGGATGACGACGAGTTTGGGGAACTTCAGAGCGCAGTACAACTGGCCATGGGAATGGAGGAGGAATTTGAACGGGGTGGAAATGAGGCTAACAGCTGGAAATTCAAACAATCCACCGAACCCCTAGCAATGGATGTCCGTGAAGATAATTGGGAGTCGTTTCCCGATCAACATTCTTCCTCATTTCTAGCGTCGATACCGGCAATGACAACAACGGTAGCTGGCCCCTCCTCGGACTTGTCACCAATTCGTACCATGTCGTCGAGCTCTTCCCTCGATCCGTTCAATCTACCGCCTCAGCATCTCCGCCCAGATCCCACTCCTCAAGACCGTCAGTTTTCAGATACGTTCACGCCCTCTCTAATAAACTCGTCTTTGAACGTTCCAACGTCGTCAAGTGTCTCGTCAAGCTTCAAACCTCCGCCAGAGAATGGGGAACTTGAGGACTCGGATTTAACGAGTACGTTTCACTCGCTCAGAGCACTCAGAGAGGAATTGATGAAAGTAGAGGATGAGGACGAGCGAAAAGAACTGGCGGGCAAGGTCGTAATGGATCTATTTGGAGGGTTCTGAAGATCGACAGGGTTCAATGGTCTTCCTTCTCATAATATAGTAATCAATGCCTTGCGATACTCCTCCTTGGCTCTGTAATAAGTATAAAAGATGCGAGATAATATGACTACTGTACTCTCGTGATTATCTTGACACCGAAGTTTGACAGATCATGGACAAAAGACGTCATGTCTATCCAAGAGGAGCGGAATTAGCACCAGTAGCTCCCCACTTCCGTATCGGGGCAGCTCCCTGACCACCCCTGTTGGCGCCTGAACCGAAACCACCTCTTCCACCTCTTCCACCTCCTCCACCTCCACCTCTGCCTCCACCTCCACCTCTGCCTCCACCTCCACCTCTGCCTCCACCTCCTCCACCCCCTCTGCCTCCCCTTCCGCCGCCTCTGCTTCCACCCCTTCCACCCCGGTCGGAGGATTCACCTCCTCCACCTCTTCTGACCTTCTTTCTTCGTTCCTCTCCATCCTCCCACCCTTTACCAGACACCGCAGGATACGATCCATTATCACCTGCATCGTCCCTCGATCGTTTGCCTCCAGAGCCATTCTCCATAGCGGATGCCAAAGCGCCTCCCATACCGAGCTCTTTCCTCATCTCTTCGTTCTTCTTGGTGATCTTGGCCTTTCGGTTCTCTCCGGCTCCTCCGCCACCAGTGGTTAGCTCGATGTTGAGCAGTTTGGTAGAGTGTGGGAAGGGAGACTGGTGAAGAAGGAGAGCGGCTTGGTGCGGTGGGGCGGCTTTAAACCTGTTTGATTAGGGAAATGTTTGAACCAGCAGGAAGATGTTTCTTTGGTTTAGTGGTTGGATCATGTGAGAAAAGTAATCATATGAGAATGACTGACTCAATAAAGGCGATTCCTCGACTCTTGCCTGAATTTTTTGGTTGACCAGGCTGAGGCTTCTCCGTCAATAGTCGAACTTGAGGTTTTTCCTTGACCTTATCCTCGAAGAATTCTTCCACATCGACCACTTTGGCATCTCGAGGAAGGTTACCTGTTAGATAAAGATAGCATGCGTAGAGCAAGTTGATGAAAAGATTAGGTTCAAAGAACCGCACACGTATACTGCCTTCTGAAGAGAAATAGAAAGAAAGAGCTCAAGAACAACACCCACCGACAAACAAGATGAACCGAGACTTTGCCATCTTCTTTTTCGGCTCTGCTGTCTTTTCGTCACCCTCAGCAGCAGAGGTAGTGATAGGCTTCTCTTTTTGATCCTTCTTTACTGCCGGTCCGACCTTCTTTCCGCTTTCTTTACTCTTCTTAGCCTTGACAGCCTCGATCTGAGCAGTCAAGTTTTCAACAGTCTCCTCTTCGTCGTCTTCATCCCCGATGAAATCCTCGGGCTCTTCCGCCTTTCCTTTTCCTTTGGATCCTTTAGGGTGATGTTTTGCAGCTTTTTGTTCCTTCTTGGACAGTTTTGGAGCGACCATGTTTGCAATTTTGTCGGCTGGATGGTTGATTGTTGATGGACGATTGAAAATTGAGATAAAAATTTTGACTGATAAGATTGTGAACGAAAAGTTTGAACCCTAACAACTTTCCTTTTTTCCCCCGACGACAACATCGACCAGCGTGTATACTTGCCAACAACGATGACCACTTCTTCTCCGTCCTCCTCCACCCTCGAGCAAGACTGGCAGAGTCTGATCAGATGGCTCACCGAAGAACATGGCATGGAAAACCTCTATGTGTCGTGTGAAGAAATCCCTGGTGCGTAAAGCTGCGGTGAGTTTTCCTCGCGTCCTTTTCAATGAACATCTGATTGAACTCGACTTCTTGCTTCCTTCTTTCTTTCGTCTGTCTCCAAGGCGCCGGTAGAGGAATCTACCAAACGGCAAGCTTCCCTTATAACAAGTTCGCTCCTCCAAGCAACGTTCTCTCCATACCTACATCAGCACTCATCAATGCGCACACTCTTCGAACCCATTATCCGTCCCAATTCACGCCTCTACCGTTAACGAAATCAAAGAAAGCGAGTTCTAGCCGATCGAAGACTTCCCTCGAGAAAGCGCAGACTGAGGACGGAGAACCCGACGAGATCTATCCGTTGACAGCCACTCAGCTTGTCACCCTCCATCTAGCATTGCACAACCCGAATCAACCGGCTTTAAGCTCTCTCAGTACCCAGGATCCTTGGGCACCTTTTTTGAAGGTTCTTCCACAAAGTTTCAGATGGCATCACCCTTTGACATGGCTTGTTGCCGAGGTAGATCAAGAGGGAGATCAGGAGGCTCCAGGAATGAAGAGGTGGAGAGATCTAGAACGTTTCTTGCCGAAGGAGGTGCGGAGATTGGTTCAAGACGTTGAAAAAAGGTTTTGGGAAGATGTGAAAGTGTTGAAGACAGTGTTGGTGCGTATTCTATCCTTTAGTTCTTTTTGTTCAGTATCTTTGATCTCTGATAAACTGCTTTCTCATTGCGCTTTGTTCTGACCTCCTTCTTCCTCTTTTCTTCTCCATAGAAAACCCACCCAACATACTCTTCAACAGACTTATCAACCTCTCTTTCTCAGAGCTCCCTTCTCTGGGCCTGGTTGAATGTTAACACTCGATGTCTCTCGTTCCCTCTGCTGCTCGAGCCTTCCTCCGGCACAAATGATCTCACTCTCGCGCCCATCCTCGACATGGCGAACCATTCTTCCTCCTCGACGCCCATTCCTTGTACACTCCCTTCGTCTGTTCCCGCTTCGAAAGCGAGTACTTACGTCCTTCCTGCTTCAGAAGATCAGCCGGACCCGAGATCGGATGGACAGAACGACTCAAAGCGAGAAGTGTTGCTACAGTATGGGCCCCATGAGGACGGGTTCTTGATGGCAGAGTATGGATTCGTGTGCTATCCGCCTGACGAAGAAGGTCGAGGTGGGAACGAGTGGAACGAGGTTTGTGTCGATCGATGGGTCGAAGAGATTGTCAGTAGTTTGGGGTCCGAAGGTGCGAAACGGAAGGAAATCTTGGAGGAAGAAAGGTACTGGGGGTAAGGTTTACTTCTTATGTCCTTCTCATCCCGTGTAGAGGTATCCCTCTCCCTTCTTTCTGTTCTGATATCGTTTTCGTCGTTTTCTATGATGGACCAAACAGACAATACACGTTGCATCTCTCTTCTACACCTCATCCATCCCACAACCTCATCACCGCTCTCCGTCTCCTCCTACTTCCTGTTCCTTCAAGCTCCTCGACAGACATCCAAGCATGGCGTGACACTATCCTCGGTTACTTACCTTTCGTATCCGACGCTAATGAATCCTCCGTCCGATCCGAGCTCGCGCGGATATGTACAGCCGTCGAGATCGAAGCCGCCGAGGGAGAGAGCACACTGGATGGCCTTGTCGCAAGCGTGGAGAGAGCAGAAGAGGCGGAAGAAGGAGAATGGAAGTTTTCAGTACAATCTGTCAGGCAACTATGGAGAGAAAGACAGAGGATTGCGAGAGGTGTCAAGGAGGCTGTTGAGGAGGGTGTGGAGTTTTAAGGTTGCGTCTATCAAAATCTTAGATCCATGTCTTCTTGTCCGATCACACAAACATATGAGGTCTTTGAGCTGTTTTGAAGTTTACCTAGCCAAGTTTGAATCGAGTCTGAATTATCCTGAAAGAAACCATTCATATATGACCAAAAGCCGGATTGAACCCAGAGGGATCGAGAGAAGAGAAGGTGCAAACGGGGTATCTCATTTCTCTTCCAGATCTCCCTCTATATTAACTCAATCGATCCCACATGTCCTCGTCATCTTCCGTCAACCCGTCTCTTCCTCTATCACCACCCACCGGTCCAACCCCCCTCCTAGGAGGCTCAGCTTGTACCGGTACATACCCCGCGCCGTCTCCTCCTACCGAGCCAGCTCTCGCCCCGGTAATCAGTCGACCAGCCTCTTCGTCCTCGAGATCAAGATCGAGCGCATAAGCTGCTTGACGGGCCGAGGAAAGATCTATCGGTGTCGGATTTGTCAGAAGGGATGTCCCGGATCTAAATGACATTGGCCAGATTGATCATCATAGTAAAGACAAGAATACAAGATTAGAGGTATTCCATAATCATGCGCGAGAGAGAGGAGGTAATCGGAAGGAAATCGGCGCACCTTCTCATCAACACAGCCAGCCGTCCGAATTGAAACACATTCCTAACAACGAGGATCACATCATCCAGGACTTCCTCTCGACTACTACAAGGTGTCCAAAATACGACGAGTAGAGTAATGATACAGAACAACGTGATCAATAGATCTAGAAGGTTGAATATTGATTGGTAAAATTGCTTGAGTTGAAATGAAGATAACGCAGATGCGTCCCAGAAGAGGAGGAAAGGAGGTTGAAACACGAGTCAGTCAGAGGACGGCGATTGGCGAGGTTAATCAGAGAAAGGCGAACGAACTCGACCGAACGCGACGAGCCTGATTCCTACTTCAAGGATCATCACCAGATTCACTACTACTTCCAAGATATAAAACGAGATTGGTGGACATTCACTTTGTAGAGAGAGAACGACGGTGGTGATCGATAGAGCGGCCATTCCTAGCTGTATCATCCAAAGAGTTGTTAGAGGAGAGCAAGACAAGTATATAAGCTAGTTGATCGCCTCGATTATTAAAATCTTCGAGTGAAGAGGACAAACATATAAGATGATATATGATCTCTGTGAGTCACATAAACCGATTCCCAAGATCATAGAACAAGCATGAGCCTTCAGCAGAATGAATGTTATGTCCACCAGCCATATATGAACGAACCGAATGAACTATACGACTATAGTGATTTCCAAGAAGAAAAAATTCCACCCCGCCCAACCGAGTGTTAGAGCACTTTGCGTTTCTTTTTAAGATGTGATTACAGATGGATCTCTAAGCAGGATGACTTACTTTGCAAACCCTTTGATGACTTCTGGTCGGGAAAGCCTATATTGAGAACCTAATGGCCTGTGATAGTCGCACCATCCCGAGCAAGCCGAAAGCGAGGTCGTGCGTGAGCATTCATCCAACATCAAAGGAAGCGGCAAGAGAGAGAGAATAAAGGAATCAACCCGTCCTGTGTGGGATATCCTTCTCCAGGCGAACGTTCGTGTCCACGCTCTGGGTCGACGACCGAGTTAGAATCCCATTCGTCTTCTGTTGATTGATCAAAAACGACTTCATTATCTGCCGAGCTGGGTCTGTTGTTGGCCATAGCTTTCGTATGTCGTTATGTTAAAGGATGTAAATATCTGGCTGGAGCTTGCACTTATTGATATGGTCTTTCCGAGTGGCTGTAGAGAAATACTGCAAGCGTACAACAATCTATCGTCGTTGTGGTTGGAAGTGATGGTGATGGGTGAGTATGAAGGTGTTTGGTGTTCGGGCGGTGCCGACAAACATAAATGTTCCTCTCTAAAGCCTATTCAAATCTTCACCACATCATCTTGACAGCAACCTCTCTTGGATATTTACCCTATGCCTCATGTTCATTCTAGATAAGATATACTCTGAATACAACTCATGGAGGCGCACTTTAACCAGTAACTAATTTCCAGACTCCCCAGCCCAAGATACCCCATACGACCGGAAGGCCGACCAAGGGGAAACCCCAACAGAGCGCGTTGCCTGCCTCCCAATTTGACCTGAATCGAACAGGAACTTCTATACTTCCTCCTTGTACTCCTTGCTCCGATTCTTGGGTAGGAAACACGCCGTCTCGATAGTAGGCTGCCATCAGCCGATCCTTTTCCCTCCATCGTTCCAACAGCCAGGCTCCAAATGCTTCTCTGTCTGATGTAGACTCTCCACCTTGCGCGCCCAGAGGGATCTGAGCAGAGTCATACATCCTTAGGTGCATATGGACCGCGGGCGGCGGAACGGAACGATGGAAGATTGAGAACAGATTGTGATACTCTTGAGCTGCACCAGCGGGAGGTACGCCGGGGTAGCCAATAGTAATATCGAGCACGGGGAGAGAAGGTAGGTTTTGTGATAATTGGTGCAGAATCGTTTGAAGACCTAGCGAGTGAGGGAGTAGTACATTGATGGTATCGTCCTTGGAGACCAAATGAATTCAAGAGATGTGCTGATGAATAAATGCACGGGGAAGGCAAGGAAAGGATGCAAGGATGGACGAACGATATCTTGCTTCTTGGCGTACGCGCTCGAGTTTGCTCGTTCTTGGTCGCTTACAATCGTCCCTTCCGGGAAGACCATCATCCAGATAGGATCATGATTCTTGACAGACTCCGTACTCAATCGATTCAGATACTTGAACAATGGACCTTTGTCCTGAGCCCACCGACTGATATAATCAGTCGTTAGTCACGAGACAACAGAAAAGCAAACAGAATCAAGCCCGTATGAAGAGACTTACCGGGCAAGGAATAGAAAATCAAAAAATTGGCAACCCCATCCGACGAAAGGAATCCATTTGAGACTCTTCTTGAGCAAGATATAGACTCCATCGGCAGTACCAGCAAAATAACCAAGCACCCAGATATACAACCAATCCGTGTACGCCTATATACACGGACGAGTTTAGCATAGCTAGACAGAGGAGAACTATCGAAAAGTGTTACATGAAAAAGGAAAGAGAGTCGGGAACAAACCTGATGGTTTCCCATGACGACCGCCCGTTTTGGAAGATCCAGCCCAATTACCCTATCATCTGTCTTATCCCGCCTGACGACGATATCATCAAGATCTATTCCCTCTCCAGCTGTCAACACGAGCGAGGTTGGACCGAACAAGATGGAGATAAGGAGTATGAGAGAGCACCAGGATGATTTTGTGGAGCGAAGAATCTTGTAATACAGCGGACGTGTCGGTGGAAGGATAGCCAGTGGCCAGCCTTGAGTTTAGAGAAAGAAACCTTCGTGAGAGTTAGACGGTGTTATGACCTTTATAAATGAGGAAACACACACGCACACAAGAGTTGGGTCGTGTTGATAGACAAGATTCCTATATTAAACACGATCGGAAAGACAATGTACTGCACCCATATGGAAAGAGAGACATGTTCAACTCAGACGAACAGAATGGCATTCAAAGGATCGGAAAGTATGGGCTTTACCGAGAACCAAGAACCGTGGGATTTCGGTCGATCTTTTATGGGTACCGTCCATAATTGACTGCGAGCTGTACTTGTCGGTATCAATGGGTCTTGATCGTCAGTTCTTGTCCTCATCTTCATCTTTCTTTTCTATGGAGACACGAGATGTATACAGGGAGATGGGTTGGAGGAGAAAACGATAGTCAAACGATAGTTCTCTCTGAAATCCGCCACGTGTTTTTCCGGCCGGAGCAAAAACTCCTGACCGAAGTTTGAGTAGCGCAGATACATTACATCATACAGATTATTCATCTACAAAATCTTTCTTCTTTCTCTTTCCCCAAACACTCTCGACAGAATCAGAGCAATCGCGCTAGGCAACTCCAAGAACTCGAAGAAGAACCTGACCGAGTCGTTTGCCATCGTGATGCTGTCTGGACCGTTCCCTTGCGTCTTTCGCAAACTCTTTGTCGAACGTCCCGTCCTTCTCGTAGTTATCAATTAGAGGGACCAAAATCCCGTCATGCCTAATATAGTTGACGGGAAAAGCAACACATAGCAGGGTTGATAAGGTTAGCACGGAGATGACCAGGGTAGTGAGAGCGAAAAGAGCGCGCACCACTCTGGATGACCTAGAAGATCCCAGAGTTCAGTCATCCCAGACCAAGAAAGAATGCGTCAGTATCACAGCATACTCCGACAGGATCGTACACATGCGAAGATGAACGAACCCTGAAAAGCGATGATATGTATTTTTCTCCATGGATCATCCGGTAAGGTATGAGCTTCCGAATGAGTGAAAGGTGGAACGTCTTCTGAATCGTAAAAGTTGACTATGCCTTGGATAGGCGTAAGTTCAGAGTATGCGAGTAACTCAAAATTCTCTGGCACCTCTCGAACGATATCGGAATGGATCTGTTGCATCATCTGTAGGCGAGCCGAGGAGGACCATGAAAACCGAATTGATGTATTTGAGCCATGGTCGGCTTTACACCATAGTTCAACAAAGACAGACGAACGATATGACCTCGAACATCGACTCCCTCCTCTTCATCGTCATCCGATAGATCCCAGATAATTCTCTTTCCTAACTTCGTCAAGTTGACTTTTGTGCTACCGACCTCCCATCCTTTCTCGTTCTTTTCGATTAAACTCGGCCCGAAAGCTCTAGCGATGATCTGTAGGCCGAAACAAATGCCAATCATTCTGATCCTCGGATAATCATCCTTCACACGGATAAGGAACCCAGCGAGACGGAGGATCCAAGTCGTGTCCTTGTCAGCGTCATCCTCGAACGAGCCAGAGATCACGATGGCGTCGATCTGGTCGAGTTCGGCTTCTGTTGGGTACTTTCTAGCGTTCACAACATCATAGTTGCGTGTCTCTAGATTCAAATGATCAGGGATATGTGGCTCAAAAAGGTTATGGAGGACATCTTGATCGGAATAAATAAACGTTAAGAAGAAGAAGATAGGAGAAGCGTGATCGATAACGTGGTTCAATCAGCCCAATGTGTTCAATCAGCCCAACGTGTTCATAGGGGAAACATACCGGCGTACTCTCCATGAGCAGCTTCAGATTCCTCAGGTATCTTGTCACAAGCCAAGAAAGCGACGGTCAACACGTTTGATGGTTTAGTCATTTTTTACTGATGATTGGCCAGTTAGTCGATATGTTTATGATGGTGGCGAAGTAAATGAGGCTTTGGCTATGAAGGCAAGGAAGGATCCTTATATTTGGCGGTCTCGAATTGTGTGATCGGAGGGAGACTTGAAACTTGCTTGGCGCTAATGAAATCTATCGTTCACCCTTCCAGATGATCAGATGCGCGCTCTTCTTGCCAACTGTCACCTGAATCTCTCAAACCTAAGCTTATGCCATAGTTAAGATTCATATTCATGCTCGCTCGTCGTTTGTCTCTATATGATGTATAGGATGAGGAGGAACTGCTTCTCAAAAGGAAAGAAAGAACACAGAAAGTCGAATGAGTTCCGAGTTTCAGTTGGCGTCTATCACTATTTTTTTTAAAAAGAACAAAAAAAAAACGTCATCGTCATCATCGTTGATTTTTTTGAGCCCGCCTGAGAATTTCATCCGCAAAAGGCATGTTATGTTCTCCTCTTGTTCTTCTTATTTATTTTTTACGACTCACATGATCTATCCAACAGGCAAGACCTTGCCTGGAAGGCGCTAGATGGTAGACGGCAAAAGAAACAACCATGCAATGTCGATTTATTGAAGGGTCTTTGAGAAAACATGCTTTGACATCGTACAATCACATCCCATAAAGCAAAAGAGATCGAAAACCAAGTTTGTTTGTCCGTGAATAAAGAAAAAGAAAGAAAGAGGTGGAATAGCCAGTATTCAAAGACAAGAAAAGCGAAGAAGAACAAAGGGAAGGAAAAGAGAGCTGGGACAAGAGAGGAAAAAAAGACAACGAGATCGTTCTGATCTTCGGTCCAATTAGATTGTTTTGACTCTTTCTTGACCAAGACAAAAAGAAGATATGGAGGAAAGATAGAAGACAAGAACAGATCGATGAGGAGAGAGAGAGAGAGAAAAGTAGAAGACCCAATAACAAGAAGACGAACGAGATAGCAAGAGGAGAAACAAATCCATAACAAAAAAAAATCAAGGATACCCTGTGAACGCGCTTTTTTCCTGTCTATAACCACTCGAGGGATCGGATGAGAATCCAGGTGTAGCAGTGAGTTCATACCTCGGGGGTTCTGGTCCGGTCACTCCCTCCCCATCCAGTCCTCTCTCAATACCACCGCTACCGCTGGCTTCGCTGGTAACGTACTGATCGTGATGCTGAACATCTAAAAAATTCGCATAAGAGTTTCCTTGAGGGTCAGCTAACCTTTGAGGGGCAGGTGCATGCATGGCTGGAGAGACTTGTCGGTCTGGCTGCTGTTGGGATTGCTGTAGCTGTGGCGAAGAGTATGTATCATAGTGGGACGCAGTGGTCGTTGGCGAGAAGAATCGGTTTGGAGGGGGTGACGTGGAGGCAGAGTTGTATGGTTGACGGTACGGCTGGGCGTAAGGATCCGAGTACGGTTCGGCTTGGTAATCTAAGAGGAAGGAGAGGAGTGGTTACAGAAGCCCAAAATTATTTAGCGAATTGGAAGGGAAAAGACGCTAAGAGTAAGGGAGAAACAAAACGAAAAGGAAACTAACAATCTTGGCCGGCCTCGGTAACGGAAGGATAGCCACCTGGTGTGGCCTGACCGGCCGCAAAGTCATCGCTCTCTCTTCTGGTCAACCCACCGGGCTGACCGTAGGGTGCACCTTGATCCAATCCTCTACCACCAGCTCCTCTGCCTGCGTTGAAACCGCCCATCGCGTAACTTGCTACTTCACTCCTCCCTGCAATCGATCCAGCGTATGCGTTTCCAGCGCCAACACCGACGGCTCCAGCCGCGTAAGGGTTCTCAGCTTGATCTCTGTAGCCTAGATGAGCTGCGTTCCCTCCAACGCCGAGATCTCGCTCGTCCTGCTCGTCCTCCTCCTCCAACCATTGATCCGTCCCCTGACCTCTGTTTCCGGTCGAGGTAAGTGGGATAGTCTCGTAGGGTTGGAAGCCAGGAAGATGGTTCGGATTACCGACTCCTCCCTGGCCAGCCATATCTCCATTGGCGAGTCTGTATTTTCGATCTTGCTCCTGCTGGAAGGCGTCCTGTCTGATTTGTTCGTCGTAAGCATCATCGGGATTGACCTTTCGACCACGTGCTCCACCGTCGGGGTCCCGAGGACCTCTACTCTGAATGCATCGACGACCAAACCCGAAAGCACATCCAGAAAACATCAAGCAGATCCAACCGGCAAGAACGAGCCAGGTGGACATCCCGATAGAGGATGATGCGCCTGACAGGGAGTTGATTCGTTTCTTTGCAAGAAAGAAGAGGACTATATCGAAGCCGAAAGCCACCATGGCTGATCGGGTAGAATAGAACATTTGAAACCGAACATGTTGACGTCAAGTTCGGTTTCGTTGTAGAGAGAAAATTGATAAGTACGAACCGACGGAAGCACCGATACCCTACAGCAAGCGGTGAATACGTTTAGAGACTCCGTCAGCTCTTGGTCAGAACGAAACGCGGTGGATAGGTAGAGAAGACCTACAGCTACAATAGAGGATAAGATGGTCATTCCGAACTGCCCACAATGAGCGATCAATCCTATCACGAACGACAGTGCAGCCAGGCAAAAGGCTACAGTGAAAAAGAGAGCTGGCGCCGGTCAGGTACATGCTTGAATGCGTGTGTAAGGGAAAAGGAGACTTGCCAACAAAGTTCTAAAAACAGGAAGAGACAAAGCGATTAGTTGATTTGAAAGAAGAGCGGAAGGAGCATGTGTAAGAGCAGTGAGTTGCTCACCACGATGAGAACATAGGTGATCCATTTGCTAAGACTGGTGGGAATATCGATCGCGGTGATGGCAAGGATGGAATCGAGGTCTGATGAAATGTACACAGGACAGAACGGATGAAAGTCAGACAGAGTAAGAGCTCGGGAGTTGTCTGGAACGAGAGAAAGCTCACCTAGGGTGTACCCGAAGCCCGCCGAGCTGCAATTGGTGGATGAAGTTTGTTCTATGCAGTACCCGAGGGTGCCAAGGGTGAGAGTACCTGTGAAGTCATCGTTGTCGAGTGTCGCCTTGAAGAGGTAGAGTGACTTGATCAACGGTGTGCAGAACGAAGCTAAGGCGAGCAGGATGGTGGCCGCAAGAGTTAGGACGGTCCCTGGTGTGGCCTGTGTGTTTGTGTTCGTGTGTGTATTCAGAGAAACATGTAGGATGAGTGTTCGTGTCCAGAAGAGGCAGTGTCGGTGTCACCACGAAAGATTGAAGAACGATCAGAGGATGCAGTGAACGAATGAACGAAACGAGACACGAACGGGATTAGGCATTTGACTTTCGGGCTGAGCGTCAACAAGAGGACCCGACCATCAGCAAATTAACCTCACAGATCAAGCAGACCCGACGAACGACGAACGACGTACGACTAGAGATGAAAGAATGGGAGAACGAAGGTAAGAAGTAAGAGTCAGATTGCACGGAAGGAACGGGTGACAAAAGATTGAACGCGACCTGTTCACGCGTCAAGCCGGCCACGTGAGCCGGCGCGTGGGAGACGCGTCGATCAAGAGCATCTCCGTCGGCTGTGCGTCGAACGTCATAGAGAGCATCCCCAAAGAAGGATATCATCGGTTGGAGGTTCTTGATCGTGAGCACGTCGTTGGTGGTGAGTGCGCATGGTGGGCAAGGATTGAGTTCAGCTCGATGAATCATCCTTCTCTTTTCTTTTCGTTCTGCTCGATCAAAGAGGATCGAATCGTATAAGAATGCTGCCTTGGATCAGTTGCTGTGGAGCTTTCTCTTTCAGTTCCATCACACGTACATACATTCACATTCTGCCATACTAACACACTCACTCACTCACCCACTCACTCACTCACACTCACAACAATGCAGTCTGTTCTCGCTCCTCTCATCGGACGTAAGTGTCTTGCTACTTGAGACCTACCATACCGCTCATCAACTCATCGGCTAGTGAAATCGCTCATCTTCGCTGTTTCTCTCTCTGGCTAGCCAAGGAATGTGTCCCGCCGAACCTTCAAGGCCGAACCGCCATCGTCACCGGAGGTGCGCTCGGAATCGGATACGAAGTCTCTCGAGCGTTCGCAAAGGCAGGGGCTCGGACGATCATGATCAACCGAAAGGAAGAACAAGGTGATGAAGCGATCGCAAAGATCAAGGCCGAGGTTCCAGAGGCCATCATCGAATGGGTCCATTGTGATCTAGGAGACTTGAAAGAGACCAAGCAGGTCTTTGAGAAACTTGCTAAAGAGGAGGACAGGCTTGATCTCGTCTGTATCACTTTTCAATCTTCCGGTTCTCTTTCCTTGCCCGGCCACTGACGACGTCTCTCCTATGCATACACACACACACACACACACACACACACACACACACACACACACACACACACACACACACACACACACAGCTCATCCTGAGTGCGGGAATCAACTCTGATCAACCTGGGCTCGATGCCGACGGGATCGACAGGCACTTTGGTGTCAACTGGCTCGGTCACTTTTATGCCATCAACCTGCTCTACCCTCTCATCCGAAAGACGTCCAAGCTTCCCGGCGCGCCAGCCCCGAGGATCGTGTTCGAGTCTTCAGAGATGCACCGTTTCGCACCAAAGTCGACTACCTTCCAATCGGTCGCAGAGATCCAAGAGAATGAAAAGATTGGACCGATCGAGCTCTACGGTCGAACGAAACTCGCGATGATCCAAGGCACCCACGGGCTGCTCGAGAAGGTCATCAAGCCAAACTCAGACAACGTCTATGTACTCTCCGTCCATCCTGGTGCGGTCAATACCGACATGCAGGATGCCTGGCAACGAGCGTACCCTGGGCTGATTGGAAAGATCGTCGAGGCAGTCACTTTGTTTGGTGGCAGGTCTCCTGTCCAAGGATCTTATTCTGCCATCTACGCCGGCACTTCTGAGGATATCATCAAGAACGACTGGAACGGTTACTACCTCAGCGAGTATGTTATTCTGCTCTGTCTTTTTGTTTCTCTCTCCCTTTCTTCACTCTCTCGTCCCCTTTTCTGACTCTCTTCCCGTTCGCATCAAAGTCCTGAGACCCCCGGCAAAGAGACCGAGCAGGGATCCGACCCAGTCATTCGAGACAATCTTTGGCGATTAAGCACTCAGATGATCGAGAATAAGCTTGGCAAGGACGCCCTTGAATCATGGTCGGCCTGAAGCGACCTCACAGAACAACTCTTAGATTTGTAGCCTACCCTATCGGCCCACTGTATTACTTTATTGTTTCCTCCTATGTGTTTTCCTTGCCTGCTTATAGGCTTCAAGAAGAGAACACTCTCAAGTCACACGCACACACGGAAAGAGATATATTATAAATGGACTTTGAGAGCTTAAGAGAAAATTGATCGATAGATGGTTTCCAGGCCACATCCGAGTCGTCCATCCGGATGACGTGTGTGCGCGAGCCTGACTACCAATGAATATCCCCGGCTTGTGTGAACGACCGTCGGTGTATCCTCCATCCCATCCTTCTACCATCCATCATCGTTTGGTCTCTCTCTATCAGCTAGAGTATGTGTGTTTTTTATGACTCTGGTCGTAGTATATACTCTCGCTGGCTATTTGCGAGATGCTCATCCTCAATATTCTTTTTGACAACCTCGTTCCTTTCATTCTTATAATTTTGATGGAAACCCTCCATCGCCTTTCTTCAACTTCTCACTAAAAGATCAAATCAAACCGAAACGATGAGACCTCTTCATACTGTCTGGCAAACTGTCAAGCTCGCGTTCGGTATCAGTGTCTTGAGTGCGGGGATCGAAGCTCAGACCGGGTTGAGGTTCGTCTGTCTCTTCTCGTACTTCTCTTGTCAAAACTCGGATGTTGTCCTCGGATCGTCTGACCTCTAGCTCCATGCCTTTATCCTTCATTCTCTATCATCCCGTTTTTCTCCTGTGCCAAAACATCTGTATATCCTATGGGAATCCCTGGGTATCCCTGGGTATCCGTCGCTGGCTGCCTACCGTTCATCGTTGACATTGGAATTGGTCAGGCCTCAGACACACTTACTAGGTAATGAGTATAACCAGCAGTACGTAGCCGATGGGATGTTGCAGGCTGGCAGAGTCGCACTTTGGTTTGCTGCCGATGCCGCTACGAGGGTGAGTGTTCTTCTGTCTTCTTTTTTTCCCTGCTTTCTTCCTTGCTTTTCCTTCTTGAGGCCGAGTCTGAGGGGGAAGCGGAGATGGGGGACTAAATCGGAAAGGAGATGCTCAAGCTCGGGTGAGAGATATTCGACCGGGTTATAGATCATCAGTACTGATTCCCCTTCTCTATTCTCATACACTTTGGTTTTGCTCTTGGTCTAAATCTGTCTTGTCTATCCTCCCACTTTTTTTTGCTCTCTCTCTCTCTCTGTTTGGATTCTCTCTGGTTGAATACCTTAGAGTGGATACTTTGCACCGCCCGCAGGCAAGCTCCCTCCTCTGAACACGAAAGTTTAATCTTTCCCTTCGTCCCACTGTCTTTGTCTACGTCGAGTCGGAACGGGCGTGAGAATAAAGTATATGGTTGTCGATGGTGACGAGACCCGATCGAACGATAAGACAAAGGGGTCCTTTGTTTTGTGTGATATCCGCTCTATATGGGATTCCTTCCCTTTCCATATTTCTCTCACGATTGTCTTACAGTTTTGTATTATGTTCTATTGGGTTATATCTTCTGTGTCGTGTGTGTGTGTGTGTGTGTGTCTTCTTCTGAGTCTTGGGTGAAGAAAGTACGTGAATCGACAGCCAAACCGCGTGATCACCCTTTCCCTCCCTGTTCAAGATACGCGAAAGCACCATCTTGATCTTATACCCTCCTCCCCCTCCCTGGCAAGATCCCATTCAGCGGTCACAGTTCTAGATTCTTGATTGAGCCCCACTAGAGTGTTGAATCAAAGATCGAGGAAGAGCGGTTTGAGACCTGTGGGTTGGCCGATCACAAACGACTAGGCACAGGAGGGCACGAGCAAGGAGGATTCATGAGAGAAATCTTTATACATAAGATCCCAAAACAAAAAGATAGAGGAGAACAGAGCGCCTAGAAGAAGAGAGAGAAGGAAGGAAAGAGTATGAAGAGAGAAAGAGACATCAAGTTTAAGAATCGGAGAGAGACGACGAGTAAGACATTTGGTGAGGAAAGAGAGAGCAGTAAGGTTGAAAGGTTGATGGAGAAGAAAAAATGTTAGACGAGAATAAAGAAAGAGGAACCGTCTTGTCTACCGAGCCTTGGAACCAAAAAGAGAAAGAATCGAAGCACTAGTCTTAAAACCCTTGGCTAGAGTTACATCTTGATGATACAAGCCGCTTAGAGCATGAAGGTAAGGGGCTGCTCCATGTACTGTTATGAAGAAACCATAGATAAACCCATCAGCCTCTTCTCAAGAAAACAAACCAAAGTTCGAGAAGAGTGAAAAAGAGGAACGTACACCCTTGAAGGCCTTCAAGAACTGGGCTCCGACAGCACCATCGACCGTTCGGTGATCAGCGGTCAAAGTAACGTTCATCACGTTGATAGTCTTGTAACCACCCTCGGGTCCGTCGTTGGGAACGACCTTGGGCGAGGAAGCTCCGATGGCGAGGATGCACGACTGAGGAGGGTTCACAATCGCAGTGAACTGGGAGACACCGAACATTCCAAGGTTCGAGATCGTGAACGATCCACCCTGGTACTCCTCAGGCTTGAGCTTACCGTCCCGAGCCTTCTTAGCAAGAGTCTTGGTCTCAGAAGAGATCGAGGCCAATCCTCGGGAACCGACGTCCTTGATGATAGGGGTGATCAATCCGGTGGGGGTGGCAACGGCGATGCAAATGTCGGCCTTCTTGTACTGTCGGATGACATCTCCCAACCAAGCAGAGTTGGCCTCGGGAACGTCAGCAAGGGCGAGGGAGGCGGCCTTGACGATGAAGTCATTGACACTGAGCTTGACCTGTCCCTCCTTGCCGGCACCGTTGAAGAGTTCTCGGAGCTTCATCAATCGATCCATGTTGATCTCAACGGTGACAAAGTAGTTGGGCACGTTCTGATGGCTCTCCAACAATCGCTTGGAGATGGTCTTTCGCATGTTGCTCGCCGGGATATCCTCGTACTCGGCAACGGCAGCTCCCTTGGAAGTCGAGGAGGAAGCGGCAGCAGCGGCAGGAGCCTTGAACTTCTCAACATCCTCCTTGACAATTCGACCCTCAGGTCCGGTTCCCTTGACCTGACCAAGCGGGACACCCTTCTCCAAAGCAAGTCGTCGGGCGCTGGGCGAGGCAACCACTCGGTTGTTTGGTCCTCCGGCTTGAGAAGCAATCTTGGGGGCCTTAGCCGGGGTCTCGGGGGTACCGACAGCGGGCTTACCGGTGGGAGTGTCGAGGGGTCCGGAAGCGGTGGTTCCAGAAGACTCGGTCTTGGTGGTAGACTCCTCCTTGGGAGCGGACTCCTCCTTGGCGGTCTCTGGGGCGGCATCTCCTCCCTCGGCAGCAAGAGCGTCAGCTCCGGAGAGATCATCTCCCTCCTCGGCGATGATAGCGATAAGAGCTCCAACAGGAAGGTTCTTAGCACCATCTCCGACCTACATTCAAGCGACGTCACAACATAAGGAGGTGAGAAAGAAAGAGTACCGATGAGAACACGGCTGGCAGGTATATGAAAGCAAAAGCATCATAAACGTACGATGATCTTGGCCAAGATTCCGTCCTCAGTGGTCTCGACATCCATAGTAGCCTTGTCAGTCTCCTGTCAGGGTCACATAGAAGAATGGAGGAGAGATCGGGGTTAGCGTTGAAATCGAGCTATAACCAACAGCATACAGTAAAGGTATTTGATCGGTCGGCTGGATCTTGTTGCAAATGTTTCTAAGCTATCGAGAGATCTTCTTGATTTCGTTCGCATATCCTGAAAAACCTCTCATCACGATCCAACAGATCCATAGTGTTTTCTCCAATCACAGTTGATCTTTGGCAAGTTGCCTCAAGCCGGAAAAGAGAAAAAAAAGAGAGGAAAGAGATGGAGACGCAGATTGAACAGGCAGAAACGTACGATCTCCAAAATGACATCTCCGGAAGAGAACTTCTCTCCCTCCTTGACCTTCCAGGAGGCGATTCCTCCCTCGGTCATGGTGGGCGACATGGCAGGGAAAGTGTACTTTTGGAGGGCCTGTCGGGGAACCGAGGTGGTCAAACCTGATGAATCGGTAAATTAAACCCAAATCGGAGTGGGAGAAAAAAAAGATCACAACAAAGGCAGGTGAAGAGAACAATCCGAATGCGAGCAAAGATATAGGTCAGTTTCTTGTGATGATTGGAAAGGGACGACATATCTCGTATCTATTTGTTGTTTGCTTTCCCCAGAGCAGATGAAGAGAAAAAGAGAAAAAAATGGTGGGGAAAACGAAAAGGACAAACCTCTGGCCAAAGCAGGCGTTCGTCGGGCGATGTTAAGAGCGGCTCGGTGCATTTTCAGAACTGGTCTTTTTAGAAGGCGGGTTCAAGATAAACAGGGAGGACGAGGGAGGACGGGATAGAGATGGAGGTAGGCTAAGGACTGGTCGAGACGAAGAGGAGAGAGAGGATGTAGAGAAAGAGTGCAAACTTCAACGACGGAAGACGGAGAGGAGCAAAAAACGGAAGAGCGGAGGTTTGGTGGGGTTGCTGCGCTTTTTTTGTTTTTTTCTCTTATGGCCCCCATCGTGTTTTAATTAGAGGGGTTTTGTAGTCTGAATAGAAAAAGATCGATGAAATTCTCTAATCTGATGGCTATTTGCCGCAATGTTTATCTCTGTCGATCTGCTATCGTATGAAAACATAGCATGTATCATCGTAAAGACAACCATGCACAGAGCGGGGTTTCCTCCAGACAAGTGATTACAGAAAACTACAAAAGACGAGCGAGAAGACAAACAGACAGAAAAGAGGTGTTGATTGGTCAAGATATTCAGGCAGGATGCGAATTAGAGTAATAAGTGAGCGATTCCCATCAGAACAACGAGTAACAGAGAGGGAGGTTCTGTCTATCAGTCTAGTTGAGAGCGGGCTTTCGGTGCAAAAAGTCTGTTTAAATAATAGTATACACACAACACGGAATGTTAGTGTTGCTCTTTCTCTTGTGCAGACAGCAGAAAGCGAAAAAGATGAGAAACAACTTACCAATGAAAAGATCAAGGCAGAGCATGTCCTTGTCCTCGGCAGTCACTCCTCGAACCTGGATGGCGAATTTAGCTGCGGTGTAGAACAGAATCGGTGGGCAGGTTGTATGGTCAAATCAGTGCTTTGAGACATGCCGAATCTGAACTTGGTGAAGCGGACAAAATGCACATACCTCGAGGGATTTCTTTGGGAAGCTCGACCGTCTGGCTAACTTCGTAAGACCCAGGAGAGACAGGGCACTGGACTGTGGCGTTGGCGTTTTCACTACAGAGATATCCGATATCGGAGATTGACAGGATCAACAGACACATCCCATGTTTTGTTCTTGTTTCTGCAGAAGATGGTACAAATGGTACTCACGCTTCATCACACACGTCGAATCTCTTCTGAAGAAGCTTGATAAGGCCGAGCTTGACCAAGACGTCGGCATAAGATCCCTCCTATGTTGACGAGTCGTGAGAACAGACAGATTAGATGTCTCCATGACAAAGGGCTGACAAGACTGGTTGGAAACACGATCAGAGGAAGAAGACGAACGTTGATGGGATCGATGACTACTCCTTTGACAGACACAGTGAGGTTCTTTCCAGGCACAGGAGGGTCCGGGGAGATGTTAATGGATTCAACTTGGCTAAGTTTAGGAGTCCCCGAGAGGATCAAATCAGGTAAGCTTGCAGCGTTTGAGACCCTCAGGAAGAAAGATCTTCGAATTCAGACATACACGGCATCACCAGCGACACCTATCAGATGTACAGTAACCCAATTCACGCAAGACGTTTTAGTGGATGTGGCATTGCTTTAGATAAGCTGTCTTCCTAAAGGATAATAAACGAACCACAGTCAACCCAGCTCCATCCTCCCTCAGGAAAGGTATTGACTTTGCCTCGGCCGATACCAGAGATAGCCTCGGCACCCCAAGAAGCCAGTCCAACCAACGAGTCGACCTGAGGCATCGCGTTGGTAAGAGAGGGCCCAACAAGAACCAACGAAGAAAGAAGAGTAGTAGAGAGCTTCATGTTTGCACTTGAGTTTATAACTTGATCAAAAGAACGGGAGTAGATGTGTCGATGGCAGAAGAAACAGGTGGCGATAAAGGAAGATGGGACGGAACAGATGTCTCTCTCCCACACTCTATGATGCGCAGCGGGAGAGAGGGCTGAAATGACTGGTGCCTTGCACAGCCTTGTTTATGAGTCATCATTGTGGCGTCGATGTCTTAGTGGGCACCTGACTTGACGCTTTGGCCTCCCGCCGAGGGTTCATCTCTTTCCGGCCACCGATAAGAACGGGCCAGTTACTTCCCTCCTTCCATTTCCTTCTTACCACTCAACTACTACTTTGTCCCCAACCCCCAAAAAGACCTATCTCCCAAGCTTGCCCATCCAACACCAAGCCTACTCTACTACAGTGAGTATTCTCTTCCTTTCTCTATCTCTTCCTTCATTATCTCCTCTCGTCCGTGTAGATGGATGGATGGATGCGGCGATTGCCGAAGAGATAACAACATCCATCGCCACCACCAGTGTCGATGAGGATTGTTTGTGCTATCACGATTTAGACAAGAGAACCTTGCTATTTCATTCTTAGTGTCACTTTAAGGGTCTGTTGTTTTTGCTCACATGGTGAAACAGGCACCTTGGTGGATGGATGCATCGTTGTTTCCTGTCATAAGAGCTGTGTGTTTGTGTGGTGGCGATGACAAAGATGCGCTGGCGGCGTGCCTACAGGCCGTTTATCCGTCGATCTGCCCATCTGCTCATCCATACTTCTAGCCACCCCTCATCATTCGATCCCTAACTAACTCGTGTTTACCTGCTTATTCCATCCAAACAGCTATGCAGATCTTCGTAAAGACGTATGTATATTCTTCTTGTGCCTTTGAACGGATATCTTTACATTTGCTGACGTGATGGACTGTTCATTGGTGCCTATTTTCAGTCTTACGGGAAAGACCATCACTCTCGAGGTTGAGTCATCCGATACTATCGACAACGTCAAGGCCAAGATCCAGGATAAGGAGGGTATCCCTCCTGATCAGCAGCGATTGATCTTCGCCGGAAAGCAGCTTGAGGACGGACGAACCCTGTCGGACTACAACATCCAGAAGGGTGAGTAACTTATCAGGCTTCGTCGCTTTCTGACGAAGATCACTGACTCTCTCTCTCTCTGTTTCACAGAGTCCACTCTTCACCTTGTCCTCCGATTGCGAGGAGGAATGCAGATCTTCGTGAAGACGTACGTTCCCTTATTACAATTTCTCAAACTATTCCATGCTGACAGCTTGATACAAATATGGCCTTAGTCTTACGGGAAAGACCATCACTCTCGAGGTTGAGTCATCCGATACTATCGACAACGTCAAGGCCAAGATCCAGGATAAGGAGGGTATCCCTCCTGATCAGCAGCGATTGATCTTCGCCGGAAAGCAGCTTGAGGACGGACGAACCCTGTCGGACTACAACATCCAGAAGGGTGAGTAACTTATCAGGCTTCGTCGCTTTCTGACGAAGATCACTGACTCTCTCTCTCTCTGTTTCACAGAGTCCACTCTTCACCTTGTCCTCCGATTGCGAGGAGGAATGCAGATCTTTGTCAAGACGTAAGTGTAGACCAAATCATTCAGTCACCCGTATCGATGAGATTCGTATCTTATCTTCAGTGCTTCATAGTCTTACGGGAAAGACCATCACTCTCGAGGTTGAGTCATCCGATACTATCGACAACGTCAAGGCCAAGATCCAGGATAAGGAGGGTATCCCTCCTGATCAGCAGCGATTGATCTTCGCCGGAAAGCAGCTTGAGGACGGACGAACCCTGTCGGACTACAACATCCAGAAGGAGTCTACCCTTCATCTCGTTCTTCGACTCCGAGGAGGGCAGTAAACTAGATTAGCCTAGTGTTCTCTGTTTCTTAGTTCTCATTGTATGCCATTCTTCTCGCTAGGCCTTGATCCTGCGACACCTGCTGTATTTCTTTTTGTCTTTTTTGTTTGTTTTTTACCCGATTGATTGATCGGCCTGTGACTGGATTTCTTTTCAGAGCCTAGTTATATGCGATGAATCCATGTTGTTGTGATAGTCTAATCGAGAGAAGAGAAACACGCGAGATCAATGACGCGTAGTCAAACGTGTGTGTACTGTACGCTCAGCCCCTGAAAAGGATCAGAAATACACATAACATAGAAAGGCTGTCCAAACTGAGATTATTCCGACAAAGAAAGTTACGCTCGCGACGAAAGACCTCTCTTTGTTCTTTTCTTTTTAGGACCAATTTCACTTTGCTCCTGCTCAAACTCCTGCGACCGTTATGCTTATGCCTAAAGCCGAAACGAGAATGAGATATCCATCAAGAACCCCAGACTGTCGATTCGCAGAACTAGTGGTCGCGGAGGATGTGGTGGATGGACTAGAGGATCTAAAGGACACCAGTATCAGGCCACATTAGACAGATATCCATTTTAGTTTCTATTTTTTTATTTTTCTCCCCAAGGCTCTTAGAAAGATATCTTGAGGGAGAAGGAGGACAGAGAAACTCACGTTGAAGCTTGAGTGGAAGAATGGGATGTTGTACCAGACTTCGAGACTGATATGCCGGCAGTGGCTGTCGTAGAGGATGACGATGATGATGTCGAAGAGGATGTTATAGAAGAAGAAGAGAAGGATGAAGTTCCCACTTGACCGGAGGAAGTGTAAGCTTTGGTGGTGCGCGAGTCGAGCGTCCATTGGAGGCCTCCAAAGATGTGCGCTAGGAAAGTTTCGTTCTAGACAATGTGAATTGTGACGCAGAATTCAAATCGAACCTATGATCAACCTATGGATCGAAACGATACGACGAGAAGGTAAAACGAGGGATAATAGGAGGAAGTTAGAGAGAAGAAGAAAACAACTGACTTGCCAAGTCTGATTGGAATGGCCGAGAGACGTGAAAAAACTTCTACCCCCGGGAAGAACGGTATCATTTGAGATTCCGGCTCCTCGATCTTGGTACCATGCTAAATGAAGTCAGATAGTTTGGTAAAGTTATCGAGAAATCCCTCTATCAATCATGCTGTTTGTTCTTCGTCTGCCTATTCATTTTTATTCCTTTTGTTGGTACACTTGATAAGACGAACCTATTGGAAGAGGTGATGTCACGGCAGGATAGGTTCCTGAGGATGTCCCATCATCTACGAAGAAAATCAGAACGAAAACACGTATAAGTGGCTGTACTCGAGTATGAACATCGGCCCGTCGTGATGATGACGACAGGAGGAATACAAGAAGGAACAAGTAGACGAAACTGGTATAGCTGGACTCGTCGACGGTCATGAGGATCTGCGCGCCTACATCCCGAGGATCCGAACGATAGTGGTAGACTTCTTCTTCCTATGATTCAAATATTTACTTGTAATTCGGTCAGTCTTCTATGGATACTCGACGAAGACAACGAGAGATGAGGCTGTAGCGCGAAAGAGAACCAAAAGAACACACAAATGTCCATCGATCGGGAATCATCGTCATGGCTGGATGGGTTGTGTTGAGCGGGAGAAACGTCTACATCGGATCATGTTGAAACAACAGTAAAGGCGCGAGGACCAATCAGTTGAAGGAATGGAGGAAAGATATGACAGTACAAAAAGATTGAGCATACGGCCTGTTGAAACGTTGGATGATAGTCAAAAAGCGCGCCGACTTCTTTTCTGAAGAAATCCGTGGTAAATAAGCAGGCGCATCCAGCGTGGACAGCCATGAAGTTTCCTTGTCGGTCGAGATACGTTTGAAGGGCCTGTTTACCAGTGTCATCCAAGACTGATGGATGTTGCACAAGATTGGGAAGGGATAGAAAGGATTCAGCACACGTTCACTCGAATAAAATGAGGATACAGGGAGAAGGGCGGACCTTCATCCGAGTTGGAGACAAACATGATCGCGTCAAATTCAGCAAGACCTTGGTCAGTGAATCTGGCGGGATCCTCTGTGAATGTAAATGATATGCTGTTGTTAGGCCCGAGAGATCCCAGACTCTGTATGGCCGTGGGAATACTGTCGTGTCGGAAGCCTAGAAAAATGTAGAGAACTCAATATAGCCCGCTCTGTTGTTCTCTCAGAAGAAATTGCAAATAGACAGACCGGCTGTCCGCGTATAGACCAAAACCTGAGGGATAGCTAGGACGGTAGACATCAGAATGAACAACGTTGATATGTAGGCCAAGAGCATGGTTCAAGAACGGGCCTCTGACAGGCAGAGTAAGACGGCCGAGGATGGTGTTGGTAATTAAACCTTGGTCAGTAGAAATGTATGCAAGGGGGAAAGCCATGTTGATATTAGGGTTACCGGCCTTATGATAATCCGGACTGCCATGTGAACAAACCTCAGCAAATTAAACTTTTTACACATACACTTCGGGAGGATATAACACGTGTTTTCAAGACGCTACAGACGCGCTAAAATCACGCACAGAAAATGATCTACCAAAGAACAGAAGAAGCTGATTGGGAAGGAAGAGTATGAAATAATTAACAAGTGGATTACGGGAGAAATACTAGAACCTAACTTGAAAGAAAGTTATGAATGTATCAAGAAAGAGACCAGAAGACGAACGCGGCAGACTTGACGTCATTGCAAAGAGGAGACTTTCGAACGTTGACTCTGCGTTCGTCATTGTCGTCGAAACGATGCAAGGAAAGGCCAAGAAGAAGGCCTGTCCATTGTGATATTCCTCTCAGGTATTTGAAGCTTGAGATATAACAGACCATCCCAGTGTGTCGAGTCTGTTGTTTCCAACTGTGGTTAAAACTTGTAGAGAAACTCATTTATGTGAAGAAACTTTAGTATCGAGCATGTAATGTCTTCAATGTCCACACTCAACTGAATCGGAGTAGTGTTGTTCACAGAGAAGAAGGAGAGGATCAGATCGGCCCCTTCTTACCCCCCGTTCCTCGGCCAGGAGTCATCTTGATAATCGTTATCAATCTGTTGCTGCATCTCCTTGCACATAGGGGTCTGCCAAGGCCTATTGTTCATCTAAGCTGCGTTCGTATGATTGTTTGTATTAACAGAGTTGATGTATCTTTGATCGAAATCAGAGTGCCTCTGACTGCTCAGTCTCGCGATTGGGTATATAATCCCGAAGGGGACCTGTGCCTCGTTGTAGACGAATATCCTGTTCATTCCCTCAAACAGGAAGACGTACTATGGAAAGAATGATGAATCGAAGGAGCACGATGAGAGCGGTCATGAGATACAGAGCTGTATGATAGTCTGGAACTTTTGAGCGCAAAATCGGAAGATGTAAGAGGGATGGTAGTCTATAGCATTGTCGGGATTGAGAAGAATAGACTTGTCCGACAGTTGTTCAGCCGTCAAAGAAGGATTTATGCTGAAAGTAGTCAAGGGCAAGGCTCGACCGAACAGATGAGAAGCTAGCGAGTCTATTGGAACTCTTTACTTAGCCTTCTGCTGTTTAGAGGCAGCACATGTATCCAACATATAGGAAGTATCAGCTCGAGATGGTATACAAAAACATGACCACTAAGGATGGTTCCTGAGAAGGATGAGGAGTAATAAGGCCTGAACGAGGGGAGAGTTGTGAAATAGATAAGATAATGGGCTTTTCACATGACTGGATAGTTGTGTAACAAAATCACGCGTAACCGACAAATCGGCCGAGTCTGTTTGGGGTCTGCATCCAATCTCTCGCCTTTGTTCTACTTTCTCCACCTGTCTTCATTCCCTCCCTTCCGCTCAGCGTATCCCCGACACAATCCCCTTTTGTAAGTTATTTCAAAGTTTCACGAATCCACAGATTTTTGATCGATCTATCGGAATCTGCAAAGAAAAGTTTGAAGATCGAATGACGGGAAGGCAGAAAGGAAGAAAAGGGAAAAGGGGAGAAAGGCAAGGGAAACGAAAAAGGATGTGAGATGGCTGTTGGTACAGCTGACCCATCCAAATGACCGGGAACGCATCGTGCATCGATTCATCTGCATCAATATCACCTCTTCTCATCTGGGTTGGTGTCTGTCTGTTTAGTGTCTCTTGCTGTCAGAACTCATACCTATTCAGGTTTGATAAATACGGCTCGCCATCCGGTCCCTCGTTAAAAGAGCCACGACCGTGTGTACTGGAGATTTTTCCTTCCTCTTGTTCCTTCGTTGGAGTTTTCCCTTCCCTTCCCTTCTCTTTCCATTCCTTCCCTGTCGACCTTTTCTCTTCCTCTTCCATCTCTGTGTGAATTCTTCAGGCATTCCTCTGCTTCGTTTCTCTTTATTTTCTTCCCTTTTGCACCTCGCCTCGATCATACTCCGGATTTGGTCGCTCTGTGTTTGAGTAAAAGTTCCTGTCCTGTCTAACGATTCAATCTGGTTTACTTTGTCAATCACCCAACATACGTTCTTGCTCCAGCCTTCCTTCCGTCTGTTTTTCTTTTCCCTTTCTCCCTTCAACTCTAATAAACCAATCAATCTTTCAATACACTGTTCGTCTCTCTCTTCCTTTTCCATCGTCGTTTCCTGGTGCTCGACGACACAACAGGCATGTCACGGCCGACATCGTCTCGATAGTGCCGTCGGGTCCCGTCGCAGCTGCAGACGATTCAAGTCTTACCTGCATATGCCCCTCACTGTTCTTACTTGCATCTTGTATCCTCTGACTGACATACCTCTTCTGCTCTTTCCCCTCATTTACCCTTCGTGTCTCATCTCGGCGAATTTTCTCTTCTTTTTGCACTCGGAATGCTTTGCCTTCTCACAACGTCCGACGGATCCATATCTCTGGCCTTGTTTCCGTCATTCATTCCCTCGATGGCCACCTACCCCCTGACCATCACTCTCCTCCCTTGCTATATGGTACCTCTCCCGACAAACCTATTTACCATCAATTTCTTTAACCACACCACATCCAAATCTTCTTCCAGACACAAATGGCAACTGATCTCCGTGTTGGCGGCAAGTATCGCATCGGCAAGAAGATTGGAAGCGGATCTTTCGGTCCGTACCTTGTCCATATTTTCTTTGGTTTCTGCATCATTCAAATCCCCGATGAATGGGTACACCGACTGATATCAACTGGGTAAACTCTTGTCGTTCACCAAATCGTGACGCTTAAATCAACAGGTGATATCTACCTTGGTGTGAACATCGTGTCTGGTGAGGAGGTCGCCATCAAGCTCGAGTCAATTAAGGCCAAGCATCCCCAGTTGGAATATGAGAGCAAGGTGTACAAGAGCCTGGCTGGCGGAGTTGGTGTGCCTTTTGTCAGGTGGTACGGGACCGAGGTTTGTTCGACTGTTTCTGCATGACTCCCGGTATTCCTTTGAACCAACAGTCAAACAGATCACTGACCTGAAGAATGCATGGCCCTCTTTTGGTACTTTACAACGACGACAATAACAACGATAGTGCGACTACAACGCCATGGTTCTCGACCTTTTGGGCCCGAGTTTGGAGGATCTCTTTAACTTCTGCAGCCGAAAGTTCTCTCTCAAAACGGTTTTGCTTCTCGCCGATCAGCTCGTCAGCTACTTTCTCTCTGCTCATTGGATTCTTCTTGTTTGACATACTTTATTATACTGACGCCCACTTGCTTTTGACGGAAACCACAATCAACAGATTTCTCGAGTAGAGTACACCCACTCTCGAAACTTCATCCATCGTGACATCAAACCGGACAACTTGTAGGTTTTCTTCCTTCTTGTCCTTCTTCTCTCCCAAGACAGTCCTCTGATTATCAGCGGTTATCTCGATCTTGACATTCAATCCAAAGCCTTATGGGAATCGGCAAGCGAGGTAACCAAGTCAACGTGATCGATTTTGGATTGGCCAAGAAGTACCGAGATCCCAAGACGCATCTTCACATCCCGTACAGGGAGAACAAGAACTTGACGGGTACCGCTCGATACACTAGTATTAACACCCACTTGGGAGTTGAGCAGTCAAGGCGAGACGATCTCGAGTCGTTGGGTTATGTTCTTATGTATTTCCTCAGAGGTCAGCTGCCCTGGCAGGGATTGAAGGCTGCTACCAAGAAGCAGAAGTACGATCGAATTATGGAGAAGAAGGTTTGTGATCACTTTTGTTTTTGCTTGGTCTGTCTTGATATAAGTAAGTTAGGTCATACCAGAGCTCATGTTGACAATGTTTTATCCTTACCAATCATACCAACGGGGTAGATGACCACGCCTACTGAGCTTCTTACTCGAGGGTTCCCCAACGAGTTTGCCATCTACTTGAACTACTGCCGGTCTCTCCGATTCGACGACAAGGTACATCTTCCAGTTTTGCTTTTCTTCGCGTATGCATATCTTGCCTCGATCATTCTCTGATATTTCTGCTTTATACGTTTCCTCTATCTCTATCTTTCCTATCAGCCCGATTATTCATACCTTCGAAAGCTCTTCAGAGACCTCTTTGTCCGGGAAGCTTTCCAGTACGACTACGTGTTTGATTGGAGTGTCCAACCCCGTTCTGTCGCTGATGAGATGCAGCTTGCCAACCCGAGCACCTCGGCCATTCCCAGAGCGCCTGTTCGACGAGTCGTCGGCGAGGAGGACCCAGAGGGCCAGAAGGGCGGAACGGACAGGCAGCTCCGATCCCAGACCAAGGCCGGAGTCACGCCTGCGCCTCCTCCAGTTCGAAGGATTAGGCCGGCGGATGAGCCCGTCCCTCAGGCTTGGTATTAAGGCGGTCGAGGGAAGTCCCTTGGGGAAGCAGGTGGAACACGAGAGAGTTTGAGAAGGATAGGGATAAGCTACTGAACGTGATTGTGTCTGTGGATATGTAACAGAGGAGACGAGTGTTGAGCCGTGGGAAGACTTGGGGCAACGATTCTGGACGAAGAGTACGGGCTGAGCATGATTTTGGGAAAGGGTTCTAGAAAGCCTAGGCAATTGGAGAGCTCGGCTACCCTCATCGGTTCTTTTCAACCTCTTCTAGTCCCTCTTCCCTTCGTCAACGCAGAACAACAACGCCCATAACGAATACCAAACGACGTAGATCACATCATTCACTTGTCCTTTTTCAATCTTTCGCTCTCATAGGATCACCTCCCGACCGCTTCTATCATTCCTCATCTCCGCTCTATGTTTCATTGATGGAGGATTGGTAGCTTCTGTTCACTCTCTTATATAACACGACTTTTAGCTGCCATCTCCGGACCTGTTCTCCTTGTATCTGGTAGTCGAGCTCGATAGAACGAGATCGGTATGCCTGCTTCACGTATGGTTTCTTCCTACCCCTTCCTTCCCCTCGGATTTATCTGCTCTCCGTTCTCTACCTTCTCTTACCCTTTCAAACTTTCCGTTTGTTTGTTTTCTTCTCTTCTCATTGTCTTGACCTATCCATCGCTTTCTGTTTGTTCTCTACAGTACTGTCTCTTCTTCTCCTCTTTCTCTACTCTCCGTCCTGTAGTCACTTTGACAGCTTCATCTCACGCCAAGTCCCTATTTCTTCACTCTTCGCCGATCAACAGGTCGAGCGGGAGCCGCAAGATTAGGAGGGCTACAGGTCTTCTTCCCCTTCCACTCCACTCTATCCATCCTATTCCTCGTCCACACCTCGTCCAACATCTCGTCTAACTACCTTTTGTCCTCTCTTATATTTTCCAACATACGTCGTCCATGTCTGGTCTAAGTTAATCCAGCTTAGATCTCTTCTCGACGACGCTTCTTCTCGTTCGCACCTTAATCGTTACTATTTTCATATTCTCCTCTTTTCTATTTTCTTCCTCTTTCCGTCTTCGCTTCCAAAGTATACACCAATGTCCGTGTTATCTACCCGCCTTCCTCTCTGCCTCTTCGAACTCAGTCTCGGTCAGTCGGTTGGTCGGTCTCGCAGATGCTTTACCACGTCTGTCCGACCAATCGTTCTCCCGCATCCTCTCTCCTCTATCCTCTTTTCCCTTCCATTTTGCGATTTCAACCGCATCAGCCCATCCCATTCTGATTTCTCTTTCCTTCTTTCTAGTTCTTTGTCACTCGTATCAATGTCGGTTTTTTTTTTCAAAATTCGTGGAACCTCTCGTGTTCATATTTAATATGCGACAGCTTTCGGATCAAAAACTAAGGTTCATTAATCAAATCACTCTCTCTCCATAACTTCCGTTCCAAGAGAACAGAGATAGAAGTACACAAGCGCACAATATCCATACGTATATTCATCAGTTTTGGTGAAATATACGGTCCGAGAGACGAACCCCCAGAAAAGCAGTAATGTCAAGACAGTGAGAAGAGAAGAGAAACGGGATGGACAAACCTGAAAGATCGCTCGCCGTTCGTTCACTCTTATCCCTGAGATCGATGAGTGATCATGTTTTCTCTATCAGCCAATGGTCATATGAAAGGAAAAAGAATTACGGCGACGGAATACAGGCTGACCTCGACAGGATGTACAGTCTATCTGCGTTAATCTCGGGCAAGCATCGAGGAGAGTGAACAGCGTCGGCACTGAAGGCTCACAGTCAAGGAACAAGAGACGGAAATTCAGACGAGGGTTTATATGCTCAGGGTACCTTCGCGCAAGGTCATGTGAATGGGACAGATGTGAAGGGAGGAAATAGAGGCACGAACGTTCTACTCTGGAATGAGCGATATTCAATACTCTCAGATCCGAACATCCCAATAGGCAATCACCCACTCGATCCGGAAGTTCACAGGCGGCGAGTACTAAGTGAGTCAGCGTGGACCCTGGAGGGATGAATACTTGTAGATCGTCCAATCCAAGGATCGCTCCGGAGAGATCCAGATACTGTTTTTTTTTAGTTAGTTTAATTAAAATAAATATAAATCGTGCGGTGCAGTACAATGCGGTAGATTTCCGTTTTCACAGAAATCAATCGACGAGGGATTTCGTTCATCCTAAGTATGCGCGACACGATTCGGAAGAGAAAGAGGAGAGAATAGAGAGGCGTCTTACATTTAACTTCCTACCAACTTTCTCCAAAAACAGTATCAAGTCCGACCGATCGTCTTCCTCACCGTCGAGAGAAACTCTCTGTCGTCTCTGATGTATTGGACCCCTTGTGGTCATCTTTCCGATCAAACACACTTTGCTCAACTGTTTCTCTCTCCTACTATGACCTCTCCCGACATCGCCACTATCGACCAGTTTCTCCAAGAGTCCTGTTAACGCGCCCAGACTACCGTCTACCAATATGTTGGAATTGACGAGGATTAACGTCTGGAGTGGTGGGGATGCTTGGATGAGTTGATCCACCAGCGGTGAAGGCCCATCCCACCGAGTAAAAAGTCTCAAGCTGAGTTTCGTCAGATTGGACAGGAACTGAGAAGGTAGAGAGGTGATTGCGTTTTCGCAATAACTTATATCGAGAGAGCTGAGTGAGGGTAAATGGGAGAGCAAACGATGAAGTGTCGATCGGGAGAGGTTGAATGAGTTGATCGATCGATCGAGTTTCCCTCGAAGTTTGAGCTTAGTGAGTCGAAAGAGTGGAATAGGAGAAGCAGAAGTCAAGCTGATGCTGGAGTTGGATTCGGGTGTCGGATAGAGAGTATCCAGTAGTCTGTTGAAGGATGCATCGGTCTGTCCGACCGGTAACCAAAAGAGGTCATCAACTCTGGAAAAGGAACCCGAGACAGAGCCAAAATCAAGGCTTACCATCTTGTCTATCTCCGCTAGTTTTAATTCTTGTAACTCTGTGCATTTCAATAGTAGATTCGCTAGTGAAGGTAGTTTGACATTTGTTTCCGATAGGATGAGTGTTCTGAGCGTCTTATAATGCGTCCTCTCGATAGCCTTGACGGACACATCTTCAGCTCGAGAGGATCCACTTTGGACGCAGCAAGCAATAGCACATGAATATACCAATCCAAAGACAGAAGAAGAATTGGGTATAAACCCTTCATGGGAATTAGATGGATGCATCCAATGGATAAAGCGAGCACTAACCGTAAGCTGATATACTCCAGCGCAGGCATCTTTCTCAGTAAATCTGCAATCGACGTATCCGATACTTGGGGCAGATAGGAGAGAACTAATCTCCTGACATGTTCGTTCGATGTTGAAAAAGTAAGAGACCTAAGGGATTTGAGGTTGGAGAGCACTGGGAGAAGGTCCCCACGGAGGACGATCTCATAGCTCGAGAGAAAGTACTTTGAGAGTTTCGCCCATTCGGTCAGGTGGAATGAGAAGAGGAAGATGTATATTAGTTCTCAGTCAGACCGCAGCAGAACGGGCTCACCCAACTCAAGACGAAAGCACACCTGAGAGATCAGATCCTCCTTCAACAGCCCACTCCCACTGTCCAACAACCGTTCCCATACTTTGATGCGTAAATGCTCTGGCAATACATAGAAATAATCTGAGGAAGAGATACAAACACGACAGAAAGCGTCTATCAGAGTGTTCTAAACCGCGAGTTTCGAACCATCAAGGTGTAAAGTCGATCACGTACTGGCGAACGTCTCTTTGAGGCCACCCCCTTTATAGTCCGGCTCAAACATCATTCGAACGTTTCTCCCAACAACAGCTAGGCAATAAGCCGAGAGATGTTTTACTTCCCCATGAACTGTTGGGACTCTGAAAGCAGGTCCATGAGCTGAGGCTTGGATCTCGTCTTCGGCCTTGGTTGCCCCGAACGCTATACGTGTTGGTCGGGCTCTCTTCTTTGTGTGCGATTGTTTCGTCGAGGCATTCGATTGGCTTTTCCGTTTCGGTGGCATTGGTTTTCATATAGGGGCGCGGAAGATACTAAGCTCTCGATGCTGCAACGATTCTCTATGACAGTGGTCAGTTTTCAAGGAGAAGATTATTGATCGTACAGAACAAAACCAAAAAGAAGGTCGATGTTTGAGGAAACGCGTCATAATGTTTAGTTCAAATTTCTCGCTCGGAGATTTACATGCCAGATGTTTAGAGATGCATCGGATGACTACATCTTTGGCAACTGCACCTGGTCTGTGGATGATGTCTAGTTCTCATATTCACGGAAGACGATACACTCAGTCTGACACTACTCCGAACTCTTATAATGTGTCGTGTTCAGATCAGTTAGTGACTACTCTGCGTGACTGAGACAAAATCTCATGACTCGTCAGAATACAAAGACGGAAGGCAAGCAGAACCAAGAAACGTCCAAAAAAACTGAAGGCCGAACAAAAAAAAAAAAAAAAAAAGGCAGGCTGTGCCAGATAATAGAGGAAAAAGGAAAACCATCACATAACATCCAACACATCAACCATTTAGAGCTTGTCGTAGTAGGTGTCCAAAGCGGGGATATCGGGCTTGAGTCCCTTTCGGGTTCGGATGCTCTTGGCCAAAGTCTCGAGCTTGGATCCCTTATCGAGAGGAGTTCCGGACATAAGGGCCCAGTGATCGAAGACAGCCTGGGGGAAAGCCTGTCCACCGGTAGCGGCTCGGAGATCGGCGTTGAAACCGAAGGACTCGGCGACGGGAAGGTAAGCCTTCATGGTGAACATGGGGGTACCAGGTCGCTGCTCGGAAGAGTAGACCTGTCCTCGTCGGACGTTCAAGCACGAGTAGACACCACCCTGGGCGTTCTCGGGGCACTGGATCTCAACAGAGTACATAGGCTCCTGGAGACCAGGCGAGGCGAGCAAAGCGGCGGCGTAGCACACTCGTCGGCAGACGGGGATAAGCTGTCCTCCTCCTCGGTGGATAGCATCAGTGTGGAGGGTAACGTCGAGGATGTTGAATCGGATACCTCGCATGTTCTCCTCACAGACGACTCCCTCCTTGGTAGCCCACTGGAAGGCGGCGACACAGGAATCCTTAATCTCGGACATGAACTGAACTCCCTTGGTAACATCGACCAACAAGTTAGGTCCGCTTCCCTCAGGTCCGAAACACCAAATCTTTCGGGCGTCAGTGACGTCCCAACCGTGCTCGTCGGCAAGGAATCGAGCTCGGATCTTGAAATCGTCTCGGGGGGCGATCTTTCCCTTCTCGATGTCCTGGGCGACCTCCTCGGTCAAGGGCTCGGCCTTGGCGTAAAGTCGGTTGTGCTTGTTCTGGGACTTGGAAAGAGCGACCATGGAGGACTCGGCGGTGACGGTCTCCTTGTATCCGACGACGGGGTCGGACTTCTTGAGGGGAACACCGGCGTGATCCTCCTCGAGATCCTTCAAGCAGATCTCCAAGTGGAGCTCTCCAGCTCCGGCAATGATGTGCTCTCCACTGTCGTTGATCCAGGTCTGGACACAGGGGTCAGACTTGGAGAGTCGCTTAAGACCCTCAACAAGCTTAGGGAGATCGTTGGCGTTCTTGACCTCGACGGCGACCTGCACGACGGGGGAGACGGAGAACTTCATGACCTTCATGTTGTGAGCGGTCTCGGAAGTGGTAAGAGTTCCAGACTTGAGCAAGAACTGGTCGACTCCGACAAGACCAACGATGTTTCCACAGGGGCAGTCCTCGATGGGCTCGACCTTTCCTCCCATCATGAGGACGGTCCTCTGGACGGACTTGACGTAAAGGTCAGACTTCTGTCCGGGGACGTAGTTGGGTCCCTGGATTCGGATCTTGGGTCCGGATCGGACGGTTCCGGAGAAGACTCGTCCGAAAGCGTAGAATCGTCCCTTATCAGAGGTGGGCACCATCTTGGAGACGTAAAGCATGAGGGGTCCCTTGGGGTCACAGTCTCGGATGGCGATAGCGCACTCGTCGTCCATAGGTCCCTCGTAGAGGGTCTCGACTCGGTATCGCTGGGCGGTGGCGGGGGAGGGAAGGTGGATGACGATCATCTCAAGGAGGACATCACCAGCGGGAAGGAACTTTCGCATGATGACCTTGAGGAGGGCCTTACCGTCGAGCTCTCGCTCGTCAGAGGTAAGCTTGATCTCAAGCTTCTCAAGAAGGGGAGAGATCTCCTCCTTCTTGTAGTCCATAACGGCGGCGAAGATCTTGTAGATGGGGTCAAGAACGAACATGTTGAAGGTTCGCTCGAGCTCCTGTCCGTCCTCGCTGGTAGACTTGGTGGTCCACTTCTTGGTCTTGGGGTTGAAGTAGTTATCTCCCCAGAACTTGGAGAGAAGCTTCTCCTTCTTGACTCCGAACTTCTTGGCGTATCGGCCGGCGAAGGTATTGAGGGTGAAAGCCCAACCGTGGAGACCGGAAGCGAAAGCGACGGTACCCTTCTCGGCGTGGACCTGGACGTCTCCGAGGACGGGGTCCATGTAGGTCGAGATGACGACGTTAACGGACTCGATGGTTCGGGAGAAGGTCTGGTAAAGCTCCTCCTTTCCGACCTGCAACTCGAGAAGAGCTCGGTCGACCTTGTTGATGCAGACAACAGGCTTGATTCGCTCGGTAAGAGCCTGTCGGAGCACAGTCTCGGTCTGGACACACACTCCATCGATGGTGTCGACGACGACAAGGGCTCTGTAAGAAGATACACAGATCAGCTTTAGTATACATGAGATTATTTAGTATACAGATCGAGTGTGTTGTAACCTACCCATCGGTAACTCGAAGAGCAGCGGTAACCTCAGAAGAGAAATCAACGTGACCGGGGGAATCAATCAAGTTGATCAAGAAAGAGTTTCCTAAAAGAGAGGAGCAAGACTGTTTAGTACGACTAATCAAATTTCAGTTGTCATGAGCTGAACTGAACGAACCGTCGGTCTTCTGGGCAACGTTTCCGATGTCCTCCTCGGGAAGCTCGAAGTAGAGGGAGATGGCGGTGGACTTGATGGTGATACCTCGCTCCTTCTCATCATCTCTGTTGAAACAAGGGCGAGGAGTATTGAGTATTTGAAGTGAAGAAAGAACTAAAAGAAATACAGTCTTACCGGGTGTCCATGAATCGAGTCTCTCCGGCTCGGGCACCAGCAATGATACCAGCCTTGGCGACAAGAGAGTCGGAAAGGGTGGACTTTCCGTGATCGACGTGAGCGATAACGGACATGTTTCGGATCTAAGGAACGGAGTGGCGAAAGAAGAGTGAGAAGGAGACAGAAGGCAGGGTCAAAACATGATCATCTCGACTTGAGAACCAGACAAAAGATCGACTCACGTTCGTAGGCTTGTCTGTGTTACCGTGGCTCGATTTGGGTCAGTGTTTGGTCATTGAGATGCTTGTCACAGGAGGCTTCAATCTCTACTTACCCATAAGCCCACGAATCTCTGCAGGAAAGAGGATAAAAAACCATCAGCACCGGTTTACAAAAAAAAAATGACTGAGAAATGAACGAACCATCGGTGGTGAAGTTAACCCTGTGTATTTAGATGGCAGACGATATAGACAGCAGAGGTTGATTTTTGCCACATGGAATGGAAGATCACGTTGCGATAGAAGGTGGAAAGAGAGGGAAAAAATTGACAAGAGGCAAAAGGAAGGAAGGAGGAAAAAGAAGAAAAACGAGATTTGTGAGCTTGTGATCTCCCGGCCATTGCCACATCTCTCAACTCTGCCAAATGCAAGATCCTAAAAACAGAAGAGACGGTCTATCCATACATTTTGAAAGATTGCGGAAGGGAGGGGAGAAGGTTGGAAAGATAGAGGGACCCGATGGATAGAGAGAAGAGAGAAAAGGACCTCGACGACCTTTTTTCTTCTTCTTCGCCAGTGCAAAAAAAAATGAATTGTTTAGGGTCAATCTGATGGACTTGGTAAATGTGGCGAAAATCGGCCGGCGTAAACTTTCGGCCCCAGTCTTGCTTGTATGGATCACGTATGTCTCATGTGTCTGTGCAGTGTTAAGCTTGAAAGCTAGGGTGCAGATGAGAATGCAGTGATCTTATCAAAGAATTATACAGATCATCAGGTGTGGGAGTCGTTGGACGATGACAAGCTTCGTTTGGACATGTGCCTTTGAATAGATGAGGGCACAGAATAATAGAGAACTAAAGGGTATAACCATGTAGGTAACGAAAACTAGAGAGGAGTGACATGGAGCCGCACGCAGAGATTCTCTTTGAACTGGTCAAGACCAGTTGAGACTATAAGGGGTACGTGTGGAATATTATCCCCAAGCTTGGGTAGTGCTGAAAGAAAACGAGGTAAGGAAGAATCACCTCTAATTTAGCTGCGTTCGTGAGCCAATATTTAGAGGCTAGTACAAGCACAGACATACCTGTAGTTGACAATCAGATGCCCCTCTGTCGAGAAACACTGTGTTGTGGATGCAGAAAGAAAGTCGGTGAGCTACAATCTTGTGAGGGCCTTCCCCATTCGACGAAGGCTCACTTTAAATAAGTTCGAGACCGTATCGTCCGGTGCGGGTGAGAACGATGAGTTGATATACGTAAACTGAAAGGGCGTGTCACCATAATGAGGCGAATCAGTTCAATTTTTCTGGTCGGTTACCCTACTAGAAGACTCACTAGTGGATCGTTAGGTTTCCAATTCAGCTCCTTCCTCAGAAATTGAATGACGGCCTGCCCGTCCAAGCACAGACAAACATAGAGAAACCAACAGCCAAGCGAGTCAGTTCTCTTTCTTCAAGATAGATATCAGATCGATGAGCCCTTACCTGGAACCGGTTGCTTCCAGTGATCTTGTAGAAATTCTGTTTCATGATCGGTGCCGATCCTACCGCCTTGAACCTCACGACCACTGATCTCCTCGAATCAGGCAACAGATCAATCAAGCGAATCCTCAAAAGGTCAATATCAGCGCGACGAGTCACTGTACAGGACTTGATTCATGTGGAAAACGATTCTGTCCGCGAACCTTTACTACCATCCCTCTTCTTGTACTCCTCCAAAGCGATCCGTCCTGGAGTTCCATCCGGAGCGCCGGCTTGAGCACCAGGTAGAGGCGAGCTGGCCGTAGGTATAGACCAGGGCGTCGGAGAGGGCGATAGAAGCGATCTTTGAGATGTGTCTGGAAACGATGACATTCTCTCTAGCCTTTCCTTCTACTTCTGCTTCTGCTTCTGCTTCTGCTTCTTCTCTTGAGATTTTGATTCGTGTGCAAGAGGATGTCGAGGTTGCTGCTGATGATTCTACGGGAACGTTAGATGTAGAAAGGTGATGAGATGGTGGAAGAGCACGAAAGCTGTGCAATAAACGATTCGATAAGCCATCAGACTACAGATCAGAGAACACATCTTCAATATCCTCTCACATTCGACACCCTCCGAGCCTTCTCTCTTCGATAAATAGAAAACCATGCTCGTTCTTATAATCGGGGATCTTCATATCCCGGACAGAGCAGGTGACTTGCCAGCCAAGTTCAAGAGGTTGCTTGTCAGTCTTTCCTCCTTTCCATATCTATCGCACATCTTTCTGCCCTCTCATCTCTGGTTCGGGTCTGACCGTTCGTCTGAACCGCGTACTTGCTTGAACGAAACAGGTGCCAGGCAAGTCCTTTTCTTATCCGTGTTTCAACCTGGCGGACTGAAAGTTGATCGGTTGCTATCTATTTGACGCTGTCTTCTAAAAGGGAAAATACAGCAGATCATCTGTACAGGAAATGTTTGCGACAAGGAGACGTATGAGTATCTGCGGTCGATAGCACCGGCTGTGAATGTTGTTCGAGGAGATTGTGATGAGGTAAGAAACCGCTGCCAGTCATCATTTTTGCCGAAGTCTGTTCTTCTCTTGGATGACTTGTTTGCTCGAAACTGATGAATGAGGTTGCCTTTTCTCAGAATGTGCATTACCCGCTCTCGTTAACAATTCCCTGTCCGCCCTCACTTCGGATAGGGGTTCTCGGCGGTCAACAGGTCATTCCTCCAGGAGATCATGATGCGCTCGCTGGACTAGCTAGAGGAATGGATGTCGATGTGTTGGTCACCGGGGGAACGCACAAGTTTGAAAGCTTCGAGTCGGAGGGCAGATTCTTCATCAACCCTGGTATGTTTCCTCTCTTTGTCCCGGACTGTGTAGCTTTCGAAGAGAGATTTTCTTTTCTACCCCGGCTAAACAGGATTCTTCCGGTATATATCACGATCCGGCCTTGTGGATGAACAGGTTCGGCTAGTGGAGCGTGGTCTGGTCTCCGACCTGGGTAAGAATTCATCGCCACTCCGTTTTCCCTTAACGTCTTGTCTACTCTTGGCCTAATACATGCGTGTATGATCCGAATGGCTTGTTAATGCAGAGAAAAGACAGTCCCGTCCTTTGCTCTGATGGACATCCAAGGACCTCAAGTAGTGACCTACGTGTATTCACTCGTCGGAGGAGAGGTATGATGTCGTTCTCTCTCTCGCTCTCTCCACTGCTCTTGAGTAGATATAATGGATGTTGATGGCTGACATGATGTACTTCTGACCGACATATGACTGACTCTCTAGGTGAAAGTTGAAAAGGTCGAGTACCGGAAATCAATCGAGGAGATGACAGGAGGAGGAGGGTCGATCAATATGAGTGGTCTAGGCATCAAGTCGGGCGGGACGTGGTGATTGATTCTTATTCTCTTTGGATTTTTTCTTTTCTCGATGAACGTTTATCTCTTACTGTCCTCCAAAGTGTGTATGGTTGGGTGTCTTGAATGGATGTAATGCATCGCAGAGGCATCTTGGGGCTTCTTTTGTTAAAATCTCTTAACGGTTCCATGTCCTCAGACTAACCAACACACGGTATATCCAGAGTCGCTGAAACATATAGCCGAGATGTAAATACAAACCAATGCCAAAACTTCATATATCCGACGGTGTACACTACACATTCTCATATCCACCGTTAACTTACTCAACATGAGTATAGTCGACATTTACGACGTGATATGCACCGCGATCACTTACATACGTTCCATCAATATAAGCTTCCGTGTGCCACCCGTCGAACTCTATATCACGTTGAGATAACCAGACAGAAAAACAAAGCAGATGTCAGTTAAACCGTTCTACTCATGAGAGTATGTATCTAAAAAGGGTGTATGAAGTTTAACATCAGGGCTGGACGAAACACCAAAAAAAAAAAAAAAAAAAAAAAAGGAATAGGGAAGTTCTCTCAGTTTCGCCTTTGATTCCCCTCGAGCACCCTGCGATCTCGCCTTCCGACATGCACACTCTTTATAAATCTCAAGTACCAAGCCCGTTCTCCTCTCTCAGTTTAAGAAGAAAAGAGAAGTGCTCGAAATTGAGAAAAACATAGAAGAAACAAGTGGGAAGGGGATATTTTGAGCGGTGCTTCTTGGTTTCGTTCATGAAACGGATTACTAGTCATTCTCGCTCATTGAGAACTCCCTTCTTCTTTTATTCTTCTTATTTCTCTTGTCCTTCCCATGTTGATCGATGTAGAGCAAACGACGGATAAGAAATACTGACGATCAGATGGATAGAAGGATGAACGATTGAAAGGGAAAAGACCATCAAGAACAACACAGAGAAATAATGTAGGATTTGACGTAACCCTAGCGTAAAAGATATGAGACCAGTCGTCTTGGAAGCTTCCTCTGCCTTTCCTATGTAGCAAGGCGCACACGATGCATTCTAAGCCACCAAGCTTCTGTACCCTTCGATGGTTCAACACCTGCCTGTCCGACCCGTACGAGCCAAAAGAACATGCTGGTGCTCATTGTTGGTGTTGTTGTCGCTGCTGCTAACGGTTGGTTACGTACGCCGTAGTCTTGCGTAACCAGATGACTTGGCCGGGCTGTGGTGAACGTCAATCTCATCTCCTATCGCCTTTTTCGCTTCGTCTGCCTTCCTCTTTCCTTTCGTCCATCGAGCTGTTGCAATTTAGGATACAAACAGCAGACACACAACGACTTGTTAAATCCCTCCGGAGAGTTTTGTCTCAATAATGTCCTACGGTCGCCGTACTCCTCAGAATCAAGACGGCAGAGTCGCCGGGTACGTTACCTTCCCGTTCTTGATCTCATCAATTCCATCTCTTGTATCTTCTCCATATATCTCGTCCCTCGTCTCTCGCTGTCTACAATCTCTTCAATCATTCTCTCCTCGAGTTGATGATTTAAAGCGTTATTCTGTCGTCCCTCTAATACACGAACAAACAAACAAAACAGATACGAAGATGATTATGAGCAAGACGAAAGACGAATCAGAGCTATAGTTCATCAGCCCACCCGGCCGGTCGATAAAGACAAGAGCGAGATCGAGCTCTCGGTCCACATCAAGAAGGCCACAAGCGCAGAAGAGACTGCTCCCAAGCAAAAACACGTCCGAAGTTAGTCGTCTTTTCCTTGTCTCAATCTTGGATCCTCCTTGAAACCGTCAGACGGACTCTCTGGACGTGTCGCATGCGGTCGCGTCGACAGAGGAAACACGCCATTCTCCTACAACGGATGTATCTGATCAGAAGAGCTCATCCTTGGCTTTTTCTCTACTGTATCCCTTCCGCGCTCGGATTATAGAATGTATCGTGTATACCTGGGACTACCAAACTTCTATTCCTGTCTGGAATGGAATCAGAGTTCAGCCTGTGTTGACGGATGAGGTGATGACGTTTAAGGCGTTGATCATCGTCCACAAGTTGCTCCAGGAAGGCCACCCTGTTGTACGTCTCTTCCTTCTGTTTGTATTCCTTCAGAACTAAGTTTCTGCTGTCGGTAGTAGCTGAGCTCAGTTGTTTGACTGATGGTTTCTAGACGCTGAAAGATGCTCATCAACAAACCGGATGGCTCGACACGTGCGGAAGAACGGTCTCTTCGGATGGAGCGAAAGGTATGTGCGACCGTTGTGGATGATTCTCTTCTCTCTACATCTGTTTTCCTATCGTGCTGAATCTTCATTCCTCAAACAGGATATGGAACACTCATCCGCGCCTATGTTCAGTTCCTTCTTTCCAAACTTCGGTTCCACCGACATCACGTAGACTTCAATGGATTGTTCGAGTACGAGGAGTATGTAACACTTCGGGGAATCGATGATCCCAATGAAGGGTACGCGTTTTCTTACCTTTTTACACGAACCTAGGTATTCAAAGCCTGCGTGTAAATTGCCATACTCACCACCTCAATCTGGATAATCTTCTAACAGATACGAAACCATCACCGATTTGATGACTCTTCAAGATCAAATCGACTCGTTCCAAAAGCTAACGTTTGCCCACTTTAGAGGCTCCGCCAACAACGAATGCAAGATTTCTTCCTTAGTTCCTCTCGTCAAGGAGAGTTATGGTATCTACCGATTCATAACTAGCATGATGCGAGCTATGCACCGACGTTCGTTCCATTCTCCTATTCTTTTCTAATCGTTGTCATCATGATCTTTGGATCGTGGATTCTACATGATGCTGATTTTTAAGTACCTTTCCCCCTCTTCTTTTCTTGCCTTTTCCTTTCTTGTGCTGGACCGCTTGGTTGACTGCACACAGGAACGGAATCGATGGATGCGCTAGAGCCTCTAAAGGCAAGATACAATGCTCAGCACTACAACTTGAGAAAGTTCTACTACGAGTGCTCGAACCTAAAATATCTGACCGGATTGATCAACGTACCCAAGCTTGGTCAGGTGAGTCTAGGGCCTCAAGCTATCGCCCTTCTCCTTGATGCCAATCAGAATAGAACATACGCTGAATCACCCGGCTTCTTCTGATCTCCTGTGATCCCGAACGGGAAAAAAAGGAACCTCCGAACTTGGCTGAATCTGGCAACGCGCCGGACCTCCCCGATCGACCTCGAACAGCCGCTCCAAAACCGGCGACGCCTGCACCCCCTCCTGCTCCTACCCCTTCTCTGCTCGATGCGACCAATGCGGATATCGAAGAACAAAAACGAATGTTGAACGAGTACGAAGCCAAGCAAAAGAAATTGGTAGCTGAGCGAGAGGCAGCCCAGCGACGACAACAGGACGAGGCCGCCCGGTTGGAGAGGGAACATGCGGAACAGCTGAGAGTCCAGCAGGAGAATGAGAGAAGGCAACAAGAGGAACTGCTAAGGCAGCAGCAAATGCAGCAACAGATGCAGTTCCAACAGATGGACCAGGGCAGAGGTCAACAGCTCGAGATGGAGTTGCTTGGAATGAGAGGTCAATATGAAAGAGACCAGATGATGTTGGAGCAGTACGATAGGGTTCGTCTTTTCAATCCACGTCTTTCTCTATGTTTTGTACGAGGCACTGATCCGGATTTCCAACAAACGCATCTGATGTTGTTCCTTGCACGATTATACCTCATAGCGAGTCAAAGCGCTGGAGACCGAACTTGGTATGGTCTCTGCCAATGTTGGAGCTCAACTTCAATCGAAGGACGACCTGATTGCACAACTTCAACGACAAGTCGAAGAGTGGAAGAATAAATACCAGGCGCTCGCCAAATTGTACTCTCAACTCCGAGGAGAACACCTCGAGCTACTCAACAAGTCTAAAGGAATGCAGCTTCGAGCCAACTCGGCTCAGGAGGCGGTCGATAAGATGGAGCGAATGGAGAGAGATGTTAAGGCAAAGAACTTGGAGCTGGCTGATATGATCAGAGAGCGAGATCGAAGTCGATTCGACATTGATCGAGTCAAATCTGTTAGTCCCCTTCTCTGTCTCTCTTGGTGTTCAAATACCTCTTTAATTTTTCTCTCTGATCACTGTCTCCACCATCTATTTGCGGGCCGAACAGAGCCACAAGGAAGAGATCGATCGACTCAAGCGAGACCTTCAGTTTGCCAATGAAAGAGCGGACGATGCATCTCGAAACAAGTCCGCCGACACATCCTCGTTGATCGCAAAGTACAACCGACAGCTAAACGAGTTGGAGGATTCATTGAAGTCGAAGCAGATTCAGATCGACGATCTCCTCAGAAAGTTGGACGATCAGGCGAGGGATCATGCGGAGCTGATCGAGGACAAAGAGGCAGAGTTGAGCGTGATGCAAGAAAGTCTGGACGCGACTTTGCAAAACTTGAACGAGAGCAAGCTCGTACGTCTTCTCTATCGTCGTTTCTGTGTTTAGAACGTACCCTATGAGCCGAAATTCAATCTATCTTTCGCTCTTGCACAGACTACCGGAGAAGCCGATCAGGCGTTCACCACACAGGTCGATACACTCATCTTGGATCATCGAAAGGAGCTCAATCAGATCATCGGTTAGTTGTTTTGTTTTGTTTCGTCTTGCCATACGAGATTTGTTGATTCTGGTATCTCATTGCGAACTGCATCTCCCTCCTCAGATTCTATCCTTCAAGCTTGCGTTCAAAAAGTTGATGACTCCATCTATGAACTCGAGTCACCCACACAAACCGGAAACACCAACGCCACCCCTGAGTATACGCTTTCGATCATCGAGAAGGCCACAACGAACGCGACCGAGTTTGCGATGATCTACAACCTCTTCCTCGGTCGAAAACGAGGAGGTTCTCATGTGGACGTCATTAAGGCCGCTAATGAACTCGCCCAATCGTTGTCAGAGGTAATTGTTTCCTCCAAAGGGATCACCCGGCTCGCTGCCTCTGATGAGGCCTCAGATAAGCTTGTGTCTGTGGCTAAATCGGCTGGAGATACGGGAGCGAGGTTCTTTATGAACCTTCAGTCGTATAACCTTGTCGGAACGGATGACGTAGCGTTGAGGAACAACGCGTCTACCGGTGCTGCTCTTGCGAACTTGTCGAAAGTGGTTGAGAGTTTCGTCCAACGGAAGTCAAACCCGATTGCGAAAGCGAACGGGGATATCGGGGATCTTGTCGAACGAGAGATGTTGAACGCCGCGAACGCCATCGAGGCTGCTACCCAACGATTACAAGCATTGATGTCCCGACCGAAGGATTCAGGCAGATACTCTGCGCTCGACGTCCAAGTCCACGATGCGATTCTTGAAGCTGCTTTGGCCATCACGAGTGCGATTGGTCGATTGATTAAGGCTGCTACAGATTCTCAACAGGAGATTGTCGATCAAGGTAGAGGTTCAAGCTCGGTTCAACAGTTCTACAAGAGGAACAACCGATGGACCGAGGGTTTGATCTCTGCTGCCAAAGCCGTCGCGTTTGCTACGACATTGATGATCGAGTCTGCTGATGGAGTGATCTCTGGTACGCACTCGCTCGAACAGCTGATCGTCGCCTCGAACGAGGTCTCCGCCGCCACAGCCCAACTTGTAGCTGCTTCCAGAGTGAAGGCCAGTCTGATGTCAAAGACCCAGGAGAGATTAGAAGTAGCGGCGAGAGCTGTGACGGAGGCCTGCAAGGCTCTCGTCAGGCAGGTAAAGGCAATTTCGGCCAAGGGAGACGAGGACGAGTCGGTAGACTATAAGGCGATGGCCGCCCACGAGTTCAAGGTCAGAGAGATGGAGCAGCAGGTCGAGATTCTCAAACTAGAGAAGGAGCTTGGTGGCGCTCGAAGACGACTAGGCGAGATGAGACGGGCTGGGTATGTCTACTTCTTTCACTCTAGCTTCTAGACTACATTTCTTGGGTTGACCGGTCGACTGATCTTTCTCTCTGGGAACTAAATCATTTCTTATCACAGGTACCATGAGGAGGAGTAAAAGAAAGATGATGCTTCATAATGAAGCCAACTCGAGAGTACCGCCCTCTTTCTCGTTCAGAATGTTCCGTTTCTCTTCCTCCTTTCATATTCTTTCAAGACAGTGCTTGATCTGTCTACCGCTTATCTTAGTTCTTAAAGTTCTCATGATTCAATATTTCCCTTGTCCAATAAACCTTTTTCCTTATCTCTTTTGTTGTTTCATATCTCACATCGTATGTTGCCAACACGGAATGACATTCAAACAAGGACAGAGCGCGCATTGAAACCAAGCGGCTCGATCAATCTTTCATTGATCTCTATGACACGAGAAACAAACACGAAGTGAAAGAAAAATCTAGTGGAGTCTGAGATATACTCTCTCGGTCTATATCTCGAAACCAGCCAGGGTTCTATCCTAATCTACTGTCAAGTCTATCTACTGGAAGCCAATTGTGATATACATGATACTGCTACTACTACCATCATCACCATGTCACGATGGTATATATGAATAAGAGGAAGACAGTATGGATCATTGATGGCTTGATGTCACCTGAGTATATGCGTGGTTGTGGAGGGATATAGTCCGAGTATTGCGCCCAAATCGATACACATCTAGACGAAATTTAGGTAAAGCGGCAAAGGGCTTGAGGAGTGGAGATGGAAGAAAAAAGGATTGCGTTGAACTTTCTCTTCTGAAATTCGGAGGTTCATATCAATATGATAGAAGGAAAAATAAAAAGAACATACGACAAGCTATTCATATATTCGTCGAAGGAATGAGGAACTCATCTAAACCGGACTGTCGATTACGGCTGGACATGATAGAATTCGATCTATCTAAACCGAAATATGTATCTGGTCTCCTCATTTGGCCACAAGACGAGAATGGAAGGCTTCACCTTCTTGAAAATGGAAGATGAGAATCATCTGTTCAACCTAGCCATCAATTCCAACCGCTCCTTCCGTTCTCTCTCGACTTTTCTTCTCGTTGCTTTCGGACCCATTCTACCTTCAGCTAAAGCAGAGTCCCTATTTGCAAGCTTGATGGACCGAGCCGTGTGAGTAATCGCCCGATGGTGACCGCCGGTAGAGCTGGATGGACGAATGCCGAGCAGATCACTCTTCAATGTGGTTGATATGGGCGCGATCAGGGTTCGTCGGGACGAAGGGAATGTCGCGCCCGAGGAACGTGCATTGTATGATGTGGAGGATAGACGCGGTGGGGAGGGGGGCGTGTCGAATGAAGATTCATCCGATGAAGAGGACGCGAAATCTGAGAAACTTTGAGAAGTGGATTTTCTCATCCTCTTCTTCGTGCTGCAATCACTTGGGTCTTGCTTGACCACCGACCTTCTTTTCTCGCTATCGGTCGCACCAGCAGGAGTCGATTCTGCAGAGGCCTCTATCTTTCCCAGTCCTCTACCTGACCAACCAAGGGTCTTCAGCATGTCATAGCCTTTGTTTCCTGGTTTGATATGGAAATGGGGTGGTGGAACGAAAGCTGGTCCGTTCCCTGGATCCGGAAGGTCGATCAATGACGCCAGTGATGCTCGTTGGGAAGGCGCGCCCGCGCTAGACGGCGGAGCCGTTAAGGAAAACTGGTTCGTAGGCGTGGTGGTGGCCAAAGCATGACGGATGAACCATTGGGAGACAGGAGTTTGCGCGCTTGAACGGTTTCTTGTAGCTATTGAAGTGGTGCTCTTTGTAGAATTGACAGAGGCACTGATAGTATCACCAGTGACACTGGTGGCGACACGCGAAGGGAGCGTTGACGATGACGTTCCAATCACAGGAAGAGGCCGAGGACGGACACACTTTACAAACTGAATTTCGGCATCTGAGCTATTACCATTCTCTTGAATGTTGCCGTTGTCGTTGTCGTTGCCGTCGTCGTCATCGTCGTCATCCTGTTCGCATAGATTGATGATTTCTGGATCTTCCTTGGTGTCCGAACTCCAAGTAGCGGCGAGAGATTGATAAATGTTTTTCACGCGCTCTCCACGGTCCAAGGTCTCTTTATCCGGTAATGTACTCGGTCGGAGTTCGTTCTGGGCAAGACCAACCTCCTTGACGAATGTAGGTATTCGGAAGGTGGGTCTGTACACAGGACCGTTGTTCCACTCTCTGTCCTCGTGAGACGACATGATGAGTTTGACGGAAGAATGTACAGAGAGGAAGAGATCGATAGAGTGAAGGTAAAAGAAGAGAGAGGGATCGGTCCTAAATATGCCATTTCCATCAATTGTTACTCTGGTTACATCCATCCCGGCGAAGCACCAGCATGCATCCCAGGGCATCCCTCATCCCTATATCCCAGATGGGCGAGAAAGAGCAGGCATATAGAATGAAGTAAGCTTTCTATGAATCCAACGACAACGAGCATACACTACATTCAATGAAAGAATCGGGAAACACAAAAGAGAGAGCACAGAAGAACACAAGGAATAGAGAAAACCCCTTCTCATCGCTGACACTTCAAGGAAAAAGCTCAGCCTTGTTCCTTTTTTGCCCATTTTTTCCTCCCTCCCTTTTTTCCGTTCTCTCTCTTCGCTCCTCTTCTTCCCTTGCCACATCTCCTTCTCTCGCCCAACACCTATATCTTCTCCTTTTACTTCTAAGCACGCCGAGCTATCCGCTCGAATCGAAGGGCTCTGCTTCGCTGAATCGGTCATCAGCTCTGTCCGTGAGAAAATCAACATTGCAAACATCCACTAACTGATAAACACCCAGTCACGTCCTTTGGGCCAATCGTCAAATGGACCACAGGTCGCCATCGCACCCGCCTTATCCAGGCGCTTCCCCACAGCCGGAGAGTCAGGACGGTCTCTCACCTTCAACATATCACCGGCAACGTGTAAGTTCTATACTTCGACCGGTACACTTTGATAAAATTCAAAACAAAACCACGATCTCTTTCCGAGTTTGGCCGTCTACGTCTTCCTCCGAGGCGATTGTCTCTTGTCTAGTTGGGATCTCTCGTTTTCGGTGGAGGCGTCCCTTGCGAGACATCTCACAGACAAAGGAACGGTATCCGTCGAGCTACCGACACAATTCCTGACACATACACACGGATATCTGGACAAGCTTTACATTCAGCCGATCACATCCAGTGGTTATTGATTCATAGTGAATCTGAATACCCCTCCGAGCTTTCCTCCCTCTAGTCTTTTCTTGTCTTCTTTTCTTTTCTCCTTCTTCTGGGGTTCTCTCTCTCTTCCTTCACTCTCATTCTCCTCCTCTACAGTTGATCTCCTGGGACTCTTCCCGTTGCGCTGTGTTTCTTACTGATCATTTCTCGCGTTCATATCCTTCTCTAGGCCCTGCATTCTTTTGTCTCTCCCAGTAAATCCGTTCTATCTCCCTCAGCTTCCCCGTCCAACACTATGGCTCTTTCCAGGATGCTCAACACTGTCGACCCGTCCTCTTCCATACCAAAACCAATGATAGATCCCGCTCTCCAAGATGCCCCGTCCAACTCTCGGCTTCACAGTCTGATCGATCCGTCGCTCATGAGCGACGGACCCGGCACATATCTCACTACATCCTCCCTTCGGACAGATATCTCTGCCTCGAGATCTACCCCGTCGCCTTACCCTGATCACAACAGGTCGCTCACTCCCCACCCGACCTACGAAGCAGGAGAGAATGGATCCTATGCTGAAGAAAATTCGATGGCCATGTATGATGAAGACTATCCGGCGCTGGCATCCCGACAGGGTTGGGACGACGGGTCCGAAGATCCAGGGTCAATAACGACAGAGGAGACGCTCATGGTAGAGGCACCACCTAAGGAGGAGTCCTTCGCACTGGAAGGAGAAATGGCTTTCATCCAGCCGGAGGTTGAACCTGCCATCAACAAACGGACTCTGGCCGCTGCTAAAGCAAAGGCGAAGAGGGCAATGCTCGCCGACAAGGCCGCTAGTGAGAACGTGAAAGAAAAAGAGAAGGAGAAAGGCAGAAGAGGCAGAGTTTCAGCGACGGGCGCCGCTCCCAAGGCTACAGAGCCTACAAGCAAAGCAAAAACGGTTCGCTTCTCATGTCTATCCTCTGTTTTCTTTTTTTCTTTTTGCTATTTTTTGATCTTCTGACTGGTATATACCGGGAATCCTCATTCTTGCCCCTACATAAAAATAACTCGATACACAGACCAAAGCAAAGAGACGTTCCAGCGCCATTCCTCCTCCAGCTACTACGGCTCCCGCTCCTTCCGTCGAAGGAGAGTCGCCGACTAAACCATGGGGACCACTTGCAGGCAAGAAGGCTGTCCGAACTCGAGCGTATGAAGCCAAGAAACAGCTTGAGCTCGCCCGGAGGGCGGCGGAGAGCGATTTGGACGAGGAAAAGAACAAGCCGATCTGGGTGACGGCTGTGCAAAGCTATAAAGATCAACGAAGGGAACGCGCGCGAGCTTTGGGAGAATGGTTCGAGGACGACGAGAAGGTTTGTTCTTCTTGTTAAGGATCTCTCATCCTCGTCTTTCTTTTTCTCGTGGTATCTTGCTCATGCTTTTTCGATCATTGTATCCGTTGCATATTTTTCAATAAAATCAAAATCAAAATTCAAATCAAAACAGAGGATTCTTGCTGCCATTCTAACTCGACCTTATGGATCTCAAACCAAAGCCCGAGAAGATATCGCCCGGAATGTGGCAGAAGCTGAAGCACGAGCAAAGGCCGAGGCGGAGCGAGCCCGACAGGAAGCCGAAAACGCTGCCATCTATCGCGCCGAACGAGATCGACTAGCAGAGGAGAAGAAGGCCAAAGCGGCTGTCGCCCGATCTCGCTACAAGGCAAAAGCTCGGGCAAAGGCGAAAGAAGTTCGAGCGATTCAGGCGGCCCAACGGGCACAGGAGCTGCAGGAGAAACACGAAGCAATCGAGGCAGAGATGAGGGAACGACTTCAGGCGGTCGAGTCATCTGGAGGATTGAGTGGGCCTTCTTCAACAAGGATCAGGTTGACACTAGGCGGCGGTCTAGGCGGATCAGCAAGTGGATCGTTGGGAGGGCTAGGTAGCGAACCCCATACACCTCGGGACGCGGCGGACGAACTAGAGGCGTTAGTAGATCAAGATTCGTTCGAGGCGGCCGATTTGATTCTCGCTTCGTCCAAAGCAAAGAAAAAGGCTGCCAGGCAGTCGGTTTCCGGGTTGAACCAAATGCCTTACCCATCAGATGATGGAACGGGTCCTGAATCGTTTGACGACGATGACGATGACGGAGAGGACGATATCGATAGAGATGATAGGAAAGATGGGGAGGAGGATAAATCGGACTTCTCTGACTTTGAGAACTTCGGGCTGCAGGATGATGATAGGCGATCGAAGCGGCGTAAGCTGAATGACGATGGAACAGAGTTGGATTTCTCGGCATCGGACGGAGCTGCTCGAGCATTAGAGTCTAGCGAGTTGTCCCTAGATAAGGACAAGATGCCAGCTCAGAGAAAGAAGAAGGGCACGAGAGGCAAAGAGCCTGGGGTTGGAAAGGTGAGAAACTCTTCCCACTATCGCTATATATCTTTGCCGTCAAATCTAACTGTGATGTATTGTCGTTGTTATTGTTTCTATCTGAACAGGGAAAATGGACCCGACAGCCCAAGTCGCAATCGACTACAAATGAACTCTCAGTTCAACCTACGAAGAAGGGCAGGTCAAGGAAACAAGGAGAAAGGGAACGAGAACGAGAACGGCTGGCTCATTTGGAAGCACAAGCCATGATGTATCAACAGGTCAGTTTGTTTCGAGATCCTTTTCCTTCTTCCAACGGCCCACCAGACTGATTTGAAATATACTTTTCGGTTCATTTTCTCACCGAGCAGTCGAACGGGGTTCTCCCTCCTGGATTCGATCCGAGTTATCCTCGACCGCCTGGCTATTCGCCGTATCCTATGTTGGGCGGAGAAATCGATCCATTCTCTGCCGCTCGTCCGTACCACATGGTAAACGGAAATGGAAACGGCTACCATGCAGAGTTTGATATGGTATTGGCGTATCAGCAACAACAGCAGCTTCAACTTCATCAGCAACAGCAACAGCAGCCATCGCCATTACCAGAGCCGGTCCTCCCGCCACCGCCGCAGATTGACGATCAGAAGATTTTAGCGGAACGGATGGAGGAGGCCCATAAGAAGGTTTGGTCGCATGTAGTTCGAGACGTTCCTAGGGTAAGTGTACTTGTTTATTTTCATCCTTTTTTTAGTTCTTCGCCCAACCAAGGTGATCTGTGGAGGTTATTGTTTCTTACTAATCAGTCGAGTTTGACGTATCTTGTTTATGCAGGTCTACCGGACGGTGGTTGATGGCTCAAACGCTCGTCATAGAGAATACAAAAAGATGAGTGCCGCTGTTGTTCGAGAGAGTAGGCGGTCCCAGATCAGGATCAAGCAAGCAAATAAAAACGCCCAGCTTCGGTCGAAAAAAATGGTTCGAGAGGTATGCTTTGCGTTTCTCTTTCCCTCTTCTCTTTTTGTTCAGTGCTTCTATGACTGTATTGACCTACTTTTCTCTCTCTAACAAACAAACAAACAAACAAACAAACAAACAGATGCTCATGTTCTGGAAGCGAAACGAAAAAGACGAGCGAGAAAACAGGAAACGAGCAGAAAAAGAAGCGCTCGAACAAGCTAGACGAGAAGAAGAACAGCGAGAGGCCCAGCGTCAATCTAGAAAGCTCAATTTCTTGATCACGCAAACCGAGCTTTATTCGCATTTCGTCGGAAGCAAGATCAAGAGTGAGTGTTTGTCTTAGTCGTTCGACCGATAGGAGAACATCATGGACGATTCCGTTTGGCTCTTTCACTAACTTCCAATGCTTTTCCTCTGTTCCTTTCTCCAATCTCATCCTCTGTCTCTGTTACGACTATAGCGGCGGAGGCGGAAGAGTCTGCGGACACTGGCTCGAGTGGACTTCCATCAATTACCACAGCGCCCGCCGCTGCTGCAGGCACTAATGTGCCTGTTGATGGCGAACTAGAGGACATTGATTTCGACGATGGTACGTTTGTTCATTTACAAAACATTTGTTCTCGAAAGATTGCTTACGTTGTCAGTTTATCTAAACACCATAGACGACCAAACGAACATGGAAGCCCACGCGAGAAAGAATGCGCAGGCCGCCATGGCGGCAGATCGGGCGAAAGCCGTCGCATTCGATCTCCAATTTGCGGAAGAGCGAAAGAAAAACGAGGCTCTTGACAGAGCCAAGAAGGGAGAGAACGCGGAGCCAGGATTAAATTTGAACCGTGAGTTGTCCTTCACACAGACTTCATGACTAAATCTGTAAAAAAACAGGAGACACTAAAGTTTGAATTGTTTTCATATCGGCGGGAACATATAAACATACAGTGGACTCTGAAGAGCTCAATTTCCAGAACCCGACTTCGATCGGAAACACGTTGAAGGAACAACCCAAGATGTTGACTGTCCAACTCAAAGATTATCAACTTAAAGGTCTTAGTTGGCTGGCCAGTCTGTATGATCAAGGTATTAACGGAATTCTGGCTGATGAGATGGGTCTGGGAAAGGTAAGCGACGGTCATTCCAGTTTCGTACAGTAGATGAATAAATTGAAGTTGACATCAGATGTTTCCTATCTATTGCAATGTCGTCCTCTAGACCATTCAATCTATCTCTCTCATGGCTCATCTCGCCGAGACTCAGGATATCTGGGGTCCGTTCTTGGTGATTGCCCCAGCCTCTACACTACACAACTGGCAGCAGGAGATTACTCGGTTTGTACCTCAGCTCAAGACGTTACCCTACTGGGGAAATGTCAAGGATCGAGCAACACTTCGAAAGTTCTGGAACCGAAAACAGATCAGTTACAATCAGGACGCGCCATTCCATGTTCTCATCACGAGTTATCAACTGGTTCGTGTCGGCAGTTTCTCATATTACTTGATGCTGACCGATGTCCAATGCTATGCTAATCATCATTTTGGTGTCTTTATTGCAGGTTGTCGCTGACGAGAAGTACTTCCAGAAAGTCAAGTGGCAGTATATGATTTTGGATGAAGCCCAAGCCATCAAGAGTTCATCTAGCGCCCGTTGGAAGACTTTGCTAGGCTTCCATTGCCGAAACAGGTTGCTGTTGACTGGAACACCCATTCAAAATTCCATGCAAGGTACGCTGATTTTCTCTTTCTATTTTTCATCATTTTGAAAGCTTCCAGATGACAAGCTGATCGATTACCTTGCCTTCCTTAGAACTTTGGGCACTTCTTCACTTTATCATGCCAACCCTCTTTGACTCCCATGACGAGTTCAGCGAGTGGTTCTCTAGGGATATTGAAGCTGCCGCCGCTTCGACTGATAACAAAGGCAACACAAATCTGAACGAGCATCAGCTTCGTCGGTTACATATGATTCTGAAACCATTCATGCTCCGACGAGTAAAGAAGAACGTCCAAAATGAGCTTGGAGACAAGGTATGTTTTGATCGCGTTATAAGTATCTGCGTACACGGCTCACTTTTGTTGGATACTTTATGCTGGTGGATTTATAGATCGAGGTTGACCTATATGTCGAACCAAGTCCTCTACAGCGTTCTATGTACAAGAGCCTCAAAGCACATGTCTCGATGACGGACCTCATCCGTAGTGCTTCGTTCGATGATCAGGATAGTGTTAGATCGTTGATGAACTTGGTTATGCAGTTCCGAAAGGTAGGAAAACAAGGCTTTAACTTTCGTTCTATAGAAGATCTCCTGTTCTGATCTTTCAACCGTATCTTCTTTCTTTGATAAGGTTTGCAACCATCCACAATTGTTCGAACGAGCCGACATAAAGGCGCCCATGGCTTTTGCCACCTTTGCTCGCACGGCAAGTTTGATGAGAGAACCGGACCTTCTTACCTGTCCCGACTCGACACGCAACCCTATCGAGTACCAGGTTCCAAGCCTCATATATGAAGATGGCGGCTTGCTCTCTGTGCCTGGAGAATTCTCAAACGCCGGGTCAGATACGCACTGGCTTCAAAACATGATGAACGTTTGGAGCGTGGATTGGATTGAACAGTCAATTTATCAAGACAGTCAGTCCCCTTTCTTATTGGAATATGTCTAACAGAATTCGAAGCTGATTCAGCATTGAACATAATCGATTTGCTTTTGGGTGTTCTCAGATTCCCCATTCGCATTCTTGGCGTTGGCTGGTATTTCACCGAGCGAGGCTCATGCATCGATTAAGAGGTCTCCTTTACAGGAAGCCTTTACGCGAGCCTTCATGTACTCGAATGACATTCAGGTTGCGCCCTATGAGAGGTTTGTCAGATCTATATACACTCTGTCACATGATTTCATAAAACTGATTTAACTCTGATCTGAGTAGTGAACCCGAGTTTGCAGCATCGACGGCTCGTCGATCTATCGATGGATTGATAATCCCGCGCGTTGCTTCCATCGTTTCCTCTAACGAAGCGAATCTTCCTCTTTTACACGAGATTTCTAAATCGCTCCTCGATACCTCGTCTCTTTCGCGGCGAGATCTTCAATGCGTTCTACCGGCGGTGCTAGCTCCACCAATCTCGTCTTACTCGACCTCCCTTGGTTACCTTCGGTCCGAGGAAGCTATTCGAACAGACCCAGTCGCTTCGAAGGCCCTTTTCGGTCTCTCTATTACCGACGAAACCGACGAGACTGCTTGCCAAGCTGTTGATGACGTTCTCCCAGGTCTTCCTCCTATTGGACTAATCAGGTCTGCGCCCTCAATGCAGCTTCCACCACCCACGATGCAGATGCCCCAGATGAAGCGTCTTATCTTTGATGCGGCTAAGTTGAACCGTTTAGATTCATTGCTGAGACAGCTCAAGCCGGAAGGTCACCGGGTCCTCATCTATTTCCAAATGACTAAGATGATTGATCTGATTGAGGAGTACTTGGTCTACCGTCAGTATAAATACCTTCGATTGGATGGTTCTTCCAAGATTGAGGATCGACGAGACATGGTGACTTCATGGCAGAGCGAGTGAGTTGCTTTCCCATTACTATCTTTTTGCTCAAATTCTCTCCGAGTCTCTAGTTAACATGTCTTCTTCCGCGTCCAGCCCCGAGATCTTCATCTTCCTGCTTTCTACCAGAGCAGGAGGTTTGGGTATCAATTTGACAGCTGCTGATACAGTCATTTTCTGTTCGTAGTTCGATCATCTATTATACATCAGTCTTATTGAGATATTTACTCCTCTCTAATTTGCTCGCTTTATCGTCGGTAACAACAGATGACAACGATTGGAACCCTTCGAACGACGCTCAAGCTATGGACCGAGCTCATCGACTCGGACAAACTCGTCAGGTCACGGTATATCGGTTGATCACAAAAGGAACTATTGACGAACGTATTGTTAAGCTCGCTCGTCAAAAGAAGGATGTAAGCTATTAGTTTTCTTTATGTTTTAGGCAGCATCGTTTAACTGTTCCTAATGATATTGCTACTTCTTCTTCGATCTTAGGTCCAGGATCTTGTTGTTGGAAACAAGCCGGCTGGTGATACTGCCAAACCGAACGAGGTTCTCTCTCTCCTGTTGGATGACGACGTAAACTATTTTCTTCTTCTCTGTACGTCTTAACATTCAGGCTGAATTCTTATTGTCAATTGGATATGTGGATGCTTTTTCGATATAGGAACTGGCTGAATCTCTGGCCCACCAAGAACAGGCCGCTAAGGATGCAGCAGCCAATCCGGGCGCGAAAGGAAAAGGAAAGTCCAAAGCGGGAAGCCAGCAATCAGCAGCAGCAGCGACGAAGAACCTATGGAAGGATGTCGACGAGGATGGTTTCTTTGGAGCATCTAAACCTGCAGGAGCGGACGAAGAAGAGGAGCAGACAGAAGTGTCTACGCCTTCCGCACCTAAGAAATGTATGTAGACACGCCCCTTCACTCGAAAGTCGGAATCGAGTCCTTCAATTGTCGTCGTACTAATATTCTTATCTGCGCTTCTGTACAGCCAAAGTAAAGACTTCGACTGCCCCTGTGCCTAAGAGGTCGAAGGCAAAGGGTCCCTCTCACAAGAGGAAACACGTAGATATGGAAGAGATCTAAGGTTCCATCCTCGTTTGTTTGCTCTCTTCTCAGGCCGGATGCAGTTCATTCTCCTTCTGTGTTCTCATGTACATCTCTGGAGGAACAGGACCGACAGTATCATGTCATCCTTTTCCTCTATTGATGATAGGCTCTATTTCTCCTTTTCTTTCTATCTTTTCCATCCTTCCATCGTCCATCTTGTCTTCTCCGGAGTTTTCCCCAATTCATCTTTTGATCACACATATTCCCAGTAGAGTTTTGTTGAGCTCGAAGTGTATTTCTTTCCTTTCTTGTCGTCTTGCATCAATCCATTTCGTTGTTATTTTCTTCGATGTTCTATCAGATATGGGAAAAAACTCTTGTACCCCTCTGCCCTCCTTTCCTCTCTATTCTATCTCTCTATTTCTCTCTATTTCTCTCTAATTTGGATTTCTGGCATTCTCTCGATTACCATGTATAATTCCCAACCCACTCTTTGGCCTTTGCTGTCCAGATACTACAGCAGATTGAGGATCTGGCGAGGTTGAAAAGTTAAATCGATCTCCAGACCGAGTGAGACATTCTATAAGAAATTTGCACTTAGAAAAGACGTGGCCTCAATTCTGATCCCAGTCGACAATTCTTGAATAGAATTCTTTGGCTAGAGCTCGTTGACCATCTATTCCAGCGGGGACACCTCGGATGATTAGATATTTCCTTCCGGTAAGGATTTCGGGGGTGACATCACCTGAGAGATCGGTAGAGGAACTACCAAAGAGGGCACCGCCTGATTCTTGTGCGATGATGGTTCCGGCGCAGACGTCCTGCGTTCAAAGAGGAAGGGAGGAATAGTTAAGTAGAGGCTGATTATAAGAGGAAGAGATAAAGATAAGAAAAAAAAACGAACCCATTCCCAACAGCCGATCTCCCAGTACATGTCCAGCTGTAGATGACACATGGAAAAGGCATAATCCAGGTGAATCACAGAGCCACCTACTTTCACATCCAGTGAAGGTGAAATGTGAGGGGAGCACGAACCTGACCAGCAGCGACAGCGCAAAAGTTCTATATGAAAAATTTGGTTGTTGATGAGATTATGAGTATAAAACCAGGAATAACAGAAGAGAGGAACAAAAAAGAATGGGCCGACCAGCGCAGCACTACCCATGCTTCTCATTCCTCGGCACATGCTCTTCCCTTCTCCTTGTCCGGCAAGGTTTCCAAAACTCCTAAGCTTGGCGTCCATCACCTCAGGAGACCTGTCTGATCCATCTGTTAAATCGATTCATGGCCGCAAAAGAGATGGAATAAGGAACCAATCTAAGAGCATGCATTCCTCATTCGTCAGAGACAGATAAAGGATGTGGAAGACGTACATTCGACACCGATGAGGGCCTGCGAGATGGAGGTCAACACCGGAGGAGGCGATACGAGAGGAAGCTTGATAGATTCATTGAGGTAGGCTCCGTGACCTTTGGCAGCAGAGTAGAGTTGATCAAGGAAGCTAACATAGACGTAGAAGTCGTTTTAATATTTGCAGATAGTGTGGAGGATTTGAGAGAAGAAAGACACAAAAGAAACACGGAGACAAACGGGTTGTAAACTACGCCGATGACGGGTTTCCCGAGGTAACTGTTACGGTACACATAGTGACATCAGGTTAAGATCACGCTCCAGAGGTTCTGAGATACATTGAAGATGAAAACCAACGTGAATCCGATAGAGACGCAGCACATGGGGAATCCTAAAGTAGGACATAAGAAGAAGATTAGAGGAGGCAGTTCATCGCACGTGTTGTTCCGAAGGAACCATCGACGTAAATACGAACCATGAACGAAGTTGGTAGTCCCATCAATAGGATCAATCTATGAAGACCCATGATGTATTGTCGAAGAATGAGGCGAGGTTGAGGTTTTTCGTTCAAGACAGATACTTGGATGAATGAGAGCTGTAGATTAATATTAAATTACGTACGATCCATCTGTGAATTTGGAGCAGATCAAGTTTGTCCTTCTTTTAAGCAACAAGTTACCAATCGACAGCACAAGATGTGGGAGACGTACGTTGGTTCGTTTCCTAGCACGACCTTCTTGCCGGCCGCATAGCTTTCCTCGCCGATGAATTTATGTTCTGGGTAGGCCTCTGTAACTTTTTCGAGGATGAACTTCTCGACAGCTTGGTCGGTCTCGGTCACAAGCTTTTGTATTTAGTTTGAAGACGATAGTCGGAAGTCGGAAGTCAGTATTGTAGGGCATTAATTCGCGACACCAAAGTGAACATGTAATCGATGCGTACATCTACAGAGTTCTTCTTCTCATCTACTCCCGTCTGAGCGGCGAATCGATTTTGAGAACCTGCTTTGATGCGATGTCCGACCTGTCGAAGGGTTAGGTGTATTTACGGAGTGATCAAACGGAAGATTTTGCCATAGTCAGAGCCATCAGTGCTTACCTGTCTCGCCAAATCGATGGCGAAAGAGAGAATGGACGGAAGATCTGGTGGGGCAGCGTCTGAGGACATGGTAATGGTGATGGTGATGGTTGCGGGTATCGGATGAGATGTGATGGATTCTGGGAACAGGAACACAATCAAAATCAGGAACAGGAACAGGAACAGGAAAGAGGAGGCGTCGCAAGGCCGGCAGTTAGAGCGTCATTCAGTATCCCAGGCCGACGCCAGGCCGAGATCGGCTACGTCCTGCGCATTTCCGATCTGGACGAGCTTCCTTCTGCTTTTACTCTCCTTTATCATCCTCGACAGTAGACCCAATCAAACGTCTATCTCCATCTTCAAATCCTCATCTCCATCTTGCGGCATACGCATACTCATATACAAAGCATGTCTTTACGCACGGTTCTGTGCTCGTCCCGTTGTCAGACTGTCCCAAGGTTAGGCATCCCATCCAGCATCAGGTCATTTGCCTCACCAATAACGTTCAAGGATGAAGACTTCCCGATCGACCCCTCGTCCGCTTGGGAAGTCCTTCATCTGCCAGAAGGAGCATCCTGTCAACAGGTCAAACAGGCATACTATAGACTCGTCAGAGTACATCATCCAGACTGCCAGTCGACGAGTGAGAGACTCAAGAAACATCCGATTCCAGCAAAAGTGAGTGATTTGGGTAGCAGGATGGCATATACCCCTCAAAGAACTCAGCTACAAAAAGATTTTGATAATTGACTGGTCTGTTTTATGTAATGAAGGAGAGATTCCATTATCTTCAGACAGCATATGAGACACTAGGGAACCCGACGAGTCGAGAACTCTATCTAAGGTGAGCTGGGTTGTGCCTCGCTTCCTGTGGCCTTGGTCAAGTCGTCCTCAGGCACATGACCGCTGATTGTCATTCCTGTTGGAGTGTTGTAATACCTGCAGAACTAAAGTGAGTATATCTTCTGCCAAACGTATATCCTTCATCTTCATCACTGATGTTCTCCCTCCTTTCTTCAAGACCGGTTGGGCCTATTCTCGCGCACCTCGCCTCTCCCCTTCAAATTACTATCCCCGGTCGTCATCCACGCGCCATAACCTTTCACAGACCGCCCAATCCTATCATCATGCAAATTTTGAACGCTACGCCCACTCCATGTATTTTGATCCAAAGTCTAAGACCCAGCCTCGTGGCAGATGGAACCATAACCCAGCTGCAGAATGGGAGACAACTCCTGGATTTGGAACCAACACTTCAGGCGTAGCGCCAGACGGAATATTTCAAGGCTGGACAAAGGCTAGAAGCGCAAGGTGGTTGGTGTTCACGGTTCGTTCTCCGTCTGTCTCTTCTTTCAACTATCTACTCTTCATCTATCTGTCACTAGACCAAGGGTATCGAAACAAAGCGATAAAGGGAAAGCCAACAAAATGACTCCCCTCTCGTCCTCTCGTTCTTGTAGTCTATTGGACACCTGATCTGTACCCTCACCGCTATCATTCTCTATAACCGGCCTTAACACACACACTCTCCTTTCCATTTTTTCCATTTTTTCCTTTCTCCACCGACCACTTTGGTTATTCTCCTCCTTTCCTTTCATCCCTATCTTCCTACCTGCATCCGTCACAGATCATCCTTTCCATGGTGTACGGCCTCCTTCCTGCTGCCCTTCCCCGGACGGACCTTCGATCAGACTACGTTCACCGGCTGGCCATTCAGTCTCTCCAACAAGCCAGAGAAGATGCAATGGAGGTGGGAGATTGGAAAGCGCCGATGAAGGAACGGTTATTGAGAATGGAGGAAGAGGAACAAGAACGAAAGAAGACGGGCAACCAGTCTGATCTGGATTTGAGAGGACCAGCCCCAGTTGCAGAACATCAGGATATTAACGTCCGGCTAGAGACGGAAACAGAGCGTGGTATGTGAATAGCGAGGAGAGCAGAAAAGAAAAGAAAGCTTCTTAGATCGTGTTCCCTCATTGATCGGTCGATCAACCTATATATGTATTCCCTGTCTCTTTCCCTCCTTAGACTTAAATGCTTGTGAGATTCATGTATGATCCCATCTAGAGAACCTTAGACGTTGTGATATGTCAGACTTAACTTTCACATAGAATCTTGAGGATGACGAGAATGAGAACGGATAACGAAAGTAACAGAAACGGAAAGGCATTCGAGTAAGTATGGAAGTTAGACAAAAGGAAGCCAAGAGGACATGGATATCGAAGGAAGAAGATTTAAAATGTAGCTGACGCATTTCAGCATCTTTAACCAAGAAGAAAGAGGAAGTACCTAGTACGGTTGCTTCTTACAGCTCTCTCATCAAATTCATTCATCTCCCTTTCCAGCGATCAAATCGGCAAACAACTTCCACAGAACAGAGAATAAAAGTCCCTGCAACCCGTTTGTCAAAATCCTCGTTCTCAATCCTCGCCCGAACAAGCCTGTAAGACCTTCGGTAGCAACAATAGACTTGGCAGCAGCTATATACCCGATGTCGCCTTCGTGAACCTGTCTGTACGTTTTCAAAACTCGCAAAGAGTTAGAAGATGTGTCGGAGACTACGGAAGCCGAAAATCCAATTAGAGCTTGTCTCTGTTGTTGAGCAGATAAGAAGAGAAGGTCTGTTCAGCCAATCTATTTCCGTTCAGAGATGAAGAGATGAGAAAGAGAGGAATAAAAACTGACAGCGAGCTTCGAAATAAGTGAATGACTATGAGGAATGACTTCCGACAACCAGTTGTAAGTCGCGAACCAAGGGTAGTGACCTACGAACGTTGCCGCCGCTGTTGCCAGAGCACCCCACCACAGACTGGATACTCCAAACTCTTTGATCCTCTCTTTCAGCAGCCTCAATCCTGCAACGCCTCCTTGGGTCTGTTGAGTCGTCTTAAGGGCGTCGATAGGAGTCAACGTCATCCTAAACGTAGCGCTTGCGGCAGAAGCGCCGATCGTCTTGACAAGTACCGGAAGATCAACAGATTCGAGAAGAGCGAGGATGCCGGCGTTTGCGGCTGTATCTCCGAATCGAGATAATGGTCCTTGGAACAGCGCAGCTGGTAGCCCAGCGTACAACCGAGGGAAACCGCCATCGCCAAAAAGGTTGTTCCACGCCTGTTTGATAGACCCTCCGAACCGGTATTGATAGTTCATCACCGTTCGCAAGGGCATAAGCGTCAAGACCTGCACGATCATCGCCGCCGCTCCAGCAATTCCACCTCCTAGCGCCTTTTTGGAAGTCGATCCCCAATCAACTCTGCTTTCAAAACTGACGCCTCTACCGGATACGGCTACGCTTGCAGCAAGCGCAAATGACGTAATGAACGGAAGAACAAAGTACGATCGAAGATACGCTTGGGTTTGGTATGATGTGATCGAACGAGATATAGGTAGGAGCGCCGGGGTAAGTGTCGTCAGAGTCAACACAACGTACTAAATATAGAGAGAAACGCCGATCGTATCAATAAATGGGTCAGCATAAGAATAGCAGAACTGAGTATACTTAAAAGGAAGAGAGACGAACGAGAATAGGGTCTTGAATGGAGACAGCGGTATGATGTTTGAGAAGGTAGGCGAACGTAATCGAGAGTGCAGGAAGAACGGCAAATCGCCAAAACGAGATAGACAGCACGGCACCTAGAGGCTTCTCGTCCTTTGTAAGACTAGTCTCCCAGAGAGTCGAGAACAGAGGTTGTAGAGGGTATCAGGAAACACCTTCTTCCTTTCGGAAAAACGATACAAGTTACATTAGGTAAGAGAACATACGATTCTCCGAATCTTAATCCCCCTCCAGCTCCTAGAAGCTCCAAGACCGCAAACGATGATCCCAAAAATCCTAGAGTACTTCCAACCGTCCCTCCGATCAAGCCGCCATCCCCAATCGATCCAAATACCGCGGACTGAACCTTCGGGATGAACGCCAACATCAACGCGACAATACCCGATAGAACGAGGGGATTCACCTTGGAATAAATGCCTTCTGGTCTGTTATCGGAAGGAGCAATATTCGGAGTAGCACTATAATTTGGAGGAGACTCAAATGAAGCGAGAAGAGGCGTTTGCTCGTTATCGGACACGGGCGCAGTAGGATTACTTGCACTAGGAGTAATAGTGCTGTGCTCAGAGTTGGGTGTAATGGAAACATCCTCTTCTTCATCTAGAGGGAGCTTAATCGCCGGAATAGACTTAGGCAGAAGGAACCGAACAATAATTGTTCTGTGTTTCACAAAAAAAATTAAATGCGTCAGTACTTACTGGTGGCCGCATCCTGAGGGATATATGAGGCGTACCTAGCAATTTCGGAGACGAAAGCATTGACAAGGATATAGTTCAGTCCCCGGGCAAGCTGACTAACAGATGCGTCTATTCTGTCGACTTCAGGAAGGTTATCATTCTTTATGTGGGCCATCAAACCAGCGCTCAAAGACATGCCGCTTAGGACTAGCAATGGGAACGCGGTGAGGCTGATAAGAGTTATATGAAAGCATTCATCAGTCAACAAATTTTGAAACGATCCAAACGGTGATGGGGATTGCATACTTATTGATAGACAAGGCCTCTACAATCCAGCCAGGAAGTCCGAACAGCCAGTAAAATACTACGTAAGCAACCAATAAGGAGGATGCATGGGCGAAAAGAGTCCAAGCGATGATCGGCCAATCTGAGAGAACATCGGACGTCGAGTTTGAGAAAGATTAATGACAGGATCGAGATGGTTCACGCCTCCATCAAGACAAACAAAAGAACTATCACTGACATGATTTGATTGATTGGATCGATGTCGTCGATCCAACGATCGAGATGACCAATGCGGGTAGGAGTAACGTGTTTGAAATCCTTCTCAGACCCTGTGTTGTTCATCAAGTACACAGAAAGCCAGAACGAACTCCTGCTTCGTAAGCATGAGAAACATATGCACTTGAAAGTTGTTCTCTTCGTTCTAGGATAGAAATGTGCTTTTACCAGAGCGGTATCGGGCCCATAAACTCTAGTTCCAGCGATAATATAACCGATCAAGAGAACCAAAGTGGTTGCCAAAACAGCCTAAGATCGTGCGGAGTCAAATAATGATGGAGGACATATGGATTAGCTGGATCAGATCTCGATATTGAGAAGCCGCCCTGATCAACGCAAGAACTATCCTAACCTGTGCTGATGTATACACAACATGTAGGTACGTCTCTGTTTCAAACTCCATCTTGCTTCGATGAATACGATGGTCAAAAGAGGAAGAAGAGGAAGAGAGGAGAAAGACTAAGAGGGAAAGATAGAGAAAGCATGGCGAGAGATGATTACGATCGGAGAATCTGAACCAGCTCGGTCGTGTCCGAACCGGCCAGGTTGACCAATTTGCACAGATTTATAACACGTGATCAACGCGTATGTGCCTAGACGCGTTAGACGCGTAGAGAATTGATTTACTTCTCTCCGTTGCTTTGTTTGACCCATCACCAGCATACACATTCATCCAATTTGGAGCCACCATGGCACCTTCACTTCTCTCCTCAGAGTCTCTCCCTATAGTTCTATCATCTCTACCAGAGATTTTTGATGAAACTCAACAATCAACAACAAACCATCGGAAAAACATCGTTCGGCTGATCAAGATACATACTCAAGCGACTCAAGTCATTGCACCTTCTCCGAAGAAGAACCGGCCGGATAAACGCGTTGGCGAACAAGCTTTCAATCAGCTCTTTCTTGACTTGCTGGGAAGAGGACTGGGTGTTAAGAAAGGAGTCGTAGCTGGTGATCGAGTAGGGAAATTTGTAGCTGGATTTGTACATGCGTTAGCCGACAAAGGTTGGTTCTTTTCATAGACAGATCGAGATAGGATTCAGCCCAACTCATTCAATGATCGTTGTTCTCTTTTTCCTATCTACAGAATCAAACGAAGATGAAGACGAAGACACGGCCTCTTCTAGATTTTTTACGGAGTTGATTACTATGCTTCTTCAAGGGTTTCCTGCGAAGGATAAGGCTGTTCGGTTTAGATGCACCCAATTGGTTTCTCTTCTTCTCAAGTCCATGCCAGAGATCGAGTAAGCTCCGGTCTCATGCTTGTTTCATCAAGTTCTGCTCCAACTGACTTTGTGCTGCCTATTTATTGAAAATCTTCAATGGTTATCAGTGAAGATTTATTTCAGCAGCTTAGAAGGTCTCTGCTCGAAAGGACAAGAGACAAGGAGGCACCTGTTAGAGTTCAAGCGGTATTGGGTCTGATGGCATTCAGAGATATCGAACCGGACGAGGACGAGGAGGACGTGATGGAGGTTCTGTTAGACATCCTGACCATGGACCCCTCGTCGTAAGTTGTCTGTTCCAATCGTTTTCAAGACGTGATAAGCGCTGTGTTAGAAACTTACCGTATCATGCCCTCTACTTTTGTCGTTTGAATTATGATATCCGTCACTGACGATGCTGCTGTTGTGACTCAAAAAGTGATGTGCGCCAGACTGCGCTCTTCTCCCTCCCGACTACGTCTCAAACTCTCCCATATATTCTCCTTCGTATCAAGGATCTTGACCCGACACTTCGCCGATCTGTCTATCTCGTCTCACTCTCCCCCGAGAACCTCGGTGATCCACGACGATTGACCATCTCCCAGAGAGAAGCTCTCGTCCGGACTGGCTTGGGTGATCGAGATCCGAAAGTTCGAAAGGCGGCGGGATATATGATTGGAACTTGGGTCGAGGCGATCAAGACTTCATCTCAGGCCGCGGTAGGTGACGAGGAGATGAACGGGCTGATCGAATTCTTGAAAAGATTTGATGTTGTCAGCTCGGAGGAAGCAGAAAAAGCTCTTTTGTCGGTTTTTGAAGGAAACATGGATACATTTCAGAGCTTGGAGTTTACAGGTAAGAGCACACTGTTTGATTACTCCTGCTCCAATCTATGCATATTGTGACTTATCATTCGATCTCTTGACTCAATCATCCTCTAAATACGTACGCACAGAAAATTATTGGAAAACTTTAACCCCAGAGAAGGCACTTCTAGCCCGAATATTTGTCGATCATTGTCGAGAAATTTCAGACGAGGCCAGGTTGGAATCAACCTTACCCGTGGTGACTGCCCTGGCGTTTTACCTTCAAGCAGAGTACAATCATCTCCTTCAGTTGTTCGAGGACGCTGAAGAGCATGCCGGCCAGAACGATGATGGCCATAAGACCGAGGAAAACAGAGATTGGGAACATGAGATCCTGGAAAAAGAGTTTGTCATCCGGGAGATGTTAAAATTGGCTGTCGGTCTAGATTATTCTGATGAGATCGGCCGGAGAAAGATGTGGGGGCTAGCTCGTATGTACTGATTTTCCTCGGCTAGATGTGTAGCTTTGTGATCTTGTGCGCTAACCCATTCGTTGGCGTCTTCTCGCATTGTCTTTCCGTGGTAGGTGAAATGATTTCACAACAGTCTCTTCCGGCGTCTCTCATCCCTTACAACCTGGATGTCCTTCGTAAACTATCTTCTACTGAGAAGGATCTGATGCGGGTCATTGTTGAAGTCATTCATGAAATTCGAGATACGGTACTAGATTCGTCTTCTCGAGCCGGGACGCCTGCGCTTGAGAATGATGACGAGGATGAAGATGAGGGCGAAGATGGCGGAGATGGAGGAGCAAGAAAGGAGAGAGAGCTGAGAGAAAGGCTCAGACGGCTTAGTCTGGGAGGTGGAGACAAGGAGAAAGAGGAGGAGAGGGCCTTGAAGCGGATGTTAGTCGATGTGAGGAGCTTGGATATATTGAAGGCTTTGCTAGAGAGAGTCAACGGTGTACGTCTTCTGTCTTTTACGCTCAGACAACTTGATATAGAGGCTAACTCTCTGAAATCATGTACCGTGAACAAAATCCTGATCTCTCTCTCTCACCCCCTTCTTTTGGTGTTCGGAAACGATAGACACTTCAAGAAAATTCTGTTTTGCATGGGCTGATCCCTATGCTTATCACTCCTTCCGTCATCAGCAAGCAGCCCGAGCTTCGAGAGCGGGGTCTGGTTTGCCTCGGTCTAATATGTACCATCGATAAGGTTTGTCGTATCATCTCCCTTCTCCGTTATTTTGCTTTTCTCCTAAGCCTAAAATAGCATCTTGCATACTTAACTTCTTTCTTTCCTCGATCTCATGATTAAATAGAAATCTGCGCCGCCCTCTTTTAGAGGGCTCTTCCTCTCACAAGCACAATCCGCCCAGGGTCCATTGCTTAATGAGGTCTTACAGATCATATTTGATCTTCTCATGCTGTACGACATTAAAACACTCCTTCCCCAGTCTAATAGTGTTAGTATCTTCTCTTCATTATCCTCTTGCAACTTTCATCTATGTTTTTATTTTCATTTTTAGAGTCTCGTCGCATTCAACATCCCTTGCTTGGATTATTTTTGTTTGTCATTCTCTAGGAGAGTCCGTTGGCAGATCTGGTGCTTTATCATCTTGATCAGTCAGAAGACGCCGCTTTAGCAATTGCTGTGGAAGGAGCTGCCAAGCTCATGCTTGCTGGTTTCCTTACGGATGAATCGGTTCGTAGTTTGCAATCTCTAACTCTCTTGTTATACTCATATGAATATTACAGACCTGATATCCTCCTCTCTACATGTCTTATTTGTCCAACAGGTCCTTAGTCAACTGGTTCAGCTCTATGTGTGGCCCGATAATGCGGATAATGCAGCGCTTCGACAATGCTTGAGTTACTTTTTGCCGGTATACTGCTTCTCATCATGTGCAAATCAGAGACGCATGCAACGGGTCAGTACTGCCTGTTCCTCCTTTCCTATGCTTTACCTCTTGCTCATCAAGTTCTCTACTCAATTCTTCTAATATATTTTCTCCTCGTGAATGACTTTCCACTGCGTCATAGATTTTCCTCTCGACCTTGAAGAGTCTGAATGAGGAAGCCGAAGATCTCGATGAAGACAAGGATATGATGTCTTCTAACCAGGTCGCTTTGTTCTTCCTTGAATGGACGGATCCTCTGAAATCTTTGTCAGTCTCTCTTTCTGATAGTTGATCTGCGCCTGAGTTAGTCTGACCGGAGGGTTTTCTCCTGAATAAAAAAACATCGGACTTTAATTAAACAGCCAACAAGATCTGAAGCCAGAAGATCGCGAAATCCAGGTTGATATGTCAATCGACCTGCTCAAGGGACTCTTCGTTGCCGATTGGCGTGTGTCTAGCTTTCGTTGTTGTCCTCTTCATTCATTTGTTCTTCTCATATTAACAACGTCTTGCGTTTATAATGATTCAGTAACGGAACGAAAACACTTCACTCAGATCCTCAATAAGCTTCATTTCCCTGATGAATGCGATCTTCCCAAACTTCGACAAATCATTCTCTTGATCAAGACCGTTCAGACTGTTCGTTCTTTCGTACTCTCTTCCTTTCTTTGCAAAAGCGTGCGCTCTCCGAGAAATTAATCTGACTTCGTGCGTCTCGGACAAAACGTTCAGGGCAACTATTTGAAGGATTCTGTCTCACGGAATGCGCTAGCTCGATTCGAGATGACTCTTGAAAGGCGATTCGGTCTTCAGTTGGCTGAGCTTAGTAAGGACGAGCCTGAAAAGATGGAGGACGCAAAGAAGAGTGTCAACGAGTTTTTGAGTGAACTGTAAGATCACTTTTTTCTCTTTCGATATCTCTCGTCCAGTCGGTTTCTTCAGTACTGACGTGATTGACGGGTGATAGCGGGCTCGATGAGGTCGATGAAGATGATACGGGAACACCCATGCCATCTAAACCAATTAGTGGTAGACGAAAAGCGCCGTACGTTTCCCTATCTTTGATACTTTCTCTTCTTTGCTTCGCATGTCTTTGATCTCTTTCTATCGTCGGAGGGAAGAGAAAGGAAAGTTGTGAATGAGTTGATGAGTTGATCGGACTGTGCTTTGTATTCAACAGACTTTCTACTGCGTCCACTCAATCCCGTGCATCGACCTCTAGCGTGAAGAAAAGCAATCTTCGACAATCTCCTGCTACAGAAACCGATGAGGAAGCCTCCACGGAAAATGAGCAGAAAGAGGAGGACGGAGGAGAGGATGAAAGAGATAGGGAATCGACGCCAATACCCTCGGGTAGGTCTAACGGAAAGAGATCCGTGCCCGTAGTAGAAGCCAGTGAAGAGGAAGAGGAGGAGGAGGAGGAAGAGGAGGAAGCGGTTTCCCCGCCAACTCGCGTGACGGGTTCCCATATTTCCAAACAGCCAATTCATGCCCAGAGTGAGAGCGAGGAAGATGAGGATGAGGACGCTGTGGATGATAGCTTGCTCGTGGATGAGGAGGAGGAGGAGGAGGAGGAAGAAGAAGGAGATAGTCTGATGGATGATAGTGAGGAAGATTGATGTCGACTCATGCCTTGCTTCTTAGTTCTGCCTTCCTAAACCAATTCCAACGATTATGTATACCCCCTCATCCTCCATTTCCATATCTTTCTTAATCGTCTTCTTCTCTGTCTCTTGCTTGTTTGGGTCATTTTCGATTTCATATCTCATTCCTTCAGCTCCAGCTGCTTAGTTGCGCCCAAAGCATCAGTATATGATTTATTCTTTATGCACACTCTCTGTCCCTCGTCGCGTTTCATTCTGAACCATGCCTCTATTTCAAGTCATGTAAGATTAGGGGCATTGGATAATTGACATTTTTTTTAGAAGAGGGATGTGATGAAGAGACCAGGACCTCGATAGAGAACGGGACCTGCGGATGATGGGCTCAGATCAAGGGGATAGTCTGTCAACCTGCCATTCCTTTCCGTCCTCTGTGGGTACGTCCAGACGAAGATATCGGAATCGATCGTGTAAGCGCGATGGCTGGCCAGACCAGAATTCAACCTCGCTGCAGAAAAGGGAAACATGTCCAAATCACAAATACGATTTATGGATAGAGTTGATTGTTGAACAAGTCAGGAGGGAACAACCAGAGGGAGAAGAAAATGAAAGAGAGATGCTGCACGTCGCTTGGACTTACTCGGGAACAACTCTCCATCCACCCCAAAATTCGGGGCAAGGTACTTTACCGTCCGTTTCTTCTTTTCCGAACTTCTCTTCGATCTGTTTCACCCTGTCTTCCAACGTATTCTCTCCGACAACGGAGCTCTGCTTACTGGCATAAGCACCTAACCTGCTACCTCTCGGTCTGCTTTGGAAGTATGCATCTGAGGCTTCCGCAGATAGACGCTCGACTCGGCCGGATACTCGGATGGATCGAGAGGTCTCACGCCAATAGAATGTCAAAGAGGCATAAGGGTTGACAGTGAGTTCGCGAGACTTCCGCGAATTATAGTTGGTGAAGAAAAGGAACCCAGTCTTGTCCAATTCTGATGCAGGGAGATATTAGGAAGATAAAGGTATGACTTAGACCGGCTGCAAAGATCCTGATTGTGTTTCCGCCTTTCTTTGTAAGGAAAGCGGAAGACTCCAGAAGACGAAGGTAGAAGACGGACCTTTGAGAAGAACGACTCGACTGCTGGGTTTTCCACCCTCTTCAACCGTACCTAGTACCATAGCCTCTGGCTCATGAACTGCTGGAGTACCCTCCGGCTCTCCGCTTGATACCGGGTCCAAAGCTGCTGCCATCCATTTATGAAACTGAACTAGCGGCGAGTCATCGAGGCACTCGGGCACGAGCCTGGGGGTCTTGTATTGATTGTGTGAGGTAATCTTGAGATTTGACATGGTCCTTCTAGGTGGAGGTTTGACGAATGCCGAAGTTGACGTGAGCGAACGAGAAAGATATACGGATGCTTTTCTAGACATCCAAACAGATCAGATGAAAAGAACTCAACGATGAGAAAGTGGAGGTTCGAGATCTAGAAGGATCGTGGATGACGCTGAGAGCGAAGGAAGTCTCGATGTTGTTAGGGTTATCTTGGCCGGAACGCTTACACAGCACTTGGCCGAGCCACAGGCCCGATTTGAAGTCTGACACGTATTTCATCGCCGAACCGGGCACGTGTTTTATTGCCCGACCTCCACTTCGATCATCGAGTATATAAGAACAGACGAGATCAACAACATCAGTAACAGCAAGAAGCAGAAGCAGAAGCAGAAGCAGAAGCAATCAGTCCAACGTATATCGCTACAAAACCTCTACATCTTTCTTACATCAATCAGAATCTAGCAAAAAATGTCCTCTACGAACTCTTTGCCTACTCGAGTCCTCGGATCATCCAAGATTCCAGTTGGAGCAATGTGAGCACAAGAGATCTTTCTGCTTTGAAAGGGTTGACCATCGTATTCTAACTCTCAAAGGACCGAATTGGGATTTTTTGTCACAGCGGCCATGGGTTAATGCTTCTTACGTTAGTTTAGAAGCTAGCAGTGACTACTCATGTGCCTTCGTTCAATCTCACTATGCTCTTCTTTCACCCCTTCTCTCTCTCTGCGCCGCTCTGGATCAAGTTGGACTCCTCCCCCACATCAGCCGGACGAGGAAGTGTTCGAGAGCTTGAAGGCCGCTGCTGACGCCGGAGCTACATTCTGGAACTCTGGTAACTTTTATGGAATGTCCGAGTAAGTCTCTCTGTCTCTTCTGTTGTCTAAATTATCAGTCTGACGCCAATCTCTTGTTCTGCTCAACTTGGTCCTCCTCAGTCCGTTGGCCAATCTGAAACTGCTTCGAAGATTCTTTGACAAATACCCCGAGTACGCCTCTAAGATATTTTTGAGTGTCAAAGGAGGAGGAATTGCTGGACAAGACCAGGCAAGACAAATTTTCTTATATGTTCAATGGTCTTGAATCCACGCTCGGCTGATAGCGATTCATACCGATTTTTAAACTTGTAGAGTGACGAGGCCTTCCTCAGAAAGGACGTTCAAGAATCTCTTGATGCTTTGGGTCCTGTGAAGAAGATTGACTTGTTTGAGCTTGCTCGACAAACCAAGCCCGTGGAGGCCACCATAGTATGTCCTTTCTAGCTAGCACCTACATCCTTTCTTGATGCTCACGATTGCTTGTTTCGACCGTACAGCCTATCATGAAGAAGATGATCGACGATGGTATGTTTAGCTACATCGGACTTTCCGAAGTCGGCGCTTCCACTATTCGACGAGCTCAAGCTGTAAATCTATCTCTTTTGGATATATACTAGTTGGCATAAAGACATCTGATATATATCATTATCTCTTGGTCCTTTGATATAAACTTAATCAGATCCATCCGGTGGCTGCTGTCGAAGTAGAGGTCTCTCTCTGGGCTTTGGAGCCCGAGCTCTATGAGGTCATCAAGGCATGTGAAGAGCTTGATATTGCGATCATTGGCTATTGTCCGTTCCTCTCTCGGTCCTGCTGTTCCTTTAGTAAGAGATCATTTGTTAACATTACGAAACCTCCTTCAAACTGGTATAGCTCCCTTGGGACGAGGTATTATCCAGTCCAATTGGAAGACAGCTGATGATATACCAGAAGGTGACATCAGACGTCGTGAGTCTTTATATAATAGCTTAAAGTAGATCTGATACAACCATATTCAGAACCTGATGACCCTTGCGAAAACATGTTTCTTTTTACTTTGAACAGACCAGCCCAAGTTTAGCAAGGTGAACTTCCGTCAGTCCTTCCAGCCATATGTCTGATTGGAACCAACTCGTTACTCAACCTCTTTAACATGCCTTCCTATTTCTTTACAGCTATAAACCTGAAACTCACAGACGCTTTGAAGTCTCTAGCCGAGAAACGAGGAATCACTGCGTCCCAACTTGCTCTAGCATATGTGCTTAAGTTGAGCCCCAACCTCATTCCCATTCCTGGATCCTCCAACGTTGTTCGAATCAAAGAGAGTGAGCTTCTCTTGGTCTTATCCCACCGTTCTAGCTTTTCTTGGATCCTTCCTCCTTGTCTGAAACACTGAGGTCTCTGGCAATTGTTTTATTCTTGCGCTCCTCTTCCCTTCTTTAGATATCGCATCAGCCTCAATTGAACTCTCGAGCGAGGAGATTGATCAAGTCAACCAAATCCTTGCGGAGTTTCCCTCTGCTGGAGCCCGGTGTTCGTCCTATTCTCTCTTGGACGTACTGAAATTTCGTGTATATACTAACACGAGCTTCCCCTTTTGCTCTTCTCTTTCTTGCTTCCTTTCCGGTTCCACTCGCCCAGACGGCGGACATCTCGCCCAGTTGGTTTGGCTCTAAACCCAATTCATGTCACTTAGTCGAATCAGTTTTGATCACATCCCATCAGATACTATGGCACGGTAGAATCAACCGAAATGTTCTAGTTGATGCTTATTGTATGCCTTCACGTATGGATGCTCTTTCCTCGTCCGTCAAATGAGGAACAAAGAAAGCAGGCTATGTCAAAGATACAAGATGACGTCACGAACAACCGGATATCCGACATCATCGGCCCGGAAAGAGGAATGTTGAATCCTTACTGGCCAGTCTGTTCGAAAGAATCACCAATCATTCCTAACCATCCCACCATACATCCGTTCTAAAGTTCATTCAGAGAATACAAAAGGAGTTTCTGATACAACCCATTCGGTACATGCGATTCGCCCTTCAAGTGTTCTTGACTCGATCCATCAACCGTCAAAACAGCCCTTCTCTTTACTCAACGATTGTTTCTTCTCAGACGACTCGTACATTCTCCATTAGCACACTCTCGACTGTGTCTTCATCGTCCAATATGATTCCCTCTTCTCTTCCTCAGGAGAAAGTCTTTGAACAGAATCAAGACCAAAACCCAGCCGAAAACAAAGAGGAGAGTGCGGAAAAAGACGCTTCAAAACCGTCAAAGTACGCGGGTACAGGGTTTTCTGTCTTTGGGCAGGGAATCACCAAGATCCATGATGGTTTGTTCTTCTTTGCTCGTCTTTTCTCTCTCTTCTAAATCATCGTTGGACGACGTCTGACTTCTCTATCTCTCCTGAATTTCTTACAGTTCCGATGAACATCATCCGACGACCTATCCCTTCAGAGTTAGACGAGGAAAAAGTCAACGTGTTCATGAAAGAGGTTGCTGTTTGTCCTGCTTCTTCTTTCTCTCAATAACTTATCATATCCTCACATATCAATTTTGTCCACTTACGCCTATCAATATTCTCTTTTGATCTATTGAAGCGAGGAGACGAGTTTACACCCATAGAAGTTCTTAGGGTTAGAGATCCCTTGGATTCTTCAAAGAGCTACTATTACAGTGTCGGTGGTTGTCACCGATTCGAAGCTCACAAGCGCTTAGAAAAGGAGACGATTAGGGGAAAGATAATTGAAGTTCCTGCTGGTGTGATGAGACCTTATCTGGTTAATCCGCCATTTTAAGGTCGTTTGTTTGTTCATAACCGGTTGTTAGGTATATAATTAATTCGATACATAGATATAGATAGATTGGACTGGTTTCTTCAAAATGCATATCATTCAACCTTGGGGTGCCGCTGACCATGTGATAGACATCTATACCAGATCAACACTGGCCAAACAAATACACGTATTCGTGCTGTTGGGCGAAGTTTGACCCAGGTGCGACCAAGATACAAAAATGGAGAACACCAAGATACGCGTTCTCGGGGTGATTGAATGTGGTATCATATATGAAAGCAATGGAAAAGGAGCAAGAGTAGTGGACTCGTGTGGCATCAAATTGGGGTGTCAACCCGGACAAGGACTTGTATAAAAACAAGAATAAAACAAAGAAGACCGACAAGGCAGTCAAGGGACGTTTGTGAAAATTATAAGGTACATATATGTGTATGTTTGTCGTAACGGCGAGCGTTATAGAGAGATGACCACTAGTCTTCCTCATTCTCGAGGCGCTGTTTGTGAAAGTCGAATCAAACAAGACCGGAGTCACCATCAGATAAATGTAAACAAAGACAGAAAGAAGACCGACTGAACAAAAATGGAGACTTACTTCATAATCCGTTCCCTCCCTCGCTCTCCTCTGCCATAGCCACCAACCACCTAGCGACAAGATCGTCAACCCAGCCGACCCACCAACTACCGCACCAAGGATCGTCCAGCTCCAGACGATCCACCAACTAGGTTTATATGGAACCAGCACTGCGCCCAAGATGATAACGCCTCCTCCTGGATGGACACCGTTGCTCAGACCGTTCGTTTGGTTTGGTCTTCGAGACCTTATATTTCTGTTGGCCTCGACGATGGTGAACAATCTGTCCCGAGGGGAATATGTCGATGAAGGCCACGATGGGGTGCCTCTTCCGAAAGCACCCAAACTGGCCCAGTCGTTTTCTTCTTCGCCATCCCCTCCGCCAAGTCGAGCACCCTTTATTCCGACTCTACATCCTGATCCATCTGGGTTGGCACCGAATGCAACATCCCCATATTTGGAAGAAGCCGAGAGTAATGTTAAATAAGCGACGTCTGGCTTTATGGAAAGCGGTTTCCCATCTGTGATGGCCGGAAGAAAAGACAGGCTCGAATGAGAGGCCACGCGGGGGGTCAACGGGATAGGCGCATGGGAGGGGATGATATGCAGTTTGAGCAGATCAATGAGTAAAGACCGATCGTGAGTGTATCGCGTGAGGTTCAAGTGAGAGAATGCTTCGTCTGTAGGAGCCAACAGGGTAAAAGACACTGGTCCAGTCTCTTGCTCGTCGTCTTGATCATCACTGTCCCCGCTTTCTCTGTCGTCGAAAGATGCAGAGGAGCGAGACAAAGGCGATAATGATGAAAGAGCACGGTCTCGTCCATAGCTCCATCCGGCGATGCCTAGTTCAGCAAGGTCCTCTGTCGAAGGAGATGAACCATCAAGGATCCAGCTCATGTTCGCTTGAATGAGAAGATCGGTGATGATAGCGGTGGATTTTGAACCTCGGAGGATCTTGGAGAGCGTGATATTTGCAGAGGGAGGAAACTGGACCTCATTAATTTGATGGATCACACTATGTAGAAAAGCATTGCACCAGCTGTGTGTCAGCTTTTGATGTTAAGGAGAGAAGGTGACGGGTGAACCTTACCCGTTCGAGATGATCATGTCACTTTCATCTAAGATGATTTCCGCCTTCCCTCCTTGCTCTCCAGAACCAACCGCGATGGAACCATTTCTTGCTCTTATCTCGAGCTCCTCTCCTGTCCATGTTTCCCTCTTCTTTCCTTGTCCATCCCATCGTTTGGCATCTTCTAGATATACGACATCCTTGAGCACGTGGAATCCTAACACATCCTTTAACTCTGCCTTGGCCTCGGGCAAGAGCAGATATTTGATAACAAGACCGAGTTGTTCAAACGCTACGTTTCGAGGAGCCAGGATTGTCAGTCCGTCCGCGTAAGATTTAAGATCGTGCGAGAGCGAAGTCGAAATGAGCGCTCCGATAAAGACGGATAGACTTAAATCAGTGAGCGCTGTCTGAATGATATCTTCCGGGGGCTCAATGACTGATCCTGGCGGGAGAAGATATATGAGCGACTGGTCCGAAGGAGATTCGATGGGCTTGGGTTCAACAGGGACACCTGAGAAAGTGACCTCTGACCAACCACCTTGATGGTTATTGTTATCGCTCCCATCGTTGTTCGAGCTGTCTACCCAGATGGACTTGCTCCCTCCGGCCTGAGCAATCTTGCCCTGGACATCCTCTAACCCTTTACGAACACCAACTTTGATCACCTGATTTCTACCTCCCATGGCCTCAGATGCAAATACTGTCTCAATCAACATTCCGTCTTTCAAATCCCCTAGTTCCTGTCGACCATGCAGAATGTGAAACTTGAGTCGGTTCCTGAATTCAAGCGACTGGGTGTGCTCCAGGGAGGCCGAGCATTCGGGAGTATTCATATGAAGACAGGTCAAGGAGGAAAACGTTTCTGGGTCCAGGGGAGCAAGAATAGTGTAGGCAGGGCTAGCACGCGTCGTTGAATTGATATAAGATGTCAGGTTGGACAGCCGAAGGAGGGAAACGAAACGCGTAGCGTTTAAGCCAATCAGAGTCTGGCAAGAAGCCACAGTCAGTTCAATGCTGAGTGCGGATTCCTTTAAAGTCCGACACAGAGCGAGAAAAGAACTCACCTTCTCAGTTGTAAGTTTCAAGGCTCCAGCAGGGATCAGCAGATCATCTACAATGTGTACCACACCTATTGATTGTACATGTTATGTTGCATTTGAGTTCAATATCAGTCTCCATTGAATTTAGGCAAGAGGGTTCAAGAGAAGAGAAGAGATAGTGTACCGTTTTTACACAACAGATCTGGCTCAGAGACTTCGAATACCTGTCGTTTGTTCTTGTCTGATCCAACACGGACCTTCATCTCTCCTGAAATTCCCAAGCTGACGATAGTCTCCTCGCCACCGATCATTTTCAATTTTCCGGACCCTGTCTGCTCGAAAGCTTCTCTCCAACCCACTTTGACTGTTCCATCCAGGCTTTCTTCCACTCCTGACTTTGCCAGGTGAGAGCCTAGAATAAGCTCAATATCGGGCCCAGCGAACCCGCTCTCGAGGTAGGTGCGTTCTATACGGGGAAGTTTTGACCACGCGGTATCGGAAGGAGCAAACACAGTAAGAGACGGTTGGCGCTCAAAGAGTTCGAGGTAAGGAGCTGATGGAGCAGGTGAAACCGGCTGATGGAGAAGTGCTCTAAGATATGTTAAAGATGGGTGCGTTTGAATCGTCTCAGCTGATGAAGATTAAGCAAGAGAAGCGGCATGAAAAGCACAAGTCGATTAAATCAGATCACGGATAGAAGATAATGACAAGAAATTTTCGAACCGATATTTTTGGGCATATCAACCAGCCCGTCCACTTTCCAGACTATGCCATTGCCGGCCGGTACTCCTTCTCCTAGGACCTTGAATCCACCCTTTCCCTGCCAGTCTACACCGATCCAGTCCTGTCCGTCTCGTTTGAAGCCTCTTAGACGTTGGCCTTCAGATCCTAGTCCACCGACAGGTAGTGGAACCCAAGGACTTGCCGGCGGTGGCTTTGTGCCGTTCTGAGGGGGAAGATCGTCCGGGTATAGAAGGGTTTCCAAATTCAAAGGGATTGACGTGTCAGACGGAAAGGGGAGTTCTAATGGATCGCTACCGGGAGCGCTATTGTCACCGTCTTTATCGCTATCGCCCACGCTATCTTCTGTCGGAGGCGGGAAGGTGTAATTCAGAATGTGGTACAGCAGGTTCTGCCTAAGCTCATGAAGGATGTTGTCCGGCTGAGTCCATTCGGAAGGATCGTCGAGCGCAACTTTGTGGAATGCCAGGTTTACGGGTGCAAAGACGGTCGAGCCGTTGGGGAGGCTATTGAGTGCTGGTATAAGTCTTGCTCTCTGTAGGTATCGAAGAAAGATGGAGAGTTCTGGGTCTGCCGCGATGACATCGACTGTGGTTGATCTGAAAGGTTGAGGGGAGTTCTGTTGCGGGTATAAGTTGACGATAGGAGCTTGAAATGATGATGAAGCAGAAAGGATGGGAGCTAGACTGAGTAAGAGTGGAAGGAATGAGAGATGCATCGTTCCGTTCTCTGGGGAGGATTCTTGATAGACAGAGAATGACCTATTGCAAGCCAAAGACAATTCCGCTGGGAATGAATTCTCTCTGTATAAGCACAAAGATCAGGAAAGGAAGAAAAAGGATGGGGACCAGGTATGCTGGTGAAGGTGTTCAATCGAGCGACCAGAGGAACAGGAACGCTCTCTAGGGAAGACGTAAGGTACAGGAAGAGGAATAGAAGGAACGTGCGGTCGCATATCAGCGCATCATCACGCCACCGCAGGCTGTGTGATAGTGAGCCACACGTATGATCCTACCTTACACAACCCGAGATCCAGACATAATTCAAATAAATACATGAATACCTTATTTATTTAGTAACTCTCAGGCCTTGCTCTCTCTTTCTGGATCCCTTCTAGCTTTTGTTACTAGAGCATATCATCATTCCTCTTTCTCGTTCGACCCCCTTTCTCCTTCTTTCGTCTTGTCACTTGCATCATGGTTCGTCGGTCAGCTCATACCGTCCTCCAGACGTCTCAGCGTCTCGTCCAAGCCGGAGTAGGAACGACTCCAGTCTGGCACGCCGCATTACTCTCCCACCCACCTGCTCCGATCAGACCTGTCTTCAAGTCGTCCGTCAAAGAACTCGTGTTTCCGGAAGACAGAATCCGAACCCAGTTCTTTGAAGATTTTCCGTTTGAAGCAATGCGAGCAAAGTCGCTGGCCGAGAGACAGGTTGTCAAGGATGAAGATCGTCTACAGGGAAAGGAATGGTATAGCTTGCATCAGAGGACGTCCAACCCATCGGCTGAAGAGTGAGTCCTCGACCGCTCTTGTTTCTTCTATTCCGATTTTTCTTCATTCGAGATGCGTTCCTTCGAGTACCGTTGAAGCTTGTTTCATCATGAATACGTATCTCTACCCATGAGAGGGAAAAAGTTGGAATCAAAAGGAAAGGATGAGCCAAAGGTTAACTTTGATATTTCTTTCGTTCAAAAAACCAAAGCTGCATCGCGTTCACATTGAATCTCCAGAAATATCACAAACTCTCACTAGCTAAAGCATACGCCATCGCCACCGCTCAGTTCGCCGACCTTCGAGCGGTCCAAGAGGTAGCCATCCGATCGGCGTACAAGGAGGCCAGATCTTTCGGCGCGCATTCCGATCCAAAAGTTGATCGGGGTGAAGTGGTGCGTCCTATTCTCATTCTTCTCCTTTCGTCTTTGCACTACCTCTTCTTTGAATGCATTCCCCTTGGGCATATGGAACACACCTTGTCCATAGCCAACCTCATTTATTCACTATTTTGTTCCTTTTTATCATCTACCTAACTAAATTTCTGTTTCTTCTCTCCTCTCCTTGCTTTCATTTTTTGGTTTCTCTCATGAACAGGCTCGAACAAACAAAAAGATGGAAAACGCTCTTCGAAGCTGGCGACCACCTCGATCACTCAAGTCATCTTCTGGTTCGAAGATTTGGCAAGCAGATGCTCAACCAAGTTATCATGCTCTCGAAGGTAAATTCTCTGGTGGAGCGGATTACATCCAGGGCTGGTCCTCTTGGAACGAATGGACGGATGGAAAGAGGCAGAGGTTACTGGAAGGAGCTAGGCTGAGGGGAAGTCGCAAAGCTTCCGATCAGTCTGCTCCCGCCGGCTCTGCCACAGAGGGGGAAGCGAAAAAGGATTAAGAAGTGAGGAAATGAAGAAAGTCAAGAGGGAAATGGTATAAAGATGCAACTCTTTTTCCCAACACACATTTATACACAACACAGTCGGTCGGAGAGGATTACAGGGAGTTATCCTTTCTTCTTGCGTCTTACCCCGTTCAGTTTAATCGTCAAATATCCCGCTCAATGCAATTGTCCCCACGCCAACAGTAATTTCCTTCTTTTGATATGACAAAATTCATTCTATACAAATAAAACCGAAAGACGACTTGTCCAAATATACAAAAAGAAAAACCAGGGAAAACGAAAGTGAAAGAAAGAGAAATGTGGAAAACTCTTTATGGAAGTGATTCGTGAAGAATAAGGACCACTCCCTCAAACGGATTTCCAATGCGAGTATCGTTCTAGCATGACACCGACTAGTCCATCCCCCGAAAGGGCTGGCTGTCAATCTCACTCCGGAGGGGATGTTTCAAGTCCGGGGCGAGATCAACGGGCACTGCAAATATGACGGGAGATTGAAGAAAAGAAAGAAAGAAAAGATAGGATAGGAGGAAATAAAGAACGTGATATCTAAAAGAAAGACGTCTATTTCTTGGCTGCCGCCGCCCTTTCAGCTTCTGTTTCGGGCATGACTGCGATTTCAAAGTGAAAAGTATTAGAGTCAGATCAGGTTATCAACACAAGATACAAGAAAATCGACAGGAACGAACGAAGAAGTACGGCCAAAGGAATAACCGCATATATCCAGTACTTCTCTATGGAAGGCAAGGGTCAAAGAAACAGATGAGCACGAGCCGGGAAGGAGCTGTAAGAAATAACAATACGTACGAATCAGGGTTTTTTCCACAGGAGGTACCTCTGCCTGTCCTGTCGCGGCATCCAACTTGACTGGAGAAGCCAAGATGAGTCTTTTGTATATGAAAATAGACGACAAAAAAACCCAATTTCTGTTAGGATTTGACCGTGGAAAGAGGAAAGAAACCACACCTTAAAGACAACATACGGCGTAGGCGATCCAGCTTTGACAACCTGAACATTGGTTTCAAAGCCGTCGGTCGGACTGGTCGAAGAGACCACCGACCCAGGGGTGACAGGTGGACACGATCCATCGCGAGAGATGCCCGAGAGTGAGTAAGAGAGTTGAATGGATGTTTCGTCTCCACCAGAAAAAGGGACGGAGAGTTCGAACGTTTCCTTTCGACCGGTCGAAGGAAGCAAATGGCACTGTAGATGGAAGAAGGTAAGAAAGTCAGCTTAAGATTGGATAAAGCCACAAGACTGAAGAAGAGAACGAACAGCTTTGACGGAGGTTATGCTCCAATCAGTTTCGGGCTGACCTGCTCGTTGGATGGCAACCTGGTAGTATATATCTCGGCCAAGGTCGACTGGGCCCAAGGGATGACCGGAAGAGAGATCTTGAACGGACTGAACCAATGTGAGATCTTTGAGTTGAACCTCTAGTCTGGGCACAAATGGAGCAGGAGCAGAAGGAGAAAGTAGCCGATGATGAATAGTGAGCGTAGATGACTCTACAGACCGGGTGAGACCGAGGACAAGAGCGGACAGCGTTGAGAACGAGAGCAAAAGAGCGGTTAGAGAGGGCATTGTCTCGAGATTGTGAGATGAGCTTTAGGCCTGTGCAGAAGAGATAAAGAAGAGAAAGAAAAAACCAAGTTGAAAAGGTCACGGTTTCAAAGATAACAAGTTAAATGATCAGTATATGTGAGAGAGAACAGAAGCAAGTCAAGAAGAGAGAAAGATGATGGATGATGAAGGAGAAGAAGAAAAAGAACAAGAGGAAAAAGAAGGATAACTTGCCTTTTTGACTGCCCAACTTTTTCGCTGCTGGAATTTTTCCTTGTGTTTTTATTTATTTATCAGAGTACTCTTGCCTTTTTTGAATAGTAATTTGAATCTATATGTGAATACATAGCCGTAAGCATCACGTGTTTGACCCAGGCAGAGACCACGTGACCTCCTAGTCACTCATTGCTCTAGGCCTTAATCCTACCAATAGATTCCTCTTTGATTACGACAACACAAGTTTTTTACTTTACTTTTTTCACTGCTTTCCCTGTTGGCTCGTTTCGTTTCACTTCAACAGACGAGTGTTGGTCTCGTTGGTCTTGTTGATTTTGTTGGTCTGTGTGCTATCATCATTCCCGTTGGTCAGTTCGTTCTTCTTTCGTCGGCCCTTCTCTTCTTTTCATCCTGTCCTCCCTGTTGACTCTTCTTCTGTCTTCTCTTTTTCGATCGAACTCGCTGTTACCGTCGTTCTCGCCGCTGTTCCTACCGATAACACCACTCCGAAACCATTCAGTTCAATTCTATACACCCCACTAATCGTCCGATCGTCATGCTTTCCAAATCGGTCGTCCGATCGAGAAGAAGTCTCAGCACCCTTGCTGCCTCGGCTTTCTTGACGACCAACGGTGGTCAGTTCTCTATGGTTCCCTCTCACTCTATTTCATTCGAATTGTAGAGTTCGTTTGCCTCACCATTTTCTCCTGTTCCCTACTCTTACTTCCCTTCTCCACCTCGATGTTCGCGATAAAGTAGCCTGCAGGCCGTCGTCTTCTTCCTCGCCTTCCAAGTTCTCTCAGCCGAAACACAAGCTACTCGACAAACTAATCCGATCTGCCGGTTCCTCTACCGAACTTAACAAAGCCGTGCGAATCGTTCAGGAATGGACCCAGGTCTCTCTACCACCCACTGAAGTCACCTTAGCCTGGCTCAATTCGTTATTGGGTCGGTCTTTTTCTTATCTACGCCCCTATGTTCTTCTCTCTGTCTCCTGTTCTTCAATCTAGGTGTCTCAGGCTGACGTATTGATAACTATTCCAAACCCATCCGCTTCTTTGGCCCGATTGCGCTCGGACCGTCGATCTTGACTGCTGTGCTGTTCCGTGCGGCCCTCTCAGATCGAGCCCGAGATCTTAACGACGTCCCATTTTCGCTTGACGTTCTATCCGATCCGATCACATATGGCCTCAATTTGCCCAGTCAAACACCTCCGTCTATCTTCCGAAAACTCCTTTACAACCTTTTGCATCCTCCTGTCGCCTCAACCTCAACCACCAGCGATCATGACCAATTCCATACAAGTCGTCCATCGAGAGTTCACCTGAATGCGTTTATGGACCTTGCCAACCGACACGCTCCAGGCGACCCATTGATCCTTCTTCTTGCTCTCGAGGGTTATATCTCACTCTGGGAGGAAGGCATCGGTCGTAGAGTCTGGATCGAACAAGAGATCAGACACTACAGGAACCGATGGATCCCGAAAGCAGACGGAGGGGACATCAAGCTGACGCTGAACGCAGAAGAGAGCGCTTGGATGATCAACACGCTCGACAACCTCAGACCGTTTGTTGCGGACGCCCTGTTGGAGTCTTGGGGACGCTTAGAAATGCCAGATCCAGGGGTCAGGTTTCACCGATCGAGGATACACAGTCTTCTCTCTAGATACGATCATCTGCCTATACATCATCCCTCCTCCTCTTCTGCCTCCTCCTCCTCTTCCTCTCTGTCCGACCCTCCGATAGCATTGTCCTCTCACTCTTTTCATTCTTCTCTGGCATTATCATACGGTAAAAGTTACCTCGAGGCACACACCCAACGAGCCAATCTGCCGTTGACATCCAACCTTCTTGCGCACTACATTCACCTTCCACTTCATCACCACCCGACTGACCCATTCATAATCCTCTCTGCCATTCATCTCTACTCTCTCGATCTACCTAGATATAGAGATCAAATCGACAATTTGTTGAACAGCCTTCCGAACGAAAATCCTTGGGCTGCGCGCAGTTCTACCTCAGGCACTGGCTCTGGAAGGGAACTTAGTCCGGTAGAGAGAACGAGGATGAGGAGTAGTTTAGATCGGGTAGGTAGCTTGCTAGGAGACAAAAAGATATTTTGGGAATCTTTCGATCCGGTGGATGTTGAAGTAGGTGTGGATGTGGGTGGCCTGTCGGTCGGAAGAGCAGCGTTGGACCTTAGATCTAGAGCTATCCCATGATCTGTTCTGTTTTCCTTGTTGTACTCTTAGCAATATATTTCCTTACAAACAATAAAATATGTTCAGTTGCATTATTTTGTTTCTATTCGGACAGATGATAAGCATTTAATTGTAACAACGATATCTAAAATGGTAGGAGAAAGACAAGAGATACAGGTCCTTTTTTTTCTTTCAGACATAAACATCCTACACTCAATCATACCCAGCACCACTTCGCTTCTTTCCCTTCTTTTCTTTGAAGTGCCTCTTGGAAGCCTTCCCGTTTTCCCTCCGTTCGCTCGTTCCCAACTCTGCAAATCTAGTCTGCAATGTACTCTTATCAATCTCCGAACCGTCATTGCCGACCGAGTTCTGGACGCCATACATTCTAGGTCGACTGAAACCCTCGGCACCTTCGATCCTAGACGACGTTCCTTTCGTTCGGGGTCTAGCCTCGAGCGACACGTTGTCCTCCTTGAAGAAACCTCTATCGATACCTCGAGAAATCTGAGACATCGGAAGAGAAGGTCTGTTATCAGCTCGACTGGAGATCGAGGAGAACACCTTGGGTGTCGCCTTGGTCTGATCGGGTGCGACATCGATTGGGTTTCCTTGATCATCGTAAGCCGGGTCGGGAAGAGATCCAGCGTTGGGCCCATCAGTCTCCCGGACGAACGTGTCGGCTCCCTTGCCGACTCTGGTGACCGGCGCCTTCTTCTTGTTCAGCAATGCCATCGCCTCCATCTGTTTAGCCCTGGACTCTTCGTTGAACTCGTCGGCAGTTGTGTTCGGAGGGGGATGACAGTAGAGTAACTTTGCGTTAACATAATCCTTGAGAACATATCGAGCGGCTCGTGAGGTATCAGGTAGACCGAATGAGGCCCTGGTATATCCTCTGGCAATAGCATAACTGGACAAGAAATCCTCCGCTTTGACCTTCCCGGTTCCACCGTCTTCGATAGGGGTCACCTCGATCCGGATCGCATACGTCATCTCCAAAACTTCCCTAGGAACTCGCCTGGCTACCAATTCAATCGGACCGGAATACTCCCTCATCTGATCGATGGGCAATACTCCGTCACACACCAATTCAGCCTTGGTAGTAGCAAACTGAGGGAACACTAGACCTGGGCAATCACAGAGCGTGATCTCAGGGGTAAAAGGAAGTGTCTGGAAATGCTTGGTCTTTCCTGGAGTCGCAGATACAGACACTCGCTTGGAACCGAGAAGAGCGTTGATGGTGGAAGATTTTCCGACGTTGGGGTATCCAACAAGTCCGACGACGAGTTTTGACGGTGGCTTGGGGTGGTCAGCCGTGACAAAGTCTATCGTAAAAAAGTAGATCATGTCAGATCAGGTTTCTTACATGAATCGAACCCAAAAGACAGAGAAACGAACCATTCAAAGAAGGAGCCTCGCTCTCAAACAACTCTTCGAGTTCCAAAACAGACAACACTCGAAGCCTCTCTTCATAGCCCTCTTCCAATCGCTGCTCATCATGCTCCAAATCAATTCCTGCCTTCTTCTCCTCTTCTCCATCATAAGCTGGTCCTGTAAAGCCAACAGGCCGAGAAACTTTATCGGCCAACTCGGCTTCGTCCTCATCCGAGCTCTCGTCTCTCTCCGAGTCATCCTCATCAGAAGAAGCTTCCTCCTCAGCTAAAGCAGCCGCCTGAGCGGCTAGCGCGGCGGCTTCTTGGAGAGCGGTAGCGTTGAGAGCAGAGAAGAAAGCGTATCGGATTCCGAGAGACTCGAAGTGATCAGCCCATTGACGTCTGAAGGAGAGAAAGTCGAAAGTATTGATTCGGTCAGTACCAGCTTCGAGTCAAGAACTGTGAGAGCCGACGAAAAGAGAAAACTAACCTCTGATTCAACGTCAACAGATCACTCTTGTTGATCAAGAGTAAACTCTTTCGCTTGCTTCCCTCTGCCGAGTCCGCACCAACCGGTCGTCCTTCCACATCGAGTGAAGCGACGTACTCCTCCAAATCGCCACATCTGAAGCTATCCGGGTTTCTAGCGTCCACGATCTGGACAATCAAATGTGACCTCTCCAACACTCTCCATAGCTGACGCCACACTTCCAAATTTCTCTCGAACGGTGTAAGCAGAAGAGAGTGCAGATCTGAAAGCTCGGCCAAACCTCTTCGCCACTCTAGGAAACTATCTCGCTCGCTTCGTTCGAGTTGTCGAGCGGTCATATCCTTGTTCCACATGGGTCGTCGAGGAACCCGTAGTCGGTTCTTCATCTGTCCATGAACCTCTCGAACTTGAGCCTCTTCGTTGACGGAAAGTAAATGCGGATTCTCCTCCACCGCGTTCAAGTTTGTTGATGACGTTGGAGCAGTGATGATCTTGACGTTCTGTCTCTCTGTATACAGTAGAAATCGGTGTCCACAACGGGTACAAGATCGAGATAATTAGCTATGAAGAGGCACTGAAACATAGAGAGAAAATATAAGACGAACCAGCAGTGAAGTCGGTAGCGGCAAGCTGAGCAGTGTTCAGAAATTCATCCAAGTCTCCCTCCTGAGTGACGGATCGCAGTCGGTCGTCCGCTTCTTTGAAATGCTGTTGTTCAAAGAGGAAAATATAACGTTGAGCCACAGGGAGAGCTACTTAAGACACCTGTAGAAATACTCACGAGTAGCTCATCAGGCGCTGTACTAGCAACCTTGATCTTGTTCTTGATGATAGCTCGTCCGAGACCGTTCCCGTCTTTCTTTGATCTAGGAGGCTAAGAGTCGACCAAAAGAACGTATCGTCAGCCAGTACTCATAGTCAACAAGACTATTCTTTCTATCAAGATTGACCCACCATATTGAGTATTCCGTGCTTGATTGTTAACGGAAACAGAGGTCTAGTTAGCAAAAAAGATAAAATGAAGAGGATGATCCAAAATTCCAAGGTTACATGAGCGACCCAGTCACATCCTGGTTACATATACGGTTAGTCACCGAATCAATAGATTTTTTTGAGAAATCTGTTCATACTCGTTTACAGCTTTGACTCTATCCCCTTTCCACTTTCTCTCTCTTCTTCTTGTTTGTCTGTATAAGGAGATCCTGGGGAAGTTCTCAAACACAGATAGCGATTTATTATCTCCAAAAAAAACACGTATAAAAGTTTCCCTCAATCATGGCAGGACCGAAACCCCAAACTTCAAACAGGAAGCGTGCCGCTCCGGACACGGACGTGCCTCATTACAAAAAGTCCAAAACGTCTTCCACCGAGACCAAGCCATGGGAGAAGCCCAAGCAGACTGAAGGTGGAGCCACTGCTGCGTTCAAATCTTCTCTAGTTTCGGAAGAAGTTTCATTCCCCCGAGGTGGAGGATCCAGCTTGACCCCGCTCGAATACAAGGAGATTACCGGCGAGGCTAGGAAGCAGGCTGATGCAGACGCTGCCACCGAGGTATGCTTTACATATTTCTATATCAAGTTTAGCATGCATCTGATTCGTTTGAGCTCGCATCATGATATATTTTGTAGGCTGCTAGCTCGTCCAAGAAGATCAGGGATCCCAAGAAGCGTAAGGATCGGGAAATTAAGGCAGCCAAAGCAGCTAAAGCTGCCGCTCCTAAGCAGGATGGCGACTTTTTCCGTGAGTGATCTATGTCAATTGGTTCGATGCTCAAGGCGTAAGCGCCGGAAACTAATCATTCTTGACCATCAATTGAACGAATCTTCACAATTTTTGCAAGGTGTCGAGCACTTGAACTACAAAGTATGTCCATGTTCAAACCAGTCTTATCCAAATCGAAGAACATTAGTCTTATTGTTCATCTTCACCTGACTTTACCACTGCAGAAACTTTCCGTCGGAACTCCTCTTCTTGGCCGAGTTCATTCTATCCACCCTCTCCATCTCGTACTATCTCTTCCTAACCAGATCTTCGCCCATGTACCGATCACCCACATTTCTCGACAACTTACCGAGCGCCTTCAAGCTTCTGCTGATTCGGCATCTGATTCTGATGAAGAGGATGATGAAGACAACGACGATGTGCCCAGCTTAGATGAGCTCTTCAAGGTCGGTCAGTACGTTAGAGGTCGAGTTAGCATGGTGTATGGAATGGGAACGAGTAGTCCGGAAGGATTGGAGGGCTGGAAACCTAAGGATCAGATCGAGAGAGATTGCAGGAGAGTTGAGGTCAGTCTTGTTCCGGAGGTGGTCAACAATGGAGTGGCCATTGGAGATCTGGAGCCTGGATTCGTAAGTTGACTCGTTGCTATTACTGAATGGCTCCACTGTGTACATATGAAAAAAGAGTGTTGAATGTTCTCTTCTTCGTGCATCTCTTGTAGTGCCTCACTGCTGCCGTTAAAAGTGTTGAAGACCATGGGTACCTCTTGGATCTTGGTCTTACCATCGAAGGTTTCCTTCCTTTCAAGGACGCCAAAGAATTTACCCCTAACTCGGTTAGCAAAGACGGTACGTATTTCTGGATAACACTGTCTGTCGATCAGCTGCGCTCATTCAGTTCTCTCTAATATTACCAGGACAACACCTCGAAGTTGGCCACTTGATCAACTGCACTGTCACCTCTGTTGCTGAGAACAAGCGAACATGCACCTTCACCCTTTCCCCCATCAAGCAATCTCAATCGACCTTGACTAACTTGACTAGCATCACTTCACTCCTTCCTGGAGCTCTCTGCTCAGCCATCATCACTGCTGTCATTCCTGATTCAGGTCTCAACCTCAAGTTGCTTGGTTTCTTCTCCGGATCTGTTGATACCTACCACCTACCTGCTAACATAGACCTTGCTAAAGAGGCTGAGGGTGCGCTCAAAGTTGGTAAGAAGATCAAGGTTCGAGTGCTCTACGAGAGTATGAATGTTGGAGATGGAGAGAGCGAGAAGCGATTTGGATGCAGTTTGAAGGAGCATATTTTGGAGTTTAATGAGCAGGAGGGCAAGGATTGCGTGGTTGGTGAAATCTTGGAGGAGGTTGAGGTCAAAAGGGTTGAGGGTGAATGGGGGTTGGTCGTTGAGAACCAGGAAGGTCGACGAGGGTTTGCTCACGTAAGTCTTTCGTGTTTTGTGACCAAGTGACTATGCTTTTAGAGCTAACATCCTTTTCTTTGCATCATTTTCAACGCGCTTATCAGATCGCTCAAGTGTCCGATGAACATATTCCTCATCTTTCTTCCACCGCTGGTCCCTTCGCACTTGGTACTACACACCGCGCCCGAGTGATTGGTCACTCTTCTCTGGATAACCTTCTTCAACTTTCCCTCAAGTCCTCTGTCCTCAACCAGAACTTCCTCCGAGTTGAGGATGTTACAATCGGACAGTTCATGAAGGGTACTGTCAAACGATTGACGGAGAAAGGTCTCTTCTTGGACGTCGGGGGAAACGTCGATGGTGTGGTTTGGCCGACGCAGTACGCAGACATCAGGCTCAAGAACCCGGAAAGAAGATTCAAGGTCGGATCAAGCGTCAAGTGCAGGGTTAGTCTCTTCCATGCAATATCATCAACGCGTTGTAGTCTCCGACTGGGCCATGATTCGTTTGAGATGTCACATATGCTGATTCTATCGGGCCGTATCAATCCGCGTTTAGGTTCTGAACACTGAAGTTGAAAAGAACCGAGTGGTCTTGACCATGAAGAAGGCGTTGCTTGAGTCCGAACTCCCCATCGTTACCTCTTTCGATGACGCCCGACCCCATATGATTACTGACGGAACCGTCACCAAGATCCTCGAGAAGGGTCTCTTGGTCGATCTCTACGGAACCATCCGAGCTTACGTGCCCGTCGCTGAGGCTAGGTTCGTTCATTCCATGATGTTTCTCAACACCCATTAGTTATCTTAGTCCTCACGATGTTTTGTCTTGTTTGTACGACGCGAATCAAATAGCGAGTCTTTCGTTACTCGGTTGGACGAGTCCTTCTTTGTTGGCAAGCCCGTCAAAGTTAAACTTACCTGGGTTGACCGAGAGAACCTCAAGATCACGGCTTCCATTAAAAAGGCTGTCGTAGGTACTGACGAGAACACTTCATCTGCTGATGCCGCGCCTAAAAAGGAACGAGTCCCCAAGGAGATCGTCTCAGTCGCCTCATTCGAGAAGGACACCAAAGTCGAAGGAACGCTCATCGCAATCCATTCTCAGCACCTGCTTCTTACTCTTGAGCCTTCTAAGGCTCAAGCTCTGCTTTCACAAGCAAACGCCGCTCGAAACATGAAGATCACTGTGGAGGAGCTTAAGAAGACTATCAAGGTCGGAGATAACTTTGATGGTTTGATCGTTATCTCCAAGGACGAAGCCAAGGGGCTTGTCTTTGTCGCTCACGGTCTGTCTCAGGCCGAGAAGGACGAGAAGGCGAGAGCTAAGGCGGAGAGAAAGTTGAAGCCGAAGAAGATCACCCTGGGATCTTTCAAGGAGGGTGATGAGGTTGAGGCCATTGTAAAGAAGGTTGAAAACTACGGTATCTTCTTGAGGATCGAGGACAGCAGTGTGTCCGGACTTTGCCACAAGTCTGAGGTGAGTTTGGTTTCATCAGTTGTTATATCCATCAAGCCATATTGTTTTATTACTGTTCCTGATGTTGCTTGCGGTCATATTGGCTGTCTGCCTGACAGATCTCCGACGATCCTTCGGCTAAGTATGAAACTGTATCCAAAGCCTTCCGAGAGGGTGACAAAGTCAAGGCTCTTGTTCTTTCCGTTGACATCAAGGCCAAGAAGATTGCCTTCTCTCTCAAGGCATCTCATTTCTCCGGTGATCTTGAGATGGCTAACGGTGAGGATGACGATGAGGAGGATGACGATGATGAAGAGGAGGAAGATGATGATGAGGAGGACGGAGAGCAAGAAGACGCTCAGGCTGAAGATAAGGATGAGGAGGAGGCCGATGAGCTTGATGAGGAATACGAGTCTGACGACGAGGTCAGTAATGTTCCTCTATAAATACAGAATATAGTTAAGTATCAATGTGTTGAATCGATTATTGCTCCCTTCGCTTGAATCATCAGGTTGTGACTTTCCCTGTGGATGAGGATGTCAAGAAGACGACCAAGAAGGCTGTCAAGTCGGCTCCTTCATCTGGCGCACTCAACCTTTCTGGTGGATTCAACTGGAACGCTGATGATTCTGACAACGAAGGCGGATCAGACTCAGACTCTGATGATGAGGACGTCGCTCCTGTCGCGTCGACCTCTCAGATCGTTGCTCCCAAGAAGAAGAAGGTTATCCAGGAGGATCTGACGGGAGATCTTCATACCAAGACCCCAGAGTCAACGGCCGACTTTGAACGATTATTGATTGGAGCACCAAACTCGTCGTTCTTATGGATTCAGTACATGTCTTTCCAGCTTTCTATGTCTGAAGTTCAGAAAGCCAGGGAGATCGCTCAGCGTGCACTCAAGGCGATCGGTTTCAGAGAGGAGGAGGAGAAGCTCAATGTGTGGATCGCGTTGCTCAACTTGGAGAACTCTTACGGTACCGAGGAGGAAGTCGAGGCTTGCTTCAAGAAGGCTATCCAGTTCAACGAGCCTGAAACTGTTCATCTACGAATGGCCGGAATCTTTGAGCAGAGTGAAAAGTTTGAGGTCCGTGACTATAAGTTCTCCCTGTACTTCATCCACGAGAATACCGAACTGACTATCGCTTGCTTGGTTATCTTGGATTCTATCAGAAAGCCGAAGAAATCTTCAAGCGTGCGATAAAGAAGTTCTCCCAAAGCCCTCCTATCTGGACAGCTTTCGCAGAGTACTACATGAACCGAGGCGACGCTGAGGCTGCTCGGGAGCTTCTTCCCCGAGCGATGAAGAGTTTACCAAAACTTGATCGTGAGTCAAATGGCTTGTCCTTGACGCGAGAACAGATAGTCAATTGCTAACTTTTGTATTTGGTTCTAGACGTGGGCATCATCACCAAGTTTGCTCAGTTAGAATACCGGGTAGGAGATGCCGAGCGTGGAAAGACGATCTTCGAGGGGGTGATTGATAGTTATCCCAAGCGTTTAGATCTCTGGAATGTTTACATTGATCTCGAGGCTAAGGCCGGTGACATTCATAGCGTTCGGTATGTCCCATTTCATTCTTCTCCCTTCTCTGCGGTAATCTGTTCAACCCATCTTGAATGCTTACTTCTGCTTTGAAATTATTGTCGTCGTTCTCAGATCTTTGTTTGACCGACTGCTCGCGCGGAAACTTACTCAGAAGAAGGCCAAGTCGGTGTTCAAAAAGTGGATGGAGATCGAACGACGACTGGCCGTACCAGGTGACGAGAGTGGAACTGAGATGGTTAAGACGAGGGCTATCGCTTTCGTTCAAAAGTTGGCTGGTGTGTCTTCGGAGAGTGCTCAGGATGGAGGGGATATGGAGATGGATGACGAGTAAACGGGGTTTCCTGGATTAGATTAAATTTTATGCTTTTCAGTCTCTCAACGGTATGCACTCTTGTAGTTAAGGAGCGCACGTAACATCAGGTTCAAGGATAGACAACATACAGAGTAGATAATCTTCTTCAACTCAGGTTAGAGGATTCATTTTCTTCAAAAAGAAATTGCGACAGGTCTGATCGGCAAGCAGAGACCTTCATTTCAGGTTGGACGAAAAGAAATGCAGTTGACGCGTGTCGTCGATTTATTCACAAGATGAGTAGCAATATACCAAGTTACCCTCACCCAGCGATCGTCGGAAATCCCAAAGATGATATTATTTGAGAAACCTTCCGGTGAGTTCCTCATTCTTAGTCAGTAAGAAATGCTTTGACGAGAGAGTTTGAAACGGTCGTGTTGAAAAAGTTGAAACGTGTTGATGAAAGGAAGGGACTGGGTTCCTATTGGAGCGATCTTGGTGATTTCGGTCAGTCTCTCTCTCAATAACAGAATTTCAACGTCTACTTAGCCTATAGTTCCGCTGAAACGTTCACACCGTCATTATTGAAACAATCATTGACATTGATTTTCGACTGACGTGCTGCATGTGATGGAACATCGTTCTCACAGCTGGGGCTTTTTGGCCAGGTCCTTGGTTCTTTACGTAGACGTAAACCATCACCGCTCAGTCTTCGGAAAGAGAGAGTTCTCGTCCTGGGAGCGAGCAGTCAGTGTTCCGTTTCTACGTTTGTCTATATTCAACTGGTCACGGAATTTGATGGTTTGAGAAATCCTGCGGTGCTCTGTTTCTAGGTGGAATTGGGAAAGAAATCGCGCTACAGTATGCTTCTCGAGGAGCTTCTATGTAAGTCTTTCCTAATCGGCTTGATGAATATTGCGAGCGATCACTCATGAAAATTCTTCAAATTGGAAACCTAACGGACAGCTGCCTCGTGTCGAGATCACTCTCGAACATCGCTCTTGTTAGCGCCGAATGCGAGGCTGTTCTTCAATCAAACGATCCTTCCGGATCAAATGAGAAAGTGATTTGCCTGGCAGAGGACGTGAGCGATGTGGAAGGGATGTTGAGAGTGAGAGAAACACTTCGAACACGTCCGTTTGTGCTCCTCTTTCCGTTTTTCGTCACGTTAATCGACATCCGACCAACTGGTTTTATCTTACATGGCTCGTGTTATTGTAAATCTTTGCAATAGAATTTGGAGGAATAGATACCGTTCATATCGTAGCAGGCGTCTTGACGACCCGACCTTTCTTCTCCCTTGCTGGTCTTGGTCGGTCTGCTTCTCAAACACCAGGCCAAGGACTTCTTATAGAGCAGGAACAGAACAAGGCTGGTAGCCGCCGGATGACAGAGAAGGAAGGAATTGAGAGAGTGGTCGATGTTGCTAGGTCGGTCTTGGTTATCTCAATAGACTTGACGTGCCATATTCTCCACTTCTAAACCGACCTTTCATTGGAATTAGACAATCGATGGAAACGAACTTCATGGGCCCATTAGTATCTTATGCCACGTTCGTTCCATTGTTATCGGAAACCTCAACCTCACCAACAATCGCTCTTCTATCCTCGGTTGCTGCTCTCCTACCGGCACCTACCCGATCGATCTATGCATCCAGTAAATCGGCCGCTCAGGCGCTCTTCCAGACTCTTGCGGTCGAAAGTGAACTTCAAGGACTGGGCGTTCAGTTCTTATCAGTTGTAGCTGGGAGCGTGAGGACTGATCTGAGGAAACGAGCGTTGGATGTGTCTCCTATAGGGAACAATCCTAAAGAAGATGAAGAAGTCAAGTGGGTGATCGGGCCTAGAGAAGTAGCTCTCAAGTTGACGGCAGAGGTTGATAGATTGAGAGGGATGAGAGAAGGTGATAAGAAAGAACGACTGACTGGTGAAATTTTATGGATTCCGGAGAAGCCATATAAGTATGCCCAATGGTTGTGAGTGTCATCTTTCTTCGCTTCTTTGTCTGTTGTATTTGTTCGCGTAAATGTGTTTGAGATAGAATTGAGTAGACTGAGCGCAAATTGACTTTGGGGCGATAGATACTGGATGCCTTTCGGCAGGGCATTCTTCAGAAACTTGATTGAACGAGGCGCTCGGTCTAAGTATCGACGACAGCTCGAAGCAGATACGTGAGCTATAATCAATGTTACTTCACATAGGACGATGATCGTCTTGAAGAGCAATCAACAGTCATCAAATGTGCTGGACTAAATATACAAATGCGAAACGCAGGAGGGGTATCAAGAAAGATAAAAGAAAAGTTTAGGAGAATCCAGGGTGTACTATGAGCTGTAACCGGATCATCTATCTGGTTTCGGTTTCTGGATCGTTCACTTTGAGAGACTGTTTCGAGATCACACAGATGGTCAGCTACGAAAAAGTTTCATCAAGATAAGCAAGCTCGACTATACGAACATTGACAAAGTCTCGGTAGTTGAATGCATTTCTCCGGCTATCAGTAAACCTGGTCGAGAACAGAGTGTCGATCTGAATATAAAATGAAGCATCAGCCTGTTGGTCTTGCGCATTTTCAAACAGAAAGTAGCACACCAACCTCTTCTGGCGACATCTTGTCACCCGTATTCGCCAAAACGTCTCTCAACTCATCGAGTGCGACGACCCCTTCATCCTTCTCATCAAAGCACCCGAAGGCCTCCTCCAAGATGTCATCCTTGTCGAGTCTCAACAGATGATCTCCCATCATGGTGAGGAACTTTGTAAAGTTAATGCCGGTCGAGCCGTCAGTGTCAGAAGCGAATGACCGGATGGATTCCCTGTCCGTCGATTGTCCAAGGTTCGAGAGCGTTTGTGTGAGATCTGAGGGCGAGATAAGGCCGTCTCGATCAGAATCTATCAGGTTGAAAGCTTCTTGGAACTGCTTTCTGAGAGTAAGTTAGAACAAGTCGATGTATGGTGATGTGGTCAGCGCGAGTTTGTTGACAGAAAACATGAAAAACAGACACACATCTGAGATGGAGAGAACAGGGTGTACAGAGGAGCAGAAGGGACTCGGGGCTGGCTATGATGATACCAGCAGTAAGAGAAAGAAACAAAAGACGGACAGACCAGACACGGACAGTCAGCGCATTGTAGACGTAGCTGGATGATGATAGACGAAAACAAGCGAACCCAGATCTTTGAAGCCGTCCGGGAAAGCCTGCACCGAGCGAACTTAAATCAGGCTGAAGAGTGGTAGTCAAGGTCAGTCAAATCTGATGACCTACGATTGAACTCGTCAACTAGTCAGTCAATCCCTCTCTCCAGCCATCAACCAGTCGAGCTCACCATGTCGTATGATGATGTATGATTGTCTGATGGTGAGTCTGTCCTTGTGGGCATGAAGAACGATCAATCAACAAGTGGTTACACCGCTGTCACACGTGATCACAACTTAGTCACCGGCTTTTGTTTACACTCTACCTCTGCCTTCACTCCCTCTACGCTACAAGACGGTTGAGGATCCATCGCCTGAATGCCCCTTCTATGCTACCCATCAGATCGATACAAGATATTTGGGTTGAGGAATGACATCTCTACCATCTGTATTGACTGCCTACTTAATCAAAAACGGATGTATGCGATGGTCTGATGGATAAAGAATCCATTAAAGAGTCTCGGCCTTTCCTTCACGCAGCAGACCCAAGGGAGAAAAAGAAAACAAAGCAAGTTCGGGCGTGTTTAACGTTTTCCCCACGACCACCATCACCTTTCCTCCTTCTTTCCTCTTTTCTCCTTTCCTTTCGTCCACAAACGCTATCGTTCTCTATCACAGTCGATCTCGAGAGGTTCACAGAAAGAAAAAAATTGAGAAAGAGAAGAGGAACGGTCCATACATCACGAGTGTAGCAGCACAGACCGATATCTCTCTTTTCTGCCAGCCTTCTTTCTTTCTTCCAATCTTCCTCCTTCTCCCGATCAAAACCTTCTTCTAGGCCAGGCGCCCATTAGATCTTCCTTCGTTCCTTCCCTCTCACCCAGCCACCCACATACATTCCTTCCCAAGCCACTTTCCTTCTTACTTTCCGTATCTCAACACATATACACCCATACCATGCACTCCAAGAATACCCTTATTCTTTCAGCCCTTCTCCTTTCCGGGGCTGTCGCGTCCGCTCATGGACCCGCCCACTTTTTTGACAAACACCGAATGATCCGAGTCAAAACCGGCTCTGATCACCTTCTCAAGGCTCGACAGGCCGTCCTGACTGATACTGCTGTTGCAGTATCCTCCACCGCTGCCCTGACAACACCTCAGACTACCTCGCTCACGACTTCTGTATCGTCATCCGCGACAGCCTCTACTGTTGACACTCAGACTCCTGTTAGTTGTTTTATCTTTTTTCCTCATGTTTTGTCGACTGGTGTTGTCTAAACCAGGGTTGACATCCTCAATAAGCGTGGCTTTGACTGACCCATTTAATTCATCTGTATCAAGGCCACATCCACCGCGGCCTCGACCGCCGTGACATCCTCCGTTGCCGATGCGCTCACTTCGCCCGTATCTTCAGTTGCTGTTCAATCGAGCAATACCGCTACCTCGGCGTCCAGTGCTTCTATCTTATCTTCCTCTTCCTCCTCTGTCGTATCGTCCTCCGCTGTCGCGTCCTCGTCGTCCCAGCCTGTGGTCGTTGTCACTACGGCTACCTCAACGTCCACAACCCCGACTACTACATCGACCACATCGTCTACCTTGGTTGCGGCCTCTACGTCATCCCCGATCGTCACTTCCTCTTCCTCTTCTTCTTCTACTACTACGTCTGCCGCTGCGGTCACGTCGACCGTGACGGAGCCCGGATTGGTGACCAAGAAGAGTAGTTCTTCGAGCTCGTCTGCTTCTGCCTCTGCTACCGCCGTTTCGGCTGCCAAGAGTGGTGGCTTGTCCAAAACGGCGACAATTGTGATCGCCATTGCGGCGGTCCTCGTCGGTGGGATTGGAATCTTCTTCATCATCCGGAAGGTTATGCTCGCAAAGTCAAAGAGGTTTGATCGAAGACTCCAACCTTTGGACTTTGACAATATGGATACCCCAGCCGAGCACGAGTATAAGGCGACAGAGGGCGCTTTCGGCGGAGAGAAGAGGCACAGCGGAAATAGTGTGGACGAATGGACCGGGACTCAGTCTCCTCAACCTGATTATCCTCCTATGGCCCACGGTGCCCCTGTGCACGATTACGATATGAACCCACACGGCTACGGCGGATATCCTAGCGGGGGAGACCCCTACTATCAGGACGCTTATGCTGCCGCCGGTGGTTATCAATATGATCCTCATAGCGGACATCAACAACAGCCCAACATGGCAGGGTTCGGTGCTGGCGGAGCAGGCGTCGGAGCGGCCGGCGTAGGCGCGCAGGCAGCAATGGGAATGTATGCTTACGAAGGACAACATCAAGGACAGGTCCAAGGACTGGAAAGACAGGGAAGTGGAGGAAGCTCGGATTACGCTCACGGCCAGGCAAACGGAGGATATGGTAACCACGGTCAACAGCCGTACGAGTACGGTTATGATCCTGCTCAACCTCAAGCTTATGGCGGACATGCTCCCACTCACCCAACACAGCCTACTTATTGAAAGGAGATACCTCTCTCTTGATTTCCTCCCATTCTTTGCTTGCTTCCTCTTTTATTTTCTACCTGTTCTCCTATATGTTTTTCCCTCCTTTCTAGTTTCTTCCTTATCATTGTCTCTGTTGTCGTCCGCCTCATCGCTACTATATCTCAGACCCCCTTTCTTAATCGAAGAAACCAAGAAATCAAATTTTGTTGTAATTTCCGACATTCTCTCCCCTGTTTTCACTCCAAATTCAGGGAACCCGTCACCTGCCTTTCTCACTCTCCTCTCCTCCCCTCTTTTCTTTCCCCCTTGTTTCATCTGTTATTTTTGTTGGCTTGATTTATCTCCCCTCTTCTTTCGTTCTCTTCTAGTCATCAACGGAGATCAGCCGACGCGGTGCATCGACTCATCTCCTCTTTTCTTTCTTTCTTTCCCCTGCCACTTGCTCTCTATTGCTACTCTTTTCTTTTTTCTTCTTTTTTTTTTCGTCCCACTCATCGTTGTCGCGTTCCGTCCTTCAGGTCGTCTCTTCCTTCTTAGGTCGTCTTGATGATTATCTTTCAATTTAGTCCTAGTCCGGTCTTACCTTGTTTGATATTTCATGTTTCGCTCTCGATCGTTCTTAGTTCTCGTCCGTCCTCGGTTTTCATCGGCTCTTAGCTATATATCATACCAAGGAAGGACAGACGGACGGACGACCGATCTGTCGTCATGGTTATGGTCATGATATAATCAAAGAAAAGAGCTCGGGCCGAGTTTATAAAAAGACTGGGTTCATAAAATAGAATAACATTAATAATAAAAAAGAGAGGAGGAAGAAGACGAATTACCAACCGATACAGGCGACACATGAATCGATGGGAATACGAAAAGAAGACAAGGACGAGAGAAAAGCGAAAATAAAAGAAAACAAAGAAGAAGCAACGAAGATTAATACGAGTGAAATGAGGAGAGGCGGAAGGAGAGACGATCGAATGAGGTGGACTGGGTTGGATTGGATTCGAGTAGAATGGAGTGTGAGATACGAAACAGAAGGAAAAGAAATTGTCAAAGTTGGAAGGAAAATTGTCGAGCCGTGAACGAGACGTAGAATGAAAGGCGTTGAGAATAGATGAGAGAAGATCTCATACAATGATAGAAAAAGAACAGATAGAAGAAGGGCTTGGTAAATAGAATAAAACAGGACGGAGTAGAGAAATAGGAGACCATGAGGATTGCATGAATGAATGAATGGAGAGCTAGGGGAAAAGAGATCATGAGACTTGAGATGTATACAACGCGTGCTAGAAAGAACAAAGGAGAAAACCATGAACGTAGATAGACAGACTTGGGAAGAAAAGCAGGACCGGGTACTAGAGAAGAAAAATACAAACACAAGTAGATAGAGAAAGAGAGAAGGAGTGACCTACAGAGACAGACATCGGCAAAGAAGAAGACTGATCCTTCCCCTATTCTATACTCGAGACTGACCCTTTCTGCCATCAAACCGGGTCTCGATCGGAGGGAGATACCTGAAATCCCTAAAGAGGTCATGCGCTCTATCTCTGTCCGTGCCTCCGAGCCTAACAGGCTTGACAGGCTCGCTATCGACAACGAAAGAGACCGGTTGGGTGATTGAGCCGATAGGATGATAGTCTGGGGGAGGATGGTAGAATGAAATCATGGTCGGTGGGGAAGACAGACGGTTTGCTGGAACGACCGTCGGATGGATTCTGTCTGAAACTTGATGCTGTTCGACACTGCCAATAGAGTCACTAGAGGAAGAACTGAGCAGACAGCAGATGCTTCCACCGCCTGTTCTTTCCTCCCGAGCCTCTTTCCTATGGGTATGAGGAACATCGGTGGAGCTGTCTGTGTGTTTTCTCTCAAAGGTGAACGAGGGAGGATACAACGGGAGGGGTACAACGTTGCCGTACTCTGGAGACGATATGTCCAATAAAATCTCTGCGAGTGAGGTCGAGCTGGACGATCTTGAAATGGATGGCAAGGATCGGATAGTTGACCGAGCGTTGGACGTGACCGGGTTGTACGAATTTGACTTTGGGGACAGGTATGGGTTGTGAACCGGATAAGATATCTTCTGAACCGGAGGCGAGAATAGGGCTGGAGACCGGGAGGAGGGAGCACAGGACGGTGCAGGGACGGTTGCAATAGCAGTTGGTCGGAGGCCGGCCGAGACGAACGGTTTTGTGACTGCTCTCGGACTCAAGTCTGTCGGTGTGGAGAACGGGGAGAGGGAAGGAGAGACTCGTGCTCTGAAATAAAGACAGGCATCAGCAGGGAGAAGAAGAGAGGTATTGGCCCGAGCCAAGAGACAAAGAGAACGAAGAGGACGAACTTTTTGTTAAGAAACCGAGCTCTACCGATTGACCTGTCATCTCCTTCTTCGACTTCGTCGTCATCGTCATCCTCGTCTTCGTCGTCGAGATTGCCACCCAAGTCAGTATCGTTGTGTCGGTCCCAGATGGAGTCATCATCGTCCTCACGGTCGTCCCTCCCTCCACTGTGTCGGTCTTCTTCACTGTCATCCGAATGGACAGTCTTGAAGGAGCCTCTCCTTCTGCGACCTCTAGCCCTGGTATTGTTGGGTCTTCTTCCACCGTCGACTGGGCCGGGTCCTCGTTTGTTCTGTTTAGCCCCTGGTTCGGGGATGACCCTAGTGTAGTTCTTTCTGTTTTGGCTCAGGTACTCGCACGGTACCTTTTTGTGTGAGCACCGAGAACACGGGTTAAATCCGTCGCACTGGAACAAGCGGAAGCGTAAGAGAGGATGTTAGAACACCGTTAGCAGAAAGGAGAGATAAAAGAACGAAGTGAGTGAGAGGGTGGATGTGTCGGTCGATAAACCGGTAAAGGAGGGAGGCAAGGCAGAGGCGTGCGTGAAGAGACTCGACCTGAAAGCTTACCTTCTGCTTATGTTGCCGACAGCTATCGCAAGCTCTTTGGACGGCGTCCCTTTTGGGAGTGACGATAGCCGGGTTGACCATGGACGGCGGACAGGGACGTCTTCCAGGGTCGGGTGGGTGGGTGATTCGGGTGGAAGAGTTGAGTGGATGCCAATAAGCGTCTGATATAGATGCTGTGGAGATAGTGTAAGCAGGATGAACGTTGAAGGTGAACACGAAGGATGGGCACGAAAAGCGGATGGGTGAGTGAATGAGTGAGTGAGTGTGTTTGCTAAAGAGGATGAAAGGAAGGAACGGAGAAATCAGAACGACCAAGACAAACAAGTGATAAGTGTATGATCAGGCGAGTAGGCGTGCTAGTGAGAGTGACTGACTGACTGACTGACTGACTGTCGAGCGTACTAAACGATGTGAACGGCAGTTGATGCTGTATACAGTGTTAGCAGTCTAACCTGAACAAAGAGAGAGCCACCGGAAGAAGCCAGCGTGTGTAGATGTGTAGGTATGCCAGTACGGATGGGCGAGTACGACAAGAACAAGACACAAGAGTGAGTGAACGTCGAGGTCAGGAATAGAACGGACGAGACCAAGAAGGAGCACAGAACGAATAGAGCATACACACAATCTCCTCCCCCCGGGGCTGAACGACGGGGGGGTAAGCACCGGGGTGGCTCTGTCTCGTCGCGCAGTCAGGTCCACCCGCCCCTTTGAGAATCTTTCGTAGATCAAGGACAGAGTCACAGGCGTGGTACCACGGGGGTCGGGCCGACCGAGAAAGATTGCATTGCAGGATTTGTGTCCGCAGTTAGTCCTTCAGACTGCGTAGCCGTTCGCTCAGGTAAAGTATCCCGTCACCCCCGAAGACCGGCACTTGCAAGATCATGGTTGAACAAGCATCGGAGCTGAGTCGAGGCTATTTGCCTCTGGTTACCTTGGTTACATGCAGTACTCCGTTCTGTGTCCATCCGATCAAGTTCTTACAAGAGGGAAGTTACCTAGTTGCTTGCTTAATTACTTCATACGCATCCACACACACTCTCTCCCTCTCTCTTACACACTCTCACTCACACGTTTTCTCACTCTTTCTACAGGTCACTCACATCATGGCCTCAACATCAGATATCTATCTTCCAGGGCAGCCCTTACCACTCCAGCCACCTCTTCCTCTGCCTGGGTAAGTCTCAGCCGTGTCTTTTTCTCTCCCTTCCTCTGGACCTTCGTCGTGCTCGTACTTACCTTCGTTCGCCCTTGTTCCTGGCCATGCCCTTATCCATGTCAACTAAAGATCAGGCACGTACTCCAGAGGTGGTCTCATTCTATCCGGTCTGGTCGGTCGGATGACCAAAGAAGGCTCGGTAGGTCGCTCGTTTTGCTTGTGTGTGTATATGTGTGCAACTTTGGTTCTGTACTAAACGTCAGATCCACAACTTCATATCACTCCTGTCCATCATACAGTCAGTCTCGATCCAATCTCACCACCAGACATCATCAATCCCTCAACCAAATTCGGTCGTTAGTCCTCTTGCTCTCTTTCTCTTTGCTTTCTGCCCGCTTCATCGCGCATACAGAATCAAGTATATGGTATTCATTCAGTCTCTCGTCGAACACTACACAGGTCATCGGAACTATCAACAGACTCACCCCGTTGCAGGCAACGCTCGCCATCACCGCCGTAGACGGTCACCCAACCGGTGAAGAATTCCAGGGAGTCATCAGAGTCCAAGACGTTCGGTACGTCTCCCATGCTTGATATGCCCACACCCGCAGTCAACTTTCATTGAAAGAACACTCCCATACAGATCGACAGAAAAAGACAAGGTCAAGATCATTGAGTCTTTTAGACTTGGGGACGTCGTTAGAGCCCTTGTCGTGAGTATCTCGTTCCCTGGTTTCTCTTCGTTTCAAGTCAGTTTGTTAAATCTTTGAGGCCCTTTTCTTCCGACTCAGATCTCACTGGGTGATGCCAGATCGTATTATCTTTCCACCGCTAGAAATGATCTTGGAGGTATGTACCTGTCTCTGTTCTCTCCGCTCTCTTACAGTCAGTCGACTAACGGTGCTTTCTTTATAACAAAAAAATTAAATCTGGACACTGTCCTGTGATCATCCTTGTGAATTTACTATTGTTCCAGTCATCTTTGCTACGTCAGAAGGAGGTACGTTTCCAGCAAAGCGCGTCCTCACTTTGCTGCGTCTGCTTACTTTCGACCTCTTTCCATCCACTCTTTTGCATTCGTTTCCTCAGGCGCACCTCTCAAACCTGTTTCTTGGCAAGGTATATCTCCTCCTTCTTTCAATTTCTTCTGGTTTCGATGTTTTAGCTGATTCTATATTCCTTCGTTCCATGGCATCCTCACAGAAATGGCTTGTTCATCTACTGGGAAACGTGAGAGACGAAAGGTACATCAATGATTTGCCTCTATGACTGTTCCAAAACTTGTGTATAGCCCGTATTAGTCCAACACTCACCCATCTTTCTATTATCGTCACGTGGGAAACAGGTTGCCAAGCCGGATGGAATTTAGAATGTCCAGAGAGCATAGGAAAAAAACCGGACTCAGGAGCGAGTGGTGTAACATATATAGAAATGGATCTTTGCTCCTGTCTCTAATCTCTTTTGCTCCTCTATCTTCTGATATCTTGTGTGTTGGCTTCGCCGTATTCAGTCGAGGGTCTTCTCATCCAGACTGCACGTTTCCTCCATCTATCAATCGTGAATTATCAAAAACTCAATCTGTTTTCCAAGTCTGTGTTGTAAACAATTTTTTCATCCCTTCGTCACGATCTCATCCCCTTCTTCGGGAGATACTTGGGCTCCAACCCTCAGGTTTCCATTCTCCTTCTGTTCGTGTTCCGATCACTGGTTTCTCTCCTTCTGAGGCACTTCTGTTTTCCTGTCCTTGTCGCTGTTGTTGTTGTTGTTGTTGGAGGGCTCGCTGGGACTCCAGTCGGAGGGGATCAGTTTCCGGTGTGGGATCCAATCGCACTGGGCTTTCACTAGGTCCCCTAGAATCAGGCGCTCCCGAGGTAGGGTTCTGAGCGGTCGATCGAGTGGGACCTGTCTGTTGGCTTCTAGCCATGATATCAGGCTCAACAGATGCCGATGGAAGGGTTAAAGTGCGTGGGTCTGAATGAGAAGCAGAGAACGAGGCAGCAGGTGGGAGGGAAGAAAGGGTCGATCGGCGAGCATCCTCCATCCGGGCGATATCTTCTTCCTCTCTCATCTGGATGTTCTGGACAGCATGATATAATTCCTGGCGGCGCCTCAGGTCATTCTCTAGTTCCTATAGGCGCGATGAATGTGTCCCCAAGGAGTATAAAAAACAGTTTCAAGTGAACATTGCGACGGTAAGTGCGTTGTCTAAGTTGAAACTGGATGGCCCAGGCATCAAGAAGAAGAAATATAGGATAGAACCGTACTTGAACCGTTGGCGCTTCGGCTCGTGTATGTGATAACCAAGCTTTCCATTGGACTAAATCCACGCCCACGTACGAGAAGTTTCATCCAGTCAGTTCAAGCCTTTGCTCCAATGGAAGATAGAAATTGATAATGTAAGAAATTGAGCCAAGTCACGTCAGACCGAGTAGCTCACCGGATAGATTCCTATTCCGAGCGATCGCATCACTTATATGATCGAGCTTTCCGGCATATTCCACCGTTCGTTTCGTTCGAGCACCTATCTTCTCAAGCGGGTGACCGTCGATCGTTAGTCTTGAATTAGGCACCAGAAGCAAAGTCAGGATGAAAGGACGTACCGGATTCGCTGGAAGGACGTTCAAGAAATCGATTCCCTGTTTGGAGGCAATCCAATCAAGCCAAATTAGGTATGCCACACACATACACATATACACACATAGCAACGGACGGATGAGCCCAAAGCGGAACGTAAGCTTGTATTCGTTTATCTTGGATCCCAACAAAACAGAAAAAAAGGGAAAAGAAAGCCTTACCTTCGAGATCGTATCCTACGAGAAATCTGTTCTGTGAGAACATATCACATCACCCAAGTTCGAACATATCATCAGAATCAGATCGAGTAAGAGATCAGACTTTTGGAAAGGACAAGAATAATCGCAGAGGATTTGGAATGTGTCATACCTTCGGATTGAACAGTTGAAAGGCCCGCGCAAACAAGCCAGGCTGCTTGAGGAATATGTCTGTAGGACGCATGTGTGTAAATGGTATCCCTCAAAGAGATGCTTCGATGGGCTGATACGCCTAAACTAAAGGTTAAGATGGATGGGAGTGTTTTCTTGAAAAGGCAGAGGCCCAATCGGGGGGACGGCAGTTGAAGAGTGAGATCGGTTACTCGCGGTAGTAACTGGGGTCCCTTTTCTCAAGTTTCCTTCTACATTGGAGACCACAGAATGAACATATCCAACCACTCGTCTGCACATTCACCTTCATATGATGTTGAGAGTGTGTACGAAGTTGCTCAGTAGAGCGTCTCTGGCTCGGTCAACATCTCATTCTCATGTACTTCTCTCACCCATCTACAGATCCCCCTTTCCTGAGATTCCGATTGAGTCGCTCCCCGTTCGAAACCTGTATTCTCATCTTCTCCCTCTTGATTCACCGTTCTCCAAAACGTCACCCGCGTTTATTGATGCGTTAACGGAGAAATCACTGTCCCGAAATGATCTTCGACATGAAGCCGGGAAGATCGCCAAAGGACTCAACTCAGAGCTAGGTTTGGTCAGAAGAAAAGAGACGGTAGGAATCTTTCTAGCCAATGGTCTTGATTGGGCAGAGATTTTCCTGGCCGCCCAACGAGGAGGTTGGCCTACCGCTTTGTTCGCGTCCTCTCTGTAAGCTTTCTCTTCTTTGACCTTTCTTGACAAGTACTGTGAAGGTTTTCTCAGATTCGCGGAGCCGAGGCAAATTGACATGTGTTTATAACTTCTGACGATAGATCCTCTACAGATCTCTCTCGCCAATTGGAGCTCTCCCGACCAGAAGTCACTTTCACCTCGACCACTCTCCTTCCCACGCTTCAAGCGGCATATTCACTCCTCTTAACACCACCTTCGTCCTCGGAGATACAACGTAAAACAGTTCTGATTGATTCCTCTCCGAACGTAGACACCCAAGGATTCCGGACATTGGACGGCCTCAAAGCTGATATCTCGCTCGAACAGGTGGAACTCGAGGATAGACAGATTGAACGGGAGGGAGAGGATATAGCACAGCGCACCAGCGTCATCTGCTTCAGCTCAGGTACTGAAGGTCTCAGCAAAGGTGTCGAGTGAGTCTTGTACCATCTCTCCTTCTCATGCTTTGCTAATGTCCTTCAGTCTGCGCGTGACCTATTATTTATCCCTCTGAGTAAATATTCATATCAGAACGACACATCATAATTTGACGTCTTTGATGACGATGATGAAACCTCCGGTTTTTCCTACGCTAGATCCAGCCAAAGACTCTATGCTAGGCCTCTTGGTAAGAGTGTCACTTTGTTCATGATCTTTTTACGAGACTAAGCGCCTAGATTCATTCAAACTTACCACTTTTGAAACACGTAGCCTTTCTCTCATATCTATGGTCTCTTCAAATGTGAGAAAAAATAGAGTTCTCGATTTCAAAACAGACCATCCATTGCGTCCTTCGACCCCTGACGTATCTTTATCTTGTCAACATAGTAATGCTCTTACCACTCCAGCATGGGTTTCCCATGGTCATAGTCCCCGTAAGACCCTTTTACCTCTAGCTAAACTCTCTTCGCCCATCGAGCCTATCCTTACTTTCGTGTCAACATCTTCATCTCGAGCTCAGAAAATAGATTTGAGAGCGATCTGTCATGCTATCCAGACTTACAAAGTGACTTGCGCAATCGTCGTTCCACCCATCTTGGTATGTTCTCTCTCAGACTTGACTCTGAAAGCAGCATCATATATTGGAGGGAATCCTCTGGGTTTGGTCAGGGCTTAGATATTTTCATAATTTGTCCCTCTGTGATAGATACATCTGGCATCGTCCAAAGTCGTGGACAAGTATGATTTGAGTAGTTTGGATTGGTTGCTCTCTGGCGCTGCGTAAGTTTCTCACCACATGGTCGACTTGCAAAGATGGTTTTTTCTCTGATCATAAACATGTTCGCTTGGTTTATATCATAGTTCGCTAGGGAAGGATCTGATTCACAAAGTGGAAGCCCGGTTTTCTGCATCAAACACGATTGTCCTTCAGGGGTTCGTCTCTCATTTATACCATGCTTCAATCTCGATTGTTGATTTGAATGACAATAACTTTCATCTATCATTCAGATACGGACTCACCGAGACGTCTCCTGTAACCCATATCCTCCAACTATCCGACACACAGGCTCATCCTGGTTCTATAGGACGCCTTATACCTAACGTTGAAGCCAGGTTGGTCGATCAAGAGGGGAAGGATGTCGTTCCTGACAAGGAAGGATCAGCTGAGGGGGAAATGTGGATTAAGGGTCCGAATGTGATGAAGTACGTGCTCTTCCTTTCGTCTCATCGTCAGTTGAATCGATACTGTACTGAGCTACGTGATCGCACTCGTAGAGGATATTTAGGTAATCCAGAGGCGACTAGGGATACTATCGATTCAGATGGTTGGCTGAAGACCGGTGATATCGCTCGAGTCGACCCAAATGGATATTTTTGGCTTGTTGACCGGAGGAAAGAACTGATCAAGTATAATGGGTTTGTCCTTTCCTGGTATCTCTCCATTCTCATTTTATGGCTCAAGAGTCTGTGCTGAAGGTAGTTTATCGAACCTGGGTTTACAGACATCAGGTTGCGCCTGCCGAACTGGAGATTTTACTCTTGACCCATCCTGGAGTAGCGGATGTCGGTGTAGTAGGTATTTGGAGCGAGTCTGAGAAGTCTGAGGTACCCAGGTTAGAACCGCCTTTTCCATACACCCTCTCAACTAATACCCGCCTCTAAGTCTTCAGAATCCATTGTTGTGTCCACCCACCCATCTTGCATCAATCACAAACAGAGCCTTTGTTGCACCGAGTAGTACAGACGATCCGTTAACGCACGAGGCTGAGACCACGTTGATCCTTGAGATTCAGGACTGGATGAAGACAAAGGTTTGTAACCTTACTACACCGCAGCCGCCGGTTCTACTTGATGCCCCCATCAGTATAGCTTTCGTTGTGCTCGATATTGAATACTACCCTCTCTGGTATGGACTTGAAATGCAGGTTGCTTCACACAAACTGCTCCGCGGTGGGATCGTGCTCATTGATCAGATTCCAAGATCGTACGTCTCCTCTGTCACCAGTCTGTATAGATGTGCAACTCCGGACAATCTCAGCTAACGATAATATTGTTGCTTTCTCCGTCCGGGGATGTTCTGATTTGGCTTGGTAAATCTCCTTGGCTTTATGGTTCTTGCTTGGCTTCTCCTTTTTTGGGGAATCGGGTAAACTAGTGCGTCTGGAAAAATTCTTCGAAGGAAGCTGAGAGATTTGGCCAGTACATCACCTGGACATGTCTGATCAAGCCAAGCCGAAAAACACTCCTAATGTATCTGCTCATTTTTCTATCTTTATCTGGTACACTGAAGATAACTCGACAAAGAATGGCTGTGTTTGTCACCTTCTGTACTATTACCGGCTGGGTCGTCCATTGACCATTGTATGATGTGTGGATTTTGGCATTTGTTTCTAGTATCGATTGAACTCGGTGTGTCATACTAAATATGAATACAATGATGTTCAAGACTGGATAATAATTCTTTTCAAGGATGAAGATGTAAATCAAAATCATCAACTAAAATACGTTGAGCAGCGGATCAGCTTGTAAGATCAGAAAATAGAATAGGAAGGAAGAAGTTGATACCGATACTGCACGATGGCGCCCATCACACTACCATGGGTGAACTATGCAGCTAGTTTCGACAAAGTTCTATGTTCCTTTCTTCTCTGTATAATGATTGCCGAGCGGCGCACGGAGAGGTCGTCGAGGAGATGTTCAATATGTGCATGCACGCGTCACGCCGTCAATGTATAGGCAGCGTCGTACATTCGTTTGCACTTTCATACTCATCCACCGGCTACATCTCGTACCGCCCACACATCTCGTACATTTGCCTCTCTTTTCTTGGCTCTAACTCCCACACTTGTTCGAATGGTTGAGCACGGTGTACAGGCTGACTTTCCAATTGACTGCTCGTCCGATACTTCGCTTGAAGAAACATTTAAGACGAGACTTACAACTAACCTCATAGAAAAGACTTTCTCCTCCCTTCACTACACATATTGTATCCCCTCTTGCGTCTTTCTTCTTTATCATACCCCGAGTTTATATTCTCTGATCACTTCCTTTAAACTTCCCATTCCTTGCACCTCGGAACCCTACTGATTCTTCTTCATCAACGTTATCGTCATTATCATTGTGATGAAGACTATCATCTTACTATCCACCCTACTTACACCATTATCGTCTCAAGCCTTTCCCTTTCAAGCTCGGCGACCTGAAATTGAGCCACGAAAGTCTAATCTGACTTTGACCTGGCAGGGTTATGTGAGCTATTCCTTACTCTGTCAAATCTATACAGTTCTAGTAAACGATAGTTGTTCACGCCTCAACACTCATTCGTCTCGAACTTAGTACCTTCCTGGTGCTGAAGGGGGCACGCCTTTTACACCTTACTATGTGCCCACAGGCTCTTCAGCCATCGATGATAATTCCACTTCGCTAGTCTATAGTCCTGCTGGTGCATGGGATTCCGCTATTGCGGAAGATATTCATGTAAACGGAACGTCCCACTGGAGTTCAGAGGAGGGAGCTTCAGTAGCGTATTCCTTCAAGGGTGATTCGATCGTTGTGTTCGGGTCTATTGGGCCAGATTTGTCAGTACTCTCCCTTGAGTTCTTGTCGGTTATATGCGCACATATTCAAGGTCTATTGCTGATGAACTGAAGCACACGCCTGGCCACCTGTCCTGACCTAATTGATGGATGAATCTTGCAGTGGTATAGTGTGAGTTGAGCCTCCATTGAATTTGCGATCTCTTTAAGAGTGGTGATAACTCAACTCGGCCTATTCTTGTCGATCTCTAGGGATATCTATATCGACTCGGTGCTTGTATCGCAGAACGATCTGTATTCTGCTCAGGAATACTCTGAACAAGCTATCTTCCGATCAGAGAGCCTCGGAAATGGAACCCAGTAAGAGTTCATCTCCCCCACAATTTCGACATGTGTATTTGCTTTTCCATAATACATCTCTCATCGTTCTTCTATGCGGTCGCCTTCTATCACCAGTGATCTTCGTATGGTTATCAACGACAAACGTAATCCGTCTAGTACAGCTTCAAACGTCGAAATAGATGCTCTGGTCATCACGCCTTTTACCGAGAGCTTTGATTTCGGGTACGACGCGCTCGTCGAAGCCAAAGTCAAGGATGCCTCTCTAGATGCGGTCACAAATACCGCTGCAGTTAACGAGAAGTGGACTTTAGTTCAAAAAGGAACTACTGGAGTATCCGCTATGCAGTCAGTTTCTTTCTGCTGAACGGTCTCTGGTATCGTGGTCATACCGCTGGTTGGAAAATCCATTCTGATGTCTGTTAGCCCTTGATCTATCGCCTCCAGATTGGTAGTAATTGACGAGACTCATGCTGTGTTGATCGACAAGGTCGCCCATAACCCTCTCACTATCGACGGTCACCCTGCTTGGTCTGCTCTCTATAACTGTAAGCCTCCCACAAACTGAACGATCAAAAGTTGAACTTTAAGCTAATCAGACATATTCTTTTTCTCGTAAAACTAGTGCAAACCAATGAAGTTACGCCTATCAATCTACAGAGCAATTCATTCTGTAAGTCGGCCTAACTGTCCCATTATTTGCTCAACACTGAGTTCTCTACTCACGATGTTTTGATAGGCGCCGGTGGCTCATTTTTGGGCGATGGTACTGTGTGTATACATATATCTGGCGCCTCTCAATTTTTGTTTGAGTCTCCAATTACTCATTCGCAGATTCATTTTGTCGCAGTTGATCAATGTTGGCGGAAATCCGGTGGACGCTTCTGAAACAGGACCCCTCGACTTTCAGGTATATCGGTTACTTCTTCCTATGTCTCTTGGTTAAGGCTTACACAAAGTTTCTTGAACTGACATATTTCATGATGCGAATAGTATGTCGATGGAATTCAAGGTTTGCGCCTGCTTGAAAACTGTACCACCAGCGCAGGCTGTGTCTGGTACGATAACCCCAGCGTACTCAAAATCGAAGAGCCAAGATGGTACCCTACCGTAACTCGGCTGGACGATGGATCAGCAATCATTATTGGCGGTTCAAACTCGGGAGGATTCATCAATCAGCCTGTCAGTTTGGATAATCCTTAGTTACCTCTAAATATCATGGAACAGCTGAGCTAATAAGCCTTCTCCTATGATCGTTCGTGCGTTCAGTCCTGGAACGTACCTTCCTACGAGTTTTACCCGTAAGCCACCCTTGTAGAAAGCCTCGTCTCAGGCGGATTGCTGATCATCTTTGGGCATTCTACTACAGATCAAAAGGTTCCGGTCCGGTCAACTCTGGTCAGCCTGCATTCTCATATGGACTTGAAGACGCAGATGGATCTAACCTTTGAATTATTTTAGATTTCTTGACTTCGACATTGAATGCCAACTTGTTCGCCATCAGCTTTCTTCTTCCTGATGGAGTAAGCTCATAGTTTGATGTTTATCCTGTGAAGCCTACTATAATTCTGACGGCTGCTGGGGCGTATTTGTGATGATGGGGCTTTGATAGAAACTTTTCATGGCTGCCAATCAGGATGCAATCATCTATGACTGGAAGAACAATATCGAGACGGCTCTGCCTCAGATCCCTAATGGAGTTCGGGTGACGTACCCGATGACTGGAACTGGCATCTTGCTCCCTTTATCAGAGGCTAACAACTGGCAACCGGAGGTAATCGCTTCTGATCATTTCGATTTTGATGGTCTCAAGAACTGACATGAACTCAACTTCATACATCCCTATCATTCAATCATAGATCATGATCTGTGGAGGATCGACGTCGAGTGATACTGTGTCACCAACGCTTGTGAGTTTCGTTGTAAACATTAGCTGGCTGAATGTTCAGCTGACGGCTTTATGCCTTACCTCTACGACCTGCGGTATCAAAAGCTCAAAACATCGGATCCCGCCTCCGATCAGTGCTCTCGGATGGTTCTGACTGAAGCTGGTATAGCAGCTGGTTGGTCTGTGGAGTCTTTGCCCCATCCATGGCTCATGGTACGTTTTATCTGTCGTCAGTTGACAAACACCAGGCTGAATTCTGCGAAACTGGTTCGACTTTCTTTGATTATACGATCCTTCGGTCAGCCCGATTCGGTTTTGACTCCCGACGGGAAGATCATATTTGCGAACGGCTGTCAGTCTGGTTATGCTGGATGTATGTTCCATCAGATTTTGTTGACTTGGATAATGAGTTGAGACATGACAAAGTTGGCTGACTTGAACAATCACGTCTAGATGGAAATGTGGAAGACCTTGTTGGACTGTCAAACTGCGCCAACCCTGTCTTACAGCCAGTGCTTTACGATCCTAATGGTAAGTCTTCACATTTTGTTTTACTACTCCTTGTTCTATCCTGTCAGACACATGTTAACAACAATGGAATATTTAGCGCCCAAGGGAACTCGATTCTCCACTACCGGTATTCCAGCGTCGTAAGTCTCTTGAAATTGTTTTCTTTTCTTTTCCTTTTTTTTTCACAGTAGGGCGCTCTCTAGCTAAGTACAACCGACAAACATTTTAGAAATATCCCCCGAGTCTATCACTCTGTCGCAACTCTTGTTCGTGAGTAGACCCCATATAGCTCAATATCAACACTTATCAAAATGCGTTTCATTGACATCATCGCGAGTTTTTATCCTCTGAAGCTGATGGCCGAATCATGGTCAGTACTCCATAAGATCTTCTTCGTTTCTCTAAATCTATGAGAGATAGAATTCAACACGACAAGAGCTAACCTAGACTTTCTTCTTTTCGTATTTTTGCGCTTGGTAGATCGCTGGAAGCTCACCATGCCCGGATGTCTGCAACGAGATTCTTCCTACGGAATTCCGAGTTGAATGGCTGTCTTCTCCTGCTCTTTCCTCGAATCGACCGGTGTACTCCAACCTACCAAAGAACATCCCCTTTAACTCAACCTTTAACTTGACCGTCTCTGCTGGCTCGATTCCTAGTGGGACGACGGACGTTGAGGTCGCGCTGATGGACCTGGGTTTCAAGACGCATTCGAACTCGGCCAATATGAGGCTAGTATATTTGACTACTCAGATCGTTGGAACAACTTTGGTTGTTCAAGCCCCTCCAAACGGACAGATCTATCCTCCTGGGCCCGGCTATATCTACTTGGTAGTAAATGGCGTCCCTAGTGAGGCGACTAAGGTGATCGTCGGGTCTGGAGTGAATCCGACGTGAAGCATCATTCATACGTTCAACAACTACATCTTGCATGAGTTACTATTTTTTAATTTCTTTATCTTTTCTACATCTCTCTTATACTTGGGCTATTTGATTTTACTTTTCTTACTGCTGTGCTCTTATCTCCAGAGCTCTACTTCCTACTATCTGTGCGTTGCATCATTGGGACAATTATCGTAGCATTCGTTCACACGTGTAGCATCGTATCCCTTTCAAATTCACTTGTGGACTTTTCGAGTATCTTCATAGTCAACGCGGGCTGGACGTCCTATACTTTCCTTTTTGATCACATTCTTTTGTAACCTGTAGAAGGTCTTTGTGTTTCAAGGTCTTGGGCATTAACATGTCGAACAACCGATCGTTGCAAGGGTTTTTTTTAAACTGGGGATACATATTCTTATAACACAAATCGAACAGCTTGGACATGCAGTCGCTCGTGCCTTTCTTTTATCCGACCCCTCATTTGATACTTGACCCAAGATATCCAAAGTCCGGCCAACTATCTGTTGGTCCTGTAGGCGGTTGAAATCTTGGGGCAAGAGTGGGCGAGGGTGAAGTAACACCCAAAGGACCCTTTATCTGACGCGTAGACGTGCATGAATCTGCTGACAAGGGTGTGGGTGTGACAGGGAGCAGATCCATGGTTGTCGCCGTCTGCTTTGTGATCGACGTTGGAGAAGGAGAGGTGGCCGGCTTAGTTGACGCAAACGAAGATGGGAAAGAAAGGATCGAATTCGGAGAACACGGAGAGGGAGGTAGATTCAGAGGATGAATTGAAGGATGTATCGGCGACGGGTGTGGATGGACAAGTAAAGGTGAATTTGACACAAACGCTTTGTCGGTCTTGACTGGATCAGGAGGAACGCTGTGTTTCGCAAGTGGCCGAGCGCTTGGGTCTGACTTGACAACAGGTGGTATTGAAGGATGAAAGACGATGGAGTTTGTAGTTTTAGGCGTGACAGCGGCTGCTATCGAAGAACAAGATGAAGCGTTCGACGCAAGCTCATCAGGCAGTTCATTCATATATATTGATGTTGGAGAAGGTCGAATGATAGTAGAAGTCGACCTCCCAAACGATCCTCTGGACCCTAACGGACGGGCTTCTATCCCTTGGTTTGTTCTTGTTGAGTGGCGAGCGGATATTTTTCCGGCCTCATGAAACTCATTAGAAGTATCAGTGATATGATTTGGACGATGAGTGAGTAGGTGATGATACAAGTTTGGCCGCGACTTCTGGCCATTCACTTTCTCATCCATTGAAGTTTGTTCGTCGGCTTTCCGCTTTCCGAGCACTCGCCCGACATGATCGTTTGTTAAGGATTTTGGTAGTGTGAGGGACGCGTTTGGTTTGTAAGCGAAAGAGAGATCCGGATGATAAGCACCGACTGTCAATGATTCAGGCGCAGGTGTGTGTGCGAGTGCGGCTGGAGGCGAGTCAGCAGGGTTTCGATAGACAGGAGCAAGCTTTGAACCTATCCTCTGTAATCTATTCTTCATCATCTGAGCTTTCTGTCGGATGGATGATGATGGATAGACAGAATTGAAAGGCAGATACGAGTCAGTCAGGTTTCATGAATTCAGATTGACTCGAGGCAAACGAAACCTTGGCCCGTCAACGGGATTTGAACGACATGCTGAACTCACTCTACAGAGTGCCAACGTTTTGAGGAAACCCTGATCAGTTTGATCCTCTATCGGATCCGTACTCATATCAGAAGGAATACAGTGCGTTCGACGTGGATGGAATGAATTGAAACGGAAAGGGATGGTCGTCAGGAGGAGGATGAGCAAGACGCGTTCACAAGACGCGTGTGCTGATAAATTACATTCTTATCTAATCATATCAGCGTGTCTGTCGATGACGCTTCAACTCCCGATCTTCGATCGGTTGCGGACGAACACGAACGCTCAATGGTTTAAAGAGGGGAGGAAGAACAAGGATGCGCTCTCTTTTCTCCTTTCCTATCTCACCCACTCGCCACATCATCTGAATCAACACATCATGCAATCAGTCCTCGCCCCTTTGATCGGACGTGAGTCGGTCTTCTTGATTCATCCGTGGAATATGTTCTCGACTGATCCTGTTGACATACTCGTTTCTAGCTACCGTTCAAATCCCGCCCAGTCTTGTCGGTCGAACCGCGATCGTCACTGGCGGAGCTCTCGGTATTGGTTACGAGATCTCCAGGGCCTTAGCCAAAGCAGGAGCTCGAACGATCATGATCAACCGGAAGGAAGAACAGGGTGACTCGGCCATTGCCAAGATCAAGAAAGAAAGCCCAGATGCGGTAGTTGAGTGGGTTCACTGCGATCTGGGAAACATGAAGGAGGTCAAGTCCGTATTTGGAAATCTGGAGCGAAAAGAAGATAGATTAGATCTGGTCAGTGGGTTGTCAGTTTGGAATGATGGTAAACGGAACAGGTCTCAAGTTGTTGCTCTTTATACCTTGATCCCAACAGCTCGTCCTCGATGCGGGTATCAACATAAACACCTACGGGCTGGACTCAGACGGAATTGAAAGACACATGGGAGTCAAGTAGGTTCAATCTCATTCTATGTGGTTTTTTGCGAGCTATTCTGAGTGATCTGTTGTTTCCAGCTGGTTCGGTCACTTCTTAGCCATCAACACGATCTACCCTCTTATCCGTCGAACTTCGAAGCTGCCGAACGTTCAGCCGCCTAGAATTGTGTTTGAGTCTTCCGAGCTTCACAGGGCTGCTCCGGGCTCGATGAAGTTTGCAGATATGAAGGAGATAAATGATGAGAGCATCACTCCCCTTCAGGTGTGTTTTCTTGTTACGTACATGTGGTATCCGTCTTGTCTATCGACTTTTGTTCCTGCTGTGTTTCAACAATCTTTTCTTCGTCTCAACAGCTATATGGACGAACCAAAGCGGCGATGATTCTGGGAGCAAAGTACGGAATTGTAGAGAAAGTCATCAAGCCGAATGGGGACAACATTTGGTGCTCGGCTGTCCACCCCGGAACCGTACGTTTTCGATTATTATTATTTTGGTGGTCTGCATTTCCCTTTTTTTTCCCTTTTTTTTCCCTTTTTTTTTCTTTTTTTTTTCTTGACAAGCTTGGACGAGCTTAAAGTACCATGTCTGATAACACACAGGTTATCACTCCTGGCCAAGATCAATGGAAAGACGCCTACGGAACGATCGTCGGTGGAGCTATTCAATACCTCGGAGAAGCCGCAGGCATGAACGAAGAGCAGGGCTCTTACTCTGCAATCTGGGCACTGACTAATCCTGAAGTCATCGAAAAAGGATGGAATGGTTACTACTTCTCAGGGTCATCCACTCCGGGAAAAGAAACCGCCCAGTGCTCTGATCCAGAGATTGGAGACAACCTATGGAATCTTTCCCATCAGATTGTCAGAGAGAAACTTGGACCAGATGGGTTGACCCCTTGGGATAAGCAATAGACAGATCTCTACTTTCTTTGGTTACACTATAGGCTTCCATGCTGCCCTCCTAACCGCTTTCTCTGTATCCATCGTAGCTTCTATCTATCCTCTATATAAGGATGTACTTGTTATCTGTTCTCTTGCGCACTGACAAGTTGAGATAAGAAATTCTTGTGTTAGGGTTACATTTATTTTATTCTCGTCATCTCATCTTTCGCCTTGTCCATCATCTTTGTACATCAACACTCCATCATGGGCAACGTCGTCTCCAGCTCAGGTCCTCCGTCGCCTCCATCTTCAGATGGAACCGTCCTCTTGAATCCCCCTCTCACACCGGCTGGTCGCCCATCTTCCACTGATGTCAGTCCGGACCAATATCCGTCCTGGAAGACAGCTACATTGGAACTCTCATCCAACGGAACGACAGAATGGGTTTTCTTCGCTAGAGGGTCGTCTTCCGCTGGTCACGTCAGGTTTGTGGAGAGCACGACCGGTAAGGCCGAGGTCGTGGTTCATGTCGGCTATGCGGCTGAGGGCGCACTAGACACGCTCAATGTTTGTCTGTTAGCCAAAGGTGATGATGTCAGAGGTGTGGGCGTCTATGTGAGTCTTTTTGGGGCGTGGGGGGTTTCTTGCTTGGGAACCATCTTTTCGTTTCTGTATCTGACTGATCATCGAGGTTTCCTTGCCTGTTCTCGCTCAAATCTTGATCGGGTTCAATTTTGAAAGACGCCTCATCGGATACATGTCCCTAGGAATCCTCTCTATATCCATACTGTCATACACCTCCCCGCTGGCTCGTCTATGCACAACTCAGCGCCCTCCCACGTCATGACCACGTTCACCTCCAACACATCGTACCATCTTTCGCTTCCTTCTGCCTGCCCACTTACAGGTTTGAACATCCAGACATCGAACGGATCCATCTTGTTCAGCTCGCCGGTGGACGTCAAAGGCGACGTGACGGTCCGCACGTCCAATGCGTCGATCAAAGGGTCTGACATGCGTTGCGAGGCACTCAAGGTCATCACGTCCAATGCGTCTATTGAGTTTGGTCGGGTCTCGTCCCGTCCTTCGACATCGTTGCCTCTGGCAGAGCGGACGAGGCAGAGGATGGAGTTTGTGACGTCCAACGCGCCGGTGCGGTTGCCATCGATTGATGTTCCCACGGGTTCGGTCGAATGCAAGGTCGAGTCGTCAAATAAACCTATTTCGATCACTTTTAAACCTGTTGAAACGCCAACGGGTCCAGACAAGAGTCCTGATGAGAAGCAGTGGCAGCAGCAGCAGCAGCAACAACCTAAGCTCAAGATCAAGACATCGAACGCACCTATAGAGCTGGCCTATCAACTGCCTTACACAGGCCATCTCGATGTCCGGTCCAGCGGGTCCCAAGGGGTCCTCCTGTCCGGCCTCGACCTCGGCGAAGGAGGGGCAAACAAGTTGAAGAGAGAGACCGACGGCAGGATCTGGGGACACGTCGGTCCGACGTCCGGAGAAGGATCGAATGGATCGATCGATGTGGCGAGTAGTAATGCGAGGGTAGGAATCACGTTTGGGCCTTGACCTCATTAGCATGTTCTTCCTCTTCCCCTGTTTTGTTCTTTCCCATAAATTCTCTCTCTCTCTCTTATTTTCATTGTATTCGATCAGACCTGGAGTGATAGAGATGGTCATCAGACGGCATGTTCCAAGCGCGTGCTTTCCGTCTGTCTCTTTTCCTTCTATGCGCCTCTCGTGAAAAGGGATGAGAGTGAGGGGGGGGGGGGGGGGGGGGGGGGGGGACCTCTAGAAAGATTTCATTTAGTATCGGGGAAAGAAAATAAAAGATGGAACGGGAAGCGAGACGTAAAGAGAAGCACCCTGGAGCGAAGCCAAAGTAAAGTCGCCAAAAGGGAAGAAGGTCCATAGAAGGAACCACCATGTAAAAAGGGGGGGGGGGAAGGGAGGACGAAACAGAAACTAAAAAACCAGATGCAACAAAGAGAAAGATGAACGAAAAAGAAAAAGAAAAAAGTCAAACGGAAGAAGGGAACGACAAGGCCCGAGGGGGGTGTAGGGGGGACCCCGTTTTAGATGGCACTCAAGACCAACCCAACCGCGCTTTCCTTCTCGGCCCTGACGGCCAACTCGAGGGTGACACCGTCACCGGTCGAGAATGTCATCCGACTCCTCGCCAAGACCTTACCTCCTCCACCGGCGACGAGACCGGAGAGATTTAATGTGTGCACAGAGGTCGACGTGGGTAGTTCGGTACCGCCGAGGGGTTCCATTCCGAGGACCTCGATGAGCGAATCGCAAGCGGCTTTTTTTTTTTTGGTTTTGCAGCGCGATCGACAAACAAGAGAGGGTGAGGGAAGAAACAGTATGAGTTTACTTGATCGTTCGTCGACTCGACCGGAAAAAGAAAAGAAACAAACAGAAGACAAAGAAGGAAAAAAAAAAACTAAAAAAAAACTGACCTTTCAAACTCTGGGACGAAGCAAGACCAAACGTCTCGGTCGAGTTCTGACCGCCCTTGAGTCGTTCCCACTCGGTGGCAAAGGTGACGTAGGACGGGACGATGTAGTCGGCCGCTCCCAACTCGAGTTCCTCGATCTGGTACTCGTCCGGGTAACCATCCTCCTCGGGCTCTCCCGAAGCCGGGTCGACCTCTTTGCTGATAAACTTGAGGGTGCACGGGAACGAGCCGAGTGCGAACGACGTCGGGTCTTCCCGGCTGAACGACACGTACACCACTCCGGGCGAGTTTTGGCTAGATATCGAAGGCACAGGGATGATAAAGTCCTCGATCAAGCCTGAATCCTCGGAAGGCTGCATGAGAACGGAGACCTGCTCCAACACGGTGTCTGGGATAGTGTTGGAGATGTTGAACTATTTGAGGACGGTAATCAAACACGGAGTGTGTTGTCTGTCAGCTACTCTAGTTTGAGTTGTGAGATGAGAAAGAAAAAGAAAAAGAAAAAGAAAAAGAGAGACCTACCTGGAACACGACGTGATCCTTGAACACATGCTTCACCGCACCAACCACGTACTCCATCTCGCTCTCCGTCAGCTCGACCGGTCGCGAGCTGCTCTTGTAGATGGGCCCATAGTCGGCAAACTCGGGGACAGCAGCGAGCTGAGACGCGTAGGCAGATTGGCTCTCTTCGGCCGAAGGCGTAGGAGCGGATTCCTGGGCTGCCTTCGGGGCGATGGCAGCGTTCATAGTCTCCAAAGATGATGGCCCTGGATAGAGTCGTCAGATTCAAACGGGCCTTTTCTCAGTAAAGGCGTGGTTTCGAAAGATTTGAATTAAAAAAAAAAAAAGGTTAAAGCAAAAGAGGAGGATACGGACGAGCAGATTCCTGGGAAGCCTGCTCCCTGCTGATCTTCGGTATCGAGGACGCGTCGAAAGCAGAGGTGGAAGCCTCGGGATCGTTCACGTACGCGACCAACTTGGACTCGAGAGCGGCCAGGGAGAAGGTCGATTCTACCCGAGTTGAAGAAGGAAAGCATATTAGTTGACGGTGTGACGATCAAGTCAAGATCCCAGAAAAAAGCGATCAGGCTCACCCTCTCGAACGTAGATATCAGCGAGAGCCTGCTCGTCGAGCACCTTGAGGTAGAGAGCCGCTCGGTCTCGAACTTCGTCATCAGCGTCGTCCAAACACCTGTGAGTCGCGTGGTTGGTCAGAGAGTTTTGTTCAGTGCTGTGATCAACGACAAGAAGACCGGAGGGGGAAAGAGAGAAGACCCAAGAAACGCGACACGAACCTTTTGAGCAACACTCGGACGCTCCTTCCGACACTTCCTCCATCCTTGTCTCCGACCTCGACACCAAACTTGCCGAGGGAAGAGACGGCAGCCGCTCGGACGACCGCGTTCTCAAGGACGACTCGGTTGTAGATGTATCGGATGTACTTGGTCGGCTGAGAAGCCTTGGGTCCCTCGATTCCGAGCAAGTGCAAGATTCGGACAGAGATCTTGGTGAACTCGCAATCTTCGATGAACTCGCACAAGTGGGCCAGAGCTATTTGTGTGTGTGTGTGTGTGTGTGTGTGTTGATTCAACATTGAAAAGCAAAGAACAATCAATACGCGTCCGAGGAAGAGAGAGAGAGAGAGAAGAGGAAAAAAGGGGGGGATCCAGCCTTACCGGTCTCCTTGCACTCGCCGATGTATCGGATCATGTCAAAGATAGCCTCGACGATGGTTCGCTTGAACTCGTATCCTCCTTCGTCTCGGAGCATACCGCTGAGGAAGCTGAGCATGGCGGCCTGCTTCTTGGGGAACTTGAGCGACAGGGTTCGGATGGCCTCGACGACGATCATCTTGAATTCGTCGGTGAGCTCGTTGATGAAGGACGTGATTTGCTTCATCAGCCGGTCCACAGAGAGTTCAGTTCCAGTCTGTTTTGTTCGGGGAAGGAAAGGAAAGGAAAGGAAAGGAAAAAAAAAAAGATTGGTCAGTCGGACGTTCGGTCGGGACAGAGAGAAACAAAGAGGGACGGACCTTGAGCAGGGTGGTGATAGCAAAGGTGGCCAAACTTCGGTTCTGGTCGGTGATCATGTTTTCGATCTCGTTGTTGGCAGCGGCGACAGCGTCCGGATGAGTCTGAGCCAATTTATTGAGTGTTCTGATAGCGGCAAACTTCAAGGCGGGTTTTGGCGAAGTCAAGAACAGCTGGAGAACTGTAGGCGTTTGGAGAGGAGAGGAGAGAGTTGGTGACGTTTGAGCATCACTCTGTTGGGTACCTGGGAGAGAAAGGAAAGAAAGAAAGAAGGAAAGAAGGAAAGAACGGGATTCGACTGACCGGCAACAGGTCGGAAGAGTTGAGAACTGGTAACACCTCGAATGTTGCAGATCGCTCTGGCGGCCTCGATGTTGACCATCTCGGACTTGTGTCGAAGCCAGTTCTCCAAAAGATCAAACATCTGCTTGTGAACGCTATGGTGAGGGTGGGAAGGTGAAGGATTGAGCAGTTTGAACAGATTAGTGTGTGCACGATTTCACGGAGGGGAAACCTAGAAAAGACAGAGGAAATTGAGGAAGAGAGAGAAAGAAAAGAAAAGAAAAGAAAAAAAACAAGTTCTTACTTGGGATCTTCGTCCATCACCTTCCCGGCCATCCTGATCAACATGCAAACCGCCATGGGGTTTCGCAACAGACTGGCCACACTGCCACCCTTGCCTCCGGCGAGCTGCTGGACCATCTTGGTGACCGCCATTCTGTCTCCCTGTCTGATCAGGAACAAGAGACCGAGGGCGTGGTACTGGGTGATACCACTGGTGGAGAGCACCTGGTGGCTGGCGGGTGCGTTTGAGCTTCCGCTCGAGCCGGCACCGAAGCCGAGGGAGAAGGAAGACGAGGATGAGGAGGCGGTGGTGGGTTTGGGGGAGAGCGATTCGGAGGCTTCGTTTGACCATCGCTTGATGACCTCCTTCGAGGTCGGGTACAGGTGGTAGGCCGATATGAGCGCGGCGGAGGAGATTGGGGTTGATCGGTCGACGATGGCCGACTTGAAGAACCTCTCGACGGACTGAACGGCTTGGGCCTGGAATGAAAGAAAGCGTTGTCCAGATGTTTGGTTGGTTTATTGTTGCACACAGTGAGACTGGACACCCGGGGGGGGGGGGGGGGGGGAGGGAAAAGAAAAGAAGGAAGAAGGAGAAAGAAGAAGAAAGACAAGAAGGATGGGAACTCACATCAGTGATCCGGGTCAACGCTCGGATGGCATTCGAGCGGTAGATGACCTCGAGGTTGGGTTGCATGTCCTTCATGATGGACGAGGTGACCATGATGACATCTTCTGCATAGGGCGAGAGTTCTTTGATGACGAGATACATCATCTGTCGAAGGGCGGGCTGAGGACGACCAACAAAGAAAGAACGAAGCGGTTGAGCGATGTTTGTTGAGCCGGCTTTGGGCTTGCCAACAAGGAGGACAAAGGGGGGGGGGGGGGGGAGGGAAAGGCAAGGGAAAGACGGGGGAAAGAACAGGCCATCCGACTACTCACATCCTTGTGCTGGAACAGCTTGGTGACACCAAAGAACAGCTGGGTGGCCTCCTGTGTGGTGAACGTCTCCCCACAGTAGAGCAGGTAGACGATCCTTGCGAGGAGTGATCTGCATTTGGAAGGAGAGATGGGGGACTCGTTGAACACTCTGGCTTCTTGGATGACGGTCGACTTGTCGTGTACTGCAGGGGGGTGGTGCGAACGCGTGAGAAGCAGGCGAGTTCAGTCGGGTTGAGCTTGAATGAAGAAAGGAGAGAAAGAGAGATGGAAACATGGAAAGAAAGAGGAAGAAGGGCAAGAAAAAAAAAACAAAGAAGAGACGGATAGAAGGAGAAGGAGGAAACGGAAGGGGACGACGAACTGGTGACCGGCCGATCGTCGTCATCTCGCTTTGACATTTTTCTTTAGCGGTCCTCTTGGGGAGGAACTTGAGCGGGTGATAGGGGGGTGAACGAGGGTGTGTGTGTGTGTGAGGGGGAGAGAGAGATACAAACACAATGTCCCGGGGGATGATGGGTTGATGGGATGATGGATGATGGATGATGGGCGGGGGGGGGGGGGGGGGCCAAACAAGCAAAGGGGGGGGGGGGGGCGAAAAGAGAGATGGGAAAATCATTAGGAAACGTTTGTAGTCCGTCTCTAATGGGGGCGTCCCGAGAATCATAGTCTGGAGGGTGGGGTGAAAACACTTCAAACCGTTTGTAGTGTTGACTAGAGAGTGTTTGTAGTGTTTCGAAAGCATTACAAAAAGCTACCCAGATTTGTAGTCCGCCGACTAGAGCGTTTTGTAGTCGATGCGCCGGGGGGGGGGGGGGGGGGGGGGAAATAAAATAAATAAATAAAAATAAATGCCGCCCACAAGTTTCTCTCTTCCCCCCCCCCCCGCCCGCCCACCATCTCGCTTGGATCTTGATCAATCTACAGTCCGCCCAGGTCGTTCTATCAAGCCAGCAGCCAAGTGAAGAGCTCGCAGATCATCCCGTTCAGTGCTTTGTTGGAGTTTCGTTCTTTTGGTTCATTCCCCCCCCCCAAAAAAGCCTCCATCCACTCCCTCCGCCATGCCGGCAGTCAACTTTCTTCCCGCTCTCAAGTACGTGCTGATCGCGTTCTGCGCCCCGGATCGCTTTCTCTTTCTTTCTTTCCTTCTTTCTGATTCTTTAGTGAGAATCTCGCTCACCCTTGCGTTCTTTGGTGTGGTGTGGTGTGGTGTGGTTTTGGGTTGGGTTGGGTTGTGCGGCGTCGTCGTGCTTCGTCGCGTGCAGTGTCCTTCCTACAGTCACCCGGTCGCTCCTCATCATCCTTCTCACCACATCAACCCTTGCTTTCCTTCTGAGGATAAACTCGACGTCGTCCTCTCTCCGGGCCTCGCCTTCGTCGTTCCCCACAGGAGCAGACACCCACATCACCCGCTACGGACTCTTCCATCCCGCCCCGAGGGAAGACTATCCCTGGCTGTTTTGCGTACCCGGCAAGGTGTTCTACTATCCATGGACCATCCTCATCGCCGGCTTTGCTGAGGGAAACTTGGTCGAGGTATGTTGTCGATGATGGTGATGACGATGGTGGTGGTGATGATGATGATGATGATCACAGCCTAAAGCTCTCACCTACCCGCTCCCAACCCAAACACTAACATCCATCCATCACGTCTGGTTTCTTTCCAGTTCTTGATCTCCGTCGTTTCCTTACCTCTCTGTGGCCGATACCTGGAAAGGATCTGGGGAGGAAAGGAGCTCGCCAAGTTTACCTTTGTCGTCATCGTCGCCTCCAACGTGATCGCTATCGGTCTCAGTTGGATCTTGTACTTTGTGCTAGGTGCCGAGGTTCTCGTGTACGTGTCTTGATCTGCTTCTTTTCTTCTTTTTCTTTCTCTTTCTCTTTCTCTTCTTTCCTTCCCCCCCCCCCCAAAAATCCTCTCCTTCAAGATGGACCTCGCTAATAAACTCTTGTCTGGGCGTCACCCAATCTTATCATCCTTCACAGCTACGGATCGACCGTCCATGGTCTCTCTGCTCTACAGGTCGGTTTCCTCGTCGCGTTCACTCAGTTGATCCCTGAGCATCAAGTCCAAATCTTTGGAGGCCTCATCAAAATCCGAGTCAAGGTAAGCGCACGCTTCCATGTCCATCTGTTGGTCTCAATCAGGACGATGCTCAACAGACGACATCATCATCATCCTTGTCCACTTTGTCCACTTTGCCCTTTTTGTCCTCCTCGTCTTCTTCGGCCCCTCCTCGACCGACCAACACATCATGACAGAACATCCCTGGAATCTACCTCCTCATCTCGAACGTCCTCACCTTTGTCATCGCTCAAAATCCGTACATCATCATTCAGTTCGGTTTCTTTTCCGCTTGGGTCTATCTGCGATTCGTAAAGTATCAAGAAGGTTCCATGGGCGAGTTCAGAGGAGACCGTAGCGATACGTTCCAGTTTGTCAACTGGTTCCCTCCGATCATCCAGTGCGTTTGATTTCTGTCTACATTCCCATCGTGTCTTGTTGTCTTTTCCTGAGCCAACCCCCTTTTCTTATCCACCCACCCCACCTTCTTCTTCTTCTATTCCTTTCCCTTTCCCTTTCCCCTTCCCCTTCCCCTTCCCCTTCCCCCTTCCCATTCCAAAGCCGACCAATCTCCTTCCTAGCAAACACCGTGTTCAACCTGTTTGTCGCCCTCCGACTCGTCCAGCCCTACGGTGCCTCCGCCGAGTACGCTCTCCTCCCCGGGCCCTCGGGTGGAGCCGGTGCTCGAGCAGAGGCCGAAAGACGACGAGCCCTCGCTCTCAAAGCATTGGACGCAAGGATGGCCACCGGAACTGGAACGCCAGGATCGAGTTCAGCCGGACCGGCAACCCCTATGGGCTCTGGACCGGGTGCCAGTTCTTCATCGAACGGAGCAGTCAACGAAGGCGACCAAGCCGGTTCTGCCACCGCTTCCAAGGAAGAGACTAGATAGTTTTCTTTTCTTTTCCGGACAGATCCTTCTTTGTTTCTTTTTGGGGGGCCACAGGAAAAGAGAGGAGGAGTCTTCTTTGTTTTCTTTACCATCCCTTCCAATCTTGCCGTGATATCTAGCTTCTCCTGCTCTCTAAAGAGGATCTTTCTTGCCTTGTTCTCTTCATCATCTTCATCACTGCCTGATTTATCTGAGAGAGAACAGCAACTATCCACTTCTTTCCTCGTCACTCTGTATCTTATGTTTCCTCATCCGCTCGTTCTCGTCCGGCTCTTCCTATGTCTGTGTGTTCATATGAGACGCACATCCGACTGACCGCCCTCCTCGGAGGTTTCTCTTGTCGACAACCATGTTGATGACCCGACGCGACATTCCGGTTCACCCCGGATCTCTTCTGTTGTTGTTGTCGTCGTCGTCAGTCAAAGCGAGAACATTCACCAAAGCAAGCCACCTGAGCTCTCGATAGTAAAACGAAAGAAAAACAAAAAAGGACTGCTCTTGAAAACGGTTGGATCATTGTATAACTAACTTTTCGGTTTTTTCCTTTCCCCCCCGCGCTTTTTTCCAATTTCCATTCGGCCGCTCAACTTCCATCCCATACATCATCATCGGCGGGCATCAGCATCAACAGCATCAGCATCATCCATCAACCTCTGTCTCTTGCCTGTTCTCTAGCTCCTCCTTCTCAGTACCCCGTACGAGTATAGAGCGCTGCCAGTTCGCATCCAGATCCTCGCCCTTCCAGGTTTATCTGTATACTCTGTTCTTTTGTTGGCCTAGTTTCCGTGCGCCAGTCAAATCCAATCAATCGACCGATCGCGTCTTGGCCATCAACTTGACTCTGCTCAACATCTCTCTCCATCCTTCCTTTCTCCACTAGCTGGTCCGTCTTCGCCAGAGGCTGAATCATATATAGACCAGCTCTAGAGTCAGTCAATAAACCGTGCTTGCTGTGCCATCACTTTGTGCCTATCCGTTGACTTTTGCTTCCCCCTCTCCCTTTCTTTCCCTCGAATCAAACAGATCCCTTTTGTTCCCACTCGATCTTTTTACCCATCAGCATCTCTCGCCCAACCTGTCCGACTCATCAATGTCCTCGGTCGATATTCAAGAAAAGATCTCTGCCGCCCGGAGAGAAGCCGACGGGCTGAAAGAAAAGATCAGGAGTAAGCGTGAAGAGGTGGCTGATACTTCCCGTACGTGTATCCGTGTCTTTGCTTCGATTGAATATATATATATATATAAAGAAGGAAAGACGACAGTGAGCAACCATCCTGTTGTGGTGATGGAGGGCGACGTCGGTGGATCAACATCTCATCGTGGGATGACCTTGGAGAACAGCGTGACCGAGAAGAACCTCTCCGGTCTGGTTCCCTCGAATGAATCTTTGTCTTGTGTCGAGATCATCGAGCCCTCCTTTTGACACGTCCACCGACACTGTTGTCAGACCTCCCTCCCTTTTGTTCGTCCGACCCGGTCATTCATCCTTTCTCTCTTTGTTTCTTTGTTTCTTTCTCTCGCTTTACCTGGATGTATCCTCGTCAACACGTTGGATCCGAGTAGTCCGAGCCCAGGCAGCAGACATCGAACCGCTGCCCCGAGTGGTGATGAAACCACGTCGGACTCTAAAAGGCCACCTGGCCAAAATCTACGCCATGCACTGGTCAACCGACCGACAGCACCTCGTCTCTGCCTCCCAGGACGGAAAGCTGATCGTGTGGGACGCCTACACGACCAACAAAGTCCACGCGATCCCACTCCGATCGTCCTGGGTCATGACCTGCGCGTACTCGCCTTCGGGAAACTTTGTGGCGTGCGGCGGGTTGGATAACGTGTGCTCGATCTACAACATCAGGGGCAGCTCGACCGGTACCGTCGGGGCGAGCGGGACAAAAGCTAGCAGAGAGCTCAGTGCTCACTCGGGCTACCTCAGTTGCTGTCGGTTCATCAACGACAGGCAGATCGTCACCTCCTCGGGAGACATGACCTGTATGCTTTGGGACATTGACGCAGGAGTCAAGATCATGGACTTTAGTGATCACACCGGGGATGTCATGTCGTGTGTATATGTTTCTTTGATCGACGTTTTTTTGTTCTCTCTCCCTCTCTCTTTCTTCTTGACTATGTCTAACCGTTCTATCAAACCATCTGGAGACTCTCGCTCTCACCAAACGCCAACGTCTTTGTGTCCGGTGCTTGTGACGCGACGGCCAAAGTATGGGACATTCGATCAGGAAAGGCCGTTCAGACGTTCACCGGACATGAAAGTGATATCAACGCGGTCCAGTATGTGATCCTCTTCTGTCGACAAGAGCTTCCCTCGGTCTATCTCTCTGACCTATCCTTCTGACCCACTCTTGTTTCTTTCAGATTCTTCCCCAACGGAGAAGCCTTCGCGACTGGCTCTGACGACGCGTCCTGCAGGTTGTTTGACCTCCGGGCCGACAAGGAGCTCAACACGTTCGTTCACGACAACATCCTATGCGGCATCACCTCCGTCGCCTTCTCCGCTTCCGGTCGGATCTTGTTTGCCGGGTATGATGACAATAACTGTAACGTGTGGGACACGCTCAAGGTCTGTCTCATTTTCTTCCCGGCCTTGTCCTTCGTGTGTCCGTAGAATTCTCGAGGATTCTGAACAACCCGACCGGCCATGCTGTTTCTCTTTTGTTTTCTCTTCCCTTCTTTCTCATGTGTTCAATCTGGAACATAACCCCCCCCCCCAAAAAAAAAACATTCTAGGGAGAACGAGTGGGGATCTTGAACGGGCATGAGAACAGGGTGTCGTGTTTGGGAGTCAGTCAGGACGGAATGGCGCTCTGCACGGGTTCTTGGGATAGCCTTCTCAAAGTGAGTCTCTCCGTCTTGCTCTTCTGTCTTTTTCCCTGCTTTTTATGTTTTCTCGCGGACTTGGATCTGATGGATCGTGCCTTCTTCCTTTCCTCTCTTCTTTTTCTCTTCTCTCCAGATTTGGTCGTGATGAAGGAAAGAAGGAAAGAATGCGCTTTGTCCACTTTTTAAAAAGGTCCGAAACCTCTTTTCGTCATTTTCACTCACCTTCTTCGTTTCCGTAGATAATTCTTGTTCTTTCTCGCTGTCTTTCATACTATCTCCCTCTTGTGTATGTCCTATACCCTCCTTCCCACTCTCTTCGTTTGCTCTTGCCATCACAAGTCCAGTTCAACTCGACCCGTTTCGTTTCGTTTCACTCTTGTTTTTCACCACTACCACCACCACCACCACCACCACCACTACTACTACTGCTACTACTACCACTACTACTCTCTCTGCTTCTGTGTTCCTTTCTCAATCCAATTCCATATGTAACTATTCGCCTGTTCCTTTCCTTTGCCCCTCCTTCTTTCTTCCTCTTGACCGTTTCCTTTTTTTCTTTCAATCGTCGGCCATTCTGCTTTCTCCTATATCTACGTAGTCTTTCCGTTTTCCGTTTTCTGCATGCCTTGTTCTTGCAATCCTCTCTTTCTCTTTCTCTCCCCTTTTCTTTCTTTCTTTCTTTTATCTGATTCAATGATTAGATTACGGAGAATGAAGAAAATAAAAGACCAGGACTCTGTGAGGTACAGAGCGAACGGAACCGAACCGACCGAACCGAACCAGATGAGGAAACAAGAAAAAAACAGAGAAACAGGGAAACATAAAAGGAAAAGTAAGAAGGAAGAAAAGGAAAGCAAATAAAAGAAAAGTCTAGGTAACGTCCCGGCTCGCGCGAGCCGGGACTTTACGAGCCAAGACGGATCTGGTCAAAATAGAGGGTTGGGCCGAATGTGTCCGGAAGATTCCTCAAGGGGAGATCAAGTGACGAGGATGAACAACAGGAACTGGAGAAGCGGTCCGAAGATGAAGAACAAAAAGAGAAACAAAAAGGGACCCCCCCAGAGTCGACCGTGGGAAACCTCGTTAATCACTCTGGTCTCCGACTCGAACTCGAGCGTAGAATGTCTATAAACAGAAACAACACATACAAAGATGATGAGAACACCAAAGATCTTCAACATGAGCCACCTGTTGCCGCTGACGCTGGCGTAGTATTTCAATAGCTCTCTCTGTGCTCCAGAAACGTTACTGTTCATGGCCCCGTTTGATTCAGCTTTTGGATCCGTCTTGACGTTTCAAGCAGGGAAAACAGGAGCGAAAGGCACGTACTTTGAGATGTCGGAAACATCGGCATCGATCCGCTGTACGGTCTCCCTCTGTTCAGCCACCATTCCTGCGAGTTGGGTAAAGATCGTGCCGAGCTCGGCGATCGTGCTTTCGATCGTCTCTATCGCGGTTGACCTTTGGTTGATGTAGTCGTCCTGTTGTTACACATATGTATGTCAGCCCAAGGAAACACGCACAAGGGGGAAAACAACAAATCATGAGAACACCAAAGAAATCAAAGACAAAAAAAGGAAAGCCACAGACCTGTTCTTCCATCATCATCATTTGCTGCATTCCCCCTGAAGCCTGTCCAGAGCCTGGTTTCCCATCCCCTCCTTGGGGTCTGTCCATGTCCAACGCAAGATAATCTCCTTTACCTTTCCCTTTCTTATCAATTGGGAATCCAGACCCTCCATCGATGGACGACCTCGAGCCGGGCAGGGAAGATGATGCTTTGGATGATTGGCCGTTCGGTTGGAGACTCGAAGGTGCGTAGGGTGAAGTTGACGACGGTCTCGTGGGAGGAGCGTTCAAGATGGATTCTAACAAAGTGATTTTTGAACGTCAGTTGGGTGGTCCGAGATCCTGTAGCTCACTGTGCACAGAAAGAAAGAAAGAATCGCAGATAAATAGACCTACGAGCAGGAGCAAGGCTGTTGGAGGAGGAAGCAGAGTACATGAACTGTTCTGTTCGATCCTTCGATGCTTTCATATTCTGAATTTCCGTCGGGGCACAAACAAAACAGCATCAGCCTCGCTTGTCTGGTCTCTTCAGAAAAGAGGACACGAGAGAAACCATTCTACCTGGGTTCGGATCTCGAGTACGTCCTTGAAGCCCATACCCATATCTGCGAGCTTGCTCTGAAGCAACATGACGACGTTTGAGTTGTGCTCTTCGACCTGTTTCTTCCCACTGCCCGAGCTGCCGGACGAGCTCGCGTTGGCCGCGTTGGCTGACTTTGTGAGTTGTTGAAGGGAGGCGATCTGAGTGTTGAGGTCCGAGATGTCTTGTTTGATAATGTACGTCAGTTCCTAGTGGTGGAAAGATGTCAAGGAGAAGTATTTAAGGCAAGAAGTTGCTCAACATGTGGTTGCAACATGGATCGCAGGAGAAGAAAGCTGATGGTTTGAGACCCAAGAAAGACGAACTGAAATCTCTACAGGCCTATCGTCGAACAATGTCTTTCGCTTGGCGACTGATATGAGAGAGATACAAGAAAACGGTGAAACAGACAAGATCAGACCAGACCAAACAAAGACACCGACGAACGACCTCATCAACAAGATAAAGAGATCCCAGTCAGACGTACGCTGAGCAAGCTTCTGTAGTTTCCCAGTGGTTGCGTTAATATCCCGGGCGATGCCAGCAGCAAGACTGGCTACCTGACTACTCGGCTGTTTTGCCTGGTTTCCCTTCCCCTTTGAGCTAGCCGTCTGACCTGAACGACTAGCGATCGAGGCCAGACACTGGCGAAACTCATTTGATCTATCCCTCGGATTGACGTTCATTTGCAGCCGACACTCTGGACAGAATCAAAAGAGAGGGATGGTGATGAGAGAACAAGAGCAAGCGAGATGTAAGGAATCACCGAGATGGACTGCAACAGCCGAGCGGCTGACTGCGCGTTTGTTTGGGCGGGCATTAGAAAATATTTGTAGTGTCTAATTAGAAAACAGTCCTTAATAGGTTTCCCGCTGTGTGCGCCACGGACGCTCAGAGCCGTCCGATATGCGTAGATAGACTGGAAGAAAGACTGGCGAACGGAGATCTGTTCGGCTGTGAGTTTGTAGTGTTGTTGGAGAGCGCTATGTAGGTGGGTCTCGGCTGGAGCTCAGCTTGCAAGTAGGATTGAGCGGTGGTAGGAGGGCTCTCTAGAGAGATCACAGTTCGGTAGTCAACCGCACACGATGTATCGATAGCTTGGTCTTCCATAGTTTCACTCTATCGGCCTCGCCTACTTCTAATCGAACTCGCTCATCTCATCCTTCCCGGCTGCTATCACCATCGTGGTGGCCGCCGTCGTCGAGGAGGAAAGCGCGCATGGTTGACGGTGTGTGCACACTATGGGTATCTCGGTCACGTGACCACAATTTCTGATCAACTCCTCATATTGTCCCAGCACTCGACACTCATACCAACACCCACAGTACATACCATGGTCAGTCTATGTCTCTGGTTAGCTCACACGTACCCATGTTCACAACTGTCTGTAATGTGTCTTGTCTGGCTACCAGCCAAAGCAAACCCCGTTCTCCCGTCAACAAAGACAGGCCAGGCAGGCTGGCTCGGGTAGCAGCACCCTCAAGTCGTCGACTCTCACTGGACAAGACAAACCACTCGTCACCGGCTCGGTCACCGCTCCAGGATTCGATTTCAACTCGCTCATGGGCCAGTCAGTAAGTAGAGTTCCTTTTAGTTATGTCGTACATATATAGCTATGCTGATCCTCATGATTAATAATGACTTTGGACGAACTCTGTCTTCAGGCAAGCAGTGCTATCCAGTCGTTGGGCACACTCTCGGCGCCCGCACCCCAGTTGACCAAGAAGGAGAAACAGACGGCCAAGCGACAAGCTCTTTTGAAACGTTGGTCCTAATGTTTCGATCACTCACTTGTTCCTTCATCCGCTCTCATGTGTAGACCTGACGCCTGTGTTCACACCCTTCTGTTCTCAACCTTATCGCGCTTGTTCCCTTGGCTTGTCAGGCCTGGATCCCTCGCCGTCGTCACCTTACCCGATATCAGCCTCAGCTGCCCGGAGGATGAAACGAAAGCAGAAAGAAAGACTCGCCGGTGGAACAATGGACGACCTTACACTAGCCTTGACCAATACTGTCCAGGCTGACGATAACACCGAGGAGGACGAGGATGAAGTCGAGAACAAGGCAGAAAACAAGGCCAACCGACAGCAGGCGGACAGGAAGTCAGCAACATCGGCTGGGAAGATCGGAGAGGGAAGTGGGAAAGGGTTGAGTGCAAAGCAAAGAAATAAAGCGCTGTCCGTTCCATCATTCCATCCTCTCTTCCTACCTTTGCTTTTCATATTGAGCTGACTCGATACACATACACTCTGAAACATTCTCTCATCAGTCAAACTGAAGCAGCCAGACTTCCTCAAATCCAAGCTCATCCGGCTTTCAAAGCTTCTCCATGGGAGACCATCCGGCTGCACGCTCAAAACTCTGTGCAAATGAAGAAGCCGGTAGCTAAACAGAGTAAGAAAGTGGCCGTTGAGGGAGGCGGTATGGATGGGATCGAGAGTTAGAAGAAATCACAGAAAGAGACAATATTAAATGGATATCAATCAAGCCTAATGTACAAAGAGGATGACTGAGTATGTACACATGATGAGGAAACAGATGGATGCTGAGCGCAAGAGTGCGTCATGAACACACTCAGAAGAAAATATCAGATCCAAAAAAAAACCACTTAGTCCATCCCACTACCATCATCTTTCGACATTCGACAACATACACCGTCCGAGTGTCGACGAGACTTTCTATCTGCTCTTCCTAGTCTAGGATCATGCTCCTTTCTGGAAACATACATCTCCATGGTCTCTCCTCCTCCCTACTCCTCCCCACCCCCATCGACCTCGTGTCTCTCCTCAGCATTACTCTTGAACGGACGTGAACGACCGGCCTGTCCTACCCTCTTGGTCATCCCCAATGGATCACACGATCTATCAGCCGTGAAACTCAACCGGATAAAGACTAACGGAGACCTCGACTCCGACCTTGATCAGACTGAACAGGTTGATGAAATTTGGGAAAGACAGTTGTACCGACGTCAGAAGTTTCCTGATAATCATATAGACCAAACGTTTCTTGACGTTCTCCGAGAAGCTTGTTCGTCCCTCTTTTGGAAGAAGCCTTGGTTCATTCCTTTCCGTCTTCAGATTATCTGACTAAAACTGAAATGTCTGTGTCTACATATGTGTTGATTGAAATCTAGCTTCTTCGCCTCCGAGACCCAAGCTTGGTCCACTCATCCTGTCAAGCTTGGTAATCTTTATCCCACTGTCGATACACTTCCTGTTCATCGCCGTGTTTCACGGTTTGCTCACTGGGCGGATCGACCCGGGGTATGTTATCCTAGGAAGTCTCGGTGCTGGATCTGGTGGATGGTTGATTTGGTGGTTAAGAAACAGTTGTCAAGGTTGGTCTGTTTCTCATCACCTGGGCAATTCTGTTTCGTCGCCAACTGAAGTCGAAAACCATCAACTGGTTCACAAAATGCAACACACAGGCCGATTTCCCCTACGACCATCCATTATAAGCCTTCTCCTCCTCCATGCGCTCGCCCCAATATTGAGAACTCTAACGGAAGCAACCACGAGTGACTCAATCTGGCCTCTAGCTGGTGGTTTGTTTGTGTTAGGTCTACTCTTGGGCGACCATGGAAGGGATGTCGGCGGTCCGAAGAGGTTCGTTCTGCCTTGCTTTTGTATCTCTTCAATTTCCTTCTTTATCTTTAGAATTCTGGTATACTGATTACAATCTTCTGTCTACTCTCAACTTTAGACTGTCTTCCTCTTTGGCGTTGACATCCTCCCTGTCAGCCTCGGTCGTTCTTGCTTCTAGGTTACCGACAAATACCCATGTGTTTGCTCTCGTCTTATACTCGATTCTGTCTTTTGCGCTCGGACCGATCCTTCTCCGTCAGATCTCTGTGAGATCGTCCCTCTTCTTTTTACGCATAAACCTCTTTCGTTCTTACGCTCACCACGCATTTTTTGTCTCCCACCTGTGTCTGGGAATCGATCACAACAACAAAACTTGGAAAGCCCACGTTCACACCTCCTTTAGCAACAGCATTGTTCGGATTAACTATAAAGTCGCTACTTCCAGAGATGCCAACCACGTCGGCTACCTTTATGTTCCTGACGGCCGGTATCATTTTGGCCGGTCCCCTTGGGATCAGGAGGAGCTGGAGACTAAAAAGGTTCATCTTTCCGTTATTATTTTGTTTGTCCTTTCAAGTTCCTGTTTGTTGAGGTCTGATCTAGGGTTATTTTCTTTCTTTTTTTGGTTCCCCGTTTTGGCTCTCTCTCTCAATGTGTGGATCGGCGGAAACGAAGTGTGATCAAGGGTGATTGGGACGTCGCTCTTCCGGTTGTGCGTCAATCATCTGATGGATGACATATATGTATATCGAGTGTGTGATGCTTGGTTTTTTCAGTGACACAACAAGCATGTGCGGGCGGGTGGTCAATCCTACATGAATGATAAGAGCAAAAGAAATGGAGCGTCTTGCTGTGAAGACTTGAGTGGAAAGAACAAAGATCCGATGGACAGAGAATCGTGAACGAATGAGGATGGAAAGAACATAAAACAAGGGGGTGATGGGTTATGGAAAGTCGAAAACAGCCAAAGTAAGACAAGAAACGGGTGGGATGAGAAATATCGAGGATTTCTTTTTTTTGAAAATAAAAGATATTAGAGAAAGAGAAAGAGAAAGAAACAGAGGATGAGTTTACTCCTCGGAAGACTTTTCCTTCTTCTTCTTGTCCTTCTTCTCCTTCTTCACCGGGCTCTCGCCATCAACATCCTCGGCATCCTTTGACTTTTTCTTCTTCTTCTTCTTCTCGCCGTCCTCGGCCGAACCCTCGACGGCCTCGGCTCCATCGGCAGCCTCGCTCTTTCGCTTCCTCTTTTTCTCCTTCTTCTCGTCCGTCGTTCCGGCAGCGGCAGCGGCGGCAGAGTCGATGTCGAGCTCTGTCACGGACGCAGAGGGCACGGCAACGGGCTCAACGGCAGCGGCAGCGTCAGGCTGGGTGGTGATGAGCTCTCCTCGGACCTCATCACCCTCGGCGCTGTAGTCGACGTAGCTCTTGTCCCAAATGGGGGGAGTGACACCGGCGATCTTTCGACCGTGCTTGTCGAGCGTTCCGGCCTTGACCATCTTCTTCTTCTCCTGAGCCTTGGGTCCAAGACCCCATCGTCGGGGGTAAGTGTCTCTCTCCATGATGCATCGCTTAACCTTAGCGACGACACCGTGGTCGCACGTGCTCAAGTCGACAGTGGTCATAAGAGCGATACCGAGAGCGATGGCCTCTCCCTTGGTGGTCATAAAGACAACCTCCTCATTGACCTCGATGTCGGCCTCGTATCGGAGGAGACCAGGGATCATGAGCTTGGCTCCGTAGCAGATGGCGTTGACGGCAGAATCCTTGACCACAAGTCGCTTGTGACCGGTCAAGAGAGACTCAAGAGGTCGGATGACTCGTCGAAGGTAAGACTCTAGAGAGGAGAGAAAAAAGAATCCGAGACCACATCACGATATACTAATAAGTTCGAGTGTATGTGTGTGTGCATCATTGCTTGCAGTGAAAAAAAACGCACCATCTCGGTTGTTGTCGTACAACCACTGGGCATCCAACACGTCGTGCATGGTGACGGTGTCGTCGTTCTCTCCCATAGCTCCCGACCTGACTCGCCTAAGCTCCTGCATGTGTCCTCCAACTCCTAGAAGCAAACCGAGGTGAACGCACAAAGTTCGGATGTACGTTCCGGCCTCACACGACACGTGGAACACGGCCAATCCTCGTTTGTTGTCAAACTCGATCAAGGTGGAAGAGTAGATGGTTCGAATTCGGAGCTGTCGCTTGACGGCCGAAATCAAAGGAGGTCGCTGGAAGAGAGCACCGGTAAGGGTCTCGAGGGCCCGGGGAAGCGACTTCTCATCCTCGAGAGGAGCGTGAATTCGGAGAACAGCAACGTACTCCTTTCCAGCAGACTGCTGGGACTTGACAAGTCGGGTAGCTCGGTCGATACAGACGATCAAGCAACCAGTAACCTTGGGATCGAGCGTACCGGAATGACCCGTCTTTTCAGCTCGAAGGATTCGTCGAAGCCACGCGACGACCTCGTGGGACGAAGGGTTTGAGGGCTTGTCAAGGTTGATCACTCCCGACCTAGAGAAAGCCGATCAAAAGAAGAAAAAAGCGAGCGGTCAGTTGTGAAATCTTAGAGATGGCTGAGTGAGGAATTAACAAACTTGATGTAGGAAGCAAGATCTCGCTTCAAAGGAGAGCATCCCTGTAGTAATGAAGTTGTGAAGAGTGGATGATCAGTCAAATAGAGTCTCGGAAAGGTAAGGTTTTAAAAAAAATGATGAGCTGTCACGTACAACAGGGATGGGAGTGAAGTGAGACGATCGGACAAGGAGCTGTTTTGTTTGTAGTGGACCGACACGTCGCATTAAGCACTATGGTCAGTCTCAACATAGAAAGAGATAAGATTTGACGACAAGAAATTTACCTTGTCGTAGTTCTTGAGAAGCAAAGGCCAGTTCGAGGTATCTAGAAAAGATTACATTCCAAAAAGAGAGCAAAAAAAAAAAGAAGAAGAGAAGAAAAGAACAAGAAACCAAAGCAAGCAAGTAGGGAAACAGAACATCTTAGCCGCCTGACCTATCTTGGGCGAGTGGGAGGGTCTTTCTTTGACAAAAGGGTCTACACACCAAGAGCAGGCTGAGCGGCTTCGGGCTTGATGGCGAAATCTCCATCGACCTGAGCCTGGGCGATAGACTTGATGGTTCCTACGGTAGTCATGATGGAAGTCTTATCTTTTTCTTTTCCTTTCTGTCGGGTGATCTAAAACAAAGGCGCTAGAAGAAGAACAGATGGACTTGGGTATCCCAAAGAATCAGACCGGGTCCTTTGCTGTGAAAACAAAGAGTCGTTCGTTTGGTCTTGAAGGTGTTCTTGACGGTCAACGAAGGGAGAGAAGGACGGTTGGGCGTAAACCTGACGCACGGACCTCGACTTCCAAAAAATTCACCGGAGTTTGAAAATTATACACCGCGAGGCCTAAGCGCAACCGCCCGCTCGCCTTAGGCCATCCCTCACACTCACCCATCCGTACGCCAGAGCACCACGTTTGCTGATCATCCACGCCAGTAGTGTCCCTGTTCGCAACAAAAAGATATTCAGAATGGTATGCGTTTGCTTGGTTCAGCTGTTTGTTTATTGGTGGAGAGAAAGGTTGGAAGGAATTGTTAATAACTGGTCGATAAATACTACAGCCCAAAGTCGTTAAGCCCACCGGTCCTTCCAAGAAGGCTCAGTCGTGAGTTCTGTCCGGCTTGAATCAGTTTGTTGCTTGATCAAGGCTCTTGCTGAACGTGCTGTGGTCATGTCGTGTCTACCTAGCTTCACCATTGACTGCACCAAGCCCGCTGAGGACAGGATCTTCGATGTCGCTGGATTCGAGAAGGTGAGGATTATTCTACAATATAGGGCAACATTTACCGTAGAGTTTGTGCTCACCTGGTTTCGTACGGCATTCTCGTTCAGTACCTCCACGACAACATCAAGATCGATGGAAAGCCTGGACAGCTCGGATCGGTCGTTGGAATCGAGCGAGTTGGTAAGTGCTTTTGAACTTCGTATCTTCTCTGACACAGAAGTGACACTGACTTTGATTTTGACTTTTCCTCTACATCCGCTGTAGAGGATACCAAGATTGTCATCACTTCTACCACCGCTCTCTCTAAGCGATACCTCAAGTTTTGTTCGTATCCCTCATCTCAAAGTTACCTTTGTTGCTAGTCTTTGTTGCTAGTATCTTGAGGGCGCACTAACAGTCTCCTCTTCTTTCGTTCCCGTAGTGACCAAGCGATACCTCAAGAAATCAACTTTGAGGGACTTTGTCCGAGTGGTTGCGTCCGGCAAGGACTCTTACCAGCTCAGGTTCTTCAACATCCAGGGAGAGGACGGAGAAGAGGTCGAGGGAGAGGACGAGGAGGACATGGAGTAAAAAAATCCTGATAGACAAGGGGCAAAGCTCTGGTTTCTTCCCCTTATTGGATTGTAATTGTACGATGATGCTTTTCTTTTGATCGTCACCTGTGAAAGTAACCTTACAATCTATGTTCTCGAGAGGTGACTGACATGTGTATGCGATGAGAGAGAAACAATACTGTCGTGCTGATGGAAGCATTGAAATCAAGCAGAATTGTCCTAGTTGCTCATAAACCTGTCATCAGATCCGAATCCCACTTATATTCGTTCACCTTTCAATACTCATTTCTTTCAACGTCCATCATCTAATTGGATTCCCATCTCGAGCTCTGTACTTCAATCCTTTTCCTCAATGTTTCCTTCCATAGCTCTTCCCAATAGAAAACGGGTTCTCCTCACTCCGTCACCTCCTTCCTCATTCAGATCCCCATCACCCGAGTTCAAGATTATCATACATCCTTCGCCAACTCCGTTGACCTCGCCGATCAAGAAATCAACGGACGAAGTCGAGAGAAGACTTCAAGAAGACCCAGGTTATAGAGGATGCGGATTCTTGATGACACCAAGGACAGACGGTAGGGGGAAAGAACGTAGGTTCTATTGATGAGTCGAAAATGCTATACAAAGCTTCGCCTCAACAAGTCTGTTCTTTTACTATCAATCACAGGTCTACTGCTCACATCAACAAATCCCTTCTTCATTGGAAGAAATCCCACATGGTTGGCGTATCCTCTCTTCTAATGTCTTTGTTTCAAAAGCATAGCTAACGACTGAATGTTATCACGGCCTGCAGTGATTATGTTGTCCCTTCCCCTGTCGTGTCGGGAAAGCATATGCGCATTTACACGTGCGGCCAAAAACCCTTTCCTTTTTTTGTGTCTGAAGCATAGCCAACGATACCTTGAATCCTCATCAATTTTCTCTCTTGATCTTCTTCGCTGACTCGCACCCACTAGGGTCCGTAATGATAAGAATCAACCCCTTTCGTGTGTCGAGGTTAGTTGCTAACTGTGCTGCTCAGACCTCAATTTTGTTGCCCATTCGATCTAATCCGCATACACCCGTGCTCGTGTCGTCATCGGCTCTTTTCTTGGTACCTCTTGTCGTTCCAGGATCTATCCATGAACGGTATAGTGGTGAATGGTAAACGACTTAAAAGCCAAGCAATCTTTCTCTCCGAAGGAGATATCATCGAGATACCTCAGACCACGAAAAGTGCGCATTCACTATCTTTTGTGTTGTCGATCCTCAATCGTAAAGACTTTGTCTCTGTCTCATATGACTCTCAATGCACTGCTGTCAGGATTCGTTTTTCATCTTCCGCTCAATCATTTGGATGAAGATGATCATACTCAACTAGGCCTACTCGACTCATCTGAAGCATCGATACTTTCTTATCGAGAAGATCGGGGCCTGCACCCTCCCAACTGCAAGACAGCCTCAGTTCCAGCAACGCTCAAGATCGGGCATTACCGTGTCTTCCTAGACCAAAGTTTGGGGTCAGGGAGTTTTGGAAAAGTCAGATTAGCAGTGGATGGCAGGACTGAAGCCCAAGTGGTAAGTATCCCAATTTCTTGATCCTGTCTTCGTTATATTTAAGGAGGAAGTGGAAGATCAGTGATTTACACTTTTTCGTGATTCATGGTGAGCGATTCGTTCTAGGCATGCAAAACTGTGCCCAAAAGTCGAGTACATATACCTTCCTCCTCTGTTGTTCCATTTGCACCGATCTTAGATCGTAGCTTTGATCACTAACGAAATATGCCATGCCTCATCCCGATATTTGTTCCCAGCTCTTAGGAGACCGGGATTTCGAACGGCTTTACAATGAACTTGAACTAGGTCTCAAATTAGACCATCCCAACGTCATCAAGGTATTTAAATACCATCAGACAGAGAGTCATTTCCATATATTCCTTCAACTGTGCGCTCTTCATACATCTCTCAAAATATTTCTAGGCAAGATAAATGTTCTTCGCTAACTTGACTCCGTCTAAAAGTGTGACGGGAGGGGATCTGTTTTCTTACATCATCAAACACCGTCAGCTGGAAGAAGCTGAAGCAAAGTATATCATGTATCAAATTCTTCATGGTGTCCAGGTGAGCGTTTGTCTCTCTTACATTGAGCCCGTTCCTGCCGTTGTCTGTCATGGGCATGTAAATCAACTTCAACGGGTATTCTAAACACAGTATCTTCATGAGAATGGGTGCGCTCATCGAGGTAAGTGAGATTGGTCATGAAGCACAACATTGCCTATATCAACCAGACTAGTTCGTTTAATGTGAACCCATCGTCTTGACTCGTCGATTCCACCATCACCAAGATTTGAAGGTACGAAGCAACATATCTCTTCTCAGGACAACGTCGAATAACATACTAATCGCGCGGTTCCATGTCTGACACTCGACTTCATAAGCCTGAAAACATATGTAAGCATTTTATGGTTCGTTCTGTTGAGATTCAACATGAAATCTGAAGACTGTGCGATCATGTCATAAAATGTCACAACAGTACTACAACAGGGTGAAGTCTATCCGACCATCCTAATCTGCGATTTCGGACTATCGACTATGCATCCGGATGAGCGAGCTCCACAAAGCAACGCATTGGCAATTCGAGCGCCAAGTATCGTTGGAACGGCTGCTTACTTTTCGTGAGTGTCGTTGAATTTGATCATCTCGAGAATATTTATGTTGATCTGGCTGTTGTGCAAAATCCTTCCACCAAGTCCCGAATACATCAAGGCCTCGGCTTGGGTGAATTTAGAAACCAGTCGACTGAGGGCGTTGAAGAAGGACAAAACAATTAGAGCTCGAAATGAAGTCTTGTTAGACGCCTCCAGATTGGATTGCTGGTCCCTAGGGGTCGTGCTCTTCATCATCGCTACGTACGTTTCTAGCCTTCGTCTTTATGATTGGTTTATCCACGCTCATGTTCCGTCGTGCACGGTTGACTTCATGTTGTTCTGATAACGATGATGATAATCATTTGCAGTGGTTATCATCCTTTTGGAAATGAAGAAGACGAAGAATCCGATTGTGAGATGCAAAGCGGTAAGTCAAGCATCGATCAGCATCGAGGTCACTCTCGTCGAATGAGCTCGGACGCGCACGCCGGGGTTCGACCTGGCGCTCGGTCGTTCTCTTTGGGAGAAAAATGGAAACCTGCGGCCAGGATGGAGGTTGGGGAAAAAACGGCAGAACAACATATGAACTTGTTTTCGAAGAGAGTTTGTGAGCAGGAGGTGAGTTCTCCCTTTTTTTCTTTCTCTTCTTTTCTTTCCCCAAAATGGCCTGATCAACCCAACCGAGAATCAACAACCCAATTATTCATCGCTTGCCTCCAGGTTCAATTTAGTCCAGATACCTGGTCATCATACCATCCCTCAGGTAAATAAATACATATTGCGTCTCCTTTGGTTTCTCGCCCTCAACATAACTGGTTTCTCTGGTTCACTATGTCTGACTCGGACCTGGATGGGATTTTTTTCTTCAATTGCATCAGTTCAAGATCTCATCCTTGGCCTATTACGTCGGGAACCTGCGATTCGGATGTCCGTCCGGCAAGCGCTCAGACATACTTGGTTTGAGAAAGATCGTCATTCGCTTGAGGAAAGCTACCAAACTCGGGTCGTTCAAGGTCGGTTGGGTAGATCCAGCCGTAGCAAGAGACAGCGGATGACTACCGATGCAATGGATTTCTGAACGTCTCGTTTGGTGGAGACCAATTTATGTATGGATATTCTCACAACATCCCAAGGCGAGCTGAAAACTTCCATCGGCGGAATGTGAAAGGAAGATTCATAACGATAAACCATGACATGAACACATATTGATAGAGGCGAGACAAAAACGAAAAGAGAAGGCACTGTAGATGTTTGCGCAACCCTTGATAGAAACGAAACCAGAGTGAGTTACAACTTGAAAGTATTCGAAAGAGTGTTATGAAATGAGCAGAGGGCGGAAGGCAGAAGGCAAAAGAACGGGCAAGATGTACATCAAATGCAAGGAAGGGATGGGAACTGTATGTCAAAAAGAGTAGTATTGAGAGAGAAAAAGAGAAATGAAGGAATTGGAGTCTATGCAAACTAGTCTATGAATGAAGGGCGACTAGTGATTTGATATGCTGTTGATAAATAAGTAACGAAAACCTTACTCTGCGTCTTTTGAACTGGGAGAAGTATGTTTCGTTAGATCTGATGGGGGGATCTGATAGAGACTGAATGATGACTGCCTCCACTTTCATCCGTCCAGCCTGATCGTTCCCACCATGCTTTCAAATGCCATCTGTTTTCCAAGAACGATCGGATCAGTCGGATAGAAACATCTAACACATCCGGCGGGCCCTCTGTAGTTGGAGAATTTTCATTCCAGGCATAAAGATCAGAAGGAGTTTATATGGTAGCGCACAAATTAGAGTCGAAACCCAAACTTACCAAGATCATCGTTGAGGACAAAAGAGCTAATGCCCTTGTTGTGGGTCAATCGATCGTTCGTTGCCTTCAGGTCATCAGGGTTATGGATCATTGAGAATTCAAATTCATTCTCGCCTGAAGATTAGATGACCATAGATGGGCGATTGGGGTGAGCAGAGCTTGATGAGTTTTCAATACTAAGAAACCCAAGACCTTTGGAAGAAGAATGCTTACCGGTACTATACTGATACCTCGCTATCAACCGTAACGCCCACTTTCTCAAGTTGACGGGCTCATCCTCAACTGTACCAGTAATCACAGCTTCTCTTGAAAAGTCTGTTGGCCTCCATTCTTTCGTTAATGGCATGTGAGGCTGTATTTCCTTTTTGAGAATTTGAGTAGGGATAAATGTCGCGTTTCGATCTGGAAGGATGGATGCAATTCCTTTCGGCCCGGAATCACGAACAAGAGCAGAGAGAACTACATGTTGAACAAGATGGTCAGTCCGACGTCTTTTTTTGGCATTATAAGGAGACAATAATTGAAAGGGAAAACGAACTGCATTCTCCACATTCAGGATATAGGAATGTCAATCTCTTGAAGGCGTTCTCCGCTGTCGTGTTCATTTTCATCGTCCAAAATGGTCCAAAGCACTTTCCTAGGTCAACCGTGCACCTCGCCGAGCTACCTCTGTGTTTTCCTTTGGGTAACGATCCGTCTAGGCTCGCTGTGAGAATCGATGATGGTTCAACATGATGGATCAAACATGAGTCCGTCTTCTCATGTCGTTTGAGGGGGGGAAACGAAGAGAGAAAGAGAAGAATAAGAGGAACGTACACCACTGGAGAGATGTTGCCATGGGCAACTCCGAATCCATTCCAAGGATGGATTCCTTTAATTTGTTCCAACCAAACCAAGGTCTAACTGCCTTTGTCACACCTGGTACCATAATAGACTGCTTCGAATTTGGAGCCAGGGCGAATAACCTCTTGATCTCGTTTCGCGCGGTTGGACCCCAGATACCATCCTCGCCACCCCTATGTACATCGGGTCAAGATCGTTGTAGATAGACCGCCGCATTTAGTGATTATTTCTTGGGTGGAAAGTCAAAACGAGAAAAGCACAATATTGAGAAAAGACGAGACAGACATTTTAAGGACAGCCCAAGTGTAGAGCATGCTTTCTCTAGATCGCTCGACAAGCAACAACGTCGACAGATAGATAGCATGGATATCCCCGATTCTTGATTCGGGTGTGGCCCCTATATGTTCCGCGACAAGGCCAACAAGATAAGTAAAATGATTGTGTATGCAAGAATAAATCCTTCACAACAGACAATGATGACGCACCAGAATCGACTTCTCTGAATCTTCGTTTGCTGGACAACGCGAAATCTTCTGGCCAAGTGTTAGCGACCTCATCCATCATCGGCACTGATATTGGCTTGGGTATGTGTTCCAACCCTGGTCGCTTTCGATCGCCGAATCGTTTCTCTGAGAAGGCAATGAAGAAGGATTTCAGAACATTTATTCGCGGTATTCTGAGATAGAACGGAAACTCACTTAGTAGCCAATTACTTCTCAGTAACGCAGACCACTCGTGCGGACACGCCGTTGGTGGGAACTCTGCGGATTGGATCCACGATGGAACAGCTAATCGGAGGACGGGACCGGTAATCGGAGTCACCCAGTCTTGCCTACCATGCTGTGTTACGCAAATGGGGCATATGGTATGAAGAGATCAATAAGTCTGATGTCTAATATCTTCGCGATTGATATAACATGGATAGTAAGTTGCGATAAACGAAATGAAGGCTCACGTTTCGGGTCAAGAAGACTGGTGGTATTGTTCGTGAGGTGAGGCGCAAAGTATTACTGTCAGGAATACGAGCATCTTTACACATTCATTCGGTGCGGAAGCTCAAGAACTCACAGTCATCTGGAGAAGGACGAACATGTCGAAGGAAAAAGGACACGTTAGACATCATATATCTAAAAAGGGCGAGTTTGATGGTAAGATAACATATCAGAACGTACCGTTGAAGTAGATAAAGTACGGCGCTATGCCAGGAATATTCAGTAGTTGGCCTTCGATTGAAAACCTACTTTGCGGAAAATCCAAAGAAATGTTAGCAACTTTGATCATTATAGGCAGCAGAATTGAAAGATAGACGAATGACGGACGAATTAAAACTGGGAAGTGTTCGACTTCGGTACAGCTGAGCTTCCTCCAGGGTCCCTGTCGAGGTTCTGTCAACAAATATGTTGGCGTGATGGTGAATATGAACAGAGATTCCGTCCTCCTATCGAAACGATTAAAGAGCGACCTGGTAAGTGAAGAACATACACAACACCATGGAGCAAAGAGATCGGGTGAGCAAAGAGCAAGAAAACCTACCTCGATTCCGACCAGACTTGTCCTCAGCCAGCCAGGGATTTGTCCGATCCTCCACTCTCTATCCGGACTGACCGGACCGACTGTCTGATCTGGCTGCTCTCCCAACCTTTGCAAAAGCTCCTGTCCGTCCTCTTTATCGAGCGCCCAGTCTCCAAGAACGAGATGGAGTCGTCTAACTTTATTTTCTGGAGCCATATTGTCTGCTATGCTGCGCAGACTGTGCCTCAGTTCGTCTTTATTCCGGAAATGCTTTGTCGGGGGCGCGCCAGAGTCGTAGCGAAGCTTAGTGATGTTGGGTTGGGAGAAGTGGATGTATTGGGATAACCAGGAAGGATCTGACCCGTTCACCCATGTCCAGACGACCTAGAGTATGTGCAAAAAGGAAATGAAGAACGGGAAGAGAATGAATAAATTTGGAAGTTATTGCTAGGTTGCATGAGGAACAAGGAAACGTACATCTATCTCGACGGGAGCGGCCGCGATAGCTTCCTTTGAACAGATCTGACCGTTGCCTACCCAACTCTCTAGACAGTCATCATCGAGGATAGGGACCTCGATGATGGACTTCCAATCTTTGGCCCTTGCTCGTCTTGACGGCTTATTTGGCTTAAAGATATGATAGTTCTCTTTCAAATTTCTCGAGGACATCCCCGCTAACGTCGGCTTGGTGAAAAAGTCTGGTAGAATGTAAGGCTGCGAGTGGGTATCTTCCGATCCTTCTGAAACGCTCTTCTCCGGAGATTCCTCCTCGATATCCTCGCTGTAGGAACCGTCTTCATCCGCCTCATCGGTCTGAAGTGCACCCGGTAAAGTGGGGATAGTGCTCTGGCCGGAAGGCCGGAGTGAAGTGAAGGGAGAACTCATGACGTCCAATGCAGACAATGCATCGGTGAGAGAGAGCAAGATAAACAAGACGGTGGAGGAGAGCGCAAAGGCCAAGATGACGAGTCTTGTTGTCTTTGAACGAAAAGCTAAGAACGACCATTTGGTCTGACCATGCTCGTTTGAATTCGAACTGAGCGAACCAAAGACGGACGACGCGTCAGACGCTAGACGGATCGAGCGTTGCATGAAAAGGATGAAATGCAAGTCGGCTTTGTGTGCGTTGTCAGCGAGAAAAAAATAGAATGAGGAAGAAGAGTCAAGTGGGATGAATGATGAGAAAGAAGGAAGCGAGAAATTGAATGGAAAAAAGGTTTCGTCTGCTGGGCTTGTCTGATGTGCTTCGGTATTTGAAGTGGTCGTGTGCCGAGGGTATGATGACGATCTGCCAGTAGAATTATGCTAAAAACTCCGGCGGGGGACTCAAGAAAAACCTCTGAAACACGGTAACTTGATGTTACCGCAGCTTTATCTCTTTTGTAGGATGTATGTCTGTATATCTCTGTCGATTGTGATCTTTAGGAGTGGCATTATCTGATGGACTAATCCTTGTCTCTTGTGGTTTCTCTTTCTCCCGAGCAGGTCAGTGTACAATCAGAAAAAGAGGCTGGGCGAGAAGCGATAAGAGTGCATGTTCAAAGATTCTTCCTTGTGTTGATGTTGAAGGATAAAGATGTCTTCTTGACTCTCTCCGGCTGTACTTCCCAGATAGGTTGGTTTTCTATTTTCTATTTCTTGATCATCTTGCGTTCTTCTCCAAGTCAATCCATCCTGCTCCAAAGGCGTGTATATATCATGCTGAGGGTCATCGCTGCCAACGGAAAACCACTGCCGAGTCGAAACTCTAAGAGGCGAAACACGATCAAGGAGAAACTTCAGAGATTGGAAAACTCTCCGACACAAACCTGCTGCGCTTTCAACAGCGGCACGGCATTTTCTTCTCACTCAATCCGGCTCCGATCAGTGTCTATTCTCAAATCTCTGACGTCTATTCTCGAACAGTAGACAAGAGGTAAACAAACGATTGCGGAAATCAGCGTTATTTACTTCTTAAGCCTCCCTTATTTCTTTCTCGGTTGAACACAGAACAGATGTACTTATTTTACATCCAGGAATCTGAGATGAGGTGAGACCAGGCGAGTTCAGTCAAACATGTAAACAGAAAGCAGACAACTAGATATACACTCTGCAGAAGGAGTCTTCGATACACTTGTTTACAACGTTTTGTTGACAGTATGTATATACCGAGATTAAATGAGACAAAAAGACAAAGGCGTGTATTTGTTAATACGCTAACGAGACACAAAACCGTTTTTTTTTCTTCTTTTTTTTTTGCTATATCACACAACCTATTTACAACATCATCTCGCTCATCTCTGACGATCTGTTTTAGAGAATTCGGTTACCGGCAAACAGATTAACAGTGTCGTTCGAAGAGCTGACTGCTATCGCAGGGCAGGTTGGGCTAACTAGACTTGAGCCGTAGTTTGCCCCAGCCCAGATGACCACGCCGTTTGTCCATCCGAAGCCAGCTGCGAGGGAGGAGAAAGAAGCAGGAAGCGAATTAATTCATTGGTCAAGTGCCTGCCGGCCAGTCCAGACTAGCAATCTAACGATGCAACCACTCACTGACGACCGTGTACTCTCCTCCTCCTCCGGCTAAATAAGCAAATAGACACGTCAGTATCATCAACACACCCAAAAAGGTTGTACCGATAAAAAGAAACTTACCGGCATCAATATCGGTCGCGTTGAACTAAAGGGAAACACCGGAAATATGGATCAGTCATGATCACTTGAGAGAACTTCAGATGAGCGAGAAAAAGGTTAAGCCAACAAACCTTCTCAAACATGTTTCCAGTATTACTAGGAGAGGAATTCGTAACATTAAGCTGATCGGCTGGAAGCTGAGACAAAATTCCTGGAAGTGATCCACCCGTCGAGTACCTGAATCAATCCTCAGATGAATCGTCAGTTGTCGACAAGAGCATAAGTCTTGGCTGGACGAGAAGACCTTAGACTTACCAAGAACAGAATGCCGCATCGATATATCTTTGGACCACAGCGGTGAGCAACACTTGAGACCACGGCTCGCTGGATGAAATATTACCTCCATTCGTGATCACGTCTGAGTTGTAGACTGTCCTGTTTCCTCCACCATAACCTCCTTGAGCAGGCAAATCGGCTTCCTCGAGACCAAGCTGGCCGGAGGGGATGGTTGACCATGCGGTCTCGTTGGCAGGCGCAAAGGTTGAATATGAAGTTGTCGTCACGTTCGATGGCAGGTTCCTAAGCGCTTTGAGGATGATATATTGGTGAGGAGGCCACGCGTTCGGGAAATCCTGTACGTTTAGAAAGAAGGGAAACCAATCAATATCTTACTTTATTCCTCACTGTAGATAACGTATTTGAGCCCGTACCCAATTCAGGGTACTATACACCAACGAGGCGGGAACACTTCCGTTGTACTTGTGGAGTATATAGCTCAGACCAGCAAACGCCCCAAACAACTTGCTTTCGTCCTCCTCCAACTCGGGAGGGATGATGTTCAGCCAATAAGGATAGAACGTAGCGACCGAGAAGAAGGTGGACCGGTTAGACGAGGTGGTGTTCTGTCGACGAGTTCAGAATTGACCCCTTTATCGGTCAGAACAAGACATGCCGATAAATTGAAACAGAACAAGAAAAAGAAACTGACAAAATCGTAGAACGCCAACTTTTCAGGATCCCAATTTAGGTCCAACACGGCGGCCTTCAACTTGTCACCTTGTTCCCTATACAGATCGGCCCGAGCAGATACGTTCCCGGCGGTTGAATTCAAAGTGCCGTACTGGTCGTTTAGGTCGGCCAGCTGAGAAAGTTATACTAAATTAACTAAACCGTTCATACTCCTTCATCAAGATTGGAGCTGAGGCAGGGTACTTGCCAGATAATAGTTTGCAGCGAGCAAAGCGTTGAGCTCCACAGGTACGATCTGTCGGATACTAGAAAACAAATGAGAATACGGGCATCCAGTCAGTCAGTCAAGCATTCTTTCTCGGCCTCGAGAACAGGGGAGAATAATGACGTACTTAAGCGATCGAAGGCCCTCCAATGGATCAGAGATATTCTTTAATCCATCTTTCATAAATCGAACGGTGCTGTGCATCCGGCGAAACAGTCGGCGTTAGACCCCCAAATAGATAACTTAAAGGTGGTGAAACAAGTAGAGGGTCGAATCGAGAAGGAAGACATACTAGTCCCATCCAGACTCGGCTCCACTAGCTAGTTCTGAGTATAATTCGAGCGCTGCGCTTGCATTGAAAGCAGGATTGGCTAGGTTGACCGTCTCCCAATCTTCGACGAAGCCCTAGAAATATTGGTATTGATCCGAAGACCAGCAAGCTTAATTTAGGTGAGGGCCCGGCGTGTATAGATGAGACTGATCAGTTGTGAGACACGAACCTCGGGTCTAGGGGCAGTATTGATGAAGACGTCGTATCGGGCGACCTCGTAAGTTGTGTTTGTGAACGGTGAAGTAACAGATCCAGTTCGGTTCTTGTACCACCATTGAAGCTCAGCCTGGCAGGTTTTTCCTCTCTCACGAGCAGGTTAAGTCCCTATTTTCTTCTTAATGGACATTTAAAAAGAAAGGGTACTGACATCAGCTAGAGGAAGAGCCTGGGCCAAAATGGAGGTGTCATTGGTAAAGTCGACGTAAAGGGACAGCATCTGAAGAGGGAAACAAGACGCTGTTAAACAAGAAGATATATCTGGTACATATTCACGAACACAAATAGATATGTATACGTACCTGGATGAAGAGAGGTGGCTGAGACCGATTCAAGCTGTGAGGAAAGGCATACATGCATTAGTGGACGGCCCATACCCTATATGCGAATGCGTTGAACATACTAGTATGTTCTTCCTCCGTTGGGGATGAATCCATACAAGCTCAATTCATCCATGAAGTTGAGCAGGATGTTCTTGGCGTATGAAGCCAATCCAGAATTGAGAAGACCTTCGATAATCCTAGGATTGTGACAGGGTCAGCAAGAACCAAGACCGTCAGATAATTTGCTGTAAGACATTCTATGTTACTCCGATGTCTCTTACCAGTAAGAATCCCAATAGTAAACTAGCAGTAGACTAGGTCAGTGTCGTGTCGAAACGAGTATACGATTTGAGAAAGAAGCTTACCTTCTCGGTAACGTCCTCCTGGAACGACGACCGTGTGGTTAAGAGGAATCAAAGTGGATGCACAATCCGTTGCGACCCCACAAAGTGCGCTTGAGTTGGTTTCTCTACCAGAAGACAAGAGGCCGTCAGAGATTGTCAGTACGAACGCATTTCGACAACACTAAACAGAGGATCTGTGGATGTAACAAACCGTATAAGGCCGGACCAATAGCTGATCACTTCGGCAATCCAACCTTTAAGAACTGGGTCAGTGACATTTTGTAAGAAAGGAGTAGCAGATGCGTTGAAAGAAGCATCAATTGTCGCTGCAACAAGCTCCTCCCCTTCTGGTGTCTAGGTTTTTGAAAGACAGATCTTGAGTCCGCTTGTCATCTAAAATCTACAAAGAGAGTATAACAGTCGGTATCCTTACAAAGTACTGATCGAGCCAGTTTTCGAGATCTCCAACTGCGATGGACCCATTGGCAGACTTGAGCGCCTGGAAAGCTTGCACGGTGGTGCTGACATTGTACCGAGTGGGCTTATCCGGGAAGGTTTTTGAATCCGGATACAGCTGCGCAAGTTCTACGGTTGTGAGGATCTAGTCATCACGATGCGCAGAGGCGATGTGCAGAAATAATGTGTTTCAGAGGGTTGCGTCCTTGCTCATAGTACCTGATAGACATGACGGAACATAGATTGTGACGAAACAGGCAGGAAAATTCAGCTGACCTCGCCTGCACAAAAGATGGGGCTGGTGCACCAGCTTTGAGCTTCCAAAGCAGGATATGGTTCTAACAAAGCTGTTGGTGCCAGAGTCGTCGAAGGCTCTGCGGGAGCCACCGAGGACGTTGTCGCTGAAGCAGCTGCACCAGAGTTAGAAGCAGAGGCCGACTGGGCCTGAACGGAAGGAGCGGCGGTCCAAAGGGTGAGACCTATCAAGGTACTCTTCCAGAGAAGAGAAGGTTGAGTGTTCAACATATCTTATGACGTTACAGACGCTCCAAGAGATACAAACCAGGAGAAATGAATGGATGGGAAGAGCTAGAACGAGAACGAGAACGAGAACGAGAACGAGGTCAAGATCGAAGAAATTGAACGCTAGTGGTTTCTTTATATACAGAAAGAAATAAGAAAGTGATGTATCGCTCGATGACGGTGATTTCTGCTTTTCCGTTGATGATGATGTCGTCAAGAGCTCATCTTCTATCAAACTTCCATCTTTGTCTCTTGAACGAGGTCACCTGGTTCTTCTACGGATGGAGATCTCGTGGGATTCTTTCTCTTGGGGTTTAGCAAGAAAAAGGCGTTCAGTCGAGGAACAATCATCACACTACCCGGTAAAGATGACGTCAGGTCGGACCGGGAAACTTGGCGGTCGGAGCCAGCCAGCCAGCCAGCCAAACCCCAGAAACATTTGGCTATGCGGAAACTCGAATCGTTGTAGACAACACGCGCCGAACTAAACCAATAAGAGACATTATCCGTTGATGTTAAAGGGTTTGTCATGATGTGCGTGAATCTAGCAAAGGTGTGTTATGTTTGAATTCTCAAAGTATATATTCATCCACATTGATCTTCTCTTGAACTAGCCATTTCCAATCCCACACTCGGCCACAAGCGGATCTATTCCCACTCTTCAACTTACCCGGTATATGTCTTCGCCTCGCTCAACTATTTCTGTTTTGTAGCATTCTATAATTCATTTATATACTCATGTTTATATATACATGCTCGTACTACTTGTCTGGTCGGTCACATCCGTCGTTGAGCAGATATCCAAACCTAGTGGGCTCCTGTTGTAATGCGACAGGCACATTAGTAAATGAGTGGGATGGCTTGATTGACCCAGACTGAGTAATAAGATCCTTGAACGTATGCGCTTTCTACAGGATATATCAGCACCGGCCTCCTAGTATCGCTAGACTGAGGCGATAAACGAAGATAATTCACTCACTGGCCACATCTGGAACGGATCCTCACCCTTGCAGACTCTTTCTCTCAGACTCACCTCCTCCAAGATTGAGGGATCTCTTACACGGTCGTTGTGTGAATAGCCCAGCATCTTTCTACGCATCTCCTCGAGAGTGGGGAAACAAAACGAGCAGTGCCATCCGCTTCCTGGTAGCAACGTGTTACTTCCTCGACCATGATGATAGCCAACCGTAGTGTTATCCGTCGTCAGGATATGTGGTCGCCAGTAGCCACCGTCGGGAACAGGAAAATTGAAGCCGTATCGGTAGTTGTCAACATTGAGATGAAGGGTGGATTCGTAGCCATAGCACGAGCTTAACAGATCCAATGTTGGTCCAGAGATGATCTCATCTACGTCACTCTGAATGATGAGTGAGCCGATAGGAATATCTAGGGCGGTAAGGATCTCACCGACGGTATTTCGCATAAGGCGTTCGTTATCAAAAGATCCCTTTTCGAGGTTTTTTGAGAGCCCTGTCACCTTGTGATAGATAATCTTTGCACCCGAGCCATCCAGTAGACTATCGAATCGGTCTCTGTTGTCTGAAAACACAGTCGGCTTGAGATCCCCAGAGAACGTTCGGTCCGCCTCGACCACGACAAACGTTGTCACATATGGTAGATATTCTCTCATCCTTATCTCTAGCATATCTAGCTCCGAAGAGAATAAGACTGCGTCCACGATCTCTGGTCTGTGATCTCTTGTGGACCAGTCATGTAGCCGACACCACGAATCAATATCCAGATCTCCTGATATAGATGACAAAGGGGCCGGATAGTGGGTAATGATCTCCCAAGATGGTTCACCATACTCCCAGAGTGGTCGCAATAAATAGATGAGATCGCGCCGGAAAGTACCGAGGCGTACGTGAAAGACAAAGCCTAATACGGCCAGGATAAAAAAAGCCAGGATAGTCTTTTGGTGATTCCGAACTCGCCGCAGCACAACACTCTTCAAAAGGGTGATCGAGAGGGGCCGATTGTGGGGTCTATAAGAATTATGAGTGTGAACAGGAAGCAATAGTTCTGCGGCCGGAGAATCTAGAGCTAGGTCTTGGTTATTCGGCGAGAAAGTTGCCGAGTATTGTCGTGCGGTCATGCTGTACACCTAGTCAAGGACATGATTGATCCAAGAGGTAAGAAGTAGAGCGGAAATGATGAACACGACGATGAGAGGGATCACGTGACTCGTCTCGTTGATGTTGTACCGTCAACGACCTTGTTCCATGTCCTTGCTAACGACACTGCGTCGATGTACGTTGCCATCATATGTAAGACCGTTCTCTTGCTAAGCAAATAACGTAGTTTCTCACAGCGCTAATCCAAGCCACATGTCGTTGAAGTGTATCGGTATGCGGTTGAAGTGATATCTTGTAGATAACTATAAAGCTATGCAGATGGATCCACACGTGTCTACGGGACACCGCACCGGTAATTCGTTCGATCTCATATTTGGCCTCTCACCTTCCTTGCACTTGCAATCACATACTCACTTCCAACAATCATCGCGCATATGTCTAATTCTTCAGAAAAGACGCAAGAAGCGGGCGAGGTAAAGGATTACTGATACGCTATCTCATCGCACACTTGTATCGTTCGCATCTGACCCTTTACATTGTTCTCCTCGTATAGGCTTACCAAATTGTCCAAACGGCGTACAAAGAGCGAATCTGTTTGCCGGTCGAGTTCAGGATCAATCAGATCAAAAGGCTTGCCTATGCTATACAAGGTCTCATCTCCCCCTTTTGACTGACCAGAATCCAACGAGATGCATACTTATTTGGGTTCCATACTGACCACTGTTCTCCGTCATCTGTGCTGTCCTGTTCCTTACTGTATCCGGAGAGAAACAGAGAGTCGCCAACTCATCTATGATGCGCTGTTTGCCGATATGAACCAGCATCCTGGAGAGGTTGATACGTCGACGATAAACTCGCTCATCTGGGCTTGCGAGGAATACGTCGGTTCGTTCACCTGTTGTTATGGTTCAAATCAGTTCTTACTTGCTCATGATCCTTGGTTTATTCCTGCATCTCGGATCATTGTTAACGGCTGTCTGCTGATCCATTACCATCTCTCATACATGATTGTTCACTCTAATCAAATGACATTACCATCATCTCATCGTGTTAGAAACGCTGAAAAAATTGGCAAAGCCCATCAAACCGACAGTTAGACAGGTCGGGTTCATGTTGTATGACTCATCAATTCTACCTACGCCGCTCGGTCCAGCGCTCTGCATCGGGCCATTCAATTATCCGTTCAAGCTCGTTCGTCCACTTTCTTTTTCGTAGCATCTTGAATATTGAGGAGAAGAATTCACTTCGTTCTCTTTGGTGAATAATATCCGGACCTAGGCTCTGGAGCCTATGATCGCTGCTATGGCTGCAGGCTGCCCGTTCGTTATCAAGCCCAGCGAATTGAGTCCTCACACCGGAAAGCTGCTCAAAAACATGATCGAAGAAACTCTGGACCAGAGGTGTTACAGAGTTATTTTGGGAGAGAAAGAAGTATCGGAACAGCTGCTGGAGAAACCTTGGGGAAGAGGTTTGTACATCTTATCTTCCTTGCTCGTTGTTGTTTTCTCGCTTTCTTAGAAAAACCTTGACTTCAACCCGGTTTTGTCATCCAGTCATATTCACGGGGTCTACCAGAGTGGGAAGACTTGTTGGTGTTGCATGCGCCAAAACCTTGACTCCGTGTGCGCTCGAGGTGAGGCTCAGTCTCTTCTCCGAGTTTTAACTAGGCGGGCACGATCTGATTGCAGTTCGTCTCCTGATTCTCTCAGTTGGGCGGGAAATCACCAGTGATTATCGATGAGACGTTCGACATTGAACTGGTGGCCAAACGAACATTTGTTTATAAAACTATGAATTGCAGGTCAGTCTTCCTTTCCTGTCTTTTTCCTAAAAATCTGATTCTCTAGATGGTTTTATCAAACAGTCTTTTTCCTTATCTCAATTGAATTATCTGAATCTTCATCAAACAAAAATCAAAGTCAAACATGCACGACCCCAGACTACATCCTCGTCCCAACCGCGCTCCAAGATGCCTATGTGGCTGCTTGTGAGAAGTTGCTCGCTAGCTGGTTTCCTGCTGGCGAATTGGATTCTGACACTTACGGTAAGTTTCCCACCGAGGGAACGATCGACAGACTTGAACGTCTGCTCGACCAGACGGAGGGAACAATCATCAAGAGAGGTCTGGTCAACCGGGAGAGAAAGCGGATGGGAATCTCGATCGTAAAGAATGTAAAGGAGACGGATGCGTTGATGAAGGAAGAAATCTTTGGTCCAATTTTGGTGGTCGTTCCTGTAGATGTATGTTCCCTTTTTTCTTTGATACTCGTGACCTCTTTACTCTCCGTGTCTTCACTAACTCCCTTCTTCCTCAATACTGGACATCAGAGTATAGAATACGCTATCCGAATCGTCAATAACCAAGGGTCTTCTCTCGGAATTTCAATCTTTTCTCACAGCAAAAAGACAATTCAACGTAGTCCGTTCTTTTTCTTTGTGTTGTGATATTCGCAACGTCATCGCCTCACAAAAAATTAGTTCATAATTCATTTTCATCTGCTATGTTTGCATGTGATTGCCGATGGGGAGAACAGTCATCGAACAAACTCAGAGTGGAACGATCCTCATAGGGGATTGCGTCCAGCACGCCATTAGTACGTTCATCTTCTTTACCTTCTTCTCTTCCAAATTCCTTGCGCATATCAGGAAAGAAATCGAGCTTTATTGATTAGCGTCCTTTTCTTTCGTGCTAAAAAAAAGTGGATCATATTCCCTTCGGAGGAGTCGGTGAATCTGGGCGTGAGTTACTTATTTGCGACACGTTTACTTGTAGCAGTTGGTTGGGTTGACCTTGATTTTGAGATGCATACAAATCCAACAGATGGAGCATATCACGGAAAGTACGTTTCCTTTTGCTCCTTCTTGTATTTCGTCTTTGTCTCTGCCTCTGCTTTGCTGTTTCCGGATTCTCTAACCGGAAGTGAACCTCTGCGATCAATCGTATCAACATCCAAAGATGGGGATTTGACTTATTCACTCAACCCCGACCAATCGTCCGTGTGCCTGCGTCTGCAGAGATCCTCTTGAACGCCCGATACCCACCACATACCCCTGCTAAACGAAAGCTTCTCCGTTTAGCCCTCTTACCTCTCAGCTTGCCTTTCTCGAAGCCTGGTTGGAACAGGAAGACGGTCTGGACTTGGTGGATCCAGAGGAAAGGGTGGAAGCTAGGGATCGTCCTGGCGGTTGTTGGATTGGTGCTGCAGACATGGAAAAGGCGTACAGTATAGTCATCCCTTTTGTTTTACAATATGACTTTCCCTCTTTATTCTGGTTCGTTTCAAGCTGTAAGAAGATTACGATCATCCTCTCTTTTCTAATATGAAGATGAGGACACCAAAGATAACAACTGACGAGGGACATCATACAACGCAAAAAACCGGGAAGAGTGGAATAGAGATAAAACATGTTAAGGGCAGATGGAGAGAGAAGAGAAATCAAAGAGCAAATAGAGAACGACAGACCCCACAAACATGTAGACATAGAGTAAACCCAAAAGGAAAGAAGGAGAAAAGGAAGGAAAGCGAAAATGTTCTATTTCTCATTTGCACCTACACCCAACTCCGGGAACACGCCGAGAACGAAACAGTCGATAATGCTCAGCAACAGGTGAGCATTCAGTCTGTCGTTCTCGAGCGGTACGAGTAGTTCATGGATCGGTGAACATTCACTGGACGAGCCTAAAACAGGACGAAGAAGACCTGGTAGATATGATTGTGAAAAATGAGGGGAAGAAAAAGAATCGGTTTTGAAGATGAGTCACAGGTTCGTGGCGAGAAACAGATAAGAGACTTACTAGGCGTTTTCTCCTCGAGAACGCGTTCTAGCAGAACCTGTAAAGCTGTTTGTTCTTCTGCCGAGAGATCAGGCACTGGAGGCCCTGGGTACCCCTGATTAGAGAACAGGATTGACCGAAGCTTGATGACCAACATTGTTGGAAGTTCTGGAGAGCTTAGCTGGATCGAAAGAAGGTGGGGAATCAATCTGGAATTAGATAAGAAGAGAAGTTAGTTGATTTGATTTCGTTTCTCGAGTCTTTTTTGTGCCGCAAAGATAGTTGACGGTAAGAAAACAGTAAACACACCGATCGCCCCCTAGCACGCAAACCAATCTGGCCAGTCCTTCAATCCAAATCCATAGCACTCTTCCGACCAACGTATCATTTAGTCCTAGCAACAGCCCTACACACTCGACCCAAGGTCCGAGCACCCAGCCGTGGTCGACCATCAGATCTCTGTTTCTTCCGGGAGGACATGTCGACATAAGATTTCTGAGGGTTTTGAGTGCCTGGAAAGTATTTCGTCCAAAGACAAAGATAGATTGAACAATTCCCAGGACGAGGAGAAGTCCGTTTAGAAGAGCTTGCCAGAGGGAAGGTCGAGAGTGAGAAGAGGCGTCGAGTGACTGGTCAAAGTGCTGACTGGACTCATTCTCCTCTGATCCGCTCGGACGGTTATTTGTGCCAAGGAGCCCAAGTCCGATGCTCCACCAAAAACTACTCTGGACAAACTTTCGTCCGACAGCGCCCAAGACGACCCTACCTAAGACTTCTCTGAGGATGACAGTTTCAAGCTCGCTGCCAGAGTCTCCAGCGGGTAGCAATATCTTAAGGATACCCTCTGCTAGGCAGGTCCAATACACCGGATTGATCAGATCGTCTCCATCCTTGTCGGCTGAATGGCCGATGGATATGCCAACATGTGGATGGATCCGATGATAGAATACCTCGACAGATAAAGGCGGGTGTAGCTGGGCAAGAGACAGGGACACGCGCGTCGTTCGCCAGTGTTCGGTAAGAACTGTGGGAAGATGGATGAGCAGGAAAGGCACGATCGTGTCACGGGTGGACAGCCTGGAGGGAAGAATGCAGAGTACATGGACAAGAACCTGGGTGACTCGAGGGAGAAAGTCCCGATCACGTGGAGTGATCTTAGCGTACCATGGGTTCTGTATGGAATGACACATATAGCGCGAGATAGATGAGAGATGAGAAAGACGTTTGTTTTAAAGCGAGTGGAACACGGAAAGATCCTTACGATATATCCTCTGAGGGCTAATGCTATGAAAAGGTACAGCCTAGGATGGTTCGGTAGAAGAAGAGTGTAGGCGAAAGCTGTCAGGGGCAGACCACAGCCAACGACACGGAACGGAAACTAACTCATTATTAAGTTCCTTTAGATGAGCATCGGAGAATATAGGAGGGATAGGCGATGCCGGATCTAGCTGAGGAAACAGAAGTTTTCGAACGAGTGGATGAACAGAGCTAGATGGCGAGGAGGAGGAAGAGAGTGAAGGGGCGGAAAGCGAAGGCAGAGTTGAACGGAAAGCAGGGAGGGGACTGGTCGGCATGTCCTAAGGAAAAATTCCGGCCATGCTTTCCTTTTGGCCGGATGAGATGTGATGAGAGCCAGGAGAGAAAAGAGAATGATCTAACAGGAAGATTATTCAACGATAGGTCTTGATGGGTCTTGATAGTTGTTGATCGTTGTTGATGTTCTTAGATGTTACTTTGCTTTCTCATCGGTTGAACTACAAAAGAGATGGGACGGAGGTTAAGATGATGTTAGGGTTGTTCTACATTACGTAATTGCGATCAGCCACGCGTAACACAGCTTTTGAGTATCATTCTCCAGGTTTTAGCCCCACACACACTCTCCCGCTCGATGACGTTGGTGTGCGCGCGGGGATTGCGATATGCCCGCTGAGAGAGCGTCTTGCGGCCGATGTCTTACCCCTCATTGTGGGAATATGCAAAGAGATCTACCTCCAACGGAGAGAGAAGAAGGAAGAGAAACGGGAGAATAACACAGAAGGAGAGCGCAACAGCATTATATAGAGAAAGAGGGAAAGAAAAAAGTTCGAGGACATGCCGGGTGTTACTAAACATCTTTTGACCGCAATCCCTTGACGACCCTTGTTTTCATCCGGGCAGAGTAAATCTTTTCTTGAAGGATTTTTTCCCTTTCCGTCCTTAGCTTGTTCTAAACAACCAGCTGACCGAAGACCGAAAGTTTTCTTCATCCACCCTTTATAATCCATCTGTATCACTCCTTTTTACTATAGGCATCATAACCAGCACTGCTATCCTCTAGAGTATCACACAGATTTATAGACAATAAATATGGCCAACGAGAAGAAGCCTTCAGACGATGTCAAAAGAGGAGGCTTGAACGACGAGCAAGTTGAAGAGCTCGAACGGGAGGGAAAGATCATCGTCGTTCACTTTGAAGATGGAGACGAGGAGAATCCAATGAACGTCAGTTCGCCTAGTTTTTTTGTTCTATCCTTTCTGTGTCTCTTTGCTCTTTGCATATTTGTGTCGATTTTGAGCACTTACACGACATCATGTATATTCTATCTCTTTCTACCTAATCATTACAGTGGCCGAAGAGCAAGAAGTGGATCACAGTGAGTTCTGCATGACGTGCAAGTGACTTTAGCTCACTTTCCGTGCTGATGAATTTACTTCCTTTATTATTTCCCGTTCCCGCTAGACGATCCTCTTGTGTGCAATGACGCTTTTCATTGTAAGCATCACGCTTCTTATCCATGCCCTCGGAACATATTATCTTCATGATTCCGTACGGACGGCAGTTTCTGATCCTGTCGACAATGCATTACATCGTATTTTTAGGGTTTAGCGACGTCTGCATACTCTGTGGGTATATCCTCAATGTGTGAAGAGTTTGGGGTTGACTCTGAAGTCGGACAGGTCGGAATGTGTGCGTCAAACTTTTTGTTCTATACTCAGTGACTAAGCAGTCATTGGTAGTCAGGGGTTTTCATTCTGTTCACGCTCGTAAGCTGATGTGTTGGAGCTTGTGATTCATGATCCGAACGTCTTGCACAACTATACAGTCGTCTTCAACGCTGCGTTCAGTGTCGTTCCTTTGTTCTTTGCCCCGTTGAGCGAAACGATCGGTCGAAACCCAGTCTATCTGGTCAACTATGCCTTGTTCACCGTCTTCTTCGTTCGTCCTCGTATCCTTCACTTGCTCTTGTTTCATTCAGAAACCATTGTTGATCTATCTCATTGCTGGAACTGCAACAACAAAAAGATTCCGCTGGCTCTAGGCAAGAACATTTGGACAATCATTATTGCCCGATTCTTTTCTGGAATCTTTGGAGCTGCAGGTACGACACTGATCGGTGGCGGACTGAGTGATATCTGGGTGACGAGCGAGCGAAGTGCGCCCATGGCCTTGTTCAGTTTTGCAGCCGTGCTGGGAACGATCTTGGCTCCTCTCTACAGGTAAGTGTCCATCTGACGCTATGGTATACTATTCGTCTTGACCATCGTCATCATTGTTGTCCCTTTTGATCTCGTTCATCCGGCTGAATCTCTTGTTGCTTTCCTTGCTATTTCAAGTGGCTACATCTTGCTCTACAAAGGTTGGAGGTGGATCCAGTGGGTGCAGCTCATCGTCAACGGTGTTGTCTGCTTGATCGAGTTTGCCTTCTGTAGAGAGACCCGAGGAGCCGTTATTCTGACCAAGCGAGCAAAGAAACTCAGAAAGGACACGGGCGATGAGCGATACAGGTCACCTGTCGAGCTCGAGCGTGATTCCTACAAGGACGTCCTCAAGGATTCTTGCACAAAGGCTGTCAGTGAGTACCTCGTCCATACGACTATATCCAAGAAACATGCTCGTCCTTATCGTATCTGTCTGCTGATCACGTCGTTGGCTATTCACAAAAACCTTTAAAATTTAAAAGAGCTGCTCGTTCACGAGCCGACTGTAATTTTTTTCTCATTTTACCTTGCTTTCAGCTGGTCCATGATCTTGTAAGTGTTTTCTGTCTTTTCAAAAGCTCATTCTCAACAAGAATGTTGATAATCTGTGAAGCTCACCCATTAATATTCTCTACTTTCCCCCCACTCAGCTTGTTCTTCACCGTCATCCCATTGACGTTTGAGGGAAATCACGGTTGGAAAACCGGAAATTCCGGATTGGCCTACCTTGGTTTGGTCGTCGGGACTTGTCTCGGGTATGCTACCAACTTCTGGCAGGATCACCTGTACGATAAGGCAACTGCTGCGAACGGCGGTGTGGCCCGACCGGAAGCTCGATTGTACGGTATGATGGCAGGCGCGGTGATCTTTCCGATTGGAATGTGGATCTTTTCGTGGACTCAATTTGGATATGTGCATTGGATTGCTCCTATCATCGCGCTTGTGCCAATGGTTTTTGGAATCTATCATATCTTTGTCGCCACCTATTCATACTTGACAGATGCCTACGGAGAGAACGGCTCGTCTGGTTCGTTTTTTCAACCTTCGCCCGTTTGCCCATCTGCTCTTTTTGTTGCTCTCAAAATAATTCCCACTTCCATCCACTGACATCTCGTTGCGCCCTGTATCGTAAAAAATTAGCTGTGGCTGGTCAGGGATTCATTCGAAACTTGATGGCTGCTTCATTACCTCTGTTTGGAGGCTACATGTTTAAAGGAATGACCTACCAAGGTGCCGGTTCATTCCTAGCCGGTTTGGCCACGTTGGCTGCTCCTTTCCCTGTATGTTCTTAGGTTTACTTTGTCCAACTTCTCCTTCCAAAGCTGCCAATCAGTTTCTTCTCTTGCTCGGTCTGACTTTTTGAGATTTTTCGTCGTTTTCCGGCACCTCTCTCTTTCTGCGACAGTTCCTCCTTTACAGTATGTCCTTGTTTGTTGGCTTGCAGTCGTACATCCTTGTTGACCTTAGCTGATCTGAGGGTTGCCGTTCTCTTTTGTGTCTGACAGAGTACGGACCAACGATCCGCGAGAAATCCAAGTTCGCATCCACCATGGATAAGAAAAATAAGAACCAGACGGAGAAGAAGCAGCAGCAGAAAGGGCGACGATCCGAGTCGACTCTTGATGAAAGTTCGGCTTCCGAAGCTTAGAATAGGGCGTTTCTGCACTGTTTGGTCCGGGGCCAGCAAGAAGGAAAGGGAAAAAAAGACTTTGTATCAAAAGCGAAAACAGAATATAAATACAATTCAAGAAACTCCACTGTATCATATACGAGTCTCTTCTCATCTATTTTCTTCGTGTATTATTTTAATAGCATTCGGCCCAAGTTTCTGATTATCTCATGAACTGTGTGACCTGTTGAGCTAGGCCGAAGATCCCTTGACTGCGTACGCGCCGACGCGTTCTTGGAGGCATAAAATAAGAATATGAAAAACAAATAGAAAAAGAACAAGCCTTTTTTTTCTCGCCTCTTTATTTTCGTTTTCCTTCGTCTTCTTTCTTTTTTACTCTTCCCCTGTTCATCCATAACATCCATCTCCACACACACACTCTCTCCCTTTCTCCTTTTCTCTTTCCCTTTCCTTCTCTCCTTCTTCTCAAAAGAGAAAGCAGGCGGCCTCTTCCTCCCTTCGCCTTCCTCCCTCTCTCTTCTCTCGTCACCCTTCTCGTTTGAAGCCTCTCCTCTTACACGATGGCTTACCGAGCCCAACCCCAGTTCGACGAGTCCGTACAGAATCTTGCCGGACCATACAATTCCTCCTCTGGAGGTTATCATTCGGGTGAGTTTTATCAAGAGCCACTTCGAATTCGAGGTGGAACCGGTGAGTTTTTGTACTAAATAGAAAGGACGACGTGTGGCTCGCTTGGCGACCTCTATCTTTTACTTCTCGTACCTCTTTCTTGCTTGCTTGCTCGCTCGTTTTCTCTTTCCTCCCTCAATGTCACTCAGAAAACGAGATTTGTACACCTCTCCAGTCTCGATCTTCGTTTACACTCGTCTACTCTTTCTATCTTTCTCTTTTCTCTTCTTCTTTCTTATCACTCTTATCTGCTCTGAGTCGCCAAGTCAACGTCTAGAAACCTCCGTGATGCTGTATTTAACACCGCACGTATAGTTGCTGACTCTGCATTTTGCTTACTGTTTTTCGCCCCTGCATTCTTCCCCTCTGGCCACGCCGCGGAAAAAAAAGGAGATTATGGTTACACCCAACCTGGTGCATCCAGTGGATACGCCGCTCCTGCCAAGAAGAAACGATCCAAATGGCTCACGGTGTTTACACCGATCTTGATTGTCGCCATCATCGTCGGTGCAATCGTTGCCGGGGTGGTCGTCTCAAAGAATAATAAGAAGGCTAGTACGGCGAACGATACGTCGTCTGGTTCTTCAGGCTCCTCGGCTTCTGGAACTGCTTCAAAGACTACTACTGGAAAATCAACGGCCACTAAATCTGGTACAGCTACCGTCCAAGGCTTGGCCAGGATCGCCACCGCCACCGATTCGTTCTATCTGCCCGTCTACCCTTCTACGGTGAGTAGTTCGTTTCTAGGCGTATACTCGTGACAAGCCAGCTAATTTATTGTGCATGCTCGGGTTGCTCTCCTTGAATATCAGACCAACACTGCACTTTATGTGTCCCCTACAACATCTGCGGTCGCGAGCCGAACATGGCCTTCGGACACGGCGTCTGTCTCGACGTCGAGTCCTCGATCGCACCCTCGATTGATTGCGCCACAATACAAGTGGGACGGGCTGGCCACTCTGATTGCGAACGACGAGTATCTTGCCGGTTGGAACGAAACAATCTTTGGTAACGCAACGGCTAACTACGAAAGTGCCTCGATCACCTACCAGGAGGACGGTGGATTGACTGGTTCGGGTGTACTTGATGTTGCTCGAGAGTTGAAGGTCCGAGTGAAGAACTGGGCCTACGCCTACAGGATGACGAACGACACAAAGTGGCTCGACCGAACGTGGACCGAGTTGAACGTTGCGATGGGGAACAATGCGGATATTCCATTTGGAAACGGTACAGCCAGATGGAATGCTGCTCATTTCCTTGATCTCGCCGAGTTTACGTCCGCATTTGCAGTCGCTTACGATTGGATGTACGACGGCTGGACGGATGACCAAAAAACAACAATTCGAACGGCGATCGTGGAGAATGGGTTGGACTACTGTGTGAATGCGTTCGGCAGTGAGAGTTACAGCTGGTGGACGTCTGTGAACGGAAACTGGAACTGTGTGTGTAACGCCGGTTGCACGATGGGTGCCCTTGCCATCCTTGGGGATGATACAACCGGACAGGCACAGGCAGTCTTGGACAAGACGATCACGAACGCACAGTCGAACTGCGCGAATGCAGTCTACCCTGATGGAACCTGGACCGAGGGCCCGAACTATTGGTAGGTTTTCAATCAAGAAAACAGAGATGTAGCTTTCCCGGAGATGCTGACCTGGATATTCTCTATGTAGGTACTTTGGAACAACCGGATTTGCTGAGATGGCTTCTGCCTTGACCACCGCGTATGGAAGCGACCAGGGCTTGTTGAGCGCGAACGAAAACTTCTACCTCACTGGAACGTACCACATGTACGTTCAAGGAATGACCTCATTGTTTAACTACAACGATCACGGACCGAACAAGTAAGTCGATTTCCAGATTCTATGAAGTCCAGGCTCGCCCTTGCTAGACGCTAATCGAAAATCATTAATCCGATAGGTACTCTGCCAACGCCAACTCTCTGCTGTTCATGGGAAGCGCGTACAAACTTCCCCGATTGACGCTCTACCAGCGAGAGCAATACGATGCATCCGAGCCATTCGGTGTGTTCTACTATGATCCTACCGCCACGGGTGCCTGGTGGGATGGGCTTCCTTACGACCGACATTTCACCAACGGAGTTGATGATTGGGCATCGATGAGGAACTCGTGGACGGATAACAACGGGATTTACGTTGGAATGAAGGCCGGAAACATGACCGGTCATCAGACTCATGGGGATATTGTGAGCTTGCTTTGTTTACTATCTCTGGGCGGGACGAAAGTATCTGGGTCAAGGTATGAAGAGACTAACTTGTGGGCATGCTGTTTCTTCTCCTTGTCTCTTGTAGGACGCCGGAGACTTCGTATTTGACGCAATGGGCGTCCGATGGGCTGGAGATCTCGGTTCTGGAAACTATCTCTCCACCGGCTACTTTTCTTCTGAGGTGAGTCTCAAGGCTTTCTTCTCACTTCTGCCTGAGGAAGCTTATATGACTATCACACTTAAGAGAAAAGAGCGCTGACTCGCGCTCCGACTTTCTGTTGGAAAACTAGGCCGAAGACTCTCAACGGTGGCTTTACTACCGAAAGCGAACAGAGGGACAGAACACTATTGTATTGGACTATCTGAACCAAAACGTCGCCACTTTGCCTACTACAACTTTCGGAACTACGAACGACACTCAGGGTTCTTCGACGGTTGCCACTCTTGACTCAAATTCTGCTGCATACTTCACGATGGATCTTACTACGGCCTACAACGGGACGTCGATTGAACGAGGAGTCAGGTTGTTGAACGACCGAAAGCAAATGTTGATTCAAGATGAAATCAATGCGCCAGGAGCGACCAACATTCAGTGGCGGATGCACACCAACGCTACCGTAAGTATAAGCTCCGATGGGTTGACGGCGACGTTGACGCTTCAGGGGAAGACTTGCGAAGTAAAGATCGTGAGCCCTTCTACCGGAGCGACGTTCTCGCCCATGGACCCTACGAGGTTCTCGTCCGACCCGCCGTTGCCGGCCCAGCTGACATTCGATGGCGTGTTGGAGGAAGGGGATCAACCGAACACGGGCGTGACGGTGCTGGCAGTGAGTCTGCCCGGCGGTGAGTACTCGCTCCAGGTGCTGTTTAATCCCCAGTGGGATGGCTCTAGCGCGAGTGACTTTGTGACGCCGTCGAATGTGACGCTGGAGAACTGGTCGACGACTTCTCACAACTAGTGGCGCTGCCTCAGTGTCTTCTTCCCCTTTTCTTGTTTTTCTTTTTCTCCCCTTCTTTCTTTGCTGCCTTCCTACATCTTTCCCCCCTCTGTTACATTGGTCTTGGTGGGAAACCGGCCTCTTGGCCTATCACGCTCTTTTACCCGTCTTCATCTCCAGGTCCTCCTTGAACTTTTACGAGTATTTTTCTTTCTGGTCTTTACCTCTCTTTCCCTGCTACCATTTTCCATATCTACTATCAACGGACACTTTTATGTGCATGTGCTTGTGCGTGTGTGTGTGTGTGTGTAAGCAAACCCCTGAAGACGACGATTCCAAGCGAACCGAACGACAGTGACAGACCGGAGTGCGAAGCGTTTGCAGGCGGCCAAAAATAGACTGCGGCTCGGCTCTGATGAAGTCTATTTTTAGATACAGTCTATCTCTATTCATCCCGGCCCTCCTGTCCTAATAAGCTTCCTTCATTGTTTTTCTCGTTATCCTTCTCGTTTGCTTTCTTCCATCGTCGTTCGTTTCGGTATACCATCGACAACGACAGCATCGACAAGCAGGCCTTCACTCTTTTCATTCGGTTTGTGTGGCGTACTTGCTTCAATGTCATTTATGTGTGTTTGTTCTTCAGTGCATCTAGGGCTGACCTGGTTGATCTATCTTGCCGTATGATTTCTCTCGGCCGGCTCGTGTCTTTTTTTTTTCCTCTCCCCCCTCTCTCCTCTTCTTCTCTAACTTCTTCACACACCCTATTGTGAAAACTCGAGAAGACAACGCTCTTTTCTTGTTTCTTTCTTGTTTCCCCCTCTTCATCCCCTTCTTCTTCCTGTTATCATCCACCGCTACTTTCCATGATGTACACAGCTGCTGTCGCTCCGACCACCCTTCTTCTCGCCTCGCTGGCGCTACTACCAGCCACCGTAGTGAGCGCTTGCTCGAACGAGGTTAGAGGTCAAGCACTCGCCAGAAGGAATGCCCAGAGGGCAGCCGAACAGACAGGCTCTCTCGTTAAGAGGGCCACGGCTGACAGTTGGGAGGACTGGGCAAAGTTGCTTGGTTCGTTCCGCGTTCTTTCTCTCTTTGAACTTGGTCTTGCCTTTTCTTTTCTTTGCGTGTTGACCTTCTTTTGCGATTGTTGTTATTCCTGTCCTCGTCCTGACTGCACCTTATCCCACTTTCACAGATCCTGCTGAGGAATGTACCGCGTACTCTTACGCTCCTGTCACCTCAGCCATTTCTGACTTCCCAACTATCTGGGACACCGCATCGATCGTCTCGACAGATACCGATGCACTCACCTTGTTCAATCAGATCAACGCCACCCTCCCAACAACAATCTCCCCACATGGTACCCTCAACGGAGACTTTTCGTCCTTCACTCCATCTTACGTCGGTACTGGCGACCCGGCCTGTTGGTGGACGTTCAACGGATGCACTACTCCTAAATATCAGTACCTGGTTGACCGAAACGTCACAGACTATATCACCGTACCCGAACCAAACACCTTCGGTCTCGGTTTCGATGATGGACCAAACTGTACCCACAACGAGTTTTACAACTTTTTACAGGACAAGAACGAAACTGCCACCATGTTCTACATCGGATCAAACGTGTTGGACTGGCCGTTGCAGGCCCAGCGAGGTTACCACGATGGCCACGAGATCTGCGTACACACCTGGTCCCACCAGTACCTCACCGCCATGACGAACGAGCAGGCCTTTGCCGAGCTTTACTACACTCTCAAGGCCATCAAGCTCGTTATCGGTGTGACCCCGAGTGAGTCCTTCTTTTTTCTCCCTATTTCTCTTGTTTCCCCTGTAAATTTCTGGTCAACTTTCTCAACTCAAACTGTGTCTTCTCGGGTAGCTTGCTGGAGAGCTCCATTCGGAGATGTCGATGATCGAATCAGAACTATCGCCTACGGATTGGGTCTTCAAAAGTGGGTCATTCCTTCTCTTTAGTCTTTCCTTATCCTCATGTTATCTATTGATCTCTTGCTCATCGCGTTTTACACTGTCCTCTTGCTACAGCATTATGTGGGAGGAGGATACTGACGACTGGAAGGTTGGAATCAAGTAGGTTCTTTTCTCTCTCTCTTTCGTTTCCAAGGCGGGCTCGGAACTAGTATACACCCGGCCCTTTGTAATTAAGACTGACTACTCTCTCCTGGCCTGTCCATATTCTCATCAACTTTCCTTTCATCTCTCCTTTGTTCTCTCTCCTCTGGGATTTGGCCCCTCTAGCAACATCACCCTAGCGGACGTCCAACAGAACTATCAGGATGTCATGGATAAGGCCGGAAACGGAACGTACGACACTAAAGGTGTCATTGTTCTCACTCACGAGATCAACAACACCACCATGCGTGTGTCCCTCGGCTTTATGTTCTTCTTTCTCCCTTCTCTCGTTTCCTTCCGTCTTCAGTCTCCGGCAAGGCAAGGCTGACGATCATACCTTTTCAAATGCACATCTACAGAGATTTTCATGGAGAACTATGACAAACTCAAGGCCGCATTCAAGGTGAGTTTCTTGATAAATGTGAAGCCTCGATCATAGCTTATTTGTTCAATGTCATGCTATGCAAAATCCCGAACCACCTATTCCAACAGTACATCACTCCTGTTTGGACGGCGTACAACAAGACCCAGATCTACACGGAGTCCAACGCTACCGATGCCGTTGTATGCTTCTCTCCTTTCTTTTACTTTCCCCCTTTTCTCTCTTCTTCATTGTTACTCACCCCTCTTTTCCCTTCTCTCCATTGCTACTAGCCCTTTGCGCAATATGTTGATGCTGAAGGTACTTCCGTCTCTGTCACCTCGACTTCGACTTCGACTTCGCCCGCCGCCGCCGCTTCTGGTTCTTCTGCCACCTCCACCGGTTCCGCTACCGCCAAGGCTAGCAGCTCGGCCGCCGCTGCTTCTGCAACGACAAAGGCGTCTGCAGGTGATCGAACAGTTGGTTCAACATTCGGCTGGAAAGCTCTTGTGGCTCTCGTCGGTGTGAGCATGGTCGCCACTAGGCTATGAGCCTTGGTCGTTTTCAACCTCTCTTCTTCATCTGTTTTCGTCTGCATGATACCCCCCTTCAGAAGGGTTACCATTTCTTTCCTTCCGTTCTTCCTCTCCCTCTTTTTTCTTTTGTCTTCCTCTTTTGTCGTATATTAAGCAATGGACTTTTTCTTTCCTTATTCCTTTCAAACCATTATCTCCTTTCTTTCTTCTTTCCTTTCATCTCGACCATCACATCCCTTTCGCGTCCCCCGAAGTTACTCACAATCACTCGATAATCCCTTCCATCCCCTTGTCATGCTTATATATAAAATCAAGACATGCTTCATTCGCTCTGTCCTGTTCTCATGGCATTGTTCATTCGATCCCCTCGTCTTCGTCTTTTCTGCTCTATACCTTGCAATCAATATTCATCGTCAGTGGGCGCTTGGCCGAAGCCTGAGGTCTGCGGGATCCACCTGTTCTTGCGCTTTCCTCGATTTCTTCTTCTTCTTTCTTCCATCAAGCATCGTCTTTGCTCAGGACCAGAGTGTTTTGCTACACGGGTCCAGATTGTCAACAAGAACAAAGAAGAAGAAAAGACAAGACAGGAAAAAGAAAGGAGAAGACAAAGAACTTTCTACATTGGCTTGAACACTTTCTATCTTTTCTACTTGGTCAAGCACCTTTCTCGGGTCGTCTGGGGTCACGAAAACAGGTGATACGAGTACCGCACAACACACACACACACACATATATATATATATACGAAAGAATATGCATACTTAGGGAGACAGCCGAAGTCGGGCATTACGTCAGTCGCAAACGACTGATTTGATGTTTTCCAAACAAGTTCCCGCGCGCGCTTTGCGATCAATCGCGGGGGGAAGGAGACGGAAAGATACACCGTGAATCTGGGGTTTCTTTTCTTTTCTTTCTCCGTCATTCCAGTCAGGATATATGAACCAAGATCTGGTTGAGAGGAACAGAGTAGATATCAGGCCATAGTCCGTCCCTTTGGATTTGTCCTCTTTCCCTTTTTCATATGTCCGTTAGCATCAGAGAGATGGAAGAGGAAAAGATGTTACCAAGCTTAGGATCCGTCAAGGTGATACTCACATGGATACTCGGCGTTGTGTATAATTTCGTGCGGATGCGCGTACGTGTCGAACACAAGTTTTGGACCAGAGCATTGCATCGTGTGATGTAAGAACGAACATGGAAAGGCAAGGACATCGATCATTGTAATGAATTTTACAAAGTAACAGAGGCAGACTATCAAGACAACACGTAAAATCAAAAAAAGGAGAAGAGTGAAGAGACCTCAAGAAAATAACCCCAAATAAAGAGAAAGACAGAGAAGCACTCTACAACAGATACAGACAGTGGTAAATAAGCATGAAGAGAAGAACAAAAGCAAGAAAACCGACACTAAACACGTCTTCGTCCTTTCTGTTCATCCCGAGCACAGATAGATCAGACTCGACTTCCATATAGGTAACCGAATGAGTGATCGGCGGGAGGATCTGATCTGGCTTGTGCACCGGCCGGGAAGACGAGCCAGCCTCGAGAGTGTTCTTCAATGACCGGCGAGACGATGCCCGCTTATGACGATCACAATAGAGTCTGGCTGACTCAACGTGTTTGACCCAAGCTTCAACAGACCCGATGTATTCTTTGTCAGCTACCGGTCTCGCCCGCTGCTGAGAGAGAGCCGTCGGTCGTCGATGTTCCGACTTGTAAAGCTCCATACAACTTGACCCAGACTTTGCCGAGGCCCATTGAATAGAAGGAGAAGGTTGAGAGGTTATCTTGGGCGAGACACATAGCGAATACTTCGCCCTCTTAGCCAATCGAGACGACTCTCCAGAAGGCTTGTCTAACGATGAATCTTTGAACCCACTGTACTCGGAAACGTCCTCCATCTGCGAAGTGACCGATTTAGTGGCCAAGAGGAACATATCAACAGAGTCGATGTAGAGATCAGACTCGGTCGGCTGCCGAGCACGTTTGCCCAGCAAGGGTGATGTCGTCGGCGAGGATTCAAGAAACTTAGAGGAGGGTGAAGAAAGAAGAGGCACAGTAGGAGACACGCAGGAAAGCCGCCTTTGCGGCCACTCCAGCTCTCCGAGAATGAGCCTTCCTTCCACTCTTGGGTTCCTGTGAGACCTGGACGGAGCTCGACAAGTTGCAAGTTGCTCTCGGCTGACCGTCCTCGTCCGGCTCGCTATTACGGCAAACGAAAAGAAGAAGGTCAGCATGATGAGGTTGGTCACTAGAGAGAAAGATACGTGAAGGGGCAGCCGAAGAAAAAATATGTACAAGTAGCAGTTGAGACAGCCAGGGACTTAGAGGAAAGATCATTGAAGGAAACATTCTCTCGAGGCGGCTTCCACGTCGAGCTGCCAGGGCGAAGAGAACGTAGAGCACAAATAGCACATCAGCCCGGGGCCTGTTGTTCGACGAGCGGAAGGTTTGACTGACCTATCAATCTTCATCCTCGCAGTCTTCCTCAGTTTTCTGTTAGGCCGGGATGATTCCATTCGCTCAGCAAGTTTCGTCCGTCCAACCCGCCCCGCAAGCTTCGTTCGGCCAACGTGCTCAGCTCGTTTAGCCTCATCAGTCCGTCTATCCTCCCGAGCGCATTGACCCAAAACTACTTCATGCTGTTGAATGCTCTCGGAGCGCGCTTTGCCAAGGTACATAATCTGGGATTGTTTCAGAAACAAGTTATTAGTCGGCGGACGAGTCTAAGAGGAATTATGGGTAACAGAGCCAGCTGCCGAGAGAGGAGAAGCCAGTCGGAAGGACAGACGAACCATGAATAGCTCTTGGAGAGGGTGACCCTTTTCCATCCGAAGCGATCGAGTAAGAGGAGCGGTTCGGTTGGCAGGGCTAGGCGATGGAGGCATGCCACAAATTCCTGGAGGTGAGAAAGGTGCGTCCGACGAGGCACATGATGCGGTCGAGATGAGAGAGAGAGACGGAGTGCAAAGAGGAGAGGATGTAAAATTGTAGCTCATAGTATGCAAAATGGGTGATAAGGAAGTGCTGGGAACAGGATGAGTAGTGTGAGAGAAGGTCGCGTTTAAGAAGAAGGTATTTGAGGCAGAAGTCGGTGCAAGTCGGTAGAACTGTGTGAAAGTAGGAGAGTAGGAAAGAACAAGACAAACTACGAGGAGAAAAAGAAGAGCTTTCCCGGTCGTTGTTATACTTATGTCTAGCCAAGGCTGGCAGTTCTCTTTGATTCTTGAGCTAATTTCAAGCTAGTTCGACGACATTTTGTACGGGAGGGTATTCAGTAAACGAAGGAAGGGAAAGAGGGAAAATGAGAAAGAGGGATGAACACTTGGACGCGATTACCTTCCATCAGAGCCAGATTATCAGTCAACATTCCGTTTAGTTTTATTCTGTACCGTTCTCCATATTCTGCTTTCCCGTCTTTACTTTTGGTCTTACTCTTCCTTCTTGCTTCAGTCTAGAAACAGTGTGCCTGGCTGTCGCGCTGAAAGCGATGCTGCGGGGACGAACTAATACTGTGAGGAGAAAGTTACCCATGATTTTTTATTTTTTATTTTCCAATCGACCAATGTAGAGGGGCGTTTCGTTAGGATCAGTCCCTTGATTCGCAGCAGTCACAGCTATTGTGACAATAGCTGGGCCATTCAGAATTTCGGACACATATGTTTCTATGAGTCTGGGCGTTCTGGCCAAGTTAGTTCGAAAGCTGCCTGACAAGCACGTCTAGATGGACATGATCTGGATAGTGACGCAAAGTGCAAGTCAGCGCAGAACGATCGCAAGGCATGTAAGTATAGGGCAGGTAATCATGGGGCAAGGAACAACACGGGCAAGGACAAAGAACCTGAGAAGTGAGTTGCTCTGACAAAACAACACCGATCGAACAAAGCCCTCGAAAAATGAAGATACAAGTACACTACCACCCATTCGATTCAGATGGACAATCTATAATATCATCAATCTATCAAATTCAGTCCATCGAGCTGCCTTCGTCTCCCAAGGTGTGTTGGCTGATGATGTCCGACCAGATGTTTCCAGATCCAAGATGGTAAGCTATGGGCCATGGCGATCACGGTAAGCAACCAGCTCTCAGCGAAAATCATAGCGAAAAGAACTCAGATCAAAGATGTAAACAAGACGAGGAACAAGATAAGACAGGGAGGAGAGGATCGGAGGAGCAGTGATATCGGCTGGTAGTGCTCGATGAACCAGCCGTGACAGGTCTGTTAACGAAGCGCTTGGTTAGTCGGTCAGTTGGGCTGTTAATTAAGAGATGAATACACTTCGTACGCTGACGCAGCAATACATTCAATTTAATCCAGTCTTCAGCAAGGTGCATGATTCGGATGAATGAATGCAAGCGAAAAGCGGAAGGCGCAAGGCAAGAGGAGAGAAGCGGAAACAGCCGGCGATCGTTCATCTGCAATCCGAACTCGATCCAGAACGGTCCAGACGCACGAGACGCACTTAACGGTGTCATCAAGCCAGCCCATGGAGCGTTCTCCTGCACCTGTCTGCTTACACACAGCTGGTCTGTACACCACTTTGGTGGCGTCGGAGGCTAGAATTGATGCAGTGCGAAAGATACAGGCATGCAGATGAAGTAAGATCAGATAGACGCGTACGTGTAGGGTAGATACGTGCAGGTAAGTGAAGCAGACGCCGTGAGTTATATTTTGTGCGAGTCGACGCATGGGTAGATAAATATCGTCGTTCACTGATACCGTGAGTTGACCGGTTGTCAAGCCCAGAACGGATGAGGCTGGCTGGTGGGATGAGAAGGCGAAGGTGAAGTCAGGAAAGAAAAAAGAAGACAAAACGGTTAGAGAGAAACAGAGGAACAAATATACAGACTAAGTGATGTTCGAAGTGAGCAATTCAGCGGCCGTCCAGTCTTTCTTTCCACTCAACGCCCAGTTCGCCGCACTGAATGCCTTTGTTGCTGTAGGCTAATTCAATGACTTCTGGTTTTATCGTATTCGTCATTCATTGCTCGAACCTTTATCAGGGGTTTCACATTGACAAATCTTCAAATAGATGAATTTCCTGGTGAGGTATATTTATACTTTGTCTTTCAAATCCTGGAGCGATCTACTGACGTTGACCATATATCAAGCTCTCTTCTCCATGTCCTGTGTACTCTACGGGATCATCTCTTTCATGCCACACAGTGCTTTTTGCACCTCACAAGTATCATTCTTTGTTTCAGCTCTCTAATTCCCAATGAGTAGACTTGTCTTATCTCAGGTGACTACGCCACGGGAACGATATACATGCCCTCGTGTCAACTGCGAGGCTTATATACCTGGCTTTAAGCCGGACTTTGTATCAGCGATGAATCGACTCAGTTGAGTGTTATGCAAGCTGAGCCTGGTGTTTCGTCTGCTATCCTCCTTGCCAGATATCTCACCGTCTGCGGCCAGACCATGTCTTCTGCGGAAGCCAAGATGCTATTGTACTACATACTACCCAGCACTACAATGCCCAGACTTGAGGCATCAGATCTTAAGACAGCGCGCACAGAACCACAAGCATAGGCACAAGCACAAATACGAGCACAGTCACTGAGAACACTAAGTAGATGAAGGCTTGCCCAATGAAACGAGAAGCGTCACTTCTCAGCAGAACAAGACGCGGCGGTGGCTACAGAGACTACGCATTCCAGCGGTTGTCAACTGGGAACCCTAGGTTGGAAGAAGGCGGGGACGCGGTAAGCCCAGAAGGTGGCCTACAGACGCGACACAATCAGACACCTGACCGGTGGCCATCTCCCAAAGAACGTTTCTTCTGGCTGCACAGAGCAGAACCAAGGAGGCAAACAATTAGATGATCGTTGATGTCAGATGCTCACTGTCCGCGTCATACGGAGTTACAATTATTACACCACTCATGGGCCTGGTTCGACTGTCAAAGGCCGAAGGCCGTATTCGATCGAACTCTCGCTTCTACCAAGATCGAGTATCGCCAAGCCGGCGTTTCCTTTTTTCGGTCGGTATCTATCTGTGCGATTTATCTAATTTTTTTTACCTTTCTTCTGATAATAATTGTTTCAGTCTTCTATCCATTTCTGGACTACATTCGAGGCCTTTTTTTAATAGCATATATATATATATATATTTGGGCCGAGGGGGTAATAGGCTATTTGTGTGTTTCAATATCGCGTTCGTCCGTTTCAGTATATCATCAAGTCTAGTCATGCGATTTGCTATCAAAGATATCAGACGCCAGCCTATGATAATAAGGCAAGCAAGGCAGAGGGAACAGGAAGTAATGCAACCCAGATTGAACCTTGAGTTTGACTTTATGCGCGAGTATACATATGAATTATCAGGACCTAACCTCTAACACTGATACAGGATGATGACGAGGAGAGAAAGGAGAAGAAGAAAACACATATAAGACCAAGGAGAAAGGCAGAAGGAGAGATAGACAGAAGGAGACGGAGATATACAATGAGAAAAACGAGTGAGATGGTTGCGGACTGTAATCAAGAAAGCCCAAACTTCTAGGACCGGATCGTGAATTATGGAAACTCAAGGAGAAGAACAGAGACCCATCATAGCGTGAAACGAGAGACAAGTACGAGAATATCACAAAAAGAAAAAGAAAAAAGGATGACTACACGACTGAAAGGACGCTACAGAGTACCAAATTGAAACAGGGATGAGGAATAGTGGATAATCACAAAATATACAACGAGCAAGCAGAAGAGGATGCTTGATTAGGCCGATGCTTCGAATGGAAGAAAGTATGATCGTTTGACTGTATCTGGTCTGAGGCAAAAGAAATGTCAAGAGATCAATCCGGGCCAACAAGAATGTTCGAGATGACTCGAAGATTCATCTAATGACAAGCTGTCCACCTGGTCCATCAGCTTGTGTCAACTCGGTCGGACATGTTTGTCCATCTTATGAGAATCATTATTCTTCAAGTCTGGCTGACTTGTGGTCTCCAGGTCAGACCACGATCTGTAGACATGGGAAGGCGCGCGTTCGGGAATGGCATTGGATTCGACCGGAACTGTGGACACACGTGGGCGATTGGACAACCGGGTCTGGGTACTGGATTGAGCTTCAGCAGTTATCGAATGCGGAAGGTCGAGCCGAAGACCGAGGAAGTTGTTCTCGAACGTCTGATTGTTCAACGACGGAAAATCTGAGGCCCATGAGACCGGCCGAGGGATAGATAAAGGCGCCAGAGGCTGAAAGGATAGAAAGAAATCTCGGTCGGAATGTAAAGGAGCCTGGGGCACCCAAGGGGTCTGAGGCATATCCTCTAAAAAATTGATAAAGTTGCGGTGCTTTCAGTATCTATTTTTGTTAAATGACTACAAGTGGAAACCCACACATTCGGACTTACCGCCGTCGTCACTATAGTCGCTCTCATCAAAATCTTCCTCATTGAAAGCATCACCCTGTTCAAGCTTCTTAGAGAACGTCAAAGCCGGGGTGAAGGGCGATGTTGATTCAACTGTACAGGGAAGTAAAAAAAAGTGAGAACTGATTATTGATAAAACCGATGGAGCGCACAGTTTCTAACATTGTGAACTAACCTTCGGCATAGGAAGGCTGATGATGCCACACCATCAAAATGAAAGAGAAGGTGAAAGAAATAGACAGCAAGGAACGACGCCGTTGATGAATACTATGAAGACATGACAAAATATAGAAAGAATCAAAACAAAAAGGGTGATGCGTACTCTGATGCTTGAAAGACTAGAACCAGGCTTGCCGTTGGAGCCGCTCTGATGGTCGGCAGACGGTGCGGATGCACCGAGTGGTATGAGTTGCATCAGCTCCGCCTGGACAATCGCGTAATGCTTATCGGCCTCAGTTTGAGGAAACATGAAAGAGTTGACTGTTGAGAAGGATGTGCGACAAGATATGGAGGGGTATGCGATTGGAGTGTATGTTGGAATTGATAGAATGAAGAGACCGGCACGTGCAAACGGGCGATGAAAGTTTCTACGGAACGGCTGATGCTGACAGGAGGTCTCCGGCGAAGGCCAAGATGAACAATACTGCGAATTGAGGAGACAGGGCGAAAGATGGAGAAGATGCTACAGGAGGGAACAAGAATAGTAAATGAAGAATTTTGAACGAGGACGAGAAGATAGGAGCAAGGAATGAGAAAATTCAAGGACGAAGAGAAAGTAGGAAAGACCGATGTACCGGAATGGATGTTTGAAAGAGAGGGTATATATACTAAACTTTTGTTCTAGCTACGGGTTAGAGAATATCCAAGGAAAAAAAACATGTACTACTTCTTGCACGTTCGGGCTTTATTGAAGAGGTGTTTGAAATTAGATGAGATAGTCGAAGAGCGCTGGCCACACAAAAGAAGAAAGGTAGTTGATGAGAAGAACGAAGACAATGACGGGAACTAGAAGAAGGACAAAGATTAGCTGGAATCATTGGTCCCTACACCCATCTCGGCCATACAGACCGAGTTCTGGATTCGGAGTATATGATGTTTGGCACTGGAGCTTCGCATGAGCCCCGGGTGATGCCAGGGCGATGACCGGTACGGGGTGGGGCACGACAGGGCAGGAACGAAGAAAAAGGGGTTGATAAAGTGAAAGAAAATTTTAGTTTAACGGATATATGCATCGTCAATCTAGAACCTTTTGTTCGATCGAAGTCCGGCAGGTTGCCCGGCAGGTTGCCCGGCAGGCCTACGCCTCACAGTTGATTAACTCATACCCAACCTATGCGGATTGATTTTGGTCTTTGGAAGATCAAATCCAATTCATGGATATATATTCCTGCTTCCTGGCCGTCAGATATGCCTTGGCTCCACAACAAGATACCCCTTTGACCAAGACAGACCTTCCTTCTTATGCTCGGCGAAGGCAGTAGCGCCTCATGACCGTGACCATCTCTGCTTCGTCAGTCAGCGAATCCACATGTGTATTGATGGAACCGAGATATAAAAAAAACCGCTCATCTCACTTTTCGCACCCTATGATAGAGACCGTGACAGAAATCAATCTTGTGTGGTGGGCTTAGAAAAATTCCTACTAACCCGGCCGGGTTCAACGGACATTCGTTCGTTCCGGCCCACCTTCTACTCCGCCCAATAGCCAATCGTATCTTCTACGATCTATTTTAGATTCACGTTGTTTCTCTGTATTTCCTTATGTGTTTTATGACCTCCAAACGTGCCGAGTGTATAGATGACCCCGAGGTGTTGAATCTTTATTCGTAATCAAATATTTGATACTTTCTGGCATTAGCCGCACAATATATGGACCGCCTTTTCTCGTCTGTTACAAGTGATCGATATCCTTGCACGTTTTCATCCTTCCGTTCCTTTACTTTCAATACGTTATTGTTTAACCATGGTGATGATGATTTTTAACCGCAAAAGGACAGCCGAGTTTCATGAAGAGATTAATTCTTTGCACCTGGACGCACACACACATGAAATAGTTGGACAGGGAAAGTTCGAATCGTTACTAACTCGACCCGTTTTGTCTCGGTTGAATCTTTCGTAAACCTCTTAAATTGGGAGAATAAATTATCTCGGTCAACTGCCGGTTGATGGCTGGAACATCTGAATATGGATACGAAGATGAAAGACTCCAAGCTTTCTCTATGGTTGAGAGTAATGAGCAACGAGCATTGACATTGAATAAACAAACCTTTTTAAGAAGATGCATTAAAGAGCCGTTCAAAGAGGTAAACAGACATCGGCTGAAGACGGCAAACGGTCAAATAAGAAAATGAGGGTCATACGAAGGGGTAATTGAATTACTCTACCCGATAACATTGTTGAAGAAACAAACACTAAGAAGTGAAAGAGAGTGCAGTGTGTTGATCAATCGAGAAAATGCGTGGGTATATATGCGATGTACCGTGAGAAATTATGAATGCAACATATCTAGAAGTGAGGGGAAGGCGCAAGAATGGCTGGATGGCGACTGAGTGAAAAGTGACATGACCTGCAAGATGGATTGAAGAAAGCACACATGATGATCAAGTCGGTATACTTGCCTGCTGAGACAGACCCGCTAGGAACTTATGACAAGAATAACATTTCATTAAGGCTGGAGCGAGAAAAACCAGCAAACCCAACCTCAAAAATGCATCAAAAGAAAACTCCGATATTTCAGAACGAGATGTGAAAATAAAGACGTACCATGATATAGTCGGATGTCTCTCGATGGAAACATCCCTCTTTCTCACAAGAGGTTTATTTCCCGGTCGTCATGTTTAAATTGACGTCGAGCATCGCGTCCTCAACTTCAAGCCCCGTTTTCGTTTCCCATCGCGCGCTCGGCTTCTCAGACCTAGGCGCAATATTTCTCGAATCTGATGCAGCGAAGACCATCGTCCAATCCACTGGATCCACCTCCATGGTTTCGCTTGAACCGAATACGGGAGGAAAGGCAGGATGAGAAGAGGAAGACTTGCTGCAACTATTGAAATGATTCTCCGAGCGTTGAGCACTCATCGAATCGGCTGGCTCAGGGATGGCGAAAGCAAGGGAAGGTTCGATTTGAGGAACGTGTTTGGAATTAGCGTATGCAGAGGAACGATCCGAAACGACTGCCGACCAAAGAGCATATGCATCCTGCTCGTTCGGAGAGGTATCGAAGAGGCCAGCAACTAAAGAATTACCAACTCTCGACCTCCCTTCAGATTGCGGAACGTAAGGTGTCTTGTTGGTTTGAAGAAAGATCGGAGATCCAAGCTGGCTGGGCACGCCCTCGGTCTTCCGTTCTTTCTCGATAGATGTAGTTCTTCTAGAACATCTTTTCCGAACAGAGTTAAATTTTAGATCAGAGGCAACGGTTGCTCTTGTTGAGATTTTTAAAGGTTTCTTGTGAGATCTAGCGGGAGATGATCGTCGATTTCGACGGTTCTGAAACTGAGTCGTAAGACGAAGCGAAAATAAAGAACTTAGTCAACATTGACAAGTCGAGTACATATGCCATCCTGTGCACTCACCCACGCTCTGATCTGCTTGGGCTGCAAACCAACTTTCACCGCGATAGTCTTGAGCTCAATTGGATTGGGATACTGATTCAGGTCGTAAAGAGCTTGGAGAGTATCAATGGTGTTCTATTGTGCCTCAAATATAAAAATATAAGCAATGAATGATTGTATCGAAAGGACGATATAGAACAAATGAAAGAACATATATGAATATTCGAAGATAGGAATGTTGGAGCACACGAACCTTAGTAAACGATGAGCGGCGGACCGAAACAGGAGCTTGTTCATCATCAGACGTCCAAACACCAGCCAACTGAATAATCGTTTCATGATGGTGGAAAAGCTCCATGGAATACCGATTTTCGAGAGTGGCTTTCAGAAGTCCTTTAAAGACCTTGAGCTTGAGTGAGTTTGCTTCCAAAAGGAAAGTGCGCTCGGCAGGGAAAGCGGTGTCGAACTGTGAGAGACTCAACTCTCTGAGCGCCATAGCTCTAGAAAGATATAGTGCGCCGAGGTTTCGAGCCAAGGTATGAGGAGTGCCGAGCTCCTCAAGAGTCTCGCAGATGGACGTTGGAATTGGAAGATACAGATCTTCTAAGGCAAACTCTTTAGAAGACAAAGAGTCTATATTAGAGTCAAAGACATCACCCAGTCCGGTATATTTCTGTGGTAGCTTCGTGAAACTGTACATCCTACAAATCCATATGATTCTCATCGTAAGCTGTAGTTTCACCAGAACATATCAGGTGAATATCTAATGAACAATCTAAACCTGTCTTAGATGTTGTGAGGGCTTGATAAGGTTGAAGTATTGTGAGGTGGGTTCACGGTGGCAGGAGAGGCTTGGATATCAGGAGAGGAGGTGAGTGATGATGAATTACAGGAAGAACACGAGGCAGCTGATGCACCCTCTCTTATAAGATTATTAGTACGAAGCTTAGAATCAAAAGGAAAGGGTTAGGGCAGGTAAGCGATACCAAGATGTTAAAGATCAAAGGGAAAAGGTTCTTTTGTCCTCTCACATTTCCGAAGGATGAAACACGATAGAGAATGAATAATGAATCGACGACAGCCTGAAACAATATAGCCCCTGAGCGTAATCACAATTTTGCGTGACCATTTACGCGGGGGAGCACAGCTTTCTCATCCATAAAGCAAAATCCCCTTTCATCGGGCTCAAGCACGAGTTCCCCTGAAAGACCGGTCCTTGAAATCCCTTCCGACCTATTGATCAAAGAAATATTGGGTATTCATTTCCTCTTTCATGGCAAGATTCACATCCTTTGTCTTATTTAAACTTGCATGTGGTTCTCTTCCTTGAAGGGAACCCTTCTTCCCACAAAGTACTTACTTTAGACACTGACCTTCTTCCTCAGCTTTCATAGTGTTACCTCGTTCGTGCTTTGATTCAGCCCTCTTGACTCTCTTATTGTACTGACTCAGACTGAAGTTGTGCACCAGATAGAAAATGGAACCATCTCCAGCGTCAGATCTCTCTGCCCGCTTAGACTCTTTGGTTGAAACGTTTTTGATCTCGATCCGTGCTGGTGTTCCCATTGAACTCAGTCAGATATACGACGCTTTCGCGGAAGAGCGTTGCAAAGCTAGGAGTCAGGGTCTCTTGACGTTCGCGTTTCAAGAAGAGATTTCTGCGAGTGTTGGGTTTCTATCTACCTTGGCTTCATGTATGATGAACATCCCAGAAGGAAATAAAGACTTTCAAACTACAGTCATTGGAATTCTGAACAATGCCAACAATACCCGTGAGTGGAATACATACAACTGTTTTCAAATATATATCTGATCTATTAGCATATATTGATTCATTTGAAACTTCATCGTTACCACGATAGCTGAACTCTGTCCTTCCCGTAATCTGGTATCACCGCCCAAAATTTTAGCTTCCAAGGCCGACTCTGGTCGCTCGATGAGACCTCGTACGGAGCACCCATCTAGCTTTCGTCATCTGCGAGACTGGTTCATCGTTCATCTAGACCATCCTTATCCTTCAGCGCAGGAGAAGGAAGAATTAGCGCTAGCAAGAAATCTTACCAAAAATAGTATCAACCTGTGGTGAGATTTTATTCTGCTTCTGTTCCGTTCAGCAATTCATCTTTCGTCAGTTGATCAGGTTTTCTAAAACAGGTTCAACAACATGCGCCGTCGTTCAGTAGGTTTCATTCCTATCCTTATTGCTCAGCTAACACGATTTTGATTGATCGTTCTGACGTGTTGTTCGTCCCTTCTAACAGGGATGGATGGATTTCGTGCGAACTCATGCCCTCAACAATCAAACTCGGATGAAAGAACTCGTCCTTCTACATCGGTCTCTTCCGGCTGTTGAACGATCTCATCCAGATCTTCCATTCGAGCTTCGTCAGCAACTAGACCGAATTCGAGATCATGTTGATGAGAAGGGTCATGATAGAGTTCGAGATTGGATGACAGGGGCTCTAGACTACAAAGACGGGTTCGGTGTTCCTGCTGAAGGAATTGGTCGATCTCCAGAGAAAAAAAACGAGGTGAATAAAGACACCGCGAAATCCGGTTCTTCTAGCATCTTGTACAAACAAGGTGAATACGCTGTCGTTAGCTTTCCTCGCTCAGCCGACAATCGAGGTCTAGAATATGTGCTGAAGCTTGTGTGCGCAATTGTCTTTTCCGAACTAGCCTTCACTGCGAAGGACGCCCAACCTTGGCTTACTTCATATCCTACTGCTGCCTCCGGACTAATCGGCTACCCGTCTTCTATCCCCCTTGCAAACTGTCCTACCCCCAAAAGTTCCAAACGATTGTTCTCCGACTGCGGTCCACATCTCGCCGCTCCTATAGACCCTGTCAATAAGTATCATCAGCTGATAAACTTATCGAGTGGGCCTACTCAAGACCTTGAAGGTAGCTTGCTCACTCATCAACCACTTTCTGCATACGCTTACTATCCAACTCACCCCCAATCGCAGAACCCTCTACCTATGCTTGGTCCAACTCCGTATCGTTCTTCATCTGACTCTCAATATCCGGCATATGATCTCAAAGCGCCGATTCGAGCTCAAACCTGGCTTCCATCTGATCCTGCAATTGACCCTTCCAACGGCCCAAACATCCATCAACGGAGTGTGTCTCCTTTGCCCTCTCGGGCTAAGTCTACCGTTTCTTCTCTTGCTACTTCTACCACATTACAATCTACCAGGTTCTCGGTAAATGAATCCGCTGGCAACGAACTTGCGGCAAAACTAGAGGCTCTCAGGATCAAAAAAGAGGCTCTTAAGAAAGAGAAGGAACAGTTAAGAGCAGAGGCCGAGGCGCTTGGAGAGGTTTTTGACTGCTAGATTTCCCTTTTGATGTGTTCCTTGTTCCCATTTCCCGGTTCACTTTCCCTTATACGTCTGTTTTCAATTCTCATTTGTCGCATCTGCATCTGTTTTCTCCCAGTTTTTCTTCTCACATTGATTTTCGTCAGGACAATGGTATCGTTGCCTTTTGTTTTCTCTCTATTTCTCGAATATCTCTCGAATATGATACCCTGCACTTCTTAAATTATCTCGATACCTACATTCTCGCCATCTTCTTTTACCCATTTGCTTCGCTTCTGCTCATTGATTTGTACCAGTTTCACTATCTTTCTAGTTGGCCTCTTCTTCTCATGTACTGAACACATTTGCTGTTGCCACACATACTCTCGTGCCATCTCTATTCTGACCAATGCATATGAAAAGTCTTCTCTATTCATAGCAGGTGAGCTACATTATCAACAAGTCTGAATCATCCGAATCCGACCTGTCGCCTTCCTGATTTTTACTTTCACTTTCTCGAGTTGAAGGTATATCGCGTCCAGAACTATCCCCTGTTCTGTTAGGTACCCGCGATATGGGCGAGACCTTCGAATAAGCTGGGGTAGAGTGAGCGAGGAAGCTACGTTGATCATGCTGACGACGCTCAAGTTTTTCGGTTGTTCGTCTGGAGTATCTGGCAACTTTCTTAGGCTTTGGAAGAACCCGAATTGAAGTCTGAGGTTTGCGCCGCTCATATGTGGATGCTTTGGGAGGTTGTTCCTCGGAAAAATTGTACTGAGAAGAATCACGTTCGACAACCACCGTTTCCGAGCTATCTTCGTCAGAATCGGAGGAGGCGATTGGTGTAAGAGGTGTTGATTCTCTGTCCGATTCGATGGTGTAGTCTGGTGTCTTCATCTTTCGATTTGGTTGAGAGCGGTTTGGGATGGACAGGATGTATTCCGCAATAGTTTCTGATAGGTTATCTGGAAGAATGTCTTCTTCGTCAGAAGCTACTGCTGCCTTTTGCCCTTTCTGCTTTCTCTTTCTACCAGTGACCCCCTTCACGTCACTCTTTCTTCTTTCTCCTACTACTACTGCTGCTGGCGTGGGAGACGGCGTAACAGCTCTCCCTACGTTCTCATCGTTGACTGGAATTTCTAGGTCCTCCAGATTGTGAATATTTTCTTGAAGATTCTCGAATTCCTCAAAAGTGAAAGGTGGCTCGTAATCTTCAGGCCATTGTCCATTCGTCTCAAAGTAAACCCGAGCCGCCTCATCACGGAAAAACTTTGTCTCTTGATCTCTTCGTTCTAGCGCGGCCCTTCGTTGTTCTTCATCTATTTGAGCAGAGACAGACTCCTCACTCATCGGTATGGTTGGTAAACCAGTGGCAGGGGAAGATGGGAGTCCAAGGCGAAGCTGATGTGATAGAGGAGATCGAGGAAACGAATGAACGGTTCAGCTTAGTCGTGCACGGTTCATTGACTATTCCGAAGACGACAGACCATTGACTGAAACTCAGAAATTCTTTCTTCCCTCCCATTCATCCCTTCAAAAATGACCTTCAGATGTCCTAAGTAACTACTTTCCAACGCCTTCCAAGTCTCTTCAGAGTAGTTCTCTATCACAATAGTCATTAACTCTGTTCTCTCATCATTGTCGACCCCACTGTTCTTACGGACAAGATTTGGGTTGTCCGAACCTCGATGCTGTGGTGTCAAGTTCAAAGAATTGAGACGGTAATGAACAGGCGGCGGTGGGAGTATGGTTGGCGGTGTAGGGGTGAAGAAAGAGATGCGTATAGACCCTCCTTCTTCGGCAAGATCTCTCGAGATAATTGAGCGGGAAAGAGGAATGAGAAACAACTCCTCAGTATCTCCAGGAAACGAGACAACTACATCGTTCACCGGTAGTAGAGTATGAAGAGGACGCTCAGAGGATATTGAGGCATGGTCTTCAACAGGCATATGATGTTGAATCGGAGCTTTGCGGTTTTGCATCGAAAGTCCTTGTTCGTGAGGATGATCGGAGGCATTAAGTCTCTTCCCGTTTTTGACCATTTGCTCAGTTCCATTAACGGAATGGGCAATGGAATGATCTAACGCAACAGACGGGGATGAGAATCGTGTGTTGTGCAAAGACGAACCGGCGCCCGTTGGGACAGACAAATTCGGATTGGCAAACGCGAAATGATCAAAGCTGTTCAACGAGTCAATATGGATTCGAGAAACTAGATCAGCGGATCTCAATCTTCCGAGAGGTGACGGATCGGAGTTCGGAAGTGTGGGAGTAGGACTGAGTCTGTATGGTTGGCGGTTTGGATAATGACCGGTCTCTAAAGTTGCCAAGCATTTAGGTGACGATCGAGACCAAAGCATTGGTGCAGAGCTAAGCTTCATTGAAGTCGCTTCTATAGGCCTGTTTGACTGGACCAGGTCATCGGAGTTCGCAGACTGGGCATTTGCGGATGATGAAGGAGAAAGATTTGAGTATCGATGGGAAGATGCGAGGTGAGAAGCGGATCTGTCCCGTCTCTTCTCAGGTTCCTCCCTCTTTTGTTCCTTGTTCATCCTTTGCACCCTCTGCGCATTTTTCGCCTTCGCTAACATCAATTCCCAGTCAAACCTTCCAGAATCAACATCACTTTCGATAGCCTTCATGATTCCATTGAGCTCCATGAGTTCAGACTCTTGAGCTCGTTCTAGATAGGTTTTGTACAAGAGTTCCGCCAGACGAATCTCAAGTGTTGCTGTCAACTGGATGGCCTTTTTCAACTCCGGGGTCTGCACAAAATATAGTCGAATTAGTTGTGAGGCATACAGTGTTGTTACAGTAGACAGAATCATGAACACACGAATGTGGGCTTAGCGTTTTGAGATTTCTGCTTTCTGAGACGGCGAGCGTCTGACGACCAAACAGAAGCTTCAAGTTTGGAGGAATTGATATGGGGCGCGCAGCGCTGATTCTGTAGATAGTATGAAGGCTTATCAGACTATCAGACAATTAGCCAGTGAAGATTGTACATATCAGAGGCCAGTTTTGAATCGGGAGAGTGTAGTACCTCTTCATTGGCACCGCCTCTCCTGGGTCTTACAATATCCATTGTTCCACCTGACTTCAGGCTCTCTTTCTCTCCGGCCTCGCCTATCAACTTCTCACTCTGGACTGTAGATATGTTTGTCAACCCTTCAATGTTCAAACCAACTGCATGCACCTCGTTTAGATGTCCGACTTGCTCAAGGTCGAGCCACCCAAGCTTGTCAAACGATAAATCTTCTAAAGCGTCTGTTTCTGGATAGGTGTTTTGTACATCTCCCTGAGCTGATGTACGATCTAGGTTGCCCTCGAGATGACCGGAAAGATATTGAACTTGATACAGCGTGCATTGATTAAATTGACAGGGTCCAATGAGCATAGATACTGTTCCTAAATCTTGAAGAGTATGTGGTGCTGGGATGGGATTAGGAGGGTTGACCGGGGATCTGAAAGTTGGTAGCAAACGCGTAGAATAGAAGTATCGACCTGAGGGGGTGCGTAAATTCAGGATCTGAAGTATCGTACGAAGCCATCATGCAGTCATCTGAGAGACATACTCTGTTTTAAAGACTGAAGAAGAATCAAGTTATGTTGTGCGGCTCCACTGAAGAACAGAATCAAGGTTGGAAGATCAATAATTTGACTCTCCTCGACGATGTTAAAAATTGGGAAAGGCGAACCTATCTGCAGCACATCTGTAGCTGCTCTCGTCAGACACATGGCTGACACACTCATCAAATGTATAGTCCTTATCATCCGGATGCGATGGGACTTCACATGATGGCGGAAGACTTTGATGAGGAAACCAAGGCATGAATCAGGTCCCTCTGGAGCATACCTTCTGTTAATTTGACCCGAAGGACGGCTGATAGATGGTGATAGTGATGGTGATCGAAACGCGTCTAAGCTAAACACGATAGACCAATCGGATTTACTGTGAATACATCACTTGCAACGAAGACGCTTAATGCTTCCGATTACAACCTTAGTATTCATCATAGATAGACTGCAACCATTCACAGCTTGATTCGTGTCTCATTTATGGAAAAGCCATTTTTATCTTCATGAGTGCTCCGACCTCAGGCGATTCAACCCAAGCTCACACGACTGCCGACTTTGTCTCCTCCACCTTCAGCGCCCTCTAATCCATCCGCTGATCGTTCGCTGACGAACTCGCTGTATATACGGGCGAGTCGACGTCGTTCTGCTTCAGGTACGGAGGGTCGAACACTGGTCAAGGCTCTATCCATATGGTTCTGCTCAATTCTCATTATCTATATTAATGTTTGGATATCAAGTTGGCAGGTCAGTTCGTTGAAGGAAGGATCAAATAGTATCAAGAGGTATATAACTCACAGGTCGGTCCCTCTTGGTGGCGATTTTACCAACCAACTCTGCTGGATCTTCCTCTCCGGCATTCAGCATCACAGCAACCCTTTTCTTCAACGCTCCTTCCTCTGCTCGGCTTCGGGCGATAAGTTTCTTCCCCTTGTTTCCGCCACTAAGCACGAGTACTTCTCCTTTGATCTCTTCGCCATTTCTTACTGATCGATTGGGCGATGTGTCAAGATTGTCATCATCTAGTGTGGAGTGAACACTATGCAGATGGGCACTCCCGATGAGTCCACCGAGATCTGCTCCCGAAAAATTTTCGGTCTGACGAGCAAGGTTAGGTAGAGAGATTGCCGGATCAAGCTTAAGATTGCGTGTCAGGGATCGAAGAATCTGTCGGACGAAGAAGATAATGGGTGAATATATGCCTTTAGAAAGAACTAAAAGATCCACTAACATCTAGACGATCACTCTCAGAGGGCATGGGGCAGAGTAAACTTTTGTCGAGTCGACCAGGTCTAAGTAGCGCAGGATCGATCAGATCTGGCCGGCTGATATCGCAATCCACAGTCGAGAAACTCAGTACAATGGGACATATTCAAAAGAGCTTCGAGTGGTACTGACCTGGTAGCTGCAAGGACATAAACTCCTTCTAAACCTTCCGCTCCATCCATTTGAGTGAGCATTTGATTGACTACTCGATCTGTCACTCCGGTCGAATCATGTCCTCTTTAGATAGTCACGTCAGAGAAGAAGAAATCTATCAGTCAAGCTCATCCACTTGAATTGCACATATCGATATCGCAGTAATTCGAGTGTAAGGATGAACCTTTTAGGAGCAATGCTATCAAACTCGTCAAAGAATAATACGCAAGGCTTTGCTGCTGTTGCTCTTTCGAATAAATCCCGAACCTAGTAGATGAAACAAAAATCGATTATTATCCAATATCGGTTGTGCAAGGTGTGATGTGAAAACACCTACACTTTTTTCACTGCTTCCAATATATTTGCTGAGAATCTCAGGCCCCTTGACACTGATGAAATTGAGTCCACATTCCTTGGCAACAGCCGAGGCGAGCAGAGTCTTCCCACAACCAGGATAACCGTATAGTAGTAATCTGTCGAAGATAATTATAGCCGTTGCAAATACTGGGTTTCATCAATGAGATTGTGAGATGAAAAGAATAAAATAATCTTACGTACCCAGATCTAAGCCGAAGTGGAGATTGAGTGAAGATTGCCGCGTACTTCGTTGGCCATTCCAATGTCTCCCTTAACGTTCTTCGAACATCGATCAATCCTGTTGAGCAAAAAAAGAAGACAATCAATGATAATAGTCTCTCAAGCGCGTGCTACAATCAGTAGAGAGCTTTCGAGCATGACCTACCTCCTATATCATCCCACTTCACCTCCGACTTGTGCAATTTGACGTCTCGAAGAGAGAAAGGCACGAAGCCACTATGTGCGTTGTCAAAATCTTCTGCAGAAACAAAAAACTCCTGTAAGAAATCAATTCAAGCACACAATTTAGCATAGAGTCTTCAGTCCCTTATGGTCGTCTCAAGATAGATAAATGATTTAGTGATGAAAGTTCAAACCAACATCTTTTCGAGAAAAAATATTCCGAATGGCAGACTCTTGTACAGCACGATCAACTAGATCTTTGAGGTCGGAAACAAGGTATCCTTCCAACTCAGTTGCAAGAGAAATGATGTTTGGTGGGCGGGTAGGGTCAACTCTCAAAGTGGATTGCGCTATTTTAGTTGCGAGAAGATGATCAAGGACCTAGACTCGATTTTTACGATCAGTCGTAAGTCAACCTGTTTACTCTACACCCTGAAATAGATTAACAGGTCGAACTAACCTCTTTTCTCTCATCTTTTGTCAAAGAATGGATTCCAACCCTCCCAGAGAAAACGTGTTTTGCACTCAACAGTGGGTGGACATCGAGAGCTGAATTAGCTGTTGCTATTACTACTACACCGTCTTTCAGTCTGCCTCCTTCTGAACTCGCCGAGGAGGGTTCTAGTATAGAAACCATGAACTCTGCGATCTGTCGAGGGCGGGTTGTATCCATATGCTGTCATCACCGTCCGGTATGTTCTGTCAGCCAGAAAACTTCAGTGTTGATGGGAGACACTGCCGTGAGCAGAAGAAGACTAACCTCTAGTTCTACGCCACACAGCGCGTCTAACCCATCTAGAACTAGACAACTAGGTCTCAACCAGTTGGCTTTCCGGACCAGTTTTATAAATTCTTCTTTGATGGCTGGTATTCTCTCCTCCGCAAGCTTTGTTAAGTCCATATAGATAGGATCTGAGATTTATCAATAATCGAGAGGAACGCAACTGGTCAGATCCGATTTGAGAGCTAGATAGCTAGAACAACACAAAGACCTACGACACAAAGTTCGTGCATCCTCTTCCAATCTCTCAGTAAGCTCTCGAGCGATTGTCGTCTTCCCCGATCGAGGATTTCCTGTCAAAAGAAGAGTTCTGGAAACTAAGCCGCAATGAAATAAATATCAAAATTCGAATGACAAGACAGTCGAAATATGATGCAACATTTGAGTGTGAGGTTACGAAGTCAAAGGGAACATGAACAAGCTTTGAATTACAGCATACCCGATGAGATTTCATTTCCATTTCCTGGACCAGCAAAGAACATCCCTGATTGTAAGATCAACAGATTCACCATCACAACGAGTGCCTCATCGATAGTACTTTGTATTCCTGGCAAAACTCTCTTGCAGTGGCTGCTCCCGGATTTGGTTTTTGAAGCCGCTCTATCTGTTTGTTCTAGATCTAGTTCAGGTGATGCCGATCTCGGTCCTGGGGTGGAGGTGGAGGTGGAGGTTGAATCGGCCCAGGAAGCTTTCCATAAGGCAAATCCCTCATTCTCATTTTCTCCTCCCCCTGGTAACATGAAATGCCTGTACGGTATTCTCTGGTCAGCTATACATTGTACCGTCAATTTAATCAATCCATGCCCCCCTTGCGCCTCATCGACTCCATCCTCGCTCTGAATAAGGGCTTCAGAATCAGAGGGAACATCAAGAGGTTCTAGCTGAACCGACATTCCCGTCTTGGAAGGTTTATTGGGAATGAGATTCAATGTATCTTTACTGAGATAAATGACCGGTCCACACTCAGGTTCGAACCCAGAATCTATCGAGAATGATGGAGAGATTCGACTGGGCAAAGAGCGTAAGACAGCCCCAAGATGTGTAGATATGGTACTCTGTGTGGTGGGAGATTTCAATTTGGGTATCATTTTTGCAGCTGACTTAGAGTGAGATTCTGCTGACGAAGATCCAGGATTCTTTGAAATCTGAGGAGCAGATGAAGGTGCTTCAGGAGTCGGCTGAGGTGGACGAAGCATAGGCGCAATGATGACCTCTGTATCCTGAGACAGAAGCAGCACCTTCTGTTTTGATGGATTCATTTTCTCTGTAGATGAAATTCGAAAATTACACAGAATGAGCAATCCTGTCTAGTAAGGTTACTAGGAAACATGATGACTGACCAACTCTCATTTGAACGCGATATTTTCCTTTGATCCAAATCTCAAGGATCTCATGAATGGAGCCCACACGGACGGTGAAGAGCAAATTTTGCTCCAAATAATCTGCATGTAGACTCTGTTTGCACCCGATACAAGAACTTAATATTCTACTTATAGGAAAAGGCAATGGAAGAAAGGGGCAAGTCCTGAGAACGTACAATCATGTCCCAATCTTCTGGTGTCAAGGGTGCGACTGAGATTGACTTTGCTTTTGAGAGACCGTTTACAATAGAAATTTCGACCTGTCAAGATCGAGAATATAGAACATGTTCGAATACATTTAGCTTTTTCTGCATTCTCAAATCGACCAAAAGGGTCAAGAGGAGACTGCCTAAGAAAAATAAACCAACCTCTTGACCTTGCACCCAACCAAACCCTGCCGCTACCCCAGGATCAACCTCTAGCCAATCTCCCGGAGCAGCTGCCGAGCTACTCAGCCCTGACCAACCAAGATATGATTCCTTGCCCGATTGAGAGATTACATGAAGAGCCAGCGATTGTGGACGCTAAGAGAGGAAAAAAGTCGTTTGGATGGAATTAATTTATGATCTGCATTGATGATCTCGAATACTTGAGTAAGAAGAGAATAACGATGTCAACAAACTTTCTGGGCTTGAACGAGAGGCGAGTAGATGGACAGCGGAAGATTGGCGAGAGATGTCTTCAGAGACAACAGGCGGATCCGAGCTTTATAGACCATCGACTAAGAGGTTAAGAATAATGAAGAAAGCAAAGATAGTCTGTGTTGGCCAAGCTGTGGTATAGGTAAGATGAAAGATGAGGTGAACTCACCGGGTAATCAGGTTGCCGACGATTTTATTCAAGTGAATTACGGGGTATCATCAATCACGCATAGCATGGTAATTTCATATACCCAACACCAGATCATACCTTGATCGACTACACATAGGACAAATCAATAATCAAAGGTTCGTTTTCTCACATTGACAGTAGTGAGTTCTGAGATAGACACTTCGTAGCTAGAACACATGAGCGAGACGGGTGGGTTCACCTTCTATATCAGCAGTTACCTGATCAGCCATCGTTTTGCAACACCACAGAAATAGATACAGAAACGAATACAGATAACACATATATAAAAGCTGGTTTAAACTAGAAATAAATTTAATAACCTCCCTGTCGAGCAGCTACGGATTCAGTGAATGATCTTGAAGCCCCGCGCGGATTGTTCGGATCCATGTATCTTGACTTGACAGTTGCGACCTTGCACTGCAGCCACTCGATCGCTTTAAGTTCAACGTCCACGCACCCGTCCAGGATGAGGAGATTGAGAGATGTTTTCTGCTCGCTGCTTGAACGCAAATCTGAATATGAAGATGGCTTGGAAAATTTCAGTGGTACAGAAGAAGAAGTTTCCAGCGGCAAAGAAGGGGTACAGGGGCGGAAAAGGTTTGGTTTCATGTCACGCTTGGAGCTGGATGAAGCAAACAGTGGAGAAGGACGGGAAGAACTTGTAGAAGGCAAAACCATGGTTGAAGAAGCCAACGACATCGATGAATCAGGCAAAACGAGCCTGGAGGCAACCATTTTGCAAATCGGCGTTCCAGAGATTCCTTCTGTGTAGCTCATGTTGAGCGTCTTCAGCCGAGGGCATGTCCAGTTTTGATTTCCATCTGATTCTAGAATCAATGCCTCGACTGTCCGATTGGTAAGGTTACATCCATCGACGTACAACAATTTCAGCGCAGGCAAAAATCGAAGGTGTCTGATGAAGAGAGATTCATTATCGATTCTCGTCTGACTGAGGATCAACTGAGTCAGCCTTTCTGCGCACGCTTTCGGTCGGATCATCCGATCCATCGTCCCATGAGAAGAAACGAAAGTCATATTTGTTGATGGGAGCTCGTCCTTTTCAAATAGATATGATTGATAGACATGTCTGGCAGGACTTATGGAGTTTGAAGAACAAAGACGGAGGGCTTCCAGATCGGGATGGTCAAGACGAAGATCAGATCCATATTGAAATGGACAAGAGTCAAGGGCAAGCACCTGCAATTTCTGAAGAGGAATGATCTGAGCTGGAAAAGAGGTGACAGTGGTTTGACTTCCTAATACTGACTTCCTTTCCACCATAAGGGAAATGAGATTAGGGGCACAAAGAAGGAACTTCTGGAATGAATGGTCCACAGGCTGATCAAAACACATGACCCTCACGTGAGATAGCCGAAGTGATTTCAGCAAAGGAAGCGGGCCGAGCCAGGAGGGAACCTGCAAAAATTTCTTCATTCTGACGTTGTCGAGTCTAAGAGATTCCAATGTACAGATCTGTACTCGACCACTGTTGCTACGTGTCCTTACGTTCCTCGCTGATAGTGAAGAGTCTTCGTCTTTGAGCTCCCATGGACAGTACAATCGCCAAAAGTGATCTTCAAAGTCCTCGAGATATGAGGTGGCGTGGTCTGAGGACACACTCAATCTGATACTCTTGAGAACATTCGGTAGAAATTGACCCTGCCAACACGTTAATATATGGGAGACTGTCCGTACGCCTGGCCCCTCGTTAATTCTGATTGAGACTATTCCCCGGAGATTCCCGCTTAACAATTTCGATAGATCTTTTGAGGTCAAATCATCGACCTTTTCGAACCAAATATCCTTTATCCTTCCTCCGGATCGTTCCAAGAATGCAGTCGCCTTCTTGATTGCCCTTCGCCTTCCTACCCGCAAACTCGACCAAAGCGAGCTGTTATATAAACAGAAATTTCGCCAGTCCTGGCAGACAGAAGCAAGCTGAAGAACAGAGTCAGGGTTGTCGATCATTAGGTAGTGTGCGACGGAGGATAGAATCTCGTAGGGCAATAATTTGATGTAGCTTCGTTTGGATTTTTCAATAGCCTTTTGCTGGGCATCTCGTTTCATAGCTAGGTCGGGAAGTTTTGCGGCAAGCGTTTCTCGGAGGGATGGTGGACACAGTGGAAGTGCAATAGAAAGCATTTTGTACGCTTGAGAGTAGCGGCATCGAAGTTCGAAAAGACGAGACGATCTAGTATATCCCTGTTCATAGAAAGAAGATGAATATGAAGCCTGTCGAGTCGTCTAGCGTGAAAGGAAATCACGAACCTTGTGTGACTCCGGAAGAAGCTCAATCACTACACGAGCATCCGCAAGAGCTTCCTTGTATTGCCCCATTCTTTCTAGTACCACGGCCCGACTGTCAAATACTACTGCTTCCTTGCACCCCAGCTCTATAGCCTTGAACCATCAAAATAGATGCATGCGAACATAGTCAATAAAGGTATTTAAGGCGGATATAGCTTTGAGAGACTTGAATATAACACTTTGTTTTATCAGGAGGGTATACCTTAGTGAACGATTCCAGAGCCTGACTAAGAGAATTTTGTTTAAGGAAGAGAGTTCCTCGATCGAACACGCTTTCCCACATGTTCAAAGTGGAAGGTGTGAAAGTCTTTTTTGACATGTGTGAGATGTTGTTCTTTGGATTGTTGATCGACCGTTCTCCAGTTGATCACTTGAGACTCGTAGAAGATTACTATAGTTTTGCTTATCACGCGTCGCGGTGTAACTTTTAATCGCTTATCTTCCTTATATCTTTTATGCTATCTTATACAAGATCTACTGGGCATATGCATCGTGATGCAATCAGATATATCAAGTGTATACACAACGGATACTTTGGTTTCCAGTCGGAAATACGTATACGATGTGAGTCACAAATACCTTGCGCATGGGGAATGTTATTAAACCGTATCATCCTACAAATTTGCCCCAGAGTTGAAAGTCAATCAGTCCCTTTGATTGAGGGTCATAAGATGCCAGCTAGAGAAAGAGCAGGTACATACGTGATATACAAACGTAGCATCTTTTGGCGAGCTATCGTTGAAGAAAGGCCGAGACACAGCTCGGTAAGCAGGTCTAAAATGCGCATTGTAGCAATATGTACCCACTTTGTAGCTCGTCGAATATATCGATCGTTATCTTTCGGTCTACATCCATCCAGTGAACCAGATTTCAACCTCTCTCGTCAGGACAGCGCAATACATGAATGAGGATGACGAGACAGGTTACATACGCAGATTTATCCTAGATTAGTTATCAAACCGATAGAATATATACCTCAGTTGAATGATTGAAAGGATTTCATGAAGACTTCTTAATCCTGTGCATAGTTAAAACTTGGGAAGAAACTTACCGTGCACGAAGCCAGCATGCTTTGGATCGTCAGACACACTGTTTGTGCGCTCAGTAACGCTAAGCTCATCCAAAAAAAAACGGAATAATCAACAAACAAAACGTCAGTTCTTGAAATCTCTGAGAAAGATGAAACAGGACACAGGGTCAGAACATACGGTTCCACTCGTCTCCTAAAATTGATGCGCATATATGTCCGTTCCTGTGTAAGGAGTTCGTAAATCAGTGGATATATAGGTTTTAGAAGGAGAAGGAATTCATGTTTCGCGCAATCAATCTTGTGAGAAAGATCTAACGAATAAACGTGTGGATGTATCGGAGCTCTTCCAGGAAGTCAAGAAAATATAGTTAGTGTGCGAAACACATCTCAAAGAACTCTAGAGGAAAATTGTACTTGAATACGCCATTAACTACAAAAACGACCTGATCCAGAGGCGGAGTAGGTAAGTGTATGTTCTTGGCGTATTTTCTGATTGATTAACTGCTTACTGTTGGAGAATCGATTGGGTACTGAGGTCCAAATCTTTGGGCCACAAATCAATCGTAACTCGAGTTAGGACATCTTCACTTCTGATACCTTGGCGTTGGCGAGTATCCATACGAACGTGAATTTGAGACAAAACGTCTCCCCCTTGTGTGAAATGTGTTTACAAGAGAGCCAGAGTTAAAGGTATTTGAGATGTTAGATGGAGCCTTTCATCCTTGTGTTCGCCAAGGGCGAGGACAACTTGCCTGATATAAATTATCGCCTGGAACTTCGATTGTCAGTAGCCAGCTCGATAAATCATCTGCTTTCAGCAGGTTGATCCCTGAGTAACGAAGTACAACAGTCAATTTTTATCTACTTGACCAATCATTGAAGGTATCATCGGCTATCCAACCAAACTAGACCGAAGACTGTGGGTTGACGAGGAAAGGGAGAGAGCACACACCTGGCGGTGCACCTTTGGTGGTAAGATCTTTCAATTCTTTAGTGAGACGGCGAGTAGAGATAGAGGACATCGTGATGAGTTCGATCGAATAGTCGGACTGGTAGCGTTTCGTTTGGACCTAATCAGAGTGAACGACAGATGGAAGATTCGATAAAATGATAAGTGAGATGGTGAGGAAGGTCGTCCAGCGACTGATAAAACCATGACGAACTTAACAGGTTACTTTGTCGGCCAGCGCCGTGACTCAAAAGCTTTAGATATCTAACATATATATGCCACGACAATATTCCTGTTCCTAATTGTCTATTTGAATGGACAGAAATATAACGTCGTTCGAGCTGTGATCAATTGCCACGTGACATCGAGCTGTACAAGCCACGTAACCGCCGAACAACTACTGAAGACACTACGCTGACTCCGGCTGATCCGACCGAACATATAGTCAATGCTTTATCTAACCGAGCGGACCATAATTTTCAGAAGAAAGACTTCTTAGATTCCTTCTCGATGGCAAATAGCAAAGAATTGTTGAACCGATTGGAGATTACTGACAACCAGATTAATTCATGTTCATTCTCATTCCTTTGGCTTCCTTCTTTTCCACTGATCGCAACAGCCGCGGGACCTGCTAACGTCCATGTATATGAATGATGTAATGTCTTGAAGAATGTATAGAGAAAACGCCATGCTGTCCGGCCTGTAAACAGCCTCATTGTATGAGGGATGTTTCATGCAAGCAGATTCATCTCTCGCTACCTTCTCGTATATTTGTCCTTCGTACGTTGCTTTTATCTTCTTATTCCTCTTTCAACCTACAACTCTAATCTATCCTGTCCAGAATTGGACCCGGCGCGACATGCATCCGTCTCAGCTGACGTGGAGCCAACAGGAAACATACTCAACCGCTGCTCTTATCGCTGAACTCAACCATCCAGATCTGACAATCGAGGAGGCTGAGGACATCTTTCTCAATATCATTCATGGTCGATTAATGGAGGGAAAAGATAGGTGGTCTGTTGGGAAAGAGCTAGAAGAGATTGCTCGCTCGGTAGGAAATCATCCCTTTCGTTGGTCCCTAAGTTGACGTTCGATCTGACCACCCCCCTACTCCAAGGGTTTATCAGATCCCAGTTAGACGGACCATCTCTCTATCCGCAGTAAGACAGGCCACCTTCTTCCATCTCGCCACTCTTTCGTTAGTACAAAACATTCTTCGATTATCTCTTTGCATCAGCGTTGTAGAGTTTCCGTTCTGATTATTTCTTGGAATCAAATAGGAAGGAAGCCTTTGTGACGGCTCAATCTAGAGCAAAGGTCGTGACTTCCCTCAAATCGCATGAGAGATCGCCACACAAAGGAAAAGAAGTTCTTCTCGAGTACGTCAATACGATGGAGAGGGTGACTGGAAGATGGATCGGTGTTGGCGCGGGGGGAATCAAGTCTCAAACAGAACTGGTTCAAGGAGGACTAAGATCCATCAAAGAGTCGGTAAGTTTCTTGCTTGTTTCTCTTATTGCTCATACCTCACATGACTAATATACTGGCCTTTTTCGATTCGTTGTATCTCTTCAGGTCGAGAACAACAAGTCACTCTCGAGTCTTGTGGAACAAATACAGCTTCAAACTGGACATGTTTCTCTTTCTCAACTCCTTAACCATCTTAGATCGCTAGCTATCGCTTCCGATGCTCTCAAAGAGAGTGAGAAAGTCTTAAGGGCATGGGCCCAGACGGGGTTAAAAGCTGGAGAATCCAGATTCAGTTTGGGGAGCCAACTGGAAGAAATCCAGAGTATGGTAAGGTTTAGAATCGTCAATTTGAAAGTATGAGTCGGCCTGATTGCAGCTGATCTTCAATCTTTCTTAGCTTCCACACGCTCTGCATCCGGTTTTTCCATCTCTTCTCGAGTCACTTGGCCTTCCTCCAAGCCCAATACATCCTCATGCTCAGGGTGTTGCTTGCCAACCCTTTTTGATAGAGTCGTTCTTGGGAGACACTTCAGATCCTGAATTCGCCCAAGAAGTTTTATTCGAGTGGATCTGGCAAGAAAAAAGAGCCTGGAGAAAGATATGGGGGCCAAAGGAGAAGGAAAGCCTGAGAACAAGGTTGATGAAAATGGAAAGCCAGGTGCGCAACTTTTTGATCGATCTCGAAGGAAGTCTACTCGCAGTCAGGGGCAAAAAAATGACTGACTTATATAACATAACTCTCATGTGGCTGGTGGATGGACCAGTTGGACAATGCTATATTGGCACCGATCTTTCATTCTGTCATGTCCAAGACTTTTCTCTTTGAGCCTTCTTCTTCAATATCGACTGCACCTGGCTCTCTGCTTTCTTTGGATCGGTCCCTCTCATCTGTAAAGCCTCTTCAACGCCCAAACAGATCTCATTATGTCCTGGCATCCTCTTTCAAGAGAGCGCCTAGGACTGATGATGAATCTGATCAAGATCAGTTAACGAAGAAGAACATATTCTCAACTTTGCCACCTGCTACTTCTGTGTCTCTCTCTGAGCTTCAGAAAACGCTCTATAGTCCATCTCTGGGGTTATCTGACAGCATATCTAGCTTGGATCGGTCGCCTTATCCGAAACTTGCAATCAATCAGAGTCGACATGGCAATTCATTTGCTCCTGCAAACTCCTTCCTAACTGGGGTTACAACCCAGAATATGCCTAGACACCATCGATCAGCCTCTTCGCCTGTCTATATCCAATCCCAAGCTCAAGAAATGAGATATACCTCAATAAGTGACGGACATCTTCCTTCTCCTAAGCTGGCTCATTGGCGGACTCGATCATCCAGCTTCGGAAGGTCAGTGGAGGATGTAAGTATGTCGCAGGGTTCGTTGCCAATCTTGGAGGAACAGTCGGAAGACATGTCGACCCATATCGACCTCGAAGAGTTCTTAGTTTCAACATTTTCTCCGCCCTGTCAACAGTCGCAGTCCGTAGATGGACATCTTGGTCATTCTTCCTCTTTCAGGATAGGAGGCAGAGCTGTGCGAGATATGCTTGACAATGAAGGAACGGATACGTTTTCTCCTAAAAAATCAGAATTGAACCGGGACGCTCTCAGGCTAAATATAACACTACCTAGAGCGACAGCCTCCGGAGACAGCTTGCACCTCTCCAGGTTTGACACAGACCTGGCGGGTCATAATTTTTTGGGAGACAAGCCTGTGAAAGAAGAAGGATCGTTGCAGAATTTGAAGCATCCCAAATTGCAGTCGCTTACTCAACTTTCAAAACCGCCGAAGTTGGAAGAAGAGACCTCAGACAATAGTCCTTCCAAGGGAGTTTCTCTAACTCCTTCTTCACTTCCTTCTGATAAGACTATGTCAGTACCAGATCAACCAGCTCCACCCCCTCAAAAGAAAAGATTCTCCTTCTTTCAAAGGCGACGTCCTGCTATCAATCCTCCTGTAGCAGTTGTTGAACCAGAATCGAAATCGATCCCCATACAGGTCTCTCAGCACAATACAAATAGCAAACCGGGCGAAGATGTTTCGTCCGTGGCGCATTCTTCTCAATCGGTGACTGACCCAATGTCATGTTTGAGATCCGGAAGTTTCTATAATTCTAATTCTCACATGGGTGAGGGTCTGAACACTGTTTCGGGTTTGACTTACTCAGTTCTTGAGGAAACAGGGGAGATACCTAGACCAGATTCACCGAGTTCTCCGTCTGACGAGAGTCTGTTGACTCGGGTATGGTCACACACTGGGCACCGGCGGCTCACGGTGATCAATCCGGATGTGGCATCGGACTCAAATCGAAGCTCGCTTTCGATCGCGCCGGCTGATATTCTTGATGAGGATTCAGCGAAAGTGGATCCAGTACAGAATAACGATATAGACAAGGAGATTTCTGGACCCGAGGATGAAGAGGAGGAGGAGAAGGACTTGGACGCAATTGCACGGGTGGGAAGCCCAGTGGTGGAAATTAGAAGTTCGGACGCTTATCCAAGCATACTTTCTAGGGAAGAAGACTTTCCATCGTTGTCTATCTTTTCTATCAGCCCCAGAGAGTCGAGCAATGGATATAGAGAAATGTTCCGGCCGCGGGAGGCTGAACCAATTATTACTTCGATTCTTAACCCTCCTATGGTTTCACCGCCTGTGAGAGCCCTATCTATGGTCAATAAGGCTATGTTCGCAGAGCAAGTCGTTCCGGATCGGTCTGGCCCTCTGCCTTCAACGAATCACACAACTCATGATTTCTCGTCCTCGGCGCTTACCTTGAGGGGGGTTTTCGATAGTCTTCCTTCTGGTGTCGTACACTCATCAGGATTTGTTCTAGAAATTCTGATGTGAGTTGATTGTTAATGGCTCATATATCTTAGCAATTTTCCCGGATTTCTTCTTGATGTTGCATCGTGACATTGGCGCTGATTATGTTTTCTAATCTATGCACACTCTCAGGAACTATATTGATGCGGAACGCGGTCGGGCCATGGCAGATCCTAGGATGAAGGGGTGGGGTGATGAAGAGAGAGGAAAGGTTGGATGGTTCTTGAGTGAATTAGAAGAATCGGTTCGTGTCTCTTTATTGTTGAACAGGCGAGTTATCTAATTAGACTTCTGAAATACAAATATGATCTTTCATATTCACGAATAGCTCGTAGTCACGAACCCTCACTTGATCCCAACTTTCAACCGAGTTCGTATTTTGACAGATTGTCCGCCTCAACGGAATTATCAGCCTAGACCTCGAAATAGCCGATCGGGACGTGCTTCATTCGTCAGTCATCCAGCCATACCTTCTACGCCTAGATTTCCGAGCTTCAGCGCGAGCGAATCTTCCACTGCAGTGACTTCCGAGTCCTCTCCGCCTTTGCTAAAAACAAATTTTCAGTCTTCTCGGCAAGATATCAACCCGACGGCACAGTTCAGAAAGAAACTCCGAGCTCATGATGGCGAGGAAACAGATACTCATCTAGATGCATACGCAGGATACAAGGATTTAACACCACCTGCTGTGAACGGGAACGATACCGTCGAATCTCGAAAGAGCAGGAGAGACCGGATGCTGTTCCCTGTAGCTCTTAGGAATGAGACGGCTGGACAATCGAGTGCGCACAATAGTTACTTTTCTCAAGTGCCTGATCAGCTAATTCCCTCTTCTTGACTGTCCATCTTATACAATAAACCCTCTGAAACACGTTTGACTATATACGGTGATCGCTTCATGTGCACATGACAATCTCATAATCTGTACGTTTTAATAGGAAATGGCATCAACTTCTCATACACGGATATTTCTATCAGTTCGTAATTTTGTCCTTGTGACTTCTTCACGACTCAAATCTATACATGATTGTTACTTGGACTTGCGAAACGTCATGTACATTAGATGTCGCCAAGACGACTGGATGATCTCCCAACAGGGCATTTTCTTGTGTTATACGACTTGTTCTTCTTTTCTGTTCCTTCCGCTTCTACTTCTTTCATGTATAACTACCCTGAGACCAACCTTTAGTCCCTAATACCATACACATATCCTCTACTTACTTATGTTTACACTTGCAGGCTTATACACTCTCCATCGCTCTTCTGTTTCTGGCTTTCTGCCGTAGTCTAAATGTTCCCTTTTTGATCAGTCCCGTTCGGCGTGCTCGGTTTGACTAGTCATACAAACAGATCTACTCTCATAGGCACACTTCATGAGGATCAGTTTGTACTATTTAGCATTTTCGAGGCGCAGTCTTATGGTGTTCCAGTTGAAGGAAGCTCCCAAAATGACATTGGAGGGAATTCGAATCCAGTGATTCACCCATCATAACCCTAACCGAACCGTCCACGTCATTGTCTCTAATCTTTTTTCTCGTCATCCTTTTTTCTCTTTCTTTTGTGTACCAACATACTGCTCACCAACAATAGAACCAAACTCCCTCTGTCAGAATTTCCTCACATACACATACATACATAAACACACATACAGATGGCTCAAGTTCCGTTACCTTCGTCCAAAGTGTCGAATTCGCTCTCAAGAACACCCTTGGACGCCCGTCATCCACTGCTGACTAAACCACTACATGTATACACCTTGCCATCTGAAATTTTGGAGGACCTCTCTGTTAGATCTTTGAGGACAAAGGATGATGCATCTTTAGCAGACGATCATGCTTCTGAAGATGGTTCGAGTATATCATCCTCTTCCTCCTCCTCCTCCTCCTCAGGTTCTTCGAGACCTATGGAGGACATCTTGGAAGAATCTTCATTAGCGGCCCGGCCAACTGCAGCAGAAGAAGAGGATGACCTCAGCTCGGCTCAATTCCTTTCAAACAGATTCGCTCTTCGCTCAGCTGTCATCTGGTTGACTCCTAGCCCTTCGGTCTTCCCCTCTACTCAGCTCGGAGTCTACCGTGCACTCTTCCCGTCTGAACTTACTTCACCTAGTGCATTCATTCCTCGGCTGAAAGATCTGCAATTGACCCAAGAGGATCTCGAAGGTGGAGAGGAGAAAGAAAGAAGATGGATCATGCTCATGGTCGCAGGGGGTCACTTCGCAGGTATGGTTATCTCGCTCGGCGGGAAGAGGGTAGGAAAAAGAGTCATCAAAGGACAGATGGCAGAGGTGAAGGTATTGAAACATAAAACGTTTCATAGATACACTAGTCAGTCGGTGTATTCCTGTTATTCTAATCCGGATCCTCAGAACCTGATAAGAATTGCGAATTATAGCTCGTAAGAAACAGGGAGGATCTCAATCTAAGAATGATAATGCAAATGGTGCAGCAAATTCAATCGGAGCTCAACTCAGAAGAGCTGGAGAGGTCCAACTAAACGAGGTAAGAGGCAAAGATCTATCGTCTTGATGTTTATCACGCACTGATCTTTAGTCATCCATCTGAGCAGGACATCCGATCAACGTTAGAAAACTGGGCAGAAGATTTCAAGTATGCCGAGCGAGTGTTCATCCGAGCGAGTGTCAGCGGTAAGAAGAGTTTCTGGGGTTACGAAGGCGCGGTTATTGATAAGAGTATGTACTTCCCCAGAAATAACTATCAGCACTGACCTCGTATACGATCAGAGGATTCATATAAACGCCTTATGTATATCTATAGACGACGAACGCATCAGGACGTTCCCCTTCCCTACGCGCCGGCCTACCTTGACCGAGCTTCTCCGTTGCTACCACGAGCTGACTAGGGTCAAGCTTTCTTTCCTTTCGGATGACGTCTTGGCTGAGCTCGAGGCGAGCTATATTGCCTCTCTCAAACCCAAAGCACTTCCTTCTGCCGCATCTCAGCAGGCTCCACCTGCGGCTGTCAAGCCCATTAAGCCAAAATTGTCAGAACAAGAGGAGCGGTCAAGAGAAAGATGGAGACGGTTGCTTGAGATGATTCGTAAAGGCAAAGTAGAGACGCTTAGTGCATTCTGGGACAAATGGGCGACCGAGATGGGCTTGAAAGAGGGCGACCAAGACTTCAGGGGCGAACTCCCGGACTGGCTACGGGAGGAAGAAGGTAAGACCAAGGAGGCAACCCTTTTGATGGTTGCCGTCGTGGCTGGTCAGGAGGACGTAGTGAAGTACCTATTAGAAGAAAAAAACCAAGATCCAACGGTTCCTGTGCCAATTGCTTCTTTCGGTTCTGCTTCCCGTCCTCCATCCCCCGAGCCAACCGGCGAATCGGTTGGGTGCGATGCAGAGAAGGAGTCTACCACAATACCTACAACCTTCCGGACGGCATACGATCTATCACCAAACAAGGCAATTCGATCGGTGTTCCGTCGAGTGGCTTATACAAAACCTTCTCTTTGGGACTGGACGTCTACTCAGCCAGGCGGAGCAAGAGTTCCCTCTGGATTGAGCGCAGAAATGGAGGAGGAGCAAGACCGAAAGAAGGGTGAACGAAGAAAGGGACTGAAAGACAAGATGAAGGCTCGAAAAGAGAAAGGCGGAGAGAGCGCAGTAGTTGTAGACGAGGTTGTACCGCCCGTTCAGCAAGCAGCTGTCAAGAAGGAGGATTCGATAGCCAAGAAGGGGCCGCAAAGGCTAGGCGGGGGAGCCGGAGATGGATCGGCTGGCGGTAACTCATTGGCAGGGCTTACCCCGGAAGTCAGAATGAGGATTGAGAGGGAACGTAGGGCCAGAGCGGCGGAAGCTAGGATGGCAGGACGTTGAACTCTTTCTCTGATGATTTGATGTGCCTACACAATCACCAATTTTGATTGGAAAAAAGTGTTGTTGCCTCAGGTATTTTATACTTGATGTAGCACCTGTCTCGAACCAACTTGAGGGAAAAAATAAATAAATCTGGATGGATAAAATTATATGGTTTTACAGATACAATGGCTCAAGAGACGGGCCTGGAATATGAGATGACAAGGGAGCTTGAGCGTTTCGAAAATGAATTGAATCTTTAGAGTACGAGACTAAAACGGAAAGACAGGTTTTGATGATACACTCATTCCGTGACTTCTTGCACTTCTTGGTCTTGTCTCTCTAGATCCAGCGCTTGGTCCTGATCTTGGTCTTGGGCTAAATCCAGTTCAAGCCGTCTACTAAGCGCAACAACAGCCTCGGCCTCTGCCGCTTGTCTCGATTCGTCTACTGTCGCGCTTAGTGCTTGGACTTCCTGCAGGCTGTCGAGACTGAGGCCAGAATGGTGATGATGGTGCTCGTCCTGAGAAACTGATTGATCTGATTGGTGTGGATCCAGATGCGAATGGGATAGGTCGGTATGCATAGGGTCTGAGTGAGGGAGTTAATATTCGGTTAGATTCCAATGCGAGAAGCATACAAGAAAAAGAATGGAGTGAAAGAGCGACGCACCCGTTTCTTGAGGTAGATTAGCAAGAGACACTAAGAGGTCGTGATCTAGATGTGTCGCAGACGACGTCAGCCGGGCTACAGAACGAACAGTGTTTGTCTGTGTCAGCAAACATACTTGGACAAGCGAGATGATGAACGAGTAGAGACCGAGAAGAGAGGGAAACCGGCAAGAAGCACTTACGGTCCAACAACGCCCCTCCCGCGCCAGAGCCTGTGAGAGCTGCTACTGCTGTAGCGGCCATCAATGCTTTTCTGCCGAAAACATCTTCTTTCAGTCTTTCGAGGAACGAACGGTTGTTCGGTGGCGGAGGCGGCGGAGGTTGACCCATTGGAGAGTCTTCGTTGAGAGACAAATGATCTGAAGGTAGCGAGAGTGGAAGTAATTGTGCTATGGTCAATAGATAGGGAGATTGTTTAGCACAAAAGAAAACAGTGCTTTAGTCGATGACCAGAAGCAGTTCTTTTACAAAACCGAAAACACTACAAACGACATACAGTTGAGGTCTTCAGAATCAACCAAAGTAAACCCTCCTTGTCCACCATTGACATCGATTTGAGCGTAGGCATCTCTAGAGCCATCGGAAACATCGTAGCCTTCATATGTCGGTGGAGTGTGGTGCGTCTGGCCTGCACTTGTACCAGAGAGATTATTTGGAAGAGAGCCTGGGTTTGAAGTATGGTGAATCGGATTAAGGATGGGGTCGGTGACCGGCGAACCAGAGAGGGAATTTGAACCAGATGGATGAGAGTCGGATGTGGCCGAATCAGGATTGGAGTTGTAGAGGTCATAGGCTGACTGGATGTGAGGAAAGTTCTGTAGATGCCTTGGATCGCTGCGGTCTAGTTGGACGCGTCGCATGCATGATGGTTGTTGTGAGATACTGCAACAGGGAGCGATGGTTGAAGACCCTTGATACAACAGACACACACCTTTCTTTTTGTATGGTCCTCGCTTGATACCTTTGGCTCTGGCCGTTCTTGAAGAGTTCTCACAAACCCTCTCAGGATGACCGATACAGTTGGTGCAGGGACGATCTCCGGAGCACTTTTTTCGAGACTGCAGATAAGAAACAGGAGGACAAGGTAAGAATGACAAGAAACAAGCGTAACGAAGACAAACATATCTTGAATGAAGCCATCACTGACCTTTTGACAATTCGTGCACGCGTTCTTTCAAGACGTAATGTGGAAAAGGGAGCGCGTTAGAAGAATGAAGAAAAAAATCGAAGAGGAAGATTGGACGGAGTCAAAAATCCAGTCCTACTTACGCTGACTTGTACCCTACCCTTCTTTCTGACTGGCTTGTCAGCTCCGATTCGAGAGAGCCCGTTGTCTAGGCTATCAAGTCCGTCGTTGGCAGAAGATGACGGTTCGGCTACAGCCTGCCCGTCGGCTTCGGCAGCGAGCAAATCGGCGGACGTAGGTAATGAAGACGCCTTCGGGCCCAGCCTTCGAGCCTTTTTCTTTGGCGGAAAGTCCTCGGACGAGCTTCCTATGGATGGTTCTAACCTCTGCGAGTGAACGGCCTGATTTGAGTTGAGAACATCCTCATTCAGGTCTGTAGCCTGATTGTCTATTTCGTGGCTAGGATAAGCTCCGAGTTCTTGTTTGTCAATCTCATTCGTGGATATTTCTCTGGGAAGGTCCATCTGATCTATCTGGTCGCCTTCTGCGGACGCGTAAGAGTCCAAATGATCATGGTGGTGGTGGGAATGATGATTGTGATGGTTATCGGTATGATCATGATGATGTTCATGATCTAGATCGCGAAAGGTGGGATCGCTAACGCCTACGCCGTCAACACCACTAGCGGATGGATAATTTTCGACGATACCAGTGTGGTCAATTGTGTACTGATGTTCGTGGGAATGATCATGCTGATCATGAGATATCGATCCCAAAGTTGCGAATCGATGATGATGGAGGAGTAGAGCTGCTTCTACCTGTGCCGCTTCAGAAAGAACAGAGTTGAGGTCTTGGTCGATTGGTTCAAGCACTTGATCATGATCAAGATGATCTAGAGAATGATCTAGAGAATGATGATGGTGATGATCATGATGAAGTCGATGGTGGTGGTCGCGGTCGTCGTCGTCGGCTGTAGGTGAAGATGCCAACGGGCTCATCAGGAGGAGAAAGCAGACCTAGCAGAAAGAGCCGAGGGCAAAGTGGAGGGGGTAGAAGTCGTCGTCGGGGTATGAAACTCGGAGTGTCAATCCGGAGATAAAGTCTGTAATATATGATTGGAGAGTTTCGTAGTCGAAGTATCACAGAACAAGCCTAGCTTTTTATTGAGTTCTTAAATCATTCTATCGTATCCATTTCTTATAAACAATAGTCCTTCATCGCCACGTCCATCTCTACGCCATGCATAGTTCTTTGTGATTCTGGTGTATCGACACAAAGTAGCACTTGACCACACACAGGTCTTGTATGAAAACCAACCCGACGTTCTTTGACTGAAGGAAGCCTGAGCCATTGCTGTAAGGGCAAGCGTAACCACCTATAAGGAAATAACAAACTCTGGTTACACCTCATGTACTTCGCTGGCGGCCGACCAAGTTCGCTTTTACCTCGTTCCATCTGCACAACCCACCCTATTCCATCTAAAAGGCTGACTCTTTGCCATCCTTTATCTATTTCCGTTCTTCTCTGATTCCACTTCTTACCATGGCCGAAGCAACCGAGAAAATCAAGGAGATTGTTGAGCTTCCTCAAAACTTCATCAAGGAGGGCTCTCAGGTGAGGCTATCAATCTAGCCCTGTTCTCTCCTGGACCTTTTTCCGAGGCTTCTCACGCGATAGTTTGAAGAGATTCAGACAGGAGAAAAGAGGAAAGCAGAGGGATGGGGAACATTATGCTCATACTTGTTTTGTTCGGTCGCCTATTCCAGTTCCTCAACCGATGTGTCAAGCCTACCGAGAAGGGTACATCTCCATCTATTCACTCTACCTCTTTCTTTGCGGATGAAGAAGTCTCCCGGTTGCTCACCACTCCATTTTGTCTTTCCCTTTGGCTCATCCGCTCACTCACAGAGTATTCTCAGATCTGCCGGGCCGTTGCTATGGGATTCTTCATCATGGGCTTCATCGGGTATTTTGTCAAATTAATACACATTCCCATGTAAGCATGGATTCTTGTCTTTTTCGTTTACTTTGTTGGTCGTTATCCTGACTCGACGCTTCCGAGCTCATCATTTGCCTTTGTCTTCATTGTTAATTAATTCGCTCGGTTACTTCAGTAACAACATTCTTGTGTTCGTGCATTCCTATCCTTCTCGCTCCTGCAGTTTTCTTCTGAACGCTCACCTTTTGCCTTCCTAAAACCAATCTCAACAGCGGAGGCGCATAGTTATCTATACTCTGAATCTATAGCTTCTTCGTTTTGCCTGCTATCAATCAATCTATCATTTGGGACAGCATTTCAGCCACATCTCATTCTTGTCTACCGGCCATCCACTAACCATCAAATCTATGCTAGTCTGCCCTCTTATCTTCTTCTCTTTCAAATTATACGCTAGTATATATCCTTCTTGCACTTTGGACATCAAGTCTTGTCATCCAAAAATACATTTGAAACGAGGCAAGTGTATATTGAGAAGATAAATCATAAGCGTATTGATAAATTCCAAGAAATATGATATCCCACAGAAACTGTACAACAAAGATCAACAGATTCTGTCTAAAGTGATCAAGAAAGTCCCACTTCTCGACATCGATCCATCAGACTGGACTATTTATATTCGGGCCTTGACCCATCCCTCTAATCCTCCAGCAACCCACTGATTGGCAAAAAAGATAAACACGTCGAAAACACTACTCAGCTCACAGTATTCCTAGATTAAATAGGCCGATACAAGGGAGAAACAAAGAAAAGAAGGAACATACGATCTCTTGTACACTCTGCCCGACGGCGCCGACTTTGTAGATGACCTCCTCGCCCTTGGCTTTAGTCACCTTCAATTCAGCCCTCGTCATGTCCATCTCAATCTCCCACCCGGGCCTCACAGTACCCTCTCCATCCTTACCTCCTTTACCCCGCTCGGCGTCTTTGGCAAACTCGTTGGTAAGGTCAGTCACCAAGGCCGGGCACTCTACACAGATTAACCCGTTATTGATCGAATTTCGCTTGAAGATATCTCCGAACGATCCGCACACTACAAGCGGGATTCCTGCGTTCAATAAAGCTGTCGCTGCCTGCTCACGAGATGAGCCGGTTCCAAAGTTGTAACCAGACACCAGGATCGAGCCTGTTCGGAGCTTCTCAGTTGACGCCGGGATCGAAGGCACGAGCGATCGAACAAGTGAAGAGAACGATACATCATAATTCTCCATCACTACTTCGGCCTGCCTTTCCGGTGTGATGTCGTCTTGATAGGTATACTTTCCTGGATAAATTCCATCTGTATTCAAGTTGTCTTGAGGAGCGAACAGCAATGGGCCCCGGAAGACCTCCGGGAAGCCCTCCAGTGTTTCTTCCCTACTCTTTGCTTCTCCCGCCGAATCCTTCGAAGCCTCCACTGACACCTTTTCTCCCAATACCTCTAGGGATGTTGTTGGTTTGTCCACTTGAGGCAACGCGCTTAGGTCTAGTTCATCCGGCCCACATATTCTACCAGCAACAGCCGAGGCAGCAACAACAGCGGGCGAGGCCAAGTATGCTAGCGCTTCCGGATGACCCATTCTTCCTTTGTAGTTTCGATTAGTGGCCGAGATTCCAACCTCGCCCTTCTCCAAAAGGCCTGTGCCTAGACCGATACACGGCCCACAACCAGCAGGCAGCACCTTCGCTCCGGAATCTACCAACGTTTGCCAATCTCCGTTGGCCTCGCATTCGGCCTGAACAAGAGAGGACGCAGCGGCGATGTAGAATTCGACTCCTTGGGCAACCTTCTTGCCTCGGACAACGGCCGCGGCGGCAGCGATATCGGATGCTCGAGAGTTGGTACAAGACACAAGGTATGCCTTATTGATCGCGATCGGAGGGGACAAAAGCTTTGGAAGAGGGTTAGAAATCTTGACCGAGTTTGGGCCCGAGATATGAGGAACTAGAGTAGACAGATCGAGTGTAAGATGCTTGGCGTACGTCGCTCCAGGATCAGCAGTCACTGGACTCTCAAACAATTCTGAAAGTCGCGATGCGTTCACTCGAGCATGGGCTCCAGAAAGCGATGAAGAGTCTGGCAATCGAGCCTCGTACCATTCCTTCAATACAGAGTCCACAGGAAATACTCCAGCGAGCGCTCCCCACTCAGTTGTCATGTTCGAGATGGCCAGTCGTTCATCCACAGAAAGCGTAGACACACCGTCACCGGTGAACTCGATGACTGAATTGAGAACTTCATCGCGATTGAAGTTTCCACAAAGAGCGACGATCACGTCTTTTCCGGTCACTCCTCCAGCGAGCCGCCCAAGAAGGGAGACCTTGATGATCGGAGGAATCTGCCACCAAGTTCGACCGGTAGCCCAGATAGCAGCAGCATCGGTCTATAAAAGCGGGCTTTCTTGCAATTAGACACCATGAACGGCAGTCAATATCAGAATAGAAAAACGACTCACTCGGACGATAGGCGTTCCCAAGCAACCTACCCCTCCATACCTTTGAATTCATTCGTGAGAATTAGCTAGATTGTTCATTCACCTTTTCGATGGCACAATGTACTGTGTGAATTTAAAAATATATTAAGGCTTGACGAACATATTAGAATGACTATCGCTAGCCACAACCATGGTTCCTGGCCAAGCATATCCCTCTTCAATCATGATTTGATGCCCGATTCCTCTTCCAGCAGGATAGAAGTCGATACCCTTCTCTCCAGCAAACCTTTCAATGTTGGCATACTTGGTAAGATTCTTCTCAGACTTGTTTTGAACATCGTGGTCAAGTGTGAAGACGGGCTGAGATGTTCGGTGAATATTAGAGATCTGAAGGGATTTAAATCTGAAGCATGGGGACGTAAGAACGTCTCAGCAAAATATTGATCCAAGCACTGCCAACTTGTATGACTCACTTGCTGATTACGGGTCCAGTGTTGTCGTGGGTCATCCTATTGATTTCACATGAACAAAAACTAATTTCAGCTTCCGTCTTGTCAAAAAGGCATGAATCATATCGAATCAGCTATGGCTGCTCTATCGATTCTCGTCTTCTAATCTTGAAAAGATGCTATTGCGTTGAATCTGCCTTAACGGCATAACGGTGATATTAGGAAAAATCCGCCGGCGCCTCAACTCACACATGCTCTGGTCCAACCATAACGTAGTCCCCACTTCGAACCTTTTTGTCCTTGGGTTGACCAACAGCATACTTCTGGACGATCTTCTCAATCAGAGTTTGAGGAGTCGATGCTGTAGCATAGAACCGTCTAATGTTGAACTGAGAGCGAGCGCCGGATAGACGAAGAAGCATGCCTAAATATATTTTGGTTGTGCTTTTCTAAGTGCGGAAATGCAGACGAAATATGTAAGACGATGTAGAACACGAGTCAAACTCTTCCTATATAGAGAATTTACGACTTCAGAATCGTAACGAAGGAAGTTTGAACATACAGGATGCAGAGAGTTTGGATGATGTATGATGTTCTAAATTCTCAGAAGACAATGAAAAATGATGAGGTTGGATTCTGCTGCGGAAGAGAGGAAATTTGAGAAAGAGAACGATGAGGAATATTGGCACACTGCTGATAGGCCAAAGACCTGTTGCGATTTAGTTACGCGTAAATCGGGTCAGACTGTAACTATGCTTGTGACATTTCAGACTTGTTGAGTATGCGTCAACTTCTGCAGATATCATCGTCTCCTATAGGTTCTACAATCAAACTTCATTTTTCCCAGATACTTGGGCGATAAGTTTGAGAATAAGAAGAAAACATACTGAATGGATAATTAAAGAAAGACCAAATAACCACAAAAAGAGAAAGAATATGATGAAAGAACTGTGAAACCCATTTGCTCTACACCCCTCAGACTACCTCACTGCACCAACGACCACATCATACACTATCTAATTTCTCTCAAAATGATAAGCAAAGAAGATCAGAAAAAGAACCAGGTCATAGACTACCACAGTCCCTCGTACTCGTTCTTTGGTGTCACCTTAGCTTCAGCAACGATTGCTGGCTTGGACTGGGATCTTGATCCGTGAGGAACATAATCGTCCATCAGATCTTCGAAGGTAACTTTGGGCGCCTTGACAGATGCAGGCTGAGCTCGAGTGACAAGACCCTGCAGAACAGCTTGTCGAAGAGACAAAGGATCCTGAGGCGGGCTAGGCTTGACGGCGGGGACATCGGACTTAGACGCCGCAGGGGCGGCTGAAGCCTAAAATGAATAGGACAAAGAAATGAAAAGAGTCAGAATGTGTGTGAGACGATGCAACTGACTTTGTCTACAGCATACACGCGATAAGGACATGATAGTCGAGAAGGTAAAAAGGGTGAACATACTCCAAACCGAGTGAAAACTCCCTTCCTTCCATCAAACTCCAACTTCTCAGCCTCAACGCTTCCCCATACATTCTTCAGTTTGCCCATTGCAACCAATACATCTCCAGTCGTGAGAGTTCCATTCTTTCCGCTACCTTTCAGCCCCTTAATCACGTTAGGCTCGAGGCCGGAGCTAAGGAGCAAGCGATGAACTCCAGGGAGAAGAGCTTGCGCATGGGAGTAATCAGAGGCGGAGTGATGAGAAGAAGACGAACTGGGAGACGATGAGGTCGAGGGTTCTATAGATGACGAAGAGGAGGATGAGGACGGGGCAGAGCTAGATTCGGGCGTGGAAGGAGGCGAAGCGGAGTCGGCGTCAGATTCAGAGAACTGATCGGCAGATAGTGACGACAAGTCGTCTCCCTCCTCAGCCAAGATACCGATCAAAGTTCCAACTTTAATCTCCTTCGTGCCGTTAGGAATCTATATAATGGCAAGTTAAAGACGATTGATAAATCATACACAGACGTTTTGATATTATCAAAGCCAACCTTGTCCAACTTAGGGTTGACAGGATAAAGAGAACAACATACAAGAATCTTGCCCATTACACCATCGTCAGTTGTCTCAACATCGATAGTAGCTTTGTCGGTCTCCTATGGTATATATAATGAATATTGAACGATATGTTTAACTGTAACGGTCGATACATAAACATGCCGCTGCTCGAAGTCAAGCGAAATGACTTACGATCTCAAGCAGAATATCTCCTGAAGAAAATACGTCACCCTCCTTAACCTTCCACTCAGCAATTCCTCCCTCAGTCATAGTAGGAGACCTTTGTATGACAGGACAACAGAACAGGTTGGTCAGATGGTCATTGATGAAACAGAGAATGTTGTAATTCACACAACTTACATGGCTGGAAATCGAAAAGCTTGGATTCCAAGTGACAAACGCAAAACGTGGAAAAAATGAGGAAGGTATGGGATTCAGCGAGGCATGAGAGGGGCTCTAGTTCAAGATGCTGCTGGAAATAAAACTCACCGGAGGCAGCCAATCTGACGGAGGACGTCGAAAAGCTCGCTGTGGTATAAATATTGGCCAAGAAAAAAAGTGACAAGTATAATATCAGTCGAGTGTTTCTTTCCCTATTCGCATTCGAGATAAAGGAATGTAGATCAGACCATGGGCGGGCTTAACGAGAGTTCGCAAAAAAGATCGAGCGGTGAGCATGCTAAGGGCTTGGTCTGAGGCTTATGGGCGATGGAGAGATTCGAAGAAACACAAAAGGTATCCGAGATGGGCCAGTTTGGTTGGTTGTAGTTGCTTGCTGCTCTCATCCTCCCCAACGAGCGGAGCGGAGCGACCGCGGGGATAAATTATCTGATTAAATTTTGATTTTCGTCTATGTTTATATATGTGTATCTCAAAGTCGTTTGCATCTACAATGAACCTTCGTAGTTTTATGCACTTCACCGCAACGATGGACTTTCATTCCTCTGTGAGTTATCGTCCGGATTGCGCGTCCTGGAATGAATGACACAGCAGCTGAGAGTTATTGTATCTATATAATCGAACGGTTGAAATAACAATAGTACAAGATCTTAGAGCCCTACGCTACTCAGGCTCCGGCTCAAGCCGGTTCGTTGTTCATCACCTACAATGATTTGACATTGTGTCAGTCTATTTTCTGTCCTCATAGAGATGTGCCTATAGCGTTCTCGTATCGAACTCAAAGTTTGAAGTGAACTTTTGTTGAAACAAGCTCAGAAATGGCATCGAGTTGAACTACATTCGATTCTTGTCGAGCCTTCCACGTCTCCCACTGCTACCTTGGACGAGAAGGAGATCAGGCTGTTTCTGCTCGGCTGGAGAAAAGAGGATGAAAGACCAAGGGTCATGATTCCCATGGCGCTCAATCAGCCATTGTCAACCAAATGGTTAGAAGTTCATCTCTCTGATGTTTTTGATCGACTCCTTACTGATATTGATATCCTCTCTTCAACGCTACATTCGCTTAGGTTCAAGACAACGTTTTCTTCCCTGTTGAGTCATCCAGCATATATTGAAGCTGGACTTCCTCAATCTAAAGAATGTACACCTAGCACGGAAGGAGAGTCGGACCCTCCCGTCATCTATACTGCCTCGGTTGGAAAGGATTCGAGCGTGGTATATTATCGAGTGGCTAAAGGCATTGAAAAACCCCATGATGTACCGGAATAAAATAATAACGAAAACCATATTATAAATGAAACATGTAACAGTACTATGTATGCTCGCATATAATGAATGTCTTAAACCAGAATCTGGTACGGTTATGAAGTGAATAAATTTCACTGAGCCTTGAAGACGAGTGCGAAAAGATGAGATTCGCAAGCACAGAAAAGAGGAGGAAGAAGAAAGTATAAATAAAAATTGCCACTTGATTTGTTTGCCTCAAACTCCCATCTTCGCCACCCTGTCCGCCTTGATTGATCATCCTCTCTTGTTCAATCAAACTCAACATGTCTAACCGAATCGTACCAAACATCTACAGGATCATTATTGATGATGTAGTACAATCCGTTCGAGCGGATTTTGACGAGTTTGGTGTCGAGGAGGATATGCTGGCTCTGCTCCAACAGGTCAGTTGCAAAGTCCATCGTCATATAAGAAAATCATCTCGTCCTTAGTATCCCCCTATTGTATATTATCTTCACATCATCCTTTTCTGCCAACTAAACTCTACAATGAGGAACGCAATTGAAGCTCACTCCTGAGTCTACTGTCGCCGTTTCTGGCTTGTGTTTATCAATATCATTGTACTCATCACACCCCGCGTTTTATTCAGAAATGGGAATCCAAGCTTCTAGAATCACACGTTGCCGACTTTGAACCTGCTCCACCTACACCTCTTCCTTCAGAACACTCTCCTTCATCAACATCCTACCCATATTCATCGCTGTCTGGACTTCCTATAAAGAAGGATGAATGGCAAGGCTCCTTGAAGGGAGGTGGAGATGATGCAATGAGACTAAGAGGTGGAGAGGACGACGATGAGGACGAGGACTCAGATGATAGGGTTAGTGTGCCTATTATCTTCTGACTATCAACTAACCATCACAACAACAACAACACAAGCCCTGGCTAAGACTTCTTTCTTTTCAAACCATCCATTACATATTATCTGTCGCTGGCCACAACTAATGAACAGAGTGCATCCAGTTCATCTGCCGGTGATCTCCAGTCAGACACCGAAGAGCCCCCCCAACGAACTTCCGTTGTCACGCCTGCTGTACCTTTGTCACCAGCAGTACCTGTACCATACGAAGCCAACGCCCAGGGTATCTATCCTGGCGACGAAGAAATTAACTCTGAGTTAGATGATTCTGACGACGAGGCGGACGAAGTAGGGAAGGATGCAGATACCGGTGCTCTGGAGGGAATGGATATCGTGTTCTGTGTATACGACAAAGTAAGTTGTCAAGTCATCGTCTGAACACATCAGAACTTCAAGTCTTTTCTCAAACATTATCCCTTCCTGCCTCTGTTTCTTGTTTTGTTTCAAATAACTAGGTCCAGCGTGTGAAGAACAAGTGGAAGATGATCTTCAAGGATGGAATGGCTCATGTAAACGGGAAAGACTACCTGTTTGCCAAAGCAAGTTCTGATTTTGAATGGTAGACTTTATTGTCCGCCGCTGTGAATTAGCTCCATCTCTACTACTCTATTACTCTCCTGCTTTTTGCTTGAACCTTCCTTGTTCATGTCTGTACATCATACTCAACATTAAGCATATTCTAGGACATACATCAAATGTCATGCAACCGTGCGGCACACATGTGTATCTTTTCTCTTTCACCTAGCCTAAATGAGTCAAATGGGCTGTACGTCGTGGTCTACAGACTCTCTGTCTTCGTTGACAATTAGATGATGATAGGTGTAAAGGTCTATCGAAAAGAATTATTTTGTCTATATCTAAGACTATTATACAAATAATTCGATGAACAGGAATTAGTTCGAGATGTCAAATTGAGTCAAGTTACAACGAAGAAGGAAGACAGAAGCAATTTCGAAGATGCAAAATAGAAGATTGAGATTTGACATAAAGATCAGAATCTCCCTAGAAAAAGAGAAGAAAGTGTTGAAAGCAAATCACAATCTCAAGATGTTCTCCTTGTCTTCCAAATTCTTCGAGCTCTCCGAATTGGCTGATGTTGACCGACTCAACCTTGACTTTCTTGATCTATTATCAGACCTATCCTGAGGTACACTCGACAGATCCATCGAAGACGATAGTAACTCACTCCTACCAAAAGCTTCAAGATTTTCCCCCTTTTTCAGAATAGTGGAAGAGTCTGAGACCATCATGGTGGATGTTCCAGTTGACAAATCAGAAAGCGGAGGAGCGGGATCTGTCGACGCTGACGATATAGAATTTCGGAGAGGAGCTACAGGGAAAGAAGAGGCCGAAGCTCTACGAAGGCCAGGGGTACCCATGGCTAGCGATGAGCGTGAACGACTTGTTCGACTAGTGAGAACTGGTGTCAAAATGTTGAGGGGTGTCGAGGAAGTCTTTGTAGCCGTCGCTCTTGTGGAATGGTCTTCGAAGATAGATGGATCGATAGATTGTCGGCGATTTGATATGGTCTTTGTCCGGTCCGGTGCAGAAACAGATCCGGCAACCCCTCGTACTCCAAATTTGCGCTTGACCTATCGTGCCGGCACAAATGCAGTTGCGTCAGAGTGTTTAGAGTTCATTGAATGTGTTTCAACCAATCATCAAATAACAACATTGAAAAAAAAAACCAGACAAGTTGTCGACACGTACAAGTTCGAGTTCTTGTTGCTTCGAGTCCAAAGCGATTTCTAATGTTTCCATTGTTTCATGAAGCTCAGCTTTCGACTTCAGAAGTTGCATGATTTTCACCTCCTTGATAGAATCATCATTCTTCAACTGATTTACCAGCTTATTTAACCTCTGAAGTTCAACGCTACTTGCCCCAGATTGAAAGTTTGACAGTTGAACTTCCAATTCGGCAGATGCCTTCTCCCTGACAATATCCTCAAATTTTCGTCGCTCCTCCGTCTGGGTCATCAACAAGGATTCCAAAGCTGTAGTTTGAGAGCACAAGTCTTGGTTGATTTGATGTAATCTGCGATCCCTGTCCTCCCGAATAGTTTCGTAAGCGTTTTTGGCGTCGCGAATTGATTGCGAAGCTGATTCCTCAACATCTTGTATTTGATGCTGGAGACTTGAAATGATTCGTTTGGTTGATGTAAGATCCGTAGAAAGTAGGTTGATTTTGTCTTGATAGACAACGATTTGAGACTGAAACTCTTGCGACTCAGAGAGGTAACGATCGCGTGAATTGAGGAGTTCCCCGTATAAAGCGCGGAGTTGGTCAAACTGATCTGTTCCTGACAAGAGTCGAGAGTTGAGTTCACTTATTTCTTGAAGAGCTGCTTGAAGTGATAGTGAGAGTTCGTGCGCCTTCTGAATCGCAAAGGAGCAAGATTTTTTGGAGAAATCCGCATGAGTCTCCCGACAGCAACGACAATGTCTCGAGTTCGTTAGATGTAAGCATCGAGAAGATTTAGAGCACTCACCTTTGTCATATCTTGTAGCTGGATTGTCTTCATCTCCAGTTCACCGTTTGCTCCTTGTAATTCGGTAATTTGAGCACTCTCTCCTAAACCGTCCTTGAAATGTTGAAGCTCGAGTTCCAACGCGTACCGTTCGGATTCTGTCTGAGCAACCCTCCCCTCTAAGTCTGCTATTTCAGTGTCGGACCTGGCCAAGCTTTCGATTAATTGGTCACGATGAACTCTGATCCGTCGTATGTCATCATAGTGTTCGTCCGCTCTCTTCCACTGGTTTTCAAGCTCAGATTGAGTTTCTTGAAGTGTATCACGATCAGACTTGGCCGCAGAAGTCAAGGATTGGAGTCGCAAAGAAAGTTGAGCGACCTCGCGACGAGATGCAGCCAAAGCGATTATCGCCTTTTGAGATCCGAGATCATTTGGAGAGGTGGCCGTGGATTCAACTGATATAGGTGCTGGTGATGGGATGGAAGAAGTTATAGGCTGTATGGTTGCAAGCTGCTCTCTTGGGGTCGGGACATTTGACTGTGATATGGTAAGTTCCTCTTTCGTTTTTCTGATGTTGTGATGACCTGACTGAAGACACTCACTTTCTCTTGAAGCACACCAAGCACCCGGGTTTTCTCACTCAACTGGACACGAAGATCGCGATTTGTATTATCTGATTCAAAAAGTCGTTTCTCCAGATTGTCGATCACTGCGTTCAGCACATCGATTCGTGACTGTTCTGCAACATCATCGTCTTTATGGTGATGCCTGATCGCCTGATCTTTTCTCAATACCTCTTCCTCTTGAAGCTTTTGAAGTTTCGCCTCCAGGTTCAGTCTGATCTCTCTCTCTTCCTCAAAAGCGGCTTCTGCTCTGAGAAGATTAGACAGTTCAATTTCGAGATTCACCTTGAGATCCTGTACATCCGAAGTATGTATCACTTTGGCAAGTTTTGTTTCGGCCACCTGAAGACAATTCATGAGACGTGTAAGCTCCGCCTCCTTCGAACTGATCGAGGTGTCGAGCTCTTCGATCAGCTTTTCATGAATCTGGCGGGTGATAGTAGCAGTGGATAGATGTCGGTCGTATGAGTCGAAGATCTCTTTGCTCAAAGCAAGCAGCTCCTCGGGTTGTGTGATATTGGTAGGGTACAGTATTGATTGGTCTGGATCTACGGCGGACAGAGAGGAAAGTGTCGGTGGCACGGTATGTAGATCTGTGGATCAAGTAATTTTTGTTTCCAATTAAAACCCGAGCAGATGAGAAAGTGCTATAACAAACCTGATAACGCACCTTTGCTGATGGCAATAGAGAACGACGAAGAAGGCGAATTGCGACTATCATCCATGATAGAAAAAGATGGCAACACGAAAAGTCTCAAGCGGAGGAATTTGAGAAAGGCCGAGGTGTAGATGAGGCGCAAAGACTTGATGATAAGATATTACACTGAAACTCAGCATGCCACTAATTCAGTGGAAGCTTTCAGGATTGACGTCGAGTCTATGATAATCAAATGAGATGAGTGTTGATCCTGTAATCAAGGACCCAACATGCCTGTTTGAGCGTTTCGTGTTTATCTTCCGTGCAAATGTTGTTTATCACACGCGACGCGTCGTGATAAAATATTCACAAGAATCGCTCACCTCTCCTCCAAACATCAGCAGAGCTCGGATCATTCTCGCACGAAAATCAAGAGATGCATGAAGCGAGCTCACAGACAGTCTTGTGGAATTATATACGAGAATTGTTCTGGAAGGAAGAGCGAAGACATCACTCATCAACCACTGTCAGGAATTTAACCAGGCGACCTACGTTGTATGCCGTGTATACAACTCTAGCTATATGTCTTTCCCACCTTCCCGCTCTCGATACCTGCATGCATCCTTTCCGTCTTTCATCCACGCCCGAGCGACAAGATGATACAATTACTCTATCGCTTTATTTTTCCCATGTAGTTCTTTCCCTTTTTCTTCCGTTCTCTCCTGTTCTCTCTTCCCTTAACCGTGGATTATGTCGCCCCTGTTTGAAACACCTTTCGTCTTATCTATCTCTATGTGTATGCCTTTGTCTTTGGTACTCCCATAGATCCTCGAGGGCCTCAGCCTTCCGATCCATCGTAGCAAATTTGCAACTGAACCTGATCAAACTGAATAAATCCGATCACTCTCCATCCTAGTTATAACATAGCGATTGTCGGGCACTTCCGCCTTTACAGCCCGACACGTTTCATCTCTTTCCCTCTTTTGTGTCAGGAATCTGACCGCGTGTTATATCTTGCATGCATTTGCATACTATCTTGACAATACGTGTTCTTACCTCTGACCTTTCTCAATGCTCTTACCCTCTTTATCTTTCACACTCTTGATGCCTGCAATCTTTCCATCTTGCATCCCTTCAGGCTTGCATACATGCCGAGCGACAAAGAGATACAAGTACTTCGTCGCTTTCCCTTCCCCATAGTTCTTTTTCCTCTTTTCTCTTTTCTCTCAAGTTTGGATTCTGTCATCTTCGTTCGAAGTATCTTCGTCCTATCTATCCTTACATCTATGCCTATGACTCTGGCATCTTCCTAGATCCTCGAGAGCTTGAGCCTTCCACATACATCCTCATCTGAAAACTCTACAGCCAACCAAGTCGCAACAAACGGTTGTCGGGCCCTTTCGCCCTCACAGAGAAGCTAAGACGACACTAAGAGAAACAGCCACGATGGAAGAAGATATCTGCCAAGATGTCGACTGAGACAGAATGGGTTGAAAGTGGAAGAGAACAAATCTAAGGAATGATTCCGACATAAAGAAATCCAGAAGGTAATTCGAACTGATAGTTCGAGAAAAGGATTCGAACAGATAATTCCAACAATAATTCCAACACTCCCACTCATCGTTGCTGTTTAAACAACGATGTGAAGATAAGATGATGAAGGAAAAACAAGAAAGAAAAGGTAAAAAGAGGATAAGATAAAGAATGAAGAAAGAAGATGATTAGATAAAAAATTGAAACAAATTGAAATGAAATAAAACGAGATCAACCAGGATGAAAAGAGATAAACTGAAATGAAGAAGATTCGAACAAAGATGAAGCGTCAAGAAGTCGAAAGGCCGAGATGTCAACATGTCGAATACCAAAAACAGTCGCGACTCAACCACCATCTTCTACTTCTTGCTTCACCTCTGGGGTCAGCTCACGAGCTCCCACTCGACCACCAAGACCGCCTTTGTCTCTCAGATACTCGAACGTCTCTCTCGGAAGCGGCTTGGTGAGTAAGTCTGCCGGCAGGTCCTTTGTCTTGACCCATCCGAGGTCAAGGATGCCTTGTCTGTACATGTCCCTCGCGTACTTGTACGGGACATCGATGTGTTTCGTTTTGTTGTGTAGCTGACCGCTTCTGACACTCGCTATGGCTCCTTGGTTGCCAGTCTTGGCGACGATGGTCGGAACAGAATAACCGAGCTGGTGGAGAAGCGACCGGACCCAGACGACCTGCGAGGCTCCGTTCGAGAGAGCTATGTATTCCGACTCCCAGGACGACTTGGTGATCGATGGTATGCGCTTGCTTTTCCAGTAGACCAGAGCTCCAAACACATAGATCATGATCCCAGTAACTGATTTTCTTGACGCCTTGTCTTCAGCATAGTCCGAGTCGGTGTAGAGCTCGATTGGCGAGACGGATGGGGAGGACTTTTGGCCGATGGTGAGTGTGAACTCCATTGTGCATGCGAGATAGGCGAGGACTTGCTGAGCGGAGTGCCAGTGTGTTTTGTTTGGGTTGGAACAGTACCGAGAAAGCACACCGACTGAGAAGGCTATATCATAACTATTGGATATAGCAGTCTAGACATCAATCATCGAGTGTTGCGCGTTAGTTGACTTTCCATCTCTTCGGTTTCTCCTTCAACATGTTATTTCATTTCTACATCATCATTATTTCACTTATCTCTCGTTTTATTTCCATTCTAGTTCATTTCCATCTTGCTTCTATATCATTTCCATCTTGGTGATCTCGTATATACAGTAGCTAGTTTCTTTTTCTTTTTTTCTTTTTCTTTCTGGTTCTCGCAATCAACTTGCTCACTGTGTGTGTGCACAATAGTTTGAGGGAATCAGGTGTGTTCTTTGTTGCTCAGTTTTCTTTCTTTCTTACTTTTCATAGTACATCGTATATCGAATCGACTTACTCACTTTGTGTGTGTACAATTGTTAGAGGGAATCAGAATTAGAGAATTAGAATCAGTTTATTTGAGGAATCCGATTCAGTGGAATCAGAAAACGGAACTAAGAGACTTTGGAATCAAAATCCACATCAGAAGTCAAGAGGATTGTGACCAGGGTGCTATTCAAGTGCCTTTCTTAATAAAATTAGGGAGCTCTTTGGGATATTTTTTTTGATAAAGTTGCTTGAACGAGAATCCGGTTCTTCTCTCCGACTAAGTTTCTGGTCTCTGATTCTCTCAATCGGGAATCTGTCTCGTCTTCTCTATTGTTTCTCGGAGACAGCCGATTCGTTTAGGCAATGGAATCTAATTCTAGTTCTAATTCTCTGATCCCCTGATTCTCTAGTTCTCTCAAACTATTGTGCACACACATAGTGAGTAAGTTGATTGATATACTATGAAGTATGGAAGCAAGAAAGAAAGGGAGAAAGAGATAAAACTAAGTGACAAAGAACACACCTGATTCTCTCAACAAGAATACACACACAGAGTGAGTAAGTTGATTGAGAGAACCAGAAAGAAGAAAGGAAAAGGAAACAAAGTAGCTACTGTATATACAAGATCACCAAGATGCAAACGAAAGAGAAACGAGATGGAAGCAAGATAGAAAGAAAGTAGAACGGAAATAAAACGAGACAGAAGTGAAATAAAGATGATGTAGAAAAATAGAAATGATGTAGAGATGAAATAAAATGTTGAAGGAGAAAGCAAAGAGATAGAAAAGTGAACCAACTCGCATCACTTTACGGTTGATGTCTAGACTGCTATATCCAATAATGATGGAGAAGGAATAGGAGAAATAGGAGAAATAGGAGAAATAGAAGGAACCACACTTACGGATGATGGACAATCAGTAATAGCTGATGGAAATACGCAGGATGCAGACGAATCATTTGAGATCCAAGTCGAACCCAGACCAAGAACACCAGAGCTGATTCCGCCGATCAGACATCAGTATGTGATGTCGGATGACGAGATTGTGGATGACGACAGTGAGAGTGAGACTGATGGAAGAACTAGAGTTGGAAGGAACAAAAGCAGAAGGATCAGTCCCGTTGATGGACAACAAGCAGAAGCAGAAGACGCAGAAGAAGCAGACGACGCAGAAGAAGCCGAAGATGAGAGAAACGTACGTGACTTCTTGCTAGACTCGCCCACTCCAGTGGGAGCATTGCGCCCAACAGGACAGACCACCACTCCGTTCCGGCTGGGAAGTCATCAGGCAAACATCCTGATCGACATCGGATCCAGAACCCTTCCATCCTCACCACCAAAGACATACAAAGCCGCAATGAGCGGACCTTTCCGAGCAGAGTGGGAGGAGGAGATGAAGGCAGAGATGGACCAGTTCGACAAGCTGGATGTATGGAAGATCAAGCCGGATGATGGTCGACCGAAGGAAGTGATCTCTGGAAGATGGGTGTACACATGTGGTCCGTCAGCCGAGAAGGGAAAGGTCAAGCTCAAGGCAAGATGGGTGACGCGTGGGTTCGAGCAGCGCGAAGGCACGTTCGGAGACACGTACTCACCCGTTGCTGACGGCACATCCCGGCGCATTTTTCTTGCTATCGTCACCAGAGAGGATCTCACTATCTGACAGGGCGACGTCAAGACTGCGTTTTTGTATGCTACTCTTGATCAGCCGGTTTGGATGGTGCCGCCTCCGGCCTATGTATCATCGGGGGACAAGCTATGCTACGTATCCAAAGCGATCTATGGCCTTCGTCAGTCACCGAAGGCGTTTTACGATCGTCTCGCTTGTTTTCTCAACACGATCGGACTCACAGCAACCGAAGCTGACAGTTGTTTGTTTACCGGTGAGCGAGACGACCGGAAAGTGTACTTGATGTTGTACGTCGACGGCTTTGTCGTCGCTGGATCAGAAAAGGCAGTCGACGAGGTGTTCTCCGAGATCGGAACCGAGTCTGAGATCGACGACCGGGGCGATCTTGACCCACGGTCGCTACTGGGGATGGAGTTTGCGAGAGATCGAAAAGGCAAAACGATCAGCGTCTCTCAGAAGGCGTATATCGAGGAAGTACTCGACCGGTTTGACGCTTCTCACATCGTTCCCCGTCGGATCCCGATGCAATCTGATCTCCAGTTGTGGACGTCGGACACACCGAGACCAGACGGCGAGCTCCAGAAAAGGTATCAAGAGTTGATAGGATGTCTGACTTACCTCGTGACTTGTACGAAATATTGATAAAATCAGTGAGCACTTTTGTATGAATTTTGTTGAAATATACAGTATGATTTCCTTGTTCCTTGTTCCTGGTTCACAGTTTCATGTTACCCTGTCTTGGCAGCTCCACAGTTTCAGGTTCCCCTGTCTTGGCGTTTCTATCTTTAGAACCTGTACTTTAGCCGCCATCTTTTACAACCGTCTTCCACATTTTCCAGTCTATATGAGCCCCTCCTTTTCCATCTCATCTTTTCTTTCCTCAGTCTTCACCAGATACGCAATCTGTGATACTGAGTGTTGTATTTTTGGTATCATTTCATACAGATTGCTGTGGAGATTCTTAAGAGATTAAGAGTCTGAGTAATCTACGTGCTCATCAACAAACATACTCATCACAACATGTCTAACAACGTCATCCAGTCCGTCCAGCCGGACCCACCTCCACCAGCCGTTCCCCTCCATCGGGACATCCGCAACACCATGTTCAACAACATCACCCGGCTAGCATCTCCTCATTCACCCGACGTCAACTACAACATGTGGGAGCGTCGACTGGAGTCAGCCCTGGACGACATGCGTATATGGGACGTCGTCATCGGCAAACGAACTCGGCCAAGCGTCGCCTATCCAACCGCAAAACAAGCATGGGGCGTCGATGACAAGGTCGCCAGGAACTTCATCATCTCTGTTCTCGCCGACTCCGAAGGCGAACGGGTCACCAAGTGCACCACCGCCAAACAACAGCTCGATGTGCTCCGATCGGCCCATCTTAAGCGAGGCACGACTGGTGTCCTCCAGCTACTAAGTACACTCTGGGATGCTCGCCTCGAAAACTCGACCGATCTCCGGGCCAGCATAGATAGCGTGTTCCGACAGGTCAGTCTCATCCGCCAGATCACCGGAGACAGCATCACCGTCGACGAACTGGCAGGCCTTCTACTTCTGCGGATGCTTCCGAAGACCATCCAAGGCGAGACTCTGGTATCCAACATACAGGCCCAGGTCGGCACAGACGCTCACGGAACCCCCAGGCCGCTCACTCTTGACTTTGTGGCCGATCGAATCCTGGACAACAAGGACATACAGTCAACAGCGATGGCGAACTGCCAGAACCAGCAGCCTCACTCGGCCATGGCAGTGACTCCACCGATGGTCCATTGTCTGTACTGCGGCCAGTCGTCTCACTACGCGGCTGACTGCCCGAAACAACCTCGATCATACAACCCCAAGGCAACCGAAGGCAAGACTCGGTCGAACAGATACTGTGACTTTCATCGGTCATCCGGGCACAACACATCCGAGTGCTTCGCCAAGGACCAACACTCCTCCGGCAAGACATACTCCAGACCACAGGCCAATGTCGTACTCGGCCGGAACCAAGTCGAGTCACCTCAATCGTACGCGCTTTCCCTCCTCTGTCCGAGCTTGAGCCACCCGTTCACCTTCCTTCTTGACACTGGCTGCACACAGACCTGCGTCAATGACCGATCGCTCTTCACCACCTACGAGCCATACACCGACGAGCTCTTCGTTGCGAGTGGTGCGTCTCTAGGTGTCGTTGGCAAAGGAACGGTGAACGTGGTAAGTCAGTCTCGCTCGGACGGTCAGCAGGTCGAGGTATCATTTAGTAACGTATGGCATGTCCCCCTCTTGTCATCCACCATTCTAGTCTCCCTCGGTCAGATCTGCCAGACCGATGGGATCACCTTCACCGGCAACAGAGAGGAGATCGTGATCAGTGACCAGACCGGGCCTTTCTTTACTGCGTCTGCATACAGCAGGAACCTGTGGGCTCTTGATGTCACTGTGCGATCTCCGACTGCTGTTGCTCACCTGGTCACCAGCCAGGTGAACAAAGAGATTGATCTGCTTCATCGTCGAATGGGCCACCTTTGTTGTATGTCTATGTATGCTCTTGTCAAGTCAAACCCAGAGGTGCTCAACAAGTCCATCACTTCACAGGACATCAAACGATATTATGACAGCGAGTTCTGCGTGCCCTGTGTCACATCACGACAGCACCGCATGTCCTTCTCAGCGTCCAGTACCGTCATCAGCCAGCCTCTTCAGCTTGTCCACACCGACATCCAAGGTCCAATGCCCCATACATCTCTTGGCGGTGCCCGCTACATGCTTACCATGGTAGACGTGTACACCGAATACCACTGGGCCTGGGCGACCAAGTCGAAGAGCGATGCTGCCGGAGCCATCAAGGACTGGATCATGCAGGTCGAGCGCCAGACAAGTCACCGAGTCGTCACCATCCGCAGCGACAACGGCGGGGAGTACATGTCGAACGACTTCACGTCTTGGCTCACCTCTCTCGGCATCACTCAGCAGCCGTCCATCCCTGACACTCCCCAGCAGAATGGTAAGGCCGAACGGACGAACCGGACGATCGAGGAGAAGATCACCGCCCTTCTCATGGAGTACGGCCTTCCTGGCTCGTTCTGGGCCGAAGCGTTGACATATGCACTCTATGTTCTCGCTCGGACCGTGCGACCATCGACTGGCAAGACCCGCTATGAACACTGGCATGGCCGACCTGCAACATACGATCGGATCCATGTCTTTGGCTGCACTGCTTTTGCACACAATCCAAAACACAAGAAGCACCAGTCAAAGTCGACCCCGTGCTGGTTCATCAGCCCGTCCGAGGATAGCTTTGGCAAGCAGGCCTACCGTCTCGTCCATAAGCGGAACGTCCAGAAGGTCATATACTCCCGGAACGTCATCTTCGCAGAGGACTGGACCATGCGAACTGCACATCAGTACGGCCAGGACAACTACAGTCAGTCCAAGACACTTCCTGCTGCTGGTAGATCACTTCCGCTATGGACTCCAGACCTAACCGATCCTCCTTCTGCGCTACCTCAGGACATCCCTTCCGAGCCACTCGGTCGCGTGGATGATGAGTCTACCGAAGGCCACTCAGCTGATGTGAGCGGCGTTGACAAAAGCACGGCTGATGACCATCAGTTCGTGATCTCTGAAGACGAGACCGACGACGGTGAAAATGCCGAGGACACACATGCTCTTCCACGCACTCATCTCCGTCCACTTCTTCTCCGACGATCATCACGGCTTTCTCGTACTCTGCCTCAGGCCAACATCCTGATTGACATCGGCACACGCCAGCTTCCATCCACACCTCCAGCCACTTACTGTCAAGCTGTCAGTGGTCCCTTCCGAGTAGAGTGGGAGGCGGCGATGAAGGCCGAGATGGACCTGTTCGAGAAGCTCCGCGTGTGGACCATCAGAAAGGCCGACAGCAAGGCTACCGAGGTCGTGTCTGGTCGATGGGACTTCACTTGTTCATCGACGGCCATCAGTCACGAGGCCAAGTTCAAGGCCAGATGGGTCGCCCGGGGGTTCAAGCAGCGCGAAGGCACGTTCGGAGACACGTACTCACCCGTTGCTGACGGCACATCCCGGCGCATTTTTCTTTCCATCATCGCGAACGAAGACCTCACTATCCGACAAGGTGACGTCAAGACTGCATTCCTATACGCCAAGCTGGATGAACCGATCTGGATGACGCCTCCTCCGGGATATGCAGCAGCGAATGACGAGCTGTGCTATGTGACGAATGCAATCTATGGTCTGCGTCAGTCTCCGAAAGCGTTCTATGACCGGATGGCAGTGTTTCTGCAAACAATTGGACTTACCCCGATCGAAGCTGATAACTGTATCTTTATTGGCGAACGATACAGAACAAGGGTCATGCTCATGCTTTATGTTGATGATTTTGTAGTGGCAGGCACAGATAGAGCGGTTGCCGACGTGTTTGATGATATTGGCCGAGAGTTCGAAGTTGACGATAGAGGTGATCTCAACCCGGGGTCGCTACTAGGGATGGAGTTCACCAGAGATAGATCAAACGGGACGATCAGCATCTCTCAGAAGTCATACATCGAGGACGTACTCGACCGGTTTGACTCGACCTCGATCACCCCTCGCCGGATCCCGATGCAGCCTGACCTCCAGCTATGGGAGTCAGACGCACCGAAACCAAACGAAGGGCTCCAGAAGCGATATCAGGAACTAGTGGGATGTTTGACTTACCTGGTGACGTGCACGAGGTATGATATCGCTTATTCGGTCGGAGTGCTTGCCCGTTTCTGTTCGAACCCTGCACAAGTCCATATGGAAGCAGCTCAGCGGGTGTTGGCCTATCTAGCATGCACAAAGCAGTTTGCACTCACCATCGGAGGGAAAGCAAGCAAGATGCGACCGGCAATCGAGCTGTTCACCGACTCGGATCATGCTGGTGACAAAGAAACAAGAAAGTCAGTCACGGGGATCATGGTCTTCGTGTTTGGAGCTCTTGTTTACTGGAAAAGCAAGAAGATACCTTCCATCACGAAATCATCATGGGAGTCCGAGTATGTGGCTCTGTCTCAAGGAGCATCTCAAGTCGTGTGGATTAGGATGCTGTTGGGACAGCTCGGCTACTCGATCCCGACTGCTGTTGCCAAGTCGGACAACCAAGGAGCGATTGCGTCAGTCAAGAGTGGTCAGCTCCATCACCGGTCGAAACACATCGATGTGGGATACAAGTATGCGAGGGACTTACACAGAGAAGGCGTGCTGGACCTCGGATGGGTCCGAACGAACGAGATGCCGGCAGATATGCTGACGAAGGCGTTGCCGAGGGAGACGTACGAGCACCTGAGGCTCAAGGGAGGACTCCACGGTCGAGTCGGAGTCAGGAAGATGGACGAGTGAACGGATGGATGGATGGATGGATGGATGGGTCAACTGTCGAGAGAAGTAAAGAGGTGATGGTAGTGGCCGGGAGCAGAGAATGCAGTTGCAAGGCACGAGGTGAACAAGAGCGTTTCCCGTTGTGTCTTGAGTCGCGTCGAGTTTTCTACCTTGGTTTTCTTCATTTTCTTCATTTTCCTGATTTTCTCCTTTTTCTCGATTTTGCACTCTTCATCTTTTTCCGCGCATTTCTTTCGTGCTACCGCATCTTTCACCTTTGCTTTCATCATCCCAACCGTCATTCATCATGTTTCATAAGCAGGAACAATGAGTCGGAGTGTTGAGAGTACTTGAGTTGTTGAGAAGACTTGGATCTGGTGCATTCGTTTCTGCTTGTCATCTACGTATCTCAGCCTTAGCTAGCGCACTCTGTCAGCTGGCGTACTTCTCTTCTTTTCCGTCCTCCTCTTTTTCTTTTTTGCTTTGTCTTTCCTGTTTTCTGTTTCTCCTTCCTTAGCATTTGCGATAACTGTTTCGTTGGTGCGAAGTCAAGAATTGTTTTTCTATTCTATTCCACAGCAACATGAAACCGTGTTTGCTGTTAATCTACTCGTTGCCTGCAACATGTTCTTTTTTAGACTCTTGTACATCAATTTTAGACATCGAACACTCCGCCAATTATGATAATAATTGGCTAAGAATGTTTGTTGCACGTTGCCGGCGATGCTGGGTTGCCAAATGCAGGTAGCCATTGCCATCGCAGTCACATCGCACACACAGGTTGGTTCATCTTGCGAACATCATGAAAACTTTTCTGTGTGGCATTTGTCACAGTAGCAAGAATATGTGCTCAAGTCGCTCATCTATGCTCATTTTGTGGTGTAGTTACCGGCAATCGATGATGATCTTACACTGGCGGCCGAGTAAGTCATAGCATTGCAGGACATGTGTCACCACTGATCTGTTCAACATCCAACTCATTGGGAAAAGGCACGAATGCAGCGCAAACGACCTTGCACACTCACAAGCTACCGCTCACTATGTCCATTGTGCAATCAAGGCGTTGAACTGTAATTGTCGGTATGTCATATACCGGGTTAACGTCGTAAGTATCACCATCTGCGCAAAGTTGTATTTCATTTCGCTTTTCGTATTGTAATGAGGATGGTCGGAAGTACCTCAATCTGCAGGGAACAATGAAAAGAAAGATCTTTCGAGCCAGTACATCCAATTTGTCTTTCTTCGTAGAAGAAACAAATGCCCAACAGATCGATACATTTCTCTGATGCACAAACGGAAGAGACACACAAACCGGATCTGGCTGGGCCTTGAGCCTGAATGAGATTAGAACGGTAGCCGGGCATGATCATGTTTGGGCGCCAAACGAACAGTACAAATCACCGCTGACCATAGTTTGATGCATTGATTAGTCTTCCACACGAGTATGACAGAAAAATCGTATATGCACTTTCATCCGTTTCATGTTAGTTATGCATCCGACATGACTATACAAGCTCTACTACCTGCTGGTGAATAGAAGTCTGTCAAGCCTAGCCATGGACCATCCACATCACAGGCTTGCTCGGTAGAAAAATACAGCAATCGCGACAAATGATGCCCATAAGCGATGATGTTATTCTTTCTTGGTTGATAGGCCGACCGTGCACCATGATGTTCCCATTGTCATGCTGTTAGTGGGCTGCAGGTACACATATTTATCCTTACAACAGCCACTCTTATAATGAAGTCAACACGCATCACAAGTACTGACTCTATTTCAGTGAGAATTGAGACCCCGACGATCAGCCAGATCGCATAACTCAGCTGCGATTCTAAAAAGCGCTCTTGTGGCAAACAGATGGACTGACCCAGTACCAACTGCTGTCAGCAACCATCAGACGTACGAGTCTGATGGACGAGATGTACAGTAAAGGCTGAAAACTTTCGAGCCATCCAGGCTTTCAGTGTGTGATCGATAGACAAGATATCAGCAACTGGCTTGAATGACCCATTCTTCATGTTGAGACATGCTGCTGACGGCGACGACTACGACTGCTCTAACCGCCGTCACGACTATCCGCTCACTTTGCCTTCATCATATGTTGTGATATATACACCAGCTGGAGCGGCGTGTGCATCATATGCGTCAGCTGGTCCACAGCCAGAGATCACTGGAAAAGTGTGAGGCAACGTCAGGTAGTTACCGTGAAGTAGCTGCCGTGAGGTAGCTGCCGACAGGTATAACGCGCCACATCTGTTGTTGATGGACACGCTTTATGCATGCCGTTGTGCGCATGCAATATGACGGTGGGATGCCAGTAGGTGCGTTGTTCAGGCGTCGGCTGTGGTTGCATTCTTGTGAATGCTTGCCGGTCTCAGTGCGATGGTCTTTCACACGTTTTCTCAGCTGCTGCAAAGTGGCTTTTGCGCCATCAGCGTGTATGAGAATCACTCGAAGGACCTCGAGCAACAAGCTGGTCTCACGATATGTGCGTCAACGCTGATCCCAAACACCATTGTGTACATGCCCGGCACGAAGGCTCGTTTAGACAAGGACCACGTGCCCTCAGTGTCAATGCAATGGCGAAGCTCAGTGAACGCTGTCATGTTGCCGTGCGACACGCGCAATTCTTGCCTTTAGCAAGCTCTGACGATCTGAGCTGGAGAAATCTGCACACGACGGGGACGAACGACAGACACAGGCAAGAAGCCTCATCGGATATCTACATTCAGCTTTACGCCCTCACCGACTACAAGCCTGATGCCAGTCGCAGCGTGGCACAGCTTGTAATCTGTCGCGATGAGCATGCTCTGAGCGTGCATAACTACGACCCTGATGAGTAGCATGCTACTACTTTGTGAAGGACCAACACAGTCACGTATCAGAGCGCTAAGCATGAGTCGCCACGCTTTTGCATACGACATTGATGTCGATAGCATGAGACATGCCATTTACGGCTCTCGGTACCCGCCATTACGTGATGTGCATGTGCAATTGTGCTGCAGAACATCGTCGATCTGATGAGCATAAGCCAGGAGGAAATAAGTGAACAACGTCAGACAAAGAAATATGAACGCGAGTGTACGATGCGGTCTGCTAAGTAGGAGGATGAGAGCGAACTCCACTGCGCACGGCATTGAGAGGAGGAAGGGGACATCCAGACCAGCTTGCAACGATCTCTCACAGATGCATCAGCCTCCTGTGTCCAGCGCCCAACATGCGAAACATCGACATGGGTAGTCAGTACGAAGACAACTCCAGAATCTTTTCTTGGGCGTGCTTGCAACAATCAGTACACATCACCGCACCCGCCACCGAGCCATGATTGCCGCACAACACTCTGTCACGTCGATGCGTATGGGCCGATGCTGTCGCAACAGCAACAGAGTCGACTGGGCCGTCGGCAAGAAGTGTATGGTCACTGACCTCGATCTGAAGCAAAACAAGCTATGTACGTTGACGCAGATCTGCATGAAGTCTGTTGAGCATATTGGTATTTAATGTGACATCGAGAATGTAGAGATGACAGTCATGCGACAAGTCGGTCAGATGCCTAACAGGTTGATAGCATACGATTATGTCAATTCATGATTGTCACCGCCGGATAGACGTAGAACATGATTTGCGGTGTGAAAACCATCTGTGCCTTGACTTTGCTGTCGCGCATAACGTAATTTATTCTGTTTTTAACGACAGTATCAGCTCAACGAATTGATGATTTCAATTGCATGATAGCGATATGTGCGTATGTAGTCACAGTGCCGTTCTAGTTGTAGTGCCTTTTTTATACGGCAAGTTGATGTAAAACAACATCACAAACTTGTCGTTGACAATTTCCTTTCCCCTATTGCACACTTCAAATTAGTCTACTGACTGAACATGAGGTGGACGCAAATGTGGCGCATTCAAGGTTGAATTCAGTTTTATCTACACTTTCAGTAACTGAGTATGCTCGGAGTAGACACCATCAATTGACAGATTGATAAGATCTGGGCTAGATTGTTATGTTCGCTCAACCAGCCAACAACGATAAACAAAATTGAGCTGGTTTCATTTGCAGGGCTTGTAAACCTCAGTTCACTGCATTCAAACTATCTTCGTTGCTGAATTGTTCTGAAGTCCTTTGATGGTACACTGCCGTTGTCTCTCCTACATACTAATCTTCGCACGTACATACAATTGTTTAGTCGTATACAGAGTGAGCCCTTAGTGATGGAGTCAATCTTCATTACGACGTAGTATAATTTGTTTGATACGTATAGCGTTTTCGCAGATGAATTGTCACAGGCTGCCATCGTGCGATTTTAAGAGTCAAAGGCGATAATGACTGCGTTAATGTAAAGCAGTGCAATTTTCATATGGGCTTTGTTCGTGATTCAACAAGCTGTGTGATTTCGATGAATGTTTCTTGAAAACGCCATAGTCCTACCGTGATATGAGCAACAGCCGATGTATAAACAAACTTTTTGTTCTTTATGCTGATACGTGCAAACAGCTTGCAAAGTAAAATTTGGAGAAACTTATAAAACTAATCAATTGGAAGGAGATCGAAACCTGATGATCACGAACTTCTCGTGCGCCAACACATTTTTAGAAAAACCCAGCGCACGCTATTCAGTCATGCTGATATCAGTATATGCGATAAGACATTCATTCCTTATTGCTGCTGTAAACAGAAGCTGAACACAAACGATGACAAACCTGAGTACCTCTGGCGCCTGACTTTATTGATGGTAATCACATAAATGTGCCCTCTTTCACCCTCGACTGATGCTGTCTCAGTCAACGTCTTGGCAGCTATCTTCTTCCATCGTGGCTGTTTCTCTTAGTGTCTTTTTAGTTTCTCTCTTCTTATCTTTCTTCTCATTTGGGCACGTTGTGTTCTCTCACATATATCTGCGCTCGACACTTTCGTTTCTCTTCTTTTTCTTTTTCCCTTCCTCAGTATTCACAAAGACTGTTTGTGTGCTGGGTTAGAATATATCTGTTCTATCTTGCAGAACAAACCGTGAATCTCTTTAGAGATTAAGAGTCTGAGAACTTCATCAATATAGCTAACAAACATGGCAAACATCGAGACCAAAGCCCCTGCCATCATCGTTCCTGTCCCCTCTGACGTCCCGCTGTTCACCCGGCTGGCCGATCCGTCCATCGGCCAGTTCGATCGGCTGTCGTCTCCGAACAACCCAGCTACAAACTATGTCATCTGGGAGAACAGACTCGAGTCTGCGCTCACCGAGATGAACATCTGGGACATCATCTCTGGCGAACGAACACGGCCGACGGACGACTATCCACTTGCTCAGAAGGCGTGGGACAAAGACGACTCGTCTGCAACATCCTCGGCCAGGTCGGCAAAGATGAACTCGGAAGGGACAGACCGTTGACGCTGGACTATGTCGTCAGCTCCATCAGCAAACATGTCCAGGCGCTGTCGATCACTTCCCACGAGAATACACTCGGCAATGGCTACAGCGACCAGAGAGCGCTGGCTGCGATCTCGACCACTCGGCCGATCTGCTACCAGTGTCAGCAGCCTGGTCACATTGCCTCCAGCTGCCCAGAAAGGATGCAGAACAGACAGAACCAAGGGAAACAAGGAAACGATCGACCGAACGGCGGACGGGCAAGAGGAAGGAGACACTATGACTATCACAAGTCAAGCACACACAACACAGAGGACTGTCATACGCTCAAACAACAGCAGAGTCAGCAACATATGCAGCAACATATCCAGCAGTCCAACGATGTGATCGTCAGATCGACTCACGATCCGTCCTTTTCCGACTGCATCTTTTCTGTCACTCCCCTGCTTTCCCAGGCCAGACCGACTTTCCTTCTCGACTCGGGCTGCACACAGACCTGTGTGAGCGACCGGTCGATGTTCTGGTCATACGAGGACTACACCGATAGCATCTATGTCGCAAACGGGGCGCCTGTCAAAGTGATCGGAAAAGGCAGGATCCGGCTGCTCAGCAAGCCAGCTACCGGCGGGAAAGAACAGACGATCACACTCACCGATGTGCTCCATGCGCCCGACATGTCTTCCAACATCCTTGTCTCCCTCGGCCAGATCTGCCAGGTCGAAGGCGTGTCGTTCTCCGGTGATCGCAGCATCTTCACCATCACACGAGGCCGAGACATCATCCTGACTGCTTCGGCCTATGCGCGCAACCTGTGGGCGCTCGATGTGGACGTGCTTGTTCCGAACATGGCTGCCTCGGTGACTGTTTCGCCAAAGGAGATCGAGATCGATCTGCTTCACAGAAGGATGGGTCACCCTTCTAGATCAGCTATGTATGACATTTTGTCTTATTCCCAAGCACTCAGCAAGAACATAAGCAAGCGAGACATTGACACATACTTTGCAAGAGGAATGTGCACACCCTGTGTCGAGTGTCGACAGCACAAGACTCCGTTTCCGACGTCACAGACCATCATCGATCGACCCCTTCAGCTCATCCATACCGATATCCAGGGACCGATGCCAGTCGAGTCTGCCGGCGGAGCACGATACATGCTCACCGTGATCGACGAATACACAGACTACCACTGGTCCTGGCCGATCAAGGCGAAAAGTGAGACTGCAAGCACACTGAAGGCATGGATCGTCCAGGTCGAACGAGAAACAACACACAAACTGGTCACCATCAGAAGCGACAACGGCGGAGAGTACATGTCGAAAGACTTTATCGCATGGCTCACCTCGCTTGGCATCAAACAAGAAACAACGATCGCGGACACGCCCGAACAAAACGAAAAGGCCGAACGGGCGAACCGGACGATCGAAGAAAAGTTGACCGCCCTGCTGCTCGAGTCTGGTCTGCCAGCGGAGTTCTAGGCAAAAGCGCTCAACTACGCAACATACATTCTGGCCAGAACGATCCGGAAGACGACGGGAAAGTCTCGGTATGAGCACTGGCACGGCGTCCCGCCCTCATACGAACGTCTGAGGGTGTTTGGCTGCACGGCTTATGCGCATAACCCAAAACACAAGAAACATCAGTCAAAATCGATCCCATGCTGGTTTATGTGCTCGGCCGAAGACAAGTTCGGGAAGAAAGCGTACCGGTTGATCGACAAAAGCAACATGAGCCGGGTGATCTTCTCGAGCAACGTCGTGTTTGACGAGAGCTGGACGATGCGCAAGAAGAACGAGATGATCGAGTGTGGTCAGCTGAAGCAGAAAAGACGGAACAACAAGAAAAACAGGCGGTCGGAAGGAAATGATGGAGAAGGAATAAGAGAAATAGGAGAAATAGGAGAAATAGAAGGAACCACACTTACGGATGATGGACAATCAGTAATAGCTGATGGAAATACGCAGGATGCAGACGAATCATTTGAGATCCAAGTCGAACCCAGACCAAGAACACCAGAGCTGATTCCGCCGATCAGACATCAGTATGTGATGTCGGATGACGAGATTGTGGATGACGACAGTGAGAGTGAGACTGATGGAAGAACTAGAGTTGGAAGGAACAAAAGCAGAAGGATCAGTCCCGTTGATGGACAACAAGCAGAAGCAGAAGACGCAGAAGAAGCAGACGACGCAGAAGAAGCCGAAGATGAGAGAAACGTACGTGACTTCTTGCTAGACTCGCCCACTCCAGTGGGAGCATTGCGCCCAACAGGACAGACCACCACTCCGTTCCGGCTGGGAAGTCATCAGGCAAACATCCTGATCGACATCGGATCCAGAACCCTTCCATCCTCACCACCAAAGACATACAAAGCCGCAATGAGCGGACCTTTCCGAGCAGAGTGGGAGGAGGAGATGAAGGCAGAGATGGACCAGTTCGACAAGCTGGATGTATGGAAGATCAAGCCGGATGATGGTCGACCGAAGGAAGTGATCTCTGGAAGATGGGTGTACACATGTGGTCCGTCAGCCGAGAAGGGAAAGGTCAAGCTCAAGGCAAGATGGGTGACGCGTGGGTTCGAGCAGCGCGAAGGCACGTTCGGAGACACGTACTCACCCGTTGCTGACGGCACATCCCGGCGCATTTTTCTTGCTATCGTCACCAGAGAGGATCTCACTATCTGACAGGGCGACGTCAAGACTGCGTTTTTGTATGCTACTCTTGATCAGCCGGTTTGGATGGTGCCGCCTCCGGCCTATGTATCATCGGGGGACAAGCTATGCTACGTATCCAAAGCGATCTATGGCCTTCGTCAGTCACCGAAGGCGTTTTACGATCGTCTCGCTTGTTTTCTCAACACGATCGGACTCACAGCAACCGAAGCTGACAGTTGTTTGTTTACCGGTGAGCGAGACGACCGGAAAGTGTACTTGATGTTGTACGTCGACGGCTTTGTCGTCGCTGGATCAGAAAAGGCAGTCGACGAGGTGTTCTCCGAGATCGGAACCGAGTCTGAGATCGACGACCGGGGCGATCTTGACCCACGGTCGCTACTGGGGATGGAGTTTGCGAGAGATCGAAAAGGCAAAACGATCAGCGTCTCTCAGAAGGCGTATATCGAGGAAGTACTCGACCGGTTTGACGCTTCTCACATCGTTCCCCGTCGGATCCCGATGCAATCTGATCTCCAGTTGTGGACGTCGGACACACCGAGACCAGACGGCGAGCTCCAGAAAAGGTATCAAGAGTTGATAGGATGTCTGACTTACCTCGTGACTTGTACGAAATATTGATAAAATCAGTGAGCACTTTTGTATGAATTTTGTTGAAATATACAGTATGATTTCCTTGTTCCTTGTTACTTGTTCACAGTTTCAGGTTCCCCTGTCTTGGCGTTTCTATCTTTAGAACCTGTACTTTAGCCGCCATCTTTTACAACCGTCTTCCACATTTTCCAGTCTATATGAACCCCTCCTTTTCCATCTCATCTTTTCTTTCCTCAGTCTTCACCAGATACGCAATCTGTGATACTGAGTGTTGTATTTTTGGTATCATTTCATACAGATTGCTGTGGAGATTCTTAAGAAATTTTATATTGGATATAGCAGTCTAGACACCAACCCTCGAGTGTTGCGCGTTAGTTGACTTTCCATCTCTTCGGTTTCTCCTTCAACATGTTATTTCATTTCTACATCATCATTATTTCACTTATCTCTCGTTTTATTTCCATTCTAGTTCATTTCCATCTTGCTTCTATATCATTTCCATCTTGGTGATCTCGTATATACAGTAGCTAGTTTCTTTTTCTTTTTTTCTTTTTCTTTCTGGTTCTCGCAATCAACTTGCTCACTGTGTGTGTGCACAATAGTTTGAGAGAACTAGAGAATCAGGGGATTAGAGAATGAGAACTAGAATTAGATTCCATTGCCTAAACGAATCGGCTGTCTCCGAGAAACAATAGAGAAGACGAGACAGATTCCCGATTGAGAGAATCAGAGACCAGAAACTTAGTCGGAGAGAAGAACCGGATTCTCGTTCAAGCAACTTTATCAAAAAAAATATCCCAAAGAGCTCCCTAATTTTATTAAGAAAGGCACTTGAATAGCACCCTGGTCACAATCCTCTTGACTTCTGATGTGGATTTTGATTCCAAAGTCTCTTAGTTCCGTTTTCTGATTCCACTGAATCGGATTCCTCAAATAAACTGATTCTAATTCTCTAATTCTGATTCCCTCTAACAATTGTACACACACAAAGTGAGTAAGTCGATTCGATATACGATGTACTATGAAAAGTAAGAAAGAAAGAAAACTGAGCAACAAAGAACACACCTGATTCCCTCAAACTATTGTGCACACACACAGTGAGCAAGTTGATTGCGAGAACCAGAAAGAAAAAGAAAAAAAGAAAAAGAAACTAGCTACTGTATATACGAGATCACCAAGATGGAAATGATATAGAAGCAAGATGGAAATGAACTAGAATGGAAATAAAACGAGAGATAAGTGAAATAATGATGATGTAGAAATGAAATAACATGTTGAAGGAGAAACCGAAGAGATGGAAAGTCAACTAACGCGCAACACTCGATGATTGATGTCTAGACTGCTATATCCAATAGTTATGATATAGCCTTCTCAGTCGGTGTGCTTTCTCGGTACTGTTCCAACCCAAACAAAACACACTGGCACTCCGCTCGGCAAGTCCTCGCCTATCTCGCATGCACAATGGAGTTCACACTCACCATCGGCCATAAGTCCTCCCCATCCGTCTCGCCAATCGAGCTCTACACCGACTCGGACTATGCTGAAGACAAGGCGTCAAGAAAATCAGTTACTGGGATCATGATCTATGTGTTTGGAGCTCTGGTCTACTGGAAAAGCAAGCGCATACCATCGATCACCAAGTCGTCCTGGGAGTCGGAATACATAGCTCTCTCGAACGGAGCCTCGCAGGTCGTCTGGGTCCGGTCGCTTCTCCACCAGCTCGGTTATTCTGTTCCGACCATCGTCGCCAAGACTGACAACCAAGGAGCCATAGCGAGTGTCAGAAGCGGTCAGCTACACAACAAAACGAAACACATCGATGTCCCGTACAAGTACGCGAGGGACATGTACAGACAAGGCATCCTTGACCTCGGATGGGTCAAGACAAAGGACCTGCCGGCATACTTACTCACCAAGCCGCTTCCGAGAGAGACGTTCGAGTATCTGAGAGACAAAGGCGGTCTTGGTGGTCGAGTGGGAGCTCGTGAGCTGACCCCAGAGGTGAAGCAAGAAGTAGAAGATGGTGGTTGAGTCGCGACTGTTTTTGTCTTTCCAACCTTTCGGCCTTTCTACCCTTCATTTTTGTTCTTCCTCTTTCCTCTTCGATCAACTGATCTGCTCGGTTTTTTCATCTCGCTTCGATTAATTTCGTTTCAAATCGTATCGATTCGACTTGTTTTATTCAACTTCGCTTCGACTTATCTTATTTTGTGAGATTCTTCTTTTTCTTTCTGAAGTTCGATTTACCTTATATTGACCTCCCTCGATATACCCTCATTTCATTTGTTCTTTCCTCTCTCTTCTCAACATTCTTTCTTTACATCTTCGTTTCAACAGCAACAACGAGGGAGAGTGTTAGGATTATCGTAGAGATTTTTGTCTCGATCCAATTCTGTCAGACTTGTTTCTTAGACTTGCTCTCTTTCACCCTCGGCTCATTCTGCCAGCCGGCATCCTGGCAGACATCATCTTCTATCGTGGCTGTTTTTCTTAGCGTCATTTTGCCTTCTCTTCTTTCATCTTTGTTTTCATATGTCTTCTCATCATTGTATTTCTGTTCTGCTCTATGTTTGTTGATATACATCCGTGCTCAACGCTTTCATCCCTTCTTTTTCTTTTTTTTAAAATTAATTGTTCATGTCACTCTCAGAGATTCTTTGTTTGCTGAATGAAATGAAGGCTTCAGAATGATATTTAAAGCTATGGATTCACAATGAACCCATACGCAGGTTCAATGTGGTTGATTTATTTGTTGTCATAATTCGTTGTTCTTCATGATGTCGGCGTAACTCATCTTGTTGAGGCATGTATAGTAGTGGAATAGACTCAAGCTCATCTCTCAATACACAACGACGAGAATAGTTTGACGTCTTTCTGAGAATTTGTTGGTTGATGATTCGTCTCATATACTTGAAACAGATATTGCAACATCAGAGTCCCCTTGACGTTTACCTCGACTAAATCTATTACATCAGATATATCAACATCGATGCAGCATTTAATTGCTTGATGTGATTGAAAGAACCATAGAAGAGTAGAAAAAATAGAAAAGAAGCCGGACCAACTTTGATTTTCAAAAGACCCAGAAATGAAAATACGGACTATGTCACGAACGCGATAGAATAAGTAGAATGTACATGGAAAGAGCAAACTGATCTACTGTGGTTATCGACTGTACAACTGAACGATTCAGCTGATGGCTGAAATGCTTTCCTTCTTATAGATCATAACCGCTCTAGGCATCTTGGATTAATATAAACATTACAGAAGCAATGTGTTTGTTTAGTCTTTCCAATACTGGATCATTGTGGTTACAAGCTCGGTTGATGGAGACTGGGAGGCGCATGATCGTCTCGCAAAACATCGTATACGATTAGTCTTTTTTTTTCCTTCGGAAAATGTATCCATTATGATGTTCAAGAAGGGCGTTGTAGTAGTTCTATGTTGCTGCTTGGTAACTTCTCTTACATCATCTCTTCAATCGATGCATAACTTGTTGACTCAATATTGCAAGGACTACAATCCATCAAGTTCGCGTTTCGTATGCTTGTAGAAATATATCGGGTGTTAGTGATTGTATCGATAAGACGGAAAGATCAATGATATGTTGAATCATCTAGTTACAATAGGTACTGATTTGTGATGAAATATATGTCAAGGGGCTGTATTGGCAGTACGCTTAGGTCATGCTTTATGTACTGTCTGCACAGTATCCTGATATCAGCAGAGATTGTTCCATCGTGTTTGTGGTGATTTAGTTTAAAAGTGTGAAGAGTATAAGATAATATTGTATCTAACTTCGTTTGATCAGTGGAAAACATACTATCTTGTGTGCACAAGAAAAAATCATATTGAGCACTATATGCCACAAAGAGTGCGTTACATCGGTATGACATAAGAGCTGTTGTCCTTTGCAAAGGGCCTAATTTGACGTGATGTCATATTTGGGCAGCTCATGAAACGCATATGCCCGGCTACGAATGATATTTCAGAAATCAACGCTATGCTGCATGGTGAAGCACGACCTGACATTGACAAAACTTATCTAGCATCACATCTAGGCTGCAAATGAGGTACGATGCAGCAACTGAAATGTGTTATGATAACATATCAATACTAAAGAAAGCGTAAGTGATATATTGCCATGTCATGTTTCATACATACTACGGTCCTACAATGCGGTTGTTTGGAAAATATTGACGGATTTGAGTTTAATGGTTTTGAATATCCATAATGTTCATACCTGTCATTTTTGTATCAGTCAGACCCAGGTACAATGTTTAAATGAATAAAGTTGGCACTCTATCGGTCGTAGACCACGTAAGACTGGGAAGCGTTCAATAGCAAATGAATTTTATAAAAGCCAGTATACAAAACGCTGTACTTGATGGAAGTTAGTAAGTTCGATTGATATTGACGTTCATTTGACTGTACATATTCAAATCCAAGTCCAAACTAATTTCCATCGCTTAGATTTATTATCATGGTCTCACGACATCAGCTTATACTGAATAATCGTATGTCCAAAACATTGGAACGATTGCTACTTCCAGCTTTCATCTACAAGTTGAAACCTAGCAAGTGTCTTTCGTCAGTATGTCCAATTACTAAATAGTTATCTGAGCTGTGAATCATGTGCAAGATACATATTCATGTACATATGTTTAGCACCATTCGGTCAAGCATCATGTTGAAATTAGGTTTGAACATTGCACGAAAGAAGTCCTTGTCAAAGATCTCAAGAAGTAATCTTTGTGTATATCTAACACTCTCTTGTATTTCATAGTCTATTTTCACCGCTTACTGCATTGACACGTCAATAGGGCTTTCAACTTTAACAAAACAACGAAAACGTACTGCTAAACAGATTGTAGACCTCTGTAACAAGTTTTCAACTGGTGATCAACATCTTGCCGTATGAATGACCGTTCTTTGTCCACGATTCGGGGATCAAAAATCACAAGTAACGATGAGAGATGGCAAACATAGGTGAGAAAACAATAATGACGCTCGTAGACAATCAACTTGTTTACAGATTCAACACAGGATAGCATTTAAACTAACACGAAAAAGGGGATCAACGCAAATTTGTTTAACAGAAATGAATATGCAATACAAATCATCATGCAGTCATTGACATTGATGCCACCCGATCGAGATCAAGTGCCATCAGATGTGAACGATCAATATTGTCAGCATCATCCCGTCAACGCTTTGAGTCCAATGACGCCCCGGCGAAGCTCGATGTCTGTAACATAATTTATACCTCTGATATAAGAGCGGCTGTCACATCACGGAAGATGAATCATCGTCAGCGATAGTGGTGATATGTTGCGGTCAACCCAACAAAGTCTGGACATTCAACGGTGAACACTATCTTTTGTTATGCCGTGTTCTAGCGAGGTATCTGGTCAGCAGGGCAACTATGGTATGCAAACAATGTAGACCCTACTTCAGTGTATGCCGAAGAGACTAATGAATATTCGACATCAATAATGAAACTCAGTGATGGCCTTGCCGATATCTCAATCAATTATAGGTTCAGAGGTATAAACATTTGTCAACATTTGTGCTTTCAAATGGTGATGAGGAAGATGTTTTGCCTAGTAAAACAGAAAGCTTTTGCAATTACAGGTATTCGACAAGCTCATATGCGTGTTTATGCTTGAGACAACATGAAACGTTCGGCACGCTGATAATCATCTTCAGCATCCTCTAGGTTTTCACAGGCTGGTGTCTCAATTGTTGATTGCTGAATTTGTGCTCTCTGACGCCCGGTTCTCCAGCCTATCTATAACGAACTTGTCCAATGTTGGCTTGCTCAATCATTGCTGTCACCGGGGCACAAGTACTTGTCTGATTAGATGTGATTGTTGTCTCTTAATACAAACCGTTGGTATATCACCTGGAACCGAACAGCGGACGTCAAAGCAAATACATGGATGGAGATAATTAAACTCATATAAAAATGTGGACCACGCCTGTCAATCTCATGAGGCATGACAAAAATTTGCTGAAGCAAACCATATGACTTTGAGCCGCAGTGATGCTCGACAGATCAATTGTATCTAGCTGTGAGACAAGTCAAATTCAACAATTCCAAGCCCTTGTTTTATGAGGAAATCTGACGGACTGTTTTTATCAACTATGATATCAGTTTCCCATAACAAGGATGTATGAACTTTGACCGTTACATATGTACCTTTTCCACGCCTACTTTTCCACGTACGTAAAATGATAAAGCACAACAAAAAAAATCATTGTGGAACTTCATGCTATTCGTAGGTGCGTGTCCAGCCTGCTACAAGACTGTCTAAATGTGAGTAGTTGCTTTGTCTTTATAACGAACACATCATGCTACTGCTTTGGTTCGTCGACTCAGTTTTTCAGAGCATCAGAGTAGACAAAAAACGTAGATAACTCTATATTGTGAAACTGCCTCAACCTCAGAAGTGTAGTTTCATATAAACTTCAAGGTGAGAATATTGATTTCATTCAGATCAGAAGTGTGTGATGTTACGCCATCGATCAAGACAAACATGATGTACATCAAAAGCCGCATTGGATATGGCGAGTCAGTATGTGTGATGAGGTCCTTGTGAGATGTCCAGATCATTTAGATTAATTGGCTCGCATTGCCGTTTTCAGTTCGAACATAGTCCACATGATCGTACATGTGTATAATTACAGTCGGCTCTCAACAAGACCCGGGATAGCTTTACGCAAAGATAACTCAAATAAATGAAATGATTCATTTCTATATACATCCTATTTATGGAGCAATGACTTTGACTACTTCACAACATTGATGCACGAAGAACGATAAGAAGTTGGATGCATGTATTCAGAATGAACGAAGCGTACCTTACATACTATTGTACAAGTAGACCTTTTCTAGCATTTGAATATCAAAGCTGCTTACAGTATTTTTTAATTATCTAGAACAACGGAATATGAAGAATCTTAACCTCCACCTTTTTGAAGCATTTTCTGACTTGATAAAGTAGTCGAATCAAAAATCGAAGAAGAGTAGCACTGCCAAAACGATACAAAGGTACGTTTGAAATGAGCTGATCAGAACAAAAATCGTCAAGATTCAATTGCGTCGCGTACTGATCATGAAAGGCACCGGTGTTTTCGACTTTCATAATTTTGGTATCTAAGGGATTACATTTGTGTTCGCTCTCTTGTAACAGTGTGAACAAATGACCTCTCCTGTATTTGATCAAATATTCTGAGGTCTCTTAACATATATGGGGCAATCTTTGAGCCCATTTCTTGTAGCACGTTCATTATAGTGCATATCATCGCAAATCTTTTCAGCGCGGCAGCAAACAGCATCATTCATCTCTACCATGTTGAAGATCAACAGTACAAGAAACATTCCGAAATCTAATAGCCTCCAAAAATCAGTTTATTTACTTTATATGGAAAAGGAGAGCCGGTACCGAATCTGGGAGCGAAATTCATCAGATTGAAAACATCGACACGCTTTCTATTTCTGAGCAATTCATTTAAATCAACTCATTATGTGTTTTTCAACGTTGCTCAAGAATTCGAACCATGAACCAGGATATTTTTGGTTGATAACCGACTATTAGCAAAACTAGTTTTTGAAAAGAAGAATGACGACTGACGTTACGGGCTTCATAATCTCCTTCCAACTTTCAAATTGAATATATGCACTTCAAAAGACATCGAGGTTCATCGAAGGGTACGGGTTATATGCTGTATAGAATGATGTAAGTCTATCCAGTAGCATAGTTAACTGAACTTGATGATAACGACATAACACTTTGGACAAAAACCATGATATGGGAACAATCATCTCATGGCTCTTCACATTACGGCGAGGAATACTTTCATTGTAATACAATGCACGTTGCAGCTGCACAGGGGTATTCATTCTGCAGCTCCGAGTACTTTTCAGAGCATCTGGGGTCTTACATGTCATCTGGCTCTCGTACATTGTGTGACCATATGGTATCAATAGAAAAAAGAATCTGTGAGAATATCCAAGTGTTTTGCCTAGATTGATAGCAAGTAAACTCTTTGTGATATAAAATAGAGTGGAAAACAAGAAATTCAAACTCAGCACCAACGAGACAGTTCTGATAACTGCTAAGGAAGGAAAAACAGACACTGAAAAAGAAAAAGAGGAAAAAGTTGACAGCAAATACGGTTTCGTATTGCTGAGATATAAGAATAAAGTAATCTCAGCACCAACGAACAGTTATGGTAAATGCTGAGGAAGGAGAAAAAGAAAAAGAAAAAGAGGTAGGAGAAGAAAAGAGGTATGCCAGCTGGCAGAGTGCGCTAGCTAAGGCTTAGGTACATAGATGATAAGCAGAAACGAATGCACCATATTCAAGTATTCTCAACACGGATATGGGTTCGGATAGTAAGCTCGCTCGATCCTCGGCTCCTCCTCCCTGACTCGGGCGACGAGCGCAACGGGTACTTGCTTCTCGATAGCATGGAGTTTCGTCATGAACGTCAGGCCAAACCGGACGTTGGGCAGCGTCAAGTCCCACGAGTCCATCAGAGCGACTCTTGCATTCTCGTACGTTCCGTCCTTCAGTCCGTCTAGTATCGTCTAGATATGGTCGCCGTCGGAGATATCCTTTCCGAGCGTCCGCAATGTCTTTCGGTGTGAGTCCAGCTCGTCTAGGTACTCGACTGCCTTTCCAGGCAGGCACTTTGTCTGCATATACTTTCTTTGCGCATGGGCCAGTTTCGCTTCGGTCGGCATGCCGTATGCTTCGCTCAACGTGGTCATAAGAAGGATGGGATTGTCCCGTTGATCCCTACTGATCCCCTGGATGACGCCGAGGCTCAGTCTGAACAGAATGATCGACAGCACTTTGTTCCGCGCTGCATCCCACGCTTGATACGCGGCAAGATCGGTTGCATCAGGACAAGAGATGGCAGGCTTTCCTTCGTCTGTAGTCTGGATATAGCGGTGGAGGTTTTCTCCCATGAGAAAGATCTCGATCTGGTTCTCCCACGCGGTGTACTCCTCCGAGGAGTTGAGAATGATGGGTTCCATTGGAGTGGCAGTGGTGTTTGTTGTAGTGATTTATGATGATATCGCAAGGGCTCCTTTGGAATGTTTTATTGTGGAAACGGCTTTAAGCCGGGCTCATAACCTAATAAAATTAGGGAGCTCTTTGGGATATTTTTTTTGATAAAGTTGCTTGAACGAGAATCCGGTTCTTCTCTCTGACTAAGTTTCTGGTCTCTGATTCTCTCAATCGGGAATCTGTCTCGTCTTCTCTATTGTTTCTCGGAGACAGCCGATTCGTTTAGGCAATGGAATCTAATTCTAGTTCTCATTCTCTAATCCCCTGATTCTCTAGTTCTCTCAAACTATTGTGCACACACACAGTGAGCAAGTTGATTGCGAGAACCAGAAAGAAAAAGAAAAAAAGAAAAAGAAACTAGCTACTGTATATACGAGATCACCAAGATGGAAATGATATAGAAGCAAGATGGAAATGAACTAGAATGGAAATAAAACGAGAGATAAGTGAAATAATGATGATGTAGAAATGAAATAACATGTTGAAGGAGAAACCGAAGAGATGGAAAGTCAACTAACGCGCAACACTCGAGGGTTGGTGTCTAGACTGCTATATCCAATATAAAATTTCTTAAGAATCTCCACAGCAATCTGTATGAAATGATACCAAAAATACAACACTCAGTATCACAGATTGCGTATCTGGTGAAGACTGAGGAAAGAAAAGATGAGATGGAAAAGGAGGGGTTCATATAGACTGGAAAATGTGGAAGACGGTTGTAAAAGATGGCGGCTAAAGTACAGGTTCTAAAGATAGAAACGCCAAGACAGGGGAACCTGAAACTGTGAACAAGTAACAAGGAACAAGGAAATCATACTGTATATTTCAACAAAATTCATACAAAAGTGCTCACTGATTTTATCAATATTTCGTACAAGTCACGAGGTAAGTCAGACATCCTATCAACTCTTGATACCTTTTCTGGAGCTCGCCGTCTGGTCTCGGTGTGTCCGACGTCCACAACTGGAGATCAGATTGCATCGGGATCCGACGGGGAACGATGTGAGAAGCGTCAAACCGGTCGAGTACTTCCTCGATATACGCCTTCTGAGAGACGCTGATCGTTTTGCCTTTTCGATCTCTCGCAAACTCCATCCCCAGTAGCGACCGTGGGTCAAGATCGCCCCGGTCGTCGATCTCAGACTCGGTTCCGATCTCGGAGAACACCTCGTCGACTGCCTTTTCTGATCCAGCGACGACAAAGCCGTCGACGTACAACATCAAGTACACTTTCCGGTCGTCTCGCTCACCGGTAAACAAACAACTGTCAGCTTCGGTTGCTGTGAGTCCGATCGTGTTGAGAAAACAAGCGAGACGATCGTAAAACGCCTTCGGTGACTGACGAAGGCCATAGATCGCTTTGGATACGTAGCATAGCTTGTCCCCCGATGATACATAGGCCGGAGGCGGCACCATCCAAACCGGCTGATCAAGAGTAGCATACAAAAACGCAGTCTTGACGTCGCCCTGTCAGATAGTGAGATCCTCTCTGGTGACGATAGCAAGAAAAATGCGCCGGGATGTGCCGTCAGCAACGGGTGAGTACGTGTCTCCGAACGTGCCTTCGCGCTGCTCGAACCCACGCGTCACCCATCTTGCCTTGAGCTTGACCTTTCCCTTCTCGGCTGACGGACCACATGTGTACACCCATCTTCCAGAGATCACTTCCTTCGGTCGACCATCATCCGGCTTGATCTTCCATACATCCAGCTTGTCGAACTGGTCCATCTCTGCCTTCATCTCCTCCTCCCACTCTGCTCGGAAAGGTCCGCTCATTGCGGCTTTGTATGTCTTTGGTGGTGAGGATGGAAGGGTTCTGGATCCGATGTCGATCAGGATGTTTGCCTGATGACTTCCCAGCCGGAACGGAGTGGTGGTCTGTCCTGTTGGGCGCAATGCTCCCACTGGAGTGGGCGAGTCTAGCAAGAAGTCACGTACGTTTCTCTCATCTTCTACTTCTTCTGCGTCGTCTGCTTCTTCTGCGTCTTCTGCTTCTGCTTGTTGTCCATCAACGGGACTGATCCTTCTGCTTTTGTTCCTTCCAACTCTAGTTCTTCCATCAGTCTCACTCTCACTGTCGTCATCCACAATCTCGTCATCCGACATCACATACTGATGTCTGATCGGCGGAATCAGCTCTGGTGTTCTTGGTCTGGGTTCGACTTGGATCTCAAATGATTCGTCTGCATCCTGCGTATTTCCATCAGCTATTACTGATTGTCCATCATCCGTAAGTGTGGTTCCTTCTATTTCTCCTATTTCTCCTATTTCTCTTATTCCTTCTCCATCATTTCCTTCCGACCGCCTGTTTTTCTTGTTGTTCCGTCTTTTCTGCTTCAGCTGACCACACTCGATCATCTCGTTCTTCTTGCGCATCGTCCAGCTCTCGTCAAACACGACGTTGCTCGAGAAGATCACCCGGCTCATGTTGCTTTTGTCGATCAACCGGTACGCTTTCTTCCCGAACTTGTCTTCGGCCGAGCACATAAACCAGCATGGGATCGATTTTGACTGATGTTTCTTGTGTTTTGGGTTATGCGCATAAGCCGTGCAGCCAAACACCCTCAGACGTTCGTATGAGGGCGGGACGCCGTGCAAGTGCTCATACCGAGACTTTCCTGTCGTCTTCCGGATCGTTCTGGCCAGAATGTATGTTGCGTAGTTGAGCGCTTTTGCCTAGAACTCCGCTGGCAGACCAGACTCGAGCAGCAGGGCGGTCAACTTTTCTTCGATCGTCCGGTTCGCCCGTTCGGCCTTTTCGTTTTGTTCGGGCGTGTCCGCGATCGTTGTTTCTTGTTTGATGCCAAGCGAGGTGAGCCATGCGATAAAGTCTTTCGACATGTACTCTCCGCCGTTGTCGCTTCTGATGGTGACCAGTTTGTGTGTTGTTTCTCGTTCGACCTGGACGATCCACGCCTTCAGTATGCTTGCAGTCTCACTTTTCGCCTTGATCGGCCAGGCCCAGTGGTAGTCTGTGTATTCGTCGATCACGGTGAGCATGTATCGTGCTCCGCCGGCAGACTCGACTGGCATCGGTCCCTGGATATCGGTATGGATGAGCTGAAGGGGTCGATCGATGATGGTCTGTGACGTCGGAAACGGAGTCTTGTGCTGTCGACACTCGACACAGGGTGTGCACATTCCTCTTGCAAAGTATGTGTCAATGTCTCGCTTGCTTATGTTCTTGCTGAGTGCTTGGGAATAAGACAAAATGTCATACATAGCTGATCTAGAAGGGTGACCCATCCTTCTGTGAAGCAGATCGATCTCGATCTCCTTGGGCGAAACAGTCACCGAGGCAGCCATGTTCGGAACAAGCACGTCCACATCGAGCGCCCACAGGTTGCGCGCATAGGCCGAAGCAGTCAGGATGATGTCTCGGCCTCGTGTGATGGTGAAGATGCTGCGATCACCGGAGAACGACACGCCTTCGACCTGGCAGATCTGGCCGAGGGAGACAAGGATGTTGGAAGACATGTCGGGCGCATGGAGCACATCGGTGAGTGTGATCGTCTGTTCTTTCCCGCCGGTAGCTGGCTTGCTGAGCAGCCGGATCCTGCCTTTTCCGATCACTTTGACAGGCGCCCCGTTTGCGACATAGATGCTATCGGTGTAGTCCTCGTATGACCAGAACATCGACCGGTCGCTCACACAGGTCTGTGTGCAGCCCGAGTCGAGAAGGAAAGTCGGTCTGGCCTGGGAAAGCAGGGGAGTGACAGAAAAGATGCAGTCGGAAAAGGACGGATCGTGAGTCGATCTGACGATCACATCGTTGGACTGCTGGATATGTTGCTGCATATGTTGCTGACTCTGCTGTTGTTTGAGCGTATGACAGTCCTCTGTGTTGTGTGTGCTTGACTTGTGATAGTCATAGTGTCTCCTTCCTCTTGCCCGTCCGCCGTTCGGTCGATCGTTTCCTTGTTTCCCTTGGTTCTGTCTGTTCTGCATCCTTTCTGGGCAGCTGGAGGCAATGTGACCAGGCTGCTGACACTGGTAGCAGATCGGCCGAGTGGTCGAGATCGCAGCCAGCGCTCTCTGGTCGCTGTAGCCATTGCCGAGTGTATTCTCGTGGGAAGTGATCGACAGCGCCTGGACATGTTTGCTGATGGAGCTGACGACATAGTCCAGCGTCAACGGTCTGTCCCTTCCGAGTTCATCTTTGCCGACCTGGCCGAGGATGTTGCAGACGAGTCGTCTTTGTCCCACGCCTTCTGAGCAAGTGGATAGTCGTCCGTCGGCCGTGTTCGTTCGCCAGAGATGATGTCCCAGATGTTCATCTCGGTGAGCGCAGACTCGAGTCTGTTCTCCCAGATGACATAGTTTGTAGCTGGGTTGTTCGGAGACGACAGCCGATCGAACTGGCCGATGGACGGATCGGCCAGCCGGGTGAACAGCGGGACGTCAGAGGGGACAGGAACGATGATGGCAGGGGCTTTGGTCTCGATGTTTGCCATGTTTGTTAGCTATATTGATGAAGTTCTCAGACTCTTAATCTCTAAAGAGATTCACGGTTTGTTCTGCAAGATAGAACAGATATATTCTAACCCAGCACACAAACAGTCTTTGTGAATACTGAGGAAGGGAAAAAGAAAAAGAAGAGAAACGAAAGTGTCGAGCGCAGATATATGTGAGAGAACACAACGTGCCCAAATGAGAAGAAAGATAAGAAGAGAGAAACTAAAAAGACACTAAGAGAAACAGCCACGATGGAAGAAGATAGCTGCCAAGACGTTGACTGAGACAGCATCAGTCGAGGGTGAAAGAGGGCACATTTATGTGATTACCATCAATAAAGTCAGGCGCCAGAGGTACTCAGGTTTGTCATCGTTTGTGTTCAGCTTCTGTTTACAGCAGCAATAAGGAATGAATGTCTTATCGCATATACTGATATCAGCATGACTGAATAGCGTGCGCTGGGTTTTTCTAAAAATGTGTTGGCGCACGAGAAGTTCGTGATCATCAGGTTTCGATCTCCTTCCAATTGATTAGTTTTATAAGTTTCTCCAAATTTTACTTTGCAAGCTGTTTGCACGTATCAGCATAAAGAACAAAAAGTTTGTTTATACATCGGCTGTTGCTCATATCACGGTAGGACTATGGCGTTTTCAAGAAACATTCATCGAAATCACACAGCTTGTTGAATCACGAACAAAGCCCATATGAAAATTGCACTGCTTTACATTAACGCAGTCATTATCGCCTTTGACTCTTAAAATCGCACGATGGCAGCCTGTGACAATTCATCTGCGAAAACGCTATACGTATCAAACAAATTATACTACGTCGTAATGAAGATTGACTCCATCACTAAGGGCTCACTCTGTATACGACTAAACAATTGTATGTACGTGCGAAGATTAGTATGTAGGAGAGACAACGGCAGTGTACCATCAAAGGACTTCAGAACAATTCAGCAACGAAGATAGTTTGAATGCAGTGAACTGAGGTTTACAAGCCCTGCAAATGAAACCAGCTCAATTTTGTTTATCGTTGTTGGCTGGTTGAGCGAACATAACAATCTAGCCCAGATCTTATCAATCTGTCAATTGATGGTGTCTACTCCGAGCATACTCAGTTACTGAAAGTGTAGATAAAACTGAATTCAACCTTGAATGCGCCACATTTGCGTCCACCTCATGTTCAGTCAGTAGACTAATTTGAAGTGTGCAATAGGGGAAAGGAAATTGTCAACGACAAGTTTGTGATGTTGTTTTACATCAACTTGCCGTATAAAAAAGGCACTACAACTAGAACGGCACTGTGACTACATACGCACATATCGCTATCATGCAATTGAAATCATCAATTCGTTGAGCTGATACTGTCGTTAAAAACAGAATAAATTACGTTATGCGCGACAGCAAAGTCAAGGCACAGATGGTTTTCACACCGCAAATCATGTTCTACGTCTATCCGGCGGTGACAATCATGAATTGACATAATCGTATGCTATCAACCTGTTAGGCATCTGACCGACTTGTCGCATGACTGTCATCTCTACATTCTCGATGTCACATTAAATACCAATATGCTCAACAGACTTCATGCAGATCTGCGTCAACGTACATAGCTTGTTTTGCTTCAGATCGAGGTCAGTGACCATACACTTCTTGCCGACGGCCCAGTCGACTCTGTTGCTGTTGCGACAGCATCGGCCCATACGCATCGACGTGACAGAGTGTTGTGCGGCAATCATGGCTCGGTGGCGGGTGCGGTGATGTGTACTGATTGTTGCAAGCACGCCCAAGAAAAGATTCTGGAGTTGTCTTCGTACTGACTACCCATGTCGATGTTTCGCATGTTGGGCGCTGGACACAGGAGGCTGATGCATCTGTGAGAGATCGTTGCAAGCTGGTCTGGATGTCCCCTTCCTCCTCTCAATGCCGTGCGCAGTGGAGTTCGCTCTCATCCTCCTACTTAGCAGACCGCATCGTACACTCGCGTTCATATTTCTTTGTCTGACGTTGTTCACTTATTTCCTCCTGGCTTATGCTCATCAGATCGACGATGTTCTGCAGCACAATTGCACATGCACATCACGTAATGGCGGGTACCGAGAGCCGTAAATGGCATGTCTCATGCTATCGACATCAATGTCGTATGCAAAAGCGTGGCGACTCATGCTTAGCGCTCTGATACGTGACTGTGTTGGTCCTTCACAAAGTAGTAGCATGCTACTCATCAGGGTCGTAGTTATGCACGCTCAGAGCATGCTCATCGCGACAGATTACAAGCTGTGCCACGCTGCGACTGGCATCAGGCTTGTAGTCGGTGAGGGCGTAAAGCTGAATGTAGATATCCGATGAGGCTTCTTGCCTGTGTCTGTCGTTCGTCCCCGTCGTGTGCAGATTTCTCCAGCTCAGATCGTCAGAGCTTGCTAAAGGCAAGAATTGCGCGTGTCGCACGGCAACATGACAGCGTTCACTGAGCTTCGCAAGTGCATTGACACTGAGGGCACGTGGTCCTTGTCTAAACGAGCCTTCGTGCCGGGCATGTACACAATGGTGTTTGGGATCAGCGTTGACGCACATATCGTGAGACCAGCTTGTTGCTCGAGGTCCTTCGAGTGATTCTCATACACGCTGATGGCGCAAAAGCCACTTTGCAGCAGCTGAGAAAACGTGTGACAGACCATCGCACTGAGACCGGCAAGCATTCACAAGAATGCAACCACAGCCGACGCCTGAACAACGCACCTACTGGCATCCCACCGTCATATTCCATGCGCACAACGGCATGCATAAAGCGTGTCCATCAACAACAGATGTGGCGCGTTATACCTGTCGGCAGCTACCTCACGGCAGCTACTTCACGGTAACTACCTGACGTTGCTTCACACTTTTCCAGTGATCTCTGGCTGTGGACCAGCTGACGCATATGATGCACACGCCGCTCCAGCTGGTGTATATATCACAACGTATGATGAAGGCAAAGTGAGCGGATAGTCGTGACGGCGGTTAGAGCAGTCGTAGTCGTCGCCGTCAGCAGCATGTCTGAACATGAAGAATGGGTCATTCAAGCCAGTTGCTGATATCTTGTCTATCAATCACACACTGAAAGCCTGGATGGCTCGAAAGTTTTCAGCCTTTACTGTACATCTCGTCCATCAGACTCGTACGTCTGATGGTTGCTGACAGCAGTTGGTACTGGGTCAGTCCATCTGTTTGCCACAAGAGCGCTTTTTTAGAATCGCAGCTGAGTTATGCGATCTGGCTGATCGTCGGGGTCTCAATTCTCACTGAAATAGAGTCAGTACTTGTGATGCGTGTTGACTTCATTATAAGAGTGGCTGTTGTAAGGATAAATATGTGTACCTGCAGCCCACTAACAGCATGACAATGGGAACATCATGGTGCACGGTCGGCCTATCAACCAAGAAAGAATAACATCATCGCTTATGGGCATCATTTGTCGCGATTGCTGTATTTTTCTACCGAGCAAGCCTGTGATGTGGATGGTCCATGGCTAGGCTTGACAGACTTCTATTCACCAGCAGGTAGTAGAGCTTGTATAGTCATGTCGGATGCATAACTAACATGAAACGGATGAAAGTGCATATACGATTTTTCTGTCATACTCGTGTGGAAGACTAATCAATGCATCAAACTATGGTCAGCGGTGATTTGTACTGTTCGTTTGGCGCCCAAACATGATCATGCCCGGCTACCGTTCTAATCTCATTCAGGCTCAAGGCCCAGCCAGATCCGGTTTGTGTGTCTCTTCCGTTTGTGCATCAGAGAAATGTATCGATCTGTTGGGCATTTGTTTCTTCTACGAAGAAAGACAAATTGGATGTACTGGCTCGAAAGATCTTTCTTTTCATTGTTCCCTGCAGATTGAGGTACTTCCGACCATCCTCATTACAATACGAAAAGCGAAATGAAATACAACTTTGCGCAGATGGTGATACTTACGACGTTAACCCGGTATATGACATACCGACAATTACAGTTCAACGCCTTGATTGCACAATGGACATAGTGAGCGGTAGCTTGTGAGTGTGCAAGGTCGTTTGCGCTGCATTCGTGCCTTTTCCCAATGAGTTGGATGTTGAACAGATCAGTGGTGACACATGTCCTGCAATGCTATGACTTACTCGGCCGCCAGTGTAAGATCATCATCGATTGCCGGTAACTACACCACAAAATGAGCATAGATGAGCGACTTGAGCACATATTCTTGCTACTGTGACAAAGGCCACACAGAAAAGTTTTCATGATGTTCGCAAGATGAACCAACCTGTGTGTGCGATGTGACTGCGATGGCAATGGCTACCTGCATTTGGCAACCCAGCATCGCCGGCAACGTGCAACAAACATTCTTAGCCAATTATTATCATAATTGGCGGAGTGTTCGATGTCAAAAATGGATGTACAAGAGTCTAAAAAAGAACATGTTGCAGGCAACGAGTAGATTAACAGCAAACACGGTTTCATGTTGCTGTGGAATAGAATAGAAAAACAATTCTTGACTTAGCACCAACGAAACAGTTATCGCAAATGCTAAGGAAGGAGAAACAGAAAACAGGAAAGACAAAGCAAAAAAGAAAAAGAGGAGGACGGAAAAGAAGAGAAGTACGCCAGCTGACAGAGTGCGCTAGCTAAGGCTGAGATACGTAGATGACAAGCAGAAACGAATGCACCAGATCCAAGTCTTCTCAACAACTCAAGTACTCTCAACACTCCGACTCATTGTTCCTGCTTATGAAACATGATGAATGACGGTTGGGATGATGAAAGCAAAGGTGAAAGATGCGGTAGCACGAAAGAAATGCGCGGAAAAAGATGAAGAGTGCAAAATCGAGAAAAAGGAGAAAATCAGGAAAATGAAGAAAATGAAGAAAACCAAGGTAGAAAACTCGACGCGACTCAAGACACAACGGGAAACGCTCTTGTTCACCTCGTGCCTTGCAACTGCATTCTCTTCTCCCGGCCACTACCATCACCTCTTTACTTCTCTCGACAGTTGACCCATCCATCCATCCATCCATCCATCCGTTCACTCGTCCATCTGCCTGACTCCGACTCGACCGTGGAGTCCTCCCTTGAGCCTCAGGTGCTCGTACGTCTCCCTCGGCAACGCCTTCGTCAGCATATCTGCCGGCATCTCCTTCGTTCGGACCCATCCGAGGTCCAGCACGCCTTCTCTGTGTAAGTCCCTCGCATACTTGTATCCCACATCGATGTGTTTCGACCGGTGATGGAGCTGACCACTCTTGACTGACGCAATCGCTCCTTGGTTGTCCGACTTGGCAACAGCAGTCGGGATCGAGTAGCCGAGCTGTCCCAACAGCATCCTAATCCACACGACTTGAGATGCTCCTTGAGACAGAGCCACATACTCGGACTCCCATGATGATTTCGTGATGGAAGGTATCTTCTTGCTTTTCCAGTAAACAAGAGCTCCAAACACGAAGACCATGATCCCCGTGACTGACTTTCTTGTTTCTTTGTCACCAGCATGATCCGAGTCGGTGAACAGCTCGATTGCCGGTCGCATCTTGCTTGCTTTCCCTCCGATGGTGAGTGCAAACTGCTTTGTGCATGCTAGATAGGCCAACACCCCCTGAGCTGCTTCCATATGGACTTGTGCAGGGTTCGAACAGAAACGGGCAAGCACTCCGACCGAATAAGCGATATCATACCTCGTGCACGTCACCAGGTAAGTCAAACATCCCACTAGTTCCTGATATCGCTTCTGGAGCCCTTCGTTTGGTTTCGGTGCGTCTGACTCCCATAGCTGGAGGTCAGGCTGCATCGGGATCCGGCGAGGGGTGATCGAGGTCGAGTCAAACCGGTCGAGTACGTCCTCGATGTATGACTTCTGAGAGATGCTGATCGTCCCGTTTGATCTATCTCTGGTGAACTCCATCCCTAGTAGCGACCCCGGGTTGAGATCACCTCTATCGTCAACTTCGAACTCTCGGCCAATATCATCAAACACGTCGGCAACCGCTCTATCTGTGCCTGCCACTACAAAATCATCAACATAAAGCATGAGCATGACCCTTGTTCTGTATCGTTCGCCAATAAAGATACAGTTATCAGCTTCGATCGGGGTAAGTCCAATTGTTTGCAGAAACACTGCCATCCGGTCATAGAACGCTTTCGGAGACTGACGCAGACCATAGATTGCATTCGTCACATAGCACAGCTCGTCATTCGCTGCTGCATATCCCGGAGGAGGCGTCATCCAGATCGGTTCATCCAGCTTGGCGTATAGGAATGCAGTCTTGACGTCACCTTGTCGGATAGTGAGGTCTTCGTTCGCGATGATGGAAAGAAAAATGCGCCGGGATGTGCCGTCAGCAACGGGTGAGTACGTGTCTCCGAACGTGCCTTCGCGCTGCTTGAACCCCCGGGCGACCCATCTGGCCTTGAACTTGGCCTCGTGACTGATGGCCGTCGATGAACAAGTGAAGTCCCATCGACCAGACACGACCTCGGTAGCCTTGCTGTCGGCCTTTCTGATGGTCCACACGCGGAGCTTCTCGAACAGGTCCATCTCGGCCTTCATCGCCGCCTCCCACTCTACTCGGAAGGGACCACTGACAGCTTGACAGTAAGTGGCTGGAGGTGTGGATGGAAGCTGGCGTGTGCCGATGTCAATCAGGATGTTGGCCTGAGGCAGAGTACGAGAAAGCCGTGATGATCGTCGGAGAAGAAGTGGACGGAGATGAGTGCGTGGAAGAGCATGTGTGTCCTCGGCATTTTCACCGTCGTCGGTCTCGTCTTCAGAGATCACGAACTGATGGTCATCAGCCGTGCTTTTGTCAACGCCGCTCACATCAGCTGAGTGGCCTTCGGTAGACTCATCATCCACGCGACCGAGTGGCTCGGAAGGGATGTCCTGAGGTAGCGCAGAAGGAGGATCGGTTAGGTCTGGAGTCCATAGCGGAAGTGATCTACCAGCAGCAGGAAGTGTCTTGGACTGACTGTAGTTGTCCTGGCCGTACTGATGTGCAGTTCGCATGGTCCAGTCCTCTGCGAAGATGACGTTCCGGGAGTATATGACCTTCTGGACGTTCCGCTTATGGACGAGACGGTAGGCCTGCTTGCCAAAGCTATCCTCGGACGGGCTGATGAACCAGCACGGGGTCGACTTTGACTGGTGCTTCTTGTGTTTTGGATTGTGTGCAAAAGCAGTGCAGCCAAAGACATGGATCCGATCGTATGTTGCAGGTCGGCCATGCCAGTGTTCATAGCGGGTCTTGCCAGTCGATGGTCGCACGGTCCGAGCGAGAACATAGAGTGCATATGTCAACGCTTCGGCCCAGAACGAGCCAGGAAGGCCGTACTCCATGAGAAGGGCGGTGATCTTCTCCTCGATCGTCCGGTTCGTCCGTTCGGCCTTACCATTCTGCTGGGGAGTGTCAGGGATGGACGGCTGCTGAGTGATGCCGAGAGAGGCGAGCCAAGACGTGAAGTCGTTCGACATGTACTCCCCGCCGTTGTCGCTGCGGATGGTGACGACTCGGTGACTTGTCTGGCGCTCGACCTGCATGATCCAGTCCTTGATGGCTCCGGCAGCATCGCTCTTCGACTTGGTCGCCCAGGCCCAGTGGTAGTCGGTGTACTCGTCTACCATGGTAAGCATGTAGCGGGCACCGCCAAGAGATGTATGGGGCATTGGACCTTGGATGTCGGTGTGGACAAGCTGAAGAGGCTGGCTGATGACGGTACTGGACGCTGAGAAGGGCATGCGGTGCTGTCGTGATGTGACACAGGGCACGCAGAACTCGCTGTCATAATATCTTTTGATGTCCTGTGAAGTGATGGACTTGTTGAGCACCTCTGGGTTTGACTTGACAAGAGCATACATAGACATACAACAAAGGTGGCCCATTCGACGATGAAGCAGATCAATCTCTTTGTTCACCTGGCTGGTGACCAGGTGAGCAACAGCAGTCGGAGATCGCACAGTGACATCAAGAGCCCACAGGTTCCTGCTGTATGCAGACGCAGTAAAGAAAGGCCCGGTCTGGTCACTGATCACGATCTCCTCTCTGTTGCCGGTGAAGGTGATCCCATCGGTCTGGCAGATCTGACCGAGGGAGACTAGAATGGTGGATGACAAGAGGGGGACATGCCATACGTTACTAAATGATACCTCGACCTGCTGACCGTCCGAGCGAGACTGACTTACCACGTTCACCGTTCCTTTGCCAACGACACCTAGAGACGCACCACTCGCAACGAAGAGCTCGTCGGTGTATGGCTCGTAGGTGGTGAAGAGCGATCGGTCATTGACGCAGGTCTGTGTGCAGCCAGTGTCAAGAAGGAAGGTGAACGGGTGGCTCAAGCTCGGACAGAGGAGGGAAAGCGCGTACGATTGAGGTGACTCGACTTGGTTCCGGCCGAGTACGACATTGGCCTGTGGTCTGAAGTATGTCTTGCCGGAGGAGTGTTGGTCCTTGGCGAAGCACTCGGATGTGTTGTGCCCGGATGACCGATGAAAGTCACAGTACCTGTTCGACCGAGTCTTGCCTTCGGTTGCCTTGGGGTTGTATGATCGAGGTTGTTTCGGGCAGTCAGCCGCGTAGTGAGACGACTGGCCGCAGTACAGACAATGGACCATCGGTGGAGTCACTGCCATGGCTGAGTGAGGCTGCTGGTTCTGGCAGTTCGCCATCGCTGTTGACTGTATGTCCTTGTTGTCCAGGATTCGATCGGCCACAAAGTCAAGAGTGAGCGGCCTGGGGGTTCCGTGAGCGTCTGTGCCGACCTGGGCCTGTATGTTGGATACCAGAGTCTCGCCTTGGATGGTCTTCGGAAGCATCCGCAGAAGTAGAAGGCCTGCCAGTTCGTCGACGGTGATGCTGTCTCCGGTGATCTGGCGGATGAGACTGACCTGTCGGAACACGCTATCTATGCTGGCCCGGAGATCGGTCGAGTTTTCGAGGCGAGCATCCCAGAGTGTACTTAGTAGCTGGAGGACACCAGTCGTGCCTCGCTTAAGATGGGCCGATCGGAGCACATCGAGCTGTTGTTTGGCGGTGGTGCACTTGGTGACCCGTTCGCCTTCGGAGTCGGCGAGAACAGAGATGATGAAGTTCCTGGCGACCTTGTCATCGACGCCCCATGCTTGTTTTGCGGTTGGATAGGCGACGCTTGGCCGAGTTCGTTTGCCGATGACGACGTCCCATATACGCATGTCGTCCAGGGCTGACTCCAGTCGACGCTCCCACATGTTGTAGTTGACGTCGGGTGAATGAGGAGATGCTAGCCGGGTGATGTTGTTGAACATGGTGTTGCGGATGTCCCGATGGAGGGGAACGGCTGGTGGAGGTGGGTCCGGCTGGACGGACTGGATGACGTTGTTAGACATGTTGTGATGAGTATGTTTGTTGATGAGCACGTAGATTACTCAGACTCTTAATCTCTTAAGAATCTCCACAGCAATCTGTATGAAATGATACCAAAAATACAACACTCAGTATCACAGATTGCGTATCTGGTGAAGACTGAGGAAAGAAAAGATGAGATGGAAAAGGAGGGGCTCATATAGACTGGAAAATGTGGAAGACGGTTGTAAAAGATGGCGGCTAAAGTACAGGTTCTAAAGATAGAAACGCCAAGACAGGGGAACCTGAAACTGTGGAGCTGCCAAGACAGGGTAACATGAAACTGTGAACCAGGAACAAGGAACAAGGAACTTATACCGTATATTTCAACATCTGTGACGTGGGAAAGGGAGTCTTGTGCTGACGTGAGCCAACACAGGGAATGCATATGCTCTTGTCAAAGTATCTATCGATGTCACTGTCGATGTCACTCTTGCTTATCTGTTTGGTGAACACACGAGAATAAGCGAAAAGGTCATGCATAGCTGATCTCGAAAGATGTCCCATCCGTCTGTGAACGAGATCGATCTCGATCTCCGTCTTGCAGGGCACCACCGAAGCAGCCAATGCCGGCGGCCGAGCCGTCACATCGAGCGACCACAGGCTTTGCAAGTGTGGTGAAGCGGTGAGAAAGATGCCGTTCTTGTCTCTGAACACGATCCGATCCATGTCGCCGCTGAAAGTGATGCCTTTGATCCGGCAAAGCTGGCTGAGAGACGAGAGATACAAGCATGTCGGACGACATCCCCAGCACATGGAACACATCGGTCAGTGTGAGTCCGCACTGTTCGTCACCTGTCGCTGGCTTGCTGAGCAAGCTGATCTGGCCTCGACCGACGACTTTCATCGGCTGGCCGTTGGCTACGTGAATCGTCTCGTCGTATGAGTCGTATGTCGAAAAGAGAGACCGGTCGCTCACACAGGTCTGTGTGCATCCCGAGTCTAGCAGAAAAGTAGGACCGGCATGAGATCGCTTCGATTGGACAGCGCGCGCAGAAGAAACAGACATCACAGAGAGTATCCGATCAAGCGCCGTTGGCTTGACGATCTCTCGGGTGATGGCATTGATCTGCTGCCGATCTGAATGGGGATGGTTGCTGTGATGACTGTGGTTGTTGTGATAGTTGTGATGACGTTTGGAGTTGCAGTCCGCGGTGTTGTGAGTGATCGACCTATGGTACTCGCAGTACCTTCTTCCGCTCGCTCGGCCGTTCCTTTTCGACATACTCGGGCAGTTGATCGCGATGTGGCCAGGTTGCTGGCATGAGAAACAGATCGTGCTGATCGAGCCGGTCGTTGCTAGTGCTTTGTGTTCGTCTGTCAGATCGATCCGATGTGTCTTGTTGATGGCAGCTGCGTTTGACTGAGCGTCCTGGAGAATGAAGCCGACAACATACTCGAGTGTCATTGCCATCGCTTTGCCCTGTGTGTCTTTTGGTGCGTTTGCGATGATGCTTCTAATAAAATTAGGGAGTACTTTGTGATATTCTAATGGTGGAGTCACACAGACAACAATGTACTTCCAGTTTCCGAATGCCTCAATGGTGTTTCTCTCTTTGAGCTAGAAAGGTTTCCTCAATAGTAGACCCGATTACTAGTTCTCTCAAACTGATTCCTCTGATCCCCTGATTCTCTCAACAAGAATACACACACAGAGTGAGTAAGTTGATTGAGAGAACCAGAAAGAAGAAAGGAAAAGGAAACAAAGTAGCTACTGTATATACAAGATCACCAAGATGCAAACGAAAGAGAAACGAGATGGAAGCAAATTAGAAAGAAAGTAGAACGGAAATGAAACGAGACAGAAGTGAAATAAAGATGATGTAGAAAAATAGAAATGATGTAGAGATGAAATAAAATGTTGAAGGAGAAAGCAAAGAGATAGAGAAGTGAACCAACTCGCATCACTTTACGGTTGATGTCTAGACTGCTATATCCAATACTCACTGGTTTCCCAAACCATATACACACCACCCAGGTGTTTCAGTAAAATGGATTGAGAAACCAGGAAACAGAAGGAAACCCGCTAGAAAATTTATAGCTCTTCGGAGAGAGAGCCTTGGGACTCCGCGCAAACGGAAGTCGGAAGGTGATGCCTCAAGAATAGATAAAAAATTACAGATGGAATTATATCAAGACTGCTGAAACTCCAAAAATCAAACTGACAACGACAAGATACTATAAATGTTGACACTATTCAATTCATCGCAGATCGTATAGTATAGTGGTTAGTACTTCCGCTTGTGGTTCAACTTGTGGAACACAACTACGCGGACGACGGGTGTTCAATTCACCCTACGGTCAACTGTACATAGTTTTTCAACTATCTCTTCTCTGAGGATTTTCCTTTTTGACGAAGATGTTCATGGTCGAACCACTTGAGTGTTTTTGAGAAACCATTGAAACAATATAGACGGTATATTTGATTAGGGCAGATATGATTAGAACTTCAATGGTTGTGAATGAAGAGTTTGTCTTTTCGTTTTTCTGTCGTAACATGATGATGAGCAATGCAGTCGATACCACTCAACCCGTTTCTCAACAAAAAAAATCATACAAGTAGACATCTTGAACGGACTGCGAGAGACATGGATAACATTAATACAGATCAGAGAGGTGATCGAGGCGGTTGAGAAAAAAGATATGGGAAATGTAACGAAACATAGCTATCTTCTTAAGGACAAAGATAGTTAGAAAAATTATTATAAAAGTCCAGATTTAAGGGGTCCACAAAAGCCCAAGTGACGAGAAGAGAAGGATAACCGGGATGCTATCTCCTCTTTGAGTTGGCGTTGTCGTTGACCTTTCTCTTGGAAGCTGCTCCGCCTCCTCCCATGTCGCCCATGATTTCTCTCTCCAACTCGTCCAAATCCATATCGTCATCCTCCTCCTCCTCTTCCGCCTCATCCTTGGAATTTCCAGCTCCGCTGCTAGAGCTCCACTGCTGCTCTTTGGCAGACTTACCATCCTGGCTCGTCCTCATCTTCGTGGCCAATATTCTTTTCCGCTCCAACTCTTCTTGATGGTGGGCTTCGAGCTCTCGCTCCAACTCGTCATCCTCTTCCTGGGCTAATCGTTTCTCCAACATCGGCACAGACTCTTCGCCCTTGACGAACGATCGTCTATTGGATCGGCCCTCTTCGGCATTCTTGGCTTCATCGTCATTGTTATTGACCGGTTGGTACTCTGCTGGAGGATGAGGAGGTTTGATCGCTTTGAAATATGCGTAGAGTGCCGAGCCGGTCACGATGAATGTCAGAGAAATCGCTCGAGGTCTGTCAGTTGAGGTCACAAAAATCGGCCGCAAAAGACAAGATGATGGAAAGTAAACGATAATTAGTACAGAGCCTCTCAGATGCCTTCGAAAGAAAATCAGCGGGTTTGAGAAAACAAAAAACCAAAAGGACAATGACAAGACTTACACAGTGAGCACATCACCAAAGACAGCGATACCCAAGATGGCTTGCAGAACGGATCGGACAGCCTGTTGTATTGAATACAGAAGGAAAGAATTTAGATGCACTAGAAGATGAATTCACAATCGGAAGGAAGACAAGAAATCCATACGGACGGAAGAGAACATGTGTGTAACAGGACTGGTGATGGTGATGGAGAGTAAGCCAGCCATGCAGATGAAGAAACCGAACACGCTGTGAGAACAAAAGTGATAAGAGAGAAATTTGATTGAGTATCACCTCGAAGCTAGCTCATCAATTCCAATAGATATTCTGTCTCACCCGGTAACAAAAGATCCAATCAAGAACGTGCCCAAGCTACCGTCGGTATTGTTGATGAGGTCTTTCCAGAGCCAAATCTCACCATTGAGAATCTAGAATAGGCAATTAAAATACAACAGGTCTGAATACGTGTATGGTTCGACAGCTACAGACAATAACAACAATAATAACAGCAACAACAAACACGTACAAGGATAGGGAATAATAATGCGGCCGACAGAAGGTTTGTGAGGTAGGCAAGACTTCCGAATGGCAAATATCACATGGCAAGAAGACTTGTTTAGATAAGCAGCAAAAGAAGTGGCATGTGAACAACCAGACTTACTTTGTGACAACGCCAGCGTTCATATCCTTGATGTCGACATGACGCATACTCCATTTGACAAGGATAGCGTGGATGGCAATCATGAGCGCGGAGACAAAGCCATAAAGGATGCCGAGGTGGGTATTGGTATCTTCATTTGTAGGTGAGGCAGCCGAGGGAGTGATTCCGTAGAAGAAACCAATGGAAACGAGCACGCAACAGAAAGTTGTCATGTGTGGCGGTAGTTGTCGGAGAAGTGCTGAGGAAAGGGCGATGGTCAATGGTAGAACCATGCCTCTAGCAATCTAAGGGATGGGAAAGATCAGTATGAAAACATCAGCACATCATTCCAGAATAAACATGACGAAGCGAACTGTGACTAAAATGCATATTGGAGGGCCTACTTGGAAATAACTAGCATCGACGAGCTTGAGACAGAGTGTGTTGAAGATCAGACCAGCGATGTTGACGACGACAATGGCAGCGATTGACTTGAGAAGTTTGCTGTCGGTCGAAGGTAATGTCAGCCATCCAAAGAGACAGCACATTTGAATAAGAAACACCGCGATCAAAAGTTGGACCAGAAGAAATGTCAATGGGAGAGACGATGCATTCAGGACCTGTGTTGGGATATAAACCAACGCGTTAGACACGTAGGACGGATACTGGTACAACGGCCAGAAGGATCTTACCCATTTGTTGCTTTGTAGTCGAACGGCATCAAAGACGACAAATTCACGGCGAGCAAGACAGAAGAGGCAGAGCAGATTAATATTCTCTTGTTGTGAATGAGCAAGGTCGTGTTCAATAGATTTGAATAGCGAGAGAAAAGACCGGCTAAAGGCTTACACAAGGACCATCACCAACGCTGCTATCATGTAGAACGTGACGACGGCAAACACCTGAAGCCTAGTAGCTTGATGTTTTGAGTTTTCCATGAGTGACTAGATAGACGATGGATGATGGGATGTGCTGTATGGATGGCTTTAGGAGTATCGACACACAAGTGGCCAGGTGTAACGATCGGTGTTGATGGAAGCGAAAGAAGCAAGAGGAAAAACTCTATCGGGTTTTTTCAGACACACGCCCAGCGATCTTCGGCCTCGACCGAGTAAACAGTTATGATCATTCGATGAGACTCACTACAATCCTCTGTAGTGCATGCCAGATTTTTCTCTATTGTTTTGGATCTCGCGAATCAATACAAAACCGGCCGGATGATCGTAATATGTCTAATAGACAGACTTCTTATTCGTGGCCCACAATAAGCATTTCTTAATTGTATACTACGATGTGTCGTATACATTAGGCATGGTCTGCACTGCTTCAATCTTTTCTTGAATCACGTGATGGAAAAGTGGGTTCTGTTCCTGTTCCCCTCTTTCGCTTTCTCTCATGTCTTTCGTCATCTTGCGAAAAACATCGGAAAGCATCATAGGCGTCGAGTTGCAATCTTCAGGTTTACATCCATACCTACATACCTGTGCTCCCTCAATCTCCATGTCCAAGTCTCTGTCGAATATCGTTTACCCAAAGATCCGCTTTCCGGAACACACCTCTAGATCGTTTCCCCCTCATCTGCCTCCTCCGCATATTCCGCTTGAGATGTTTCCGGACTTTCGTCCAGAGCAGGTGCGTTCTCTCTTTCCGCTATTCGCAACATTTTTTCTTCATCCTGATGCCGGTCACTGATTCCTTCTTAACCTTTCTTAGGCCTTCTTGCGATCGATCAAGCCATTTCTCAACCCGAGAGGTCCAAATGAGCCATCGGCCAAAGCAGACGCAAACCCGTTCAAAGCGGTAGACTGGCATGACGAAACTCTCGAGATCAACTGGAAGGGACTCTCTGTATTAACACTCAAGTATCAGGTTTGTTCTGGCCCGCTCTTCCTTTACTATATTTGAACGACTTTTCTCGTCTCCTTCAACCTGCTTCTTTCCGGCCATCTAACGCGGTCATCTGTTCTATCGCTCGTACGTTAATGCAGGTCATCCAACCGTACGTGGTCGGTATCGCCACCTACTTTGCTGGCTTGCTCATCGCCTCTTTCAGAGCTTCTTTAAACTCTCTCTTCGTGGATGCGTCCAGATCTGTGGCGAAAGCGCTCCGTTAAGGGGAAGAGAATAGATGTTCTTTTTTAAATAAAAAAAAAATCTTGGTGTCTCATTCAAATTCAAGCCGTACTTGGAATCCTAACTGCACGCGCCAAACACAGAAATACTCATCCGTTGAACAGACAATGTAGACTAGAGACATTGAAGAAAGAAAATTATCTTCCGAACCCTCTTTCAAGAAACCTTTGTCCCTTCTTCTTTCTATCCTTCTTCGCTTGACAATTCTTTCATTGTTCTTCTGGATCCGGCTCACGCGTCATCATCTTTGATCTCTTCCACCGTTGCCCCAGCATACGTCTTCCTCGTTCCTCCAACCTTCTCACCATCGGCGGCAACAATGGACGAAGGCGTGGATCCAGAAGAAGCGACGGCCGAAGCAAACGATTTCTTTTCCTTCTTGGACGACCTTGTTCCCTTGGAGGATGACTTCTTCTTTGGTGGAATGTCCCAACCCCACACCGGCGTCCAGGAGTCCATCTGTAGATTGGGAGACAAGGATTCTTTAGCCTTTTAGAACGCACTCGCAACAGATGTAACATATGCAAGATAGTTGAGAACTCACAAAGCTGACGTCCTCAAACAAGCGAGGGAAGATCCAGATTCCAGGACGGGCGACGACCAACGTGATCACATAAAAGATCAATCGGAAGATTGCCAGTACAAAGAACGCAGCGAGCAGCATGAGGATTCCAATTGATAGATACCACACGCCCAGCCGCATCGTGTACGGCCATAGCGGGTACAGTACAGCTGCCAACATACAGGCGACCTGTGAATCTCAAACTTAGTTCTACGTTCGACCAAGCCTGAGAGTAAAAAAAGATACGAGGGGCGCACCATGCCGAAAGCCGCGATCATCGTCCAAAGCTGGCTTCCTTCATAGAACCAGGCGTAATACTCGGATCCATCAGGAGAAAAGGCCTGTTGAGGGTTGATTTGGATGACTCTGGGAGAGCCTTCGGCCGATCGGTTGACTCGGAGAAAGAACGCGCTTTAAACAACGTGTCAAGATGGCAGATGATGGTACCGAAGAGGGAAATAATGGGGAGTTTAGGGAGGAAAAAAAGATGAGCAGAAACAACCGTACGAGAAGCTATCAGTTGAAAGTAAACAAGTCGCTGGACGAAGAAAATGCCTGGTCGCGTGAGTAAGAACGTACCATGGAATGATGGAGTGCAGCAACTTGACGGCCTCTTCCTCGGTCGTCACTTTGGGCACGTTCTTCTGTTTTGCGTACAGAGGTGAAAGTAGGGCTTTGATAGCATTCTTGCCTGGAGGAGGACCATGAGATACAAATGCAAGGAAAAAGTCATCAGCTTATCAAGTATAAAAGGTGGGTCTGTTCAGAGCCTACGCGAACCTTTGAAATAGTCGGTTCGCTTTCCATTGAGCAATCCATTTCTAGATTTCACACCGTTCTTGCTTCGTAAGAAATTAACAACGTTACGCTGCTCCGCGGTGGCCTTAAGATCAAAGTTACAAAAAGTGAGTTCAAAGTTTGATCCGGCTCATCGGAAAAAGGAGGGAAAGTCACGAGAAATAGAGAAAAAGGAATACTCACTTGTTTTCTAGTAAGAATGACAGCAATGAGGAATGATGTAGCATCGGTCAGATCTGGAATCAGTCTCTTTAAAGAAGCAAAGACCATAAGAGGAAAGAGAACCTCACTGTTGTTCTTCCATCATTTTGTCGACACAACAGAAGAAATCCTGAAAGAGAACGAATAAGGGTATAAGAAAACGAGAAACAGAAAGAAGTCTAGATGAACGATCGTCAATAATTCAAGATGAATTGGAGAAGGCGAAAGACGCCGACGTGTCTGATTCCTTTAACCCTAATCAAAGAAACAGTTCACGTTTGCGCGTATCTGCATCGTCATCCAGCTGTTTCAACTTGACCAATTTCCTTGCTTACTCCTTTCTTCCATCTACAGACAATGCAGTTGACCTGATGAACCAAGAATTTGTTGCAAAGAGCAGCTTGATAGATCTGAAAACATGAAAGGAGGCACTCTCATCTTCAGCTAGCGGATACAACATATACATATATCTAAGGCAGATAGTCTCTTCCTAAAGCGATTCGCTTGAGGTCGACTTCGACTTCTCCAGCCAGACCTCTAACCGTCAGATCCTCATCCGTTGCTCTCACATAACCAACGACCCTCGCCACACTCTTCCAAATGTTTGTTTCTACCGTCTGATCGTCTTCGTTAATGTCCGCTCGGATTGCTGCCGAAAGGAAATATAATGCAGATCGACGCAGAACCGGATGTTTTGGGTTTGACAGTACAGGGGAGATGTCGGGGATTGATTCCTCCGGAATCAGATCAGGCGAGCCTTCTTCATCCTCCTCTCCGCCTCTATTTTCTTCCACTTCCGCTTCAGAACTAGACTTGGAAGCTGATAGGGGTCGAACCATAGCAACGGTTTCAATTTGTAGAAGATCTGTACATGCCAAAACCAGATCGACTAGGAAAGGCTTCGCTGTCAAAGGTGAGGTCTTTACCACAAGCGACAATATGGCCAGGCTGGAAGACCGAAGAGCTGTCGGGAGATCGGACGCGCGGAACACAAGTAACAAACGTGGAACGAGGACAGAACCTTGAAGATAAATTGAGCGGTATCAGAAAGAGAATGATCAGCTCGATTGTCTTGATAGATGTGTTGAACAACAACAATAACAACGATAACAACAAAAGCATACTCACTATAGATGCTCAGACTTTCATCTGATCTCTCGATGACTCCACACAGAGCCTCGCCTACTCTTAACCTTAGGTCCAATTCTACCCTCTCCATCTCTACATGGCCATTTCGTTCAGAACCTACACCTCTGCGCTTGCTTCCAAAATCTAACGTCCCTTCCCATCCATCATTTCCCACCCCTTTCGCGTACACACCAACCATTCTTCCGAGTACCTCCTTCCCCCATCCGTCTACTAAACCAGCTAGTCCTTTGACGGCGTTCAAATAAACATATGAGTCCGAGTCCTGGATGCTTTGGAGGAAGACATCCAAGATTCCTGGAATGAGCGCAGGGGGTAAAGATGCCTCTGGATTTGGCGTGCCATGCGTTGGACGCTCTTTCTTCTGTCGAGATGGAGGAAGGACAAGCTGCCGGAGCATGATCAGGCCGTGTGCCCGAACGGGTACCAAAGGATCCGAGACAAGTTTCAAAGCGTCTCTATACGTCTGAAGCGCCTTTTCCATCTCAGGGGAATCTGCAGAAGACGAAGAGGATCTTGAAGAGCGAAATGAGGTTGTTGCTTCTCGTACAGAAATGATGAGTAAAGCTTCTTTGGCAAGATGACGGACGGCGGGGAGATTAGAGTTGATGTGACGTTCGAGCGAGGCCTTGATGATAAGAAGCAGAGGAGCAGATTTAAAGGAGAGAGTTTCGTTTCCTGTTATAAGTGGTACAGATCAGCACGGTTGAACCCAATGTCATCTTGGGAGAAGCAGAGGTTTGATAAAATCACGATTTAAAAAACGAACCTTGCAACACGGCCACTAGGAGTCCAATCGCAGTACCTACGATTCCAAGTTTACCCTGACCAACTTCTCCATCCTCGTTTTCGGCCTGTTCACCGCTTTCTACCACTGGTTTCGATTCAGAAAGGCCAAAGACGCCAGCTTCAGGATCGTCTTCCAAATCAGGCAGATCGACTTCATCGTCACTATCTAAATCATCATCCTCGTCATCGTCAACTCTTGCTCCTGGAACCAGTATTTCGTCATCAACAATTTTTAAATCAGACAGAGTCAATCCCCCTAAGCCGAACTTCTGACGGGCTGTGATCGGAGGCGGAGGATGTTGAGTCGGGACACCATTTTCTAGGACAAAGCTGATGAAACTCAAAATCCGACTCTCCTCCCCTTTGACGAGGTCTTCCCCCATAGCTTCCACCATCTGTACAACCATCTGGCTTAGAAGAAGGAGTGTCTTGGGATCCTCATCCTCTCGGGAAGTCGTGGACGATAGATGGGTCGATCGGATATTGTCCAGAATGTGTATGAAGAAGTTCCCGGCAACCGCTGGTCGGTTCAGTGATTTGAGGAAGGAGGTGAATAGATTGGGGGGAGGGTGAGGAGAGATAAGAGAGAGAGTTTCAGATTCCAAAGAAACTGATCCAGGGTCAGCCGACGGAGGAGGAAGTATGGGCTGAGGCCTGAGGTGATACAAGTATAACGCAAATTGGAATTTACATGCTTCAGTGAAAAACCCTCGACACAATAGCAACGATAGTCTTAAGAAAGACACAGGTAGACTCACACTCCCCAAGTTACTCTCAAATCTTCGCCTCCACCTTCCCAGAACCATTCGCCTTCATCAGTTTCACTTCCTGGCAGGACTCCTGGCTGCCCTTCCCAGCCCCTGCCCGCTCGAAGTACAACTTCAAGGCCCCTACCAACGTCGGCCTCGGAGAGGACCTTAGCCCAGCTTTTCAACATCGCGCCAACTTCCTCTTTGAGTACTACATCCGCTGTTTTGTTCTGCAGTAAATGCCAGTATAGTCCGAACACTTGACCGATGATCGGTCTAAGCAGCATAGATTTCTGAGTTGATGTGGAAGGCGGCGAGAGAAGAATGAGTGGGATCATCGAAAGAACAGATTGGAGAGGGGCTTGAGTGAAAAGGTTTTGACTGGGCTGAAGAAGTGGGGCATGTAAGGAAGGAAAAATCCTAGAGGATTGCGCGGGAATCAGACGGATTATAGTGGTCGAAAGTGGCCTGAGATAAGTAGTGGGCGTATTCGACGAGATCAAGAGAGACATCAGACGAGGAATAACTTTTGAGAAGTAGGCCTCGGAGGTTTGACCGGCAGGAACCGAAGTCAAGATTCTGGCAAATGATTCTGATTTTTTGGTCAAGATATCTCCACCCTCCTCAGAAGAACCGGCAGAAGCGTTGGAGGTCTCTGAGGCTGATGACTCGGAAGATGCACCAAACAACGACTGGAGAAGGCCCTCAATTCCACCTGGACGAAGGAGCGACCGAGTCATCAGGCTACCTGCAGTAAGTCGAAGATGCTTGAGTGATGGCAGCGTCTCGGTTGAATTCGAGGTGAGAGGGGACAAAAGCGACAACGTCATCTGAGGAGAGTATCTTTGAGAACCGGTCAGTGGTAGTAGTAGTGATGATTACCAAGTCAACACGTGGCTCGATCGATTAGCAATAATAACCAAAGCTTATGGAAGCGGAAGTCGGAAGGAACATACGAGTCCAGCGCTTTAATCACGAGCCCCTTCAGCTCATTACTGTCGATCAAGTGTGAGTGATCCCAACCTAAGCTGACGGCCATTTTTAGTATCCCTCTGACGATGCCTCCATCCCTAATCAGCTTTCCAATATCCGTTGGAGGTTTACTGAGCGCCAGGTAGAATAATCTTATGAGAAGTTGGGTGAGTTGATGCCCCGCCTGCTGCCGAATAGATGGCAAATCAGATGATGATAACAATGATGGGGAGTTCGAGCTACTAGATGTTTTTGAAGAGCGCTCTAGTGTTTCGGTGCCACTCCCCACAGAAGGCATCGTATCGTGAGGATACGCTGTTCGGAAGAGCGGGGAAAGAACCTGGGTCATGGTATGAGACAACATGGTCAGTACCATGGCGGGTGTGGAGACAGGTAGAAGAGGTGGTTCTGTGGGAGATTAGTGAACATCGCGATTAGTGACTTGCGCTGGTCTGCGAGCGAAAACGGAGGAGAACGAACTTGCTAGGTCTACCGTGTTTCCTAGATGCTCACGAGCAATTTTATCCAGCAATTCAACTGCCCATACTGCCAATAAGCCCAGCTGCCATCTGATGTGTGCTTGATCTGAATTAAGGTCCGGGTAGAAGGCTTGTTGAAAAGAATAGTTTTGGAACGCGTCATGTTGAGCTGAAGGAAAGGAATCATAGAAAGAATCGAGCGTGGACTGAGTGATTTTCGGCAACCGAGCCAATTTCTTATTTGGCACAGGATAAAGAGCTTTCAAACCGGTCAGCAACGGAAGAAGTGAGGGCAACTCCATCCAGATCCAACCAGTAAGCGTGCGTTATAGCAAACAAGGCGGTTGTGGATGATGCAACAGCGGTGAGAAGTGGAAGTTAGTAAGACGAGAAATATAGACTACAATTTTTTCTAATGAATTTCCCAAACCGGTTTCGTTTATTGCAGTGACGATATACGAGTCCGCGCGAGGCAAGGTGTAAACCGACACCATCAACACATACAGAATCGGCAGAATACAATTGGATCTGCTCTTTCAACAGCTCATGGCTCACTTATATTTGGTAGATACTCAGACTGATGCTCTGGATCTTCTTTGTGAGTTCTTATAGTTTCATAGAGGCCGGCGTCATGAGGTGTTGCATTCGCGTGGTTGCTCATCAATTGTTTTTGTGATCGTGCATACATCCGTATGGGTCTTCAATTTTATGACATCTTGCCTAGCGAGGAGTGAGTTCTCGAATGATTGCATACCAGCATGTAATGAGATATCCTCTCATCGTTCACTCATAAATTCCTTTCAATCACTATGACAACAACAGCTAGAGCGGCAAGTGATCCGACATATGCTCATGATATCATTCTCTCATACTGTTCCCGAAAGATCGTTCGAGGCAGATCCAGATACGAAACAGGCTACAAGCTGCATCTTTTGGTCCGATCGTGCTCCTCGAATCTTTTCTTCACTCTTGATGAAGCCTCCTTGACTGAAGAAGGCCTATTATCACCTTCTGTTTCATTCAAACTATTAAAACATCAACTTTTTAGGAATGGGAGCTAGTCTTCCGAAAAGTTAGTTTTTGTATTCCGATATCGAAAAGGACGTATCTTCTCTCTTGATCACTTCAACTAACACTATTCATCTCCTCTGTTCCTCACGATTGAACTCAGTATCCTATTCCTGACCTTGGCAATCAGTAAGTACGACAAGAATGCGCTTCATTCGGATGAATCTTGGCGTCGGCCAAAATTTATGGAGCTCGTTCATCATAAATCATTTATGTCACCTTGATTACTCTTTCTCACCACTTCTAGAGTCCTTGAGGTCCGGGAAACACTAGGCCTCCCAGAATCTCATATCTTCCGGCGATCATCAAATCCCTCCCAAGCGGCATTAAACCACGAGTCTATACGCTTTTCTTCGGCTAGTATTGATAGACGCCGGGCCAGTGACGCCCAAATACCTATTCATCGCCCAAATAACTTCTCTAGAGCGACCACTCCTGCCTCCACCTCCATTGCCCGCCCGCCTCGGCCACCCGTAGTTCGAGCCTCGGACCGTGGGGATGGAGCAACAACTCCTCCTCCAGCTTACGAACGAACGGATCCCAACCCAGACTCTGATCTAGCTTCCGCTATCATCGCCAGTCTGTCAGTCGAGCAGTCCTCATCGGGTCTCAGACCAAGTTACAATCCTCCTTCCGGACCGCCACCTTCATCGTCTACAGACCCTGGTTTCATCTCCCGGAGGAACGTAGGAGGACGGTCGTTGGAAGACCCGTTGCTACTTCTGTCAACGTACCATACTTATTTTCTGTTGGATGATTCGACTTCCATGCAAAAGGACGATCGGTGGGCAGATATGGTCAAAGCCATCTCTTCTGTCGTGCCACTCGCTGCCAATTTCGATCCGGAGGGCGTCGAACTTCATTTTGTTAACTCGAAAGAGGGAAGAAAAGGCGTCAGAACGGAGGAAGAGGTCGAAGATGTATTCGCGCGAGTAATCAGACCCGAGGGCCATACACGTATGAGCCTGAAACTGGACACCCTCTTAAGAAACTATATTGATAGGCTAGAAAGTTTAGAAGCAGGCCTTCGACCATTAAATCTAGTGCGTCCTTTGTTTCTCCATTCTTACGGATGTTGGGAATGTGCGTGCTGAGATGTAAGATGCTTCTTCTGTGTCACGCTGTTTGTCGTCTAGATCGTTATGACAGATGGGTTCGTGAAGATCTTGTACCTGCTCAATGGCTTCAGTCTTTCTTACATATATCAGCTGTTCTTCTCAATTTACCTCGGTTGCTCTTCTTGACGAAAAGTGCATCTTTGCGGGCTTCGTCGTCAAACACCAATCCATTCGTACAATCGGAGAGTCCTGAGGCAAGTATCCTTTCCCTCTCCGCTCAGATCCTCATATTTACTCGAATCATCCTCTAATCATGATGAACCTATTCAACGCTCCTCAGTCTATTATTGCAGCTGCCGCTAAACGGTTGGATCATGGGAACTATCCCTCTAACCAGCTTGGTATATTTTTCCTACAGATCGGCGTGCGTTGCTTGTCTTCTATCCTCACAGATGACTCCATACGATGCTCGATACAATTGATAAACTGATGCGTTTGTATCTCATGGAATTGCAGGATGACGCAGAGGCTAGGGAGTTCCTACAAGACATGGACGACTCTCTTCCATCCCGGCATAATGTTCGAGTAAGCGATCGTTTATATACGTATCCGCCTCAATTTCAGCCTCGAAAGGATAGGCATGTCCTGACGATATTCTTTTTATGTATCTGGTGTTGTTTAGGACCTGGTTGACACAATCTCATTCAATGGGCTTACCTCCGAACTCAACGCAAATGACATTGAAATCGTGCGAAAGATTTTGCTTGGCGGTGTGGACAAGTAAGTCCTAAGTCTGATTTCTTGACCACCTGATTTATTCGTGATAAGCTAAATACAAGTCATCAACGACTGCTCATCTTGGCAATTTATTTTTCTCCTCTTTTCATCCTCCCTATCGCTTAGACGAATCGACCGAGAACTATGATTCTTTTCGGATGTCTGAATTACAAGCAAAGCTTCGTAGGCTTCCAATGCCTTTCTCTCAATACTCAATATGAACTTTGAATCCGTATATGAAACTCGATCGATTCATTCCTGTGCCTGTTTTGCCTTGTGCGTTATAATTATTTATCTGATTTTGCTCGCGTATCTTATATGTACCTATGCAACACGTCTTTATACCCTACGATTTCATAGTCTCAGTCTACCGATCATGTGCGCTCGTTAGACATGCTATGAAACGTACTTGGCCCCGATGTGTTTAGGATACGTTATTCGTTCACAGGCAACTTTCTGGCCTTTTCGCCAACGTAATTCAATTCATCGATACACCGAGAGAAAACGACACTCTCTCTAGCTCATCAGCTGAAGATGATCTAACATCTGGAGCATTCCAAAACAGGACCACAAAGGAAAGCAAAAAGAAAACAAGAAAAGTATTGGAAAAGAACTCGTCCCCCACTCAAGCAAACACATTCGACTCCTACCTAGTCGCTCCTGTATTGCCTCCCACGACACCTTCGAGTATGCGAACGACGCCCATTTTTCTTTTAACGACCCATCATTCTCGCCCTATCTGGGTTGACGGCCATGCCGACGCCAGCGGACGGAGGAGCAGCCGGTGCCGGAGAGCCTCCACCGATCCCCGGAGGAGGCATGAACGGTGGTCGTTGCGGAAGTCCACCTTGGCTCAATGTAGGCGGAGGTAAGCCGTTGCCGGTCATCATGAGTGGAGGCATACTCTGACCGGGTGGGGGCATACCCTGACCAGGGGGAGGGTAGAAGGGTTGCTGCTGCTGTTGCTGAGGTGGGTAGCCTTGTTGAGGAAAGCCTTGCGGCGGGGGTCGAAAAGGCTGGCCCATGTTTGAAGGAGGATAGGGCGATGGAGAGGGTTGATTGTAAGAATACGGGCCAGGGCTGGGGAAAGAAGAACCCTGGGGTCGATATTGTGGTTGCATCTGATGAGGAGCTGCAGACGGGTAAGCAGGCGATGGATTGAGAAAGCCAGGTCCCATCCTGCCGGAGAGTTGTTCGTATCATACACCGTTGACATGACAAATAAGAATCAATGATGAGGAGGGAAACAGAAGACAACGAAGAATTGATAAAAATAAAATAAAAAAGACAAACCTCATAGCAGGTGCTCCGCCCATCATTCCTCCACCAGGCGGTCCATTAGCATGGGAATTGATAATCTGATCAATTAGGTCCTGGGCTTTATCGTGTCCTAGAGCTGTGATCGTTCCATATCGTAAGACAGATTGCGAATAGTTCAGCAGAATTCACATATCAAGAACGACTGTTCGAATGCTGGCATCGAAAGCTTACAGGCATAGTAGTCTCGAACGTTTTGCAGGTGGTTTCGACCAGCATTATGAGCCTTCCGAACTGCGAGGGCAAAATATGGACAACAAGCGTGTCAGTACATGCTACGCGTCCGTCGAGGGCAAAGTATAGTGGAGATGACTTACCTGATGCAGAATCATGTGTTCTGTGTTGATTCGAATAGAAAGAATAGACAGAAAAAGGAAAAGAATGGTGAACAATTCTATGATGTTCAAAGGCCACATATATTTCTAGATGAGCACACGTACAAAAACACATCACAATACTGTATGATGTAAGTCAAAGGCGATATTAGTATGAAAATGACGCTGAGTTTCACCCTAATATTGACATGAGACAGACTCACATCACAGTAGTACTTGGGCATCCTGTCGACAAACAGCGAACGCTATAGATGGATGGATGGATGGATGGTGTACGACGGATGAGAATGGATGGAAAGAGAAAGGCGGGGGTTTGAAAATTCCCTGGACTTTGTTTGTTAGGCTTTTTCTTCGGAATTCCTAATGACCGACTACAGCACTTTTCTATTGTGTTTCTGACGATCACCACATCCTCCAATCCAACCTTCACCCATTCTATCACATCATGTCTCAACTCATCGGCAATCCAGCTCTGGGATCAGCTCGAGTCTGGCATCACGTCTCGGCAGAGAACAGAACTCTCGGTATGTTTGATAAAACATATCTCTTGATATTGGGAGATTGTAGAAGAAATGGTACTGACGGCCAAATTGAGTAATCCTTCGATTTGGTTCTCATCCGCTTCGTTCTATCAGGTAAACTCGCCACAAGAATCGCTCAGGTGCTTATGGGAAAACACAAGCCAGTGTTCGATAGAGGTAGTGCGTAGTGATCTCTTTGACGAACTCCCGGTTTCTAATCTCGAATTGCATCAATTAAACCAGTAGTATCCAAAGATATGAAGTCTTCAGGCTGACAATTGCTTGCCAAACTTGGCCATACCACTTGGCACCTATCTTTTCGTTGGATCTGACTCTGCTCGGTACTCGTCTCAACGATGTTAGACGATGTTGGGGATTATGTCGTGGTCACCAACTGTGAAAAGTTGTATCTGTCGGGTAACAAATCCAAACAAAAGACGTTCGTTCCTTCTCTCCTCCCGTCTTTTTCACTCTTACTGCATATCGTAGCGAAGGCCACTCTTTACATGAGTAGAATCAGAACCAACTGACATTGGACGGCAATTTGTACAATTAAAAATAAAAGATACTTCAAACAGTCCACTTTCCCGGGAAGATCGAGGCACATCCAATACAAAAATGTCTATGAAAAGCGCCCAGAAGACGTGCGTTATCCTCATCATATATCTATCCTCTCTATACCGTTCTCTATAGCTCAACAGACTGACTATCTCCTTCTGTAACGTCTGCTTTTTCTTACTCTTTCTCTTCTCTCTTGGAATTGATATAGATCTTAGCTCATGCGGTCTCTGGAATGTTACCTAAAAACGATCATCGTTTCTCGCGGCTGGCCCGACTTAAAGTCTTCCAGGGAGATTTGAACCCGTACCAGCAAAACATTCTCAAGCGATACGACCTTTCGCCTGAAGGAACGTGGTCGGGTAAAGGAGAGATCCCTCAAGGGCCTGGAAAGGCAAGTACTGCATTCGAACGTGTCAAGAAGATGGAAAGGTGGTAGTCTTGATCTGTCAAAGTGAACGACAGAAGAAGACAGTCCGAGATCCATATAAAAAACAAATATCTATATCATCATGTTCTATAAAGTGATCGATTGCAAGGTATCTTATGAACAATACAGACCAAGTTCACTTAAAACATTCTTGAAAAGAGTAATATGGTGACAATTATCAAAGAAGAAAGCATCAGCCTCACTCGGTATCACTGTCTCTCATGTCAAACACATCCGAGTTTGCGCTTTCAGTCCCTGTTATATCTCCCTCCTCGGCGGTGGCTCCCTCTTTACTTGTTCCTTCCGGCCGGCTCTCACCCCCATCCGAATGAGAGAATGAAGGAGGAGAAGAAGACTGAGTTGGTTCTGGGGTTGGCGAAAGTGCTGATTGAAAGGGGCTGTACGATCGAGTGAGGACCTGATGTCGGACATGTTCTTCTAGCAGGATGCCTAGAGTATTGCCAAACATGACATCCAGAAGACAAGTTCAGCATACCCAGTGCGGCATATTGAAGTAACGGACAAAAGGAAAAGAGAACAAACCAAGAGCGATTAGGCTATCTCCATCCAGCGATTTGTGCATATCTAACTTGGAGACCGCTCTCCACCTTGTCCGTCGTTTCTTGTTCTTTTTGGGGCCAGCAGAGTCTCTCAGAACGACCTTTTTCATTCCGCTCGCCAGCCGAGGCTTCTTTCCGCGCGTTCCGCTCATCCGTGGATCACAGTCATCAGTGTCAATGGATTTCGGTAGGGTACGAGGTGTTCCTTTTGTTTTGGTTGAGGCTCTTGATGGTGGGCGAGACAGATCGCTGGTGGAATCTGGGCAAGATTTTGAAGTCTCGGCAACGGTAGATTGAGATCTGGTTCGTCGAAGGGCCTTAGAAGTTTGTGTTAAGCGGGACGAAAAGGAAGAACCAGACGAGGACAGGGTTGATGAAGAAGCGCTGGATGAGGAGTATGACTCGGAGGACGAAGACGAAGAAGACGAAGAGCTGCCTCCATCTTCTTCATCCTGACCATCTTGTCCAAAATTACCACCACCTTGTGCAAACTGTTTTCTTCTCAGTCGACGCCGTCTCCTAGTTTGCTTATTGGCATGTCGTGCTAGACGGGCCATATGGGCAAGATATTGGTTGTATCCTAGTTCATCCAGAAGAGGGGGGGATTGAGAAGTGTAGTAGTGTGTGGCCGAATGGAGAATTGTCTTCAGAAGCTCCTGGAAAGTTCACAGCCATGACATTATCATAAGATGTTGTTTCAGGTGCGGATGGATATAACACGTAAGTGCAAGACAGAAGATGAGACGTACAGAATTAGGTAGGTCATAATAACGCGCTATTTGGAGGGAACAAACGGGTTGAAAAAAAAAGAAGCCTATCAGTTGAGCATCATGGAATACCAATGGTCTCAAGTAAAAGCAGAAGGGACGAACGATCGGGATTTCGTAGAAAGTCCAGGGTTTGAGCCTTTAACTGTTCTCTGTACGACTTTTTGGCAGACGCCCTTCTTGCAACGTCTCGTTCGAACCATTCCTCTTCCTCATCCTCGTCCTCACCCTCCGACTGATCCCCAGAATAATATTCATCATCTATTTGACGTTCCTTTCCCTTAGCTGTTATTGAATGACTGCTCCTGGCTTTCCTGATCTGCCTGGGCACTTCGTCATCCATCGCTCCGTTTGTTCTTCTCTCGGTGTTTGTCAATCGCTGGCTCGGTTTCCGAGACGATTGATCGCCTACGGTGTCCCATCCTAAGGCATTCGAGAACCATGGCTGAGCATGCTGATCAAGTGTGAGCCGGTTATTCAAATGGAGCTGGGCGTTTCTCCTCGGTGGTTGCAAGAGGGATGAAATTACGTAGGCCGATGTTGTTTTCGAAGGTGGACCAGTGTTGGCAATCGGATGCTCAAAATTTTTTCCCGAAAGATTCAACTGAGGAATTTCGATGGGCATCTTTCCCTGCCGTTGTTGTCAATACTGCCTTGAGATAACTGATGAGACTGACTGAGAACAACGGGTGATATGGTGGATTGATTTAACATTTCTAATTTACAAAATTCAAACATTTTGTAATGTTTACATTATCGGCCGTTTCCGCCAGAGCTGACTCTTCCTTCTGCACAAACAATCATCTTGTCCATACGATCATCAGAACTATCAAGTCGTTATATCATCCTACTTACCGTATACAACACTTAAATTATGCACCTCGTATCAATCCTTGCATCTTTCTCTTTGGTTTCCTTTACAGCCCTAGCTCAAAACCCGTCCTTCAAACAACCCTCAGGAGGATTTGATGGAACGGTACGTTAATTTCCTCGGTGTACTTCCCCTCAGCTTCTTATGAGGCTGCGGAGTTGTTCAGGGAATTTTCTGCTTTCGAAAAGAGTTTTATGATCAGGAAACTTACAGATTGATCAAATTGGAGGTTCCATAGGCCGGAGGCGATTGTACTGTTGAATGGGTTGCCGGCAACTGGACAAGTAGGTTTTCTGTTTGGGTTCAAGTCTCTCTTGTTCCAGTCCAGTAGCCATAATCAACGCCTATCCGGATCCGATGTTGAACAATTTTGTCTTGTTTACCTTGCGCCATGTCTGAATGAAGATGCACAACTCGATGGTATATATGTTTTCCTTCCTGCTCTAGATTCTCTAAGTTATGAGTCTAACTAGTCAGTTATAATCCTGTCCTCTACATCTGAACTGGAATGCTCAGTTGTATCGGGCTGTGACAACATGCCCAGATTCTTGGCAGGTAAGTCAACCTCCAAGATTACTCATATTCGTTTTTGAGCAGGACCCTATAATCTTACTCTACCCAATGTTGTATCGGTCACTTTCTCTGCCATTCATACAGCTGTGCGGACCAACTTTGATGCTTCGTCAAGTAGGTTCTTGTCAGAGGCTGTTCTGTCGGCGTTACCCGGATTCATGACCTGCTCAAATATTGACGTGTTATATTGTGCTGGTGTATTCTTCTCTTGTTCGAAGCTACATCAATCACTTACGACTGTCCTAGTTCGTTCCTTCTTCTTTAATCTGCTCTCCGCGAGCATAATACGGATACCTCGGTGGACCATACTCTGAGAATCTTGTGCCTTTGCATTCAAAAATATAGATGTCGACACGTCCTCTACCATATACTTCTACCGGATGACTGATATCAACTCGACAATCACCCCCATCTACACCGAACGTTTCTGCGTACGTGACTGTAACTTTCTCTCGTCTCTTACTTCTGCATATCAATGTCACTTCGACTCTTATCGGCTTTATGGTTGTATTACGATGTGTTTGTCCTCAAAAGATCAAGGCGAACAGCAGTGCCACCTGTGGAACTCCTGCGCATAGTACCCAGCCCTCGGGAACTGGTGACGCATGGGGAACAGGATACATTCAAAACAGTCGGTTAGTATCAGACGATGCCAAATCTGTGAAGGTGGAACGAGGGTGTATGACTGAATCGTTTGTCACGGATGATAATTTGACGTTTATAGGCTGTCTCTCTACAATCAAGAAGGCAATTCCGCCTTTGATGATTAATAATCCCCCCCCCCCTTAGATGTCCTTTCTTCCATATACAAAACTGCTCTTAGGGTGATCCTAAAACCTCCTGTCTTTTTTTTTCTTTTCTTTTCTTGTCTTGTCTTATCTTGTCTTGATCCTTCCTCTGCTTGGATACACTTTTTTATACGCCTTGGACGTTATCATTGAACAGGATTTGTTTAACCTAGATAGTTTATCGATTTGTTTGCTATTCATGTAAATGTCTACACATCTATCAACGAGAAAGTTGTTCGAGAAGCTACAGTAAATTGTAAGGCTAATTTGATATCCGTCGATCCTGTGAAAAGAGATACCTTTTGATAAACTTGAAGGCCAACTTCATAAACCATCAACCTAACTATTCGCGCGAACAACAAAAGACATTACTTCTAGCCTTTGCAAAATTAAGTGGCCAGACTCGATGTCTTTGTATCTTGAGATCGTTTTCTTGCATGCTCTCAGCGTATAACCACTATGATGGTATCCTTTCGTTCGCTCTTATCGTTTCGCCAAGTCTATCCTACACGGGTGGATGAAGTACGAAGGATGGACGAATGAATAAGCTCGATATCACATAAGTAATTCATTTATAATATTTGATTTTCAACCTCCACGCTACCCAACCATCATCTCATACCATCCTTCTTTTCTCGCCTGAATCTCGAACTCTCTTCTCTCACACATCGATCGCTTTCTCTCTCTTTCTCTTGTACTCTCGTTCTCTCTCATATAACCCCAACCATGTCCGATCCCTCATCCAGCACTCCTCTCCTTTCGCATCAAGATCAGTCCAACTCGGTGCCTCCAACAGAGCCATCACCGGCAGCAGCATCCTCTGATGCCGCTCTTCCTGACTCAGCCCCCACTCCGGTGGAGGAGGACTGGAGTGATATTCCTGATGACGTGATGAACTCCAGCCCAGAGGAGATCAAACTCCAGGCAAGGTTGATTGAAAATGATATCAAGGTGTGTGGCAAATTCAATGAGCAAGAAATTACAAACTGTCGTTGATGAATTGGCAGCATCCAACGTGGCTCAAATCTGTTCTTACATCAATCTGTCTTGATGCTGACTCTCTCTTGAGTGATGTTTTCTCTGTCTTCATCGATTTGGTGATCAGGTGATGCGCTCTGAAAATATGAGGCTACAGCACGAAAAGTCCAACGTGAGTAATACGAGCCAACGTCTTGACTTACTGTACTAGCTAGACTGCTAATTTAGGAAGAATTGGATGATACCTCAGATGCTCGAGAAGATCACGGACAATAAGCAAAAAATCAAACAGAATAAAGTCTTGCCCTATCTAGTTGGGAACGTAGTTGAGGTTCGTCTATTTTGTTCTGAGATGATTCAGGCCATCATCCATCTTCTGAAACAAACCTAACATCCGATTTTGAATTAGATCTTGGATGTGGATGCAGAGAATGACGAAGATGGAGCCACAGTAAACGAAGATAACAAGCGATCAGGCAAGAGTGCAGTTATCAAAACGACGACTCGACAGGTAGGCAATACGATTATTGTTTCCGAATTTAACTACAGCATTGTAACTGACTTGTAAACCCGCAAACGTAGACTATCTTCCTCCCTCTGGTGGGACTCGTACCATCAGAGAATCTCAAGCCGGGTGATCTCATCGGAGTGAATAAGGATTCATATCTCATCCTCGATACGTTGCCAGCTGGTTCGTCCATCTCTGTTACAACTGATAGTTGGTCGTATACTGAACTGTGTATAACAAATCCTTCCCGATGTAGAATATGATTCGAGGGTGAAGGCTATGGAAGTGGAAGAGCGACCGACAGGAACGTACACAGATATTGGTGGATTGGATAAACAAATCGAGGAACTCGTTGAAGCCATGTGCGTATTTTGTTTAGATCTTGCGTCAAAGCAAATATCTGATCTTTATGTCGTACAATATCTCACCCTGCTCGGATGGACAATTGGTAGTGTGTTACCCATGCAGCAGGCAGACAAGTTCAAGACGTTGGGTATCAAGCCTCCCAAGGGTGCTTTGATGTATGGCCCCCCTGGTATGTCTCATCTTTCTCAGCGCGATCATGGTCGAGCGTCAGCTAATCTATTTGACTTGAATTGGCATCTTCTCTCCTAACTCTAGGAACGGGAAAGACACTGTTAGCTAGAGTCTGCGCAGCTCAGACAAACGCTTGCTACCTGAAGCTAGCTGGGCCTTCCCTTGTTCAGGTAAGGACTTTCTGTCCCCTGATGCAGACTCTCAGGTTTTCAATTTTGATCTCAGTCCGACCAAATCTCTAATTCGACTTTCGATATTACAGATGTTTATCGGAGACGGCGCCAAACTTGTTCGAGACGCGTTCGAGCTTGCCAAAGAGAAGGCGCCCGCAATCATTTTTATCGATGAGTTAGATGCCATTGGAACCAAACGTTTCGATTCTGACAAGTCAGGAGACAGGGAGGTTCAGAGAACGATGCTCGAATTGCTCAACCAGCTAGATGGATTTGGAAGTGACGAAAGGATTAAGGTGCGCTATCACAATATTCTCGCTTAAGCAATATGATATGTTATAGATCTCTTAGATCAGCGCTAATATCTATCATCCTCATGTGTTCTTATTGTTGTCATGCTCTTGTCCATCCATTTTGTCTCAATCATTCGTACAGGTCATTGCGGCAACCAACCGGATTGATATCCTTGATCCAGCTTTGCTTCGATCGGGTCGATTAGATAGAAAGATTGAGTTCCCATTGCCTAAAGAAGACGCACGGGCACGGATCATGGAGATTCATTCTAGAAAGATGAACGTCAGCCCGAACGTCAACTTCGAAGAGCTTGCAGCTTCGACCGAGTACGTTTTAATTTTTATCATATAGCGATATGTCGCATGAATAGATGAAAGATGTATCAAGAGACAGAAACCCAATAGCGCTAACGAACTAATTTGGGTTTCATGATGTGATTGTTGTGTCGATTGTGCAGCGAGTTCAATGGAGCTCAGCTCAAAGCAGTCTGCGTCGAAGCCGGTACGTCTTTTTCAACTTGGTCTCGCAACTCTTCAGGGTTTTTTCCTTCGATTTTTGAGACGTCTGTATTTTTGTTGCATTGTGTTCATCTGTACAGGTATGTTTGCTCTTCGATCGGGAAGCTCGGTGCTCGACCATGAGCACTTCTACCAGGGTATTCTGGAAGGTTCGTTTATCATGTTCATATACAGTCTCGAGTCAAGATTTCAAAGACTAGGTCGACTGATCTGGAAATTCAACCTGTCACTTTCCTGACTTCAGTCCAATCTAAAAAGAAGAACGATCAGTTTGTGAGTATCTTCCACTCTTGCATGGTGTCAACGTGCGATTTCCTGATCAACTTTCTTTTCATCCATGACATCTATAGTACTTTGCCTAGAGAGCTACCACATCCTTTTTCAATCATACCACATACCCTCTCTCGCTTTGTCCGTCTCATAGTCATGAATCAACACATCAGCACTCCTCTTTCACGATCGCCTACTACATTCTTTCCTTCATTATATGTTTTTTTCTTCGTCCATCATGTGTTCACTCTTGCTACTTAGAGGGCTGGAAGAGAAAAAAAAGGGATTATGCTCTGTTCGCTCTTTCAATGGCTTGTCTGATGTGTACTAATCCAAATGGTGATAAGTTATATAGATAGTTTCCTCCCTTGGTCATGACGGGCAAATTGAGAGTGTACATGCAAGAATGAATCCCAAGCCATAGGAACCTAAGATCTTTAAATAGTCAGCCACCTTTTGAGGACATGTTTTGCCTCGAGCGGGGCGCCCACTGTGTTGTACACTAGGGAGAGATTGTACGCGGTTTCTCTTACGAGCGATCCAGCCTGTCACGACCATAGTGACAAAGTGCGTTTGACCGAGAAATGAGCCGCATGAGGTGAAACACGAGGATGATCATAAAAACAATAAGCAATTGCGCAATAGAAACATCAATGAGCATGACTTACGTCGTAGATAGATTCAGGGTCTCGACTTTCTGCGTGTACGAGTATTCGCTTGAAGTGCTTTATAGCTAAGGGAAATAGACCTGTGGTAACAATCACGAAGATAGTACAAAAAGAGGGAGACATCAGGTTGCGAATTCAATCTGAGAGAGATAGTTATTGTTGTGCGGTTCTTACCGAGTCTGTGAAAAAGTGTCCCGAAATTGTACTCTACTTCGTCGCATTCTGGTCCTCCTGGATGTAGCTTTCGGTATCGATCGAGGAACTCTAAACCCTAAAAATATTGACAGAACAAACCCAATTTGCGAAGTTAGTTCAATCCACAGCCTTCGACATTCATGGTTTATTCAGAAAAAAAAAAGTATCTAACCTGAATGATAAAATAGTTTCGATTATCCGCTTGTCGCTGAAAAGCACGACCGCAGTATGATACTGCGAGTAGGAGACAGATAAGCGGATCTTGCGGGTTCATGTCATATGCTCGTACCAAATAATCTGATGGTCAGATGTGATATACGAAACATTAAGGAACCGTAGAAATTGTTAGAGAAGTCAAAGATCGGAGGCACGCAAGATAAGACACGTACATATTGAACTTTGATAACTTCGCGCCATCATCAGCATGCACCCATAATAAGCGTTCAGTATTGGATTTGGTTTTGTTGGAATCTTGATGATGGGTCTTCCCTCCTGTACGATCTCTGCCAGTCTAGCCGCCGCGCCTGATGACACACCCTCTCTTATGGTGGGATTTTGTATCGCATGATCTGAATCTCCATCACCATCGGCTTCGTCATCATCGTCATCGTCCTCCTCCTGTCCTGCAGGTTGCTTTCCTATGCTCGAACTCTTCCGGTTCTTGGAGGGCAGGTGCCATCTGAACCGACTAGGATTCCAAACTAATCCCGGTCCTTCATGAAGCGGTCTATCCCATAGTCGAAGCTCTCGAGCCATTGCCTTCTGCTGATTATAATTCGAAAACGCCTCGGCCGCTTCAATTCCAGAGCCGATGGCAAACGTAGCGATATGGAAGCCGAGGTTGGAGAATTGTTGATACAGTAGTAGAGCTCGTGCAGCATCGGATGTGTTGAGCGCATTGTTGGTTGCCATAGTACAGGCTACATGCCGCGTACAGCGAAATGATGTTCAATCAGATTATGGTTATGCAGCAGTGACTACCAAAGGTCTTCAAAGATGGACTTACCAATCACGACGATTCGGAGGGACTCTTGTCTTTGTCGAGGAATTTGGAATAGAGTTGACCGAGTGAGATGCTCTGCCACCTCTACGGCTAGTTCTGCCTCGTCGTTCTTCGCCAACAGGCAGCAGTACTGTCAAAACAAAGATATCCCAATCAAATTGCTTAGCATGTTGAGAAAATTCAACAATATACAAAACGATGATCTACCTTTATAGCTGTCACATGCCATATGTCGACACTGATCCCGCGGAAGAACTCTGTTTCGGTAATCGTTTCTGGAGGCGCCTCGCCGTCATCTAAATGAACCGGTTCGATCATGAACAGGTGAGTGGATTTTTCCTTTTAAATGAGGATATGCTATGCAAGATATAGATCAGACGGACCAAGCTCCCTCTGAAGACGTTCAGACATTTCGCCAACCTGAGCCTCGATGCTGACTTTTGCTGCTTTAGCTCGGCGGTTGAAGTGTAGATACTGTTTTCAAAATATAAACCAAGGATGACAGGGGTTAATATAAGAACAGCGATTTTGTTGATCAGATACTATATTGATAAAGATGCACCCTATCGGAGGGGAAGATGGATCTTGTTTGTCTAAACCCTTCGATGAGTTGCCCAGCCAAATCTATCCACTCTTTGACTGATTCTGCTCGTCCAGACTCAACATCGTCCTCCAGCTCAGATAATCGCTGAAAGCTTGTCTTGACTCGATGATTCCACGCCTCCTCTCGTTGCAGCCGATCACGTTTAGCCTCAGACCGCTTGGCCTGTCGGTCCTGATGTTTGGATGTTCGAACCGTCTCGTCGAAGAACGATCCAGTCGGGTCATTGGTGGACGTATCAACTGCAGGAATAGATGTAAGAATATTATCTCGAGATGTAGTATTTTTCGGTTCAGAAGGGTCATTGAGAACTGTATGAGATATACAGATGGGATCAATGGTCAGATTATGATCAAGAGAACGCTCCGACCCGTTTAGATATGTTGTGGGTGATGCTCCGATCGTGAGAGTGCATGAAATTAGACCAACCACTATTAACGACCTCCAAAGCCTCCCTGAGCATCCCTTTTGACTCATAGACGCCGGCCAATTTCATCTTGATGTCGAGTAACGCCGGATCCCCCGTCTCGTATGATTCAACGACTGTGAGATGTGATATCAATTAAAGCATTTGACTTTTGATCATCAGAAGATAAAATATACGGATCTCTGTCGCAAGTGAATGACGCTTACCGAAAGCATACGATTCAATAGCCCCGTCGGGATCGCCGAGGGCGCGCAAACAGTCTCCTCTGCCTTCGACATGGGATGGATCGCTCTGTGAATTTGTTGTTTAATAAGACAAAGCATTTCAAACGCATTCGTAAATTGCCTGTTTGCGTCAGAAAGGAAGACTAGAGTTGAAGACAAGTACGTACTGTAACTTCGGAAAGTCGTTCAAAAAACTGTAAGGCATCCTCAAAAAGTCCGCGCTTCAGAAATGCTTCACCCGCTTCTCCCCAGAAGACATGATAGACCTCAGGATTGAGGTCATGTATAAATTTAAAATGAATCTGTGTATTGAGAATGAGGAAGATAAGGACATACAAAGGCGATAGAGACAAATATGAGATTAGAGCAGCGCAATCTCTAATCGGGGACAAGGGAACGTACCCTGGCTTCACTCAACTCTTCCATCTCTAGCCTAGCAAGCCCTAGTCGATGTCTCAGATTGACATCTAGTACATTACCTCCCTCGGAAACGAGTCCTCCTTCTCTTACAAAGTCCTCTGGGTCAAACTCTCTATCATCTCCATATCGATCCCAATGACGCTCATCAGCTCTTCCATCAAGCCATCTATATCCCTGTTTGATTTCCCTAACGGCTTCGGCGTATTCCCCTGTGGAAAACATCAGGTCGAATAGGATGATGAGAAGAGAGAGAGGGAATATAGTGTCATCCGACTCATGAAGTGCAGAGCTAGAATCTGGATCCGGGTAGAGGCGCTGTTGGTGGTGCAGTGCAGAGAGTATAAGAGTCTTGCCGAGGGAGATCTGATTTGCTTCCACAAAAGACGGCGCCATTTCAAGAATTACGTTCACATCATTTGGAGAATGTTGAAGTATAGATTGAAACCCCTCAATCGCCTATTGACAGAGCAACAGGTGGTTGGAGCATCAGTGAAATTAACTTGATATATAGAAGAAGAAACTAGACAAACTTTGGCATGATTTCCAGTTTCACGAAGTAGATACGATCTATCCCAGATGGCATCCACATCCTTCGGGTCAACTTCCACCGCTTTTCGATAGCAGTACATGGCTTGCTGAGTGGCTCCTACACTCCTGTTGTGTCCCGGAAGTTGAAAATTGTGAGTGAAACGAACTATGAGCTTCTTGTTGGGTGCTTAGGTCACCCGATTTCGACATGACGAGGAAGCTACGAACCTACTCTTCTTCCCCAATTCTTTCCATGTTTCGGCCGCCGGCCTCAGATGAGCTGCTACAACGTCACATTGTAAGCTCTTCTCCTCATTTCCCAGTTCTTGATGACAGAGTGCAAGCGAAGCCCAGGCTGCGTAAGTGGCTGGTTCTTGGTGAATAATATCTTGATACACTTGAATAGCAGGTATGTATTCAGACGAGACATAATGCATATTCGCTTGTCCCAGTAGGCGTTGAATCTCTGGTGTAGGCTCAAGGATTCTTGGGCCATGGCGCTAAGAGCAGGGTGGAATGTCAAGGTTCCCAGATAGATCAAAATCGAGAACATCTATTACAATAAAAATGGGACAAACAGCTTACTTTACCTGTCCCCTTTTTGGACTTTCCAATCCCGGAAGCAGCTCTTAAGCCGGCTCGATATTCTTCTTCGGCATCATCCATAGCAGTGTCCCAGTCCTGAGTAAGTAATGAGGCATTGTTGCTCAGTTCTGATCCGGTCTTCATGGTCTTTACTAGAAGGCTGCATCAAACAAGGCCGTTATACTCGTCAGCTAAGCGTAACGTAGCCAGAGCATAGAGAACGCGAGGCTTACTTGAACTTTTCAGCACCTCTGTCTTCTAAATCATCGTCTCCATCATCGTATTCTCCAGAAGGTTGGTTAGATCTACTGGTTTCTTGTTCCCTTGCATATTCGCTCTCGTCCTCTTCCTCTTCATCTGTGTATTCTGATTGCTCAGAGTCATCCTCACTCGAGTAGTCTGAATTCGACCAAATCAATAGTTCAAACGTCATAAAACCATACAACCATGCAACCCGAAGAACCCAAAGTACATACCTTGATCCTCCGGGAACAAGTCCATGAAATCAGCCCGTATGGATGTATGCTGACTGTCGTTATCCTTCCGATTGATGTGTGCTGCTTGATATATACACTGTCCTCCCCTCGTTCGAGGTAATGTTAGTTGGCGGTGAAGGGAATGAGATATTGAGATGCACAGCCGTCGATGACATGTGCAAGCTGTCGCCACATGCACTCATGAAGCTCTGAATCATTCTTCCTTGCTCATCTCCAGCATCATCACCATCTTCTTCAAATCCTCATAAGGCGCTCTTCTTACATCTGCTCTGTTCAGGACAGAGGCATATCACAAGAACTGAAGTTGTTTCCGCACAGATTTTGAGCTCAAGAGTTTCAACATATCAATTTCTCATATCGGTCGCTCAAACACCATCATTCAAATCCCTCCAACATTGCTTCTTCCCAACTGTCGATTTCTGATCTCAGAATGAATTTTTCTTTTGACGACATCCAGGGAGATTTCGATGACTTTCAGGCTACTCAGACAGGTCCTCAAACACAGACTCAGTCTCAATCTCAGTCTTTGACCATGACTCAAGAGGGTATCGTGGATTATTGTGCGTAATCTTCGTGTTTCTCGGACAGTCATGCCGCTCATTTATTTTCAAGACTAACGCGTTTCGGCACCTCGCGCTTTCTTCTGCTTCCTTCCTTTCTCTTTGCTTCACAAGGGGGCTCACTTCTGCTTATGTCGAGAGCAGCTTCATCTCAGACCTCAACTGGATTTCAGCAAGGTCTCCTCAGACTTTACAACACGAAACGCGTCTACAAAGTTGGAAGGCATCATGGATGTGATATTCAGTTCGACGAGTCGCGTATCAGTGAGTGACACGCATATTTCAACAACAATAGACAAATTCCCAAGCTGAACAGAGCGCTCAATTCCCCCTTCTTTTTCTTTGTAGGTAACAGCCACCTGACATTTACGCTGAATGATTCAGACCCATCGGGCATCATAGTAATCATCGAGGATCTTCGGTTGGTATAGCTGGTGTTTCGTTTGAATACAATCATCTCGTACCTAATTAACTTAATTGATGTCATTTTCCGCCATAATCAGCTCGTCCAATGGTACTTATGTTAACAGTACGTTTTATTCTCTACCTGTTTCTAGCGAGCATGGCTCATGATGCGTTTGTTTGTAATGTATAGACCAACGTCTACCTCCGAAACAAAAGCGCGTCCTCAAACATGGAGACGAAATCTTCATCGGGCAGCGTACAGGTCATACGGCTGGTGGTGGAGTCAAATTACTCTATTTGAGTGTACAAGCTGAGAAACAAGGAGAGGTCAGTGATAGCAGCGTTCTCATCGCGCTCTGAAGCTGATCGATTAATTACATTCTTGTTTATGTATTGTACAGTGCGAAGTCTTCAATCGCTGTGAGAACACTTTCTTAGTTCCTAACATATGTTTTGTTCCTTTACTCATATGATGTGCATTCATTTCGTCTTCCAATCAGATCACTTCATGTGAGTTGCAATATGTTTGAACGATATCAGCTATATGGGAATACTGACGAAAGATTGCGGTTATGACATCTACTTCTTAGCGAAAAGATTGGCTCGGGAACCTTTGCTGATGTGAAAAGAGCCATCGCTCTCGATACAAACGAAACCGTCGCTGTCAAAGGTTTATCCAGTTCTTCCCCAGATGAGGACATGTGTACCATCCATTCTATATTGAGGCTGACGAGATTTCGACTGTTTTCCGGCTTGTTTTGGGACAACTCCACCATCCTAATCGTATCTGAAACAATTGCAGAAATTCAAAAGCACAAGTTCCTGTCAAATCCAAAGACGCTACAGCTATTTGAACGGGAGATAGGAATTTTAGAAAAGCTTCAGCACGTTCGTGTATTCCGACATGTATCTGAGGTATACTATAGCCGACGCGTCGCCACTCACACTAACGATAATGCATCGTTGTTCTCTATCTTCCCATTCGTCGTGCTTTTTTTTATTTTTAGGAAAACATCTGTCGTTATGTCGAGTATTTCGAAGACTCGCGGATAATCTACTTGATACTCGAGGTGAGTAGTTTATCAAGGTTCCAATGAAATCATCCGTGTTCATGTCAGTTCGATATATCTGACATCTATCATAGTATGTGGATGGAGGGAATCTATTGGAATACATCATGGATATTCCAGGAGAAGCTGGGCTCTGTAAGTTCTCATTTCGCGTTCCCCTCAAGACGAACGCTAGTTGAATCAACTTTTCTCCTGTTGCTCTTGGTGCATCAGCGGAGGAAGAAGCGATAGGCTTGACCAGACAGATCTGCGCGGCGATGGCATACACTCATAAGCAAGGAGTCACCCATAGAGATTTGAAACCAGAAGTACGTCGTCAAGCACCTCTGTTCTGCCGTTCTTTGACTTCTCACTCATGACTGTTTTTTTTTAATAAAAAAAACTATCTTTCTGTGACTAAATGATTACCTTTTTGCAAAAAGAATGTGCTTCTCCAAAATACAAATCCGAAGATGGTGAAGGTAAGTCATACAGATTTGGACTGGTCTTGTTCAACGAACTTAATTTTATCAATACTTGCGCTCTGACTTAATCGCCATTCAGATTGCAGACTTCGGATTGGCTAAGATGATTGACAATAGCGGAACGTTGTAAGTCTTCGTTTCCTAATGGACGCAACAAGTGTCATGAGCTGAGTGGACGGTATCGATATGTTGCATGAAGTTTGAAAAGCATGGTTGGGACCCCACAATACTTAGCACCCGAGGTAAGCTTTTTTTGCCTCATCAGAATGGTATCTCACGAACATGGTCACTCTAACACTCCTCATTCAATCGACTCAGGTTGTACTACATACCCAGGGGGTGGGATACGATCAGGCTGTTGATTCTTGGTCGGTGGGTATCATAGTGTATGCAATGCTGACCAAATGTAAGTCTGCTTTCTATGATTTGATAAATCAATGTCTTTGGTATCAACTTCGAGGATTAACATGACATTCATCCTGTTCAACGTTCAGTACTGCCTTTCTCGGAAACCTCGGATGACCCGATCGAGGTCAAACTGAAGCGGCGCAAGCTAGAACTCGTTGATTTTTCACCGTTCGAGGATTTCGGCATCTCTGACATTGGTAAGTCTCATAATAACTCTTTGACAAAGATGCCTTCTCTAACAGATGAACAAGCACCTACATACGGATATTAGCCAAAGATTTTGTGAACAGATTACTTAGTAAAGAACCCCACACGAGGTTGTCACTTGAAGCAGCGCTCAATCATCCTTGGCTTCGCTCGTCGTCCGAGGCTGAACGCCATGCAAATGGAAGTTCCGCTATGGCCGCATCAAATTCCTTTGTGACCAACACTTCTGTTGATGGTCATATGACTACAAAAGATCAGCCTGATGATCTCAGCGAACAGCCGAGAGATACATCACCAAATACGACACGTGTTGACAACGAAATCGAAGAGGAGGATGAAGGTGAAATCGAAGCCTCTCAGCAGTTCAGTCAGCTCCGTATTAAACAGTCCCCCATACGATCCGAGCTGCTCGTAGAAAGCAAGGTGCAAGATACTGGAGTAATCTCTCAAATCATAGATGAGACTATGCTTCCTCCTCAGAGTCTCTCGCGACCGATATCATTCTCCAAATCTCTTCCGACGATTCCCCCAACTCCACGAAGGATAGTTGCTCATCCATCCGTAGCACCGAAGAATCCTCGTCCTCGAGCCAAGCATCCATCCTCTTTCGTCATATCCCCTTCTCCTCCTCCCCCAGCTGTTCAGCATTCTCCATCATCCGCTTCCATAGAGAACTCTGCCCCTGCTGCTTCTCTCCCTACCACTCCACAGGCCGCGTCCCCGCCACGTGCTAGGATCTCCACTTCCAAAAAGATCTTAGTTCGATCTTCTCCAACGCCTTCTTCCAAACCGACACCTCAGAAACGTAAACTACCACCGTCGCCACCAAGCCCATGTGACTCATACGTTTCTTCTTCTTCCTCCGAACTGTCTTCTCCACCTCCGTCTTCATCCCAAGGGATGCAACGTTCATCCGAGCCGACAAATCCTTTCACTCTGAGAGAGAGGGCGCCACCTCAATCTACAACGACTAAGGCAACTCCTGTTCGATCAAGTGCTCGGATTCGAGAAAGGGCCAATGGTACGCCTGGAAATACGTTAGACAGGGCTACATCTACGGTTGAGAAGGATGAGGGGGATAGAAGGAGAACAAGACGAAAGACGACGAGTCCATCGAAAGTTTAACGATGAGAAAAATTCATTCCTTTCGTCTTAGAGACGAAAAGTTGTGCAATCATGGACATATTGACGTGCAGAATAGATATGTATTAGTTTACCAGCAAGTATCGATATAGAAAGAAAAGATGAGAATTCTAAAGAGAACGAATATCGCCGTAGAACTCCAGTATTTGTATCTAAATGGCAATTGATCCCTGCTCAGACTATACATCTGAGCAGGCCATGATACCTAGTTCCTAGTCAACATCTGGTCAGAGGAATTTGAATTATCAAAGTATCAAGAAGGATTGAAACAGAGAAGGATTCTACGAAACGTCTGGATACGATATCGATGAGGATTACCAGTACGCGTCGATAGACCGGTTTCGTAGTACTCGTTGCTCATAATTCCCTTCTACAACGTATATTTTGACACAATAGTAGAGGTCAGTCCATAAAGTTCTGGCCTATCTCTGTAGAGACAGTGGAGTTGCATTGATGAGTACAGAAGCTGGTGATAGAAAGAAGTTTAAAAGGTATCGTCCAAAAGTAAACAAACATGACTGTTTTGTGGTTGAACAGCGAATCTACAGATCTAGATTGGCATTTACCTGTTGACCGCCTACCTCGTTTGATATTCTGTTGTTGTTCCCACAGGTCTCCCTCTTTCTTCCCTTTCTAGAGGACAAGATGGACATTCAAATGCCAGAAGATCCATATTCCGATCAAGACGCCATAGGGGAGCTTGAGGAGGAAGATGACGAGTACGACACGTATGACGGGATGTACAACGGCGACATCCATCGGCCTACCTCACTGGTAGAGAGTTTCATCGATCCAGTTTGTCCTCAACAAGCTCATTATCAAGACAGAATCTTTTCTTGTAACTTACTGAATGATCTGGGTATGTTGTTTGTTAAAAGTCGTTACGCGATCCTCCTATAGATCAGCCGGAGAAAGCTCTACATTCCGTTGAGGAACCTGCTACTGGCTTCCCAGCGGTCGACCCCGACTTCCATTTGGGTTTTCATGATCAAGCATTGGTTCAAGAGTCAACAACACCTCTCTCTATCCTATCAAACGAGCATCTATCCGAGCAATACCCATCCGAGTACCCTGCTTCTGTTGCTTCTCCCGCTACCGATGTGTCCAATGAGGATGTATCTTCATCATCAACTCACCATCGACCAAAAAGATCAACATCAGTTCTCAACGGTACTTACATCATCCCCAAAGCCCTCCCGAAAGGAAAAGAGAAAATGGTTGAGAAACCGTTGCTCAAACAGACCACTGCTTCTTCGTCTGCATCGATCAAGAAGAAGTCGACAGGCTCCGATTTTGGATCAGGTGTGAGCTCCAGGGATTCTTCCATCGTTCGAATTAACGCTGGTGATGCAAAAGTCGAGAGAATCAGAAAGCCGCCGATACCGAAAGCCATACCCGACATCGACTGCTCGTTCTGTGGAGGAGATGACCAGATGAATAAGGCTGGTATTCCGGAGGATATGATATCGTGTCATCTGTGCGGTCGATCGGGACATTTATCATGCCTAAGGATGGAGAACAAGGAGCTCATCGACACGGTCAGACGCTATGAGTGGATGTGCATCGAGTGCAAAAGTTGCGAGATATGCGGGGTCAAGGGAGATGATGTAGGTTTTTAATAAGTACGTTTGCTAACAGTGCCATTCATATCCTGACACTTGTCTGTTTCTTCGAACTCTTTTTGCAGTCAAAGATCTTGTTCTGTGATAAATGCGATAGAGGGTACCATTGCGACTGCCTCACGCCGGTACGTTAATCTATCGATGTTGTGTCATCTGAGTCATAAACCAAAAGCAGCTTGCTCACGTTGTTACTTAACTTTGTGTTTTGTCCGGAATAGCCCCTGAAAAGGCCTCCTAAAGGTCAGTCTTGCTATCAGTTCTCTCAGTAGTAACCTTGTCGACTGACCCAGTCCGTTCTTGTCAATACACAGATGATTGGGTCTGCCCTCCTTGTCGACCAAAAAAGAAACATCATAAGATAGTCAACGAAGACACACCAGCTCGATCCATCATTCTTCACACTTCGGGTTCTACCCCTAGCACATCGACTAATACCCCTACCGGCCCTCGACCACGGGGCCGACCCCGACTGAATACTACAAACACGACTACTCCACCACCACCCACAATCTTGAGACTCAATCTGGGTGCCGTGTCTAGAGCAAGTGGAGCGGCGCTCCGGTTGACATTCAAACGTCCAAATGACGAAGGACTGGATGATGACGATAGGGAGAACGGAGAGAGTGAGAGCGAAGAGGATGAAGAGGAGGACGAAGCAGAGTTGTATTCATTCGGGTCGATACTGAGTGAGGCAGAGGCCGAATCAAGTTGGTCGATACCAGATAAGTGGGACCGAGAACTGTTCACCAGTATTGAGTCTAGACTTAAGGTAGTGTTTCGGTTTTCCTATTTTCTTACGGCTTTTCGCCATCAAATGCATAATCTAACTATGAATCTTCCAACTATCGGCTTTTTGTTGGGTAAAAGGCGAGATCCAGAGCAGCCTTGAGCATCAGCCATGTGGATTCGGGCGCGTCTGTCTCAAACAACACTCCTTCATCGTATAACCAATATCTTCATCGTTCTTTTAGAGACCGAGCGATGGCGGCGTCTCAGCCTCTGAATATGCCCTCCACTAGTTGGGTTTCTGGCAATGGTTTGAGTGCAGAAGATACTGTGCCACTGGAACGAGTAAAAAAGATGCGATTCGGACCCTACGAGCTAGACACTTGGTATGATCCGCCGTATCCAGAAGAATACACCATGGTTCCGGAGGGCAGATTATTCATCTGCGAGTTTTGTCTGCAGTATATGGGAGACAAGAGAGTATGGGAATACCATCGAGTTCGTAACTTCTGTATTCTTGCCCCATCCCTATCTGCTTTTGCGAGGTGTTTGGTCGTAGGTTATGATCAACAAAGTCGCCTGATACTTTTCTCCAATGTCCATTCATCAAACCGACTAGGCACGCTGTCATACGTACCACCCACCAGGTGAAGAGATTTACCGGGATGGTCCAGTGTCTGTTTTTGAGGTAGATGGACGAAAGAGCAAGGTAGGTTTTAGTTGTTGATTTGCATTATCATCTAAAGCCGCGCTTTGGATTCGGTGTTGACTTTGGTTTTTCCTTGTCTAAAAGCTCTACTGCCAAAATCTCTGCATGATGGCTAAGATGTTTATCGATCACAAGACATTGTATTATGATGTCGAGCCCTTTTTGTTCTATGTTCTAACAACGAAGAATAGAGGTGTTTCTCGATTTGTCGGATACTTCTCAAAGGAGAAAAGCAGTCCGCTAAATTTCAACGTCAGTTGCATCTTGACTTTGCCGTTTCATCAGCGGAATGGATGGGGGAATTTCCTTATAGACTTCAGTGAGTCTTTCCATTCTTTCTTTCTTTCTTTGTAGCTATGTGTGTTATATGCGATTCTGATCCCTCGAAGCGTGTTCTTAGGCTATCTGCTATCTAAAAAAGAGGGTCGCGTGGGATCGCCTGAAAAGCCATTATCAGATCTAGGACTGCTCAGCTATACGAGATATTGGACCATATCTGTATTTAACTTCTTACGCACAGCCCAAAAACCACTCTCTATACGGAGTAAGTCGACGCTCCTGGAGGCTCAGTCACTCACTACCCACCTAAACTTGATACTGACCACTTTGCCTTACAAAAAAATCAGCCATAAGCCGAGCAACTTCTCTCACCCCAGAAGACATCATTTATGTTCTTAAGGCTTACAACATGATCACCATCCATATAGATGCCTCATCGGGTGAAGCTTCACACCACATGCGCGTTAAACTCCCTCAACGTCAAATCGACCGATCTCATCTTGGCCTTCACGGCCAACTTTCTGACGCTATCAAAGAGAACCAGGCCCTCTCTATTCCATATGATTACGATATTTCGTGGGATCCTGAAGTCGTCGAACGATATCTGAACGATATCGAAAGGAAACGATGGGCTACGATACAACCTTCGTGTCTCAGATGGACGCCATTTATCCCAGAAAGAGGAAGACGTAAGAGGAAAAAGAAGGCTGGTCCCCCACCACCATCCGATGCTATCGAGCTCAGCCCGAGAAAGGCGAGTAATGGCGCGCCGACCGAAAAGAATGAACTGAACGGCGTTTCGAATAACATCACTCGTTCACTCGCTCTCGCAACCCATTCTGGCTATCATACTCACCCTTCCGCCTCACTCCAGACGGTTCCGACTCAGGTCGTTCTTAGTGATTCCTTGGCGATCAACCCGACGGAACACCCAACATCTATCCGGGCATCGACTTGAGCTCCTTCTCATCTAAACGGTGTCGCATATTTCATCGGCTTCAACTCCTCCATGACTCTGAGATAGGGATGTCGACTGGGTGAACTTTATAAGAAATATTCGCATCATCTCGTTGAGGAGTGATAAGGGGGAAGAGTTGATCTCCTTATTAGGCTTAGGGTTGTAAATCTAGATATATGTGTTAATCATCTAATTTCACCTCTCTTGCTTGTTGTAGATTACTTGTCTTATAATAATAATTCATTCCATCAAATATTGCAGCTGATGTTGAATTGTCCTACGTTCAACAAGGATGATACAAGTGATGTCGGTGTTCGCTTAAGGCTTGTCTTTAATGTTCTTGACGATCAAACTGAAAAAAGAGAAACGAAAAGAACAGAGTCAGCCTTAGTAGGTAGAGATCAGTAAAGGCAAGGCATCAAATAGACTGGACTCACCTCTTGTATGCGCTAACATCTCCGTAGAACTGTTGATCAGGAAGAGAAAGAAAGATCAGCATGCCCACCCACTGACAATACACCCTCTTTGTTCATATAAATATATATATATCCATTTGCGTACCTTCTGGACAGTTCCGTCTGCACAAACCCAGAGCTCCTTGGCGACTATAGTGATTCCGATGTAAAAGAGCATCAGTCTCTGATCTTCGGCGCTCTCGTTATATCTCTTGAGGCGCGACGCAAAGATGTACGCGCAGATAGATTGAAAAACTCTGAACGAACCAGTAGTAATGAATCGGGTGTCGTGCGAAATTAGGATGACTCCTCCGTTCCACTTCTGAATAGCAGCCATCAAAGCGTCGATACCCTGCAAAACATCATTGGCCGAGACTAGATTAGTCAAACGCTATCTTCATTGATAATGATGGAGGAAAAAAAGATCAACGTACTTCGATATCCAAATGATTGGAAGGCTAAACGAGACCATTGTTTGATTTATTGATTGGTTGATGATGGAAGATTAGTGTTCGTGTTACGCCGGCGTTAGAGAACAGACAAAAGACAGACCTCATCGAGCAAGATGATGTGTGGCCTCTGCATACTGAGCACAGCGAACGCCACTCGACTCTTCTGACCTCCTGACAAGGTCGCGATCTTCTGCAGACCAGTCAAACCAGTGATTCCGAACGCTCCAAGGTGCTACAAGAGAACAAAAGAAGACAAGGTCAGCTTAGCTTTGTTTGCTTGCTTGCTTGTATTTGTTTGAGAAGAAGGGGATACAGAATAGAAGGATATAGACAAACCTGTCGGTACTCTTGTTCCGATTGACCAGGGAATTGAGCGGCAAGGAAGGCGACAGGCGAGGCAGTTAGGTCTAATGAGTCGACGTGCTATCCGATTTACATGGTGAAAGCAGTGACCAGAAGTCATGAACAACGTAAGGCTCTGAAAATATCTCGCTCATGATACCTCAGCAATATAGGGACGTACGTGCTGAGCAAAGAACGCAATTCGTAATCGACCGTTTCGAACGGCCGTTCCTTGCATTGCTTCTAAGTCTCCAACAAGAAGTTTGATCCTATTTGAACCCGCATTATCAGTCCCGACTGTCTTCCCGAAGGAAGTGATATGAGTGATAAATACTACTCACAGAGTAGATTTACCAGCTCCGTTAGGACCGATAACGGCGATTCTCGAGTCAAGTCCAACATCAATATTCACATTCTTCAGGATGATTTTTTCTTTAGTATAACCGAATGTGACGTCGTCTAGCTGAAGCAACGGTGGCGAAATCTTTTCAGTCTCCGGGAACCTGTTCATAATTTGTTCATATGATCAGAACCAGTCAGTATCTTGAGCGTTTCTAAACAAAACGCTTCGAATGATTTCTAAAACAAAACGAGTAAAGACATACTTGAATGTTTCCGAATCATCCTCCTCAGGTGGCTCCAACTCGGGAAGCTTCTCCAAGATCTTGATCTTCGACTGAGCCTGGGCGGCTGTAGTGGAGAAAAGAAATGAGTTATCGCCATCAAGTCAGCCAACTCGTCTGACTATTAGACAGACAAACACAGAGCATGGAGAGAGAGAAAGGGGTACAGACCTCGGTTCGCGTTGTATCTCCATCGGTCAATGAAAGCCTGGAGATGTTGCCTGTACGCCAGCTGGGTCTCGTATTCCTTCTTCTGAGTCTTGAGTCGGTCGGTCTTTGTCGCATAGAACTGGGTAAAGTTACCCTTGTAATAATCGAGTCGTTCAGAGTGTTGCCAAATTATACTATTGTGCCGAAACAGAATGGAGAATCTCAGCAATGTCGGTGTAACCCAGGTTTGATAAAACAAAGAGAAGACGTACTCAGTAGCGACAGCGTCGAGGAATGATCGATCGTGGGAAACAACCAAGAGAGTCGACTCCCAAGTTTGCAAGTAGTCTTCGAGCCAGGCAATCTGTCAAGAGATATAATTTGGCACTGTTAATTTCGCGCTTGACAAATACCAAAAGTGTGAGAGTACTAGTGTGAAGAATCGAGGAAACGAACGGCATTGAGATCCAACATATTCGAAGGCTCATCCAGCATGAGCAGATCGGGTTTGACGAACAAGGCTCGTGCCAACGCTAATCTCATTCTGTAATCATAAACGCGATGCATTCAGATTTGATTGACATGAATATGATCGGTTAGAAAAGCCCAAAAATTTTGAAGAACCGTGAATCAGAAAGAGAAGAAAGACAAACCTCCATCCTCCTGAGAAAGCTCTTGTTGGCTTCTGCTGATCTGCCACCTCGAATCCCAAACCAACCAAAAGCTGGGCAGCTCTCGACGGTCCGGTCTCGGCTTCGATCTCGATCAACTTTGCCTGGACCTCGCCTAGACGCTTGGTCAGACCCTCGGCATCATCGTCCGACAAGGTGGTAGAATTGAGTTGAGTCGTAAGAGTAGCTTCCTCCGTGAGAAGGTGGTGTCGCCAGACATCTGCTTGTAAGACGGATTGAAGAGCCGTAGTGTCGTCTCCCACGATCTAAGTTAGCAACATAGGAACAAGTAAGAGACTGTCAGCAAGAGAAGGACTAAGAGTCACAAAAACGGATAGAAGGCATGGAACGACTAACTTCTTGCTCGACGTAAAGCACTGAGATATGTTGTGGGATGGCAACTTCCCTGAGCGCCATGTTTCGAAGCAATGTAGACTTTCCAATTCCGTTTCGACCGATGAGACCGTACCGTCGTCCGTGAGCGAGAGTAAGAGTAGCTCCCGAACTGTTGGGTTTGAATATCCAAATACGGGGATGAGTTTGTGGATACGAAAGTTGCCGTCGCAGCAGAAAGATATTAGAGAACTCACAGAATACGGTTGGATCCAAAGGAGACATCGATGTTGGACAAGTGGATATCTTTGGATTTTCCCTTGCTGGAAGACATATCCAACGGGTTGACCTGATCAAGCCGGACGAGAATCATGAAGTAAGCGGGCGTACTTGAAGGAGCAGAAAGAATGAAAGCTCTTATGACGCACCTTCATGAACATCTCCTCGTAAGACTCCTGTTGAGAAGCGTTGGTCGTGATGTGTGACACAGAAATATAAAGGATAAGTCACAAATCTTTTGGACTACTAAGAGAAACGAAGAGAGCAGGATAAGAATCGGACGAACCTGTTTCTTCTGGATGTCCATAAGTTTGGAACCTTCGTATAGGGCGTGTCGGTTTCGTTTCTCAAGCTTTGCCTAGAGGGAATAGTAGAATATGGCCGGACTCAAGTCAATCGACAGACCAGAGTGAGTATATTGATAAATCTAGCACGTTCATACCTTAATCTTGGCCTCTGCTTTCTCAAGCTTCTTCAAGTCAACTCGACTGGCCTGTAAATTCGAGAGAAACACGCGAAGGTATACATATAAATCTTTGAATGACCGAGGGAGAAAACAGACAGAGAACGACATACCTGACCCTTTCCGTGGTGCTCAAGATCGACCTGGCCGTTCAGTCCGAGTGTAGAGCTGAGAGCGGCTCCTGCTCGCTTCATGTCGATCACCTGGTCCAACGCCTTGACAGACGACTTTGTCTTTGGTTTCTGCCGGGTCGTCGAGGCTTGAAGGAACTCGGCCATCTGGGCGATGCTATTGAATTTCCCATCAACGAGGCGTACAGACATCAGCCATACATTGACACATTGTTGGAAGCCAAGAGAGAAAGAAGAAGAAGAAGAGGAAGACGAACAGTCGGTCGAGCTCTGCTAACTTTGCGTCTCCATCGGGTCCACCTTCGAGCATACCTCTCGACATGGACAAGATCTCTGCCTCTTCTTCCTCTTCGTCCTCAAGAAGACCGACGATGTATGACACAACGGTCTCGTCTGTATAAGGCAGAGTTGTCCTGATATCTTCAGCTAGTTCTGCCATCGATGTGTATGTATGTGTGTGTGTGTAGGTGTGTTGTAAGTTTGGGCGGTGGTGGCTGTAAGAGAAGGAAGGCAGAGGTGAGCCAAAAAAGACCGGGGCAGACGGAATTTTCGCCTTCACTTTCTATCGACCATCGTCTTCCCTCTTTCCATCAACCTTCAAGGTTTCCCTTCCTCGGCCCTCTCTTTCGCCCACGATGCTCCGTCATCTCTCCCTTATGTCTCTCGGCCGGACGGCTCCTGTGGCGTCTAGCTCAGGAATTGTTAGAAGTTTTCACCTCTCGGCTCCTACGTTTGAATCCAAGTTCAAGCGAAAGATTAGAGAAAACCGAAAGCGACTTGAAGCCTCTAAGGAGAGGGTCAAGCGCGATTGGTTGAACAGCCAGCCTGACCCTTTCCTTGGAGTTCCTCTCGTGGTACGTTTTCTTTTCCTACTGTAGGAGAGAGTGTTGGGGACTTTTCTCTCTTCTTTCTCTTTGAAGGAAGGGTGAAAAGGGAGCGGTATGACCTGGTCGGATGATGTTTGAGTTTCGTGCATGGACTAAACTTGGTCATGGCTTCCTCTTTCTTTCCTTCTTTGCCTTCTTCCTCTCGGTTTTCATTAGTACAAGGATGGTGTGGCCGAGCACGAGAAACAATGGAGACAGACAAAGATAGCGTCGGCTATACTTGACCCGCAAGCACTCTGGATGACGGGTCTGAACAAGCCAAAGAACGTGTTTACCTCACTGTCTTCTTCACCAGCACCGACAGTGACCATTCCGAATGAAGAAGATGTAGACATCATTGAATCTGAACAACCGCCCTCGGATGCTACTGCCGATGTCACTACTGGGGCTACGATCTATACACCGTCGAACCCGATTGAGTCTTTCCGGTTGCCGGTGTATATGGCACACCACCTGTCGAACGAGGAGAAGGAGTTTTTGTTCTCTACCCTGCCATACTTTACTACGGATGTCAAATCGTTGACGACCTCGCCGACGGATACGTTGACTGCTGAGGAACAGGCCAGGCAGAACGTTCAAGCGAGAGAGTCGATGAAGGCTGAGGAACAATCGCTCGAGGCGATGGGTCGGATCTTGAGCTTGAGGAACGCGAGTGCAAAGGTGATTTTGAAGGAGAACATGAAGAGGGTGATCAAAGCTTTCGAAGCACCAGAATACCAGTCCTTCCAGCAGAATGCTCCCCGATCGAGAAAAGGGACGGACACTGGATCCCCAGAAGTTCAAGGTATATCCTTCTTTGCATTCTCCTTTGCTTCTTCCTTTGCTCTGCTTGCATTGCAAACCCCTCGCTCACCCCATCGCCCTTTGCAATATAAGCCGCGATATACACGCTCCGAATCCGAGCGCTTCGAGCACACCTGATGGTCCACCACCAAGACACAGCCAACACGACGAAACTCCGACATATGGCCCACAAGCGAAAACGGGTGTTGGAATACCTAAAGACGCTCGATCGGGTGAGGTACGACAAATGTCTGATGGAGCTTGGGATCGACAAGCGAGCGGTCGAAGGTCAACTTGTCATCCACAAGTTCTGGTACGTCGCTTTCTTTGCTCTCGACTGTCGTCCTCCTACTCTTTTCTTCGTCAGCCTCTTAACTTTCTTTGTTGACAAACATCACTGCTTCACTCTGTTAAAAAAACGCACGAACGATGACTGAACAAAAGGCGACAAATCCCTCAAACGCAAAACAAGGCTCAGAAAGATGTTAAATATATCGGTCAGGTCGGCAAACGAGGATCGATCTCTCAACGAAAACGACGGGGAATGCAGGGCAAGCGGATGTGGGAGAAGAACCCGGAGGCTCACTACTAGATGTGTCTCAAATGAATCAACAACAACAAAAAAGAATCCGATCAGAGACTCGAATGGATTTGTAGCAGAAGCCAGACAGAAGAGGAACGGGTTCTATTTATGTGTCTTTTTGTTTAAACCGCCCATCATCTGTTCTTGCAAATATAGACAGAAGGCAGACGTTTTTTTTCTCCTTCCTCTCCCTATGTTTGGAAGTTTGTGCCAGACCGATGAAACAGGTCTGAGGCATGACGATGGAATGAATCAGTGACGGATCGAGTGAGGTCATCAGATTACAATTGATATCAACTACGTAAGACAGAGGAGCACGGGATGATAAAGAAGACGGAGAAATAGAAGCACTACTCAAAGACAAGCGAACAAACAGGTGTACAAAATGCAGAGTATAAAGAGGCCTAGGGCTGGAGGAAGAAATCCGAAGGAGCCTGAATCTTAAAGCACCTTGTCAAGGAACTCTAAAGCATCTTTGAACGCATCCTCCTTGGTCTTTAACTCGTGGTCATCCGTTAGATCACCTCTGACGGCGAATCCATGGACAGCCTTATGATAAAGCTTGAGGTCGAGTCCTTCGGAATGGTTTGTTTCCTTCCGTTCTTGAATAATCTGTTTGATCTGTTCGACCTGAGACATAGGCACCATATCGTCCTCCTATGTGGATTGGAAGTATAAGAAGAGTCATCAGAGGCGTTGGGAGTGGTCAGGATGGCATCTAAAGTACGGGTGGGTGTGCCGTATAAGTGGAAGAAATGCTCACATCTCCGACCGCGATGAATGTGGGTTTCATGATCGCGTTGATTTCGGAGGGGACGGAAACTTGGGACTAGGGTGGACCAAAAAAAAAAGTGTAAGTACAAAAGGAAGCACTCAGCATTCAATGTTAGCAAGTTGACTATACAAAACTTCAGACTCACTGGATGGTAGGCGACAGCGGCACTGTAAGAATATCACAAACAGAATGATCCGTCAGTCAAACCCAAAAGAGTCTCATTGCAAAGTCTGCACTGGTACGCACTCGATCACACCGTCCTTATCGGCGGCAAGGATGGCGTGTCTACCTCCGAAACAGAATCCGACGGCGACGATCTTCTTGACCTCTGGATCTGCCCGGACGGCTTTGAGGTAATCGTTGATGATGGGCAGAATGACGGAGTCCCGATGAGTGAACGTCCACGGACCGAATGTGGCGCCCAACTTTACGGTATCGATCGCTTTATCGGCCAGCGTCTTTTTTTCTCGGTCTCGAAGGTTGGGAATAGTTGTCTGATGAGGAGGCAATGGGCATGTACAGAGGCATGTGAACATGGACATAAGAAAACGTGAGCATGCGAGCATGTGGAAGAAAGATAGGAATAAGATCAAGATCGAAACGACAAGCTGATACGTACCAACAAATCGAGAGGGACTGAGTCACCGGCAAAGATATCTGGAATAAGCGTTCTATAGCCCTTGGCGGCCCACTCGTCTGCTACGAGTCTGATGTTGGTTGTCTCCCATCCAAAGATATCCCTGATAGAATCTCGAGATGAGTTATTTTCCGACCGAGGCGTCCGAAGAGTGGGAGACTGCTATAATTTAGACGTGAGAACAAGATGATACTCACGGGATAATCATCACGGTCTTTTCTTTTGATCCTCCTTTTGGATTTGCGATATAAGTGGGAAGTCCATAGACCGTGGTAGCCTGTCCACCGGGTGTTCCGCTATGGATGTCTAGATGCGAGCAAGCGAAAGATCAGAGGGAGAGAGAAAGGCATCTGAATTGAGTGGAACACAGTTCGACGCGAACCAGACGCAAGCAAGTGATGTAATACTAACGGCCAGAAACGCAGCATTCTTTGAGTTCTCCAGACATGACAAGTATAAGTATGGCTGATGGTATGAGTGTTGCTACAAATGCTATCACGGACGTGGACGTTTAATGTTCCCAAGATGGTGATGGAAACCTGGACAGGGCAACTTCTGAAGCCGATTAAGATGCCCTGATGTCCTGATGCCCTGATGGTCAGTAACCCTAATAATACGTCATCGGAGAACACGTGTGGGTAGGTGTGACCACGATTGGGAAACGTATTACATAATCCAACTGGCGTGCCCTTCGATGCCGAATTCGGCCGAGCGTGCCGAGAGCCGGACGGAAGGCTCGCTTTGTGGGGAAAGATACTTGATTGCTTTATGAATCACGGTGAATTCCATTTATGATCCTTAAACAACCATAATTAGATCTATTACATGCTCTTTCTTTTCACCGTTCCCCCCGGAAAGAGTCCACTTGGCTGTTGGTCTTCTTGGCTCTATAATGGCATGGATGGGACGGATCTCTGGATGCTCAAGTGTTCTCTTGGCCTCTCGGGTCGTCATGTTGGAAAATGGTTCGAAAATGATATCTGACTCGGCCGCCTTAAGTCTGTGCTGTAGGAGACACCACCAAGAAGGCTTAGGCTCTATAGGCTGTCCAAAGACCGCCTTCTTTACACAGCGAATATGCTTGCCGGTCTTGGAATAAAGACACGGCCGAGAACAATAGATAGAGCATAGAGTATTCTGAGCACAACGAGAGGAGTGAGCGACATAACCGACATACATCTTCACTCAGTCATCCTCTCTTCCTTTGGCAAAAGAAGGTAAGAAAAGACAAGACAAGACAAGAAGAAAGCATAATCCGGGGATGCAAATCATAGTTCTTACCCCAAGGCGGGGCTAGATTTGACATGCCGACCGGCCCCGGCTATACAGAACCAAATCCCTTCCGCCCTCCAGAGGGGCCTCAGCTGGGACGTCGATCGTTCTTCTCGAGGGGACCAACCAGAGGAATACGGGCTAATGTAGTCGGGGGGAAGGGAAATTATCTTGGGCTCTCCGCACAAGCTGTCCCCACTATCCCCAGTGGAGCCCAGTGGTGTAGAGGTAAATCTTTTTCTTTTAGATTCTCGCTTTGTGGGACTCCTGATGCGCATCCGCTTCCCAAACGTCCGCTTCCCTTCCCTTTCCGTCCGTCCTGCTTTGCCGTGTCTTGCCCGGATGATCCTTCGTTTCCTTGTCTGGTCCTCCGCGTTTTTTCTCCATCCCGAAGATGTTGGACCCCCTGGAAAGAGTTGGGCCTCCGTTGCCGATTCTATTAAAGGGCCCACCCCATGATTGCCTTCTCTCTTTTTTCTCTTTCCCCTCTTCTCCATTCTCCATCCAAACTTTTCATTCATCCTACAATCCCAACACATATATTACAGTCCTTCCTCTAGGTTATCCTTAACCACAACCACAACAGCCCTTTCCCTGTAGTACTCAATCGAGGCATTCAACCATGGGAAAAAACTTTACCCTTACTCTATGCTTCTTCCAGTCTCTTGCTGGTCTCCTCTTCGGATGGGAGCAGTCTGTCATTTCCGGAGTAAGCTTTTTCCTTCTTTGCGCTCGTTTCTCTCTTTGTCTGCGCGTTTCTTTCTTTGCGCCCATGTTGATCGCTTGTCGTTCTCTCTCCAGCTCATGCTCATGCCCGACTTCAAAGAGAGGTTCGGAACATGTACCGATAATGGCACTTGCGCCGTTGCCTCCCAGCGACAGAGTGTCATTACTGGTATCTTCTCTGTCGGTCAGTAATTTTTCTTTAACCTTTGTCTGAACTTTACTCGATGCGATTTCTGGTTCTAACCTTTTCTTTCCTGTTTTTCCTTCTGCTGCAGGTTGCTTCATTGGAGCTCTTATTTCTGGAGCCTTGGCGTAAGTCACAAGGGTTTCAATTTTTCTTGATGGACAAAATGACGCGCTCGACAGGAAAAAGTCCTCAGTTCTTTTAGTTCCGGATCTGACCCGTTTCACCTTCACCTTCTCTTCTTGCCTTCCTTTACTTTCTCTTGCCTTCTCGTCTGTCTTCTTCCTGCCCTCACAGTGGAAAGATCGGACTCCGAAATGCCAACTTGTTCAGTTTGATCCTCTTCATGGCCGGTATCGCCATCGAGGTTAGTCCCCATATTGTTTTTCTCTCCCGTGCTCTTCCCGTTTCCATTCCGTTACTAATTGCCTCCGATTTATCCGACTTTTACCAGACCTCTGCCCAGAACACCTACGCCCAGCTCGTCGTTGGTCGAGTGTTGACCGGATACTCTGTCGGTTGCCTTTCCGGTTTGGTTCCTACTTTCCAGGCCGAGGCTTGCCCGCCAAAATGGCGAGGAGTCGTCACCGGTTCTTTCCAGGGTTGCGTTACTCTCGGTATTTTCCTTGCCAACGTCGTCAACAAGGGTATGAACACCTACAAAGGAGCGACCTCCTGGCGAGTCCCTATCGCTATCCAGCTTGCCTTCGGTCTTCTCCTCTTCATCGGTTTCGTCTTCTCCCCCGAGTCCCCCACGTACTTTGCCAAGCGAGGTGAGACCGAGAAGTGCCGAGCCGCCATTGCCAGACTTCGAGGAACTGATCTTGACTCTGCTGAGACCGAGGAGTTCTTCCAGAACATCCAGGTCCGACAGCAGCAGGAGGCCGCCCTCGGAGATTCCACCTACCGAGAGTGCTTCTCCCCCAACGGACGAATCCTTTTCCGAACTGCCATCGGCTGCATCATCCAGATCGGACAGCAGGTCACTGGTATCAACTTCTTCTTCTCGTACGGTGCCCAGTTCTTCCAGAACGCCGGACTTTCTGATCCCTTCCTTGTCCAGATCATCCTCTCTGCTGTCAACTTGGCCATGACTTTCCCTGGAATGTACGTCATGTACGCCGTCGGTCGACGAAACGTCATGATCTGGGGAGCGGTCGTCATGTTCATCGGTCAGATCATCGTCGGTTTCATCGGTCACTTCCTGGCTGGAGAGTCCGTCGCCGGTAAGGTCCTCATCGCCTTCTCCTGTGTCTTCATCGCCGCCTTTGCATGCACCTGGGGTCCTGTCGCTTGGGTCGTTACCGGAGAGACCTTCCCGACCAGGTTGGCTGCCAAGTGTGTCACCATCGCCACCGCCTCCAACTGGGGAATGAACACCATCATTGCCTTCGTCGTCCCTATCGTCACTCAGGAGGACGGAGCCAACCTCGGACCGATGATCTGCTGGGTCTGGGCTGGATTCATCCTCGCCATCGGTGTCTTCACCTTCTTCTTCGTCCCTGAGACCAAGGGTCTTAGTATCGAGAGCATCGACGACCTTTACCACGCCCGAATCCCCGCCTGGAAGTCTGCATCCTGGAACGCCCAGCGAAGGGCCGAGCAGGACGCCGGCGCTCACGACGAGTCCGTCCACGCCCACAAGCTCAAGAACATGGTCGACCAGCCAGTCAAGATCGACCACAAGCACTTGCCCGATTCCGGCCATGCTACCCCGTTGCACAACCTTTCCCCTACCAACTCTATCTGAGCGGTGGTGATAGTCTTTTCTGTGTGATTTCGGGTTCTGTCTTGCTTTTCTTTCTGTCTTGCTTTTCTTTCTTTCTTTAATACTTTCGAACCTACATACCAAAAAAAGGAGCGATCGCTCCTGACCTTTTACTCTTTTCTTCGGTGGTCTTTCGTGTTTTCCCTCTTTTCCTACCGTCTAATTTCTTTGGTTATGGTGTCTTGAAGTTATTGTTTGCCCCCCCCCCCCCCCCCCCTCTCCCCTTCCCTTCTGCCCAAACTTCAATTCATCTACGCATCCTTGCATCGCATCGCATCGCATCCTTTCTGTATTATTTCGTCTTCTCTTTTATTCCAAACCAAGAAATCGCATGGCTTTCTTTTAATCAAACAACCAAGAACGACACATATACACGCACACGCACAAGCTAGAACAAGTCTACAGTACCAACCGCTCAACTGATACAGAAAATTTGTCGTCTTAAGCTGCACGTGATCGCCATGTTGGAAGCCAGAACTTGTACTCACATTCGCGTCGTCCAGACGTTGCTCTATCTTTTTTGAATTTTGGAAAAATAGTCCTCTTCCTTCTTTCTACGTTGCTCATCCCAGCTTTAGAACCTCAACAGGAGGCTCATGTACAACCGAGTTCTATCATTCTACAGATTACGACCCGTCCGGACATTAACGTTTCTCTCCACCCGCTCGTTTCATAGATCACCTCTTCTCTTTTCTGCTCTTGATCAACCTACCAAAGACAACCAGTCCGCCGCCGAGTCTGAAAGTCGACCCAAGACCGAACATCGTTCCATACAACCACCCAGGATTCACAGACCGCGAACAATGTTCAACACTTCCATTCGACCGGCAATTCCCAAGTTCCCGGGAATGACAACCCTCGACAAGGAGGCGTTCAATATACAGATACCAGTCGTGAGAGCAAAAGTGCCAACAAGTGCTATGAGGCAAATCAATCGGAACCCTCTTTTCAAAATGCAAGTCCTTCTTCCTTTTGATTTCTTCTTCTCTGATTTCTATATATATTCTTTGTCCTGTTCGCGTGTTCCCTGGCTTGATCTGATACCTCCGTCTTCTTCATGGGTCTTCCTCTTTTCTTCCTAGCAGGACTAAACAATCTGGAGTGACAGGTAAAGGGTTGGCCGTAGTGACTGACGAGAAGGATAGCGATATGAGGTGGATTCCTCTACCTGCTCATACTAAGGGTGAGTCTTGTTATACTATGCTGCGTCTACCTCAGCTGCCTTTGCAAGAGGAAACGCTTTTTCTGAATCTGACTATGCCTCTTGTTCCTACTGCTAAACGACTGATCGGATCAAACAGCCGACCTGCCTCAGGAGACGCTTGATGCGCTATTAGAGTTAGCCGGGTTTGTCGAGGTCGAGGATTCATCCGTCACCCTTGGTTGGAACTACTGGACCGTCCGTGAGTGTTCTCTTCTCTCTTTGGGCCTCTTTCTTCCCTTGGCATTCTTTCTTGTCGGTCGAAGATTGGCTGCCGAGGATACATCAAACGAAGAAAGGACGAAACGGAAAGAAGACGGCTGATGAATAAATCTGATGGTTCGCTTCGTCCACCCCCGCAGAGGAAATCATCTCGGCCATCCTTCCTGAAGATGCAGATATGCAGGATGGAATCCCTTCGAGTTTCACCATGACCGGCCATGTTGGTGCGTCTATTCTTCTCTCTATTCGGAAGGTGCTAGTAAAGGTGGTCGTTCCGGAGCTGATATGGATAGAAAACGTCCTGTTTTCCCTCGCTTTGCTGCTTCACTATTTCTCGTCCTAACTTTCCTCTTCTATTGGACAGCCCACTTGAACTTGAAAAAGTCAATGCTGCCGTACAGATTCTTGATTGGCCAGATCTTGCTCGACAAAGCACAGACAATCGAAACGGTTGTCAACAAGTTGGATACGATCGAGGACCAGTTCCGAGTGTTCAAGATGGAGTTGCTCGCTGGAAAGGACGACTATCTTGTTTCCCAGGCTCGTTCTTCTCTTCTTTCCCTTTCTTGCTTTTGTTCCATCTGAAAATGTTTCCCTCTCGGTTCGACTGACAATCTCGGGTTTGCGCCGCTCTAGATCGAGCAAGAATGCAAATTCACGTTCGACTTTTCCCAAGTATACTGGAACTCGAGACTAACGAACGAGCATCGAAGACTCGTTAATCTGTTCAACCCGGGTGATCTCGTGGTCGATGTGATGGCAGGTGTTGGCCCGTTCGTCGTTCCGGCCGCGAAGAAGGGATGTTATGTGCTCGGAAATGATTTGAACCCTCATAGTTACAAGTACATGCGACTCAACACCGAACAAAACAAGGTACGTCTTGTTCTGGTCCACAGCACATGGCGGATCTACTCAGCGCACTTCGACGGCTAAGCCCTTGATTACTTACCGTACCCTCTCTCTTTCCTCTCAAGGTTGTGGATAACGTTCGACTGTTTAACGACGATGGCCGAAATTTCATTCAAACGATCGCTTTCGAGGCATACATGTTCCCGTTCCTGGAACCCTCCCTCGAGAGACAACTTCTTTGTCGACCAGACATACCGAACATCGGCAAGATTCCCGGCAGCATGGGCTTCCAGTCTTCGAACGAAACACACCCGCCGGTAGACTCAGCATCGCGCCAGACTGAACATCACTCCTCCCATACCTTTCCTGACCTTGCCATCCTTCATTCAGATAGTCGTTCAGCAGTTTCTCCTTCAGATCCTACCTCCACAACCACAACCACAACCACTACCACTACTCCCAACACTACAGTACAACATCCCAATCCCGATGTAGCCGGTCGATCTCGCAGGAGGGTCAAAGCACCTAAGCCGATCTACGAACCAACTCTGTTCATCAAACATTTTGTGATGAACCTTCCAGATTCAGCGCTCGAGTTCTTGGATGCCTACAGAGGCTGTTACAGACCTTTGGTGGACGATGCCGGACTGTCGGAACACAAGATCGAGATGCCGATGATTCACGTGCATTGCTTCGCTCCATCTATTGCGGAGGGTGCTCATAAAGAGATCTTCCAGGTTAGCCCTTTTTTTTTCTTTTTTTCTTTTTTCTTTTAGTCAAGTTTCTATGAAAGAAGAGGTTTAGTGAGAAGAACACGAAACTAAACATGCCTTTGTTTCTGGGCTTTTCCTATTTCCTTCCCATGCACGCTTCTCAGCGAGCGAGCGAACGACTAGGATACACCATCGATCCGGCTAACGACCCAACGGTTTACATCGAGCAGGTTCGTTTGGTCGCTCCCAAGAAATGGATGTACTGTCTAGGGTTTACTCTTCCCAGGGAGGTCGCTTTCGCATGCAAGGGATCTGTCGGAACCCAAAAAGAAGAGGAGAAGAAAGAGGCCGTGGAAAAGGGAGAGAATGATTCTACTCAGGACCTATGAGGATGGATGAAACGAAGTTAGAGATCAAGATCAAGTTATATTTCCCCCCCCCTTCGGAGACCTGGTTCGGTCCTCATGGGATATGCTCGAAGGCAGATCACATAAATATCCTCGTATAAGAAATCTCAAAGCTAGAATACATACGAAAGAAAACTACAAACTCAGACCACGAGACATACAAAAATAAACATTAGGCATACTTAAGATATAAAAAAAAATAAGAAATAAAAGAGAGACCGAAAGCATGTCCAAGGAGGATTAGACGGCAGTTACAATTGAGAAAAGACCTTGTATCGAGTTTTGTAACCTACGGCCCAACCGAGCCATCGGGCTATTTAGTCGTGCGATATCAGATGGGGTTTGAGAAAGTTAGCAGAAAACAAAAGAAAAAGAGGAAAAGACAGATTAGACCCGACTGACCACCGACGTTCAGAGCACGAGCGATAACGGTTGGAAGATCTCCGAGTACGACATCAGCCTATTTTCATCCAAACTCCGATCAGTTACGATAGACCTTATCTTGATCTTAGGATCTCTAGTCGTTCTTCATCGGGACGATTGAGACGGGAAACAAGATCAAAGGGGGTGAGAGAACGACGTACAGAATCAAGCATCATGAATATCTGGACCGGGTTTGGTTCGACGTTTTCTGCGATGCAGGAAGAAACGTACCCAAAGAACGAATTCAGAAAGTATTCATCAAATCCACCTGCTGATGTGCTGATCTCGACGTCTAGGTCATCGTCAACAGAGGTATCTGGCCAGAACTATTGTGAAAAAGAAGATGCGAACAAAGACGTTGGACAGATATCCAGAATTGAAGAAGTTAGAAGACGGACGATAGAAGAGACGGAGGGATAAGATCGGTGGACAGACGGTATGAACTTGTCGAGGCAGGATCAAGATCTCTTCCCCAGGGTTGACTGAACCCTGCTTTCCATCACGAATGTAGAGCATCCTTCCTTTCAACTGAAACCAGTCTCCGCGTTCGATTCATAGCACATAAACATGCTGATGAGCACTCGAGCTGTAGGATTAAAGATTTGAGCGAAACAGATCAGACTCACACACCGAAACCTTTCTTTCTGATACAGGTGGTAATGTAAAGGAGGCGTGGCCTTCGCCTCCCTCGAGTTAGTCCAGAGTGACGATCGACTGATGATCTGACGAATCATCGTGCTCTCTTCTCCGTCGATCGTCGTATTAATCGAAGGAAATGAGACTACTCCGCCTTCAAAGAACAGAAGCGCGCCTGGATGGGTAGGGGACGGTTCTGGAGCATGCAGGGTCTGATCCACGAAGATGGATCAAACAGTCAGTTCTCGTCACAAAGCTCGGGGTTGGTACGAGACAGGGAAAGACTCAAACAGTTTTTGGGAAGAATATATCCAGCATAGTGCAACAGAAATCAAAAAATGTAGGTAACAAAGTATGAGATGATGAAAAGAAAGTTTGAGGGTTCAATGTATGAATGGTTGATCTTGTCTAATACGTGTGCTCTGAATCACCGTCTATCGCGCCAACCGCAATTAACGCATGGCAGTATCCTTCTCTTAACATGTTGTACATCAATGCTTCCCCTTCCAGCCAAGCCAGCCGACAAACTTTCCACCAGCGCCGTCACCGTCGCCCCAATCAAATCTGTTGACGATCCAGTGAACTTTGTTTCCGTCCGACTTCCCATTTTGCAACCAAGTCTCGAGAAACTCTCCGACGACATCCTCAGCTCGAACCTCCATCACTATACAAATGACCGTTCTGCCTTCCTCTGCCTGGCTGTCGAATGTCTGGACGAGTCCTTTTATCACATTAGGGTTATAAACGCAATCCAAGCAAAGGATCAAATCGTATGCTTCGGTAGGAGGAGGCGTAGAGTGAAGCCAATCGACTTCGGCAATCTCGATATTTGTCTTGTTTGATGGGTCAAGCGAAGATACGTTCTGAGAGATCAATTTGAGGCAGTCAAGTCTAGCGCGGACGAAGAAGAGATATCAGACTAGTGAATAACCTTAATCAGGTGCTCACTTGTCATGAGACAAGTAACCGTCAAAGACAGAGACTTACTGGTCTGAACAGACCCATCGTCTGACGAATTTCGCCAAGAAAGTAGCAACGAGACCCGTACCCGACCCTAACTCGAGCACGTTCGCTTGTTGAAGTGCTTCTACGTTAAATAGCGGAGGGTATAGTGAAGGCATAGAAGAGAAGTATAACTGAGGAAGCAGATATTCCAAGAAATAAAGACTGACAAAACAGAAGGTTTGATTCCTAAGTGCATTCAGTCGGCTACCACGACAAAGAGAAAATCGCAAATGCTCACCTCGTTCTCCAGACAACACAACCCGTCCCGCCAGCATGGCCCTTCAATCGTTTCATATCCTGTTTGACCTCTACCTCGAGTTCTACATCCTTTGGTCTTCTTCCCTCTTTCCTGACTTTACCTCTTGACGGCCTTTTCCTTCTCTCTGCTGTTGATATCGACGTCAAGGACTCTACATGACCTGAAGCCTGTGTGATGTCCACGTCCGATAACTTTGGAGGAGAAATGACGAGCCGAACGGACATCCGATCCTCGCGGTCGTTCAAAATTCCCAGATGAGACTCTTGGCTGTCAGATGAATACCTGGAAGAAATCGCTCGGTTGGTTATAACCTCAAAGGCCTTTGTTTCAAGAAATGAACGAAAATAGACATAGTAAATATGTTACCAGACAAGAAGAAGAAGAATGTTTTAGTAAAACACATAGTCAGTTTCAGCAGATTCGGAAAGAGCGAACTTCTTGATCGGCATCTGTCACTGAAGTTAGTATACTTGAACGATGCACAAGGTTGGGTATCATTTCTGTCATCGCCATCCCGGATGAGCAGCGATGGGTGTAAACACTTTGGGCTTAATGGTAGTGCGGAGTGAGGACTGATAAAATTGATGAGCTAACCCTAACAGTCATCCTGACGGTTGAAACTTCAGCAAGCCATTCTCCCACACAGCCAATCCCATCAAACCCTTTCTTTTCATTCCCTCATATACCAGATAGATCTGTTGATAGAGCCAGCAGAGGTTCGATTCCTCATCCAGAAGCCAAATCCAAGATAAGTGAGTGTGTGTGTGTTTATCTTTTTGAAGTCTCTCGATCGGGTAAAGTCGTCGAGACACTTGCTCCCTTTGGAGGAATTCTTTCATTTAGTCAAAATGTTTTCTAAGAACTGTATGACTCGGATTCTTCCTGCTGCTTCTTACATTGGTCATTGTCTCATCCGTAATATTCTTCGCTATTAAACTGGTGCTGAGCTCTGACTTTCATCTGTTGCTCCTTTGTTTTGCTCTGTTTGCTCTCCCTCCTTCCTCCTCGCTCTCTTATGAATCAGTTGAAAGGCAATCCGACGCGTCGTTCTCGTTCTCCTTCATTTCGACTTTCTCTTTGCCCTGAGCGACCTCTAGACTCGATTTTAACGCCAGAAATGCATTCTGGAATGTCCGAGCCGAGTGGATCGAATTTCAAGAAACGTAAGAAGACCAATGATGATGATGACGACGAGAGATCAGGCACGAGCACCAACGGCGGCGGTGGAAGTCGGAGAGGTAGCGCAGTGCTAATGCCGATGACGAAAGCAGAGAAAGAGAGAGAAAAAGAGAAGGAAAAGAAGAAAGGCTTCAGTTGTAGCGAGTGCCATAGGCGAAAGGTTTGGTATGTTTTCCGTCTTCTGATTTCTCATCTCTGCGTCTACTTTTCGATAGAGGAGATCATCAACTGACCTTTACTCACTACAAATTCTCAGTTAATGTTCATGCTTATGGTCTTTGGACCCTCCGAACACGAGAGAAACTCATAGGCTGATATGATCGAGAACATTGTGTGGTTTGGACTGAAATCCGTCTAGCAAAAATGCAACCGAGAAACTCCCTGTCGTACGTGTGCCCTCGTATATCTTTTTGTTTGATATATGAGCGAATGCAAAAATTGACCTATAATATACGCTTCGTCGCGTGGCGCTTCAACGTCTATCCTTTGGACTTTGGGGCTCACCAGATCATTGCGTGGCTCGAAAAGTACCAGATAGGTGTCATCCTTTCAGTAAGGCTTTCTGTCTTGTTCAACCTACTCGTACTCTTCTAACTCCATCTATCCCTCACTTCTACATAGCTCCGGGCAAGCCTGAGGATGAGCTTCTCGCACGATTACTCCGGACAGAAAAAATCTTATCGCTTCAGTTTCCACAGTATAATTCCTCAGACGCCCTTCCCGACTATCCACTCCCGACAAACCATCCGTTCGTAACCCAATCTGGCGGACGATCGAAAGGCAGCGAAGAGGAGAGTGAGGATGAAGAGTTGAAGGAGGAGGATAAAGACAGGGGTAGAGGACGACTCACAAAAGGGAAATGGTTTGGCGTGGTTCGTATACCTTCTTTTCTGATATCTGCTTAATAGCATCTCAAGAGATAGCTTAGAACACGTCTGATGTTCAATTGGATTTCGGTCCACACAGAGCGCTGTCCAGTCCATGTCGGAGGCACCTCTTCTAGACAAAGTACGCCCTTGTCATCCAACCAGGTCCTTCTTTCTTCCTAAGCGCAAAGGAAACTCATCTGTGTTGATATCTTTCAATTCATAGCTACGAGCAGAGAATACGACGATGAACTTATTACAAGCAGAACACGTCGCGATTGAACTGCAGTTAGAAGATAATTCATCACCGGGTTAGTCACCATAATTCTCCTTAGGATGTTCCTTGTTTCATTTCATTTCATTTCGTTTTTTTTTTCTTTCATATTTCATTCAACTAACGATGAATTTGATCACTGCGAATTGTCATGCTACATTGATCTGGTTGAAAACGTCTAGCTGAAAACCTACAGGTATGTTCTGCCTGCTCTGTTTTAAATTCGAAGGAGAGTTAGTTGAATATTCATCATGCTTGTTGAACCTTCTCTTTCTATTACCAGCGCCTGATTACCGAGTGTGGAGTGTCGCCTACAAAAGTAGCAGAACTCGTACAAGAGCTCCCTCCTAAGGACTTTGCAAACATATGTATGTCTTGGCACTCTGTTCCTCTATCTTTTTGCCAATATTCGACTTTCCGACCGTTGGAGATGCTGAATGTGTTGCGAGGAAACAGTGGTGGACTGGTTCTTTGGTAAGCTGTCCAAACAATCTCTTGTCCAATACTCTCAATGCTATTCTGCCTGTTGCTCAAATTGTGAACACATCATTTCGCAGCCAAGATAAATTTCACGAGATACCCTATCCATGAGGGCATGTTCAGAGGTGCGCTTTATTACTTAGTTTGTTTCTACCATAATTTGCATCGGCACTAAACTTTCATTTGGTCAATATAAAATTCTGTCAACAGTTTGTAAGTCGTGAGAGCTCACATACAACCGGGCCGTCAGCTGGGCCCTTACATTCTGTCTTGTCTTCTCGCTCGTCAAACGTTCTTACACGACGCGTATAGCCTACGAGGCGTTATACGCAAACGGACTGAAGACAGATCCATCAAACGTTCGGTCGTTACCTCTCGTATTCATAATTCTTGCCACCGTTCGTTCCTTCTTCCCTCTTTCTCAACTATAGAAATCCACTGACACGTGCCCATGACGCGTCAATATATATTTTCCCCAATCAACACCGACATGTGGCATGACTCCACTTAGGCTGTCCGACTCTCACCGGAACATATTGGAGGTGATGACCGGACGCGGAGATTGACTTCCCTCCGATATTACTGGTCCAGTCGGCGAAGTATTTTAATTGCCACAGCCATCCAAAGTGAGAGTCTCGAGCTCGTGATCACGAGACTATTGAGCTCGCGGTATCTAATAATGGTTCACGACAGACGACTTACAGTACGCTACCTGACCTTCCCTTGTTTTCGCTGATGTACAATATGAAGAAGCAAGTCATGAAAACAAGACAGAAAGCTAATCAGTCAGCGGTCATTTTTTTTCTTCTATAGGAATGCTGGAGTCAACTTGGAGCCAGTCTGCGAACCGCTCAGGCGATTGGTCTGCATCGGGATGGTACGAAGCTTGGATTGGAGTTAGTGTCCGTTATGTTTTGGTCATATTGTTTTCTTTGTAAACTGATCGTTTTTGTCTTTTTTTCTTCTGCGTATCTCCTCTTTCACAAAGCGCGTTCCAAACGGAATATCGCCGTCGAATCTGGAGTTATCTATATCACGCCGATCGAACATATTCTTTGATCCTTGGCCGCCCACCTGCAATCTCTGATGTCTACACCGACACATTACCTCCCTCAAATATCGAAGATTCTGAGCTTGTTCCTGGTGTTGCTCCCGAACCGAGGCCATTAAGCGAGCCGACGCCAGTCTCATACTCAGTATTAAGGCATAGTTTAAGTAGGATCATCGGAAAAATCACACATTACTTCCAACAATTGGCAGAGCCAAGTCATTATAGTGATGTCTTGAAGTTGGACGATGAACTGAATATGTTTGTTACGGGTTTGCCGGCTCATTTTGAGTAAGTATAGTTCCAGTTGCCCATCTATCTCAATCTTTCAAGGATATACGCGCTTCGGTGACGATCAACAGTTGACTCTTCCATTTTTTTGCTGGTTGGGTAGTATGGAGAATCCGGACAAGTCTCTAGATGGGTAAGAAATCTAGTTTCGTGTTACTCGCATATGCTTACAAACTCACCAAAATATTTATATGGGATATTTGTTTCTTCGTTCAACAGTGTATATTCCGCGTTCTTGCCTATGCGTATGTTCCCTCAGACATCTCAATATTTGATATCTTATGTTAAAGACGATCGAGCTAACTTCTCTCCTGACTCTGTCCTTTCAGATCGATTCTTCCTACATACCGAAATCCTTTTTGTCAGAATCACTCTGCATGTACGTCTGACCTCACTTGTACTTTCGTCTGCTGATCCTTAGAGAAGCTTATACTCCCCGATGACTTTTTTCCATCCAGCGACCTTGGCTGTTACGAAAGTTAAAGTCGGATAAGTTCTTGGTCTCCCGAAATGCGTAAGTACATGGAGTCTTTCGCTTGTCTGTTGGCCATGTGTTCTCTATACCATGAGTGTTTGAGAGCTAACATATCTGAGTTGATACAGCTGTTTTGAGTCGGCCAAACGAGATTTTGTCATCGTTAGTATCGGATCTCTATTCTTTGTAAAGCCAAATTCACGTAGGAACTTAATTTTGACTCTATTCAACCAACAGAGACAAGCTTTCAAAAAAGAATCTTCGGTTGATGTCTCGGCCGTCATGGGTGGACGTGAGTTGTGTCCTGTATCTCTAGCTCTTTGTGTTATATTGGAGCACTGATTTTGTAATAATATTGTCGATGTTTCCCGATGCAGAGTTCCGAGAGTTTAACGCTGCTATGATTGCTGGTTGGTTGTTTTTACCATTTCCTTATCGATCGTCCTCGTATATAGTTTTAACCCACCTTTGGTTTCTTGAAACAGGCATAAGCGCGATTGTCGATCCACACGGATCTGAAGGTCCAGATATGAGAGGTATCCTAGCTACGTTCTTGGATGACCACCCGCCGGCATCCGCTATCGATCCTACCACCAAGAAAGAACGAAACATCGTGGGTTGCCTTCTCTTGACGTCTCAATCATTTTTCTTTGTCCACAACTTTTCAATCAGAATCAACTCTGATGTGTCTTGCTCTACCTCCTTGCATGTCAGATCGAAACCCTCTTCCATCGATCTGTGCAATTACTTAACAAAGAAAATGATCCGCAAGTTGATCCAGCACGTACTTTACTCGACCCAGGGGTCGAAAAAGAGAACCACGCTCGAACACTACTCAATCTTTCCGGCCATCAAGCTACCAAAGCCTCACCAACAGCTTCCGCCGCTGCAGCTGCTCATTACCTATCGAGGCCACCGCTAGGCGGTGGACCTTCGGCATCTGCTTCCGGTTCGAACCAGACGGGCAGTACCAGAACGGGTCACGGCGGGATGGATCCAGATTCGACCTTCTCTCCCGGAGGAAACGGGGCTGCCCAATGGGTGATGCATAGAGATTCACCACAAAGTAGTTCAAGGATGGGAGACACGCCGCCTAGCATTGAAGACGAGAGCGCGCAAAACTTACTTGATAAATTTTGGCAGGAAGTATGTCTTCCGTTACCTTCTTCTAGATAGGGCATCCCATGCTGAGTGAGAAGGCTAATCCTTTGTCATCATCTATTCCTTTCAGAACTTAGTTTTGGATACTGTACGTCTAACGGATTTGAGTGTTTCTAAAACTCTCTGCTCACCTTTATCGGAATAAATTTTGATCAACAGATGGGAAATCACGAACAAATATTTCCTTCCAACTTACAATCAACGTCAGTCCTGCTTTAACTTAATTTATGCTTCCTTTATGTCTATAATACTGATCTTCTCATGAGTTAATCTGTCGGTGACATCGAATAGGGCTACAGCTTCTCTTGAGTTTCCGGGGTCGGGCGCGAATGGTAATTATGCGAGTGGGACGTCAATGGCCGGCCCGTCAAATGACCCGCTAGATTTTGATTCGGGCGTTCAGCCGGCGACACCTGGTGATCTCAATTACTGGAATTCGCTGATCGTACGTTTCGTTGCTCGACATCTGATTCGTGATGACTGCTCATAGATACTGATGACTTTCTCTTTCCCCTCCTCTCAGAACTCGATTTTGACACAAGGTGGAGATACCAAATCGAATCCCATGCTTACGGGAGAGAACGGCAGTCGCTGAGAGCCAAAAGGCGACTATCAATCATCTACCAACAACTCCTTATGTGTTCCAACTCCTCTCGTTTAGTTCTCATCCATCTGTCGGCTATCTATGTTTGAAGCTATTGTCGATGATATGTACTCACTCCTACTTTTCGACAATTTCCCTCACCAATAGTTCCATTATGAACTCAGTTGTCTTATATATTTAATAGGAGTTTTCTTTCTTATAGAGACGTTTATGCATTTTTATCTCATTCTTCGTTCTCAACTGTCGCCAAGTTCATATGTTGTCTGCTGTGTCAGTCTGCTCTAAAATTGAGGTCAAATCATAATATCGATAAATCGGCCAAGTGGTCTCATGTTCTGTATGTACAATCTCAGGAGAGTAGGGCTTAGTCAAGTCATCAGATGATGGCGAAGAAAGTTTAGAGATTTGTTCGACCTACAAGACGTCTTCCAAGCTTCCGTCGCTGCCTGCCGGCCTTGATCAAACCCGTGACCTGCGAGATTGAAAAAGCGAAAGATACCCCAGAAGGCTCTGCATGATTAGTACAAATAGATCTGAGTCTGTACAAATACTACACGGGATGTGACCTACCCCATTCCCATGCGAATTCACCAGAGCCTCGTTGAGCGATGTGTTCTTCGAATCGTCTACCAGCCAAAGTATTAGCTACCAAGCAGCATGTTCTGCCTAACTTCAAAACATGGATACAAGAACCGCGCTGTAGAATCATGTGAACTCACCGAACTTTCCATTGCCCGCCTGCTGCAGGTATCTCTGCTGCCGGTCCGTTTCCGTACACAGTACCCGAGCTCAAGAAATGTAGGGCATCCTCCCAGCCTGTCGTATAACCTGACTGGAACCGGTCATGTTCCATGGGTCGACGGACTGCCTTATCCCAATATTGACTATGTGCATCTGTTGATTTTATTCAATGAGATAGTAAGAGTTCATTCATGCTTATCCATTGAGTTGGAACAGAAAGGCTACAAGAAAGAGGCAACAAGAGGAAAGCGTACTGGTTGCGAATTGTCGTCTCTGACTCAGAAGATCAGGGGAAATCTGAACATTACCCTTGTGCTTGGGCCCAAGGAAGACAGGAATGATTTCTGCTCGACAAGCATCTTTGAAGCTCCCTATTTATCCAACGGCAGTACCAATCAAAGCGATTAGGTTTGGACCCGACCAGCAGAAAGTAAACAGTGCAGTCGAATACATAAAAAGCCGATTGGATAGCATGGGTTGACGGGGAAAAAATGAGTGATGGAAGAAAAGAGAACGAACAGCCAGCATCCCATCCATCTTGCTTTCGATAGGTCCAAAAAAAGTATCCGCTGGTCTTGCCCTCGAATACCTGTTACTCAGAGTCAACGATTCTCACAAACTGAGTACTTGGGGAAGGGATAAATAGACTATGCGAGTTGCAAGAAAGAAACACACTTCGAGCTGAGCGCGCACAAAATTTCGTCGCTTGGCATCTTGTTCTCCACCTTGAGAACCATTAAGAGATCCACTTAAGATCCCAGAACGCGTTGCAAAAAGTAAGTAGATCGAGCGCGGGCTGATGAACATCGACTGTCTAATACGTACGGATTCAGCGCTCCACTCCACTCTCCGACGATTACTCTTCCTCCCCCACTTTCTGACTTCTGCACGAGGTCCGTACCCAAACGACCCGATAGATCCCCTCGGACCTCCTCTGCGTGCCTTTCAGCTGATTTAGCGCAATCATCCGAGGTGAAACATCGATAGACATGGGTGTCGAGTAGAATAAAGGACGAAGTAGGGAAGTAAATCTTTAGACCAGCCTCAAGCTGCCAAGCATCGGATATCATCCTGTTCTCGTCATATTGTATAAACCCGTGATTTTAGCTTAGATAACCTTGGGGTGTATTATACAGCGAAATGGCAAGGAAGACATACAAAGGGAAATCAGGACCACAAATCGAACGAAGTCGGTTCAGAGTGTTTAAATGAAACTTTTGAAGCTGAGGGCAGGCCGCAGGCTCGTTCATTAGCTCCAGTCTTTGGTCATGAGAGAAACAAGCATGTATATTCAGTTTCATAAGTCAGAGTACGCTAAGATGATCTACTGAGACGAGGGGATACTAGGTTTTTCCCCACTCAAGACATCGACAGAAGGAACTTACCCAATAACGTTTTCGACGCCCGCTATAGCCCTTAGTAATACTTCCAACGTCCGGACTGTCTGAGCCTGGTACTTCTGGTGAGTGAACAAGAGAGCCTCATGAGACGCTCCGGCATGAGCATCTGGGTTCTGTTTTCCCGGAACCGCGTGGAGATCTATACCATCAATAAAGCTTGTGAGCCGTGCGATGGTCCTTGAGGAACCTCATTTCTAGATGAAGAACGAACCAACGAGAACACCTATATGATATCTGTTTGCCCACTCAAATGCTCTCGTAATTCTAGACCAAGCGCCCTGATAGATTTCAACTGTAAAATCGAACTCAGTATCCTTAACAAGGGATGGATCTAGGCCAGATAGATGATAGTATGATATCTGCTCTCTCCCAAAGCAAACAAAGAAGTACTCAAATTCAGCAAGGTGTAGACCGTCGAGAACAAGCAAAGAACCTTATAGAAAAGCAGCATAGATGGGACGAACGGGTAACCGAATTGAGTTGATCCCTCTTTGGGCCAGAAACTCGAAATCGCTCTCGACGATCCATGTATCCCAATGCTGTTCAAGCTTCCGTTTGATCTCTTCTTTCGGCCTGCCTGATTTACAGATATCAAGGTCGGATCCTCCTGATGATGGAAAGAGATCATAAAGCTGTTAAACCTCTCTCCTTAGTCAATATGCATATCGAAGAAGAGAGAAGAAACAGACCGGGAGGAGCAGCGCCCTCGAATGGACTACTTGAGATCCATTTTTCAAGAGTGAACCAAGAACCTGGAGTCGAGACCGTCCAAACATACATAATGGATGAGTCTGCAGTACTATCTCTCAAAAAATCGATAGAAACAATCTTGACCTAGATTGACTCCTGCCCAGAATCTAATTCCATCATTCACAATTCGTCAATGTATCGGGTTTCTTTGAGGTTCTCTATATATGACTTGCGAAAGACGAAGAAAGAGATGGGAGGACAAATATGGTATACAGACCTATATCGCATGATCTCGCTCTTTGATCCATTACCGATGGGGATCCTTCCTCCAGCTTCCGATCCAGGTTGAGAAAAGCTTTGTTGCTGTTGTTGACTATTGACACCCGTGCCCGGGAATGATGAGCCCGGAGGCTTGGAATCATCTACAAGCGACCTGACCTTGTTAGATAACTTTGCGAAAATGGGCATGTCCAGAGATGATAGTGTCAAGAGTTGATGGAGGTTGGTCGGCCAGAAACACCGCCAGTAAGCGGATTAGATAATGGATTAAGCAGTCTTACGTCATCGACTACCCTACAGATCAACTAACAACGACGCAAGCGGCCACAACGACAGGAGATGTATGATCAATCATGTATAACATGTACAATCTACAAGGTGTATATTTGTAAGGATACAGCTGGGCAAATCAACCGACTCTAAGAAGAAACGCATAGGAAAAAAGAGAGATAAAGGAGAGTAAACGTTCTAAGCGGCGTCTTTGCCAATCTAATTTGTGTACGACAGGCAAGCACATCATTGTTAGTTCTTTCAAGCCCATCGTTGGAGAAGATATTTCGAATCGACGAACCTCGATTCCAGGCTTGGCTCCCAAGGCATCCTTGATCTCCGAGTAAATAAGGAATTGACCAGCGACCAATCCAGCGGCTGTTTCGATCGTTTTTATCATTCATGTTAGCTCTCAAGCAAGAGTAGTATAATATGTCAATAATCTGAACAAAACAGTACGTACTCATCAGCATCCTAGGTCCAAGACCTGCGAACAACCCCGCGAATCCAGCTTGCCTGCCTAGAGTCAACAGCCTGCCCAACATAGGACCTTTCGGTCCATCTCCCTTATTGATCTGTGAGAGAAGGGTGTCCGCAGGCTAGCAATGGATATGCATCAGAGGGATGTACATAGACAGTTAAACTGTTCAGTTAACCGAACAACGCGACTAAACAGGAGGACAGGCGCGATAGAGAAGTAAACTCACGTGAGAGAGCACAGCGGCGACGATACCAGCGGTGATACCAGATCCAAGGTTGATACCCAGTCTTTTTGTGGTCGATAGATTCTCCTGCTCCTCCTTCGTCATTGACTTGTAAGCGAGCTCATGCATAAACTCGTTTGTTGCTATCGATTGCCGAGAGAGATCATTGAGAAAGTCGTCGCGTCAAATCCCATGTCTGCTTCGGCAAGAGCAGAATGAAGCACGAAGGACACGTCCGACTTACTGAATTGACCCTGATATAGGTAGACCAGACTCAAACAACGATCAGCAAAGGCAGAGTGAGAATCAATAGGCTCAAGGAACTATAACTCACGATAGTGTACGGAACCTGCTTGCACACGATCGGAATGAATCCAGAATACAGTCCAGAGAATCCTTCGGTTGAGGCCAACTTGGTGAATCCAGAAACCAAGCCGGATGCGTACTGTGGTTCCAATGTGTGAACAGAAGGAGAAAAACCAGACAAAATTCAACCCGGGTAAGCATTGAGTTGTGCATATGTAGCCAAACGAGATGACAAAAGAAAAGCAAATCATTAGGAGTCTTCGAACCTTCGGATTGGAAACCAGCCGAATCCTTGTCGCCTCCAATGGAGTCAAGAAAATGTCTGCAAAGAACTCGGAGACGGAAGCTCCGACCAGGTAGATAGTTGTTCGGTTGGCAACCGCGGCTTCAGGGGAACCGGCAACTGTGTTTCGGAGAGTTCAGAATTATAATTGGAAGGTAAGCGAACCGGATGGAATATGGACAGAGATAAGGGAAAAGATAACGGACGATCAACCAGCCTCTTCTTCATGTACTCATAACCGGCAAACTTGAGACCACCTAGATGTTCCGACGATACCAAATGGGATTTTGATAAAACCAAGGTGAATACATATACAACTAAAACTGAAAAAAAAAACAGATTAAGAAAATAAGGCCACAAACCCTGAATAAGATACCCTACGGCCGTGGGTCCAAATCTGTAGCGGTACATCCATCGATCAGTTTACGGTGAGATATTTGGTAAAGACGGAACAGAAAAATGGACAAGATGCGTCATCCTTACCCGGTCATTAAACCGGCCGCTCCTTCAGCAGCAACAATCTTTCTTCCTGCAGTCAACATTGAGTTTCGCTTCAAAGCAGGGTCGATTTGGATCCTTGTCTTGATGATATCGATCGGGGTCATCAACCCATGAGTGCTATCAGTTTCAATCAATCCACGATAAGAGTCAGCTTTTTGTGAACACACTATCAAGGTAAACCGCGTATCAGCCGGAGCAAGAACAGTTACCCAAAGAATGATGGACAAACATGGTGCAGCAAGAAGCACCCGCCAGGAAGAACGTGCTGTAATCCTGACGGGTGAAATTTGGTGTAAGCGAGCTCTTTACGGTCTGTGGCATGTTGAATTTCTTGATTGAGACAAGAGATGAACGAGTGTGAATGCAATCAAGGAGAAAACGAGAAGCAAAAAATCGGCATCCTGGTTTATTCTTATAAGAAACAATCATTCCGACTGTTTCTGACCCCCGGCCGCTCATCTCCGCCTCCGTTACGTCATCACCAGCTTTTTTTGTTGCACTCAAATCCGTTGTCACCATCCACCACGTCCCAGTAATCCGGAGGGACAACTGATTGGCTTCGTTACTCATCGAGTTTATCTCGTAAAGTCCTTTCATGTGTTCCCACACCTCATTCGAGAGAGCAATCAAGCAACGACCGAGCGTGCTGTCGACCGTGTTTCGCAAGTCATTGACTGGCAAGTACATTTGGAGGTGATACTTTCATGATTTGTATTATAGATAAAAGACGGTTCCCCGCCGAAATAGCCGCATCCGTTATATATGTAATGAGAAGACTCAGAAACTGGCTTTCACCACAAACGCACATATGACAGAAACAAGGAGAAAGAAAAGGAAGAAAAATAGAGAAGACAACGGAAAAGAAAATTGGAATTCATGCTGCAAGCTGAATTTCATGGTGTAGCTTTGAATTCAGGTCCGACGTCTAATGTGGACTGACCTATGTGAACTGCTTGATGAGTTCACTAGTCCGAACTATCTATCTTGGTTCGTTTGGGCCTCCAACACATAATCAAGCTCAGTTCGATATATTATATTATCAATCGAGCTGTCGTCTGTTGAGTCATCACGTGCATTTTCCTGATTCAAGTCCATATCTTACGGTACATCGTTGTGAGAAGCTCACTCGAGATGGACATGAATAGAGTCTCCGGAGCGGATGTCCCTCTAGATTTGTGACGGGTGCAGGTCTTGACCAATAAATGATAATGCATCGGAACACGGGCAGAAAAGCCGGCGACAGATAGGACGGAAAACTAGTAAGATAGGTATACAAATTGATGTGAAACCAAAAGCACAAGATTTGATACTTGAGTTTACCGGTTATTACAACATATTCTCCTCTCCATCTTGATGTACGACCCACCCGGACATGAAGTTTCGACCCTCTTGGAGAATCTTCTGTACCAGATTCTTCACCACTTCAAGTGTCTATATCGGCCGGAAGGATCACCAAGCGGACCAGTCGAATACATCCGATACTTGATCAGAGGTGACGCTCAAGAAGGAGTCAGAATGTCGGAAAGAAAGATGGCAGGGCGTTCTCGAGTAGCTAACAACAGAAGAAGCGAGAGACTCTGAACAAGCACCTACCTTTCATTCTTTCCCAACTGTTTGAGATCAATGCCGGCGATCTTGACAAAATCCAAGCAGAATCGAATTTTATATTGTATGAGAAAGAACGAGTGAGCTCGACGGCCAAAGAAAAAGAAACCTTTCATCGACCAGTGATGTTGGCCGCTGCGTTGCCTCTATTCGTTGTGTTTCCTGGGGCCTTTTTAAACACTAGAGGCCACGTTCCTCCCCGGAGGCTGGGCGGGAGAAGCTTTCCTACGGACGCCTGGCCAGCGATGGAAGGAATCGTGAATTTGAACGGAATGGCGAAAGTATCTTAGACATGGGTCTAGTTGTTCAGAAGGTCTAAAGACTATATAGTGCTTGATTCCCTATACTTCACATCATAAAACAAAAATACATCGATGAGCCAACTGTGATGATCGATCTATGAACAAAGCAGATGATGAACGGCAAGGATTCACAAATCTAATGACCTGTTATTCAGGTCCTCGACTGGAGCTATGTATCTGGGTTTGTACAAGAGCATCAAACAAACATCTCAATCTTGTTAGATCACAACCATCGACAGCTAGATACAAAAAAGAATCTCTAACCTGAAGAGCCCGAATCTTGACCGTGAATTCCGCAATACCATTCAACCGACACCATTGTGTCGGAACATCAACAATACCGCAGACGACCGAGCCGCATGTATAGATATCTCATTGTTTAGGGAACGAGACGCCAAACGAAGAGCCATAGAACTCGGAGACTGCCAGGCCGGTGACCTTTGGAGAAAAACTGGGCGAGCGATAATAGGTGATTATGAGATAGTAAATCTGGCTGATGTTTGGTGATATCTTTGCTTTGTTGAAGTATGCAGTCTAGACTTCGACGCAATTTTGATGAGTATTTATCTATCACGAGAGGTGCCAAACGAGCAGAGGTCACACAAAATCTTCTTCCGATCAGTTCCAAGTCAGTTCCTCTCTTTCCACTTCTGTTTCTCAATCTATCTGCTGAGCATGTGGATCGGCGTGTACTTTGGGTCGCAGTTTGGACGCTTGTTGAGGACAAGGTGGCTGACGATAGAAGAGAGAGTTATGATGACATATTGTGGGGTTGATAGCACCCGACAGTCATGATCATGGGTGAGCTCGTTCGATAAGGGAGATCCAGCACAGTAGACTTATCTGCAAGGAGAAAGCCTGCTCAGGCAAAACAGCAATCCACATACTATAAGATGGTTGTGTAAATCTCATCTAATCTCAAGCCAAGGCTTTTTTGGCGGCATCTCGCTTCTGCCGTCGTTTCTCCAGAGCGGCCCTGTTCTTCTGTTTCTCTCCAAATCCAGAATCATGTAAAGCCTAGAATCGTACCAAAAGACAGCCCAAGAACATGATCAGATCTCAAGTGCATCCAAGCCTTTGCTTGATAAAAAGACTATCTCTCGAAATTTTTACCATCGCGGCCACTCGTTTAGCGGTGGAAACTTTGTTGAGCGATTCAAGAACTTTGTCTTCTGGAAGGGTGTACTCTGACAATGTAGCGTCTGAATGTTATTATTAAAAATAAAAAAAAGAAAGAAAGAGAGAATTAAGAATATACAGAGAAAAAAATTATTATTGGGAAAAGCTGGATGGGACGAAACGTGAACACGTACTGATCTTCTTCTCGATCACTTCCACCAACTCTGTATCTCTCTCAGTCACCATTGTGATCGCCACACCACCCCTTCCCGCTCGAGCCGTTCTACCAACTCGATGGATATAATCCTCTCCAACCCTTGGGCAATCCCAGTTGACGACTAAAGCAACCTCTGGAATATCCAAACCTCTACTACCTACATCAGTCGCTATCAGTACTGGTGCCCTACCAGCTCGGAAGGTCGACAACGATTGTAGTCGTTCGTGCTGAGACAAATACGAATGAAGCGCGACAGAAGGGATTTCTAGTTCGGTCAATAGAGCCTGGACATGAGCAGCCGTCTGACAACGAGACGTAAAGATGATGGTCGATGGAGGCCAGGGACGGGTCTCGACGTCTTCGGAAACGGCAGTAGTCGCAGACGAGACGGGTGGGTTGCGCTTCCGTTTAGATGAAATGGGCTTGGAGGAAGACGTTGGATTTGGGTTCGCTCGGATAAGATGCTTGATTGATTCCGGGGGGTTCAAAAGGAGATAGTATAGGTATGTTTCTCGTATGTGGGAAGGGATGAAGAGATAATGTTGTTTCAGCGTGCTGACGGTCGTTGTACTGTCGAGTACACCCATAAAGCATCACAGATCGATCAGTCAAAAGAAGAGGAGAAGAAAAAAGGTCACGGACGACAAAAGGTCTCGGCTTACTCTGACGCGACTTTGTGCACAAAGATCTTTTCTTTTCCTTTCTTTGGTTCTCGTTGTTCCAAAGTTCGGATCGCGTCTGACTCTGTGGCAGTGAACAAACAGGTTTGCCGCTCCTCTGGTATCCGAGAAAAGATGTAAGCCAAATCGGCAGCGAATGTCGGTGTCAACATCCGATCGGCCTCATCTAGCACCTAAACCAAGGTGAAAAAAGTTTTCAGTAATGTTCAGACAGGCTCTCTATTCACGCTTTATACAATCCGAGCCAACTTGGGTAGGGTAGTACATACCAATGTCTGCACCTTGTCCAATCCCCACTCCATTCCACTACCCTTCAACAGATCAGCCAGCCGTCCAGGAGTAGCAACTATCACATGAGGCCTGTTCACTAGCTCCTGAGCCTGTGCAATCACGTCCATCCCACCAACAATTACGGAAGTCTTGATGTGCAACGGGACACCGAGAACGTGGAACTGCTCTGCGATTTGGAACGCCAGTTCTCTGATCATCGAGAACCAAACCGAAGCGAACATGATAAATTGTGCTGAACAAACAAAAGAACGCACGGCGTAGATAATTCATACAGTAAAAGAGAACGTACCGAGTAGGCGTAAGGACGACAGCCCAGATTCCATACGGATCGCGAGAAATCCGTTGAAGGATTGGAAGCGCAAATGCCAACGTCTTTCCGGAACCTGTTTGAGCAAGTCCAATGCAATCTCGACCTTTGGGTGTAAGAATCGCGCATGAAAGCTTATGTCAATACTTGCTGAATGAGGTTCTCAAAGAGGAAAAGAGAAGAGAAAATACACATACCAGCAAGGATAGCAGGTATACAACCCTCCTGGATGGACGTTGGTCGTCGGATGGACATTGTACCCATTGCAGCAATCAACGCGTTTGATACTCCGATACTCGAGAACGTTTTCTTCTTCTTCAATTCTTGGATAATAGAGTCTACTTGACTATCCTGATCGTTTTCCTGTTCTGCCGCCAAAGTCTTAGTTAGACTTTCAGCCGACGGTCCGAAAGAGGATGATGAGGATGCGGGAAGGCTCGACTTGACTCTTGACACAGGCACCCGAGAAGGAAGTTTAATTCGAGAAGGCAAAGCCGTAGTGGTGATCGATGGCCCAGATTCAGGTTCTGGAGAGGGAGAAAGTTCAATTCTTGTGCGTTGGTGAAACGAATGTTCGTCCGGAAAGTCGGCATCGTCGTCCATTACCTCTGGGTCATCGTCCTCAGAGTCAGACTCGTCGTCCAGGGAGTCAGTTGAGAAACCGTCGTGGTTGTCGCCATCAATTCCCTGATGCTTTTTTTCTGTAAACGACGGCTGGAAGTTCGTGTTGATGGAAGAGTCTTTTTGAGTCTTCAGCTTCTTAGATATAGGCGCCATTTGTCTAGCCGAGTGGTCGTCTATGTCGGCAGGAATGATGGTCCGATATGTTTGCTAATTCTATCGGACAAGAAAGTGGAGTAGTTAGATTTTGTAAGTTAGGTGAGTAACCACACCGCTTTCGAGCAACGACAAACACGTGATTTAAAATCCGCTCCTGCCTTCTTCTATTTGTTGAGGATACTCATCCTCATAGCACCACCGTCTGAGAAAACATCAGCAAGGAGCGCGTATCTGACCAGAAGACGAACAACAGAGACCTTTTCGAACGTAGTAGCATTCAAAATAATCGTTTTCGCAGAGCATTAAGTTATGGGCGCTGCGAGCGCCTCTCGACATTGGGATGATGTTCCAGAAATTGCGCGGGCGGCGGCGGCGACGGCAGCGGTAGCAGCAGCAGCAGCATCAACAACAGCGGCAGCAGAAGAAGCAGCAGTAGTCGTATCATCATTGTCAATGAAACAACATTTGATAAAGAGAGTTTTTCTAATATATATGCAGAGACTATCCAGACTTGAGATAGCATAATTCTCGACAAGGTCCACGCTTCCTTTGTAAGGACACGTTTCTTTGTCTGGCTTCTGGATTCTGCGCGAAAACAGAATGTGTTTATATACAAACTGATCATGAAGAGGAAATTGTTATTCACTATAGAATATAATGCAACTCACGCAACATCAATGAATCCGAACCACCAGATATTCGTCTCTAGAACAAGCATGTTGAGCTCTGAATACACTGAGACCGTAAGAAATCTATCAAGTTAAACGAACCGGGCTAATAAGCTATAACCGGTGGATTACATCATTCTAGTGCTAAAACCCCGAACCCCTCCACTTTCTTAATCAGATCGTATCTCTCTTCGATCGTTTTTGTTGTTCAAGTAGACGACTATAGTCAGCTCCATCCTTACCATCACCATCCATTCGACTTGCAACATGACAGTCTCACCTCTATCTGATTCTATTACCTTCAAGAAATCTGGCTTTGTGGCAAAAAACAGGTCTGTGTTTTTCCCGTCGTTCTCTCCGAATAAATCAGCCGTATAAATACATGCTGCCGAACTGATCTTTTTTCGGCACCCAACGGCTTTTCACATAGGTTTCTCAAGTCTGCTATGACTGAGAGACTCTGTACGTTTTCTCAGGAGGACCACGGCGCTCGGTTTGTCTTCTTCATCGCCTGTGCTTAGATTGCATGAGGTCCTAGATTTGACACAGACTGTCTCCGCGCGTTGATCTCTCATAGAGGGAAGTCTACTCCTGAATATGTGCGACTATACGAAGAGTGGGGAAAAGGCGAGATGTACGTCCATCAGTTTCTGCTCGAATCTAAATTTCTTGATCATTCATATTGACACTCACCCAATCTGTCCAGTGGTGTGATCGTTCTTGGAAACATTCCCATTGATCGAACTGCTCTCGAGGCTGCTGGAAACATCGTGATCGACAAGCGATCGTCTTTCGATCCTGTTGAGAACATCAAGCCTGTCATTGAGGCCTCCAAAGCCCACGGAAGCATCATCATTGGTCAGCTTACTCACGGCGGTCGCCAGGTAAGACCTTTTGATTCAACGTTCGTCAACTTTTCAATTGTGTGCGATATGCGCTGAAGCTTTCGTGCTGTTCGACTGGTCGATCGTGCGCTAGACCTCGGAGAACATCAACTCGCAACCGTTATCGGCATCCGATATTCAATGCCCTTCTTTTGCCGGCATGGCCTTCGCTGAGCCTAAGCCTGCGTCGCTTGAAGAAATTGACGCTATCGTTGAGGGTTTCGCTTATGGAGCCGAAGTTCTTTACAAAGCGGGGGCTCATGGGGCTCAGTTGCACGGAGCTCATGGATAGTACGTTTGTGCCTTGAAGACTGTCGACGCTATTTTTCCCGTTATGATAAGTTTCTGATCTGTCATTGTTTTTCTTGAGCGCATCTACAGCCTCTTGTCTCAATTCTTGTCCGCTCGGATTAACAAGCGGACTGATGGTACGTTTCGCTGTCCTTTATTGAGTCAAGTTTTATGCTTATCTCAAACGGCTGATGCGTTTAACAAACAGATTATGGTGGATCCCTCGAGAACCGAATGCGGATTATCATTCGAATTATCAATGAGATAAAGCAACGAATTCCTGAGGACAAGTTCATTTTGTCCATCAAGATGAACAGGTGCGCTGCTTCATAAAAAGAGTCGGTGATGAGTTGACGTGAACGGTTGGTTGCTGATCTATCACACTGATCTGTGTATGCTGGAAATGGTTTACAGTGCCGACTTCGCGGACGGAGGACTTACCCCTGAGGAATCTTCTACTGGTGAGTTTCAGAATCTAGTATAATTGCTCTGATGAATTCATTCTGACTTTGCTCCAAATGTCCATCCTCTCGTAGTTGCCCAGCAGCTGGATAAGCTTGGTCTAGACTTGATCGAAGTTTGTTCAATCTCGTCACTTTGTTTCAATTCAAAGCATTTACCCACGTTCCCTTCCATTTATATAATGTTTCTTCTGCGCACTCATCAGCTTAGCGGAGGGTCCTATGAGTCCATGGCTTTCGAACACAAGAAAGAGAGCACGATCAAGAGGGAAGGATATTTCATTGAGTTTGCGGAACACATTCGTTCGTCATTCATATGTCTCTCTTCTCTTGATAGAAGCTACTAGATCGTCGATCTGGAACCTGTTTCTGTTCTTTCGCTCCTTTTTTTTTCTTTCACAAAATAGGACCCCACTTGACGAATGCCGTTTTGGCCGTTACTGGTGGCTTCCGAGGAAAGGCTGCTATGGAGAGAGCCGTCGCTGAGAGCAGTACGGACAGTGCGTTCCGTTCTGACCAATTCTCTAGCAGCGTATTCTTCATTATTGAAAGAAAACTGATCTGTCTGATTTTGGATCATATCGCGTCAATTACCATTGATCTCGACCGAAACAGTCATCGGTCTAGCTCGACCTCTTACGGCTGAACCGTGCTTCTGCAGAGACATCCTTTCTGGCGCAATATCCGAGGCCAAGCCCAACAAAGTTGTTCGTCTTCACTCTCGGCCTCTTTCTTATCTTGTTCTCGGTATCATAAATTTGATCACAATATGCATCTGTTTACTATTCCTAGCCAACCGCCGTTCAGACTGGAACCTCCATCGCTCAGATTGGAGCAATCGGGCATGGAAAGTCTATTCCCGACCTCTCAGATGAGAAATCGTGAGTCCTCCTTTTTCCACCAACATAAATATTTTTCGTGTTATTAAACTCAAATATTGTGCTTTACTCCTCCTTGATGTCAAAAACGTGTATCACGACAATCAGAGCTCAAGAATGTTTGGACGCCGTCATGGGCAAAGCTCCTCCTAAACAAAAAGTTGACGGCCACAACACCACTGAGTACGCTGGTCAGAAGGAGGAATAGAGTTTCTACAGTCATGCTGTTTCTTCTTCTGTTATATTCTATCCTTCTGTTTAAGAGTGTCTTCTAAGTGAGGTTTCAGACTGTCTGTATTTCCACTCTGTACATCGAGTAGACTGGACGGTGTTCGTTAGTCTCTTCTCATCTTTCTTCCACTTCATCAATAGAGCTATGTCGTTCTTGTGATCAATCTTAAAAGACGCCAAAGGGTATGCTCGATATCAGATTAGGAACATTTTCAGCATTTCATCTTAACAGGCTAAGCAGCTTAGTTGCAAATGGCAACGGGAAACAAAAACATATATCATTACGATGTTATAACCAGAACGAGAGTGATAGTAAGAGTGGTACAAGTAGATGAAGCGAAGGTATGGAATATTAGAACCCAACCACTCAGATTCTCTTTTCGATCAACGGGATTCCAAGGCATTTACTACAAGCATTATTTTTTTGAGTTTTATTTAAGTAGACCTATATTCCCCTAGAAGGCTGAGGCGGTTTCGATGGTAGCCCCTCTGGCGCTACAGGAAGGGTAGAATTCGATGCCGAAGTAGTATCGGATGAGGATGCTGCTGATGACTTTTTCATTTGAGCGAGTTTTGCTTCAAGAGCCGCGATTTGGGCGTCGGCTCTGATTGGAATATTGGACGTACAGCGTTTAACGAATAGTACTCTTGTCAGTCCGTTACACAAAACGATACATTCGAACAGAAGAGAAACGGAAGAACGAACCCTTGAGGAGCTCGTTGGTTTTTGACCATACTCAACGTAGTCCTCCTATCGTGAGATCCAGAACCTGAATTCGAGCCGTATTTACCACCGTTCGATGAAAACGAGCTTCCGTCCCCATTTTGCATCTTTTGTGACGTTTCAAATCCATCGCGGTTCATTAAAATGAAGGGTAATTTTCAGAATGTTAGCTATTAGTAAGACGATCTTCACGATGATGATGATGATGACGATGATGATAATAAGAGGGGACAAGAGAAGAATGAGAACGAGAGAATTTACCTGAGAAGCGAACGTCACGACCAAGTTTCGTCCTCGAAGCGGCTTGTCATGTAGTCCCGTCAAAGCTTTCATCGCGTCCTGTGCACATTCATTCGAGTGACACAGAAGAAGAATCAACACCACGTATAGATGACGATGACATAGTATTGTAGGTAGAAACGAAGCCAGACAAACTAACCTCCTTAGTAGCAAACTCGACGAACGCGTAACCTCTCGGTTTCCCTCTCATCGGCCCAGATTTATGGAAGAGAAAGTCCAACTTGGCAATCTTGCCGAACCTTGAGAAGATCTTGATGAGAGCGAATCTTGCGCAATTAGAAAGCGAATATGTTTCAAAGGTTTCATTCAACGAGTTCGATAAGGCAATTGAAAGGGAAAGCAGAAGGTGCGATAGTGTTAGGGCCGACGGTATACATCAATAAGGAGAGTAGAGAGCATCCATAAAAGCAAAAACAACCTACTCATCCACAGTAAACTGGAGATTGCCGACATACAGCCTCGGCGTTGCGTTCTTAGATATCTCCGAGGTAGCCATAGTTCTATGCTGGGATTTCTTGTGGCCAGAGAACAACTGGTGAGTGAGTGTTGGTGGAGAACACGGTCAGCGTAAAATTCATATTTACTTTGAAGCCCAACCGATGACGCTCTCTCGCTTATCTCCTATAAAGCAACCGGCCAACGGACTCGACGACATCAATCCACCACCGTACTTATCACAGAGAACATCAGTATCGTACGTGCACAACTAGGATCACTCCAGAGGGTGAACAATGGCTTTCTTGATCCCACTCCTTGCGCCTTCAATAGCAGAGGCGTCGGCCAACTTGGGTGAGTTTCTCTTATGGCTTATGGATCTATACCGTGCTGTCTGAGTCACACACTAGACGTCCTGTTGACCAACCCGTTATGATCTTTATGTTCATCAAACGATGCACACCACAGCAATCGGTATATCCAATGCAGTTCAGGGAACTTCATCCTCGGTGTCGATTCAAATCGGGAAGAAAGTGTTTACGAATAACAAAGGGTTCAACCTATCTGGCTTACCATACGAACTTCGAGAAAAGATCCTGCTCATGGCACTGGATGAAAGCAAGAGGTTTGTTGATCTGGTTTGACAAACCGTCTTCATCTTCATCTTAGACTGTCTGATCAAGCTGACATCTTCCATCCTCTTCGAAGTCTTGTTGTACCTATACTGAAGCTGACGAATCCGTATGGAGTGACACCTCAACAATACGCCGCGCTGGAAAAGCGATCACCTTTAAATCGCTCAAACCCAAACTACCGATCGGTCATGAACGAGTATAGATCGGCCAATGGATATCCACTCTCGAGTTGGCGATGGTTGAGAGTTTGTAGAGAATGGTGGGCTCTGTTGAGGAGGGAATTATGGAAGAGATGTACGATCGATGGATGGAATCCGTTAGTGACGCTTTTCTTCTTCTTTCTGACGTTGCTCTTCCAGAGAGTGTGCGGATAAAGCAGTGGACTGAAATAGACGAGAAACACTGTCGTTTATAGATATCAAGTGTTTCTACGTCTGCTGGAAAGCGACGACTTTCATGCCGCTCCATTTATCAGAACACTCAGTCTGCTAGATGGCTTTTCTTCCCCTTCGGACCTTTGTACGTGAACTGTTCTAGCCAACTGTGTGCGCACGAGCTATCACTGATGGATTTCTTGATGATCATGCCAGATACAATATTGACATCACCAAAAATGAAACACTTGGAGACGCTCAACATTCTCCCGATCTATCTAGAGAGCTCTGCGTTTAATCCTTATTTGCCTCCGCCTCGCCCGTTCCCATTCGGTGTTCATCTGATACCTGTCGGAACGATCCGATCTGTATCTATCGGTCTACCACTCGATCAATGCACAAATCAGACCACCAGACGTCATCTTTCGTCTCTCCAACTTGATTTTCTGGGGGTCACCCTAAACCGACCTAGCGAGCAACTGTTTGCAGAGCTTGCCGATCTCGTCGGTAAGACCGTCCAGACAATCTCGATAAGATACTTGCCGGACCTCACGGTACCGCTGAGAGCCTTTGTGGACCCGGGGGTGTTAACTGGCCCGTCGATAAGGTCGTTTGAGAGGGTGGTGATCACTTTGCCCAAAATCACTTCGTTTGGTAGAATACCTTATCAGAACCAGCCGGAAGCTAACGAATTGGGAGAGAGAGTGGCGTTCTCCCAACGATTGATCGATCTATTGGATATGGACAACGAGGGGCCAACGGTCAGGGTTTCTGGAGCGGGCGACAGGTTTGAAGACAAAGGGGACATGAATAGGGACGAGCAACTCGAAAGTAGAGGAGGTTTAAGAAACCGGACGGTCGTCTATCTAGGAAGAAGCCACGGAGACGAAGAGGAGCATGGTCTGTCGACAGGCCGACGAATCTGGCCGTTGACCGATGAGTTTGCGTTTGAGCCCATCGAGAAACGACCCATGATGGACAAGAACAAGTCGGGATCGAGGCTAAGTAACGGCCAATGCGAGGGCGGGAATGACGAGAAAGACGACAAACCGGACAATACGGTTGAGTCTTGGGAACGCCAGACTGATCTCCGGTTGTTCGGTGGGTTGATTGGGATTCGAATGGAGTCCAAGAAGCGATGATGTGTACGCGCGTTGTTTTACATGCCGTTATCTGCTCTGTATCCTTTGTATCGTCTACATGTTCTGTATGTTCTATATATTGTATCTTACCCAAACGTCCTATCACATCTACATGTATCATTTATCCTTTGAATTCATGAGCCGATACATCTCATCCCAGGCGGGATGTTTCTCAACTGCGCTAGTCACTCGGCTCTGACCGGCCCGGGGTTTATCTTCTGTTGGTAGTGCTCGACCGGACTTCCTTCTTACCTGCTTACCTTCATCCCATCAACGACCTTTGTTTGCTTGCTTGCCTTTCGCTCGTTATATCTCTGGTCTAGTGTTCGTGTGTAGGACAACGATCAAGATTGATACACTGAAGGAAACTGGAGTTTTCGTCCCTCGGTGTCATCTCTGGCACGATGAATCCGACGGCGGTCTGTTCTCCGACATCAACTCCTTCCTCGCCTAGATTGCATTCATCACATTCTTCACCACAGACAACAGCGATTGCAGCATCAACAACAGCAGGAGGCTTCTATATGAAGTCTCCCTCCTATCCTTCTACTCCAGCTCCTCATTATCGGACAAGTATTCATTCGTCTCACTTCCCGCCTCAGACGCCTCCGCCTGGTTATACTCACCCTCCACCTCCACCTTCGCACTCACACCCGTCTCTGTCGAATCGTCAGCAGGGACAACGCCATGGGCATTCGCGATCGAACTCCAATTCAAGCATCTACCATTCATATCAGTATCAACATAACCAATCGCATCCCTATCCGTTTCCGTCGACATCGATGGTAGATCCTGTAAGCCCTGGCGGCTTGACAGGTTTAGGTTTCGATTCGGCCAATCCTGATAGGCAGGTTGTCCATCTAGATAGGCTCGATGTATCAGAACTCTCGAGAGCCCTGCGGAGGGCGAGAGCCGTTATGGGATATCAACAGCTTGACGGAGACGAAGAGGATATCGAAGAGGGAGTAGAAGGAGAGAGGGAAGAAAGTCTACCCAGTTATAGATCCAGAGGCAGGGGTGGTACGTCTCCGATGTTTTCGATCTCTTTCCTTCTACTAACTCTAATTTGGAGTGTATCTGACCTCACCCTCATCATCTGCTTTTGTCTATGAAATTTCCTCTCCGGCGCAGTGTACGGCTCGTCTAGATCGACCCTTCTTACTTCGTTCTCCACTGGTCTCCCTCATCCTCTTCCTTCCTCCTCATTCCCATCCGACTCTACTTATCGTCCTAACCCTAACCACATCAGTTCAACCAGCTTCCAATCTGGTCCTTCCCGACGAGTATCATGTCTTCCCTCAGCTCAAACCGGTCCCTTCTTCACAGAAGGAACTAGCCCAATTCTCTGTCCACTAGAAGATGCCCACCGATCGGGCGAGATCGATCTCGGGGACGGAGACCGGGATGCGGAGGAGGACGATGTTAGAGTCAGTGGGTCATGGGTCATCTGGGGACTTGGAGTCGGGCTGGGCATAGGTTCGATTGGATGGGCTTATGTCTCTCATGGTTGAAAGTGAAACTCCAGGTCGAGTCCGGTCCTGAATATCGAGCCAAGCTCGAGCGGGGTAACAGGATGGTGTATCTATCCTTTCTTCATTCTTTTCTTTCCCATAGGTGGAGCTTCCATATATGTTTGGTATTTGTATCCGTACTGTTGTAGGTTTGTAGCATTATGATAAGGGACATTTGCGAGGATAACAACAACAGAGTTCCTCTTCGGTACATAACTTGAGGGACGAGGCTACTTGAAACTCTAAGGAGAATAATAGATCTAGACGGACTATACAGACAAGTGGCTTGGAAAGGAAACTCTAACGAGAAACATAGGTCTCAAAAGGCATGAACCAACCCAAACGGTAAGAGACAGATAAGTAAAGGAATGAGAGGAACGAGAGAAAACTGTTACCAATCCAGCAGAGTCTTCCCTGGATCTCTCCTCAAATTACCTCCTCCTCTTAGATGTTCAGGAAGGACTTGACCTCTCAATATCGTCTTTTCCACCACGTCCACACATGCCTTCGGGGTCACTCTGCCGTAGTAAAGGATGGAACCCGATGGGAAACAAATCTGTTGCCGGACAATAAGAAGAGGATCAAGAGGTCGTCGTCGTTTGATGAGATATAGTTGGGCGAACAAATGGAAAACAAGCACAATGGGAAAGGAAAAAAAGAGGACGAACGATCATGACACCGGCGTATCGGTGTCCACCCAAATGGCTGATTTTGAAGACACCGACTTCCTTACTTCCTTCCCCATGCGATCTAGTATCAGAACTAGCTCCAGCTGCTTTTCTCAACAGGTCCTTCACCGCCTGATCTCCTCCCTCGATCGACTCGAGCCGTTCGGAGCGTGGGAGGTCGTGTAAAGATTCACCGGTGGTGTCCGCTGTGTAGCCGTGTATGGAGAGAGTGGAGGAGATCACCTGTTCAAGTAAGTTTGCCGCGATATGACATTTCTTATCCCTTGTCTTGTGGGAGCCTATGGTGGGTGTGTATGATTGATTTGATGCAATTCAGTCAAGTGGTCATAAGCGCGCAGGGCGAGAAGAAAAGGACGAACAAAGCAGAACGACAGCTCTGTACGGCAAGACCCAACTCTCCATTCCATCTTTCACCGTGTCCTGATCAGTACTAGCACCAGCCAACCCGACGGTGGGACTCAAAATCCGATCGTAGAGTCTCTGAGCGCCAGGCTTGTTCACATTCACGTTAGAAACGACTTTGAAATCTGGAAAGACCAAGACGCTCGTCTTGTTTGTGTCGTCTTCTTCTGTCGGGTCGTCAAATGGCTCGACACTAGAAGCAAGGACGGATAGTTTACCGGATTCAGAGGTTTGGTACACTCCGGGGATCTCGGTTACAGCAGGTGATGGAGAAGATGAGGGAGGCGGTCTGGTCCGGGTAACAGATTCTAAATAGAATGCTAACGAGTCCTGATCTGATGAGCTTTTAAGGTAAGAATGACAATAAAACGACATAAAGGGATAGCGTAAGATTCAACCAGATCCGGACAAATGAAGGAAAGTAAGGATTAAAAAAAAAAACAAAAAAAACGCACATATCTCGAGGCCAATCCGATTTCGAGCTGGAAATCAATGCCAACCGATGCATCGGTTCTGAACAAGATTTTAGCCATTCTACCTACCTCTCTCTTTCCTCTGCTCTCGCGTTTGAACAAAGAACGATCACTCACTCGTGGAACCCAACATCTCGCTGTCGTAATCCACTCCGAACTTTGCCGGGAAACCGTCGCCTTCCTCCTCTTCTCCTTCCTGCCCGCCGACTCTAATGGCCTGTCCGTCGACTCCCTCTCCAAATCCGGTATCGCACCCATCACACTCGTCAGGGAGAGAGACTGGAACCTGTGCTTTCAACTCGTTCACCCATTTCTCGGCTGGAAGTGTAGGACCCGTGGCCGGAGCTCTGTCAGCCGATGAGCTGACAAATGATTTTAGCCTATTAAGCATGATGTATCCGTGTGGTTGTATGAGTGGGAGAGATGTGACTGATGGATCCGACAAGTTGGGTTTGAAGGAGAAAAGAACGAAGAGATACGATTATTAACCGTCCTCGTTGAATGATGTTCACTTTCTCACGTTAGCGGCGCGGTCACTTAATTACGCCGCGTCATTCAATCGGGCCGGTCCCGATTTGCTTGCTTATAGTTGCCACATGTGTTACAGATAGAAAAGCACATGCTGATTCATAAACAGGTAGAGTTGGATGATAAACAGGAAATTAGAGTAAGCAAAGGAAAGAGAGAAGCATGAACGGAGAGGGAGAGATTCAGATTGGAATATATCGAGTGAAACAAGTGGAGTGACATGACTGAGTGATGTGGGAGAAGATGGAAAAGAGGAAAGAAAATGCAAGCATGTCTAACAGAGCGACTTTATATACACTTGAATTCTAATGATAAAGTATCTACAGAGGAAAGGCAGCCTTAAAGCTCAGAAACCTCGAAAGTGCGCTCTCTCCTGTTTTTCTCCTCGGTCTCTTTCAACCGCAACCTTTCGACTTCTTCCTCTGCAGCTCGGAGGGCTGCGTTCCTCTTTTTCTTGTCGAGTTCTGATGGTCAAAGGGAGAAGGAATCGTTGTCAGACAAGATAGAAATCCCGTTCAAAAAGGATAACGAAAACTCACCCTGGAAGAAGAGAGCAACATTGGAAGAAACAACGTTGTCGTCGTCCTGCTCGTCCTCTGGGATTTCGTTCAACTTCTCCTGAAGCATTCTAGCGTAAGTCTCACTAGAAATTTCGAAATAGCCGCCAGTGCAGAGAGGGAAAGCAGGTAGAATCAGCAAACTAGCACGGTCGACTAATATAATTGAAAAAAAGAAAGAAAGACACAAAGCTCTCACCTAAGCTCCTCCATCTTCGCAGCTCGATCCTTCTCTGGGTCGTAAGCCAAATGTCTTTTCAAAACCATCGTCTCCCACAAGCTCAAGTGTCGTTTGTGAACGGCGATTCCATGGTATTCTCCAGCCTTACCAGCCCGGACGAACGACCAGTATCGCTCTTGCTCTCTGTAAATTCAGACATGCGCGCGTCAGAGCAAAGGTCAGTAAGTGAGGGTAGAAGAGAAAGGATTTTTTAGAGACCGAGAAAGGCACGGACCGAAGATCAAGACCGGTGGTATCAGGAATGAAAACTACAGTGAGGACAAAACCGAGAAGACCGAACCAGGTGACGACCCAGAACTTTGTTCTCACATCGGCCAACTGAGTAGAGTCAAATGTTTATACATGTTGTGAAAACAAGGAGAAGAGTAAGCGTTTCCTCTTGAGTAAGCCCATCAAAGTATTGAAAGATATCGACGAACGTAGTTGTACAAGATCGCGGGGGCCAAAGCTCCCAACTTTCCAGCGGCAGCGCTCAGTCCGTGGCAGGTAGCCCGAATAGAAGTCGGGTAGACCTCGGCAGCAAGCAAGAAAGTGGTAGAGTTCGGACCAAACTGGTTGAAGAACGAAGAAAGATAGTAGATTGCTTGAAGACCGTGAATGTTTTCTGGCTTGATGAGATCGGTGTACATGGCAGCGGCTACAAGGATAAGGATAAAGTCCATGATGAAACCAACGCTCTGCATTCGGACTCGACCGTACATCTACGGAGGTGGGATAAGAAACGAAAAGAGTCAGGATGTTGTGGTTAGAAAAGAACAACTCCGGAAGAGAGGCCGCACCTTGTGGTCGATCAAGAAGGCGGCAAGGTAGTAACCAGCAAGAGAAACACCAATGTTGATCAAGTTGTACAACCAACCATCCATCACGGTCGATTTTCCAGGCAAAAGAACGGAGATGAACGTCCTTTGATACAATAGAACAAGTTGGGTATCAGACTAGGATCTGGTTCAAACCAACAGAAAAGAAAGATGGACTAACGACTGGAAGAGCTTGTTACCGTAGAAGAAGAAATCGTTGGCAAACCAGGTTCCACACGTTCCGATCATCCTTCCTCCAAAGTGACCCATGGCAAGTTTCAAACTAGTGGCATCGTAACCGGTAACCGCGCCCTGTTTCTTCTTCTTGTTCTGAAGCTTTCGGTCGACGGAATAGTCTCCATGGTAGAATCGGTGGTAGGCTAGCCAGAGGGTCATGACACCGACGACAGCGAACTGGACTCGGAAGGTCCATTGGACAGAGAGGGTACTGTAAGGTGGGTTTCCTGATCCATGGTGGAAGATGATCAAAAGGACGCTAAAGAAGGAGGAGAAGGTCAGTATATTATGCCTTCTTGTGGTTGAGAGAAACATGTGGATAGCGACGGACATCAAGATGACTTGGTTGAAGAGCTGACCCCATCCTTGCACTAAAGAGGCCGAGAGCATAGTCAAGAAGGAAGCGACGTTCAGTCCAGGCGCTCATGAGGGCACACGGAATATGAGGTCAAAGTCAATGGAAGACATACTCAGGAAGGCAAGTCCGACGTTTCGTCCTCGGTGAAGTCGGTCATCAGTAAGGGCTTCGGCAGAGACTCCGCTCTTAGCTTCCAAAGCAGAAGTCGACGTCATCGGGTATTCTCCTCCCACTCCGATTCCGTACACAAACAGACACCATCCGTAGCAAATCTGTAGTGAGGAAGAAGACAGTAGATGACCAAAAAACAAAAAAAAACAAAAAAAAAACACAAGCGGTTAAGTGCTGAGAAGATATAAAGGTAGGGGCAGAGGCAAAAAGAGAAAAGAACTGACAACCCAGCCGTTCAGGTCAACACCCCAACTGGCGGTCAACATGACCAAACCGAGGGTCATGATGAGAGCGTCCTGGACGAGACCCCATCTTCTTCCGACCCAATCACCTTCAAACCCGACGAGGATCTGACCGCAGATGATACCGAGGATCTCAAGGTACTCGATGGCATTGATCCAGCCTTTGCTACAAACCTTGTGATTGGAGAAACATTGCGGCCAAACTGCGGCGTACAATGGCTTGAGGTTTCCGATGGAGAACAACGTTGCTCCCTGATGATATGATGTTGTGTATTAAAAGAATATACATGCACTCAACGTTCATTAGTCCGAACGTTTCGACTATGAACGTGGGGGTTTAAAAAAAACCTCAAAGGGGAAGGCAGGATGAAGACGATGAAGCGATGACGAACCTCGGTAAAGAGACCCATTCCAGTGACGACATAGTTCGAGAAGTATGCCGAGAAGGGCGACAAAGGATCCTGTAAACATAAAGGGATGATTCATCCGTGTGTGTATGCAAGTGTATCGCAGCATGTGGATTGGCAGGTTGCAGGACAGAACATGTTGAGTTGTGAGCGGAGAAATAAAAAGGAAACTTTTAATGATCGGAGATTCCACACCAGCCGGATGAGGACGCGGAAGGACGAACCTTCTTGAACATGCCACCGATGACAGAAAGCTCTCGTTTAGCCTCCTCAGTCGACTGTCTGAAAGCAAACTGAACTCGACCTATCGAATGAATCGAACAAATGGCATTTGTGGTCAACGGTCAAGACTTCTCTAGCCTCTCTGAAAGGAAGGGAAGAATTCAAAGTAACATGAAACACAACTTACCGGATCTGGGCAAATCAGCCCAGTAAGTTCCGTTGTGATAACTATCCGCTGGGAAGAACTCTTCAACCAACAATTCGTGAACACCCATAGGAGTCTTGACACCCGAAGGTTGCCAGTCCTGTTCTTGAGGCTTCCCCTTCTCCTTCAATGTTCCATCGTTGGATGAGTCGGACGACGACGAGGTCGAGTTGTTGATAGGTCGACCCTTTTCGTCTGTTATCGGAGCGCCAAGTGAGTTGTGTTCGACCGAGAAAAGCGGGTAACCTTGCGCGTTCCCAACGGGACCTCCTGAGCGAGGCATTTCTTTTTTGATGATGAGAGAAAGACGAGGAGAGAAAACGAGACTAAGGAGAGAGTTGAAAGTAGAAGGTGTTGGACCGGAAAGGAAGTCAAGAACGGGAAATCTTATGCTGTTTCGTTTTGGGGTAAAAAAATATTGAATGATAAAAAATGATGTAAAATAATAAAATTTAAATAAGCCCAAAAAGATCTTCCGGAAAGATCGTCACCGGCTCTCCGAGCCGATCAGGTACTAGACGGTGGAGTGTTGTTTTTGTCCGCAGCTGGTCTATTTTTATACCCTGCACGCGACCTGGTTCTTATAGTGGCACACACGTTCGTGGGAGAAGGAGAGCGGAGTATTTGATATATAAGCGATTCACATATGTGACACACTGCGATTTACGTATCTATCTAAGTGTTGTCTTGCTCTTGTCGGTGTCTCTGTCTTGGACTGTTTGTTTACACATCTCTGCTTGCGTGCATGTGTATATTCTCCTCTGAATAGACGATGTAATGGACTCATCGTTTGTACTTTTGTACAGCTCGTACATACACTCACACGACTCACTCTTGTGATGCCATTTTTCATATCAGATCCAATCTACTACAGCCCGAGCTGCGCCCTCGCCTCTCTCAGCACGGCATCTATTGCCTGCTCCACATCCGCCAGCCCAGAGCCCTCATCATCGCCCGGTTGGTTCTTATTGTTGACGGCCTGAGCGACTCCCTTTTGGACAAGGGCCCAAGCCTCTGGCTCGGTGTGAGCCTCGACCCAACGGACATACTCTCCTTCACTCCATCCGTGTTGCTGGTGAGGTAAAGAAAGTGGCGACCGAACAAGAATATGATGTGATACTACGAGCGCAGGGAGATGAACCGTCCTCGCCGGGTCACTCAACAGGCAAGTCTCCAAGAATAAGAATGGTCGGAAAGCTCGCAAGCAAAGGTACGCCTCTCCGATATCTTGAATCTTGAGCGCGTTCCTTCGGTCGTTCCCGCTGGCGGCCAACAGGAAGGTACCGAGCGAGAACTCGAGCTCTGTCATGTCGCTCGTCAACCGGAGCTTTCCGCTCTCACCCAAAGGAGAAACGATCGATGCATGAAGGACGAACGTCTGGATGATGTATCGAACCAATTCGACCGTCCATTCCTTCTTCAGAGGACCGACATTGTAAGGCGCAAGAATTCTTGTCCGGACGAATGACATTCGTTCTTGAAGGTCTTTCATGTATGGACTGCTCGCTCCGCCCATCGACATCATCGAACCATCGGCTTCCTTCGCGCCATCAGCATAGTCCACCCGGTGAAGTCTTCCCAGCGTATTGCTGAACTCTCGACGGATCGCACCCAGCAAGTCGGCCGTATGTTTCTTGTACAGTTTCTCGAGTTCCTGCCAATGAGTGATTGAATCAATCGTAAGCTTGGGCAAAAAAACCTCATATCGCATGCTTGGCATCATATCAAATATAAATTAGAAAAAAAAAAGAGGAAACGAAACGAACCAGGATTGAGGGTCGAAGCAAATTCATCACGCGTTCATTGTACTCCCCCTCGATCTTTCCTACAGCGGAATGGCAATGATAAAGCGCGCTAGTCAGCTGCGCGTTCAACACCTGAGCACTAGTCTCCGAGGTCCCGGTCATCGTGTAAGCCGCGTTGTCCGTGATCAACAGATTGTCCATCCTCGATCGGAATCCACCGAGAGCAACTCCGACGTTCCGGGCGACACTCCTCAACAACAACGGATCAAACTTTGCAGAATCTAACTCGTTTGTTATCACCCGAGCTATTGCTAGGCCCTCATTCGCACCAGGTGGCGATCGAATGCCACCGGCGAACGCGTTGGACACCACTTCGTTCACCCGGCCCGTCGACCGCGTTAGATATTGGTTTTCAAACGTCGAGAGCGATCGGAGTAATAACACCGTTTCTGGGCTAAAAGTATATATGTGTTAGACGAAGTTTCTTCTTTTTCTCAACGCAGAGGACAAGATATGGCAAGGAAGAAAACCCTTACCTTTGTTGGTTTTGGGTATAGACCGTATCGGTGAGGACAGAAATTTTTGCGAAAAACTGATGGAACAATCGAAGTAGTCGGGGATAACCTGCGCTCAACGTTTGCTGGATGAATCCAGAACCTATCCGGTTTCAATGAGAAGTTAAAGCCCAGTGGTCAACTTTCATCGCGCAATCTTTTCGACGACAATTCTTTCAGTGAGGATATCATACTTCGAGCTGCTTCTTTACTTTGAGTTTCCAGCGTACGGGCTAATGTCGTCCAGAATGTATAACTCGGTTTGTTGTCCAACACCTACGATAGATCAAGAACTGTTTTTTTAGAACTTTTCCCACAACATATCCACTATACAAATCGAATTCTTATGAAGACTTCAGAACTAACCTTCATAGCTTCATCGAGGAAAGCAACTCCAGAGGCCGGATCCTTTTTGACCTTCAACACCTTTTCTAAGATATATACCTGACTCAAAGAAGACAGGTAAGAACAGAGACAGACCGAAAGATCAACATCCGGTCGCTCAGGTTTACAAACTTTACAATCCAGAGGTATATGAAACAGAATTCACCTTGATACAACACTCAACCATGTCCTCAATCAAATTACTCATTCGGGCCCACAGAGCATTCGCCCAAAGCTGGGCATTTTGCGGGGTCGGCTCATTTTTCCCACTCGCATTTCCAGAAGACCGATATTTGTATCCAGACGTGTCAGACGGGGCGACTTCTGGTTTAAAGAGAGGGAACAAAATGAAGAGTAAGAAACCTTGTCGGCGAGGATGTCGCGCCAAGAATCGGATGCTCGCCTTTGAGACCGGCTTCCTTGGCCAATTGAGAAGGATCAAACGTCTTTTTAATCCGAGACTCGACAGCTTCAGTCAGGTCCCCAAGCAAAGAAGACACAAGTGATGGCAAAAGCCCAAGATTGAATGCTGTTTGAAGAGCCGATGCCAAGATCGGTTGGTTCTATCATGATCAATTGGAGTCGATCGAAATGAGAATGATGTCTACTGATGAGCATAGAGCTCACCGCCCATGATCGCAAGTTAGATATAATCATCAGGAGTACGAACTAATTTTGAAAGTCCTTTAAACACTTGATTCTCCATCTCACTGACGAGTGTTTCCTTGGAAATTTGAAGAACAGGAAGGTATCTGGTGACCTGGTTGATGGCAGTAAGTGGAATCGGTCGCTCTTCCGTTGAAGCGGTTTCCTGTTCTTCCGCCGAAGGCTTCAAAGGATATGCCAGCAGGGATTCTGTACGTTCCCCCAACCATCAAATGTTCTATCAGCTTCCTGCCAGCTTGCAGTCAAGCAACACAGTTGTCGAATATGGACTGACCCATCTCTGCTATACTGATTGCAGCCTTGTTCATCGCTCGTTCTTTCCTTCCTTCTCCCTCAGCCTTTTCCTCCTCGTCAGCCGTGCTGATCATCTCTCCGATCTGTAGTTCCAACCGTCGGGCCACAAGGATAAACCTATGTGTCCGTCGGAGGACGTCTTGAGCCTTCTGAAGATGTGATAACCGAGTAACAGACGTCTGGAGCGTTTGATGAGGAACTCGAATCTTGAGCCGTAGTCGCTCGAGTGAAAGCGATACTTGAGTCAGACCGTGTCGAACTTGGGTGAGTGAAGTCGAAAGGTGGGTCGTTGTAGATGAGAGCGAGAGGAGGGAGGTATGATGCGTCGTGATCTATAACCAGAAGAGAGAGATCAGCCACCTAAACCCAGTAAGGAAGGTCAGAAGAACGAGTCTGACGCCTCGAAAGAAAAATACTAACCTCTGCTTTCAGCTGCCTCGTCACTTCATCAATTCCAAAGTTCAACCTGGCCAGCGTGAGCGAGATATCAACTTTGGACTCTCGTTCTCGCTCTAGCCCAGACACGTTTGAACCTCTTCTACTTGTCGGTCTGAAATCTGAGCCCACTGCTGGAGCCAAAGCCGAAGTCGAAGGCGTCGGATCAGAAGGATGGTAAGACTCTCCAGCGAGAATGCTAGCTGAGAGTTGATGAGGAGAGAAAGCCGGATGAAGATAGACCTGGTGGTCTGATCAGAAAATAATGGATGCCCAAGATGAAGCTTGATGTCAGCCACATTTAAATTGAGTATTCTAAGCGAGACAGGCCGACTACGATCTCACCCAAGTATGGTTCGGACGACATTGTGGTCAATCGTGCAAGAGCTGTTGATGGACAGAACGATATTTAGAGATGGAGGAGCGAGTGAAGGGATAGACCGAGAGCCGAACGCCACAGAACCAACCCGGAAGCTGTGCAGGCTCCTATTCGTCCTGCTCTCTGCATGATAAGATCATCTTGGCTTTGTTTCTCTCATCAATTGTCTGCTTCTTCCTCTCGTTCAAACCGGCCAATGAACATGATACCTATATAGGAATTCAACTTAGACAGTGGACCAGAGTGATGTACAGCGAGGCATATATAGGAAGAGAAACTGGACAATTCAGCGAATGGGTATCTAGCGTTTTAACTGTGTTCTCATAGCCAGATGAGCATGTCACTTGTTCTACGAGCGCATAGGGTATATATAATGTCTTCGGTTTCTGGTACAAGGAGATAATGAAATGAAGAGTTTCACTTTGAAAGTAAAAAGATAGAGGGCTGTGCGCTCAAGGCAATGATGATGTATATTGCTTCATGAGTCTTTCTAGTCTGTTAAACACGACGCGTGTGACATAAGATGGAAGAACTATCAGTCGATAACACCAAAACCTTGATAAGAATGAAAGAGAAAAAACCTGTTTTTCTCGTATGTGACATGATCTAGTTCTCGTCTCAATGAACTAAGCCAAGGAATGCAAGAAAGAGGAAACATGCAGGCATTCGATATTAACTTTTCTAGTCAAAAAGACCAACGTAAGAAGTAAAATGGCTTACGCGTTTTCTAACCGAAGCGCGTTTCGATCGGCTTTAGCAATTTGAAGATCTCGTTTCATCGCCACGTTGGATTCTGCGCCTGGCAAATTCATGTCAGAATACTAGATAGTGCACAGTTCGGAGGAAATCCAGGTATCAGATTTAATAAGACAATATAGGCGGTTCAAGATGCGATTATGTATAATTGGACGCACCATTTGTTCGAGCTCCTCGTTAAAAGCCTGCATAAATACGTCCCACAAGGTGCAAATTAGACAAACATAACCAGCCATCGAAAAGAACAAAAAACCTCGGTCTTTAACTTACGTCATACAATGTTGCGTTCTCACTCTTGATATCAACAAGCTCAAGGCCCTGCCTTTCGATTAAACTGATAGCTTCCTGATGTGTGACTCGTAGCTCCTCCAGCTCTCGCAAAAGCTTGAGAGTGTTCGACGAGACCGGCGTCTCAGTGTTCTAGTGAGGCATCAATGTTAAGAGTTAGTAAGTGTTTGTTGATACTAAAACAATGTCAAAGACATCAGAATAACGAGTCACGAACTTTGATAGAACCAACACGCGATGAACTCGGTGTTGATTGATTTATAGCTCTTGAAGACCCGCCATCACCGGTCTCCAAAGGTCTCAATGCTGATCTCGGACTGTCTTCTCCAAAATGTCTCGGTTTCTTGTCTAAAGAAGGGGATAGACTTTCCATTGATTTTGCGCGATCTCGCTTGAGGACGGTTGATGGCGAAGGAGAATCTGCCTCGTCATCTTCATGCTTAACCGCTGTTGATTTGGCTGAAGGAAGCGGTCGTCTGGGTCCCATTGGACGACGGGAATCTGAAGTCGATAGCGTTCGGCCGACCGAGGGGGAAAGAACTTGTTGTTCTGATGTAGGGGACGCCATCAGATCAATCCTGTTAGAAGCTTTGGAAGGCGAAAGAGATTGAGTAGGACCAAATCCATTCAGAGGTTCGAATCCTGATGAAGAAGGAATTTGGGGAGTCTTGTTCCGAACACATAGCGGACCAGCCGTAGCGAAAGAAGGGGTCGATGGAGGTTTAGGCCGTGATGAACTTCGTGTCGAAATGGAACCTCCTCGATCTGATGATAGAGAGTCTTTTAGACATCACAAGGAAAACTCCCGAGCCAAGTTAGCAACAGCAATGGAGGCAGAGTCAAAGGGATAAGCGTACCGAAACTGAGACGGTTGACTTCGACAGGTTGTTTGACCTCGACCTGTTCTACTTTCTGTTCCACTGCTTCTGAAGAGATCACTTCCTCAACCATGTTCTGCCCATTCTTCTTTGCCAACTCCAATCGTTCTGTCAGCTCGACCTCGGAACCATCCAGCAGTTCATCAGTTGGAACTGGTTTTCGAGCACTATATGGACTGGTTGATCCTCCCCGGGATCCTATACCTGGACTCTTCGAACGAGGACTTTTTGAAGTCGGACTTCTCGGTGTCGGGGATTTCTCTCTAGGGTGATAGTCGCTGTAAGTCGTCATGGAAGACATTGTCGATCTTGTCGTTGATCTGGTCGCTGTACTATTCATAGTAGAAGATTTAGAACCGACAGATCGAGAATGTCGGTGCGAGACTGATCCTTTGGAACCAACAGAGCCAGAACCGAACAGATTTCTGGAGATGACATCCAGGCCCAGGATTGGTCGCCGACTGACAGCGTGAGAAGACGGAGTATTAGGAGCGGAACGAGGATCCAGTCGAGGCCGATAAATATCGTGTTGATGGATTTTTTTGATGATATTAGACATTACAGTTATCGTCGGTGTGATCTCTTCCTCCGCGTCTAGCCCAGATATCTTATTCGAAACCCTAGCAAGTCCTCCGACGAGAGGTTGAATTCTGAAGAAAAGTGACGGGGCTCGCTCATCATCCGTAAGCAGCGGGGTCGATCTTCCGGATTCGTCCACCTGAATGACTACTTTCGACTTGGCCATATCCTGCTCCCATTCATTTCTCCTCCAAACGTTATAAAATCCTTTTGCACACTCTCCTGCACTGTTTCCTTCACTTGCACCGATGAGTCTCTCTTCCTCAGTGCTCGCAAACGCCAAACTTTTCCCGCCTCGAGCACGGATGAGCGTCTGGGCGGCCCAAACATTCTGGATGAAATGGTATCTGTCAGAGGCTATCGAGGCTGGATCGATCGAATAGGGGAGAGGAGGATGAACGACAGTGTAGGATCGGAAGGGACGGTTGGACCAACGATCGGACTGATCGACAGGCGGATATGGTAGGTAGACAGAGAAATCTATCAGATTGAGGAAGCAGAGAGGAAAGAGTTCAATATCGTTTTTTTAGGCTGAAGGTCTGTCCTTCAGATTACCGAAAGCTGACGAGAAAGACGAACCTCCTCCACCTGAATCAGTGACGACGAGATCCAACAATCCTACCAAACCTTTCGAACTCATCTTCCCCGTTGACCCGTCTGAACTATCTCCCGACCTTCTGTTCGACGACATTGACATTGCTGACGAAGAGTTCGACGAGCCCGCTTGAGAAGGCGCGACACTGCCTCTCCAGAGTCGGGCTACGTCGTCCAACCCGGTAAGTTTTCGCCCGGACGCGCCTGCGGATGGTCGCTTGGCAATCAAGATACGATCTGAGAACAGATAAAGTGTCGAATGAAGGGTAGCGATGTTTCCAAGAGGTGAAGCCGGAGAAGCGTGGGAATTTGTGATGAATTCCGGTGGGAGATCTTCGACATCTACTGAGGCTAGATAGTCTCGATTATTGTTGATCAACTCGGCCTGTATGAGATACGGACCATGAGATAAACAAACCCCGTCAATTGTAAGTAACAAACTTGGTTGCAATGAGGATTTACAACGTCAAAGGAAGAACTGATACATACCGGGAATCCATCCACGCTCTTCGACAAAGCCATCATGACCATCATCCGCTTCGTATGCGGATCTTTCTCACATGTGGCAACGGCAGTAGCGATATCGGTCGCTTCCACCAGTTTCTGCCTCTGAGGATCCGACAGAGACATGTGTTTGATCATCACTATGTTTTTTTTTTTTGCAAGCATAAACGACCAAAATGATTATTAGTCAAGATATAAATTCGACGGAACACTGTGAACACGGTTCTTGACATACGTTGCCAAATCATGGTGTAACGAGGTATGCGCTGCACGGGCTCCATCAGTAATTCCCTCAAGCCGACATTCGAGATTCCCTCCGTCTTGTATTTTGAAGCCTGACGGCGCGACATGCATTTCAAAACAAAAAAAGTAGATCAGACTTGAAAGCTTACCAAGTGAAAGCACACGTGAAAACGTATGAGTCGAACAGACAGCGAACGTACAGAAACGAAATCGGCAAACTGTTTTCGTTTGACGATCATGTCTGCAAACATAGTCTGCGCATCTTCACATTTGTCATAATACGTCTTGTAACAGTCGAACGCGCGAAGATCCTTGAACTGATGAGACATGCGCGAGACCAAAGGGAACCACCGTCAAGAACGACATTAAAAAACCCGAATTGTTAGGAAGCACAGTTTGAGAAGAGGAGAATATATGACGAACATGTTTTAAGGCTACATCCCCGATACCCCATTCGTCTTCAGTGTCGACCTTATACTCCGTACTATGTTGCCCCTGCCCGATGACAGTCTCTAGATCTGCCAAGAAAGCCTCATTCACTTTGATAATAACATCAATGTTTCCGAACAGCTGATTCGCGTTATATACCGGAATGATTGCCGTCGAGGGATCTTTAGAAAACAACCGAAGCGGGTCGGCGTAAGTCTGTTTGAGCGCGCGAAGTCGGCGGACATATGTCTGTTCAGTCGACAGCAGTTCGGACAAGAGCGGAGGAAGCTTGGAAAGATTCGGAAGCGAAGGAGATGTCTAGGAAGCGTAGGGTGATATATGAGAAGCATGATCAGGGAGTCAAAACCAATCCTTATCTACATAACACGATATGGATGTTGCTTGTATCTGGAGAGCACAACTTACCGACATGATGTCCACGCTCCCACTCCTCTCCATTCTTCCTGGAACATTCAGATGTGACCTCTCTGTTTCTGATGAACTTCGATTATTCGTTGGCGGAGCCGACGATGAAGAAAGTGGGACGGAAGGAACAGCAGGATAGGGTATAGCATGTAGTTGATCTCCCAACGTCGACAAGAACAAGTTTGTCTCTATTGGCGACAGAGCGACCGAGGAAGAAGATGACCCGTATGAGCATGATCCCAGGACAAACAGTGCCTAACTGGAGACCAAAGAGCAGCAGTAATTGGAAAAGAAACACAAGGACGAACCATCACTCTCTCTTCCATCCTCCAGAACGATATCACAGAAGAAAGCTCTTTTCAACAGCCTTCCCGAACCCCCACTACTTCCTCCAGAATGTCCGAGCATTGAACTCGTTTTGAGGCCTCCTGGGGTTCCTCCTTCTCCACCAGCTGACTGAGGTCTTCGCCCAGATGCCAAGGGTTTCACAGGCGATGACCCAGTCGGATGAGTAGATACAGAGCCAGAAACACGGCCAGATCTGGAGTCCGAAGCATGTGTCTGTTCGGCAGGAAGGCCAGGAAGAGATTTATGATAGATCGGAGAGGCGGGCTGGGTAGTTGCCGCGGCAAAAGGCGAATGCTGACGGTGTTGTTGTGATTGATGAGGCTGACGAGGATGATCTACAGTGTCAGGATATGGAGATGAAGTATGCATCTTGATTCAAGAAGAATACCGTCTGGGTCTTTCAGAACAAGAATAGCAGAAGGTCGTTTACTGGATGTTGTGGATGTGACTGAGAAAAGGTGAACGATGGAAAAACAATGGAAATTCCGGTTAGAAAACTCTCCAAATTCATTAGGCCGAAATTCTGATGCTTTCGACTGGGATCAGTACATGTTTCGTCACATTCTTAAACAGATCTTCATTCATAGCATCACAGAGGGTGTAGGAAAGGAAAGAGCAAACGAGACAAGATATATGGCAGCATGTTCAAAAAAGAAAAACATATCAGCGTCGAAGCCATTAATCCCACTCGTCGTCACTCTCTTCTTCTTCATCGCTATCACCCATGTTTCCCTTTCTCGTACTCAACGCCGCAGCCAACGCGCTTGCAAGATCACCACCTCCAGCAGAATTGTCCTCAGGGGCAGCGACCGAGATCGCTCCTGCGCCTACACCTGCTCCTGCTCCCACCGCCGCTGCTATGGCCGGTGATGCCGAAGTAGGAGCGGGAGGAGGCGGTGCTCTGGCCGGCGGAAGCGGCGGTGCACCTCCTCCTCCTGCGTCTTCCCTTGCAGACCCTCCGCTCTTTGATTTGAGGTTTTGTATTCCTACTCCTTGGATGGAAGCCAACAGATTTGCTCTTGGCTCTGTGACTTCAGGGAGACCAAGACTGGTCGTGGGAACCGGTGGCGCAGACCCAGACGATGGTGGCGGCGGAGGAGGCGGTGGAACGGGTCCTCGAGAGGGTAATGAAGGTGCCATCGGAGGTGGAGCAGACCTACTAGGCGGGGGCGGAGGTTGTTGTTGGTATGGTGCTGACACAGGAGCGGGAGGAGGAGGAGGAGGAGGAAGTGTGGACGTCGGTCGGGATGGCATCGGAGGTGTAGACGGGGTATGAGAAGCCGCTACCGTGGTCATCGTCCGAGAAGGAGGGGGTGGAGGGGCTTTTCTTTTGGAAGTGGGTGCCGGTGGGGGTGCTCGTTTTTTTGGTTCTGGCTTGAATGGCTATATTCACCAAACAATAATCCGATGTTAACGACGAATATGATCGACGACTTAGTTGAAACATGACATTCACTAACAGGTGGACCTCCACTCTTCTGAACGAAATCTCGAATGAAACCTTCATTCTCCATGATTTGTTTCTGACTGATTCCCTGACTGCCTAGCTGATCAAGCAATGCCTGCCAAGATGGATCAACACCTGACGAGGAAAATCCTGATTCGGAGGAATAACCCATATGTGCGACGTGCTTGAACGATCCTTCCGACTGTAGCGCGCGACACGAAGAACAGTTTAAAAAATTTGGTATCAGAGTAGGGAGAAACTCGTGAGATATATAGAAAAGGACAACATACAGGACCAGAGATTAACGACTTGTCGATCTTGCCTCCTTTCTTCTTCTTGACGGATCCAGTAGATGACGCACCGCTCGGCGCCTTTGTCTTTTTCTTGTCTTTGTCTACACGGATTGGTCTGATGAGTACGTTCCGATGTGTAGAGATCAGATAAAAAAGGGAGTCTATCAAAACACGTACAATACTTTCCACGAGCGTGAACTTTTTTGTACATCTCACCCGCCTCACCCTCATCCGCAAACACGAACGCGACGTTTGTGTCCTGATATACAACAAGAACCTCGATCACGTCAGCTGAAAGGCTCGAGATGTAGACAAGATGTCGAAAGAAGAGAAAGAGGAGAGAGAAACAACAAGACACATACTTCGCTAGGAAAGGTATGAAAGAATCCTCGGTCTTGGTTGTATGACCACGTAGATGACGACGGCAGTTCGTGTTCCCAGATCACGCCTCTCGTACCCTTGATGGGATTCCCGCCGAAACAAGAGACACGATGTCTTTAGTACATAATGCATTCTCCTATGATTAACATGAAAGAATGAAGCAATTCGGCCCGCTCACCAAGAGATCAACGACCTTCCACCAGACACCTCCTCTTTGCTTGTCGAACACTAAACAGGCTCCCCCTTGGACGCCAGAATAGACCCAATCGTTCCCACTTTGATAGAATATTCTGACGACGGTAGCAGTCAGGATCTTGTTTCCCGACGGGATTGCTTTCTTGATCAACGCCTTATCCTCGGCTAGGAGTGAAGATGTGGATGGCATTCTTGAGCTCTGTCGTTTGGTTCACCGAGTGATGGCTTGAATGAGAGACACACTCGCAGCTCATTGTCTCACCGATCACAGATGGAAGACACGAGGCGATGACGGGACGAGAGTTCGCTCGCCTTACCTAAGCAAATTCCTTAGCGGCCGTTCTCCCACTCCTTTCTCTACTCATACCTGCCCCGGCTCTCTCTTTCTTCAGGTGGATCTGCGCCTTGGATCTCTTGAAGAAGAGGCCATGTGCATCGTTTGTGTCCTCTCCATTGTTTGTTTTCGATTGTTCTCACGGCTTTGCGAGCTTCGCCGAATTATTCGTGAAGAGAGATCTGAAAGAAACGAGACGAAACGAAAAGATGGATATAACCTTCTGATATTGATATCATATGTAAGAAAAAAAGCCAAAGAAACAAAACAAAATCACATGAACAACAACAGGCAAGGATGGAAAGATAAATATAAGAAGGGAACATCCTGAAAGAGGTGAAGACATCAAGATAAAGGAGAAAGAAGGTTCTCTTTTGTGAAATGTTCTTGGGTTCCTTCAAAGCAAAAGATCCTCGAACGGATCCTTCTTTGTCACACCCTGAGTCCCAGCGTTCGATCCTGTCCCAGGAGAAGCCCCGGGAGAGACTCCAACCCCATACTGTCCGTTAGCCAGTCCATTCGAACTCCAGAAACCACTCGATCCACCGGGCCCAATGTTCAAACTGATTCCTCCACCTCCTCCTCCTCCGTTACCCGACGAGAATTGACTGCTGCCTCCTGCCGGGGCTGACGACATGCCCCAACCCATCTGTGATGTCCCTTGAGCTTGAGACTGAGATTGAGCTGTCTGTTGGTATGATTGCTGTGGTGGCGGCGGCGGCTGCTGCTGCTGCTGCTGCTGTTGGTAAGGATTTCGATAAGGTTGGGCATATAGCGAACTCAGGTCTGCCCCTGCCAAAAATTTTGAGTTGACAGGGCCCGAAGTCGAGCCCCCAAGGTTCAAACTGGGCGCTGCCGGAGCGGAAAACAAGTCGAGAGGAAGTCCAGAGAACGAGGGTGGGGGTGAAGGTGCTGCAGTTGATGTGGCTACAGATGCTGGTGATGTCGATGCTAATGCTGCGGATGAAGAGACAAACGACTCGGAAGGGGGATCATCGGCAAATGCGTCAAACGAGATTAGAGAGGGTTCCGGAGCGGGTGGCGCAGTGAATGTTCTGTGTTTCAAGTTAAGCATCAAAAGGGATCTTCTGTCACTATCCGTCGAGAGAACAATAATGGAGGAATAGGGAAGCTGATAAACGAACGAGACCGCAATATTTCTTCCTTTGGACCAATCGCCCTTCCTGCACGCCTCGTATCTTTCGATAACCCCGTTGATGAGATCGTTGATTAAAAGTAGCCGATCTGTTCATCATTCGGACATGAAAACGAGTGGGGGTTTGCCGGGGTTAGTCCGAAATGGCGTCTTGAATCCATCAAAGATGATCAAGGAAAGAGAGAGAAAAAAAGTAGATGGAGTATTCAGTCGACTCACCCATCGAATCCGGCTCATCCTCGCTCACTTCGCCAATCCACTTTTGAATCTTTGGCCTAGCCTGCATACACACGAGCGCGACCTGCTGATAAGCGTCACCTTCGAGTCCGATTCGCTCGTTCTCATTGGCGCTGTTGAGCATATCGTTCAACAGGATCGCCTTTGCCTGGACTTTGTCAAGCTCCTTGGCAGTCTGCGATCGGTAGTCTGGTGCTTTCTCCGGCTCCTAATCATTTGTTTGTTTTCGTTTATAAACCGATCAAGCCAAGACATCAGGATGAGGGTTCAGAAGGGCATGTTTCTTTGGGACAAGTGATTCAGATCAAGGAAAACGGTCACGTACGAAGCCTGAGAGATCCTTCATCAGTTCTTGCGCTGCCAACAAATCTTTCGGTTTCCCTCGACGAATAAGCTCTTGTAATTTCTGCTCGACATCAAAAAGTGTTCCGAAAAGATCACATGAGTACGAATCACCTATCAACTCAAGTAAAGCAAGCATGCTCTCACAGCCGATTTCATTTGACGATCCTCCTCTTCGAGCTCTTGAGGTGATTTAAGATTCTGTTGGTACAAGTTTGATCCAACAGATCCCAAAGAGAGTCTTCGTTAGCTAAATCATGAAAACACAATCTCTTGGGTGAACCCGACAAACCTCTGTTTCTTGAGACGTGATGCTGGTAGAGTTTGCTCGAGAGTCTTTGAACCGATAACCTGGTGTCACCGACAGATATGATAGTTCATCAAGATCAGCTGATTAGTCGCGAAGAAGATAACACAAATATCCGTGTTGGCAGAATCTTACCCTTATAGCTTAGCAAGCGATGCATATCTCGGATGTGGACTAGGTCCTCCTTCCACTTGGCGGTCACACAAATGGTATTCTTCCATTCATGAATCAACTAAGCCACGTAGAACAATCGACTCAGTGTTCTTCAGCAAAGCTCAACGATCTCTATCAAGATGATCCTGATAAGGAAGAATGGAAGGAGATATATAAGAATTTGAAGAACATACCTCCAACGTCTTTTGCATGGTATACGGCGGATACACTGGCGGTCGTTCCGGAAACTTTCGAACAAGCTCGTTGAGGAATTCTTTAGTACCTACTTGAAGTTGAAACGGGTATCCGCAGTTCTTGACCAAAGTGTCGAGTAACTGTGATGAATAAAGTGAAAACCATGTGCCGAGAGAAAGAGATAAGCAAAGTAACCAAGACGGAACGAATTGGATACAGGAATTGGATCCAATGTCGTGTGCGATGGCGGTTGAAGCAAACGACCGACAGAGCGGTCCGATCAGACTTACGTGTAGAGCCAGGACAGAGACGTGAGGGTTCCGATGATTCACCATCCGAACCACTTCCACCGCCGCCTCTCTCGGTCTGTTTGTCAAGGAAGACCCAAACAAAAGAAGAAAAACAGATGACAGGGACGTAAGGTCATCAGTTCGAATGGCGATCGATGTCCATACGAGTAAAGGCTTGTCTGTATACGCTAGAAAATCCCGGACCAAAAATAGACGAAGGTTGTGGATGGTTCGACGAATGAACTTACGTGTTGGCCTTCTTCTCATCAATGTAATCGGCCAGCTCCAAGTTGAGAGTATAGGCTGGCTCTTGAAGCGATGGTTCACATGCACGCTCTGGGTACCATATGTAAGTGTTAGATAGAAAGTATGGACAAATTCGGGCCAAATAACGAAAGTAATATTGAGCAAGACCGACGTGAAAGATGAGATGGAGAAGTTGCACTGGGAAGGCGAGTACGGGAAAGGAGACTGGGCATGAAGGAAACGTGGGCACACATACCTACAAGAGACTGTACAGGAGATACGGATCCCCAAGTCGATGGGCCTCGAGGGGCATACATGGCAAAGAAGATGAGTTGAGAGAGTGAGCGAAGTGGATGGTTGATAGGTTGATGGAGCCAACGAGAGAACTTGTTGAGGATGAACATATCGCGAGCAGGCTTATGTCAGCATGATAAACAGTCATTTCTGCCGCCAGTGTTCGTCCTCCCTTCGGTCTGCTCATCTCGTTTGGAATGTAGACGTTGATGAGAATGGCATCGAACTGGAGGAAGGCTGAATATATATACATGTGTATGGAGGAGAGTGTGTTATATGATTACAAGAATGATATCTAAAGATAGTACAAGTGAAGGCAGCGGCAACGAAGTTGACCACGTCGTTTCGAGGAGAAGATGGAACAAAGAAACGGCAACGAAGAATGGAGTTCCCATCAATCATCCCTCCAAGAGACCTCGCCACGGCCCCATCGTTCGGACCAGATGGCGCGTTTGTGGTAAACCTTTCTGGCGCCTTTGAATTCTCTGGTAAAGTCCTCCAATGCTCTGGCCTGAAGATTGAGTGGATGCGAAAACGAGTCAGCATGTATCTTATACGTCAAACACGAAGACGGATGGACAGAATGACGTAGACTTACTCCTCTATCATTGGAGCCAGCGGTTCCCGAGACGTCGAGAGATGGAGTGTCTGCTCTAGAGCCTTCGATGAACGCATTGGCGAGTGCTTCCGAAGTGTCGTCTTGATCTACTAGCGCGTGTCGGAGGCGAAGATTGAGAAAGGAAGCCGAGAAGCGCTGGACAGATAGAATTTTATGTGTGTTTACGTCGTTGATGTTTCAGAAGACAGCTATCTCGTCAGCCTTCTCTGTACGAAATTAAACATGCTTTCAAGGGAGCAAAAGGGACGAACTTGGTATAACGACGCCTGCTCTTTTTCAATCTCCTTCCAACGAGCCTTTAGTTGCTCGGCTTCCGTGAAGGCTGCTAGTGTTTCCGATCGGAGTTGGACTAAGCCGGGCTGTAAACTCTGATTTTTCTCTAGAGTACAGACCACAAAACAGCCGAAAGATGAGCATCGGTTCCGACAGGGTCCGATCAGATGAACGAGCTGAAGCAAGGGAACCTACCGGCTAACGTCTCGTTGTCCTTTGCGACCTTGGATATGCTCTCGATCTTGTCTGCTACCTGAGGGAGTGTGTTGACGAAGGCTTCTCTGTAGGCTTCATCTGTAAGAAGCTCGTGCAGATCGTCGTTCCTGTTATAAGGTTGACCGATGAGAGAGGATGATGAGCGTGAAGCGTTGATGCCGTACACAATCCGGGCGATAACGAACTTACGAGAGAGCTTTTGTCTGTGGAAACGCCTGATACAGAGAAGATACAAACGTTGTTGTCGTTGTCATCGTTGAGATAGGTGTATGCGTATGTCTGATGGGTCTGTCAAGCCGGTTCGTTCTCGATGATGGTGATGGTGATGATGATGCGATGTGTTGGCTGTCGTACAGAACTCATTACAAACACGGACTAGGCGGGCATTAGGAAGGCATCCGGAAAACACTACGAAAAGCGGATTTACAGAAAACTACAAAAGACGACTAGAGGAAACTACAGCCATGACTAGGAAAAGACAGCAAAACGGGCATTACAAAAAAGACTACGATATTCTCACAAACTCAATACAAAAAATTCGATTTTTTTCTATTCGCCAGGAATTTTCCATTTTCTCTCCTTTTTTCCCCGCCAACCTTCTTTCTCTCTTCATTCCATCTTAAGTACTGTCGGTCAACCCGTTCGATCGTCTTCTATCGGCCAGAGAATCAAGCTCAAAGCTACTGATCGATAGTCCTAGGATAGCTTCAGCTCTGTTCTCTCTCGCTTCCCTTTTCTTTTCTTCTCTTTCCATACCTGTCATACACAATGTTCGCCTCGACCCGGGCTACCCAGCATCTGCACCTCCGTCCGGCGGCAGCCCGGTTCTTCTCGTCAACCTTGGCAACTCCTCAGTCATCGGGTCCCAAGTCGTCCCAGCAAGCCAGTAAGCAATCTTTTCTTTCAAAGTAGAAGCTGGAGCGAATCATGGATGATTCCATGCTTCACCTTGCTCATCGTTCTGTCTAACGGATGTCTTTACTCTGTCTTACTTTTTTTTTCCCCTCGTTCCCTGATTTGCCGGGTTTCTCTCCTTCTCTCTCTCCATTTCATCTTCTTCGAAACCGTCTCACGTCACGAGCTAGATCCCGAGAATGCTGCCAGCATGGAATTCGTCCCTCAGGGAACGCCACCAGTATCTAGAGCGAGCAGAGGAAGCAGAGGCCGTGGAGACGGAGGAGGATCCGTCAAACTCCGTAAGTGATACATCATAGGCCTACCAACGTTCAGACACTTGAACTGTCATTGACCATCAGCGTCCACTCCTTTGTCCTAAACTTGTTTCTCCCTTAGTTCGTGTGTACTGGAACAAACACCGATCGCCAGATCGAATTCGTTCAAGCCAAGCTGCTCACGGTCAATTTGACGACGCCCCTGCTCAGTTTAAAAACAAGCCGTCTGGCAACCGAGCAAATCGACCTAGTGAATCTCGACGATCTGATGATTCGGTCACCATCCAACTCGACAGTCCTACCCGCCGCCGAATGGAAGAACGAACGCCACAAGGCCAGATCATCAAGCATTACCAAGATAAAGCTCAGGGAAAATTCGCTAGGTTCGGCCCTGGAAGAGGTGGCGCTCCCAACTCGAGTGGTGAACGAAGACCCTATGTCCCCCGGGAGAACGGTCCGAGCTCTCGATATGGTGGCGCTGGTGGTGCTAGAGATAGAAAGCCGTCCAACAAGTCGGCAGCTCCAAGGAAACAACAGTACACTGGTGATCCTTACCGAACCATCAGAGAGCTTCCAACGATGGCACCTTCAACATTACCCGGTCTCCACTTGCTTTACCAATCGGATAATATCCTTGCCGGCGAGGAAGACGCACCGACGACTGCTCCTCCGAAAATCACAAAGGGCCCTAAAGCCAATGTGTTCCCTCCTCAAACAGCTTTCCAGCAGAAGATCCACAACGTCGTCAACGACCAAGCTCCTTACGCCGGCATCAAGATGCTCCGAAAGAAGAACCCTTTGCCATTCCTTCCCGACACGCTGTCTGGAAATCAGCCAAGGTTGATCAAACAACGCGCCAAAGAGTACGACATGATGGTCTCTCCCGAGTTTGCCGACGTCGAGGGGATCAATGAAAAGATTGATAACGAACGGGTTGGTGGTGATTATTCGCGATACTACGATCGAGAAAGGCTCGATCAAGATGTCAAGACTCTCAACAATGGTGACAAGTCCGCGAAGGAGAACGGAAAGATTCTGGCCGAGTACGGAGTGAGCTGGAATGGAGATCTCGGAATGAGAGAGAGAGAGATGATCAAGAGCTTGGTCGATGAATTCATGGGCATGAAATTGACAAAGCCCAAGGAGACAGCCAAGTAGTGGCTGTTTGATTTGGAGCAATTTAAATACAATGACTATTGTTCTGCTATGTTTTGTTTCCTCTTGCCTTAATTGAGGACTGTCTCGTATGTGTGTGAGAGGAGCAGACTTCTCGAATGACCAAAGGATGGGGTTGGGTCGTTCGTATCGAAGATGATTGTACCAAAAAAAAATAAAAAAATCTAGGATTGAATGAAGAAAGGAAAATGAAATACCGTTCCCCTAACACAGACACTTTCAAGGTCAACGACCATCCACCATCAATCACTTCGCATGCCATTATCTCTTCTCATTTAGCACACATACACACAGACGCACACATACATAGCAAACATAGCAGGCTCCTATGTCGACTCCCATATTCAAAAAGCTCAAAAAGACTTCGCTCCGACCCACGTCGTCATCGTCAATCCGGGATACAATTTCTACCCCCGAAAACGACGTGTCACCTCTTTCACGATCGACAGAGTCCATCGCGAACGCGTCTGTCTCGTCGGATAGGCCGAACGGAAAGGATGGTCAAGAAGAGGATGACGGAGATTTTAGTCCGTCAGCAGCAATAGCAGCAGCAAAAGCCAGGACGAAGAAGGAAAAGAAGAAGAGACCGGTCGAACGGTTAAGCTTTGGAGGAGAGGAGGATGTATGTCTTTTCTTTTCTAGACTCTCATCCGTTAGGACTCAACTGGGATCGACTCTGATGGGTCCTCTAACTGTTTCTTGTTCTTTTCTTCGTTTCCATAAATGGTTCTACCTAGGAATCATCATCAACAACCTTCGTTCCCAAGAAATCGGCTCTCTCCCGCGCTCTCCAACTCCCTCGTCCACCTATATCCTCCGACTTGACTCTATCCCAGCAAACCCCTGCCTCAGCGATCCCTTCATCATATTCATCAAGCTATCTATCCGAGTTGAAAGCGTCGACCCCTACTAGACCTGGTCCGCTTCCACCGTCTGCAGGAGATCGAGATGGTGGCGAATATGACGCGATCACCCGCGCAAAATATAATATCACCGCAGACGAAGGTGGTGTGCCTATAATTCCGACGCAATCCGCTATCGACGCTGCGAAGAACAGACGGTCAAAGTTGCGATCAACCGGTGGGGACAACCAAGATCAAGACGGTTTCATCTCCATCAGAGAAGGGGGCAGAAAGGGAGCATTGGTCATCAGAGATGAGGAGGTTGACCTTGGAAGAACAGGGTTGATGAGAGAGGATGATGAGTTGGGAGACGGAGCGGACGGTACGTGAATCTTTCAGTTTCCATGACCTTTTTTCTTTGCTTTTTCTTTGTCAATCGAATCGCTCAGAAGAGGGTTATCCATAGATGTTGACAAGCTTTCACTCTCAATCTTTGACAGAATTTGCCGAGTTTACAGAAGCAAACGTTCGGATCCCCTTGGGCAAAGCTGCCAACAAAAAGGCAGCTCGATTGTTGAAAGGAGAGAAACAACAACTTATCGAAGAAAGGTCAGTTCAACCTCGCGGACGTATTTAATTACCTGTTTTCCTACCTGAATTCGTATCTGATTCTCTTACCACCATCTGGCTCGACTGGGATAATCGTATCAAGAGAGGAAGAGGACGAGGAAGAGAGTGACGGGGAGGGAATGGAATGGGAGGATGCACAGATCCGGCGGGCAAACTTGTGGGCAGAGTCTGAGGATCAACAGGATGCGTCCAAGACGCCCTACCGAGCAGCTCACAGTATGATAGTTTCATTTCCTTTCTTTCGTATTGTAAGATTACAGATCATACCAAGCTCATCCTTCCGTTTTTTCCTTGGTTCTCTTACGTTCGCTCGTTGATCAAGTTCCCACACCTGTGCCCCTGCCTTCTCTATCAAACGCCTCAGCCAGGCTGTCAGAAGCTCTTTCTACATTGACAATGTCCCACGCGGAACACACTGCCCGTTTGGAAAGCGCGGCTGCAGAGTTGACAGCTTTGGATCACCAGGAGAACGATCTTCGGAGAGAGGTAGAACGAGTGGAGGAAAAGAGAGAGTGGGCAGAGGAGTTCAAAGGATGGGTGGAGGAGGTCGGGAAATTCTTAGAAGTCAAGGTTCGTCAAGCGCTGAGCTCCTTTTTTTTTTCTTCGCTCGCTTTGACAACGGCTGACATATTGATCTATTCAATTTTTGACTCATTCGCTTAAAAAGTATCCTGAGATGGAAAAGATCGAGAAGGAAAACATAGAACTTTTAACGGAACGTTACCGGATGATCTCACTTCGGCGACTTGAGGACGATTCCGATGATCTGTGCCTCTGTCTTGGAACCCCTCTCGAGAATCTTTCTTCTCTCGGTCCCAAGCTGTCAGCATCAATCTCCTCGTCAACACCAAACACACTGGACTTGATTTCCCCACCGATGTCTGATATCCGAACTCAACGCCGGGAGACCCGTCAAGCTCGACTCGCGAGCTCGACGTCCGCGCCGTCATCACTCGAGACAACCCCGTTCGTATCTTCATCCGATCAAGGATATTTGACCGACTCGACCCTCCCTCCATCCGAAGAATCTGACTATGCACTCGCTCGGGCCGGTCTAGATGAGAGGAGACGGCAGGTGTTGGGTGATGTAAGTGCTGTGGACCTGAGAGATCCAGAGCTCGGATTAGTGCGCAGATTTAAAATCTGGCGAGAAAGAGACGGAGGAGAGGAGTATCTGAAAGCTTGGGGTGGAGAAGCGTTAGTGACCGCCTGGGAGTTTTGGGCCAGGTTGGATTTATCCGGTTGGGATCCTTTGACTGTATGTTCAATATCTGTCATTCGAGATGTCCGAGAATTTTCGACTGAAAATCTTTTTTTTTTCCTCAACAACTGTATGTGATCAGTCCTCAGAAACACTCGATCACTTCCCATTTTATACCTCTCTTCATCACTATTCTCGCCCGCCTATACCCCATGATGAAGACGATGACGACCTTATGGAGGATGAGAAACCTCCGTTGGGTCCCGAAGGGGATCTCGTGGCTTCCATCTTGAAAAACACTGTCTTACCTAGGCTGACCAAAGTGTTCGAGTCTGGAGGCGCGTTCGATCCGTATTCGGGCGTGCAGACTAGACGGGCGGTTGATTTGGTTGAGTTGTTGGAGGAGGGTGTTGGAAAAGATAGCGCTAGGTTCCAGGTGGGTGGCTTATCGTCGTCTCTACCATCACAACATACCATTTATCTGACTCGGAAACATGACCCCTTTTTTTTGTGTTGTCAACAGACCTTCGTCAAAGCTCTTCTCACGTCGTTCAATAGCTTATTGGAAACCTTGTCTTCCCTTACAATGGCTTGTAGACAAGGCTCGCCCCCTCCAGCATTCAACCCGTTATCTTTCTCCTCACGAACGCGTTTCCTGTCGCGCGTATTGAAAGTGATCAAGAACGCGCTCGCCTTTCACTCATACGAACCGAGCCAAGTCGGTAGGCTTGTAGAAGGATTAGTCGAGGTTGGCAGGATGGTAGCTGAGTTGGGATGGGAGGAGGAAGGCGGAGGTAGAGAATGGGGAGCGAAAGTAAGGAGTTTGGTGCCGGGTGGTTTGTTGAACATAGATTTGGAGAGGAGACTGGCAAGTGGACCGCCTCAGGGATGGTAGATTTTCTTTTCCTGAGAATAAGGGAAGACTTTGATGAAGCATGGTTCTCTTTCTCTCTCTATCTCGTCTACCTTTCTAGCGTTGTATCGATGGGGTGTGTACGTGTTTGCTTGCGTGCATAACGGTGGTGTTTGATGAAAGTCGGAGAGAAAAAGAATCAACCCTTTCCATCCATCCTCCAGCATACACAATGTCGGACAAACCGTATCTACCCTTCGACATCTGGCAACATGTCCTCCCACATCTGGCTGATTCACCATCGACACTTGTTTCACTATCTCTCGTGTGTACTTTTTTAGCTGAGCTGACGACCAGGTCGTTGTACACACATGTCCATCTGGCCAAGTCATCGATAGCGTACCAGTCGTTCTTCAGAACGTTCACTTCCCCGTTGTATGACCAGCCGAAAGAGCGAGAATCTCCTCTCAAGTTCACAAAAACCCTGACGTTGGGCGCATATGGAGAAGAAAGCATCTCAAAGTCGGCATCAACATCAATGTTGACATCCTTGACTACGACAACAAGAAGTTCAGCGAAGATCGAAGAGCTCAATCTTCCGCCATTGCCAAGATCGTTGTTTCCTCAGTTGGAGACCCTTGAGATTGGATGCACCCATTCGGATCAGATCGCATCCATTCTACCCATCCTGATCACATTGAATCCAGTTCATGTTCGGTTGTGTGCTTCCGCCCCTGAACCTCCGTTCTCATCAGGAGGCGAACAGGTGATGATGAAACCACAATCAATAAAGTTCTCATTCATACCACATTTCACGTGGGTGATGTACAACCGTCTAGAATCTGTCTTTATTTCAAAGTGTGATGTCCATCCCCCGTCGTCGTCAGACTACCCTCCATACTACGAGTTTCCATTTCCTTCGACATGCACAACTCTCCGATCAGTCGAATGGGATTTTAGGGGTGCGATAGGAAATCCTCCGTTGTTCAGAGGGTTCTTTAGAAATCAGATCGGTTTATGGGATTGGAAGACACCGTTGCGAGTTAGCGTCTGGGTTGATGAAGAGAGTGAAGGGGAGGGGATGCTCAAAAGCAGTCTAGCATCTGTTCTTGGAGATCTGGTCTATGAAGGAGGCGAAGAATGTGAGAAAGAGTGGGTCGATTCGAAAGTAAGGATTGGGCTCTTCATCAACGGAGCCAAGTATGTTGGATTTCATGAAGAGTCATCCTAGACGGAGAGGGAGAGGTATGTGAGAGAGCGATGATCTAGATGCATGTACAACATCTTCTATCAGACAAAGCTGTAGTTCTCTTGCCATCCTCCATGTCGGCTCTAAGCTGGACACATGGAAGGACGAAGAAAGCAAAGAAATCGCGATCCGATGATGATGGTGATGATGACAACACATCAAATAAGATGGAGAAGAACATCGATTTGTTTCATCTCGACCATCAACAGCCAGATGGATCATCCATCGTCTCTCACCATTCCTCCCATCACCAAGCGTTAAGTTGATCCCGATGGCTCGGGAACCATCTCAAACAGATCCCATGCGGGCTTACAGAGCCGAGATGAACTCTCGTCGAAAGCTCGTCCTCGATAGTTATCTAATCCTCGGTTTCATCTCCTCCGGAACATACGGCCGGGTATACAAAGCTCGACTCAAGCCGGCTTTCAACTCGTTCGACCCAACATGCCCAACCAGACCTGGAGATAGAATAGGCAAAGAAGGGGAGCTCTATGCTATCAAGAAATTCAAACCAGACAAGGAAGGAGAGGTTGTGACGTATACTGGAATCAGTCAGAGTGCCATCAGAGAAATCGCGGTATGGTCTTTGTTGCCTTGCGAGTGAAAGAGGATGTCATAGCACTCACCATGCTTCTTCCTTGTTCTCTTCAGATCAATCGAGAAGTAGACCATGAGAACGTCGTGGCACTTCGAGAAGTCATCCTCCAAGATAAAAGTATCTTCATGGTCTTTGGCTATGCTGAACATGACTTTCTTGTAAGACTTCTCTCCCTCTTCTCCTTGATGCTTTCCCGAAGCTCACTTGTTTCACCCATCAATCTGGAACAACATCTGATACCATCTTATGGTCTGAAGCAAATCATCCATCACCACTCTCAAACGCTGCGTTTGCCAGTTCCTCCTCCTACACTCAAGTCTCTTCTACATCAACTCCTTCTCGGCACGCTTTACCTACATACCCATCATATCCTCCATCGAGACCTCAAACCGGCTAACATCCTGGTTACCAACCAGGGTGTAGTCAAGATTGGTGATCTCGGTTTAGCCAGGGTCAGCAGAGACCCACTCCAGCCACTCTGGCAAGGTGACAAGGTCGTAGTTACGATTTGGTACAGAAGTCCAGAACTTCTTTTGGGCGGACGACATTATACTGGCGCTATCGGTTAGTTTTATTATCATATAACTTTCTTTCTTATTTCTTCAACAAAGCCAAAACATTAGAAGAAAGCTCTGATCGTCGGCAGGGGGATTCTTGTTGGATTCTATCCACTAGATATGTGGGCAGTGGGATGCATCTATGCAGAGCTTTTGTCGTTGCGCCCGATCTTTAAAGGTGAGGAAGCAAAAATCGACAGCAAAAAACAACTGCCATTTCAGAAGGATCAGATGAGTAAGATCCTAGAGGTCTTAGGGAGCATCGACAGTAAGTTTTGCTGAGGCGTCCCGGTTCTTCTGTGTGATTTCTCTCTTCGTGGAAAGATTAGCTAACGGTGTGTTGGTATCTTGATAGAGGAGAAATGGCCAAATTTACATCACTATCCAGAAACACCACATCTAGCTCGAATGGAACGGTCCGTTTCTCGTTTTTCAATGTCTCTGCCTGATTATTCTACCTATTCTCACTTGCCGTTACGCTCATCAACAGATATCACCCTGGACTAGCGCATTGGTACAAGACCAAATCTGGCCCATCCTTTTCACCCAAAGGATTTGACCTCCTCTCTTCGATGTTTGAGTTCGACCCAGAACGAAGAATAACTGCTAGGGAAGCACTCAAACATTCTTGGTTCTTAGACGACGGAGGCGTTAGCTCGAAGTACGTCTTTCCACCTGTTTCGTCTCGTCTGTTCGTTTTCCATCGACATTAATTCCCATTCCATCGTCTCGCTTATACGGAAAACACAGCGCGTTTGCTTCGTCTAACTTGGTCTATCCAGATCGTAGAGTGACACACGACAACGAATTATCCTCTCAGCCCCTTCCTCCTTCACAAGCCCAGGGTCAAACATCGAACACAACAACAGCAAACAACCAAAACCGATCTATCCATCTTGCAGGTGACCCGTCGAGAATACATAATTCATCAATCCCTCCACCTGCACCGCCTAGTGTGATCCCGATGCCTGTGTACCCAGCAAGCTCTAGACCAGGTAGTGGGATGAGACCAGGGGTGGGAAGCGTAGGGCCTGGTGGAATCGGAAGTGCGGCTGGACCGGGAAGCGCAGGGAACAGTGCTGGCAGAATGGTTGGTAAAGCGGTAGATGGCAGTCGGAAAAAAAGTCGGATCATATAATTCTTCTTTCCAATGATCCGACCAGTGTCGCACGTTTCGTAGATTTAGTTTCTCGCAGATAATGTATATTCAATTCGAGAAATAAAAACATCAACTTCCTTTCAAAAGATCTTCAAGCAGATATCAATAGATATAATGGAGAGCAGAAACCCAACATATATCTCATCAATAGATTCATTCGTTCCTCGACAGACAACTTCGCAGTCCAGCAAGATACGTTTCAGATATAGCTGAAAAGTAATAGGAATGTTGAGCGTTATGAGGAGAGACAAGATTATGAGCAATTTCGTGCGCGAGTGTAAAGTACCTATGGTATATGAACATCGATTTGCATTTTTCAGTCAAGTCACAGTCAAAGCCTCAAAAAGACGAGTTGATACGGACCAAGATGTCAGGGCCTCATCGAGCTTTCCGTTTCGAACGAGATCAGCGTGCCAGGCGAGATAGTATCGCAAGTTCATAAACACTTATCGTTTACAAGACCATAACAAAGATCGAATCAGACCAATAAGAAAACTTTAAGCATCGTCATGCTCATTCCATATTGAATCAGGAGAAGATTGATAGCTTACAAGAACCGCTTCGATTAAAGGCAATAAGAGGTCCAGATACGTCATGGAAAATGTGCTGAGAAGAACCATCAATCGACCCCATTGACGACAAACGTTAGCTCGGTAAGAGAACACATCGAGATTGAAAAAAGTATAAGAAGACTCACCAAAGACAAGGAGCTCATTTTGAAAACGTCTGAAAGTGGTAAAAGGACTCTTCCAGCGAACAATTCGATATCAACCTGGTGTCTCGCAAGAAGACCCTTTGGATTCTCCTCGCTCTTGTCGGCATAGAACTGAAGCTTAGACTTGTCATCGTTTCCGACAAAGACAAGGTTTGTGTTCACGCCGGTCGTATCACAGAAATCTTTGGTCTCTTGAACAGGGACAGTCTGCTGTTTAGAAATAAGAGTGGATGATCGGTTTCCTCGGGAGGCGTTGACAGCCTTCTCGACATTGGACCTACAGAGCCGAGTGTCAAAGAGATGTAGGATATGAATTGCAGAATCAGCAACAAATCAAACACCATGAATGCAAAAATGACAAACCGGATATCTTTTGTCGGTGTCACGATACTTGTCCGAGGTTCTGTTTGACCGATTTGCCTATGAACGGCGGGTATTGGAGTCGATACAGTTTCTTTGACCGAGGGCTTCTTCAGTCCGCTTTTGAAAGAACTGAAGAAGCCTTTGGGGCCAGAAGTCGAAGGAGATCGGGTGAGACCAGAAGAAGAAGATGGAGATTTCGATAACGAAGACTCGCTAGATGGGGATTGAACTTTAGAATGGGAATTTGTAGCTCGTTTAGGGTAAGATTTTTCCAAAAGCTCGTTTGTGGCATTGACAAGATGGTTCTCGGTCTGAGCGCGTAGCCTACGCTGAATTTCTAAGGGATCACAGTCAGGGAATAACTTCAAAGTAAAACGATGTCGCGTGAGATACAAACCACCTTTAACTAGAATCATAATGGATTGATGATAGATACCTCTTCTAATTCTACACCCATTGCTTTGAACTTTTGCTCCTCTTGAAGACGTAATTTCTCAGCCGACTCTTGAGCTAATCTCTCAATCTTCTTTTGTTTGAGAACCCGATCCGTCGCAAACCCTCTTCTGCGCTGTACATCCTCAAATCGATATAATCAGCCACATCAAAAAACAACATTGATGAAATACGTCGATGCATGAAAACGGCCTATACGTACCAAAGCCGATAAAGGTGTTGAAAGGATTGTCGAGAGTAGCAAGGCGTCCGTGGAGCGAGACTGAACAGGAAGGTGCTTGATGAGAGCCGACGCAACCTCGTATAGCTCAAGATCTATACTTGAGGACACAGCCAACCGAATCTTACCCCCTCTATCCTCGGAAGCAGCAGCAGACACAGGCTCGATACTAGTCTTGACAATTGTGCCTATACGCAAAGTTCGTTTCAACTCTAATTTGTGTACTTCATAAACCTCTATGGAATTTCGAAGTGTCTCCGTCGTGATCGGATGCTGTTTCTCATGAAGGTAGATGGGAAGCCGTTCGAGAATAAGATGGTTCGTTTGATAGGCGAGTTTGGATTGAGAGTTGACAGCTCCAGTAGCACTGTAGTCCTCTACAAATAAACGGAATGGAATCAGTATGATGACAACGAAAGCTTATACCAGCCATATGCGATATGCCTGATGTTGAGCTTACCTTTTACCTGTCTGCTTAGCTTCATAGAGCCAAGTTTCAAATAGAATCTAACATCACCAACTTAGTGATCTTCTGATCCAATCCCTTCATATGCAGAGATACACTTACTCTTCGAGAGCGGGCTCTTCAGGAGCTGCCAATATAGATTCTTGGAAAATCAAGTGGATCACTGGATCATCGAGGATCATAATCTCTCGGGGGTACGCTAACGTCCAAATGTTTTCTGAAGAAACAAGATAGCCAATCGGGGCAACAAGTTAGTAGATCAGACTATACTCGGACGCATGCGCAGGTTGAGGGTCGAAACAGCATACCGTATTCCTCGTCATCTTCAGCCTTTGAAGCAAGTTTGACACGCTTGAAACCGAGAAGTACTTGATTTTCTCCCATCGATCGCAAAACACTATTGGGGAGATTAGATATACTTAAATTCCTCAAAACGTCGAGGTACCTATGAATAGATTCAAACAAATCGATGAGAGCTGTGTTTGTATGCAGAACGTTTCCTGGACTTACAATTCAGGAGTGCCAGCCAGGTCTAATACAACGCGGGGGCTGAAAATGGACGATACAGCCGTCGTTAACATAACGAGAAGAAGGCTAAGCAGTTAGATTGTCTTACTCTTTGATAACCATCTTGGCGACTTCTGTAGGACTTGGTTCAGCTTGTACCCCGATAGCTCGTAGAAATGTGTTTCCTTTAGCGCCAAAGTCAACGTAGACAAATCTAAAGAAAATACCAGGTTGAAGGTCAGTGATATGAACGAGTAGTAGCGATGCCATGCCTTACGCACAGAGCTTTGTACATTGATGAGCTGCTCGCGTCATGATTGACGAAGTAGACTTCACTGTTTTCATAAATGAGAGAACGACAATGAGACGGAGAGATCCGAGACTACCAAATAGACTGACAAAGGAGATTCATACTTTGAACGATGAAGCTTAATGCTTCCGGTCTTATGAGCAGGGATGAACGGCACCGTGTTGAGCCTCTTTAACGACACATGATCAAACGTGGACAGTCTTGAGGCCAGATACTGCAAATAACACAATAGTTGTCTAATAAGCTTCACACATGGTCAAATTAATCACTCAGATACACATACTTCAAATATCTCTTGAGCATGAGTAACATTCTGAGGAGCTTTGCTGATGAGTGCATCAACCAGCGCAGAGGCTATGGTTTGTCGTTGAAGTCAGAAACAGATGGATTGGAGAAGAGAGCGGTAGTAGGGAAATATAGAGTCGTATCAGTAAATCGATGCACCATAGTATATCGTGGTGCAAGACACGAACCTTTAGGATCCATGTCAACTAAGAGCGGAAGGACTGGTACCTCTCGGATGGAGCTTGCTACAACTGAAAAGCCTAGAAGTTTGGCATCCAGATTTCGGTAGACGTCCAAGGGAGAGCCTAGAAATGCAGATCCATCCTGCTTGATACAAGGAATGAATGCGAGTTTCCGGTTTTCAGATGCGGGATCTAGCAAATCGAAGTTGAGAAAAATGTAAACAGTCAAATATTTCATTATAATGTGTCAGATATATGCTTGAAATACAGAGACTTCGAGAAAAGAACTCACAAGTTTGCGCATAGTACTTCGTAAAGTTCTCAAATAGAAACTCAAGAGCTACAGTTCGAACGGAATTAACAGAACCAGCGGCTAGAGGCAAAAGAGTGTCGATGGATGGGTACCTCATCAATCCAAGAGAGAATAAAAATTTGGCTAGTTTGTGATCACAAAAATCGACACTGTGAGCTCTAATTCCAGATTGCTTCTAGCAGAAGTGTGGAAGACGCTCACCCTCATCTGAATTCGATCTCCACTTAGCTTTCCAATCTAAGATAGGAAGGCCGAGCTTCCGAAGCGAATCTGATGGTTCGTATATCTGTCTAGGTAAGAATCTCGAGGTAGAACCTTCGACGGGAAATGCAGCCGTATTTTTCAACCGGTTGATCTCAGCTGGGCGGAGATTTTCTTGGACAGAGACCAGGTATTTCGTCACTGTTGGAGATTCTCTTGAAATGATATCAGTGCATCTCCTAGAGATAGCTTGATCAAGTTTGGTCACTGACAGTCCATCACACTCCATCCACCTGCGCCTAGAAGCCTGCTGAAGACCAACTGAAGTTCAACATGTTTTCGAACCCCCAAAGCCATCAATAGCTTTTCCATGTTTCCCTTTAACGAAGATCCTTTCGGGAAAGCAATAATTCTTTTAAGCCGGTTCCGAAACCCATTTAGTTTCTGCGTTTCGTTGTGGCGAAGGAGTATACAGGAAAGGCTTACGGGAGATCCGGGAAGAGGCTGACATTTGGAAAGTAAGCCTCTCCAGGAGAAACCTGTTCTTCCAACGAAAGATGTAAAGATACATCATGGAGTGATCATCAACTTTGTATGTGAAGTAGAATAGTGAAGTCGACTGTGCAGTGGGAAACAGGAACTTACCATCCCAGATTTAGAAGGTATGATCTTCTTTCCTGACAATAGTCCAAATATTTTTGCCTGAGTCTGCGCGTTTGCACTTGTCCAAGCTCTGGCGACAATTCCCAGAACCCTCTCCGCGAAAGTAGCTGAGACTTCCATATCCAACTCTGGATCATCTTTTGCCCGTTCTAAAAGGTTTTCTAACCAGACCGGGAGAGAAATCTCCTGTAAGCCAAGAGCGAAGGGAATACGCTGTATATCAAGTTGTTTTGAAATAGCTGGGGGAAGCATATCCAATGGGAAGGGGAGATCGGATGGAATGACCGAGCGAGGTTGATGAAACGTCCGCATGGAAGATAATTGAGCTATCTCTGGCTCTCCTGTCTTCTTCGATTCAACGTTTTGATGGGGCCGAATGGTGAATATAGCGTAATCGAGAATTTTGGACCTGAGCGACTTGTCATATTCCGGGGCTTGACTAAGTTCGATCCACCATTTGAGGCAATCCACCATTTCTTCTTCTGTCAACAATCTACTCTTTAACTCGCCTGCGATATCGTCTAACGACATATCTTTAAGCATTCCTCTCGTTTTCAAACGAGTCACCATTGATGAAGCACCGTCCAGGACTGGTGACGGTACAACAGGAACCTTGCGGATGAAATTTGTAGTGGCAGCATGAGGCATCCTGACCTCAAGCATTGCATCAGCAACGCCTTGCGTAGATATTATGTGGAAAGGTCTCGACCTGCCAGAGCATGCAAAGAACGCGGCCTCCATATGACGAGACACGACGCCCGATGGTGTCGAGGAGAGGAAAGTGAAAAAACGTAATGCATGAAGTGCTCGGGAGGTGAGGACTTCTTGGAATTGAGGGGATGGAGAGTCAGTCAGAGATGGGCCCTTCCATAACGAGCGGATCTCGGAAAGCTCTGTTTCGTAGACTGCACGGCACAGAAATCCTATCATTGCCCAAAATGATACATCAGCTATGTAATCGATCCTCGAGATGAATCAGGATCCTTAACACATATATGAACAGTACCTGCAACGTATAACAGCTGTACGAGCCGATCAAGAGACAAAAACGCCATAAGTTCGTTTCAAATATTATAATATATTGCGCATTGAGATAGATGTTGACTAAAGACATACCTCCTTGTTCCATTGGCTGACATATCGATCTACCAAGTCGATGCTTTCTCTTTCTACAGTGGGTATGAATCTACCAGCTGATGATGTCTCCATGGTGAGTGTTATCAGCAGTGAAGGCTTCATATGTATGAACATATATTTGACCTACATATATGACCCCCAATTCCTGTCGTCTGTCCTGTGGCGTGTCCAATGAAAATCTTTGCGAGTCCTTGTCTGGTGTTATCAAGAAATGCAAGTTGTTAAACAGTAACTTCCAAGTTTGATAAGTGAAACGAGCAAGAATGGTCGATGAGAACAAACATACCCTTCTAAATCCGCTCGGAGCCCTCTGAAGATGCTGTTTTCCCCCGTACCTTCTTTCTCGTTCTCCCCCTCTTTCTCGGCCGCATCCCATTCGTCTTTACTCGTCCATACCAACACAACTTTAGTCCTGCTTGGTGGCTGCTTCTTCATTGCGCGTTCCATCTCTTTTCCGAAAGCCTGTGAGATTCCGACTTTGGCGTCAGCAGCGATGAGGTTGAGTTCTAATCCAGTTTCTATCAACTCGAATGGATCCTTAGGTTTTGCAATAGAGGGCGGAGGTAGAGCAACGGGTACGGGAGAAGATCGACCGAACAAGGCCGACGATAGCATCGACGTAAATGAAGTCGTAGGAGCTGCTGAAGGTGGTTTGAGAAGTTTCGGAAGAGACCTTAGAGGGGGAGTCGCACTATTGTATATCGCTCGAGGAACCTTCGCAGTGATCTTGATGGCTGCAAATAAGAGTAGTGAGGTTAAGAAACGCTTGAATGCCCTTTGGAGTGAACAAGAAGGAGGGTGGATCATAACGAACAAGTGCTAGCTAACTCGTCAACAGTCATCATTCCTCCTTCACTCTTTCTCCCCAACCCGACAGGGACCTCCATCAACTTTGAGGCTCTCACATCCTTCTCGATCAACGCTGCTCTCATATCGTCGAAGAAAAGCTCGGCTCGCTTGATTTGGACCATAAATGTGATGCTTGTTGCCAAGAATCTGGCTAGATCCAGGAGTGAGTTTTCCATCGGTGCGGGTGTACGAAGGTCAAGCGTAAATGTTGTCCACGGCTGATTGAAATAAGAAACAGAAGGATTTGAAGAAGGAGGAAGGGAACCTGCTCTCGCAAACAGCTGTATTTTAAGGACGAACAGAAACCAGTGCGTTGAACATAACAAAGATCCAATTTGGAGAGTCAAGAAGTCACATACCTGATCGCCGCCACCTTTCCAATGAAAGCCCATCCATGTTCCATTACTCTCGACGTGAGGCTCCTCAGTGATCGAAAACAACGCATAGAATCCAACACCATATGCCCCGATCTTGATCGAGTCGTTATTTCCGTCGGCAATCTTTTTGAGTCGACTCCAGTCTTCTGGCCGGAAAGGTATCTAGGATATCGATTCGATGATAGGGGAATGTTTAGTAAGCTTTCAAATCCTGAGGAACAAGTAAGTTTGTAGACTGAACATACCCCATCATTTCGGAACTCTATTCTCACAACCTAAGAATCACTCCAATACTTGTCAATATTGAATCATTGTCCTCGCGGTCAAGAAGGATTGTACCAACAGGATCATCCTTGAAGTTCGGAGGAGTCCCGTCTGTATCTTGCTCCTTGTCATCAACCACCTGATTTGACTCTGTTGGATCTTGCTTAAGCCGAGCTCTCTCACGGTCAAGCCCCTTTTGAGTGAAAAACTTGATTTGAACCGAAGAAGCCTCTGCATCGTCTGCATTCTGCAGCAGCTCTCTTCATTAAGAGCAACAATATATAAGGGCCAACACGATCCCAAATCAGTTCTGACTGAAATCTAGAGAATGATAGGAGGGTAGCGAACTATGGAAATAGATTTGTAGAAAGGAACTCGCCTGAAGATCGTGTGTTCTCCACTGTAACGAGCAAGCACCTTATCGATCAACGCTCTCTGGTTCACACTAACAGCTTCATCTTGACCCGAGTCCCACAAATTCTTTCTATCCATTTCTGAAGCTGTAATGGTTGATGTGATGGCGGAAGATGTTTGGAATGATTATGATGTTCAAGCGTCCAAGCGGTGGAAGGTAGTAACCGGTCTGCTCGGTCTTAGCCGCGCTCATTTGACGATGAACCGATATACAACATACATACACACAAAATAAGCACAGAATAACATTGAGACCAAAGATTTTATCGTGGCGTCTAGCATTACATTGTGAAGTAAGGTGAAGTATGACAACGAAATAAGTCAAAACAAACAGGCAGAAACTTGAAATACAACATGATTGGATATGGTATGTTATGGCAATGACCTCAGAGGAAGAATAACAAAAAAAAATGAAGCGAGACCAAAAACTAACAGAGAATATGGAGATGAATTCCGATAGATACACGCAAAGACAGTCAACCGCCCATCTCGATTTCTGTCTTTTCGTCTGGCCGCTCACTAAGACTTCCAACCCTGCTTCGTTTCCCTATCACCCCATCCTCTCCCTCATCCTCCGCACCCATGCTTTTGGACTCGTCTCCTTCTGAATCCTCGATCTCTGTTCTCTTTCTTCCTACACTCGAGCCGTCCAGCCACCCATCAGGCCCTGAAACTCCTCTGGACGTCGCTCTCGCTCTCACAGGCGTTGAAGCGCCAGATTTTAAAGGTGAACGATAGCCACTTCTTGTGTCCGTCCCTTCTGGTAATAAGTCTTCCGGACTAGAGCGCGAGAACGGACTAAGCTCTAAAGAAAGGTCTTGAGGGTGAGGCTCGAGAAGGGCTTGACCTCGATTCGCTTGTTGGCGTTGTGGACCCAAGATCCGAAGTCTTTCGATCCAACTATACAGGTGATTTGAACGAAAATTCAGTCTCTTATAAGCAAGTGAAGACAAAGATGGCAAATAGACGAACGCTTCGGCCCTTTCTAAACTTTCACCAAATACCTGAGCAAGACCTGTGATCATATCCAGACTTTCCACTGCTAATGTCATAACCCTGCCAGCCGCACCCCTTGCCATCCCAACTTGTACTCCCGGCACCCCTGCTTCTAGCTCACCAGACTGACCACTCTCTCTGTTAAGTCGCTCGTTCGCCCTTTCCCAACGTTCCGGTAAGCCAAGGATGAATCTTCGAACGGTCCGTCGGGCAGGTTCTGGTAAGGCTCCACCAGCGTATTTTGATACGACATCAACGACCTTGCGGATGGTGTTTACCACGTCAGCTTTAATCTTGGAAAGAGACTCCAAGGCCGAAGGAGAGATCAAAGCTTGAGATGAAGCCGAGGAGTCATTTAAGGATGCGATGAAGTTTCGAAGGATGCTAATCTGGTTGGTTATATGCGATGTCGCGTACTGTTTGTTTCGAATTGCGCAAGTCGGAGTGATCAGAAAATGAGCCTATGGAAAAATAGAGGAGAAAGAAAAAGGAATAGGTGAAGATGATAAAAAAAGCCTACTTGTAGCCACTGCAGACAATACGTCAAACTCTTCATGCTCTCTTCGCTTACCGCCGCTCCTATTCCTCCAGCAGTCATACCTGCCTCGACAAGCATCGAAGACCATCGCCCAGTGTTTCCTCCAGTCGTTCGTTCTACCTCTTTCGTCTCCGATGGAACATGGACGAGCGCTTGGCCTGGTTGAGAAGTCGGTCTTACCCGAGATTGAGAACGCGAAGTTGAACGATGAAGAAGTGGGAAAGAGGATGAACCTAAAATAGATGTATATCATATAAATGATCAGAACGGAATAAGAGGATTGCTGAATAGGTGACTCCTAGATGTTCATAACCTCACCCTGAGCTTGAGGATCTTCCTCTCGTTTCACTCTGTTCTCTAGACCAGGACTATCTCTGGAGCTCATATGATCGCTTCCGCTTAAGGAGGATGATCTTATTGAGCTCGTCGCTGTCGAGGTTGACCTATATCTTTCTTCAATATTGGTTGGCGGCAAGGAAGACGATCCAGGTGTTGATAGCTTCATATCGTCAGCACAAAAACGATGGTCCAACGCAAAAGTGGTTAAAAAGTAAGAAATTTAGAGGCAAAGTCAAGGAAGCGAAGAGATATAAACACAAAGACCAACTCCAACTCGATCAAGAGTCCGACAGCCCCAATCATCCATTGCACCCGTCAGTCTAGGATCTATTCGATCCATGACCGGTCTTGAGATTGTCTTGACCGAAGACTCGACAATTTCTGCTCCATACTGCAAAGCAAATCGGATGAAGATACTTTGTCAACCAACGATATTCAAACAAAGAACGAATGGCAAAACATACTTTGACAACTCGGGATCCTCCTTTGGCTGTTTCATAAGCTTTTAACGCAGTGTTGACAACAGGCATCATCGATACTCTAGATACGAAGTCGGCCTCATTCTGGGATGGTCTGGTAAACTCATCAAATTGGTTGATCGATAAATAGGAACATTCAGAAACATTGTCAGTCAAGGGATCGTCGAAACAAGAAAGAGACCCATACGACGAACATGTTAGAAGGAGAAGGTCCGAGATCTAAAGGGTTCGAGTAGACCGAGGACGCCAGAGAGGGAGTTGTCGCCACGGTTGATGAAGGAGTCAAGGATGGACCTGAATCAGTGAGGGCATCTGTGAGTGAAGATGAACGATGGAATCAATATATGTGTAACTTATAAGCAATTGAATAGAGGTGATGATGATATAACGAAGGGAGATCAAAGCATCGACAGAGAGAACCAAAGGACCTCATGGTATCTTGAGGGACGATGGATTGACGAGTATCCCTTCTTGAGCACTTGTGCTCGAGTTTGCCGGACACCCAGCCGGATAGATCCGTATAAGTGAACCCATGGTGGAGTGGAAGCTCTTTCTATCCTGGTCAATATTCCTTTCCCGTCCAACTCTCTCTGTTTACTGAATGCACTGCCCTGTTCGATACGAAACGAATGATCTTACCATGTCCGAAACTAGAGTCGGTATGGATAGAAGAAGCAAGTGACATAGCGGACTCCCCACAGACCGTACTGTTGCTGCTACTGTCACTGTGTTCGGCTACCGGCCGCGGCGGCCCGGTGGGCGATTTAGATGCCATCATGTGTAGAGCTGTGATGGCGATGAGTTCGTCTTGATCCCTAGGTGGCCAAATTGGAGGATCTGGTTGTGTAGATGAGCCCTTCATCTTAGTCAAAGGATATGTCTGACGTGGAAGATGGTATGAAAGGATGGTGTAGCGAAAGACAGAGGCGGCAAGGATGCGAGTGCGTCTGCTTGGAATTGTGACTGAAGGATAGTAACCGGATGGTGAACCGGCTAGATGAGTACGAGATTTGCTTGCTCTCCGCTCAATCTTGATCGACTTCACCTTTAACATGTCGTTGTCAAAGAAACCGGTCGACATTGAAGATGTTCTTGAAGGTAAGCTCTTCAATCTTAGCTTTGATCTTGTTCACCGACCAACTTTCTCTCGTTTCCTTTGTTTGATAGTCGTAGACAAGACTGTCCTCAGACCGTTCATCGCGATATCGATCTCTCTCGCCGTTTGGGTCTTGGGTTATTCATGGACTAGTCGACTCTTCCAGGGCACTTTGATATATACCACTCTAGTCGTTCTATACTGTAGGTTTCGCTGCTCTGGTTCAGTCCGGTTTCGTTTGCGCTTAATAATCCTCTTGCCTTATATCATTAGCCCTCATCCCTCATCTCATCTCGATTGCCCTCTCGCCTCATCCGCGAAAATACCTGTTTTCTCCACCCAAGATCGACTGGTCCGAACAGATCGTTCTCGTTACCGGTGCAGCTGGAGAAATAGGCTTCACTCTCGTCCAAGCTCTGTCTACCAAAGGTGCTCGTGTAATCGCGCTCGACATCAAGCCTGAGTCTGATTGGGTGTTCACCGGAGATGAGACAGGTAGTGGTCAGAGTGTGTTCTATTACAGGTGTGACATTTCAAAGAAGGAAGAGGTTGATTCAGTGGCAGAGAGGATCTGGAAGGATCTAGGAGATCCAACGATAGTAGTGAATAATGCTGGGATTGTTCAAGGGAAGAAGATCTTGGATTTGACCGAGCAGGACATCAAAGAGTACGCCATGGTTAATTTGTTTAATCAATCAAGTCGTATATCCGCTTATACTCTCATCTCATCTGTGGGTCCTGGTTGGCACTAGAACGGTTGGAGTCAACTATGTTTCTCATTTTTGGATCGTTAAAGCTTTCTTGCCAGCCATGCTGAAGACTAAGCGAGGTCATATCGTAAGTACTTTGCTTTTTCTTGTACGTGTCACTGAGTGATCACTCGAGTTATTGACATCATGCAATGTCCCCGTGGCGAAACTATATCTGATCACCAGTTGACGGTGGCAAGTGTGTTAGGCCTTATTGGCTGTGCTCGTCTCAGTCAGTCTTGGAACCTGTCACTTTGCATGATCATCGGTCTGGATTGAGAAGTCTGTGATATCTGATATGATTCTAGGCGTTTTCCTCGTTTTCTAGCCGACTATTGTTCTACCAAGGCTGCCATCATTCAGTAAGTCTGGGTTTGCGACGTCTCAACCAGATAGTTGATCGGCTTGTTGACAGACCGTCTTCAAATCCATCTCTTCCTTGGAACAGATTTCATGAGGCGCTTCGATTTGAGCTTAATACCCAGTCCGTCTCAAATACCTGTTTCCTTCGTACTGTTCACCTATTTGAGTTCACTAATCGATATTCAATGGACCTCAGATACGACGCTCCAGAGATTTATACCACTCTTCTCCTTCCGTCTTTCGTTCACGGTCCGCTCTTCGCGTCAGTAACGATGTCAAACAATCCGTTCATCAAATTTTTCTCTCCTGCACTTGAGGCGAGAGATATCGTTCAACGAATGATCGACCGGTTGGGCGTAGAGCAGAGCGGGGTGATCATGATGCCTAGGTGAGACTTTGTTGGTCCTCCTTCACAAAGAGATAGTTGATCTGATCTTTTTCGGAGTCCCCGTGGGAAATACAGCTACGTCCGGATTGTGCCATTTATGAGATGGATTCCTGGGCTAAGAGAGATCTGTCAGAATGTTTGTACAAGTTCTCATCTCTCTTTTTGTCTTTCTTCGTTTTGGTATTCATAACGAGAACTAATCAGTATACACGGGATTATTCATAATCGCCTCTGGGGCAACTAGCTTTCTGAAGCAGACCACGCGATGGACAAGTTTGTCCGACCAGGCAAGAAAGCAGATTGATTATATATGCCTAAACCCTAGATTTGTCGAGAGAAAACTTCTGTTGCTTATGTTTCGCTCCTCGACAAACTGCTTTTACATGATACTCCTCTGAGTCGTTCTCCTAGATCTTGTTAAGCCAAAAGACCATCACAAGAGAAGAATAAGGGGAGAACAATTTATCGATCAAATATACTACCACTCTTCTTCACTCCATCACCCGTTCTGGATACATTTGAGCTCTTATCCTGTTCTTTTTCTTTCTTCTTCTTATCTTCGGACATCTGTTTAATCGTGTCGATGACTTGAGACACATGAGACGATGCAACAAACACACGCATCACAAAGGTTGTCATTTGTACCTAAACAGAGATTGAACAAGTACGCAGGAACGAACCCTCTCGCTCTGATGCCTTCTTATGCGGCCGGGCAGAATGGGCGTCTCCGGTGAGATGGACGCTGGACATGTTGATGCTCGGGATGCTAACTCGTAATTCAATGGTGGTCGGTTGATGAACGAGTTCAACAGACGGGTGTCAGATACCAAGAGAATAGAACTACACGGGCGCAATGTTAGGGTTAAATGACGTCATTGATCTACAGTTAGGCTCTGTGCACAGCCACATCCGGTATCGCGCACGGACCGCCAAAAAGAGGAACATCTCCAATCATCCCGAGCCTCTTTCTCTTTCTTACCCTCACCTTCATTGATCCAACCATTCATCCAGCCATCAATCACTTGCTCAAACACTATGTCTGCCACTCAGGATCACACCGCTACTCCCCCTACTGCTGCATCTGGCTCTTCGGTCCCTCCCTCTGTCGAAGCTGCTGCTCAGTCTGCCCAGAATATCCTCGCCCAGGCTCAGCAGGTCAGTTCAATCCATCGGCATCTTGAAAATTTCCAGGTCTTGCTTTGGTTTCACCCTTGAAAGATTACTCACCCGTTTGGATGCCATCCCAACATATACACATCAAATTATAGCAAGCCGCTCCTTATTTGACTAAGGCCCAGGAGATCGCCGCACCTTATATTGAGAAGGGTAAGGAGTTCACCGCTCCCATTATCGCCAAGGTTCGTTCAATCGAGTATGCTCTTGTTATCTCAGCGCAGACAGTTATCTTACGTTTTGTTCTTGATATATCATCATTTAGGGTGGAGAAGTTCTCAATGCTGCCCAGGCTCGGGCTGATGAGCTCATCAAGGAAGGGAAGGCCAACAGTGCTGCCGCTGCCGTACGCATTCATCTCCATCTCTCAAGTCTCAGTCGCGTCCTTCTACTCTTGCTGTTTGATACTCATCTCTCAGTGTCATACTTTGGAACAATAGGGTCAGACTCGGTCAGCCGCCGACGATTTGAAACAGGAGGCTTCGGCTACCACTAACCAGGCCGCTCAGGAGGGTTCTCACAACTTGGAGCAGGCCAAAGAGTATCTCGCCGGAGTTGCTAGCACCGTCACTGTATGTCTCGAGTCTGTCTGCTCTGAGCGCAACTGTATCCTTACAATCACATGTGCCATATAGACTCGGCCTGAAACGATTTCTTGTCTTAAATAGGGAACTCTCAGTTCGCTCTCGCATCAGTTGAATGACAAGACCGCTACCGCTTCTCACCCAGGAGTCGTGACTCAGCTGTTCGTCGCGTCTCCCTTGTACTCTCTATATAACATGAGACTAAAAAATCTAACATCCAGCTTTCTTTCCCTCTCTTCTGTTTTACCCCTCTCGCTTCAACAGCACGAACGCGTTCAGCTCAGCTCAGTCGTACATCAACACTCATCTGCCCCAGTCATCAACTACCGTCGAAGAACCAGTCGGAACTGTGATCTCTGACGTCGCCAACAACAAGGCTGACGAGGCTGAGATCAAGGATGCTCTTAGGCAGCTCGCCGGAAAGGGAGAAGAGACTTTGGAGGGAGCGAGGGAGCAGTTGGAGGATGTCAAGAGGCCTTAAATGGTCAGAGTGTAGATTATAGAATTGTAGAAACCATGTCTTGTGTTTTTCCTGTTCCATCTCCTTTTCTCGCTTCGGTTACATCTGTTCTTCATTTGTCCCAAATCTGTTTTCTCCAAATCTTTGGGTTGTATCATGTGTTAAAGTTTAATTTTATCTATCTGATGAATCATGATGTCTGCTACGTCTTGTATATGAATCCACGAGGGTCGGAAAGCCCAAGATGAGGCTGACTCGGTCCGACGCGACGGCTGTGAATTTCCTGGGTTCAGTCCCATCTCGCCTCTCTTTGGTCAATCTCACTATCAACCATCCTTTCACCATCACTCATCTGATCCATCGATACAGCCATGCCACCCTGGAATGCTGCACGAGCCCGGATCCAACTCAAGTGACGTCCTTTCCTCTTGGGATCTCACCTTCTGCTGTCTGTTGCCCTCTGCTTATACCTTCTTTGGCGTTTATCGCCTGCTATGCTATATCTGTCATCCTTTGCGATTACTTTTAGACTTTCAATCCAACGACTTCAGCTTTTGCAAGATAAAAAGACGGCGATTGCTAAGAAGACAAGAAGAGATATTGCGGATCTGCTTCTGAAGAACAAAGTCGAGACTGCCAGAGTCAGGTGTGAGGTTGTCATTGGAGATGAGATCACCGTGGAGCTTCTTGAGTTGCTTTCCGTTCGTCGTTTCTCTTCCCTTTCTCTCTTCTTGGCTCATCGGGACTTATATTCAGTGATAAACTGGAAGACAGTTGTACGCAGAACTGCTCCTCGCTAGATTCGCCCTACTCGACAACACATATTCTTCTTCCGAACCCGATCAAGGTATCCACGAAGCTGTCTGTACTCTCATCTATGCCGGACCGAGAACGGAGGTCGCTGAACTTCATCATCTGCGAGAACTACTCGTACACAAGGTGAGAATCCTCTTTTCGCGTTGTTTTACTCTCGATAGCCTTTGTTTTTTTTCCCCTCAACAAAACAAACCTTTTACTCGCCAAATCATTTTGTATCAGTTCTCGAGAGATTTCGCTATAGCGGCAATAGAGAACAAGGATGGCTGTGTGAACGATCGGGTGTTTGCAAAACTCCAGATATACAGACCACCGACCGAGTTGATAGACGCATACTTGGATGAGATCGCGAGGACATACAAAGTCAATTGGAGTTCCGGAAGAGAAGATCCAGCGAACGGGGATGTCCCTGCAGGGTTTGAACAATCGACTGAAAAACCAGACGATTCGGCCAGTCAACCCACATCTACGGACCCAGCCTCCTTGCCCAACACTACTGTCGCTGGCAACTCTTCTACTATAAATACTACTACGCCGAACCCTCCTCCACCATCCTATCAACCTGCATCCTCCTCCTCTTCTTCTTCACTTCCTAGTGAGAAGACAGATGCATCCAACGAATCTAAACCATCAGCTCCACCTGCGCCTAGCGCGAGAGCACAACAGAAATCGGCGGATGACCTACTAGCAGCTCGATTTGCAGCTCTCAAACAAAGGTAGGCCCTCATTTCCTTCTTCTCTAGCAATTGTTCAGAACCATGTCGCTGGCAGATTCGATACAGACGATTGATATCACTTGAAATTACATCGCTAGATAAGTTACGTACGCCCGACGCCTTCCCCTTCATCTTTACTTTTACCTCCGACCATGTCTTCCCATCCTATCGACGCATCTAACATCATCAAAAATACTACAACAACCGCCATCTCCGCTACTACGATCGAAACACTAAAAGGAGAAGAATTTGAACCAGAGCCAACCACATACACTGAAATCGAAGAACTGAACGATGACTACGAAGACAACGATCGCAAAGAAGAAGTAGTGGAGGAAGTAGAAGAAGTGGAAGAAGTGGAAGAAGAAGAAATAGTAGTAGTAGCAGCAGCAGCTGAAACGAGAAAAACGGGAATTAGCACGAATATGGTGGCGTTCAATGAAAACTATCTGATCAACTTGGCAAGTGGTAGTCTAGGTCTGCTTGTTGGTAGTTTGTTTGGATTCGGAATTGTTTTGGGAGGTTTCACATGGGTCATAGGTCTTTTCTTTGGACTTGGAGATGGATGGCACGGACGAGAAGAGGCGTAAAATTAACTTGGTCGTTCAGAGTGAGGCAGGTTGTATCAATGGAATTTTTCAAGATCAAGAGGGGGTTGTTTGTCATTTCCCAAATCAATCTTGGCTGAAATGAACAAAGAGACATCTGTGTGTCTAAGCAAAGACAACGAAGTGGATACAGTCTTTTTACTCTCATCTCCTATCTTTTGCTGACCATCCACCACCACCAGCAGATCTCCCTTCATCTTCCCTTCCCCGACCATATCTTCTCCCCTCCTCTCCTTTCTCAGCCCCAAACCTAGACCCAGATCCTCCCCGACCACCGTCTCGAGGTCGAGAGTCGAACCCTCTACTAGACCCACCTGAGCGAGACGCTCGTTCGACTGAGTACCGGCCCTTCTTTTGAGAATCTTGCGGTTTCTGGGAGTAAGCTTTAGCTTGAGACCGAGTGTCTATCACCTATATATCATGGGTGCCGATATCGATGTTTGAAAGAGAACAGGAGGCGAGGAGAGCGATGAGTCGTAGAAAAAGATCATTAAACAGAGAAACGGAGCAAACCTCATAATCAGTCTCGGCTCGCCGAGTCTCATCAACCGCTTTCTGATCGGTATGATCAATCAATGCATGACCCATCCATCTAAAAATGGAAGGAATTAGAGAAGAAGATGACAGAATGAGAGGTTTCGCAAATATTTATATGAAGAGAGCAGAAAGAAAGAGTAAAGAGAGATCGACCTACCCAAGATCATTATCAACCTCTAAATCTCCTTCCTCCCCGTCGCCTCCTTCTGCCCCTTCGGAATCATCTCTTGCGCTTTGCATCTTCCTCCTAAATCCACCCAACAAAGCCAGGATATCCTCCTCCTCCTCACCTCCTTTCCTCTTTCCATTCCTTCCCCCACCGGCAGCACTAGTGTTCCCACGTCTACCACGTTCGTACCCCGCGAGTTCTCTCTCAAGCATCGAAGGCCCCTTCGATCGAACAGGAGATGGGGACCGGGCGCGTTTGTTCGAGAGATTACGAAGGGAAGCTTCCATTGCTTCAATTTCGCGCGCTCGTTTCACACTTGTGACAAAGAAGGCGAACAAATGATAAAGTAAGAGAATCGGTCACATGATCTATAGAGAAAAGATCATAAGAGTAGTAAACATACTCAGCATTATCTTCATCAGCCTTTCTTCGAATATCTTCGAAGTCTTCCAATTTAGCCTGTGATGCATTTGGTCTTGTTGAAGATGCCGATACCTGCTGAGTCCATTGAAATAAACCGACCATTGGAATGTCAATGAACACGTGGTTACTTATGAAAAGACGTGGTGTAAAGAGAAACGTGATGAACGGTCACCTGTTCGCTGGGAGGTCGTATAGCAGGTGCATCAGCTAATATCTTGTCGAAAGAAGGCACATCGTTCGCCGTTGTTGACACAGCAACTATCGTAATGTTATGGACGAAGAGACCAGAAGGATGTGTCAGATTTATACGTGTCATAGGATGAAGGAATCCAATGAAATAAACTGACGATCCGGTCTGGCAAGGTTTTTCTTCGAATGAGCGGCTTCGAGTTCTTCCTCACCAGCTTCTTCTCCAAACGACAAAAGCTTCGTGTTTCTGCATTCCAGCAACGAGTGATTTGTTTTGTCAAAGACCCAAACTTACAAGCGTTTTCAGACTCTTCTCTCTACGCGTCTTTCTCAGTACTCACTTTTTCTTTTTCCCTATCCCAGCTTCTCTCCTCTCTTTTTCTTCTTTTTCTCTTTCCCTCCTTCTGGCCTCCTGTTTCCTACGTTCCTCGGCAGTTATTCGAATGACAATATCGTCAAACGGGTTATCTAGGATAACGATTGATTTGATTTTTGGTGGGTACTTGGGTCTCTCGGTTTGCTTGTCAGTCTCGAGTTGACCAATTTTCAGAACGTTGAAGATAGTGTTTCCATCCGCCGCTACCTGATTATGAAAGAGAAAGAATCGGCAGAAGACGTTAAGGAAAGTAAAATCCAGAGAAAAGAACGAAAAAGAAGGAGCGCACTTTTCCAAAAATCGTCTAAAGTATACGAAAAGCAAGCTAAAGTGAGCTCTCTTGTCTTCAGTAAGAGAAACAAGGAACTTACGTGCTTGCCCTGCAACTCATCCGTTCGATCTATGCAACAATCATTTCCCTCAGCCTTCAGACCTTTATCTATAGGATTTCAAACTTAAAACTTACCAAGGGTGACTGTAGTACATACGCCATCATACAATTATTGAGAGGTCAAAATGATTGCGCGCGCTACAGTAGACAGACTTGAGGATGATGTTCACTAACTGAAAAATTGACTCTGATTGGTATCTGTTCCGATAGATAACAAACATAAAGAGACATGGAAATGTCGGTAAGAGCTCTCAAATACATGTATATGAAATAACTCGAAGAGGACTTACTTCGCGCGTTGTTGTTGGCCATAGCAACGAGCCCTCGTCTGGAGAACTTGAGTCTCTGATGAGGTTCATCCTCGAACGGTTCTGTGCAAATCCCAGAGTCAGTGAGCTCAATCGGCATATGTTAAGCGGAAGAAAGAGGAACGTACCACCGTAGAATGATTCGCCTCCGTAACCGGTGCCGGTTGGATCTCCTGTTTGGATCATGAAGTTCTCGACGATTCGGTGGACTATTTGCAGCAGAGAAATTGGTGATGTGATCAGTAACTCATGCACTTTCCAACAGATGTACAGATGCTGCTGCGTGAGCCGTAATGGATCCTGGGAGATGTTGATAACTCACAAATACAATTGTCGTAGTATCCCTCCCTACGTTAAATAGACCGTCCAGCAAATTATGGACGACGTCAGCATGCCCATCAATTAATGCGCTTGAAAGAACTCAGTAGGAGAGGAAAGCAAAAGCATGGAGTTACATGATTAAACTGTCTCGGATGAAAACCAAGATGAAGAGACTGCTTCAGCACGGTCTATTCTGGATAGCCTCAAGCGTACGCAATTATGAAGAAAGATCAAGTGTTAAACGAACGCGATAAAGTTCCGACATGCCTTTGGAGCCTCTTTCGGCCAAAGCTCGATCTGGTGAGCGAAGGAAAACACGTCACGAAAAGAAAAGAAAAGATCAGAGAATAAAGTATCGAGTAGAAAATTGATTCAAGCTGCTATAACAGATGTTGGTGTAGGGCTGATGACGAACCTCTATGTCGCCCATAGTCGTTTGAAGAACGACTGTTGAACATGACGTGACGTGCGTAGAAGCAGAACAGAGTCAGAAGATGAGTCAGACAAGCGAAACAAGACACAGAGTTAAAAAATGTTGACCTTTTCCACTGGTAGCTGGCTCATAGATGTATAGGTTGGACATCTTCTCTGCCGGCTCTGTCCTCGTTGATGATGGCCGTTGACGATGATGGCATGGCTGGTAGAGCCATGAGGGAAGAGGAGGAGGGGTTTATATGTGGCTGTGTGAACACGTGACTGAATTCTCTTGTGGCTGTGCCGGCTAATTGACCATACCCGGGTGATGTTCTTCTCGTCTTCCTCCTACTTTCCTATCCTCGCCATCATCTTGATATTCATCACCATATACTTCCTTCTCACCATCATTATTCACGATGGAAGGTATATCCACTTCGCTAGATACAAAAACGATATCACCTCAGAGTCATCAAGTTCTCGATCCCGACATTTTACCTTCCCTTCACCCAGTAGATCCTCCCAGAGCTGCGTCTGCTCCTACTCCCGTTCTGGCTACAGGTTACACAAAGTTTCTTATCGAGAATGCAGCCTCGATTAATAGTGTAGAAGGCGCAATTCGGAGTGGAAGTTATCTCCTTCCAGGAAGATTCGAGGGAGCTGAGATCGTTAGTGAGGGAGGTAAGTTCTGCTTCCTGATCTTTATTGTCTCTGCCTACCTGTGTCGCGTCTACAAGTTGATCACTTCGGTCGTTTAACTCAAATGTTCATCCGCCTGGCATCTTTCTTTTTTTTTTGTATTTTTTTTTGTAAACAAGTCTCTGCCTTCCTCCATATACTTACACATCTACACTCCACTATAATCTCCAACTATGTGGGCCGACTTCCTTTGACTTTCAGGCCACCTGTTTCACCTCCAACGATGCAGGAGCGATATACTCGATCATGGGCTAAATCTTCTGGCCTGTACAGATGGTCAGCCAGACTACTCCAATTGTTGAGTCAGGTTGAGCTGTTGGTCGAGATGTGTGCTCATCGAATGGATTTGAAGGACAAGAAGCAAGGAAAGGAGAACAGAGGATCGAGAAGAGCGAATGTGCTTGTGGGTATCGAGGGAATTAAGTACGTCTTGACCTACTTGCCCAATGAGTAGAGCCGAGATCTTCGAGACTGACTATCCTCTTTCTTTCTTCTTCTTCTTTTTCTTTTTGACAGAACGATCCTTCGACTCATTCTTCTTGCCGTCACTTCTCGTCCATTGATCAACCCTCCTCTTCCTCAACCTGCGTCCGATCTAACATCAGTCCCACTCAGCACCTCCCCTTCTCCTCTATCCGAGCCCGAACGTGACCTGACGCAGATCAAAAACCCGATTCAAGAGATACTTCTTCCAAAAACTCTCTACACCAGCTCACTTGTCAAAGGAAGGGACCTTGTGACTCCTCTTGCCGGTTGGAAAGATACGTTAGGAGAAGTCTTTTGGGCGGGAAGAGGAGCGTTTTATGTGTTGCTTTGGGTCTGGGGACGAAAGTTCGGTGGCAGAGGGAAGGCTGTTTGGGGCGCACTTTTGGTTAGTCATTCCCCGAAATCGTTGTCTTCTAGGTTAATCTGTATTAAATCAAACTGCTTCCCTTCCTTTGTCCATCAGCTTTCGATCCTGTCCAGAAATCTTTCTAGAGCGGCCTCATCGCCGTCGTCGGCATTGACGCCGTCAAAACCGACGTATCCATCTTCGACTACCAGCCCCGAATCTTCTCGCAAAGTGAGCTCGCTTGAGAGGGCAGAGAGGGCTAACAGAGATAAGGCATTCTTCGGTTATCTATTCAGGGGTGCCGTCTGGGAGACTCTGACTCGGTCCGTTGTCAATTTCACTTTTGATCTCATATTCTTCCATGAGATTCTGTTTTCAACACTCGTGTTGACGCTTCTGCCCCTCCTTTGTTGTTATTTTCTTCAATGGCTTGGTTTCATTTTCTCAAATTCAATAAAATAAATATCAGACCGATGTTAGAATCAGTGGCAAGAAAATCGTCAAAGATTCCCATCGTAGGATTAGTAGGTGGTGTGCTGGAGGACTATATTCCGTTGATCGAGAATTACTATTGTTCGTCTCTCTTCTTCTCTTCTTGCTCTCTCACTTTTGTGAACATACGCTGAACACATGTAACAAATGGTTGTTTCTTCCGGTTGGTTTGGCTGTGCTCGTCCGAAATCTGGATGGTTTCTTAGATTATACGGCCGACTAGTCTGTGTTGTGTATCATGATAATCTGTACACTGTCTCACATGTCTGTGAATCATTACATCGGGGGTTTCCTCATTCTTTCTCGTTCTTCATGCTTTGTGTAAAGTCGACTCAGGATATCAGATACAATGTAAATGCATGCGAGACAGAAAAGTCAAGATGGAATGCTTGATCGGGGATGATGCAAACATCATATGATGTGACAATACCTATGGTAATTGAATGATGGAAGATAATTATCGAATTCGATCATCAGGATCCAAACACCTGACCCAACTTCCCTCTCTTTCCCAGTTTATAGGAATCGATTTCTCTTCCTGTAAATCCGTTTACATTCGGGTGTCGAATCCATTAGAAATATCAAGAGTAGAAAGAGAGAAGAGATGAGGTTAGTGAAGCTATCCCAGGACGCATATCCGCACAAGACAAACAAACAAAAGAGAAGACCGGGATTCACAAATGATCGTGTTAGCCTTGAGAAAACTCCTCTTGCCAGTCGTTGATGAGCTAGTAACGAAGGATGGAAGCAGTCTCTTATGTTTTTCCCACAAAATTCCGTAATGGGGATCAATGCCCGACATGCAAAGAGATAGGAAAGAATTATGGCTCACGCTGACGACAAAGCTTCAATGGGAACTTCTGACATGTTGAGCGCCGATCCTGGTTGAAAAACTGTGCCACTTTGATCCATGATGTAAAGAGAGAGCAAGGCCAAGAACACAATAATCGGGGCGGTGAGAATGACAAACGTGATAGGCGACTTGTTAGGAGGAGAGCAGAGAGCGTACAACATAGGATCTTGAAGCCCTTGATAATATTCAACGATCCGAACGAGCCTTTCATCTGTTCATTCATTACAGAATTGAGCATGAATTCAGTTAAAGCAGAGAGATTCACCCAGAGCGCAAAGGTGTGTATCGATATAAGAGAATGGTGCAAACATACTATATCGTTCTTGCAGAAATTTCATCCTCGACCTCGTCAACTCTCCTATCTTCCCTTGTCTTAATGCGCATGAACACTTGAATTCATTCAACTCAATCGCTTCTGCGCTAATTGATCGATATCGGGATTAATCATTGGTTTGAGAGGGAAGTAAGAAGCGTTACGAGAAACATGCTTAGCGACATTTTGAGGGTCAGGGAGAGACTCACCAATATGGGTCTTGACCATTGTCCGAAAGTTCATGAATTTTGGAGACGTCTAACACACCGACTGAGGTTTTTCGAGTAATATTGATGTTGTTGAGAATTAAGCGTCGATCTTCTCTAGATTGACTTGTGATGAAGATAAAAACCAAGAAATTCTGACCTATGTTGATCATCACTCCGGCTGTCAAGTACAAATGCAAGCCCATGTTGATAGGATCGATATCGTGAGAAGGGCATCCAATCTTTTATCTGTTTTCCAAAGATAAAGAACAGAAGTAGACTAACGAATGAACTTTCGCACAATCTCCAGTGTCTGTCGAACATTCAGTTCAAAGAGATCTGGGGATCCAGGAGTGATAGCAATTCCAGCTTTTGGGTCAGGTGTCGATTTGACCAGTTAGTGATGCGTCCAATTCATCTTGTAAATGACATGTACATGTCGTGAAGAATCCACGCACGAGAAGAACAAAGTGCACACTACGGTACATAAAAATCAGAACCAACCCAGGCGACCGGTTGAACTACTCATGCTAGTACCGTCGAAGGAGAAGAAGGAAGCTTACTAAATCGTTCGATCCAATCTGTAAATTGAGATATGTCCATTTCATAGGACGTCCCGATTTATTAAATCCCCATTGGTGTTTTTCGAATACATAGTGAGCCATAGGAACAAGGTAGTCTGTCGCAGAACATCAGCCGTGTTTTGAGGGGGTGTACAAGTTTTTAGCTATCAGTTTTCGTGATTGAGTCGAGATGTTCAGTAGGGAACGACACAAATATATTAACCTCGAGCCTGATGAGGTAGGTTCTCAGCCAGACTACCAGAAAGTGCTGCATTCAACCGATCCTGACGTGGTGTCCATCCGACAGGACCCAGAGGGCATAAATGACCTAAACAAACCAGATGATGGAGGAGATATGAAAAATTCAATTGAATGAGCCTCAAGAGAAATTGTTAATAAAGAAAGAGAAATAAACAGACCGTAACATATTTCCGCTGGATGATCCCCTCTAGAGAAGCCAGTTATACTCGAAGAGTAGTATCTAAGTAGCTTCTCAGATTCATACCCCGGAACTCGATCGATCAGTCTTACAAGATTGGTCGCCCACAGTGCAAGGATGCTGATCGAAAAGACAGACGAAAGAACAGAACAGAAGACATACGTTAGGAAGAGTAATTTCTTTATGGTCTCCTCCGGCCGCCCAACTAGCGCCTCTGAACTCATGCGATGTTGTTTCAGGTGTGGATTGTATTCCTCGGAGGAACCATCCGGCGGTGATCGAGTCCCCTAAAGCCATCGTATACGAGAACTCATCCGGCCGACTTGTCGATGTCAAACGGGAAACACCAACTGGTCAATGAATGATCCAAGACCAGCATTACAACCGGTGATCAGAAAGTACGAGTAGGAACTTACAGGTCCCATACTGACTCTGATGGACGATCTCTGGCTGGAAGATGAGGGCAATGCTTGATATTTTTAACCCAGGTTCCGTTGAAAGGCTGGGCCGAAGAAGTACTTCCCAATGTTTTTTGCGTTTGTGATCGAGGCACCGGGACAGGATAGAAAAGAGAGCTGAGAAGCGTCAATATGGAAAAAGATCGGTCCATCGGTTCATCAAGACAAACGGCTTGTCGGGAAGTTTGATTGAAGGTCTTTGAGAGAATGGATGGTGATCAGCAACGAACTACATGGTCAGAAGGTAAAAAGGCTGAGAACAACATCGAGAGAGATAACAACGTACAGGACTTATCTAATCTGCGGCCAAGGAAGATGCGTCATAACATGTGATTCAGAAAGCTGTGCTCTACGCGTTCCTGTTCCTTTGTTTTGTTTTTGTTCCTTCTGTGATTTTCGTGGTATTTTATTTTATTTTATTTTATTACCCGCCTTCTTTTTCTTTGTTGCGCCCGTTCTTTCTTTCCTCTTCTCTCTCCAACCATCATCAACGACCGAGCTAAGCAAGAGCAAGCCATCAAGAAAACAAGACCAGGAGTGCACATAGGCAAGGTTAAGGAGTTTCTGTTTCTTCTCTTCTTTCTCTTCAAGAAGTACCCTCCACCATCATCTTTTTCTCGGAACCCATCCTACTAGCTATCTCTTCTTGACACCAAATCAAGCCTCAGATTGCCATCTGCCTTTCCTTCATTACCTACAACGCCACCTCTACAAGTAACCTCTTCTTTACTTCGAAACATGGCTCCTTCAACTCCTGCCAGGTCCAACATTAATTCCAGGCCCTCATTCCAAAACTCAACACCGAACCAGTCCAAATCAGGGCATGCTCAGGGCTCAAACCCGTCTGTCAATGTCAAGACTCCTGCGTCGAACGCTGCAAACTGGAGGACTCGAGTTCGGTCGACCACTTCGACATCTTATGCTACCCCTGCTGCTCAGAGCAGGAGGAGGACTGTGAGCGACCAACAGATTCAAGGTGTACGTATACCTCTTTCTGCTGGCTAGTTTGATCTTTTGGTGTTCCCCTACTCTCCTTCCTCTTTCCACGTCTGCAGGAGCCGGACATGGCTTGATGCATGTAGCCTCTAAACTATTTGCTGCCGAAACTTTGTTTCGATGTCTTGCGATAGATGTCAGTATGCATGTCGACGGTGCACGACTCTCTGTTGCCATCTACACTGTCCTTACGTAGTTCATTCCCCCTGACTCCAACTCGCGGCTCGAGCTGTCCCTGGCTGCAGCGCTTCAGCACACCACCTCTTTGTTCCTCTCTTTCTATCAAGGTTATCATTCTTACTAGCACACTAAGCTTTCTTGCTTTGCCTCCTTGACTCGATGCATATAGACCCAAGATCTTTCCGAGACCCCAGGTTTGAGTTACGGCGACACTCCTTCAACCGTTGGCTCCTCCGTTGGTTCCTCTCTACCTGCTACTCCGGCCTCCCCGACGTACCGTCAGCCTCGAAACTCGAAGAACGTTCCGTATGTTCCGTCCAACCTTCATTCCAGGCACCACTCTTCACCCCTTCACCGATCCTTAGGTCTGCCTGCAGACGACTCGTTCGATGAGTCCTATGAGCAGGACATATCGTTTGATGAAGGCGTTGGGATCCACAGCATGATGCCCCAGTCTGCTGCGGCCAGAAAGCTTCGGCTTGGAATCCTTCCAGAGGAGAACACCGAACCATTTACTATCTCTGCTAGCAAGCTTGATCAAGACTGGTCTGCTCCTAGCCAGACCGGCGCCAGCCCCCTGCGATGGAGGCAGGTGAGCGAAGCATCATCCTACGCCAGTCAGACCGATGGTGAAGATGCCACTTCAGGTCTGTTTTTTCCTTGCGCATATACTCGCATGTTTTCTTGTGCACCTTTCTCATAACAAGAAGTTCATACTGACTCAAACTTCTCGTTTCCATTACAGTCAAAACTGTCACTCCGGCCACGACTCCTCCTAGAAGCAAAACGCGAGCCCTAAGCTCTGGAGCCGTTCCCCACTTTCTTACTCCGCCTCCCGTCAACACACGAGGTCGAGTGATCGTTCCCATTGCGCCTGCCACCGTCGCTCCCTCCCTTCGAGGGACCAGTCGACGGTCACTCTCACCTTTCTACGAGAACGATGAGCCGCTGTTGCCCATCGACAAGAGCATCTCTAAGCCCCGGTTCGCCGGTCTTTCTCCCGCTCAGAGAGGGACTCTTGTCTCAGTCGTCAATCGAGCCATCGCCATCAGAAAGCCCCAGTCCCCTACACCCAAATCAGCCACGCCAACCGCTATATTGGGTTCTCAAACAATCGAGGCGCCAAGTCAAGCAGAGCCGCAGCAATCATCTGCTATTTGTGGATGTTGCGAAGATGAGATCAAGAAGGACGGGGTAAAGATTGGACCTTGTGCCTGTGTGGTCTGTAAACAATGGTCAGTTGGATTTGCGCTTCGTCCCCAGCTGGATCTCAACTAAACGGTTCCAAGCGTTTGCTTCTCTCTCAACTCAAATAGTTTCACTAGTGGAATGAAGTATGTATAAGATCAGATCAGGCCGCCTTCTCCTCAGTGCTAATCTTGCCTCTTTGTCATTCTTCCGATAGCGTTGTATGTGATGTAGCCGGAGGCATCATGAGGTAAGCATTTACAGATCAGTATTCCATCTCATATCTACTGATCACATCGTCTGGTTACATCTTAGATGCCCTTCTTGTACAACCACTGTCAACGACTTTTCAACCTTCTCTCCTCCTAAGCAAGAAACTTCCTCCAAAGTTCAACCCAAGGTCCAAACTCGAGTTCTGCCTTCCATTAACGATCAATCCAATATGCCTGTCATTCTTCGATTTGACAATGCCAGTTGGGTGAGTTACCTCCGCGCTTTGGTGTAACGCCGTTTTGGCATTCGCTCAGAACTGATGTATCAAGAACTTTCTCAATGTTCATAGGATGTTACCCCTGAGATGATCATTGACTTTCTTCCTGAAAACGCTCTTGCCGATCCATCTCAAAATCCTCACCCTATTCACCTCTTGATCAACCCTTTTGATGGAAAGACTAAAGACTTTTTCGTACGTGTCTTCAAATCAAATTTCAATCACTGAACTTCGTCCAGTGGGTTGACCGACAAAGCATTTACAATCCATCACCTATCTTAGTTTGTCGAGGTTGTATCAAAGTCAGCGGCAGCGGCAGTCATCAAGAGTTGCCAGTCAACCATTCTTGGAGAGGGCAGGAGAGCGAGACCAGTGACTATAACTGTATGTCGGTTGCAGGCTTTAAATAACCGAATGAAATGATTCTAAATAGAACAATCATTTGATATACCAGCTTTCGAACTTGACTGAGCTTCGACGAGAGGCGAGTACTAAGTTTATCAATTTAAACCTGAGTATTTCAAACCTGATTCTTAACGTCTTCCCGTGTTTTCTAGATTCAACCTACTTCTGCGCGAGCATTGAACAGCGTCCTTGAGTTGTGCTCCACTGCATTCTCGACCAAGAAGAGCTACATCAAGCGAAAGTCCTTCCCATTGTAAGTTCAAGAAGCGCTCTTCATCAGACGTAGCGTAGAGCCGAACCTGACAAAGATATTTAATGAATGGTCTGGCAGCTTGTATATGATGACAATTCTTACTCGGGCTAGTCTCAAGGGTCTCGAAATGGACTTGCTTGTCGTCTTCCAAGGTGCGAGTCTCCTTTTTAATTTAATCTGTGCCTGCGCATGCAACCGTACCTTATTGCCTGAATCTTTTCATCCAGGCGCTGCCCTGATCATCTCAAATCTTCTCGAGTCCGGCGCTGCCTCGACTTCCGAGCTAGCCCTTGCCCGGGCGCTTTACTCTGTTCTTCTCCTATCCCCACTCTTGACCCCTGTTGTATGCGGTCCATTCATTGGTGTTATGCCCGGACCAGCTCACCCTCTAAGCCGACCTGTTGTCCAACCTCAAATGCCTCAGCTCATGTTCAATTCGATGGGTATTCCGGGTTACAACGGAATGGGTATGATAGCGCCGGCAAATGTTGGGCAGTCCTATTTGCAACAGCAGCATCAGCATCAGCAACAAATGTTTGCGATGAACGGACAACTAAGAATCTAGCGTTCTCGTCTAAAGCAGACTTATAGATTTCTGTTTCTTCACTCGTTTCTTCTCTTCTCTCTTTTTCTCTCGACGAGCACTCATTTTCTCACCGGCTGGAAAGTTGCTTCTCTATTTCAAGATCCCTCAATAAGTAAATACACATCTATTTTACCTGTTTTTCTTTTTCACACTATATCCCAACCTTGCATACATAAGTTTGATCATATCCTCCTAACATGACTCGGAAGCATCCTCTTCTGCGTTTGAAATGGTTTTTTTTTCACTCTTCTCATTCTGATTCTTCATCTGTTTTCATCTGTACTTTGAATTTTCTCCTCTTCTGCTCGTTTCTAGATATATATCCCTCTTCACCTCCATTACGGTACGCCTCCGTGTCTGCATATGTCCGTCTTTCATTCATTTGTTCGTATGTTTCGCTTCTCGGTTCGACGCAACTCGTTCTGTGTTTTGCTCGCTTAGGCTTTCCGAAATCGCTCCCCTCGATCACGCGAAGTTCATGATTTATGATGTTTCTATTCTTCTATCTGTCGTTCCAAACTGTTGCAAGATGGGTGCCAAACCTCAGACATGTACCTGTTTATAGCTAACGACCTGTCTGTAGGTGCATCCTCAAAATACTTGTTCAATCAGCTGTATTTTGACAACAGAGAGGGAACAATTCGCAAAATTCGATTGATGCGCTTATCAACAAAGCCCTCTGATTTGGAACACTTTACTGATCCACTTATCCTCATTGTACAGTGTGCGCAGCTAATTTATTCGTCAGAATGATCTTATTCAAGAACGACTCAAGATGAACAGGCCTACTGTGTACCTTCGTGTCGGTTTGTGAACGAAAGGAGTTATGTATGTTAGTTTTATTCTTGCGAAGCGGACTTTTCATCAAAGGATCGTCTCTTCTTTGTCAAAGGCGTCCACTCTCGAGGAAAGTGTAGAAGTATAGCATAGAGAAAGCAACAATGTGACCAAACGAGAGTACTAGGAAGAAAATGCCCGGAAAGTTGATAATGATGACAATATACTGTACAGCATGGAGTATACGGAAACACAATGAGGAAGAAGATAAGCAAAGACAGTCAGAGACAAAGTTAAACAGAGTAGAGAAAGCTTACAGAAAACAAACAAGGAGAGGCAGAGCAAAGAGAGTGGGAGAGACGGGAAATCCTTAGTAGGAAAGCAGGATGAGCAAACAAATGGAAGAAGACTGTCTACAACAGAAGAAAGAGAAGAAATAGAGAAATAACGGAAAGGAGAACGGAAACGCGAAAAAATTGCTGCTCTCGTCTGGATTCCTCGAGGGTGTTGAGATTAATTTCAGTCGCTTCTGCAGACACTTTATGAACGATCGGTGGTGAAACCTCAAGTTGCTCGTCCGAGGATATCAGAGGGAGTTGAGTCGGACTGAGAAAGGAAGAAATGGAGGATTCCGTACAGAGTATAAACTGGTGTAGAGGAGATCGAGATCGCAGGATCGATCCTCCCCACGGATAAGGAGCCACTTGTTCCTGATGTTCGTTCCTTCGGGCCTCAATCCAACTTGGGATATTTACTGATTGGGGCCGTTGCGCGGGAACAGAGGGTGAGCCTTCTAAATCCAACGAGTTCTCAGCCCATTGCTTCGGCTTCTTGTTTGACCGAGCCGGCTCATCACAAAGTTTGATGGAAGGATCGGCCGAATGATGTCGAATTCTTTTTCCGAGAGAAGACTTGGTAGTAGGCGAGGCCCAGGCAGCACGTGATGAAGAGCGAAAAAGCTTGACAGAAGGCAAAACAAAGACGGGCTTCGATGTCATTCTGTGAGGACGATATCACAAGGCGTTAGCTAGAAAGAACCGATGCTCGGTAAATGAAAAGAGGCATTTACCTGTAAGATTCTACCTTTTTGATGTTTTTGATTTTCTTAGTCTTGTCAGTTTTGTTGATCTTGTTAATTTTGTTGATTTTCTTGATGTGGTTTATTTGGTTTATCATATTAACTAATTGCGTCTGTCTGACACGTTTGGCGAGTTTGATCCGTTTCGCCCGGGAAAACATGATAGTGGACACAGTTCGATTGACAGGGCTGGGGGACGATGGAACATTCAACTGAGTGTTGTGAGTCAGAGGAAGGGAAAGGTCAGATCGAGAGGTGATAGAAACAGTGCTCATGATGAATGTGCTGATCGAAGGAAAGAAGATGGCGCCGAGTGGAAGAAAAGTGGAAAGCGTGAGATAAGTCAAGAAACAAGAACAACTGTTCCTGACGACCAGCCATATATACCTGGCCAAGGATTTCCTTCCCTTCGTAAAACTGATCCAGGGCGCGTCGAAGCTGCATAAAGGATAAGAAAAATAAATTGATGAACGCGATTATATTCTATTTCCAGGCGACGTGTCCGTTTGTTGTTTTTCTTTTCGGACGTGTTGTGCCTGGATGTCGCGCTGCAAGTGTTGCTGTAAGAACGAACCACCACTGTGAGCAGGATGTCATCAAGTCGGAAGGTCATTTGCGACCGGTCGATGTACAAAGACGCATCATTTGTATCAGTCACAGCAGTTGCATCAGCTAAAGCTATCACGACCTCCGCTGGGCTATCCGGAACTTCACATGCAGTGTTCCTAAGAAGTGTGAGTGATCTGAGCATGTCAGTTCGGAAGCTGCCTGGAGAGCACATCTAAATTAATATCACAGAGAGCGAAGAGCGAAGGGTAAGGAACCGTAGATCTAAGGGCTGAGCTCTCTTTACAATGCGACGCATACTGACTTCCAATCTAAGGACGCTGACATCCGCTTATTTAGACAGTCCGTCCTTCGTTCTCAGCACTCGGATTGTATCCTGGAAGATCTGAAAGAAGAATTTGAGGAACAGTTAACGTCGACACCTGTGCTCTGTACCAAATGAGCGGACATACGTCTTTATGAAAGAAGAGTCAGAGTTATGCAATTGCCCACACCCTCGGCCACAACATCATCATGTTCAGTAGGCCTCCTCCCTCCGCTTCTACTCCATACAGCCTCCTTCAGGTTATCTCACAATGAAGAAGAGCTCTCGTTCCGCCAATAAATCACTCTAACAGTCTGCTGATATGACAATATATGTATTACACATTGGAATGATCCACGGCTGTTTCATTCAGTCCTTGGTAGAATGTACCGATCGAAAACCTGATCGATCGACAGGCCACTCAAGAGCACTAAACGACATTTCCCAGCCAGTCCATCAGAGATCCTCCACCTGATGCGGCTTTAGAGGCAGATTCTGCTTCCTTTGCCTTATTGGAAGCTAGCATCTTTTGTAAAGCGGATGGCTGTTTCTTCTTCTTCCTCGATGAAGTGGTCGGATTGATGGGGCCACTGACACTAGCGCCAGAGGTAGTGGAGATAGCAGAGGGAGGGGCTGGTGATAATGATGCTGGCGAGCTAAGCGGTGTCTTTGATGCAGATCCAACAAGAGGTAACGCAGATGAGATAGAGAGAGGATTAGGAGTGATGGATGATGAGAATGCTGGTGTCTTGATCGGCTGTTTGATAGAAACACGCGCACTGGCTGGAGAGTGAGGTGCAGGCCCCTGCAATATTGACGTCGTGAGTAGGGGAGAGGAAGGAAGAGATTCCACAGGTTGTTGTTGCTGCTGCTGCTTCTGTAAACTCCTCGTCTTCCTTGTGCTAGGAAACGATTCAACCACATTCCGATCACTTCCCGGTCTGATATTAACATCCCCACAAGCCAAACAGGTCACTCTGACCCTGTTAAATTTCTTCTTTCGCTCTTTTTCTTTCCCTTGATCAATTCCTTTTCCTTTCTTAGATCTCCGTAGCTGTATGGTCGAAGTATGACCGGGAACAAGTAAGGTGCTGCATCGAACGCAGCTGATGTGTTCGGTGGCTGATGCGGGAAGTTCAGATAGAAGACGAAGTCGACTCAAATGGAGAGCGGATAGATTAGGTGAAACTGGGTAGAGGTGAGCGGGTAAATGGGAGAGATGGGATAGCGTGGGTAGGCTGGGTTGAAAGGTGGACATCGTGGTTTGGATGAGGAATCAGTTCTCGGTCAAATTAAAGGAGTTGGATGTTGAGGAGGATGAATGCAAAAAAAGAAAGAAAAAAACTAGAGAAATTTTGTAATAAGAAATTGGACAGCCGTCTAGTTTAAACTTACAGTCAAGAGCTCAAACGTCGGTGGCACTTCCGGTTGATCTCCATCTCTCTTATTCCATCCATCTTACCTGTATATTTAATCACAAACAACCAAAAAACACAGGCAGATACACATTCTATGGCATCACCAGATATAATAGGTGCTCCAGATTGGCCTGGAAGATACGAGCATGTGGAGTAAGCTACAAAATGATCTGACTTCGTTCGAAATTGTCTGTCATATGCCCCTCAGTCCTGATAATCACATCTTGAATCCCCTGATGGATCTCCGGGCTTGAATGAACCGATAGCATGCTACTTGATAGGCCTGGACCCAGCACAGATATAGACTCCTTCGTTCCTGGCGATGCTGTAAGCAAGTTTCTGGCTCTGATGCGATCGTCTGTTGGGTGAGATGGATGAGGGCGCTGATGCGCGTATATCCTCTCGTTGTTCCAGATCAAGAGCTTTCTCAGAGATACCTGCAAAATCTTGGTCATCGGAGCAGGAGGACTGGGTTGTGAAATCCTGTCGAATCTGGCAATGTGTACGTTTCTCAAGATCACTCTGATGAACGCAGCGAATCGGTGCTGATAAACCCATACATAAAGTGGGCTTTAAGGACATCACCGTTATCGATATGGATACAATCGATGTGGGTTCTTGAGTATAATCTCTGTCCATAGCAGGGCCTAAGCTTAACTTCATTTCTTCACGATCATGATAGGTATCCAACTTGAATCGACAGTTTCTCTTCCGGTTCGTTCACATTGCTATGCCCTTAATTGTCCCGATCACCGCGCTCACTTCTGATTCCTGTGATAAACCTTGTAGAGAATCTGATGTAGGTAAACCGAAAGCGACTGTAGCGGCCGACTTCATCATGGCGCGTGTTCCGGGATGCAAAGTTACGTCGTACGTACCTTTCTGCTTGGATTCTGTGATGGAGAGATTGTCCATTGACGACAATATTAATCGTCCTCTGTCTCAACAGATATTTTGGAAAAATTCAGGACCATCCTGAGTCGTTTTATAAGCAGTTTAACTTAGTGATCACCGGGCTTGATTCGGTGGAAGCTCGAAGATGGATGAACGCCACATTGGTCGGCATGGTGGATGAAGATGAAGGTCCAGAGAGTATGAAGCCGATGATTGATGGTGGAACAGAAGGTTCGTATCATCTCGGAATAAGATGCATCAAGTTATGAATCAATAGCTGATGTTTGGCTGCTCAATGTGACCTTCTCTGTCACAGGCTTTAAAGGTCAAGCCACGGTGATTTTGCCCACAATCTCGCATTGTTATGAGTGCACTGTGCGTCTACGGCTCGCCTGTTTTCGATATGTTCCCAAACCTCAATGATAACTGATAGTCAATTTCAATTCGACACTCAACTGCGAGTGCAGCTCCACATGCACACACCGCCTACAGCTTTCCCGATATGTACGATCGCAAATACACCTCGACTACCGGAACACTGTATTGAATGGGCTTCTGTACTTGAATGGCCTAAAGTATTCAAAGGTGAGTCTTTCTTGCTTGTGATTGACAAGAGAGGCAAGCTGACGTGATAGATATTGCTGCTGCCATGACAAAAACAAAAAAAAAGACAAGAAGCTGGACACCGATGATCCCGCAGACATCGAATGGCTATACACCCAGGCATTGGCTCGAGCAAAGAAGCACCACATCGAAGGTGTTACTTGGTCGCTGACACAAGGTGTCGTCAAGAACATTATCCCCGCCATCGCCAGTACAAATGCAATCATCGCTGGTGAGTTCATTGTTCAATTCTCGCGAGTCTTTTCGGAACATGACGTGAAGAGGAAACTAACTGGTTAATTTTCATCGATATTCAGCGAGTTGTTGCACTGAAGCTTTCAAACTTGTCACCAACAGCGCTCCTTACTTGGATAGCTACATGATGGTAAGAATGTTCCCTTGATGTTTCTCCCGCTCTGCTTTCGCCTATCTTTATCTTGATCTGTGCTGACATTTCTTAAATGTTTGACACTATACAAACAGTATGTTGGTAACGATTCGATATACACATACACCTTCAAACCTGAACAACGGCCGGACTGTCCGGTCTGTGGGGGAGAAGTGATAGACGTCACTATCAAAAAGGAGTGGAAGATAGAAGATCTATACGAGTGGTTGAAAGCTAGGCAGGATCTGTCAGTTACATTTCCTTCTTCCTCTCTTCTCGCCCATCTTCTAGCTTCTGTCATCGATGCTGAAATAAATCTGAACCTGGCATGAAACAATTTAGTCAACTCAAGAAACCATCCCTTTCAAGTCCGAACGGCCCACTGTACTTTTCATCCCCACCCCAACTTGAACTTGCAACTCGACCAAATCTTGAACGACTAGTCAGTGACCTTTTGAAGGACGGGGATGAAATTACAGTGACGGATGTCGCGTTGCCCTTCCAAATGAGTCTTAAGGTCAAGTTCGAATAAGAAAAGCGGGTAAGATGTAGACTAGGAGCGAGACAGTTGTTTACAGAATTTGTTTCGTCGATAGTTCTCTTCCCTCATGATTAATCAGATTTTTGATCGGTAGTGTGAATTGAGGGATTGAAGATTGATATGAGAATCAGTGAATGCCGGAGGAAAAAGAGTTTGTACATAAGGCAAGAAAAGAACAAAGGGGAAGATGTCAAACACTATAAACGATTAACATGATGACTAGGGTTCACTCTACTAACAATGAACGAGTAAATGACCAAAAAATAAAAAAGAAGAAACTATAGAAGGAGTGGAAGGAAGAGGGAAAAGACTCCAAAGAAAGGCCGAAAAAACGGAGAGAAATCAAGATCACGGATTGAAGAGAGATCAGGTCAATGAATTGAGATCTGTGCCCCTGACAAGGGCATGGATACAGGATAAAGTTGTGACGATTGAAACTATTTGATTAAGGAGAGCACCGGAGAGACTTAGATCGAGGCTCCCTCTTCGCGCTCAACAGCTTCAAGTCGAGAGATTTGTCTGTGAGGAAGGGCCAAATTGGTACAAAAAGAGGATCCAAAATACTCCAGTCGGGTCAGAATCAAGTAGGTTAGACCTTCAGAATGGAAGAATGCAGATAGGACTGACCTATCTCTAACAGCTTCCTGCCACCTTTGAAGCCTTCCGACCTCATTCACTCCGAACCCGAAGATTTTTGGTCGGTACCTTTCAACTTTACTAGCAGCTGCCACCATGCTCACACTCCCCACTCCTGATGGGCCTGCCAATCCTCCACCGTGTAATCCTTGACCTCCTTGACCGGCTGTTTGTCCGCCGGTGTTGGCACTACCGGACGTGAAAGCGCCATCGCTTTGGTGTGCGGGGTGAGAACCAGGCAAAGGTGTCCCGGAGTTGTTACCAGCGCCTGCTGACGAGGCTTGTTGAGGAGAGAGTAGTAAAGGAAGCGAAAGGTGGGGCAATGTCGGAGGGGGGACTTTGGAAGGAATCATGTGAGGGTAAACCATGAAAAGCATGTGAGGAAAGGCTGATAGGGCGTGCGTTGCAGAGGCAAGGTTAGAATCAATTCGAAAAGTAAGGAAACTGAATAGACGAAAACGGAAGGACCTACTAGTTCCAAAATAGGCCCCATCAATGGTTCCGTGTCGGTTGCTTTTCGGACTGTAGATGTCTTCACATCGAGGACAGTACAGCTTTACGGCTTTTTGATAAGGTAGATCGGACAATCCAACCGGAAGAAGCGGTTGAGACAAGCAATACACCCTAGGGCACCTTCCGAAGTCGGCTTTTTTATATTTTTCCATCTGAGAGCAAAAGAGAAAGAGCGTAGGTTACGGCTTGATCAACAAGTTTGATTCTAGAAAAGCATTTAGATGTGGATAGACGAACCATCTTGGCTAAACCTCGGGATGTAAGGATATAACGGGCGTGGATTAGACCATATAGGAATCGGGCTGAATTTTCAATCGTTTCTCTGACTTCATCTTCCAGGTCTTCCTCAACTGTAGATATGAAAACAAGTTTTTGAATAAGCTAGATGCTATCTGGCAGAAAGATAGATGTCCAGAGGAAAGGGACTTACAGACGCCTAGAGAATCAGTAATCAGGTCGAGTGCTCTTGAGTACTCATTCAACACCTCAGCACTCAATCCAGTAAGGTTAAATCTGTCAAGAATATATTCCTCATCAACCTCCGCATAGTATTCGTTCCCTTTAGTCAGAAGGAACCAGTTGATCCATCTTGGGTTTGAGCATATTCAGTTGTGAATGAGTCAGGTGAAGACAAGAAGAAAAAGAAGAAAATCAGGAAGGGAAACGATTTGACATGAATAGGTACAAAGAAACAAGTAAAAGAAAAAAACACGAACGAGCTGTTGTACTCTGAGTCACTTCCTGTTGAGAGGTCGTCCATTTTGAGATCAAATGGAAGAGAAGGAGAAGAAAGAGGTGAACGAATAAGTCGAGCGAGCTGATGGAAGGAAACGAGGACGATGGAACGATGGGCACGGGAAAGATCAAGTCCTACAAAAAGCGGCACCTTTTTTCTCCGTTTCGCAACTCAAACATTTTCTAATCGGTCATTACGACACTTTGTAATGTTTCATATCAGTCGACACAAATAGCGAGTCTCCTCATCAATTGAGGTTCTCTCAGAAGATGCAATACCAGGTTCTACCGCAACAAGTGTAGTTGCGAATGAACATCCTGTGATCTCATCATATAGATGAAATATAGGCAATCAGTTCAGTACACGATCCGTTTTGAGCACTCGACTTTCTGCAGTACGAGGTTTCCTTCGTAATCTACTCCTCAAGCGTACACGCATGATTGCTTTGTTAAGGCCTTCAATATTTATCTCTCTAGTCAGTTGAGTATACAGAGCGCAGATATTTCGTATCTGGGCAATCTATACGAGAGAGTTCAATCTTTGTATGTTCTCTGCATAAACACTCTAAGATCCTTTTCGGGGTCTCTCGTAGCCAGCTGCACAACGCACCGAAATCCAGGCATAACCCTACGCTGGGTGCGCCCAGCACAGTTTGGCAGCAATGGTGAACTAGACAACGATATTATTTTTGAAGTGATGTGGAGGACACTATCATCAGAAGAACTTTATCTGGGTCGACTGACTGGTTTTGTGTCCTCTTGCTTCCCAATGTGATTACATATATATTAATTTCGTCCTGATACAGTGCTCCTGTAGCGATGGTTGGAAGAGGTCGGGTCATTGAGTAGCATGATCAGAGAATACGGTTTCATAGTTTACGTATCGACTTGTCTTCTCCCTTGCGCTGATTTCATTTTTTCTTGCGTTTTTTGTGATCACACGAGTTTGATGAGGAAAAAATCTCACTTCAAGCTCTCACAGTCTGTTCTGACGAAACATTGTATATGAGGGTTCTATTAGACCGTGATGAAAACATTAGCTGCCATGGGAATCAAGTCTTGAAAGTTTGTCTACGTAATTTGAGACTTCAAATCAGTTAATTCTTCAGATCATGAACAACGACTCTGCCGAGTCATCCGCTACTCGAGAATGTCGGGCATGAGGTTATGTTGAGTTTGCTGACTTCTGACGATGGGCAGGCGGTCATCGACATGATCAAGACTGAAAGCGACAACAAAATCATCCCTTCAAACTCCTCCGACTCTGGTCCAAGCGGGTTCTTTTCATGCCTGGTCAAGTATATAACAACAATACTTGAGATATGATCATGTACGGGATGACGTACTGAGGATAATAAGGGTTACATACAATGTGTGACGACAGTACAACAACTCGTAGAGTCTCAAGACGAACTCATTAAGTCCTTTCAACGCGTCGCGTGCCGCGTGCGGAGGAACGCGGTCAGCTTGACGCGTGCTGTTGTCACAAGAAGTTTCATCCAACCGAACCGATCGATATTGTCATTCCCTGCTTCCATCATCCTTCTATCTTTTCTTTTTGGTTGCTTCCTTCATCGGCACTCTCTTCTTCCTCTTTTTCTCTTTTTTTTTGTTCTCACTTTCGTCTTTGCTCTATTTTTCTGCTTACGCAGGTCATCAGGACATCCCTTGTAAAATCCGTTTGAAAGGGAACAGAGCAAAACCTTCCAGCATATACCCATAACATATACCCTCCATTTTTCTGATCCTTCGGTTCTGATCATCAACAGCCCATCTTCAGCCTTCAACTAGAGCATGGCACGAGGTGGAAACCCAATTTTTGGACTAACCTCTGGCAGAGGTACCGGTGGACGAGGCAGAGGTCGCGGAGGTAGATCCAACACTCAGTTCACTGGGAGTCGTCGAGGGGGTCATGGTGCCGCTAACGGCAAAGGTTCAGGTCCAGCTCCAGTTAGAGCAGACGATGGTTCTGCACAAGTGGAGAAGTTCGAGGATATCAGAGTCAAAGATGAGATCGACGAGAAACTTGGTTTCTGGAGGTGGGAAGGGGGAGGAGGAGGCGCAACAGGCGAAGAGGATTCTAAGATTGGCTGGCTGGTCAATATGCATCAGGTACGTCGTCCTCAAACCTAACTATCAAGTCTCCTACCGTCTTAGTCGGGGCAGAAACACTAAACACCTTCACCTTGCTTTTTTCGTCGTCGTACAAATTCTGTTGACAGACCCTAACGCAGGACGAACACATTGCAGGAGGTCGTCAAGCGATCGACCTGTACTTCATTCAAGACGACGGAGGCATGTTCAAGAGCACGATGCCATTTGAGCCATATTTTTTTGTCGGATGCAAGGTTGGTCAATCATCTCAATGGTTTCTAGACAACATGCTAACTAGTTTCTGTTTTTTAAAGCTTGGAACGGAGACGATAGTTGAAGAGTGGCTTATGAAGAAATACGAAGGTCTTCTCATCAAAGTCAGCCGAACACGGAAGGAGGATCTCAAACTCGTTTGTCGCTTCCCTTCGTTATAATTCCTACTCTTGTTTATCTCAACTGAATCATCGTCATTCGTTGTTTTCACTAGCCAAACCATCTGAAGGGCTATCGACCAACGTTTCTTCAACTTTTCTTCTATAACACCGCCGACCTTTACGCTGTGCGCCGCGAAATCGTTCCACTCGCGCTCTCGAACCGGTCAAAACTTGATGCTGTTGATGCCTATGCCGAGGTTGTTCAAGCCACTATGGGCGTTGAGATTGAGCAAGGGTTCGGCGAGGACAGCATAGGTCAGAGTTGGGCGGGAGAAGGAATGAAGAGAGGAAGAGACTTGGATCCAAGTGAATGTTTGAATGACGTGAGGGAATACGACGTGAATTATTACTTACGAGTAGCTATTGATCTAGGTCCGTCAGTTTAATCTTTGGGGCGGGTTATTGGACACTCCTCTAACGCCTGTTTTTGTTCCCACCTTCATAAATGATGACCCTATAGACATCCGAGTGGGACTTTGGTACACCGTCAAGTCCATGTTTGGTTCAATATCTCTGAAAACGATCACAGAACGAGTGAAGAGAGCCGAACCGGTCGTCATGGCATTCGATATCGAGACCTCAAAATCGCCCCTTAAATTCCCTGACCAGCAGGTCGATCAGATCATGATGATCTCCTACATGGTTGACGGAATGGGCTATCTCATCACAAACAGAGAGATCGTGAGTGAGGACATTGAGGATTTCGAATACACCCCGAAACCAGAGTACGAAGGCCCATTCACAATCTTCAACGAGCCCGATGAGGTGCGCTTTCTATATTTATTCTTCTGACTTTTTACTCTTTGTTAAGCCTCAGATAAGGTACTTGGATCTGACCGAGAATCCTTCAATTTGATGACATTAGGCAGCGCTCATCAGAAGATGGTTTGAGCATGTCCGAGATGTTCGACCGACCGTCATCGCTACCTTCAACGGAGATGCTTTCGATTTTCCCTTCGTCGATGCTCGAGCCAACTTTCATGGTATCAGCATGTTTAACGAGATTGGCTTCATGAAAGATCAGGAGGATGAGTACAAGTCGAGGAGTTGTGTTCATATGGACTGTTTCAGGCATGTCTCCAAAATTCCTGCTTCTTTCTCTCAAGTGACACAAGCTATCCTCTTATGGCTGACTGATCCTGATACCGTGCTTGCTGTCGTTCACAGATGGGTCAAGCGTGACTCATATTTGCCTCAAGGAAGTCAAGGTCTAAAGGCAGTCACGACTTATAAGCTTGGTTATCAGCCTATCGAACTCGATCCAGAGCTTATGACTCCGTGCGTTTCCAGTTCGATTGCTCTCTATTTCCGTCTTTTATCTGTGCAGATGATTGACCGCTGTTTTGCTCTCCTTGACGCATGCCTTTTTGATGAATTGTTAGGTATGCAATTGAACAACCTCAAATTCTAGCCCAGTACTCTGTGTCAGATGCAGTAGCAACGTATTACCTTTACATGACTTATGTCCATCCGTTCGTCTTCTCTTTGTGTAACATTATTCCATTGAATCCGGATGAAGTGTTGAGGAAGGGGACAGGTACACTTTGCGAGACGCTGCTAATGGTAAGACTCCTAAACTATCTTGGCTCAACTTATCCCCTTTTGTCCAATCATTTGACCTGCTTTTCCCCTTTTATTTTTATTTTTATGATTAGGTGGAAGCCTTCAAAGGAGAAATCATCATGCCGAATCGATATGAAGAACCTTACGGGAACATGTACGAGGGCCATCTCTTATCTTCGGAGACGTATGTCGGTGGTCACGTCGAAGCTCTGGAGGCCGGTGTTTTCAGAAGTGATATACCAACAAATTTCAAAGTAGTACCGACCGCTATGCAACAGGTGTGTCATATCTCTAGTTCTTGTACACCCTGAAGCTTGCCACGATGAAACTGAAGGAGGTCTCGGCGGTCTCTCTCTTCAGCTCATCGATGATCTAGACTCCGCGCTCAGATTTAGTCTGGTAACAGAGGGAAATGTCAATCTAGCCGACGTTGAGAATTACGACGAAGTCAAAGGCCAAATCCAGTCTGCGCTCGAAGAACTCCGTGACAATCCATCTCGAATGGATAAACCTCTGATCTACCATCTGGATGTGGCGGCTATGTATCCGAATATCATGTTGTCCAATCGGTTACAACCCGATTCAATTGTGGATGAATCGATGTGCGCGACGTGCGATTACAACCGTCCGGACAAAACGTGTGATCGTCGTATGCAATGGGCCTGGCGTGGAGAATATTTCCCCGCGAAGAGGGACGAATTCAACATGGTCAAGAACGCGTTGGAACAAGAATCGTTTCCGCCGAAATGGCCATCAGGACCGAGTCGCCGGTTCGTCGACTTGACTCAAGTGGAACAATCGACACTTTTACATAAACGATTGGGTGATTACTCTCGAAAAGTATACCGAAAGACTCACGAGACCAAGATCATTAACAAGGAGGCAATCGTATGTCAGCGAGAGAATCCATTCTATATCGACACTGTACGGGCTTTCCGAGATCGTCGATACGAGTACAAAGGTCTACACAAAACCTGGAAGAAGAATCTCGACAAGGCCGCCACCGGAGGAGGTTCCCTTGCTGAAATCACTGAGGCTAAAGGAATGATTGTCATTTACGATTCGCTCCAGCTTGCTCACAAGTGCATTCTCAACTCTTTCTACGGATATGTCATGCGGAAGGGAGCGAGGTGGTACTCGATGGAGATGGCAGGTATCACCTGTCTCACTGGAGCTACCATCATTCAGATGGCTCGAGAATTGGTCGAACAGATTGGGCGGCCGCTTGAGCTCGATACCGATGGAATTTGGTGCATGCTTCCTGGAACGTTCCCTGAAGACTTCAACTTTCAACTTAAAGGAGGTAAGAAGTTTGGTGTATCGTATCCTTGCACGATGCTTAACCATCTTGTGCACGCCAAATTCACGAACGATCAGTACCATGAAATCGTCGATAAAGAACGTGGCACATACGCCGTGAGAAGTGAGAATTCGATCTTCTTCGAGTTAGATGGACCCTACAAGGCGATGATCCTACCATCTTCCAAGGAGGAAGACAAATTGCTCAAGAAGCGATATGCTGTGTTCAATCCAGATAATTCGCTTGCGGAGTTAAAAGGTTTCGAGATCAAACGTCGTGGAGAGCTTCAGTTGATCAAGATTTTCCAAGCTCAGATCTTCGAGAAATTTCTACTAGGGACCACCACAGAGGAGTGTTACGCGGCTGTTGCGCAGGTCGCTAATCAATGGCTTGACGTTCTTCAAAGTAAAGCGGCTAGCTTAGAGGACAATGAGTTGGTTGAATTAATCTCTGAAAATCGAAGTATGTCCAAGACGTTAGCAGAATATGGATCACAAAAGTCGACTTCGATCAGCACGGCCAGGCGACTGGCTGAGTTTTTAGGAGACCAAATGGTCAAGGACAAGGGACTTGCCTGCAAGTTCATCATCTCTGCCAAACCTCACGGAGCACCAGTGACAGAACGGGCGGTACCGATTGCAATTTTCGATGCAGAGCCGACAGTCATGAAGCACTTTCTACGCAAATGGCTCAAGGACAACAGGTAAAAAAATTCCCTCTTCAATTTGTATCGATCACGAAAAGAAAAACTAATCTAATATTTCTACGACGTATACGTTCAGTATCGTCGACTTCGATCTTCGCTCAATCTTGGATTGGGAGTATTACACTGAACGTCTAGGATCAGTCATTCAGAAGCTCATCACGATCCCTGCCGCTCTACAGAAAGTCTCAAACGTAGGTTAAAAATCTCACCTTGTCGTGTACATGATCTAGAATCGACTGACCAACATACTATTTTCTTTGTTAACACTGCAATCAGCCGGTACCCCGAGTTCGTCATCCAGATTGGCTGCATAAACGGGTGGCCACGAAGGAGGACAAATTCCAACAGCACAAACTTACGGATATGTTTGCTCGACAAAACGCTGCCAACTCTTCTGTTCTGCTGTCAGCTGACATGGAAGATTTTGGAAAACCTTCGGCATCGAGCAACGGCGCGCTCGCAGTCGCACGAACCACGCATCGACAATCAAAAGTTCAACAAGAAGAGGCTGTTGTTCAAAAGATCGAACTTCCGTTGAGAGATGTAAATCTAAACTATCCAGGTTGGGTTTCCGGGATGAAAAAGAAATGGAAGAAACAGAGAGATGTTAGGGCGCGTGGCATGGTGTCCGGGGGAAACGGTGGAGCCAGATCCGGATACGACAACAGTTCAATCTCCTCTTTGTTCCGACAGAGGACTTTTGGGTTGAGCTCATTGACGTGGGAAGTCATTCAGGTCACGCCGACTTCCCGACCGGGGTTGTTCAATTTATGGCTTCTGATTGATAACAGTCTTCAAAAAGTCAAACTTCGTATTCCTCGACAGTTCTATCTAAATCTTCGATCTCCCCCGGAAAAAGACACGTTCTTGCCCATATATCAGGCCGAGCCTCTCGTGAGAACACTTCCAAGAAACCATCCATGTCTAAACTTATTCCGGATCAAAGTCGACGAACAGCTTTATCTTGAAGGAGAATCTCACTTCTCGACGTTAATTAATAACCCAAAAGTCGATGGTGTATATGAACTCCAAGTAAGTACCAGCTCATTTGTTTAGCAGGTCATGAAATGATTGCTCATATGATATCTTGCAATTTGTGACCAGATTCCTTTGGTTGTAAGAGCTCTTCTTCAATTTGGAAACACATGCGCACTTGACAAGACTGTGAAGGGAGGCCTTAATAAAGGACTTGATGAAGGTTTCGACCTTGATCAACTGGAACGGATTGGACCTTCTCTCTCAAAGCGGCCGTATCTCAACGGTGGACAAGGTATAAGATTCATCTTCGTCTACCATTCCACTCAAGACAGCCGTCATCTTCTTGGTCTCTTCGCTCCTGGTCAAACCGCGCGAGTGATGTCAATCGATAGTGCCCGAGCTCGTCAACAAATCAACCATCTTCCCAAGTTCTATGCCGAACGGCATTCAAAATCACCTGATACCTTTCTGAAGAGTAATCTGTTCGACTACCCTGAAGAACATGACTTCGAGGTCTCGTATCATTTGACTGATCAGGCAGGTTTCTCCGCCTTCAATAAAGAGCTCCTCAATCTCTCTTCCCGAAGTCAACCTACAGTCCTTGTTGCCTTTACATCTCAACCGCAACAATTCTTTGAGCAACGTGTGTCTGCATTTGGAAATTACCCAGTCGTCATGATGCACAGTAGCAAAGAAAGCGGGTCATCACTCATGTGGCTCAATCATACGACCCGTCGAATGGTTGTTGCTTATCTCAGCATGGAAGCTCGACTCAGGGATCTAATCGAGGTTGCTCGTCATCATGATGTACCGGTCGGTAACCTTGAGGCAGATGCCCCTCTCTTCCTCGCAGATATTGACTTTGCCCGCCGGCTGCAGTCTCAGGATGCTGTTCTCTGGTGGTCGGCAGGCCCAAGACCCGATTTAGGTGGACTCGAAGATGATGCAAATACTCCACAAGCTATTGATGAACTCGCTAGTCCAGAGTTCTCAAACGCTGGTTGTTACACCAACGTTACTTTCCGTATCGCAGTCCAAGATCTCGCTATCGACGCCATTCTTCAATCAGCTTTGGTCAACGAGCTCGAAGGTAGTGGATCGGGGTCCATGGCATTTGATTCAGCCTCGCACACTTTAGACGATTATTCGAGAGGAAGCGCCCACGCGTCCCTTACATTGGGGGATGCTGTCTTATCAACCCAAACGTTTGGAATACTCAAGTCGATGGTCAAGTCATGGTATCTCAATAAAGCTCGACTGTCTGGTGACGTTCCTGTGGCCGATATGCTGGTGGATAACTTCTGGAGATGGATCAGTTCCAGCTCGTCTGCAATGTTTGATCCCGGCGTGCATCGATTCCTTCATGGGTTGATGAAGAAGACATTTATTCAACTCTTGGCCGAATTTAAACGACTGGGGTCCTCTGTTGTATATGCTGATTTTAACGAGATCATCCTGTTGACGTCGAAACCATCGACAATCAACACCGTTGCATACGCAAAGTATCTTCTTACCGCCGCCAACTCTAATGAACTTTTCCGTCATCTCTCCTTCGAGATTGTCAACTTTTGGGAGCTCTTGCTCTGGATGGACGTCCAGAATCATGGTGGAATACCTGTTATGCCTGAAGAATGTTTGTCCCATACATTTGTTCATTGTGGAATTTTGTCTGCTGTTCGTTAATCGTCGTTACTCTCATTGTCAAATCTATACAGCTGCACAAGAGATTGAAGTTGGCTCTCATGTCATCGATCTCGATTGGAACATACGTTCTTTCCTTCCTCCCGCTCTCCAACACGATTTCGAAATCATAGTGAGCACGTTCATCGATCAGATGTATCGAGCCAAACGACAAGCGAGCGACAACGAACGTGAGCCCCTGCGAGCGATTCAAAACCTTACTCAGGCTACTGGACCTATCCTCGATCCTATTAAAACCAAGGAGGTTGGTTATGGGAAAAAGATCATCAGCAAGAACTTGACACGAAAAATGCTAGGTCTAGTTCAGAACATTTTGATTACTCAACGTCAGGCTGCCACCCATCCAGAAATTGTCGAGACCTTAACGTTTCCTAAACTTCCCGGTGCCCATCTTAAGGTTTCTAATCCGGCACTGGAATTTGTCAAGACCGTCTGCCACGTCCTCGGTTTGGCGCGCGATCTTTCGATCGAGGTGCAAGTTCTTAAGCGGAATTTGCTTGACCTTGTTGGGGTTCGAGAGTTTGCGGATCAAGCGATCTTCAAGAACCCATGTGAAGTTCTCAAACTACCCTCAGTTATCTGCACACACTGTCAGATATCTAAAGATCTAGATCTTTGTCGAGATCCAGAACGCCTACCTCAGCTTGTAGAGCAGAGTTTGGATGGTAGAATCAGCTGGGGGTTAATCCCTCCCCGGAACGCAACATGGACTTGTCCACAGGGCCACGCTTTAGAATCTTTAACAATCGAAGTTCGTCTGGTAGACTATGTTCAACGTCTAGTCCTCCAATATCAACTTCAGGATGTGAGTCAATTTATCCTACCGCTCTCTTCCCTTTCTTGTTCCATGGTCACTTAATTACATCCATTACACGTCTGTCCTTAGCTCGTCTGCAGTAAATGCAAGCAGATCCGAGACTCTAATCTGACAACAACATGTCAGTGTGGATCAGCGTTCATATCGACTGTTAGTCATGTAGAGTTAGGCAAGCGGCTGGCGTTAATTGTTTCCATCGCGGAGTATCATCATTTAAACATGTTAAAGGAATACGCGTGAGTATTCAATGCTTCATGGACTTTGGATACGCGTCATTTGAAACGAGTAGATACGCTAACAGCCTTCTCGTCGTATCTATTTTCTGAATGCAGATCGAATATTATAGGGTTTTGGTAGAGCATCCATTCATCATTTCTAGATTCGCCCACTTTGTATTCATCTTCATCTCCAATCTCTCTTTCTTTCTTTTGTCCGTTCTATACCATCATGTTGTAATATGTCATTCATTCTGATCAGCTGGCATTGTTGAGCAAAACTACGGCCGGCGGACCGAATGCCGCCAGATATATATCAGTCAAGGCTTATCGATGATTATATTTGACATCAAAGTAGGCATCATCGGCATATACAATGAGTTCGTGCTACATATCTCAAGTAAAGCAGGCACATTCTATTCATCTACATCTATCGTATCATTCAAGATGTCCCTTATCAAAGGACGGGACTTGACAAGCGCCTGTCTCCCAATCTTCATTTTCTTGCTAGCCAAACTCTTCGAAGAACTCTCTTCGGCCGAAGATCCCACTAGACACCCTTGTTCGCCTTCTACATCTTCAGTTCGAATTGGATGATCTGAAGACACTTCTGATGACCACTTTCTCACTTTCTCGATAGAAGCCGCTTCCTCGCTTGCTTCATCTTCCGTTTGCAGAGTTGAAGTGACAATTGAAGGTTCTATCATGATCGAATCCGAGGAAGATGACAAGTCGATAGTGTCGGGATTAAGAGAAGCAATCCGACCGTTGTTCTTCATGAGCTGAAGGAAGCGTGCGAGAAGAGTATCGCACGATAGAGTTGAACTAGAGCCGATGATGATCAGTTTCGACTTGGCGCGAGTGAAGGCCACATTGATACGACGCCAGTCTCGGAGGAGTTCACCGACCTATTCATCAACAATCCCATGTTTCGAAGTTATCAGCGATGATAATTATGAGATACACATGCACGACAGAACAAGGAGCAGAACCTACCGAGCCCTGTTCATTACTTCGCACCATGCTAACAATCACGCAATCTTTGTCCCTGCCCTGACTTTTATCAGCTGTGAGAATTTCAACTCCTTGGTTTATATTGGCTTCGAGTTTCTGCTGAAGCAATTTAATTTGTTGACGATATAAAGTTATCACAGCTACCTGACAAGGCATCAGCCCGGCGACTACAGCCCCTTGAACTATCTGGAGCAGAAAAAAAGTTGGTGAGGTCGTTTTTGTGCAATAGATCGAATCAAGATAATCCATACATACTCTTTGAACTAGCGTGGCTTCTCCTGTATTCTGGACTAAATCTCCTATTCTTGATTCTCTACATGGTATGTTGTCTGTGTCGATAAAGACGACTTTTCGTCTTGTTCGAGATTTGAAGAAGAAAGCAAACTTAACCTTGACAACTACGAAGGGCGCATATAAGAGACCTTCTCAGAACTTACTCTGGCTTCAGTATATTCTTCAACCAATGCTCCCCCTCCGTTCTTGCGCACATGTCCTCCAATTTATCCCATGTAGGGTAGTTCAGTGCCTGCTTCTCGACCATATCTGAGCCACACCTGAGTTTTCCCTCATAAATGAGTTCATTCGAGAGCGACATGATTTCCTTGTTCATTCTGTACTGATAGGACAGGTCCACAGATGCTGTTGGATGCGCTTCATGCAGTCTTCGGAAGAGAGATGTTTCTAAACCTCCGAGACGTGCCGATGGGTTTTTGACCTACACAATATTGACGAGACTTTCATCAAACTTCAAGAACTGTTTCAACACCTGTTGATAGAGAACAGAAGACCAAACGTACCAAGGGAGGCAGTTGGAAGTGATCGCCTACTAGAATAAATGTACGAGCGAATCGTAGGGGGCCTAGGCAAACGGGCAACGTGATTTGAGAGGCTTCGTCAACGATACAGTAGTCAAATGTCCGCTGAGCAAACAAAGGACTGAGGAGCGTTTCGAACAAAAAGAGAAGGTACACTATAAGTTCGCGATATGGTGCTTGTTGAAAAGGAGCCAGGAAGAGAAAACTGACTGGTCTATTGTCAATGCTGTGGTTGCTATCACTTGAGGACTCATCAGTCGCCGTTCAAACTCTTCCAGATTATCTGCTGGGCGCTGTGCTCCGAGCGTCAGATGAGAGATGTCTGGGTGAACCTGATGATTTTAGAAGTGAAATATGTCAAGTTATCCGTCCGGGTATATCCAAAAGTGTAGAATCAGCGTACTTTATCAGGATTTCCCAATCTCAGAATTTTTACATCTGTCTTAATCAATTTGGTCAGAATTGTATCTACCGCTGAATGGGTATAGCTAGTCAAAAGGACTGATTTCCCTCTCTTGGATAAAGCCTTAATGATCTCTACAATTGTCGTCGTCTTGCCCGTTCCAGGCATACCCAATACGAGCGCGTAGTCTCTAGCGGTGAGAACCTTGGTAAGAGCCTCCGTTTGATCTGTGTTCAAGATAGAAGGAATTTCCTGTGGGAGAGGAGCCTGGCTTTGATCGAATAAGGGTGATCGGAGATCCACAACAAGCGACCGAAGTTGAGCTGGTGCATCGGAGTAAAATAGCTGAGCCAAGTTATCTCGAATTCGACCCATCCCTGTAGCCAATTCGTCTTTGTCAATTCGGAAAGTCGGCTTGGAGATCTCGGTTGTCATTGAATTGACTGTTTTAACCCGACGAGTCCGAGCGAGTAGCACATTCACGTCAAGTGTATGATCCAATCCAACTACGATCGAGCTAGAGCTAAGCTCAAGAATAAATCCTCTCGATAGGGAAAGAAGATTAGGCTCAATCGAGACTGTCACCGGATCGCCAACAGAAAGATGGCCAGTCAGAAGGGAGCTTTCAGGATTATTTGTGCCGAAGAGACTAGGAGTAGTAGGAGAGAGATGTCGGATGAAAGTATAGTTGTGTCGATGAACCTTGGTTCGGTTTGTTCCAATCTCCAGGGTATATGATTCAATGCGCATTCCAGCGAAACATCTGAAATATTGGTCAGAGTGAATATTTAGAGATAGTTGAGCTGTCAGCCAACATCAAAGTGAAAGAGACGATGAAGACGAAACGTACCTTCCCTTTTTTTCCCTCTCGACAGCTGTCATCGTCCATAACTCTGCCTGGAAACGAGTCACGTCCTGTTCCTCCAAGCTAATCAATTGTTCCCACGTCTTGAAAAACTCGGTATGGTTATCTGTCAGGTGGGATGTCTTATCAATATAGATTTCGGCTACTGGTGAATCAACGTCGAGGACATTTTCGACCGCCTAAATATACCATGACCAAGCATACAGAAGAGAATTAATATAAGTCTGAAACGGAACATCAAAGGCGCGCAAGAAAAAAAATATGAGGGACGGAATACTCACTCGTCGATACAACATGCATGAGTCCACCTGATAGCACTTCTTGCAACTATAAGAGTCCTCGATATGAGGCGGCAGAAATCTCTCTGCTGCTTCAAACTTTCCCGCTGCACTTATGACCGCCGCGTCGTGCTTGTTCAAATCTGTTCCGACATTCTCAATCTCAACTTTCTCCTCGGATGCCAACGAGGTCAATTCCATTGGTAATTTTTTAACGATCCGAGACCGTTTTTTGGAGAAATATGAAGCGATGATATTCCTCGCCATGATGAGAGAGCGAAGTTCAAATCGAGCGGCAGGAACCTTCATGATAGTGTCCGACTGGGTGTAGTAGAGGAGACCGGCAGGTATGGGGGTTGCTATTCCAATCAAGAAGAAAAGATGACGAAGGTATTAATTCAAAACGGTGCGAAAAAGAATAGGAAATTAAAGACATGAAGAAGAAGATACTGCACACCATATCGGTCTTCCATCAACAACGTATACAGCATAGTTTGCGCTCGATGCTCCATCACGCCAACCGCTCTTCCTGTCTTGATCTCGAAAGGCATAGTCCAACTTTGACTGGTCCTTTCCTTCTTACCTGCTGAGCCAGATCCTAACCCTGTATCCAATAAAGTTGCCTGGATGGATACGTCAATCTTCCCCTGCAACCCCCACATAGGAGATCTGATATCTTCTTCTATATCATGCAGTCCAGTCAAAGCCAACCTTTCCTTCGAATTGTGCAAATAAGCTTCGTCTTTTGGTTCGCACCCTGCGTCTATTCCAACCATGAATTTCTCAGCCAGACGACTGATACTGACGGCCGCCTTCTCCTTAACTTCATACCAAACTTCATCCCAGCTCAAACCAGCCCGGTAGATCTCTCCTTTCATAGTTTCATCTGAAAGGGTGGCTTCAACAGCTTGACGTATATTATTTGGGCTGAAAGTTTCCCGAGTCGGATAAGGTCTTGTTGAGAAGAGAGACTGAAGGCTTGTGTGCTGTATATTGCCGTACAGAAGAGATTTAGTTGTCTTTGAACTGTGCACGAATTGAAGAATGAGAGGTCATTGCGTTAGACGATATGCAAGAACCCTCAATTTATATCCGTAGAGAACATACGATGTTTTTGTGAGTCGTTGCAAAACAGACTTTCTCGAACAACTCAAACCGGACGATATTGTGGTATTGGGTATCAGAAGATCCGGATGATAGATCAAGAAGTTTTCTGGAAAGTCACTCGCAAAGATGATTTTCTTAAGCTCAGCAGTTGAAAGCCCAGGTTTGACTTCAACGGAGTCGTCCTCGACGAAGTCCAAAGAAGAAGAGATGACGTTCACATGTTCACCTAGGTTAAGACAACAAAGGGAAATAGGTCATTGGTGGAAGTATTTGTCGATAGAAGATAAGGACATACGAGCGCATATTGGTAAGTCTGCAAAATCCTCTCTCAGTATCAACAAAAGTCTTTCTTCAGACTGATGAATTGAAACGTCTACCTCCTATATACCAGCAAAAGGCAGAACAGGTCAAAGTCCATCGGAAGTCATTGAGAATATGTCATCAAGTTTCGTACTGACTTTAATCGAAAAACCTCTAGCATCTTTCCCTTCACATTTTCTGACTTCAATCACATTGCATCTGACCCATCTTTTGGGTTTCCAATCTGGAGGAGGCTCTGTCGGAGGAGGGTTTAAATTTATTAAAGCCGGTTTGTCTTTCGTTCGTCTTGTAGGGGAATTATCCGGACTGGAGCTCCAATCGTCACTTCCCAAATCAAACTGAATCCCATCTAAGAGCGACGAATAGTCACCTCCTGATGTTTCAAGTTGAGATCCTATCGACGGATCTTCTGCTTTCGAAGAAACACGCAAACCTCTATGCGGCGGTCGAACTGAAGTATCAGTGAGCGTAGAAAGAGTACGAGGGGTCGTTCCAGGGAGAGTTCGAGATACTACTGGTTTTGAAAGTGGATGGTTCTGCAATATATTCGAGGTACTTTGGGTCGGACGAGTGGATGCCGGAGTGTTTTTGACAGGAGTTGGGACATTCGATCCTTCAGAATGAGTCTTCCGAAGTCCAGTCGAAGCCTTCCGGATGGAAGGACTCGATTTTGGTACAGCCTGTTTGACAGGTTGACGAGTCCGGATAGACGCATTTGAAGGAGATGAGAATGATTCACTGAACAAATCGTCCTCTGTCAAACCAGAGAGGAGGGTCTGCATGAATTCAGCTTCTTCCTGGGCAGTCTTTGGCATTTGGTTTATAAAATCTTGTAGAAGTTGATGGTGATGTTTGAAAGGGCGGAGTCGAACGGTCTCATTCATCAAGACTAATGACGCTCATTTAATTGCCCTTGACGCGACGAGACGCGTCGAAACGCGTACATAAATAAATTGCTTCACGTCTCATCTTGCATATGATCTTGAAGCTGATCTGAGCCAAAAGGATATGTTCCACGTTGGTCATGGTAATCAAAAAAATCACTATATATTCACTCTGTTTCGAACTACGCTCAGCCATGATTCCCATCCTCTTTCTTCTAAGCCTAGATGAGTGACGAAAGGTAGGGTGAAGAATAGTGAATATCAAGGCATCGGGGTAGAGGGATATGAGTATCAAGGTGCGGTAGGCAACATCGGTCGAAGCCACTTGTCGGCCGCCTCAAATTGATCAACGACGTGCTTCTGAATGTCGACATTATTAGGAGTCTTTCGACTTTGGCTCGCCGCCAGCGATCGGACAGCAGCGAGAACCTTAAATAACCAGCCATGAACATAACATGTTAGACATGTCTATTCATCATGACAAAAGCTGAGCACAACTGATTGACAGAGGTTAAGAAGTAACTCACGGCATCCCAGAACCTAAATCCTCTCTCGACCTCTGCCCTCGCATTCTTAATGCCCACAAAGTTGTCCTCGACAACCTCCAAGGCCTCTTTCTTTGCCTCCTTAGCCTCATCCGACCCTTCCTCTCCCGCTTGCACGGCGTTACCGTAGATTGCAATTGTCGCATCCAAGTATACCTTAACGAGGATACCAAAACCAGTGTTGACATCTGTCTGAAACGGAAGAGAGAGCGAAATATCGAGGAAATCCTCTCTGACTCGTCGAGCTTCGTTCCTCAGAAGCATGTGCAACGACACAGCTTCGAGTAAATGCCGAAGAGAGCGAGAAAGAGATTTGAGGAAGGAGTTGAACACAAGTAGTTCTCGGGACAGCGGGCCAGACCATTGTTGGTTCTGAGCAGGCATATAGAAAAGCGAGGGTTGAGTAAAGTGATAAAGCCAAATAGACGAAGCCGAGTGCAACAACTCACCTTGAAGGTCAACGGTACAATGCTCAACACTCGCATCACTAGTAACATCGACGCCTTCTCCGAGTCTACTCCATTCAGGTCAACCCCAATCAATCAGAATTGGCGCAAAAGATGAGAAATAGAAGCAAAAGATTTCTAGCAGCTAGCTCACCTGTACCGAAACTGGGACCTCCACTCCACGCCTTGCCACTCCAAAGATCTCCATGAAGAACTCCCGCTCGGATGAGCTCCAGTGCCAAGTAGAGCGGCTCTTGAAATTTGTCGTTCACCCGTGATGCTTTAATTCCAGTGTGAAGTGCCTGGGCTAGTGTTCCATGAGTATGGTTCTGATTGAAGAATCTGCGAAACAAATCAAGAAGTAGAGTTTGAGGAAAACAGATTGGCATCTAGCGAGAAGTGGATGCCAAAGTAACATACCCTCTGATATCCAAGAACCTCCAGATTACGTTGGTCACAATCTCATCCTTTTTCTCGAGAGGCTTGAGATGCGCGGATCCGTCTTTGCTCTCCTTCTCGCGATCTTTATCGTTTGAGGAAACGGCGGATGAAGGAACCTTAGGTCTTCTAGTTCGAGCGGCGTATTGTTCTTCCGAGGTTGCTCCCAAGCACAAAGCAAAATCAATTGTGGACGACTGTGACACGACGAGATAAAGGTCAAGAGAGGCTGTTAAGTATCAAAGTGATAGCTGGACAACATAATTGAGGCAGACGGGCAAAAAAAGATGACCCTTACATTCTGTCTTCTTAACTCTTCTTCGACAATCAAACAAGGCACATGCCATCCAACACATCGGTCGATAAGGGCTAATGTCTGCTTATCGTTGTGTGGCACTGGTCGACCGACTATTCTAGCGTTGGGAGGAGAGTTAGAAGTCGGTGTGTTGAAATAGTAATAGGCCAGCTATGAAGAGAAACAGAATATGAGGTCAAATGTTTTATTCTGATATAGAGGCTGAATCAAATCAAACGTCTATCTGACTCACCACTGGCTTCTTTCCCCAGAATGTTGGATTCAATACAGATGAAACAAGTGCCAGTGCCGTACATCTTGGACTAGTGTTTCCCTCGGTGATGACCTCTTGAATGAATCTTCTAAACTCTGTGCTCTCTCCGTTATCTAACGGAGGCTGTTCGACAATCATCCCACTCGTAAGCCAGCCGATCAGCTGCGGCGAAACAAGGCCACGACTGATCTGGAAGTAGATTTCGTCAGGCAATCGATTGGAAAAGACCTCGTGTAGATCGTTCGGGATCTCGCTCGCGGAAACTATAGACTGGTGTGGTTGATGTTGTGAGTGTGAATGATGCTGAGAGTGTTGCTGAGGAAGAGAGAGTGGGAGCGGAGTGCACCGTCCTTCTTCAGCCGTGAGAACAAAGCTGAATTTGATGGCGCACCGGGCACGGACGAATAGGTCGGGATAACCGAGTTCTTTGACGGCCGGGTCGTTCAAAAAAGGAGAGATCGCCGTCACTCCAGATTTAAATCCTTTGACGGCATCGAATACCGCTCTCCACCCACCAGGCACAAATGGAGGGAAAGATGGAGTGAGTTCTGAACCAGAGAGAAGTGCGATGTCGAGGAATTGATCTTCCGATAGGTTACCAAGGTCTTTAAGGACTTGGGCTTTGTTGACAAACTTCAGCGTCGAAGCAGACAGGTCGAGACTGAGAATGAGCCGGTCGACAGTAGAGTTGGTATAGAGAAGCGCTTCATGGGATCCATAGATAGAATGAATATACCCGTGTTGGTGTTTCTGAAGGTAGACGAGCTGTTCAAGTGAAGCACCATAATCGACGGTTTATACATCGGACGAAAGGTACATCAAGAGTATCGATCTAGATAAAATTAAGCGGTACGTACTTGGGCAGAGGTCAGATAAGGAGCAACAATGAATTCGACCGAGCGGTGTCTGAAGATCCGAAGCACAAGCCTAAATAGATCTCTTTGCTCCGTCCAGACGGTTCCCTCTAGTAGCTTGACCGTCTCGTCCACCTTGCCCTCCTCATAGTTCTCCCAAGCTTCTCGCTTGATACCATTCTCCCTCGGAGTATCTACGCCATTCTTCCCAGGTGGTCGTTTGGCAAGCGGCAAACCTGGACAAACAAAGACCGGTTTGATTCTTAATTTTTCGAGGGATCTAAGATCAGCTTCAATGAGCGAGGTAATGGCGAGAGGTTGACCACCGGTGGTAGCAACAAGAGGCTCTCGCGTTGCAGGGGAAGAGAGGAGATGGCGAAGATAGTGAGGAAGATCAATTCCCAACCGAGTATCAGCCAGGGCGGAGAGTGGACAAGTTTGGATGAGCTTTCGCTCAGTGAGGTAGGCTATTTAAAGAAACAACAAAAAATGAGTTAGCTGCTGAAACAACAGAAGACAAGGATAGAGAGAAAGATGTTCAGGATGGACCTGTCGAAAGAAAGAGAAGGGACAAATAAGAAAACGATGGATGGAAAAGACAAGTAAGAAACAGCTTGAGAATTTGGACATCATGATGGCACAGATCAAGTCATTTCGTAGATGATAAGAAGGCATATCAGCTCAACTGGAACGACAGACATACCTTCAAAGTTGCGTATCATCGAGAAAGCCAAACGAGGGAAGGGAGGGGCAGGTGAGGGGATGGAAGGGGTGTAGAGAAAGAGAACGAGAGATGGGTTCGTGTGGGTAGATGGCAAGCAAGGATGAGCGTGATACAGGCGGTGTAACCATAAAGTATCTGATTTTCAAAATTATCATATACACTTAATCATACCGTCGCGTCGCGTCATGCGTCTTCTTACGCGTCCGGCCTAATGAGCCAACTGCAATCAATTGATTTTCCACTCCTTTGAAACTTGGTCTTCACCACACTTCTGTTTCATCCTTCATCCTCATCTGATCGATCTTGAGTTTAGTACATACTATGAGTGATCTCGAGCTCACAGACGACAAGGAAGAGGCTCCTTTCAACGTAGAGTAAGTTCTCTTTATCCCGTTTCGTTCGATCGATCGATTGAAATATATAACCTCTGACATATTATCTCTACATGTTCATCGTTAATCTTCATCCCCCCACAATCCTCCAGAGACCCGATCTCCACCTTGCCCTTGTCCAAGAAACGTAAGATTGAACAGGATCCAGAGGTTGCCGCCGCTCCGCCTGGGCTTGCAAAGGCGAGATTAGTCAACCGAAAGATTGCCGCTCAAACACAGGAGACGTTCACGGATGTTCTACAACGCTTGGCTGATCAAGGAGGTGGACAGGGAGGGGGTCAGTATAATCCCTCGCACTCCCTGATTCTGTCGTAGGCATGGCATCGCACAAAACACGGTTATCTAAGCTGGCATACCTTATCATCATGTTTCTCGTTGTTGTACAGGTCCTGTCGAAACATCTCAGTCCTGGGCCCGTCCACCTGTACCGCCTGTAGATCCTCGCGGAAACTCAATAAGTCAGCTTTTTCGTTCCTGTTCTTCAGAGCACTCGAAACATGTTGTTGATTTCATTGGTCTTCATTCATGTCCTCCTTCTTCCTTTCTGACCAAAAAGTTTTTCAGCAGATTGATATTGAGGAGCACAACGAGCCTAATGTGGGACCCAGTCTACGAATCTTTGGAGTCAACGAGGTAAGACAATTGCTTTCTTGAGCTTTGCTGACTAAAGTTGGAGACTGAGCGTAAAATATTTTGTTTCATCTCGCAACTACTCTAGAATGGAAACTCCATTCTCCTCCATGTCAAAGAATTTTTGCCTTATCTCTATATTGCTGCTCCTCGAGGATTTGAGAACTCAGATTGTGCAGCATTCACCAATGCGATCAACGTCAGTCCGCCTTATATTGCAGCTAGTCTATTGGCCCACTGACTATCATGACTTTGTTTTACGTCGATTAGAACGTCTTGAGCGGTGGATCAGGTCAGGTAGCTCTGTCGACGAAAGTGGAGATGAAAAAGTCCCTCTGGGGTTACAAAGGAGACGATCGATCACCATTTTTGAAAATCACCTTGAGCGATCCCAAATTTGTCTCCAGACTTCGTGGTATCTTTGAAAGAGGAGAGTTTGCTTTTCGAGAACTTCTGGATGGACCTTTGACATCGTATGAGAGCAATATTTCGTACGAACTTCGATTTATGATTGACACCAAGGTAAGCTAGATCATCAATCGTATCGGGGTTCACGAGTGTTTGCTAAGATATCTGGCGCTGTTTGTCAATGGCTCCTTGGGAAATAGATCACAGGAATGAACTGGTTAGAGATTCCAGCAGGCAAGTACATCATCCGACCAGCAGGCAGGAAAGTTTCGAAATGTCAGATTGAGATGGACTGCAAGTTAGTGATTCCTCTGTGTTTCGAAGCGATACCATTTTTCTTTCTCATCTAATTCTACTCTTCCCTTGCTACAATCAAGATCCGATGATCTAATCTCTCATGCGCCAGAGAATGATTGGTCCAAGGTTGCGCCCCTCCGAATTCTCAGTTTTGATATCGAGTGTGCTGGTCGGAAAGGAATTTTCCCTGAGGCCAACATTGATCCTGTTATTCAAATTGCGAATATGGTTACTCGTCATGGTAGGTCTGATTTCTGTATTTTCTTCGTTCTTTTATCAATGTTTGTTTGCTTTGTACTGATTGACTTATGTTCCTGTTTTACCGCATACAGGTGAATCCAAGCCTTTTATACGTAACGTATTCACGCTGAACACATGCGCCCATATCGTCGGCTCTCAGGTTTTAGAGTTTCAGAAAGAAGAAGCCCTCCTTCAGGCCTGGTCGGATTTCGTTCAGGAAGTCGACCCAGATATGATTATTGGATATAACACGACGAACTTCGATTTTCCGTATCTGTTGGACCGAGCCAAGGCGCTCAAAGTCGGAAAATTCCCTTTCCTAGGAAGACTGCTCAGTACGTAGTGTTCATTCTTCTAGATAAATAAGAAATAGGAAATAATAGTCCAATGCTTATATGATCTTCGATGGCTTTATGCAACACTGATAGATATCCAGACGGAAGCCAAAGACACCCATTTTAGTTCCAAAGCATACGGCTCCCGAGATTCCAAAATGATCAACTTAGACGGTCGACTGCAGCTCGATTTGCTGGTTGTCATGCAGCGAGACTACAAACTGAGGTCTTATACACTCAATGCGGTCTGCGCGCAATTTTTGGGAGAGCAAAAAGAGGAAGTTCATTACTCAATTATTACTGAGTTGCAGAATGGGACAGCCGAATCGAGAAGACGTTTGGCAGTTTATTGTTTGAAGGTTCGTCTGAGAAGATTGTCTTTTTTTCTCCTGAGTGCGATCACGTTTAGACTCTAGTACATGCGGTTGAGAGTTTTCGTGCTTTTCATAATATCACATCCACAGGACGCTTATCTTCCTCAGCGGCTCATGGACAAGCTCATGTGTTTCATCAACTACACTGAGATGGCTCGAGTGACAGGAGTACCCTTCAACTACCTCCTCGCCAGAGGTCAACAAATCAAAGTTGTTTCGCAGCTCTTCAGAAAAGCAAACGAAGATGGATACTTGGTTCCTGCGATGGCCAGTCAAGGTTAGTGAATCATCCTGGCGTTATGTCTCTACTCCAACTGTTCTATCAGCACGTTGACTAACTGAGACTATCCTTTCTCAAATTCGCAGGCACGGACGAGCAATACGAAGGTGCGACAGTCATCGAGCCTGAAAGAGGTTATTATGGTGTCCCAATCGCGACGCTCGATTTCGCTTCGCTGTATCCATCAATCATGATGGCTCATAATCTGTGTTATACCACGCTTGTCGATCGAGGCACGGTAGAGAGACTCAAACTAGTCAAAGATGAAGACTATATCTTGACACCGAACAAAGGTCTGTACGATAATCAAGGTTAGGCGGCATGCGAAGGGATCTCATCATGACAATGTTGACCTATTTGCTCTTCATGATCTGTTCTTGTAGATCTGTTTGTGACAACAAAGAGAAGAAAGGGACTCTTGGCAATTGTTTTGGAGGATCTCCTTTCAGCTCGAAAGAAGGCCAAGGCGGAACTGAAGGTAGAGACAGATCCTTTCAAAAGAGCCGTGTTGGATGGTCGGCAGCTAGCTTTGAAGGTATGTATCTTTTCTTGTATTTTTTATCTTCTCTGTAAGCTTTCATGTTAATGATTGGATGGGTCTTCGCATCAACTGTTGAATTTACCAATGGCTCAATAGATCAGTGCCAATTCGGTGTATGGTTTCACGGGAGCGACTGTTGGGAAATTGCCATGTTTGGCTATATCATCCAGTGTGACGGCTTATGGTCGTGACATGATTGAAACTACTAAACAGGTGAGTCTTCACTCCAACTCTTGTGGTTATCACCTCACATGTTCTCTCAGGTCGGGCACGGAACTGAATTGTGTCTTACATATGATGACTACGTAGGTTGTCGAGCAAGAGTATAGTATGGCAAATGGACACGAACACGACGCGAAAGTGATCTATGGAGATACTGATTCTGTCATGGTCAAGTTTGGATGTTCTGATTTGGTAACTGCCATGGCTTTAGGTATGGCTCCCTTGTTTATCTCGACATCTGCCTTGTATGAATACTGATCAAGCTGATAATTCTTGGCTTGGAATCGAACAGGTGCCGAAGCTGCAGACCTTGTATCTGCAAGATTTGTCAAACCAATCAAGCTCGAGTTCGAAAAAGTCTACTTTCCGTACTTGCTCATCAACAAAAAGCGATACGCAGGGCTTTACTGGACCAGGCCAGACAAGTACGATAAGATGGATACCAAGGGAATTGAGGTACGCCTGCATTTCTGATCCTGCTTCCAATGATACCGCCCTATACTGATGATGGTGTCGGTTCGATCTATCTTCTCTCTGTTCAAACAGACTGTCAGACGAGACAATTGTCGACTGGTACAAACAGTGATAGAGACGTGTTTGCACAAACTTCTAATCGACCGGGACGTCAAAGGTGCTGAAGAGTAAGAGATCTGTCTTTTGTAAATTAACAGAAGAAAGAAGCACTTTCTAAGTATATGCTTGATTTTCGATACAGATACACGAAACAGGTCATCTCGGATTTACTACAAAACAAGGTCGATATGTCGCAGCTGGTGATCACTAAAGCATTGGCTAAAGCAGGTATGTCTCTGTGTCATCTTATCAGTTTGAATATGAAGCAAGCTTATCTTTTGATGTCTGTTTCGACCATGATAGACTACGCTGCTAAACAAGCCCACGTCGAGCTTGCCAATAGAATGAGAGCTCGAGATGCTGGTTCGGCTCCCTCCTTAGGAGACCGAGTAGCCTATGTTATCATTAAGGGTGTCAAAGGTGTGTCTATATTTTTCTACAAAGATCCTTATTTTCTTCCTTTTGCTTTTTCTTTCTTTGATTATTGATATGTATCTCTGATGTCCTTTGTTCAAACAACTTCATACGGGTAGGCGCGGCCGCTTATGAAAAGTCTGAGGATCCAATATATGTTCTGGAAAACAACATCCCGATCGATACCAAATATTACCTTGATAACCAGCTTTCCAAACCTTTGATGAGAATTTTCGAACCTATTCTGGGCGCCAAATCCAACACTCTATGTAAGACTTCTTCTCATCTTTTTATTCTCTTCCCTTTTGACCTTCAGAGCTGACTAGAATCGACGATTCATGGTGAACAATAAATTTATCTTTAGTGGTTGGAGAACATACCAGAACCATCAGTATTACGACCCCAACAATTGGAGGTTTGATGAAATTTGCAGTTCGAACGGTAACTTGTTTAGGATGTAAAACACCTTTGAAAACATCAAATAAAGGTACAGTCATTATCTCTTTCTCTTTCTCTTCATCTTCCGTTTGTATTTTTTTCCTCTTTTTTTCCCCTATGAATTTGGGTCTTAACTCTCTGGTTTACTTGACCTTGTCTCTGGGTCATTTGTAGATGGAGCCGTTTGCAACAATTGCCGGCCGAGGATTGGAGAACTGTATCAAAAACAAGTATGTTGATAGCGCCTCTGCTTCAATCACATGAATTAGAGAACTCTTGCTAACGACAATTCAAACTTCCTGCTGTTCTCCAATTGACAATAGCTTGTGCTCACATCGGCTCACCAAGTAAACTTCGCGAGACTCTGGACTCAATGCCAACGATGTCAAGGTTCGCTCCACCAAGACGTCCTTTGTTCGAGCAAAGATTGTCCGATTTTCTACATGAGAAAGAAGGCGCAGAAGGACGTAAGTGATGCGATGAATGTGATGGATAGGTTCGATAAAGAGACAGTTTGGTAGAGTGTGGCAATGTTCTGGTTTCTTGATTCATAGTTTGTTTTTTCTTTACATTTTGTGTTTTTCCTTGTTTCTCTCGTGGTTATTGTTTCATATCGTGATATCTTCTCTTGACAATTGTTGTATCAATACGACCATATCCATCGTCTGAATCTTTGCTTCTTATTTCCTCGTAATCATGCGCCCTCTAATCTCTTTTTCATTCACTTTCAAAGAAGTCATGTTGATATATTTCCGATCTTTCACCACTTAGTGACTGTCAAAGTTCCTGTTTTGAACTCGGACAAAAGCTTATCGAGCAGGAGACATATATAAACGATTTCGCAATTTACTGAGAAACCCTATCAATGAAGAGACAAGCAAAGAACACAGCGATGGAGAATGAAGGAGGCAAGAGAGTTTCAAGAGAGGGACTAGAGAGGCAGGTCGTACGACAGGAGATAGAATGATCGAGGGTTTTATCTGGAGCGCGCCCCCACCTGGTTCGAGCTCGATACGACCAAAAGACACACGAGAAGACAAGAAGCACAATTAATTCATACTAAGGATTTCTCCATGTTCGTTATGATCGGCTTAACCCTTGAGTTTACCCCAAACAACGATGATGATCAGGAAGACTTTTGAAAGGAAGGAAACAAGGGTCAGCCTTCGAATGATTGGATAGATAGTTGACCTCAGAACGCGGAGAAAAGGTAGAGTAAAGATAACGTACCGAGGATAGCGATGATGCCGTATGTTAAAAAATGTTGTTGATACATCCTATCGTAGTGTTTAACAGGAGTCGTTATTAACGTCATTGTGGCCAGGAAGTATCATGTCGGATGGTATATGTGTATAGACAGATAACGTTGGATCGAAGCAGAAAGAGGACGAGAGAAAAGGATAGTAAAATTCAAGAGAAGGGAAGCCATTTTCGTCTTAAAACAGTTCAGTTTAGAGTCCAAAGATCAGATTATATGGAGAAAAATGAATGCGAAGAAAAAGAGCTGACCTGAAGATCATTTTCTTCAACGTGCCACTCGCTCGATCGATTGATGTATCTGCGCTGGCCAACTATGGGACCCATCACCTGTGTCAAACAAGAGATCTCGCGTAGAAGATTCAGAAACAAATGAAGTTGATCACTCACCACATCCCTGGAATGTTCAATCTGCTCCCTCTGACCTCTCAAGTTCCTCAAGATATCCGCTCCAACGCTCTCCGTCTCCAAAGCCAGTCGATGAGATTCTTCTAATCGTCTTGAACCTGCAATACATCCCAAATTGACCCAATCCAATGGTTCCTGTTAGGGTAATGATACCCAGGCACATACAGAAAGATGAGAAAGACAAACCGTCAGCCAATCTTTCGGTTCCTTGTAACAATCGCGTCCGCTGTGAGTAGTCTGTCGGTGAATCGGAATACGGATCATCTCGTAACGAAGCATCGGTGTTGCCCAGCAGGTCGGATCTGAGAACAGCCTGTTTCGCGTCTCTCTAGACCCATCCATAGCCGATGTTGAAATGAAACTTAGAGAGGTAAGAAATCAAGAGTAAGAAAGGTAAGACGGATGTGAGCGAGATGACGAACGAATTGTTTTCTGAGCTTCTCTAGCTGCGCTTTGTAGGACTTGAAATTGAGAGTGTATTTAGACCGGATGGATTGAGGAATAGATGGCAGCTCGACTTCCATTTGAGATATCTATCAATATAGAAGGCCACGAAAGCGTTAGCCAGCCAGAAAGATACATTCTGGATCTTCGATATAAGTTTCCATTCGACGCGTTTCTCTCTCCTACTTGGTCTTGTAAAGAAAACGATGGTCTGGGAAGAGTCGACAAAGTGAACGAACAATTTCTTCTCCTTCTTCTAACTCGGCCTCAGACCTTCTGATTAAAGCTTTCAAAGGTTCGCCTGTCAATCCTTTCGACTCCGTCTCGAGCTGGAAGGTCAGCTTGTTGACGAGTTGTTGAAAATCGTGCGAGTAGGACTCGAAGAGGGACGCTGGTGATTGGCTATGTGTAATCCATAGAGGTTTATAATCACTCTGGTAAGTTAGATAGTCATACTCAATGCAGAGATCGAATTTTGGAAGTAACAGACTGACTCCATAGTATGAGCAGACACCGGTAAAGGTTGGTGGTTAGAGAATGTCCTCATCAGGATACCAGCGAGATGGGAGACGAACGGATGGCTGTCCAGGACGTACAGTCGAGTGGCAACTTTCAATCACGTGACTATACTGTCTGGAACTTGCCGTTTTGTCTGCCGTACCCATGAATGTTGTCTACTTGTATCAGCGTATCATCAGAATAAGGTAAGAAAAGAGACATTGTCTTTTGGTAGATCACGAGATAGAGGAAGAACTCCTCCTCCCTTCCTTTTTGCGTTCAAGAACGAAGAAATAAAGTAGGAAAAAAAGGATGCCGATGAAGAAAGCAAGAAGAAGAAACCAAATCAAAAGAAGGAAGGACAAGATGTGCAGTGGGGAAGAACGGATTGAATGGAATCGATGGGAGAATGGAGAATGGAAGGCTGAAAGACGAAAGTAGAAGAGAAGAAGGGGAACAGAATTTTCGTTTAGTAACCACCTCGGCTGGAGAATCCACCCCTTCCACCGCTGCCACCTCGAGAAGAGAATCCGCCTCGACCTCCCCGGTCGCCTCCACCAAATCCTCCACGACCCCTTGGTGCTCCTCCGCCTCGAGATGAGAATCCTCCTCGGGCGCCTCCTCGAGGCGCTCCGAAGCCTCCTCGGCCACCAGCTCCTCCTCGACCACCAGGGGCTCCTCGACCTCCTCGAGCTCCTCCTCGGCCTCCTCTCTTCTCAACTGTGGTTCATTGAGATCAAATTGCCAAAAGCGAGCAGAAATGCAAGCATATCAGACATATGTACTATCAACAAAAGCGGCTCTACCATCCATGTTTCCAAACACTAACCTTTACCGCCAGCAGCCTTGGGTTTTGGCAAGAATCTTTCGATAGGCAACAGCTTATCTCCACCGATGTAAACCTTGTCATCCTTCTTGAAACTCGAAGCAACCATACCCTCGTTCATCTTGATCGTGAAGAAGATCTCGTTGATCGGTCCGAGAATCTCGTCGACCTTACCAATCTGAGTCTTGTTCTCGAGGTAGATAGGGGCGTTGAAGTACGGGACTTTGGTGGGCAAGAGGTTTGAGCAAAGCATCTCAGACTCGACAGAGTGCATGAAAAGTCCAACCTCTGTATCGTGAACAAAGTAAACAATTGGATGTAGCAGTTGGGTAGACAGTAGGCGATGAAGAGATTATGCAAAAACAAATTCGGGCAATCAAGAGACACAGTTCAGTAAAGCTCATTTCTGAAACAGAATCGAGGAAACATACCCTGGACGACATCAGGAGGGCCGTAGGACTGCTGGAAACCACCTCGTCCTCCACCTCGACCTGTGAATTTTGGCAGATACAAATTGGGACAGAATACATGGAAAAAATCGCGTCATCAGTTTAAAGGTCCTAGCAGCCGATGCAACTATCTATTGCACATATGAGAGCGACTCGATAGGCAAGAAGGGAATATCCTCGGAAGCCAAGTGAGAGCCTGAAGGCTGAGAAGAAGAACAAGCCTACTTACCACCTCGTCCCCCAAACCCACCACCTCGTCCTCCGCGATCTCCTCCACCTCGTCCTCCAAATCCGCCGCGTCCGCTCATTTTATTTTGGGGTTTGTAGAAAGGAAAGGGGAGTAGAACAGGCCAATTTTCGGAGCTAGTTTTTGAAGAAGGGGTCGCTAATAAAAGGAAAAGGGTATAGAAATCCGAAGCAAGGAATGATTAGAAGGCGGTAAAAGCGACAAAAGAAGGTAAATTGAGCAGCAATTTCAGTTAAATCGGACCCTAAGAAGAGATAACACAGTCAAGAAAATCTCGTCTTACGTTTGAAAGGGTGAAGACCGACGACCAAGAGTGATGGATGAAGAGGGAAGAGGAAGAGAAAGAATAAACTGTGAGAAAGAGGCGAAAGGAGAAAACGACTGAAAGAATTTTTGGGCGACTGCGCGAAATTTCCGCTTTTTTCTTTCCTGCCTGGCTTGGTCGACTCTTTGCACTCACACCTTCTCTTGAAATCCATCGGCCATCACTACAATACATACACTGGCCAGCATCATAGTCTTACAGGCACACCATGCTCTCTCTTCTCTCTTCTCTCAGATCTCTCTCGCTCCGAGGTTCACCTTCCAGCCTTTCTGTCGCCGCTCCAGCACCAATAGGTCCTTCCATCCGATCGGTCTCGGTTGGATCGTTAAAGCCTTCTCGAGGATCTCGCAAGAGGGTACGTGTCTTGTCATTATGCTTTTTCTCGTTCTGTAAGCTATGTGTTTCAAATACATATAACCTCCATTCTGTTTATGTTTATTTCGCACTTAGAAAATCCGATACGGACGAGGAGAAGGTCAAGGGACAGGAGAAGGAAAAGGACGAGGTAACAACGGTACAGGTGCCCGAGTTGGAAAGAAGTATTCAAGGGGCTTCGAGGGTGGACAGACACCTTTGACAAAATTATACCCGAAATGGGGTTTCTTCAACGTGTTCGTGATACTGTCTCTGTTTTTTGCATATCCTGTTTTTCGTGAATCTCTTTTCTTGTATCATTGTTACTCACATAGACTTGCACACCTTATATCGGATCGACGTCTTTTCATTCTTTTGTCAACAGTGGCCGAAAGTTCTACCAGCCCGTCTCGCTAGGAACACTTCAGGAGTACATTGACCTTCGAAGATTAGATCCGACAGAGACAATTACGGTTGAGCATATCTACAAGAGCAACCTCTGTCACGGGTTCAAGCAGGCCAACGGTTTCAAGCTTTTGGCATCAGGGGTTTGTACCTTCTCTCTTTCGCCTGTGTTTCTCGTGCGGTTACTTGAGCCACTAAACTTTCTCGCTCCTTCTCTCACCTCGCATCTCTTCTACTGATCCGCCTAAGTTTGAACAACTCAAGCAACCTATCCACATCAGACCTCATCGAGCTTCTATCGCTGCTATCAAAGCAATCGAAGCCACCGGTGGATCTGTCACCACCGTCTACCACAACCGACTTTCCTTCAGGCAGGCCATCCACCCTGAAAAGTTCAGAGGCCACAGAAGGATTCAAGAGGCTTTACCGATGAAGAAGCGAGATATCTTGTACTACACGAACTGGTTCGTCTTTTGATCGTTTTGAACCGCCTCTTTGTCAAATTCGCGCCGAAAGGCTAATCTATCTTATCATCAAATCATGAAACCCATATTTTAAAAACAGGGAGAAGCGAGGTTACCTCGCAAAGAAACCGGAAGAAGCGGAAAAAGAGTCGGACGCACCCAAGGAGTTTGTCTCACCTGCTCCTAAGCAGTATTAAGGTTAGAGAGCAGGAGGGACTTTCTCCTTGCAAAATACATGATATATTTTTAAGCAACGGCTGGGAGTAAAACGTATTCGAGGCGTCGAAGCGCGAAACAATAAGAGCCCATCTCAAGACGAGAAACACCTAGTTTGGCTGTCCATTAGGTCGAACAAAATCTATCATATGAGGAGAGAAACAGAAGCTGAAATGAAATAGATGATGAATGATGAAGAGTCATGAGCCACGTGATGTATGACACAGCTTTCTCTTGAGATTTTCTAAAGTCCATCCCTCAAACACCATCCTTCGCATCCTTCCGGCCAGCCATCCAACCATCCCGACCGCCTCAAACGCTTCAACCAACAAGTGCTTTTCTCACTCTTTAATATAGATTGCGCAAGCTAGAATGGCACGAACAAAAACTCAGAAAAGAGCAGACGCCCGACCGGCAGCTGCCACAACAACTATCCCCTCAACTTCCACCGCTGCCGTTCCGATACCGGTTGCTGGACAGCAGCTCGATCAGAACGTTGATTCGTTACTCCGTTTGTCCTTCAATAGCAGTCTCTGAGTGACCATCCAAATTTCACTAAATCCCAAACAATATCTCTTCTTCACTGAACTTAGTTAAATCACACACATTACTCGCTCAGCAAAACTATGAACTCGCTCAGCGATTCTTGACCCGATTGCTCGCGTTGGAGCCTTCAAACGCAGAGGCTAGAGAGTTAATAGGTGTATGTGAGCTTGAACTAGGAAATGCGGAAGCAGCTCGAGATGTTAGTTCTCTTTTCCTTCTGTTTCGTTACCTTGACAAGTCCCCCGGTGTTAGGAGAAAATGTTGAAACAATATTCATTTCTTCTGCTGAATTTCGACGCTGTAGCACTTTCTCGTATCACTTCAAGCACCTCTTCAAACTTCATCTGCGCCATATTTATACCTCGCTCAGCTAGCTTCCTCTCCTCAGGAAGCACTCAATCACTATGAAGCTGCGGTCAAGATTCTAGATCAACAGCTTACCGAGCTCGTTCAGTCGAAACAGACTGGAGTGGAGGACACGAAAGAGTTAGAGGTAGCTGAAGGAACGATGAGGAAGCAGATCAGTACGGCCTTAGTTGGAATGACCGAGATTTACCTTACAGATCTTTGGTGAGGTCCTACTTATCATCATCCTCATCTTTATAACCAACAAGTGAAGAGTGCTGAACCTCGTCACGTTATACTTCAAAGCTTTGAGCCTCTGGCAGAGGAGAAATGTAACTTGCTCCTGCAGAAGGCGCTCTCTGTTCTCCCAACGGATCCCGAAGCATGGATTTGCTTGGCAAGTGTGCGCACGTCTCAACAACGACCTGAGGAGGCCATTGAATGTATTGAGAAGGGCTGGGCGGAATGGAGAGATCGAGAACTAGGTTCGTCAGGCTTTCCTCGCTCGATCTCTCACCTCTCTACAGTTCTACGTATCTAAACTTGATTTTGCTTCAGGTGACCCTCTCATACCTTCTATTCAGACCCGACTTTCTCTTGCTCGGTTGTTGCTAGAATATCATCGATTCAGTGAAGCAACTACTCTACTTCGAGGGGTTCTAGACGAAGATGATGAGGATGTTGAAGCGGCTTACCTTGAAGGTTGGGCCTGGTTCTTAAGGGGAGAACAGATCGAAGATACAGAAGAGGAGGTCGTAGGAAAAGGTAAAGGAAAGGAGGTTGGTAGTGAAGGGGACGAGGACGAGTTAAGTAAGGTCGACTGTTGGGAGGAGGCTAGGGAGATCTTGAGCGTTTGCCAAGTTGTTTGTGTCATCCTTCTCTTCTTGGACTTTTGCTTCGTCCTTCTTGTGGCATGAAGGATTACACGCTGATACCTTCGGTCTTTTCTTACCCTCTCTCCCGTCATACGAAAAACAGCTTCATCAATCCCAAAATTATCCTCAGATTGAAATTCTTGCGCACGTGAATGAAATGCTCGCTGCCCTTGACAAGGCAGGTATTCGACCCGCCCAAGGCGTTGTCGATGAAGGAGACATGGAAGCCATCGATGGAGAGGGTCAAGATTGGGAGGATGATGACGATGACGAGGATGAGGATATGGCATGAATCGTTGCTTTCCTTGTTTCCTTGTGTCATTTCTAGTTCACGTTCGAAGAATAGATAAGCAGAATGATATACAGTTGAAACGGCGGAACAGCGGAGTGAAAGGGTGGGACATGAGATTGCCTAAGAACCTCAAGAGAGCGATAGGTTCAAAGCAAGTCGGAAGTGTACAAGTAAGTGCAGTCAGATGTTGGTCCAATATAGAGGATGTCTTTTTCATGATGAGCCTAACAATCTTCGATGCATAGATTGAGATGCAATCGAGTTCAACAGGAACGCTTGACTGCCAAAACGTAATAGCCAGGTCGAGACGGACTAACCTGTACATCCTTAAGACTTCCTCTTCATATCCATTTGATTTGTCACTCAATTCTTCAGCCTCGCTTAGGGCGCTAGTTCAAGATTGAGAAGATGACTTGCAAGTTTTTACACTCATATCTTCTATGAAGCTCTGCTTCACTTAATCAGGAGCGTTTTTTCTGACTTTAAACCCCAAGATAGGAACGGAACCAAAGGTCTCCCGAATATGGACCTCAGTTGTGGTATACAAGGGTTGGGCTTCGATAAATCAGATCAAATCTGCCAGTGACCAAAGACCAAATGATAACCAGACTTTTCATATGCAGCAAGCCTCAACTGAGCGAATATCCGACTCTCTCTACACCTAGCTGAGCTTGCTTACTTCCATCGAGCGTCCAACCTAAGGGACCTAAATCGCAGTCGGCACAGATCAAATATTTGAGCTTCTTTGCCCCTGAGCCAAGAGCCTTTTGAACGGCTTCTGAACGAGCAATCGAATCAGGAATATTCCTTGAGAACCCGGCGTTCTCGAATCCGAAAGGAGAGTTATCGATCTCCCAATATGCTGTCTGAGAGGTATGGGACGATGAGGAAAGAAGCGGAGGCGGTAAGAACGGTCCAGACTCATCGTACTAAGAGCGATTGAGTATATGGCACCCGAAAGATCAAGATTCAGCGTAGTCACACATAGTCCGAAACATGACAATGGACGTTGTTGATGACTTACCAGACCAGCCTGTCCAATCACCCACTTCGCGTCCCCTTTTCTTAATAACATACACCCACAACCATCTCTCGGACAGTAGATGGCGAATAGATTGGTCCTGGTCGAGGGGTCAACTAGACTCTCTTCTGAAGAACCAGCCTGATTGAATGAACGGACACCCGGACGAGCTTTTGAAGAAGATGCGGCAAGAAGAGCAGAAATAGCTTCCGGAGGGATAGAATCGGTCATTCTAGCTGATGTACAGCTGGGTCCTGCTAATCCTGATATCTGCGTTGATGGTACACTTCTCTATATCCTTAAGCAGCTGTCTAGGGTTCGAGCTTCAAGGAAACATGAATTTCAAGGGTTTCAAAAAATGACATGATTACGTCATATCATCATTCACGTGAAACTTACGTAATCATCTTCAAGCCATCATCTCGATACGCCCGTCCATCACATTCATCCACTTTGTTGATGCTCTCTCTTTTATAGCTATCCAGACATCTCAGAATAAAAACATATTTTCGACAAGAAGATGGGAGTTTTCACTCATCTCTTTGCCTTTATTCTCGGTGGATTGACGTTGATCCCATTGCTCATTTGTACGCTTTAACTTCTCTTTCTGGTGCCAGTTGTTGTCAGTTGGCTGAAATAAACCTGTCCCTCTTGGTCTTAAAGTCGGGATATTCGTATGGACCTCAGTTCCCGTCGGAGATCCTCATCCTTCCAAAATCATAAAGAACGCTATTGAGAAAGAAGCCTTGTTATCTGGTCATACCACCAAACCAGGAGCGATATCAACATCCAAGGACATTCCTGCCTCTGGGGTATTCGTCAAATCATCCTCTCGGCTCTCAAACTGGCTGACTGTCCGAAGATCTTTCTCTCCCTATCCCTCTGGCGCTTCAGAGAACCCCAAACCGGCGAAAGAAACGTCGTCGGACAACTCATACTCCGCTCTCCTTCTCAGAACTGTAAGGTCTAGCGCATCTCAGGCTTCAAATACAGCGCCCGTAACGGGCTCGACATCATCGACACCCTCCAATTCCTCATCCACAGGTGGCTCTACCTCTGCCAGTGTCTCGCAATACAAGCCTCCTTCCGACTTTAAATTCTGCTGTCTGAAAGGCACTACGCTTTTTCTTTACGAGGACCAAGATCAAAGCGAGTGCTATGCTGTTTTAAATCTCCAGCACCTCAAGGTGACGATATTTCCTGATGATCTGAAGGACGCAGAGATGTTTGCAAAACGGAATTGTATCAAGCTATCATCATTAAATGAGGAGGAGAAATTGGACAGAGCAGGAGCGGGCGAGAAGAAGGGTAGCAGCTCCAGTCTGCCATATATATCTCCTTGGTACATATTTGTCAAAGAAAGCAGTCTGATGGAAGAGTAGGTACCTCTTATGTTGACTTTACAACAGTGCTGCGAGAGATAATCAAACTAAACAGAAATGGTCTTGTATCTCTGCAGTTGGTATCTAGCCTTGAAACACGCGTCATCAAGAAATCCTCAGGTATCGGTACTCGACCAATTATCACCGGTATTCTCTCAAAAGGTATCCCTATAAATTCCTTCGGATACGCCTTGCGCTCGACTCGAGGTTGACCTTTTTCCTTGCACTTGTGGTGGATGATGCCTTATCAGGATATGGCTTATTTGATCGAAAAACTTGACACAGATCCGGATCCTATCCCTATGCGTTGGCTAAACGGAATGTTTGGACGGTTCTTCCTGGGCATTCATAGAACTGCTCTCTTAGAGGATGTAAGGTTTTCTGATTAGGCCTTCGACCATGGGATCCATTCTCACGAACTCTTTCTATTCTGCTATGCTTGGTTCTATCGAGGACGCATAGGTAATAATATCTAAAATACATAAGAAGTTGGGTAGACTTCAATTACCCTCATTTTTGTCTCCACTCAAGGTCAGCTCCGTCGAAATCAAGTCACCGCCTCCGACGTTCTCAAAGCCAATGCTGCGAGACCTCACCAAAGAGGGAGAAGCTAGTATGGAAGTAGCCGTGTGTTGGATGGGAGAGGTCAGAATCAAGGTTGGTACAGAGGTCAGCCTGACATTGGTCGGCAGGGTACTTCGAGTGAGCGTCGTTTTAGACCTCGTGATCAAGGAGATAGTAAGCACTATTCATGCTTGTGGTTTAGTTTTGAGTTCAAGTTATGTGAGAAGGCTGTATTGAGCATCTGAAACCTCCGCGGAATGCCTTCAAAATTACCAGGAGGGAAACCTGTTACTTATGATTAAAAGTCCACCCAGTTCAAGAGTTTGGTATGGGTTTACCAAAGAACCAAAGATGGTTATCGTATGTATTCATCACTATTGAATCTATCTCTTGAGTTTGCTGTGTCTGATTATCCTTCTGCTTTCTCTCCTCTGGATGATGTCTAACCAGAATGTTGAGCCGGTTGTTAGCTCGACTCATGTATGTCCTCGGATCCAAATACAACTTCATGCTAGTCATCCTCGGAAATAGATGATCAAACACTGACGAGATTGTTAATGATAACCCGCTGGTGATCATAGATCAAATGGAGCATGATTCTCAAACCTATCGAGAAGCAGATCCGGGAAGGTGTAAGCGAGCGCCTAAACGTGCACAGGTCGTAACGTATGAAACTACGACTGACCGGGCCGTCTTCTTTGCTCTGTTCTGGAACGGTCTACAGATTATTGAGTCTGTCGTATTGCCCAACATGTGAGTTTGTTAAAAAGTTACATATTTTCATGTATATCAGGTGCTGACTATGTTTATCTTTGAAAACAGGGACGATATCAACTGGTTGGTTCCACTTCTAACGCCCGTGTGTTCAATACATATGCTTACTAAATGGACATCACTGTTCTATTCAGGTTTGACTCGTCCGCATACCCCAACAACCGAGGAGCTGTATTTGCTGAAGCCGCTCGCAATGTTGAAGATCCGGCTCTGCCAGCCCCTAGCCCTATCGAGACCACTACTGATGAAGCTACCCTGATCGACACCAAGAACACTGATGCAATGCCTGGAGGGCTTAGAAAACGACCTGCATCTGTGATTTCCGGAGAATTCCCCGTTGAGGAGGAAGCTGACAGTGGAGGCTCAACACCTGTCACCCCCTCCGATGGAAGCTTGCACAGAAGTGCGTCAACTTCTATCAAACGGAATTGGTTTGGAAACAAGACGAACGGATCTGGAGATTCGAATAAAAAGCCAGTGGCTGTTCTAGATGAAGGTACTGTAAAAGCTGTTCCGATATCTTCGTCGTCTAGTATCATCTTGGATGAGTTCTACCAACCTTCCTCCGAGACTTCAACGATCCCTCTCAAAGCTAGCTCTGCTTCAACAGGGAGACTGAGCACCGAGTCCTTACCCGCTCAGGTAGGTTCCACTCGGGCTCCCATCTTCAATCCTGCTTTACCTCAATCTGAACCTGTAAGACCAAGGACAGCGACCCTACCCATGGAAGATCGAACGCTAAAGCAACCACATGCCAGTAAACCAGTTACCGTGCCAGAATCAACCAGTCCGGCTCGCTCAACCACCTCCTTGGTCTCGAACTGGAAAGCCCGAGCCAACAATGTCGACAAGCAGGCGATTTCAACATCATTGAATCAAGCAAAGGACGTAGCCAAGAGATGGGGCGCTAATTGGGCGGCCAAACGGAAGGTGGTTGCTTCGACTGGGTCAAATGAAGCGGAGGGATTGAGAGGGGCTCAACCGGTAGCGGGAAGAGGCCATCAGTCATCCCTTTCGTTAGGACAAATGCCTACGGATTTGTTCAATAGGTTTTCAAGTAGTAAAGAGGATAAGTTGGAGAGCGCGAGTAGTAGCCGGACGGATCTATCCCGAAGTTATCCTCCTATAAATCCGGCTCCTAGAAATTTCGATGAAGATTCAGACAAATCAGTTCCTCCCACGGCCAGACATGTTGCACCTTCCTCGGCGGATAGTATCGTGTCCAACAGCCTGCCTGTCCCACCCCAACTACCGAAACGAGATCGATCACCTTCTTTGAGATCAAAACCCACCTCTCCACACGCTCAGGACCCGAAGAAGAAAAGTTTGATGGCCCTTCCGAGCGGCGCTCAGGCTACCGTCAAGCTTCAAACTGATTCTGCTCCTGCTGGGGCCCACACGACTGTTTACGAGGAGGGAGTTAATCGACGAGCTGCTCCCGTTCGAACACAGATGTCGGCTAGCCCGATGATGACCATTCCGAGGATCCCGCTCAGTCGAAAAGCAGATGTCATGGCATTCGGATCGACAGATGAAAATAAAGAACCGATTGGCCAGAAGGATAAGCTCAGTTCGATTTACAAGCTCTTTCCTAACGGGAACGTTGGGTCAGGAGTATCCCCTCTATCGACTGACGAAACCGCGGATCGATCCTCGATAGAGGAATCGTCGAATATCCTAACGGATGCTTCTGCCCAAGCAATGACAGATGATAGACCTCCTTTGGTCGCATCTGAAGTTGAATCCACGAATTCTGCGATTCTCGCCAGTCTCGAAGCTTCACCTCTTGCAGCAAACACTGTGATATCCCCTGCGGTTCAATTACCTATCCCAACTCGTTCTCGCACATTCTCATCCGATTCAATTACATCTTCACTTTCCAGTAGCCTGAAAGCATCACTACCACCTTCAGCAGGTCCTGTCGCTTCTGCTGGTCGAAGAAGAGCGCCTTCCGTGTCTAGCATCAGTAGTTCTACGCCTTCCTCTCCTATTGCTCTCTCTGGAACACCGTCCTTCTCATTTTCAACAAGGACGGCGGCGACAATAACAGATGATCTCCAGACGAGAGCACAATCCGTTTCGTCGGGCTCTAGTCTGGAATCTGGATCTCAGCTCAGTGGATCGTTGTCGAAAGCAGAAGAGACATTATGGGGGATAGCTAGACGAGATCGAGAAAGAGGCGTTGCTCAAGTGATGGACCCCATCAGTAATGAAACGACATCTGGTAAAGTAATCTACAGCAGAAGCACCAGTATTCTTGCAGAGATATCGGATGATTCAACACATACATCCACTCGTATCTCAGCCGCTTCTGCTTCACCTAGTCAATTGGATCGATCTCTTCTTCCTCTGCGTGATCAGAGTGATCGAATGCCTACTCCAGATCTATCATCACGACAACAATCGCAGTTTTCTACCGTTTCATCTACTATGCCTTCAGACCAGCTGTCGATTGTGCAGGATGGGGAGAGGGAATCTCTCGAACTGCGACCAGGTTTAGGAACCAGATCTAGATCAGTCTCGGAGACAAATAGTCTTGGTGGGATGTTTAGGTTTGACGAGCACTGAGAGATTGGATACAATGTGTGAGGGAGAGAAAGAAGGCCGGACCTTTATCTGAATCATGGGATCTCTTCTCTTTTCTCTATATAACTAAACTTCATCGATATACACCATGATTCTGATCCCTTTTTCCTTTTCTTTTGTCGGTTGAAGTTTTTGTTTGTTTATTTAATATTGGGCTTGAGTCCTTCGCGTCAAAGGAGGCCATTCTGAAACCATCTTCCTAGCTTATAAAACACGTTGTATTGTAGCTTGCTTTCTCTCCTGGTACAGACATTTGGTCGCATCATCAACTGCATGCATGACTGATGCGCCGTACTCACTTAAGAAAAAAAAAACATAGAATTTGCGTATTGAATACAGTAGAGGTAAAATTTCGACTCTCGCTCAAACATCATCAGTGATGGTAAGGAGGAGCCTCGGGTTTGACAATCTCCCATGCTTTGTCGACTCTGTATGTGTAATGAGATGGGGGACGTTTCCAACCAGTCCAGAGAGTTCTCTATCAGAACTAAATTCGAAAAAGGAGAAAGATGCGAAGGAAAAATAAGAGAAGAGGATACGAACGCATCAACGACATCCTGAGGTAAAGGTCCTTTCTCAAAGTCCTTCAAGTTCTGGTCTATATGTCTGGTCGAGCTAGCGCCAATGATGATAGCATCTTGATACTTCGGATCGAGCGCCGAATGATGGTTACTCCATCTGATAGCGATTTCTGCTGTCGTTAAATTATTCTTCTTTGCGGTCTATCATGTAGATTTGTTCCAAGGTATGAGAGTGAATGTGCAATATCAGCGAGAGGAAACGTCAAACATGATCAAAGATAAGTTTATTGAAACAATTCGTACGGAGTTGATCACGTCCATGGCCTGGAAGTAAACGTCCTTCCAGTACCTAGCTCGATACATTGATCCTTGTCTGTGAAAAATTCAAACAAAAGATTATAGGGGCGCAGATTGAATAAATTGGATGACCTTGGGTGGAAACAACGCAGAGAAGGCAACCGTGGACATACGATCGGTTAGGATCGAACCGGGATCCTTCCTCGACTTTAGATTCTTTGTTGAACCCACCGGCAAAGAACCCTCCTCCGAGGCTGAGAAAAATCAAGGAAGAGTGACGGATCGTTAAGTTTTCGACGGTCAAGCAAAAAGAACGATGGACAAGACATAGTGACGAACGGGTTGTAGGCCTAGAGAAAGATCCAGAGCCCACGGAGAAGACCATCGTTTGAGTAAGAGAAGATAAGTCTAGTGTCTAGTTGGATAAGCTAGATCGACAAATTTATATGTAATCCACTTACATAGAAGGAGATACCGTTCTCTCGAAGCACAGGGAAAAGGTCTTTTTCGGCGGATCGTGTGATAGCATTGAAGATTCCTTGGTACACAGTAGGCTGAACATAGTTGTTCTTTTTACAGATTTCAACGATCTGCTTGACCTCATCGGCTGTAAAATTGCTCTGTATTGATGGAGAGATATGTTCACTTCATCTCAGCGAACAAAGTCTTTGTGCAGGTCTTGTCGAGAAAGCTGATAAATGCAGACGAAACAAGACGTACAAGGCCAAACCGGGCAAACTTGCCAGCTTTGTACTCTTCATCAATTCCTGCCAGAGTCTTCAAGCCCAAACAAACGCGTCAAGATATGGTTGCGTATACTCCCAAATCGACTGGCTAACGTACATTCTCAAAGGGGGTCTCCCGATCAGGCGCATGGAGGTAATAGATGTCTACTTTGGAGGTCTCCAAAGACTCTAGAGAATCATTTAGTGCTCGATGGCTGATACCACGTATTCATCAAGCTGATTATCAGTCTCTTTCATGCTAACATGATAGATATCGATTAAATGAATGGACGAACATGTCAGCAGCTGAATGAGTATATTGACCTTGGCTCAAAAACCCTTTTCCTCGCGCGGAAGGGTAAACTTTGGTCGAGATAACGAAGCCCTGACTACTCGAAGTTAGTTGTTGAGATGAGCCGATATTACGTCTGATTAGCCTTCTGCAAGACTTACTCCTCTGCCTTCATCTGCGCAAGCTTCTTTTCAGATCCTCCAAATCCGTACACTATTCATATACATCAACCGAGGCCGGTTTGAATCTGGTGGTCAGTTAGATCTTGAAAAGATGACTGTCTGGATGCGCATCTCCATAGGCGACTCACTCCTAGCGGTGTCAAGCTCGACATGTCCGTATGACTTGAAGATATCTAGAATCTCTTGAGCCCCTTCTTTAGTAAATACACGAGCTTGCTCCGCGCCTTCTTCTCCGAAGGTCATGCACTATGGAAATATGCATGTTGAGCCGGTCAATAACAGTGTTGGAAGGGTAAGGAGGAAGGACGCAGTACTCACGCCGAATACGACTTTGACGTTAGATTTGGACATGATAATATCTCCAGAATAGATATGTAATGTGTTTGAAGGTAAAGAGGAACAGAGACACTTGAATTGGCACCAAAAGTCATCGGCATATATATAGTGATGAAGCTAAGGTGGAGGTCGACGTCGATGTGGAATGTGATGACATAAAATGGAGGGAAATTGTGGAGGCTTACTCTCCTGGATCCATTGTACCCGTTCTATGTCTACAGTTGAACCAGCCGGTTAATTTGTAAGACTTGCGAGATCATACATACCGGTAGATCATATACAGAAGAACGCTCTAAGGGGCTGCTACATTCAATGGTTGTTCTTGAAGATACATGTCGTGATCCGATTATTTAGGTTCTTCTACAGAGTGAAGGATTAAAGACTATTCTACAGATGAAACGTATCTATACCACCATCTTCTTGCTTTTCTCAATCGGTCTTCTATACTCTTTCTATATACTATCTCTCCCTCAGACTATCACCATGTCTCCTTTGACGTTCCAAACCCTGGCTCCTACCGCTAAACATACAGCGACCATAATCTTTTCTCATGGACTAGGTGATCAAGGAGCGTCCTGGTTACCTATGGCTCGGATGCTCGCCCCGGCGTTACCGTACGTCAAATGGGTCTTTCCCAACGCTCCAGAGATTCCGATCACTTTGAATAATGGACACCGAATGCCAGGCTGGTTTGACCTTTCCTCTTTGGAGAAACTGGGTGACCCGAGGGAGGAGGACGAGAAAGGCTTGGTAGATAGTGCGGATGCGATTCAGGCGATCATCAGTAGAGAAGGATTAGCCGTTGGAGATAACAGGATCGTTGTCGGTGGGTTCAGTCAGGGATGCGTTGTCAGTATCCTCGCTGGTCTGACAAAGGGTACTCAAGGAAAGGAAAAGGAGGTCCAGAGAGCTCTCGCTGGTGTCGTAGGTAGGTCTTTTGTACCATGTTTCTCTCCTTCCTCAAGGGAATGAAACTGATCAAAGTATCGGTCGGATCTTCTGGCTTTTCTTCAATCAAGGACTCTCTGGATGGTTGCCACTCAGGGATACACTGAAAGAAAGATTCCATGCTGAAGCAAAGAACCTCCCAATCTTTTGGGGACATGGAACGGCTGACCAAGTTGTCGGCTACAAATGTAAGATCCAAGATCTCTTTTCTGAACGCTTTGCCAGCCATCTAATGTACACTTGAACGAAACCCTACCGAAACGAAACGTGGTCAATATAGACGGTCAGCAATCCGTGGAAATTCTCATCTCACAGTACGGCCTCGAGAAATCCTCAGGCCAAGCTGGAAAAGGTATTCAGTTCGAGAGTTACCCAGGATTAGGACACGGAAGTTCTCCTCAGGAGCTTAAAGACCTTTCGGCTTGGTGAGTACTATCCCCTTTCCACTACGTGAGATTTCTTTTCTTTCCTCTCATTTCCTGATGCCTCTCCTCTCTGTTTCGCACATAGGCTCCAGAGAGTGATCCCTACGATTTAGACAGGCCATTAGACATCACACAATATATACATTATTCTACCGGTCCTTCTTGTGTATTCTCTATGAAGACAACAAGAATGATGACGATAGATATTTCGAGCCAAAGAAATCATGGATGAAAGCCCCTAGTCTTGATCGCTATGAAAAGGATATCGAGACATAGCAAGTAGACCTGAGAGTATATCAACCTTCTGGTTCGACACCTCATCCCATCAATCTCTAGTCTGGAGAGTTTGAGCGCCCATCTTTCGAGATAATTGATCGACCTCTTCAACAGCAGATATATTTGGCTTGGTAGAGTCGAGGTTCCACTCTTTTCGAAGTTGGGAATTGCGTAAATTCAACAGTTCGTCTAATTCCGTCTGTTCGTGAGACACCGAAGGTCGAAAAGAAATAACAAGGGAGGGCGCCTTAAGTTTGTTTCTTTGCCTTTATAGCCAAGAGCAGAGAAGGAGGGGAAGGAAAGGTTCCGAGAGAGAGAAAATGAGAACGAACCTCCCATCCGAGTTCTTTAGCCAATGATCTACAACCCGAATCACAATCTCCTTTAACCAAAACGTCCCTCCCTCCTTTTTCTACAGGCCTTTTAAATCCAAACCCTTCGTCTCCTGGGAATCGAGCTTGGCATACGATCTCATTGTTGATGAGCATTCGGGGTGTTGTCGGATGAACTCTGTCGACAAGTGAGGCAAATGGCTGAAGTTCGTGTACGTGCGTGTGTGTATATAAAAAAGGTAGAAATGATACGTCAGTTATTGTTCCTTTCTAGATGAGGAGGAAAGGAGAGTCAAACGAACGTGTACTTTGAGAGAAGTTCCCATGACGATCAATAGATCACATTCAGACATATCCTGCTTACGAACCAAACCCAACAAATTTCAGATGTTCAGAAAGATCACATTTAGTCGATCAACATAGAAAACACGATAGATGAATACATACTCTGATGCAGTCAAAGAACCGATCGGGTAAACTCTATACTCGAGAAAAATGAGTAAAGATGAGAAGATCAGCACAGTCCGTCGTTCATGGTTAAACATCAGATTGAAACTCAATGTTAGAAGAGACACTCCTGAAAACAAGACGAACTTCTCCGTAGAATGTGATGTCCGGTTTGATAAGGCCGCCGCATGATTTACAGTATGGTATTCGACTGGACCGAACGTGTTGCTCGATCGTCATGCTATCTACTGGTTTATGACAACTGAGATCATCAAAGAGCGTGTATGAGATTTTTAATGAGTCGGCTCGTCCGAAAGGTCGATTAAACCTGAAGAATAAAAGGCAGGGCAATCTAGGAAAGAAAGAGGCTCACTCAATACAACTTGAAGTGGCAAACGATCCATGAGCTTCGACAATGAATGAAGAATCTATCCCACTAATTCTTTCGAGCGTGTCGATATTCTGTGTAAACACTCGACGGAGGTGACCATGCTAAATGATACCCGAACGAACAGGAGAGAGAAAAGAATACATAGACGGTCAAATCAGAAGCGCTTTCTCTCTACATAATTCGAAAGGGATGGTCACAGACCTTTTGAAGGAGTCGTATGAAAAAGTGCGTCAACGTAGGTAGGAATTTTCCTGTTAACTCAAGCCCGCAGCCCATTCAAGAAATTAGAAGAATCAGATCCCAAGAGTCGTATTCGATAGAAATTTGCGCGCAAAGAGGTCTTACCTGGGTAGAGTTCTTTGGCCAGTTCGTAGAATGGAGCCGGATTGGATCTAAAGAACTATTTCACAGAAAAATACAAAGCGATCCCAAAAAGGCCAGTGATTTCATCAATATGCCGAAAGATACTAGCCCAAAAAACCGAGTTGAGGATGAAGAACAAGAGTGAAGATAGGCTCACATTGAGTTCGAATATTGACTCCGGTTCAGGTAGTTTATACTTTTCAAGGTTATGAAAGAGCCCGGTATCGGGCGATCTGAAGTCAGGTATCCCAGCGTTCGTCGAGCATCCAGCTCCTGTCATGACCACCACGTTTTTTGCTGTTGATGGATAGAACAAGAACCAAGATAAAGATCAATGCTTGAATGGGAGAACAGAATCATAGGAAATAAAACAAAACTAACCTTTGGCGATGAGTCGAGCAAACCCTTTCAACGACCGTTGATCATCTGAAAGAAATACGACAGGCGACCGCTCTTCGAGCTAGGTTTGAAAATCGAGAGGTAGAGAGACAGGAGGGATGCGTTCTTGATCAAATCTGATGTATCGGGCAAGGATGATTTTCGTGGTCTTCTTTCTCGTGACTAGAAGTCCGGGTGGGAGGCGAGAAAGGAAGGAAAGAAGAAAACTCTTACCTCGGAAAGACAGCCATTCGTCTCATTAATTTCTCTGTCACCATTATCATCTTCTTCGTCGTCGTCGTCGTCGTCGTCTTCTTCATCGCTTCTATCTTTACCTACTTCCTCGCAACTCTCACTGGCCTTATCCTTCTCTTTGATCCGCTCCTCCTTTATGGTCGCAATCTGATCGGCCGCGGTCGTATGATATGTATCCGGGACAGACGGACTTGTCGAATCTATCCGGTTAACATCATTTCGAATTCATAGAAAGCAGAAGAGAAAATGGAGAACTAGGATCAACATTTGGCCCGCAAGAAAGTTTCGTCTTGGAGCAAAGAAAGAGATAGCAAAAGAAAATTTGGCCGACCAAAAAACCCCGTAGGCTCATCCTTATTCAAAGAAGGCGAAGGGGCAGGACTGATAAATGCTCCTAACTGCTGATTCAAGAAGCTTTCGATCCGGTCGACATATGTCGCCGGTAGTTCGTGTTGCTTGACAAACCGAGAAGCTGCCATTCGTGCAGGCTCTAAATGTCAGAGGAACAGGACAGAGGAGAAGTGTGCTGAATTAGCTCGGTTCTTGAGTTGAACCGGATGATCAAAAGAGATAAGAATTGAAAAGACCGACCACTGGGTGTGAACTCAAGTTCCAAGTTTGGTTGATCATCAGCCACATCGACCTTCAAGCTGAATTTTGTAGCTAATCTCCAAGCGAAATCGAGCGGCCCCCAAACGGTCAAAATCAATCAGTCTAGATTCTTGAAATATCTCACCGCCGGGTAGATGATTCTTATTTCTTTGGTTGGCACAGAAGAAGAGAAAATGAACCCCACGATTTAGTTTCGAACTAGTCTCTCTCATGGGACTCTTCACGGCATCTATCACGGCCTCCTCATACGCCTATCACAAGAAAGTTGCAAACACCCGGTGACACATCGTCAATCCACTATCACTTGATTTACGTACATTCCACGCGAAAATGAGACGTATACTTCACTCACAGCTAAGAGTTCAGGATCGGCTTGTCTGGCTGGATCTCTAGAAAAAATCCGAGCGGCATAATCTGACGCGCCGGTGAGGATGTCTCCATTAGGTAGACTGGCGACGGACCAAACGGAGATGGCCGGGTGCAGGATGGTTTGAATTGGTTTTCCTTCTGTTGAAGAAAAAGGGTAGGATGGGGATGTTAAAACAGAAGAGTCAGATAGGCTGAGTGAGACTCGTTTCAAAGACATAGTCAACCGGGAAGGAAATACAGAGGAAACTCCAGGAACGAACCTCTCCAAATCCGGACACAGTGATCTTCTCCGCTTGAGGCAAGATCTCCGTTAGGGAGCAAGCAGACCGAGTAGACAAACGAGATATGACCTGTGAGGATGGCTACTAGTTCACCGGAGAACGCCCAGATGTGGATATTTCCATCGTTACTGCAGCTCGCAAACTCGTTATCAGGAAGGATTGTTAAACCTCGCACGCAATCGGTGCTGCCTTAGACATGGAGAGGAAAAAGAAGAAAAGAACATCAGAATCACGCTTCCTCATTCAGAACATTGAGTGCGCACAGGTCACCTTTAAAAGTTCGAATGGGCCGGCCCGATGAGTCCCAATGGATGATTAGCTTGTCTGCTCCAGCAGTTAGGAAGGATCTCTCGTTTTCTTTTCTCCCACAATGTTTCCCTTCTACGACTAGACCTGCCCAGACGGCCTCCTTGTGTCCCTCGAGACAGAGGATCTCTTTCCAGGTTGATGTACTCCAGACCCGGGCTGTGCAATCCCAACTGGTCGAGATCAACAGTTGATCTTCTTCCGGAACCTGGCCGGTTGTGCAGTTCAACCCTCGTTCCTGGTCTGTTTGCTCTTCGTATGATGACGGTGATGGTTTGGTCAAATCTCCAGGTCCGCGCGTTTTGTCATCCTGACCGGGTCGGTAATTCCACAAAGGGAAGCCACTAAGCGTCGATTTGGAAGAAGATTTCTCTGAGATGAGCTCTTTGGAGGTTGGGCGGGAACGATTAGGAGAAGAGGTAGTGGCTGTGGTAGAATTCGGCGCCTTAGATCTTTCGATTGGATCACATGCCACCGACACGGCTGTCTTTGCCCACGATGGAGCCGAAATTGACAGACTGCATACATTATGGGAATGGCCTAAAGGAGAACAAACGCAAGCGAGTAGGAAAAGAGAGAGGAGAGCGGGAAAGACAGATAAAGGCAGTGTAGTGGTTTGCGAGTTAGCGGCAGATGCATGCCCAAATTAGCAAAGACTTTGAACCTGGGCTCACCGACAAGTGTGTGAAGAGGTTGTTCGCTTGGTCTAATGGCATCTCTTCCTGGGGTGAAACCCTCTTCGCCGTCGACGCTAGATGCCCAACTTCCTTTGGTCGGTGCCTCATGAATCAAGATTAGCGATGAGAGCGATCCGGAAGCGACCAGGCCTTGAGTGTATTACAAGCCAAATGAAGCACGATCATGGGATGAGCAAGCGCGGATATCAACAGGAAGAGTATGAGAGTGTGAGGACGGAACGACCTACCGTTAGGATGATTTGATGTGGGATGTATATATGCGACCGAATTCACGTAAGACCCGTGACCGAGTCCAACTCCACTGAGTTTATACTAGAGATGGCCAGAGAGGGTCGATGCCGACGACAACGGCGTTCAGTGAACAAGGCTTAGCTAAAAGACTGCTTGACCAAGAGACTAACCTCCCTATCTGTAGCTGAAGATTTACCCCAGAAGCAGACGGCTTCGTCTCTACTTGCTGTAAGGAGAAGATCATCTCTAGGCGCTGCTACTGCTTTGACATCGCTCTCGTGAGCCTGATTCGTTGTGAAATTTCATTCAAAGGCGATGAAGACTTGAGTATGATCAATCGTGACTGCCACCATCCGAGCGAGGAGATCTTGGGAGATGGACCTACCTCGAGCGTGGTAGAAAACTTGAAGGATGCAGTCACTGAAGAAACTAAATTCACTTGCGGGCTCATCAGGATGAGTGTGAGTATACGTAGGGGTAGAAGTGGAAAAGAAAGTGAGAGTTAAAATCAAGATATTGGACCAAACGTAAGGCCAAGTGTAGGTAAACGCGATAGATATTTTTGGGTGATAGAACACGCATCATTTCCGGCTCAACCACCGGCGTTTCCCTTCTCTAGTCAGGGTTACAATGGTTAGGGTTAATATAAAACATAAACTAAATATGTGACATTGCTGGTTACAATATATGCCACGTTGTCAGGCAAAAAACAAGGCTCTAGTTACACTCTCGCTTACGTCAATCGGCTGTCGATCGAAAGGCTGACTAACGATCGGAGGGATCAGTAGAAGGCCCATCGATAGACCAGGCCTCTGGAGGTAAAAGACCGATGGTAGGCCGATCGAGAGGTTCCATGGAAATGAGATTCGCGTGTATACGGAACCAGAGCATACATGTTCTCTTAATCATCTTTGTCAGTTAAGAGTGTGTGTGTGTGTGTGTGTGTGTGTGTGTGTGTTCTATCTCATCAAGTGGATACCCTATGAAGGTCTCTTTGTTGGACTGTATGGACAAGTTGTCATCGTCCCAAGGCAGAGATTGAACAGAGACAACAGAGGATCGAAGAGGGTTATCGATGAGGCTTCGGATACACGCAGACGCGGACACACACAGCCGCACATGCTTCTCTATCTATCCAATACCATACTCCATCATTCAAGCCACACATGCTATCACACACACTTTAGACACGCGATGCAAAACCATCGAGAGAGGGAGATTGAACCTCAGGGTAATCAGGGACAAGCATATTGATAGAAATACGACTCTGTTTACGTCGGCACAGAATAGGGCGTTGTGGTTACATTCATCGCGTTACACTTCCACCGAGGAAGCGAACAGCCGTGTGTGCGTGTTTGCGTCCGTACGTGTGAAACCTCTCAGCTTTCTTTCTCTTCGTTCTCTTCGACCTCTTTCTATCCTCTCTCACCTCATACTCTCTTCCTTTCGTTCATCCTTGTTCATTCGTTGGAGAGCATCCTTTCTGTCTCCCTTAGTCTTTCCTCTCTTGTAGCCATCACCGAAGTTCAGGCCTTCCGTTCTTTCACACACTCACACCCACATATACTCTGGCTCTCGGAAGGTTTTCTCTTTGAACGAGATCCATATTCAGACCCAACGCACTACCCCACCCCCGTTTTTGTCAGTCAACCTTTTTCATTCATCACTCATTCGCCCCAGAGGGTTATCCATAACTGAACATCTAAAATCAACAATGAACCTTTCCTCTCTCTTTGTTCCCTCCACAGATCAAGCTTTTATCAGATGTCCGCTCAGTTTGTCAAGCTGTCCATCTTTGGAACCGTGCGTCTTGCTTCTTTCTCCACCTTTCTGTTACTACGAAAACACTCAGTCGTCCCGCCTTCAAGCTTTCTCTCTTTGAGCCTGTCGATCTCTCAACAATATGGCTTGCTGACCGGGTTTTATCGTCCATTCTCCTTTCTATTCTTCTTATCGTCCATTCTCCTTTCTATTCTTCTTATCGTCCATGCTCTTTCTCTCGCCATCTCATCGTGTTTTCGGCCTTATCAATTCTGAATCTCTCAACGTTGATCAACCCATCCTCATCTTACGCCTCTTTCTATCAAACTCTTTTTTCCATCTACAAAAAATCGCAAAACATGCCAATGCTTTAATCGCCATTCCTCCTCTATGCCACTCACCGATTCATCGTATTTTTCCCTTCATCTTTACTCACTCGTCATATGTTCCACCGGTTCTATCGGACGGATACTCTCCACCCACATCTCAGGTTTTCGAGGTCACTTCGAGATATGTTGACCTGTATGTGCCCAACGGCTGTCCCCCATTCATCTCGTAGATCGTACTGAACGTCCCGGGTGTTCTTTATGTGTTCTCTTCCTTATCCTCTGTTTTCCTCGACTCACAGTAATCCCGTTGGTCAGTCATGGTCTTCTTCTACTCCGCACCGCTCAGTCCTATGCTCATTCTCTTTTCATATACCTACAGGTATGGGAGCTTTCGGTCTTGTCTGGTAAGCTTATCCTTCGCCATCCCAAGCATCGGCCTGCTTTTTCTTCTTTTCACTTACGTTCTCTTTTTCACTTCCTTTTCTCTCCCAGTTCCGCCAAGGATCAGCTCACCAACACCTCGGTGGCTATAAAGAAAATTATGAAGCCCTTTTCAACGCCTGTCCTCAGCAAAAGGACGTACCGAGAGCTCAAGCTTCTCAAACACATTCGTCACGAGAACGTCGGTCCCTCTCTCCTCTTGATGACCCATTCCCTATAGACTGATCGTTTGCTCGTTCCTGGTGACTATTTCTCCTTCTAGATCATCTCTCTCAGCGATATCTTCATCTCTCCTCTAGAGGATATGTAAGTTTTTATGTTTCCCTTAATCATCGCGATTGAGCCAAGAAGGAAAACAGTTTGTGCTGCCTGGGGACTAGAAGATCGATTCTCTATGCCTCGCTATCTGATTTTTATCCTATAAAGGGGAAACTCCTATTTATATAATTGCTTATCTTGCAACTTTCCTTTTCTTCTACGCAAACCAGTTACTTTGTGACCGAGCTCTTAGGAACCGATCTCCACCGGCTCCTCACATCCCGACCTCTAGACGATCAGTTCATACAATACTTCCTCTACCAAATGCTTGTCAGTCTTTCCTTCACAGCTGTCTGTTGTGATCACTTAAACTAAACAAGCTTTCGCTACTCGAAATCAACAGCGAGGGTTGAAATACGTTCACTCCGCCGGAGTTATCCACCGAGACTTGAAGCCTTCGAATGTGTTGGTTAACGAGAATTGTGACTTGAAGGTGTGTCTCTGCTCTATCAACTCTCACAGAACTTGGTCCGAGTAGTTTTACTCACCTACTTCTGCTTCCGTCTCACTTCAGATTTGTGATTTCGGACTGGCGCGAATTCAAGATGCCCAGATGACTGGTTACGTCTCGACCCGATACTACCGAGCACCAGAGATCATGTTGACCTGGCAGCAGTACGATCACGCTGTGGATATCTGGTCGGTCGGTTGCATTCTGGCTGAGATGTTGCTCGGAAAGCCGATCTTCCCCGGAAAGGACCACGTCAACCAGTTCTCGATCATCACCGAGCTCATCGGTACTCCGCCCGACGAGGTTATCAAGACGATCTGCAGTGAGAACACGCTCCGGTTCGTTCAGTCCTTACCGAAGCGTGAACGAATTCCGCTCTCCAAAAAGTTCCCCAAAGCTTCTCCGCTTGCCGTCGATCTTTTGGAGAAGATGCTCGTGTTTGATCCCCGTACGAGAATCAACGCCACGGAGGCTCTCTCACACGGCTTCCTCGAGCCCTACCACGACCCGACCGACGAACCAGAGGCTTCTGAGCCTTTCGACTGGAGTTTCAACGATGCTGATCTTCCCGTGGATACTTGGAAGGTTATGATGTACAGGTCAGTACTGGGCCTATTTTGCATTATAGTGAAAGGTGAAGACTGACAAACGCGTTTACTTGTTGTTTTCGTAGTGAAATCTTGGATTTTCACAAGCTGTGAGTTATTTGGCTTTTGTTTCCGATTGTCTGTTTACGAGCGCGCTCCGATGTTGATTGGCTTCATCTTCTTTCATTTCATTTCTTTCAGTGGAGACGAAACCTCTGGAGAGGGTCTGGAAGAGCTTAGCCAACACACTGACGGGCAGGGCGCATGAAAAGATCCATTTTATCAATTTAGCATCCCAGATTACTGTATCTCTCTTGTTTCCCCTATCTGTGTGTGTTGTGTGTACGTGAGAGATTCATTGGCTATATTATCTGTTCTACCTACTTCTCACCCTTCCCCACGTCCCTCGGTTTCATTCCGTTCTATCTCATTTGGATTTGGATGTTTCCCCTTCCCTCCCTCCCGTTTTTTCTCCCCTGTCTGTTTACTTTATATTCTCTCCCTATTTTTATTCCAATTCTATTCCCTTGTCTTGTGTCTGTCTGTCTGCCTGGTTATGGCTCTCGATCCGGTCGACTTTTTTTTTCTTTCTTTTTTCTTTCCTCTGCTCAATCATCTTCTCTGCCCTCTTCACTATTCTTATCGACAATCGATAAGAGGAGGAGAGCTCGACAGGACAGATCTTTTCCTTTCTTCCCCTTTCTTGGATCATCCTCATGCTTATCTTCTTTGTGAGAGAGATCTTCCAGGAAGAAGGGAAGAAGGCAGTACTCCAGAACGTGGGATAGAGACTTGGCCAGTGATGAATAGACGATAGATAAATCATCTTGAGCCGAGAACCAAGAATACACACACACACACACACACACATATATATATATACACAGAGGGGCCAGAGAAAATAAGGAAGAGGAGAACGAAGGAGGCAACGTTCGTACTGTGCCTGATGTTTGACCCAGGATCCTGGATCTCCTTCCCGGCGCCGCGGGGAAGGGAGGAAACTGATGCTCGGGAGGGTTTTAGACTGTCATAATCTCGAGCGGACAGCTAGGGGACAGTTCGGTCTGTATCTTTTCACTATCTGTGCGCAAGCCTGTTGTTTCGTCGATGATGATGACGATGATGTCAAATCTAAAGATAAGAATAAGAATCCCCTTCTTCTTTATCGGTCGGCCGTTTGTTACGGACATCATCACTTTACACATCTGGGTATACATCTCATCGTACATTACAATACATACTATCTGACTCCCGTCCGACCTGATCCGGCCTGGTCTAGGCAGAGAATTTTTTTAGTCTTTTAAAAATAATTATTATTGAAAAAAACTACTTTACCGCAGCTACCTCTCTTTCTAGGGGAGCGCGAAAGAGGGTGCCCACCAAGGTAGGGCTTCATAGTTGGTCTCTGTACATATCCGCAAACCTGTTCGTCGGGAACGTCGTGTCAATCGACGGGGTGGCAAAGTCAACGGCAAGGGAAGGAAAAAGAAAACAAAAGAAAGGAACAAACTGTTGGCTCGACGTAGCGTTCTCTATGGTTTTGTCCTCTCTGATCTTGATAAATCTGTTTTGTGTGTGTATGAGCGAGCGCGCGCGAGAGAGAAAGAGAAGGAGAAAGAGGGAACGATACATTCAGCGTGTGAATTACGAAAGACAGAAAAACCGCATGCCCGATTTAAAGTTGTCATCGTTAGTCCCGCCGACCGACCAAGAGAAGGAAAGGAAAGGAAAGGAAAGAGAAGACGAACCGAGGAAACCGGATGGAAAGACCCCGTTCACCCCCGAGAAATGTCTGAGCGGCCGGGTAATTCGGAGAGAGCGTTATACTGTTTCAGAATGTCCCATCGAGTGAAAAAGAAAACGAACACAGGCCGTGTGTATCAGGCGTTTCGTTCGTTTTTGATATACAGTTTAGAAGAGACGAGGAAAAGGACGAGAAAAGGAAGAAAGGAAGAAAAAAAAAATAGAAAGAAGAACGGACTCTGCGCCTTTGATCTCCCAAACCCTGATCGTTCGATAAGTTCCGGGTGAAAGCAGAAGGTAGAGTCAACTGGTGTCTCTTTCGGAACACAGGTACATCGTCCAGAGTTTCTTCGAACCGAGAAAGACTGATGGATCGATCAGACAGACAGGAGGAACTTACTCTTTGGGCGCGAACCAATAATCCGGTATCAAACCTGGTTTACCCCGAAAGAGCCATCGAAGAGGGAATCAACATCTACAATCACATCCGGAACACAAAGGAAAAGGGCAAAGGACGCGAGAGAGCACAAAGAGGCTCACCGTTCGTGTCGACGTTCCCGGGGACGTCTCTTCCTGATTTATCAGCTTTCCAACAATCGGCCGAACCTTCCTCCGGATACCTGGCTTTCATAGCTTTATAGAATGTATCGGAAAATCCGCTGATGACGATGTCGTTCGTTCGGATTCCCAAACAGGTTGATTCAAGGGATATCAGAGAGAGCGCGCGTGCGAAATTGAGGCTCATACGAGTTGAGAGAGAGAAAACACACACCTCATACATTTACAAACGGCCTCTAACATTCCTGAGTCTGGGTTATACTAAGACATCCAATGACGGGTGACCAAATTTGTGACGGAGAGAAAAGACAAGGGAAGGCACAACCTCGAGAACAGATAAGATTGACGGATCGAGCCGAGAAGGAGAAGAAAAGAAACATATGCATAGAGAGAGAGAGAAAGGTGAAAGACGAACACATGCCAAGAGGACTGGACTCCACCACTTTACTTTCCTACCGATCCCATGCCAAGCGCCTATAGGTACTAGGTCTAGTGAGTCACCGATTCCACCGTCTATGTAGTCTTTCTTTACTTTCAACCAGCCCAGCGATCTGACGTCTGGCTCCACGATCCTCACATATCAAGTGTGTGTAGAGGGGGGGGGAAGAAAGGAGGAAAGTTCAGTCATGGAGGAGCTTATCGGAGAACGAGTAGGGAGGAAACTGACCTGGCTGATAAGTCGCTGGGAGGTCTTTCTTCTTTCCACCTTTCTTGACGATCGCCAACAAGCTAGGAACGACTTCCTGTGATTCCGCCTTTTCGACTTCCTTTTTGAGTTCTTCTTCCTGCTCCTGCTCCTGCTCCTCTTCTTCAGATTCCACGTCTTCCTCCTCTTGTTCCGGCTCGACATCGCCCCTGGCGGCTTTGCCCGCCGACCTGGGGTCCTCTTCGTCGAACCCGTCGTCGCCCTGTACGCCCACGCCATCCAACAACTTGATCATGATGCCCTCCGCCTTTTTCGCGACGGCCTCGGCGAAGAACGCCTGGATGTCGGCCGGGTCTGTCGAGTCGATGGATTCGACATGGCCGAACGAGGCCGTCAACGTCGATGACGACAGGGAGGGGGTGTATGTGGGGAGAAGCGTTCGAAGGAGGTGTCGTCTTATTCGAAGCGGTTGGTTCAGTAGGATCTGTATGTGTGTGAGAGAAAGAGATAGAGAGAGAAAGAGATTATACGAAACGCGCGACAGAACAGATCAGATCAAGTAGGGAAAGAGAAAGAGAAAGAGAGAAAGAAGCACAACTACAACGCACTTCTTTGTTGAGATACATCAGATCGAAAGCAAACACACCGACGAGGACTTTGATGTCCTTCATCTTGACGTCCTTTTTTGGTCTGTTTGTCAGTTCTTGGAACGTCCTGAACGCGCCTTTTGTTGGTGTGACGGAAAAATTGGTGTTTCGTTGGATGATCAACTTGTGTTCTGACTTGGGTATAAACCACAGAAAGAAACTGCGACGGAAAGAGCAGCAGGAAGAAGAAGGGGCTTAAGAAGAAAACGTGGGACAAACCGGTCTCTTTATCGACAGCAACGATCTCTGCATCCAACACGATCGACCTTACGCTCTCCGGATAGAAGCTCTCTTGATCGATTCTGTCTGACTGTTGTTGACCTGGAGGTTCGGGTAATTCCGATCGAGGTCCGACCGGTCTGGTGAGAAGGATCTGGACGAGGGTGATGATATCTGGGTATTTCTCTGTCATGTCTTCCAGATGTCTGGAGAACAGTCTGACGAACAGCCTGTCGGGTGTGTGAAGGTGGGGATGGGGATGGCGGTGTGTTTGAGGAGGAGAGGTCTGATCGTCGGGAGGTTGTAGGTCGCCCCACCAGCCGCCTGGGCCGACCTCGGCTCTGACCGCGGTCTGTTCGTCCGGCCTACAGACCCTGGCGTGGATCTGTACTCTCTGGCCGTCGAGTTTTGCCTCGCTAGTGAAATCTAGACCGGTGAGCCTGGTACAAGCCTCGCCTAGGGATCTCGTGATGGAACCCAGCATGGGCGAGAGCGGGATGCCTACTGTGAGCGGAACCGAGGTCGATAGATTCTCGAGTCCGGTAGGGGATGATAAGAGGGAGGGAATGATGTGTGAGTAGTTGGGATGTCGGACGTATACTCTGCGGACGAGTCTGAGTGAGTGAGTGTGTGTGTGTGTGTGAAGGAGAGGGCGCAAGAAAAGGCTATGAGAAAGAAGAGCAGAGCGCAGAAGAAGAAAAAGGAAAAAAAAAAAGAAAAAAAAAGAAAAGACGAGTGAAAGAGCAAAGAGACCAAATACATACCTTTCTGCCTGCTCGCATTTCTTTCTCCAAACTTCTCTGACGGTCTCTCCATCAGAGGGAATCGATGATGGCAGCTGCTCTGTTTCGTTCAACCGGGCCCGTTTTCTTGAACCTCCTTTCGATTTGCTCGCGGCGGCCGAGGGAACGGGTGCGAGGTTCAACAGTCGATGGGGAGGAAGGAAGTAGTCTGTCTCTTCAAGGTCTTTCCAGTCGAGATCGGGGAAAGAAGGTCTGGTGAGGGTGAATGCTCTCGCTAGGGATGTCGTCAGTGTCACCCTGACTGCTCCGATCTGGGAGGGAAGAGGGGAGGAGAGGAGAGGAGTAGTAAGGAAAGAAGACTTGGTGAGAATGCAGGAAGGAGAGACCAGGGAAGGCGAGAAAAAAGAATGAATGAAAGAAGGACCGACTGACTCTGAGGTTCTGAACAAGCGTTCTGACGAGAAACCTGGCTTCCTCTCCCTTGGCGGCTACGAGTAATCTCTGGACGATCTGTATGGAAGATGATGATGGATGAGAGAAAGAGATCCCGGATCAAAGGTCAGTTGTGAGAACGAGTTACATACGATATACGATAAGGAATGTGAATGTGTGTGTGTGTGTGTGTGTGTGAGAGAGAGAGAGAGAGAAAGCGCGCGCGCGCGCGCGAGAGGGAGAGAACGCTCGACGGACAACGAAGGAAATCACTTACGTCCGCCTTTGTTTTGACGACACCGGTGCCTTTGAGGGAGGAAAGGGTGAGGATATCGGCGTATACCTTGTGTACGACGAGCGGCTTTGGCTCGACCAACGTGCGGACGTTGACTTTTGCTTCGAACGCGACGTCACCTGCGTCACCGAGCTTGTCGCTCATCCTTCTCAACGTGGGCTGGCTCAGGCCGGTGGCTGATTTGAGAGCGGCGGTGAGGATCTGGGTGCCGATGCCTAGCTCGTTTGGCTCGTAGGACGGTCCGATGTGGTTCGACATGAGGTACACCGTGTGGAGGAGTGAGCGGGGGTCATGGAGTGTGATCACCCGGAGCAGGTTTGTCAACATCCGGACGATCGCCAGTCGTTTGGTGGTGGAAGCGATGGGAACAAAGGCGGTCTGGACGATGAAACAGTAGGTGAGCCTTCCGTCCGGCCAGGATGATGTGTCGACCGCTGTGGCTGGGTCGAAGAGGAGTGGATCGACGTCAAGGTCCGGGTATGCGTTTGAGCCCGGGATGGTCTTGATGGGGGAGGAGGTTGGGCCGGGGGAGGTAGGTTCATCGAGCTTTCGTTTTGACGGGAGGCTTGAAGTGAGAGGGTGAGCCTTGTTGTCTTTGTCGTTCTCTTCATCGGAAGAGACGAGGTCGATGACGGACGGAACGGACTGGGTAGGGTTGGAGGGTTGACCGAAGAACGAAGCGACGGTAGGTTGATTGCTTGGTTTCTTTGCCTTTTGTTTCGGCATGGTGTTAGGTGTGTGTTTGGGTGAGCCAGGGTTAGTGGGATGGTGTGTGTGTGTGTATGTGTGTGTGTGTGTGTGTGTGTGTGTGTGTGTGTGTGTGTGAGAGACGGATGGACGGATGGACGGATGGATGGATGAAATGAATGAACGAAATGAATGAACGACGAGTGACGTCATCGCGCGTCGATCTGACACGGTTGGTTCGGATGCGTGTCCCAGAGCCACGTGGAGTCAGAGAGAGAGAGAGAGAGAGGGAAGAGCATGCACTGGAGTGGGTGAGCGCGTGTGCATGTATGTGAGTGTGTACACGTGAGTGTGCAAGTGGTTAGAATGAGTGAGAGATGCATGTATACACAGAGCAGCAGGCGTTGTATACAGGGATGGACATACATGAGAGGGAGTGAGAGAGTGTGTGTATAGAGAGTGTATAGAGAGAGTGTATAGAGAGAGTGTATAGAGAGAGCCAACACACACACATATATATATACACACACTCACACACACATATACACTCACTCACTCACGACGAGCGAGAGATCCGTTTGGGCGAGGTGTGTTCTAGCGGGGTGTCCGTTGGCCAGTGCTTGGGGTGTCTGTAGTCTTTTTTGTAGTCTTCTTTGTAGTGCCCGTGGTGTGTGTAGTGTGGTCGCTTCTCTCTCTGCGCTCTCTCTGCGCTCTCTCTGCTCGCTGGTGTGATCTGTATTCTGTCCTAGTGTGCTGTCTAGTGTCTTGTCTAGTGTCTTGTCTAGTGTCTTGCCTAGTGTCTTCTTCAGTGCCCCCTCTCCCCCCTCCCCCCCCCCTCCCTTGCCGCTGCCGCCGCCGCCGCCCCCCCCCCCCCCGGCTCTATTCACCGGGGAAACAGCAAACAAACGGAATTCTCGTCCATCCGATTTCTTTTTTCTTTTTCTTTCTTTCTTTCTCTTCTCTTCCTTTCCTTCATCGTCTCTCTTTGCTCTCTCCCTCGTCGTCCTTGTCGCCCCAGTGCCCAGTGCCCAGTGCCCAGTGCTCAGTGCCCAGTGCCCAGTGCCCAGTGCCCAGTGCTCAGTGCCCAGTGCCCAGTGCCCAGTGCTCAGTGCCCAGTGCTCAGTGCCCGTCGAGGCCCTAGTCCGTACGTGCATCGGTCGTTTTCTCCCTGCCTTCCTTGCTTCCATCAACTCTCCTTGGCCGGTGTGTGTGCGTGTGTGTGTACGTGTACGTGATCATTGCGTGTGTGTGTGCAAGTGAGTGCTTGCCTTCTTATGTCCATGCTTTGCCTGCCTCGCTTCCCTTGCTGCTCGTTCTTCTACCCCTCCCCCCCCTTCCCCCCCACTCGCTGTACGTGCGTGGATGCGTTCGCCGCCTTGTCCTCGATCAACCGTTCCCTTCCCTTCCGTTCTCTCTCTCTTCCCCTTCCCCCTCCCTCCCCTCAGTCTTCCTCAACTGCCTTCGGTCTCAATCCCGTTCTTCCCGCTCTTCCCTTCCCTTTCCTCCCTTCACTTCGTTCTTCTTCCTCTCCTTCCCCCCCCCCCCCTCCCCCCGTCCGTCTGGTAGATCTCAACCAACTTGACGTTCATTCCCATCGTTCACACAGAGCTGACCTTTTCTTTTCTTTGCCCATCTCTTTCACCGCTCTCTCCTCCCCGCTCTCCGCCCTCGACTCCCGGTCTCTTTTCGAAATCATCACCATCATCCTCACCCGCTCTGCTCTGCCCAACCCCACTTTTGTCTGACTCTTTCCCCCGCCCGCCAGCCAGCCATGGGCCAACCGTCCCTCCTTGGTTCGCCTCTCGAGTTGGCCGCTCCGAAATCGGTGTCGTCCTCGTTATTGTCCCCGTCGCCATCACCATCATCATTATCCCCATCAGTATACCCGTCGTCGTTGATCCCATCAACCACCTCTCCCTCCTCGCTCTCTCCTATCCCCCGATCGACATCCTCCACAGGGTCTTCCCCCTCGAGCTCACACACCGTCATGCCCTCCGCCCGTTCTCCAGACGGGCTCGCCGCTTCCTCAGTCCCCTCCCCCACAGACTCCGCCCAGCCTACAGCAGCCTCAGCCCTGGCTTCCGCCTCCGCCCCAGCTCCAGGCGTCCCCCCTGGGAGGTTCCCGTCGTTCACCGTCAGCCGACATAGCCGTAACTCGCTCTCCGTATCCTCAATGGCATACCCGTTCCCACAGACATCGTCCAACCCGTCCTCCTCCCGATCGAGTCCGGTCTCTTCACCGTGTCAAACCCCAGACGTATCCGCACCATCCTCCTCGTCCTCTTCCCCCTTGCCTCGATCACCGCCGGCGACCTTCAACCATCACTCTCAACCCCACCTTCAGCTTCACCCCCAGCCTTTGCCTCTCCTCAGTCCACACTCCCCATCGACCTCTCCCCCTCGACCGAGCAGACCGAAACTGGCCATAGCAACCAGCACCAGCAGCAGCCTCACCATCACAACAACAACAACAACAACAACAACAATAGCAGCACGCTCCTCCTCTTCAGATCCCCCTCCGAACATTCGTTCGTTCGCCGTCGCCAAGCCACCGAGCTCCCCATCGGGTGATCCTTCTTTTTCTTCGTCTGGTTCATCCACCAGTCGGGACCCCCTCCGCTCACCCAGCCCATCGACCGATTCGACAGAGTCATCTCCCAAAGCACCTTCCCTCATTCTCGGATCCCAGGTGGTAGGTCTCAAGCTGGCCGTCCATCCTTCCCACGCCCTCCCCTCCATCCGACACGCCCCGTCCGATCGGACCAGATTCCTACCCTCCACCGCCCACAAAAGAGATCACTCCGCTGGCCAGGCATCCCTCCTCTCCTCCACCTCGTCCTCGTCCTCCTCGTACTTTGAATCAATCAGTCCGACTACCAGCCAACCAGACCACCACCACGCCATCATCGGTTAGCGCCCGTTTCTCTTGTTCCTTCTCTTTCCTTCTCAACCGTGTTCTGATCTGTCCTTGTTTTGTTTTGTTTTATTTTATTCTATTTTATTTTATTTTATTTTATTTCATTTCGTTGAACTTTCTATCTTTTCTCTTCAATTCTTCTCTCAAATCAATCTTTTCTCTCCCCGCCCTCTAGATACTCCGACCGACGACTCGAGTCCAGTCTCCCTCCGATCTCCCACCCAACAACACCGTCGGACGTCGTCCCTTCCCCTCCATCCCGATCAAAACCGATCACCAGACGACCTTTCCATGGGTTCCGCTCGGCCAGATGATCTCCCCGTCGACCGGAACCGACCGACACAGACCCTCGGAACGGAGCCCAGATCTTTGACCGATCCTGCCTCTGCCTCTGCCTCCGCCTTTGCATCTGCCTCCTCCTCATCCTGTTCGTCCAGCTCGACACATACCTCCCAGACAGACGACACCAATAGCACAACCCTGTCCAGCGTACACGAATCCTCCCCAGCCTGGACCCCAGAGATCGGATCCCAGTCGACCAAAGAACCATCATCATCGTCGACGACCACCATCTCCCCCACTTCTTCCACCGGCAGGCATACCATCAAAACAGGCAACCAACTAACCGAACAGGCCGACGAACAACCCGACCAGACCCACAACCCCACCAACTCTCTCAACGTTGATCTTGGAAAGAATCCGGACCAAACCGACCGTCCGGCAAAGGCCGCGGAGGAGGAGGAGGAGAGCGAAGAAGACCGAAAGAAGAGAGAGGCGAGTGTGGCAGAAGAAAAGAGGAGAAAGTCGTTGCTCGTTCATAAACTATGGGACCTCGTAGAGGGCGAGGTCAGCTATACTGAGGACCTCATCACACTCGTTCATGTCAGTCCGAGTTTCCTTCCTTTTTTTTCTTTCTTTTTTTTTTTTTTTTTTTTTTTTTTTTTTTTTTTGTGTTCTTCTTTCCCTTACCCCATGTGCGCCGAATTTTCCTCGCAGGTCTATCTTCATCATCTGTTTCAACTGTCATTCTTCAACCCGACCCGATGCGCCTCCGTCGCCCGGAACACGTTGGACCTGCTGATGATCCACAAGCGGTTTTCCAAAACCTTGGTGACCATCCTGAGTGAGGAAGGTCTGTGGATCGGAAAGGACGGTCTGGTCGGCGATGTAGACGCACCAGGAATGGATCTCGATCGGACGACCAGAAGGGTCGCCATGGCTTTTATTCAAGAGGTGCGGGTTCAATACTCCTTTTTTTCTTCCCTTCCCCCCCCCCCCCCCTTCTCTTTTTGTTTAAATCCTTCTGACGTAAAGAACGTTTCCCCCTCTCTCCTTCCCCCCCCCCTCTTCTCTCTCGGCGTATCTCTTTCGACTTAACCTTTCCAACAAAGGCCGAGCACTTTACGACCTACGAAGACTTCTGCACAGGCCACGAGACCGCCTTAGCCATCATCCGTCTGTTTGAGAACCGACCGGAATGGGCAGAATACGAAAGACGTTGTACGGACATCGCCCACAGACGACCTCGGCCCGACCTCGGTTCCATCCTGTTAGCCTCCTACCCGTCTCCATCCGAAGGCCCGGTCGGGTCGAGACCGGATCGACCGCCGATGAACCCTTCGTTCTCTTCCTCAAACTCCACCACCGGTACGCTCACCCCATCGAGCGCCCCCGTCTCGCCAGGCCTCTTCCCTCCCCCGGCGATCAACCTCGACAGACCGTACTCGAAACTGATGCTCAGAGATCTCCTCATCAAACCCATCCAACGGATCTGTCGGTACTCCCTCCTCCTAGCCGGCCTCCGAATCAAGCGCGGCGCGCTCGAAGGCGATCAGAGTGATGTCGCCGGCGCCCAGACAGACACCGGGATCTCGGCGGATGGGATCCATTTCGGTGGAGACGTACTCGACAGAGCGGTCGACGTGATGAAAATCGCCGCAGGTGGGGTTGATGAAGCGACGAGGAAGAAAGTCGCGATGGAACGGACGAGGATGATTAAAAACAGGATAGAACCTCATATCGTTCGTACAGTGTTTCCTCTTCTTTCCTTCCTCTGTCTCTCTCTCTTTCTCTCTCCTTGTCTACATCACCTCATGCTTGGTCTCCATGCCAATCTTCGTCACTCACTCTCCTTCTCTCCTCCCCATCAGCATCTGACAAGGACGATCATCGAGGCTCTAGGCGACTGTCTCTTCGTTGGTTCCCTCGAAATGATCTACCAGCCGTTACCCATAATGGTCTCGAACCGTCAGACCCCCTCGCCCCTCAAGGTCAGATATCTGGCCGCCTTCCTCTACGCCGGTTATCTCATCCTTGCCAAAGTCAGGAAAGGAAGGGACTATCAGGCGTTCCATTACATGCCATTAAGAGGCTTGAGAATCGTCGAGGAGGATATTCCTGGTACTTGTTAGTGTTTTTTTTTTCTTTCTTGTTGCGCCTGTTCCGTCTTCCCTTTTTTTTTTCTTCCTTTTTTTTTCCCCTTCCTTCGTTCCGCTCATCTCGATGTCACATTCTCCCCGGACAACAGTCTTCTTGCCGTACTCGTTTCGGTTGATCGGCGAAGGATTTTACTTTGAGCTGGCCGCCGGACATTCCAAAGAACGGACGCTCTGGCTCGACAAGATCCGGTTCGCACATGCACTCGGACCACCGAACGCCACCCAATTACCATGCTCCATTCCCGAAATGCTGTTTTCTTCCAGACTCCCCCTCCGGAGGGCTTCCCAAGGCGCCGGCCTGTCCTCTCTCGACCGCGCCTTTATCAGCACGCTCGGTCTGGGTGGGATCAACTCGAAACGGCTCTCGCTCAACATTACAGAAGGCTTCGACCTCGCGACGTCGATCGAATCCGACGTGTTTGACGAGTCTGCCTCGAACTCTGTCTCGGCTTCACCGGCGACGACGACGGTGCCCCTCCCGGCGTCCCCCCAGGTGTCCACCACGCCTTCGTCCTCGTCGTCTTCCTCACCGAAAGCGCTCATCTCCAGAGCGCTCACCTCGTCCTCCCTCTCCTTGGCCGGTCACTCGGCCTTCCAACACGGCCCGCAGACGAATCAGCCGGTCTATCTCTCCCACCATCACCACCACCTACAGCAACTTTCGTTCGTCCAAGCCCAATCGTTACTCCGCCGGAACGCTTCCTATAGAGCAGGGGTCGACAAAGCGTTGGGCGACGTGTTTTCGGATAGCTGTGCTGCCGCTCGTCAACTCGCCCAGCTGGATGGTTACGTGCTCTTCCCTGGGACGAACCCACCTACGAACGTCCGCTCTCGCGGTGCAGCCGCCGGCGGTAGTGACATCGGTGGTAGCGGTGGTGGCAATGGTGGTGGGGTTGGTTCCGCCGGTGCCGGTGCCGGCGATGGAACCTTTGGTGGCATCTCTGGCATCGGTCCGAACGGATCGTCGTCCGGTGGTCAGGAAAAAGAACGGTCGAGCTCGATAGGGTCGAACGTGAGAAGAAAGATGAGGGACGGAAGCTCGATGAGAAGGCGGAGTACGTATGTGGAGACCCAGTCGTCCGTTCTGAACCATTCCTTCGGGAACACTACCTTTCTCGATCCACTCAATCCTTTCGGACCGGTAGGTTTACCCCCCACCACCGTTATCACCAACAACACCAACGGTATCACGGCCAGCACCTCGATGAACCCGTCCGTCATCGGCCAAACCGGCTCGTCAACTTTCAGAACGTCCGGCAGCACAGCGGCCTCGATCTTGCACAGAGCAAAGTCAGACATCGCGCTCAACAAACCAAAGTTTCTCAGACGGTCGACCGTGTTTGAGGTCGAGGAGGGCTCGACCGAAGGCGTTCTCCCCAACGTGCCCCCCGTGCCGGCGATCGAACCTCTGTCTGCCGGCGGTAGATCGAGAGGCAGGACGAGGACGACCGGGTCGATATCCAGGTCGGGCTCCGTCAATAAACCAGAGTTCGACGGGGTGGCCTCCACGTCCACGTCCACAACCACCTCCACGCCTGTGCCTTCTGTGCCCCCCAGTCGTCAAAACTCGACCGGGAATGAGGCTCTGTCCTCTCCCGCTCCCTCCCAAACGTCCGGGACGAATACCGGCTCGTCTTTCAAACACATGAGGTCCACCCTCAAGCGGAGTTCTTCAATCTTCGAAGGCTGGTACTCGAACGCCGGGTTCAACTCGGATGCCATCCCTCCCGGGCCTAGTTCGAGTTCACATCCCACAGGCACCGCCCACAAAGGCTCGCCCCAGGATGGTTCTTTAATCTCTTCGCTCTCGACCTTGACTCTTAATTCGCCCTCGAGTCCTAGTAAGTCCGCCGGTGGCTTTTCCGTCAAGGACAGGGACAGGGACAAGGACAAGGACAAGGACAAGGACAAGGACAAGGACAAGGACAAGGACAAGGACAAGGACAAGGACAAGGAAAGAGAACGCGAGGGTAAAGATAGCTTCCTTCGACGATCGCTCTCTACGATCTCTGGCAAGAGACGATCGAAGAGCTATACCAGCGTGGCCTCACTCTCGCCCTCTAGTCTTGCGCCTTTCAGTGTATCTACTAGTCCGCCAAAAGTCGAACCGATCCCGATCCCGACCCCGACCCCGGCGCCGGACCCGACTACGAATTCCATGCTCGGCGTGAACGGAAACGCCCCCGGGGATGGGACGTTACTCTCTCTGACACCGGTGTCGCCTTTTCAGATCGAGATCCCTGCAGAATTCGGTGGGCCCGGTCGACAGAGCTCGCCTGAAGACTCGACGATCACGCTGCCGATGATGGCCTCGGCCTCGGCCGACCAGACCGTCACTCGACCGGCCCATTCCAGGACATCCTCTTCCGGTCTGTCCTCTGGGAGAAACTCGATCGTCTCCGTCGGCTCCGGCAGAGGTTCCCTCTCGGGCGCGAGTAGCGACGAGGGAGCCGATGCGTTGGTCATCCCGACCAGACGACGGCTCAACGGCGTTAGGTTCTTCCCAAAGTCGTTGCAGATCACGCCGATGCCTCCTTGATCGGTCTTGCTTTCTGTTTGTTTCTTTTGTTTGTTTCCGTCTGTTTCTGTTTTCGTTTTCGTTTTCGTTTTCGTTTTCGTCTTTTATTTTTTATTTTACTTTATTTTTTTTGAATCATCCCTTTCCCTTCTTTTCCGCTCGTTTTCTTTCTCTCTTTTCGTCTCGTTCTGATAGATAGTATAATCTGCTCGACACTGTATCCCGTCCCCCTTTTTTTGTTTCTTTTCAGTTTCTTCTCTTTCTTTCCTACTCCCTCGCTTTTCTTCTTCCTTGGAAATCCTGTCTGATACGCTCTTAAACTGTCTCTTGAATTGTAGCCACTCTTCCTCTCTTTTTCTTCAACTGGATCAACCATATATGCTTACCCTGCCTAATCTTATCCTTTCTGCCTTTTTCTCTCCTTGTCCTCTTATTCCTGTCACTAAATCTGCTCAGCACGCGAATTCTCTTCGTCTCTTCTCTTTTCTCTTTTTTTTTTTTTTTTTTTTTTTTTTTTTTTGTTTGTTTTCTTCCTTCTCTTTCGTTTTCTACCTGCGTTCATCCTCTGGTCAAATCAAAAAAAAGATCACACTCACCTATACACTCACACATGCACACACCCTCATACACCTATACATTCATACAACTATATACATTCATACGTTCTCATGACCTCTACCTACGCATGTATTGTTTCTTTCTTTCTTTCTTTCTTTCTGGCCGTTTCCTTTCCTTTCCTTCTGTTTTATTCTATTCTATCCCTTTACAACTTGATTCGATATGTGTTCTAGCAGCTCTCTTCTTTATACGAGGGTATACAACCGGTGCTGAAGAAAAGAAAAGAACGAGAACGAGAAAGAGAAAGAGAAAGAGAAAGAGAAAGAGAAAGAGAAAGAGAAAGAGAAAGAGAAAGAGCGGGAAGACGGGAAACGACGAACGCAACAGAACGAGGAAAGGAAAAGAAGTAAGAATAAAGAGGATGAGTTGAGAAGTCCAAGAGGAAAAAAAAAGAAGTCGTTGATGGTGATCTCATCGGTTTCCCCCTCTCTCCTTTTTTTTTTCCTATTCCTTCTCCTTTTTACATTTTACGTTGATTCCTTCGACTTTTCCCTTGGATTCTTCACTTGACATCTCTTTACACGTTCAAGACACCTACTCCGACGTGAAACTCTCGACACCTGGAACGTCCAGACCGAGACTAACCAGAAGAAACTAGCGAGACCAAAACAAACGGAGATAAAAACAGATTAGACATGACGAAATCAAAATCAACCCCGGTCACCGTCCTCACCGGATTTCTAGGCGCAGGCAAGACGACGATGATCCTCTCGATCTTGAAGCAGCTCAAGCCGGATTACAAGGTGTGCTTGTTGAAGAACGAGTTTGGCGATGTCGAGGGTTCGTCTCTGTCTTTTTTTTTCTTTTTGTTTGTCTTTCTTGAGCTTTTGATGTATTGTAGAAAGCCCCTGGCTGATCAGGTTTCCCGGTATTTCGTTTCGTTGGGGGATACTTTACCCGCCGCCGACGCCGACGACGACACATCACAATCAGTCGACTCACTCTTGACGGATTCTCCTTCAATTTCCGGGGTCGAAGAGGTTCGTCCGACCGTTTCGCCGCTTGTTCCGCCCAACTGCCTCTCGCCGTCCTTCGTCGGCTTGGGATGAATGAATCGAGAGTCGCCAAAATGCTCATCATGGGTTCTGCTATCCACACAACCCCCTCTCTCCCCCCCTTTTAATCTCCTTTTCATTTGTTGGACGGATCGACTCGAACGGACAAAAGATCCTGAACGGGTGCTTGTGCTGTGTCATGGTCGGTCAGATGAAGAATGCTCTGCTCGAGATCAAAGAGAAATTCAACCCTGTTCGTCTTCTCGTCTCTTTACTAAACTCTCCCTGTTATTTTCTCCAAAGAAGAAAAGACCAGCGTTCATCTTGAGCTGACCGTCTCTTTCGTTTCGCGTCGATGCGGCTCTCTCGGAATCCGTATATATACATATATACATATCAAAACAAAAAGGACCGGATCATCGTGGAGAGCTCGGGTTCTGCGTTCCCTGCTACGTTGGCGTGGCAGATTCGGGAGTTAGAAAGAGAGACTGCCGGTGGCTTAACGCTCGATGCTGTTCTCACCGTGATCGATTGCAGTCAGTCTCGTTCTTTTCTTCTCTTACTTTTTTCCCTCTCATGTTGTTTCGTCGAGTCTGTTGGTTTGCGCTTTGAGAAACCAGCTTTGTTGACGAGATATCGAGATTTGTTTCGCGGTTGATCGTTTGGGAATTTTTTTATTTATTTCATCCTCAAAGTCAACTTCACGGGCTACGAGGATACGTCGCCTACGGCCAAAATGCAAGGTCCGTCTGTCCATCTGGGGTTGACCCTCTGTATTCTCTCGCGCGCACAAATCTGACGGTCTCTTTTGTTTGCTTCCTTTCCTTGCTTGCTTGCTTGCTTGCTTCCTTCCTTGCTTCCTTCCTTCCTTCCTTTCGAACCGTCAAAAAGCGAAATACACGGACATCATCATTCTTAACAAGTGGGATCTTGTCAACGATAGGCAGCTCGACAATGTTCTGGATCATCTTTATACCCTCGTACGTTTGTCCTGTTTCATTCGTGTCGAACCCGACTAGGAACTCTTTCTTTATTTCTCACCTAATTCTTTTTTTTGTGAAACCCCCCCGACAACTCCCCTTTCGGCGCGGCATCCATCATCAAAACAGAACGACGAGACGCCTAAACTTCGACACTCTGAAGCCGACCCACTTACACCTTCCGTCCTGTTTGGACTAGACTCAAAACTGTTCCTCGAACGAGAGACCGAAGAAGCCGAATTCAAAGCTGCCGGCTGGCAAGAAGGAAACAGCAGCCATAACGCCGAGGTCGAGACGTTTGGAGTTTTCAGAGGAGGTGATCGATCGGCTTGGCCTAAGCCCAAGTCGACGACTGGAAAAGCGCACGTTCATTCGGCAGATTCAGGGTGTTGTGTCAAGAGCGAGTCGTCAGAGGTAAACCAACCTGAGGGGGAAGAAGAAGAAGAAGAAGATAAAGCTGATTTGATCGATTGGGCAACCGTCAAGGCTTTCTTGGATACCCTGCCATCATCGATCTACAGAGTCAAAGGTCTACTGAACGTGGTGGCTCCCACTGCCGAAGGGGCTTCCTCGGCTAACATCACTCCGTTCTCCGCCCAGCCGTTACCGCCATCAACCGAATCCTCACCGGCAGATCCCACAGAGACCACCGCACAACGACAACCAACGACGACAACGGGGCGAGGGATTTACATCCTGAACTGGGCTTTCGGCCGTTACACCCTCACGGCCCTTCCTGCGGCTTCCAAGGGCACATACAAAGGCGTCCAAGCCAGATTGACGTTGATGGGTGAGCGAGGGGAGGTGAGAAAGTGGGCGAGCCGGATGGGAGAGGTTGTCCATGGGGTCTTCCTCTAGATGTGTTTCAAGGCTTGACGTTTTATTTTTATACTGTGTTTCTTTTGTTTCAATTTGTCTTCGTTAGATAGATAATATAGATTTTCTTTTGTCCACGAGGGGGTCGGTTATTGATAGATGTGTTGTTATTGTGTATGTATTAAGCTGGGTTTGTGGAGAAACTACCAGGTGATCGAGGAGACGACGGCGAGGCAAGGCAAGGCAAGAAGGAACACAGTCTAGAGCTCGGTCCAAGAAGCTTGAGGGTCATCCGGATTTTTTTCATTCGTCTTGTGCTGAGAGACGAAGGAGAGTGAAGACGCGGTTGGCAGTTCCAGTCCTGCCAAGACAGACGCTAGTTGTCTTGATGTCCGAAGGAGAAACCATGGATGAGAACAAGCGAAAGACAGATAGGAAACCCCACGAAGGCTCACCTCTGTTCTCCCGCTCTGGTCTCTAGCATCTTGATGATCTCCTCGACCTGATCCTCTCCTACGTCTCCTCCCGGCAGCGTTCTCGCGTACTCAAGAGCATGATCCAGCTGAGATTTTATCGAGCCAACGATACTCGCGATTTCTACATTCCTTGCGTCCGACCGGGACGCGTCGGCTGGATCTTTATACTGGGAGGCTGAGATCAGGTCGAGCAGCCTAGAAATAGATGGAAGGATTGAGCGAGGGGATTCCAATTGAGAAGACATTATGAATATCCGGCTGTTCGTGCTTCAAGAGGATGGACGGATGAATGTGTATGTGCAGTCAGATGGGTGTATGCGGTCAAAAGAGAAAAAGATGAGAATAATATGAAATGTCCCTAATAGAAGACTACAAACGTCCTCTAATACGAGACGCTGCGAGCAAAACACTACAAAACGTCTGTAATGCAAGACTACAACTCTCATCTAGTCTTCTCGTACTTTCTCTCGACCGGCTTTGTTCCATCTCTGTTTAGCGTTCATTCTATTTCTCTCTTTACCACCACTCACACCATACCAGCACCCACACTCGGCTGGCTGGCTTTCCTTTCTTGGATTGCTTTCCGTTCTTGTTCTTTTCATTTTCCCATCATTGTTCCCTTCTCTCTGTGGATCTCTTTTCTCTTTTGCTCTCTCGCGGCCTTTCTTTTCTCTTTTTGCTTCTCGACAGATCCAGACACGTCCAACGCTTGCCCTGACAAACCATAAAATCAGGCTTTACCTCTCTTCGATTCGTCCCTTCTGGTTTCTTTATTCGGCCATCCCTCTCTCACTTCATACCCCGGGCTTGATAGGTCCAACTGTATCACTTCTTTCATCCATTCTTTGTCTAGATCTCTCTTTAAAATAGCAATCGTCGCGTCATGGTCGCCTCATCCCATCCGACCCAGGCGACCACGTTACCGGATCCTATCGTCAATCCACACAGAGGGTTCAACTTGTCCCATCAAAAAGTCTCGGTCGATGTCTCTCTTGCTCTTGGTGTCCTCTCCGGTATCACTGAGCTGACCATCGTGCCCACGTCGGGTGACCTCCGAACGTTGTTCCTGAACTTCCGTCAAGGTCGCGTCAAACAAGTCTCAGTCTACTCGTCCGTCAGACCACCGGATGACCCTCTCGACTTTTCGTCACCAACCACTGCTGCCGCTGCCACCGTCGCAGAGTTTACCCACAACGATCCTCTCGCCTCTCTTTCACTCTCCAAGCCCACAGACATCCACACCTTTCCAGAGGCGAAGCGAAAGGCCTTTGCTGCCTTCGCCGAAGGTGAGCAGGGTGAGCTCGCGATCAGGCTTAAACCGAGTTTGCTCGAACGACACCGAAGGGATCCTAGTCTGATGACCGAGGATGAAAAAAGGGCGGACGCAAGACGGGAACTTGAGAATCTGTCGGAGAAGAACGGCATCCTCATCATTCAGCCTGCTGGGACTAAGGTGGAGACCATAACGCTCCTTGACTTCGTTCCTTTGATCGTCAGAATCGAGTGGGAAGTCGCGTGTGGAGGTGAAGGTCTTGCCTGGTTTGGTCGAGGAGGTGATAACGATTGGGTGAGCTCATCTTATATATATATATATATATGTATTTGGGAGGAGTTCGGTCACTTTGACAATCGGGCACCAGGTCTGACTCTTTTTTCTTTCTTCGGTTGGGATGCTTCCAGCACGTACCGCATATATACACCACGCCAACCACACCTGATGCTGCTCGTTGCTGGCTGCCGTGTGTAGATAATATGTGGGAACGATGTACGTGGGAACTCGACTTCATCGTGCCTCGAAGATGGGTAGATGATCCATCGTACGGAAAGAAGAAACGGCAGAAAGGCAAAGATCGGGCGAGAGGCATTCTTGCTGGAGACGAAGAGAGGGGCGAAGGAGAAGGAAGAGCGGTTGTAGTTGCTTGTAGCGGGGATCTGGTGGAACATGTGAGTCTTCTGATCTTGTTCATACCCCGATATGATCCTTTGACTCTATCCTGTTTTTGTCTATGCTAACATATGTCTACTAATCTATTTGGCTCCTGAAGGTCTCCCACCCCTCCGTTTCAACAAAATCCATCTTTCGATTCGTTCAATCGATTCCCACGACCGTCCAGCATATCACCTTCGCCGTTGGTCCTTTTGAAGTACTCACATTACCTCCAACGCCGAACCCTCCGCCCACAAATGCGTCGGCCGCCAACCCTTCTGCCACTAGCGCCGCGAATCCTCCGTCCCCGCTAGCCAACCTGGCCTCCATGGACAACCCAATACCTGCCGAGGAAGAAGATATAGAGCCAGAAGCAGCAGACGTCCAGGAAGACGACCCTTCATCTTCATCTCAACCCCCGATGCACATCTTCACGCTACCTGGCACATCACATCTGCTTCAACATTCGACCGCGTTCCTTAGAAAGGCGATGAGCTTTTACTCGGCCGAGTATGGATCATATCCGTACTCATCCTACAACCTTGTGTTCGTAGACGAGCCGCTCGAGGTGTGCACTTCCGGAGCAGGCATGGCGATTGCCAACGTCGACTTGTTGTTTCCGGAAGATGTGATCGACCAGGCTTACGAGACCAGACATCTTCTCGCCCACGCGCTCGCCTTCCAATGGGTCGGGATCAACATCATCCCGAAAATGTGGTCGGACACCTGGCTCATCAACGGTCTGGGACTATACATCACTGGGCAGTTTATGAGAAAGCTACTGGGAAACAACGAGTATCGGTTTAGGCTAAAGATGGATAGAGACCGTTGCGCCCGGATGGATAACGGGTCTCAGCTCCCAATCTGTATGCCCGGTTCAACCACCCCACCGGACGCAACGATTCTTCCTTTCCTCAACTTGAAATCCGCCCTTGTGCTGTTCATTCTCGATCGTCGATTAGGTAAAACGGGAACGTCCCTCGGTCTCTCAAGAGTGATCCCAAAAATCTTTCTATCGGCCCTGACCGGCGAGTTGACGAACAACGTGCTTTCTACTCAAGCCTTCTTCAGAATGTGTAGAAAGATCAGTGGAGTGGATACCAGAGCGTTTGCGGAACAGTGGGTTTGGGGAAGTGGGTCTCCTAGGTTCGACGTCACAGCGGTGTTCAACAAGAAAAAGATGTTGGTCGAGATGACGGTCAGGCAAAAGGTGCCGGCAAAAGATTTCGAGAAGGACGATCTTGTCAGAGAAAGCTTTTGGAAACCCACCAGAGCGTTCGAGGTTGGTCGACTTTTTGTCACTTTTCTCTCAAAACAAGAAACAGAAATCATCTGAAGTGTGCTCTGAGAGGAGATGGAGTGAAAAAAGCTGATCAAGAGCTTGTTCCATTCTTTTCAATCACAAAAAGGGTCAAATGACGGTTCGGATTCACGAAGCCGACGGCACGCCCTATGAACACGTTCTTGATATCAGAGAAGGTTTCAAAACGTACGATGTTCCATTCAACACAAAGTACAAGCGAGTTCGACGAAACACCAAGCGATATCTCGCTCGAAAAGCGGCAGCAGCAGCTGCTGCCGCCGGAGATGCCGATGCCGCTGAGGCGATGGGCATGCTCGATCTTGGATTTGATCTTGCAATCTGGGAAGATGAAAAAGAGAGAGAACGATGGAGGGTAGCGGATTGGACGGAGGAGGAAGAAAACACGATGGTCGGAGCACCTTACGAGTGGATCAGGTTGGACGCGGATTTTGAATGGATAGCCGAGGTTGTCTTTGATCAACCCAGTTTTTACTGGGTTAATCAATTGCAGAGAGATCGAGACGTCGTAGCTCAGGTTGAAGTGCGTTCTTTTCATCTTTTTTTTCCTCTCGTGGGTCCTGAATAATCATCATCTAAATCGAAATTGTCCTTCTTGTCCAACTCTCGCATCAAGGCTATCCACGCGCTGAGGAACAATCCGACGCCCGTCGTGACTAGTACGTTGGGTAAAACTGTGCTTGTGACAAATTACTTCTATCGAGTCCGAATGGAAGCCGCCGACGCTCTGCAAGTTGTACGTCTTCCTCTTGCCAATCTTTTTCCTACATGAAAGAGGGTTGTTTCTCAATTTCGTTTTCAAATCTTATGACATACGCTGCAGCCCTCACATAAAGCGCCTAAGAACGATCAAGATCATCTCGGTCTGTTCCTCTTGTTCAAAATCTTTCAGAGCAGATACTGTTATCCACCACTGGATGGCGAGGAACCAATGGATCATACGGCGTTCAGGTGCATTCCCAAGCCTAACGACTTTTCAGATTTTGCAGAATATTTTGTTCGCAAGGTTCGTTGATTCCTGTGGCTTCATGTTCCATCTTCAACAAATATAGCCTCGTTCTTGTAAAACTTACGCATCATTCTTCTACATTCCTTCCTTTTTCCTCAAATGAAATCAAAAAAACTTCTTGTCAGGCGGTCCTCATTGCACTCTCAAGATATGTACAAACAAGGGGTTCGTCCAGAGAAGCGATTAGTTGGCCAGTTGTTCGACAGTTCTTGGTAGATCTATTGAAGTACAATGATAACTCTATCAACAAGGTCAGCATATTTGCAGAGAATTCTCTCATGTCGTATCCTACTGATAGCAGTCTGATGGTTTTCCGTCTCTGTCTTATATGATGCGCGCTCAGTACTCGGACAGCTCTTATGTTGCCACCATCATTGCTTGTCTGGGCTACTGTCTTGTCCTTACAGCTTCTGTCGAATTGGGCGGAGCTTCACCAGCAGCTGCTGATTTATCGAAACCAGATCATCGAACAAGTATATTATTGCTCGAACAGGCGGCGGACCAAGTAGATAGATACATGGAGATGGATAGACTGGTGCCTTCATTTCATAACGTCGTCACATTGGCTGGGCTGGAGGTTTGTTCGATATCTTCGTATTGTCAACTTTTCTGATGTTCAGTCTAACAGTGTACGACAATTCTTCTGGCTATCTCAATTCCTTTTTCGCTCTCCGCTAGTGGAAGATCAAGGCAACATTAGCAAATCTAATTCCTAATGATGTTCGACTGTTTTTGGTCTACACCCGGTGAGTTTTTTGCTTGGTGCGGTCCGTTATAAACTGATACAAGAACTCGTTGCTAATCTAACATTTTTTTGAATTTGATAACACAGAGAGGGAAACTATATCCCCGTACGGTTAACGGCTTTTGATTGCCTTCTTCTCTGCCTGGGTCCTGCGTCCAAAGCGGAAGTTGCTAGTTATATCTTCCGAGTAATCACTAAGGATTTATCCCGTCTTGTCCGTCGGCATGTTGCTTCTGCCTTATCGGAAGCCTTTATTATCGCTCTCTCCGTTGGTAGCGTCAAGTTGTCTCATACGCCAGTGATCGTACAGAACTCGGCCGAAGCGGATGGAGGTGGAAGTGGAGCAGTAAGTGGAGACGGAGGCCCAGGAGGTGGAATAAAATCAAAAGTTCAGGTGGACGAGGTTGAGTCTTCGTTAAAGGCTCTGAAGAAGGAGATCGGTCGGTCGGCTGTCATGAGGGAGGGCATCATGGGAGTAATTGCGTTAGTTCGGTGTTCAACTTGAAACTTGTTCTCTCTCCTGATGCCACTGAGACTGAATTGTGAATCTTGTTTTGGGAACGGTATTCAACCAGTTCTCCTGAAGTCGATTTTGATGTCCGGTGGTCTATGATTCAATTAGCCGATATGCTCGTCCGTCCGGCAGAAGAAACTATGCCCAAGCTAGTAATTCATCTTCAACCCACTCCTGCGGTGGAGCCGACCACTCCGATGTTGACGCCGAGGATCAAGCTCTTCGCTGGAAACGGCAAGTCACTTTATCATTTTATGTACTCAACAAAATGTTGCGCTCGACCTGCTAGTTCATGCATTGACAAATCAGCTCTTTTTTATCATCTTCACGATTTCTAGCCCCACCTACACCTGTCCAAGAGAATATCGAATTTGCCTCAGCGATCCCAACAAACCCGCTCAAGGTCGTCATCCCTCGTCAAGGTTCCCAGGAGACAATTAAAGTGAAGAAGAAGAAGGAAAAGCCGAAGCCTGTGATCAAAGCCTGCAGGTCTGGCCTATCCGAGATGGATTTGGTGGCCTGTCGGTCGATGTTACGGAAATTGGTTCGTCCCGTTTGATATAGAAGCGATTTTGTATTTATTCCTGCTAACCGGTAAGCGGTTGTCAAATTTATGATAGGAAACGCACAAATCATCAGCTTACTTTCGTATTCCTGTGGATCCTGTACGAGATTCTGCACTAGAGTAGGTCATAGTCTCCGTTTGACAGGCATTCCAATCAATGTCGTGTTTGTTATCATATGCTAACAAGCAAATTCGATTTCGCTGGCCTCTAGCTACTTCGCCGTGGTCAAGAATCCAATGGACCTCTCTACAGTCAAGGCTAAACTTGAAGATGGGCAATATCCAAATCGGTTCGCTTTTGCCACGGATGTTCGGCTCATCCCTTCGAATTCCATGCATTACAATCAACCAGGGTCCCACTTGTACAAGCTTAGCGAAAAGTTCGACGCATATTTCGAGAAGCAATGGGAAATTTTGAACAGTGAGTCTCGACCGCTTCCAACGGCCTAGATTCAGAAAAGTGATCACGATGTGATGTTGATTAAAGTAAAAGCTCACCTTGGTTCATCGTCTATCGCTTCTTCAGATGTTTTGTCTGCCAACGGAGATGGCGGACCTGTCGTACCCGCTGTACCCACACCAGCACCCACGCCTACGGTCACGGCTGCGCCTGTCACTTCAAAGGTATCGATAAAGAAGGCATCGACGATCAATGGTCAGCCTGTAGCTTCCATGCCTCCCCCTCCCCTACCAGCTTCAGTAACCCTTCCGAAAAGCACTATGACCGCCATCACCCCCCTTCCTCGGCCAATCATCAAGCTTAAAACAAACACGACCCCCCTTGCCACATCAACTGATCTGCCTGCCGGTCCGAGTCCTGCAATCCCTTCTGTGCCACCTCTGGCTGCCACAGCGGGCTCCAACAATGCACCAGTTCCTGTCGAGGGCAACCCTCAATTTGTCAATCCCCTTGCGAAGGAGAAGAAGAGCACGAAACAAAAGGTCAAGATCATGACGCCGTCATCGACGCCTGGGCCTGTATCCAAATCAACACCTTCTCTTAAGGTCAAGGCTGTGGCGACGACAGGAGTAGACGATTTGCTGGATGAAGAGCTTGGTCTCCTAATGGGTAGTTCGCCTCCTCCGGCGACTCGCCCATCGAACTTGCCTGTCACGATCCAACGGCCTCCTTCGCCACCTTCTGTTACGACTGGACCACCTTTCTCATCACAAGCCCCGTCCTCTGTCAAAGGCGTCAAGTTGACGTCTGGGAAGATCAAGCTGAAGAGTGTGGAGAGCCCGGCTTCAATTAGTGTGAAGCCGAAGTTGAAGGAACCTGAGATGGCGAAGATCAAGTTGAAGGAACCCGAGGTTGCAAAGATCAAGCTAAAAACGCCTGACGCGATAGCATCGAACTTGACCTCGACATCTGCACCTACGCCAGAAACTTCCAAAAAACTCAAGATCAAGGAAGTGTTGTCAACGACGAGCATCCCTTCGGCCCCGGCATCTAGTTTAGAACCGGCCAAGAAATTCAAGCTTAAAAGCAAAACTTCAGCAAATACTTCGCCGGCTCCTGCTCCAGATCCCGGTCTTGTTCATCTCGCAGAAAGCTTGTCAAAATCGCATTCAAGTCCCGCGCCTCGGCCCTCTTTACCTTCAGCTTCATCCATTCCTTCTTTCTCGCAGCTCCCGCCTCCGCCTCCGCCACCTCCCTCACTGTTACTGCCACCATTGACAAATTCACCCGGAATGTTATCCCCTCTTCCACCTCCGCCGCTAGCTAACCAACCACTGAGTGGGTCTTTTGATTCGTCAAGTTCATACCCACCTGATCGGCCGATGGGATCGATACTCCCACCAGCAATTCCAAAGGCTAGGCCGAGTCCAACGTTCCACAAAAACAAGGACCGGATTATTGTAAAGAGAGCAAGAACGTTGATCCAGTCGGTCTTGCGCGTTCCGGCTGCTTTCATTTTCGCCCAACCAGTCGATCCAGAAAGAGACGGTTGCCCGACGTATTATGATGAGATTAAACGTCCGATGGATTTCGCAACGATGGACAACAAGCTCTCGAAGGGTAAATATGTTACCTGGGGTGATTTTGGAGCTGATATCGAGCTGATCTTCGCAAAGTAAATTACACACACCCTTCTGAAAATGAGTAGGAGGGAGAAAATGACGAACAATTACTGACTTCGTTCATTCTTTTCATTAGTTGTCGACAATTTAATCCGCCTGGGACGGGCCCTACCGAGTGGGCGGATTTGGTGGAGGACCATGTGCGAAAGGTAGAATGGCCCCGAGCTACACTGAAGGAGATTTTGCCAGAGGAGAAAAAAGAGTTAAGCGGGATCATCAGCAAGCTCATTCGCTGGCATGGAAGTGAATGGTTCAGAGATCCTGTAAGCCCTTCTGAATTGACTATACGACTAATCAAATAAAGAGATGAATGCTGATCGTTTCGTACTCATCGTTCTCAATTCTTGGGAACTAGGTGGACGTGGTTGCGCTCAACATCCCAGATTATCCCAATATCATAACGCAGCCTCGGTCCTTGTCTGTGATTAAACAGAATGTCCAGTCGAATCCGTTATACAACTACGACCTATTCGAGACAGACATGCATCTGGTGATTGACAATGCCAAGAAATACAACGGTCCGGATTCAGCTGTGGGTCAGGCGGCAACGAGGTTGGAGAATTATTGGAGGAGTATTGATAGTGAAGGAAGTAAGAAGCGAAAGGACGCGAGTGGAGGATCCTCTGGGGGAGGAGGTCAGATGAAAAAGGTCAAGCGCTAGTGCGTTGTGTTCTTGTATGATGTATCTTTATACGATGAATGTACTCTGTTAAATGAGCAGTGTATCATGTAGAAGTTGCACTGCACTGTATAAACCGAGTCGGATTGGCTGCTGCGCGTTTTGCCGGGGCCACCTTTCGCCCATATGCGATCTCTCTTTTACCATCTAACATCCATCCTGGCCATCTTCTATCTCTGTATTCTGTTTTTTTTTGTCTCCTCTCCCCTCTCCTCTTCTCTTCCAGATGGCACCCAGATTATCCTCAGGTGCGCATTCAAATTTGAGTCGAGTCTGGACTAGATCTCGGTCTTCCGATGGGGAAAAGACTATGAGGAATTTATCGTCGTGTGAGTTTTGTTTTCTCAACTAGTCAGTTGATTTCTCTTCTGTTTGAAAAAATTAAGAACCATTCGTTGAAGCCTGTATCCATGGCACCATTCCTTTCCCCAAACTAGGTCTCACGATGAAGTATCCATCAAGTGTTTTGTTTGGCCAACGTCTTCTCTCCGACCATTCTAAAAGGTCTTCAACGGCCTTCGGTTCTACCACCATTTCCTATAAAACCAGCACCCATTTGCCGATGGTGAGAACGACTGCTGCCTCCGACTCCCTGCGCATACGTTCTTCTCAACCATATCGAACCACTTATCAAACTAGACACCAAGGAGTGCTGATGAAACCGCGAACATACAAGCCAGCTTCATCATCCACATCTCATGTTGCTTTTGTAACAGCGACTTCTCAATCATCTTCATCTACATCTTCGTCACTGCAAAAAGTCCAGATACAAAGTCGACCCGGACGTTCTTCCTTTTCCTCTTCTAATCGATTAGATGCTTCATCGAATACGCAATCTCTACCCGGTCAAGTGTCACCCTCTTCTAGGTCTTCAAAACTACCGCTTCCCCCTCCGCCTCGACCATCGCCTTTACCTTCACCTTCACCTCAATCAAAATCTATAAACACGACTGTACCTGGTCTATTGGGAGTCGCTCAATTCCAACCACTTAATTACCCTAGCTCTTCTCTTTCCACGCTATCATCATCAATAGATTCTCCTAAATCTTCTACTGGCCTTCCTGATGGTATCTCACCATCAACTTCGTCTCATCAAGCATCATATGTGGCCTCCTCGGCAAGTCACCCCCCAATAGAATTTCAGCTTTTAAGGCCTCTCCCAGTATCAAGAGAAGCAGAAAGGAGGAGGAATGGTCCGAAACATCTGCCTACTCTGAAAGCAAGTCGAAGACCATTTGAGAGTACGCCTCTGGAGAGAGAAACGTTGAAGGATAAGGAGAAGGAGAATCAGACGGATATTGGAAGGCAGTCGGAAGTGGCAAAGTTAAGAAGTGAATGGCAAAAATCACACCTAGACCCACCATCGTCGCTAGATGACCTACCCTCGGTCGGTTCGTTCATTTTCTTCCATCATCAGCTTGAAACGCGCATAACTTGACGTCAGATGAGATTCATTGTGACCTTTCCTCGGCGGGAATTTTCCAGATGGATCGATCGAGATGGCTCATGCAAAACTATACATTCAGGCCTTGAAGGATCAACAAACTGATCTTTTTAAAAGGTTTGTTCATCATCTTTCTTTCTCTTTGATCATCTTTCGTATGATACTGAAGCCTATTCGCTACTTGTGCTGGTTTTACTGGTTTGATTGAATCTAAATGGTCTTCCAGATTTAACGAAAACCGCGAGTTGGTATTGCGCGCGCTGAACGGGTTACCAGACTCGTCTATGGATGACGCCCTAAACAAGATTTCTGGTCAAGGTAGATAATTTACTCGAATAATTGAGCAACCACATGCAAGAACATCGTTTCTGCCGTAAGCTGATAGCATGTTCGGTCGCCTAACATGATCTACCGACTTCTCACGTCTAGACACTCTTCAAGACCCAGTCAAACTGCTCGCACCCGAACCAATTCGCAAGCTATGGTTAGCAAAAAGCGAAAAGGATGTAAGAGCAGTGTTAAAGCAGGTCCAGAATATATATCAGTCTGGTCGGGTTCCCGCTTTACCTACATTTTATGAGGACCTATCTGGTTCGTCAACAAAATGTTCATTCACACTGAACAGAGTTCAGCAATACTCATACTTCATACGGTGTTTACGTTCGTCTTTTAATTCTGTTTAAAATAAACAGTCGCCTGCAAACGTCTCGAATTATATCATCTGTTGGGTGAAGTCGTTATGTCCTCGGATAATTACGGTTTAGAACCTGCTCCAGCAAAATATCTCTCTTCTCTTCGAGGACTTCTAAAGCATCTAATTGATAAGGAATCCTCGATCCTCGATTCAACCTCACCTCCCACGCCGACGGCATCTGGAATCTCGGAATCCAGGGCTTTGCCGTTCTCTCGTCCACGTGACCATTCATTAGAGCCATCATCCCTCCGATTGACCATTCCTCTGCTCGACCAACTATTTGTTCAACTCCCGTTCGACCCTGTCCTCTGCGCGCTGTCTCTTAAAGCGTTGTCTCTTCTATCTCTTACAACGTCCAATGCTTCTCTTCGATTTGCTTCCCTTCAAGAGTCTCTCCTAACTTCAGATATCCCCTCTTCATGGACGGTCCGGACGGGTAAAGATACATGGTGGAGTGGTCTCAGTCCGGGCGAAATTAAGTTACATTCCCGTTGGTTGTTGGAAGCACTAGATTCAGTCAGGTCTTTCGTACCTCCAGAGTTGGCTTTGTTGTGGAAAGCGGGGATACCAAGCCCCGGACTCGATTTTCATCGTGCTCGGTTGAGAGAAGTTTTCCTCTTGGTCGATCGAGCAAAACCAAAACCTTATACCATCACTTTGGAGCGTTTGAACAATGATGTCAGCAATGACAGTATCACCAACAACAAACACAAAGGTCGACATCAACATCGATCATCATCCCAAGAGGACACCATGTCGGACCTAGGTCTACCCAAAGCTCTCCCACTTGTTCCTCGACTGATTGAATCTTTCCTCGATTCACCTCTCGCATCACATCATTCTGATCCGATCATCGTTCTTTTTTCACTCGGGATCAGGATGAAGATGATTCCTGACGAATCAGCATTGAGAGAGATACACTGGACGATCAGAAACTTGCCCAAGTTGGCAAAGTCTTGGGACAAGGTAATCGCTTCGACCAGTCGTCAGATAGAAGGGGCAGGGTGGATTTCGAAACAAGACAGAATTGTAGCTGAGGCTTGCTTGGGGATGGTCGAGGAATTGTTGAATGAAAAGGTTGAGCTGTGGCAGAATGGGCTTTCGCTCAGGAAAAATGAAGTGGGATAGAGAATACAATGAGCTCCTTTCCAGAGATCAAGACAACACATTCGAAAAGAAAAAGAGATAGACAAACAAGGACCACTCTTTATCATCAACGTTATAATACATGTACATATAATAAAGTAACATAATAATGACAACCCTTCTTTGACACCTCGCCTCTTGTGACGATACAAAGACAAAAGGGTCCCAGACAGGCCAATAGGAACACCAGTCAAGGAGAATCTAAAGAAAGGAACTTCCTGTTGGAGGGTCTGCTTTCCCCCTTCTCCTGTCTTGTCATGATCTCTCATCCTGAGCCGTCGAAGCTCTTCCCCTTCCTGTTTTTCCATTTCCTTCCCTTCCTCCACCATGACGAACATTTTCTTCCCTCCATCCAGGACTCGTTGAGCTTCTTGCTCTTTCTGATCTTCTTGCGTCGGCCTGTAACAGCTGTTGCTGTTGTTGATGTTGTAGCTGTTGATGATAATGCTGCTGATGTATCGACGCACTTCCTCCCCCTCCATTTCCTCCAAATCCGCCCGCACCAGCACTTACAGGGGCAACTGAATTATCTTTGATGAAACTCTCACCAATGACTCTTCCGGGTGAGGAAGAGACGAGCAGATAATGACCTGCAGAAAGCCCACGAAGTGTAGCTGTTGATGTTTTTCTGCCTCTTGAAGAGGGTCTGGTAAGGGTGATAGCGGCCGGTCCTACAGTCTGATTGTGACCAAATGTAGGTGTGTGTGATCGTACATGGGAGGAAAGAATGGATGGAGAAGGTGACGACGGTCTCGAGTGAGGAAAGAGAGAAGGGTGATAAGATGGAGAAGGTGATGAAGGGAGGGAAAGAGGTGGATGCGGAGCTGAAGATGGGAATGACGGAGGAGAATACGATGATGGAGTGAGGAGGTAGACACCTAAGAAAGTGATCAAAAGACCAAGGATGAAGATGATTGAACTGAAAAAGAACCGGAACACAATTATGTTTTCAGGTCCCATTCCTCCTAGTTTCGAACAACAGGATCACAAGAGGGAGACAAACCGGCTCAATGAAACATCATCAAAATCCCTGAAGAGAATACTAGATCCGACAATGGCCGAGGTTGAGAACAGACAAAACTGTGTTGGCACCACAACTTTCGAGTCAAACCTCTGGAGTGCCTTGTTCAGGTATCTAAAACCGATGCAAGAATCACATCAAGTCGAGAGCAACAACCGATGAGAAGGACAAGAGCGCCTCTATCCAGTGAATGATTTGAGGAAAAAATATACCTTAGTTGACCGATGCATGTAACGATCAAAACAGCTAGGATTGGGTAGAAAATCCATTTCGAAAAGACGTCCAGCCAGAGAGTACTAAGCAGACTCGAAACAGCTTTGGTCGATAACACTGTTTGATCGATACGAGATAGTTTGCCTCCTTGATCAGAAGTTGATTCACAGAGAAATGTTACTGTCAGACCAGACATACCTGTGAATCCTCCAAGGAGAGCGCACAAGCCAACATCTATCAGAAGGAACCGATCGTCCCGCCCCATTTCTGAAAATACAATCAAACAGCCTACACCTAGGGCCCTATAGATCGAACTTAGTTCAGCTCAGTAGGCTGACTCCAAGGTGACTTTAGACGATGAGATAAGAGATCGTGAACGTACATGAGCCCCGAGTAGGCAACGAAGAACGGTTGTTTGAGTAATCCGATTAAGACGTCTGGCGTCAATACCGATTGATCATCTCTCGAGGCCAGCACAACGATGGAGGCTCCAATGATGGCCAAGAAGACACCTTGGATGTCTGAACTCCTAAACGTCTCTCCTACGGTACCAGACCGATTCAAAAATAAACAGACAAAGATAGAAGATCAGCAGCGCCCAGGATGAAAGTCTTGAGAGGTTAGAACGAACCTAGGATAAAAGGAGCAAAGACCCAATTGGCGACCAAACTAACAGTTCCCAACGGCGCTACCACACTCGCTGGTGCATAAGCATACGATAGAAAGTTCCCAAACTCGCCCAAGGTCATAAGAGACAGTCCGGCCCACCAAACTTTGGATTTAAAGTAAGACGGGCCATCCTTCTCAGAATATGTTGATCTCCCCTCTAAGATCCAAGGGTTGAAGGTCGAATCATCCCCGTTGTCTTCTTCCTCTACTTCTTGATCTTCCTCTTCGTTAAGGTCTACCAGCGATTCACTGCAAACACCTGTTCTTGTCGAGGAGAGAAGGGAAGTTTGCTCAGTCGGTACACAGGGATCACCAACGGGTAAATCCGAAGGAAGGGGTAAAGGGGTTGAGGAGGCTGAAGATATCTTTTCATGAGCTAGTTTCTGAAGGTTGAGAGCCAGAGAGATCAGAATATCTGTTATCGAACAGAAGAGAAAATCAAATGAGGTCGAGAACAGTCTTTATAAGTAACGACGATTAAATTCAAAAGGGAAGGAGGACACTAACTGCCTGAAATTGAAAAGAGTACACCGATGATAGTCGCCTGCTGAGTGGCATCCAGAGCAAGCATCCTTCCTCAAAAGAATGTGCACAAAGGAAGATAAACTGACCAAAAGAGGTCGAACGAGAAAGAAGGAAAAGATAAACAAGCAGGCCGGACGGAGGACGAAAGATTTATGACGATTTACCCTTTCCTTACGCTTATTCACTCGACCCGGAATTCATGCAGTTACGATCAAACATCCTCACATCTTACAGTCACTTTGCCGGTCATCGTGATGTTGGTTACTTGGTTTGACTTTGATGGCAATCTACATTCTGTATTGGTTGCTATGATGGTATACAGGAAGTGAATACCAATTCAAAAGAAAAAAGATCCCAGAGCAGACAGGAACTAGACAAAGAGTTTTTACAAAGAAGCAAGAGGAAAATAGGACAAAACAGAAGATATCATCGTACACGTCGTCAGGAAATCGCATGCTTTTGGGTGGGGTGAGGGAACAGAGAAAAACAAAAAAGGAAATCTATTGGAAAGCGCCTCGTTCTAGGTTCAACAGAGATGAAAACATGGGAAGATGAAGATTAAGATTCGAAGTTCGAAAGATAGTCAAAAATCGAAAGGATGGTGAAGAATTGATAAAAGAGAAACAGAAAGAGAACAAGATGTCTAAATGCAAGATCTAGTAGAGGGTTGAACGAACGAAGCTAAGGATTAACTTTTTAGGAAAGGCAATGCGTGCGAATATTGGGGGGAATGGACGACACAGACGAAGAGAGAATAGACAAATCAGATGGAGAGGGACGCGACCGAGAAGAAACAGTGAGAAGGGCAAAGATGAAAAATTAGAGGCAGCCAGGGCGAGATGATTGTTGAAAAAGAATAGTCTACATTCGATTACCACCAAGAGTTTCCTCCTCCCTGCTGGGGGGGAGGTCCTCCGTAACCGGAAGCAGGAGCTCGAGGAGGGGCAGCAGCGAACCCGCTAGAAGGTGCCCCTCCGAATCCACCAGATCGAGGAGGAGGTCCTCCAAATCCTCCGGACCGAGGAGCACCCCCGAAACCTCCACCGGATCGGACGTCTCGGTTACCCCCTCGGTTGTTCCTTCCTCCTCCACTTCGGTATCCTCCTCCACCGAAAGAAGACTCGTGAGCAATCTCGTTCAACCAGGACGGGATGTCCTGGTTAGCCTCCCGAAGAAGCTCGATAAGCTCCCTGGCGATTCCCTTATTTCCTCGGTTGAAGAAAGCGGTGGCCACTCCGGTGTTACCGGCTCGACCAGTTCGACCGATTCGGTGGACGTAATCATCCACATCCTTAGGCAAATCGTAAGAAATAACGTGAGTGACGTTGGGAATATCCAATCCTCGGGCGGCAACAGCAGTGGCAACCAAGAAAGGGGTTCGACCGCTCTTGAAGGTGTGAAGAGCGTGCTCTCGCTCCCGCTGGCTTCGGTCTCCGTGAATTGAGGTTGCCATGAGTCGGTGGTGACACAAGAAATCGCAAAGCATGTCGGCCATCTTCTTGGTCTCGGTAAAGATCAAGGTCAATCCACCAGCGTTGGTGGACTCCTCGGCGTGGAGGATATCGAGCAGGACCGATCGCTTGTCGGGATCCTCGACGTACTCGACCCGCTGGGTGATGTTCTCCGAAGTAGATCCAACTCGTCCGACCATGAGGAAGCTAGAGTGAACAAGTCAATGAGGTTCAACTTATGTATCGTGAACACGGCCGCAGATAGAAAGAAAGATGACTAACATGTACTCCTTCAAGAAGTCTTTGGCAAGGAACTGGATCTCTCGAGGGAAGGTAGCACTAAACATAAGAGTCTGTCGGTCATTGACTCCAGGCATATCCTCCTGCTGGACGATTCGCCTGATTTGGGCTGTTAATAGATGAAAACAATAACACGGCCACAGATACGTTGAGTCAAAGATCGAAATTAAGGTTCAACAACCCCGAATAGAAAAAGAGGAAGACTTACGTTCGAAACCCATATCTAACATTCGATCAGCCTCATCGAGCACAAGGTACTTAACGTTAGCCAACGAGATTCGTCCCCTCTCAATCAGGTCGACCAATCGACCGGGAGTAGCGCTTAACAAGTCGCAACCCCTCTCAATCTGCCTGAGCTGTCCTCCAATGTCGGCTCCTCCGTAAACGACGGCCGGCTTAACCCAAGATCGGTAGCAGAACTTCCTAGCCTCCTCATGAATCTGAGAGACTAGCTCTCGAGTGGGAGCAAGGATGAGGGCAGTAGGGTAAGCCTTTCGGCCTCGGTGTCCATTGAAGGAGTCACCAGCGCTGGGAGGAGCTCGGGGTCCGTTGGTGAAGGAAGCGGAAAGGATAGGGAAAAGGAACCCTCCAGTCTTTCCAGAACCAGTCTGGGCACAGGCCATCAAATCTCGACCCTGAGCCACGATGGGAATGGAGTACTTCTGGACGGGGGTAGGAGTAGTGTAGAAGGCATAACCGATGTTCTCGAGGAGAACAGGGTCAAGAGGGGGGTTCGTAAACTGGGTGACGGGGTCGGGGACACCTTGTCCGGTAGCCTCCACAGGGATTGACTCGTACTTGTCGAAATTGATTCCGGTGTGCTGTTTATCGTAAAAACAGAAATATCGGGAAAAATCAAACGAAAACGCGTAAACGGATGTCCATTTCGACTAGTTCGAACAATTGGTAAGGAGACGACCAACCTGGTGAGTCTTATCATCGGCTTCTCCGAAAAGCTCCTTCTCCAACCGAGGGTTTCGGGGTCCAGGGACATGCTTGCCATCCCGCCACGAACCATCGTTTCGGTTTCCTCCGTATCCTCCACCTCCTCCAGAGTTACTCCATCCACCTCCACCTCCACCTCGGCTGTAGGAAGGTCCGTTGCTGAATCCGTTCGATCCAGCGCCAGAGAATGCGGTGGAAGAACTGATAGAGCAAAGTGTGAAAGGCACGGCAGGTGCGTAAGCAAACTCGCCACTAGAAATGAAAAATGAAGATAAGTGTAAACATGTCTACTAACGGCTGGTTGATTTGGGGAGGGGGAACGGCAGCAGGTCGGGAAGGTGCTCCAGAATTTCGCATGTGGGGAGGCACGTAGGCCGGTCTAGTAGGGTTGAGTCCGACAGTGCCTGATGTCAATGAAGAAAAAATAGCATGAACACGAGTTCAGTACGATAGTCAATCAAGAGAACAAACTGGTTCTCAAAAGAAAAAGAAAAAGAAAAAGAAAAATCCTTTTTGCCTCTTCTCAAAATGGTCGCCACACAAAAAAAAATTCCACCCAACCTCTTGAGGCAAGAGGTGAAGGGCAGTACATGTATTTGTGCGAACGACCAGAGAAGAGAGGGGCGTAAAGGAGACAGGCAAAACACTCTTGAAGACATACCGAACTTGTTGGTCAGTCCGTTGACATCGGCGGAACCGTTAGAAGTTCCGTTTCCGTTTACATGGTTGTTGCTCATTCTATGTGTACGAGAATGTGTTCTGGGTATGTGCTTAAAGGGTGAGTGGGTGAGAAGTGGAAAAAGAGCAGAAGGAAAAGAACATGAAAAAAGAAAAAAAATGCGTGGTGGATTGAATGAGAAAATGCACGTGGTTACAAATCAAGTAACCATCACGTGCTAGTTCTACACGGATAAGAGATAACCCATGTTAGAAAACGACGTTTTGAGATTGTCTTCTTGATGAACACAAGGTCTATGTATGCGTTCATCAGTTGGAAGGGTTATGATGTTATTCTCAATGCCTATATGCGCCAATTATTTTGTCCTGTGTCTATCTTCTCCCACAGGACTATAATATCATTAATAGAGCTATCATCGTAAAGCTATTGTGCAAGAGGAGGTATGTGTCTAGCTAGCAGCCACTTTGATCTGTTTTAAAGACAACACAACTTCACAGAAAATCAGACACTGCTAAAGGAAAGAGTTGAAATCTCAGAACAAGATCAAACACGCACCGCTTCAATGACTACCGTCTTGTCGCCTTCTGAATCGAGATAGAACAACCAAGTCGTTTCTGACTTGTCCTCTAGTCTGAATGAGTGGAGGACTTGAATCTCCTCATACGCATCTGAGATATGAAGGTGATCTGCCGAAGGCAGCGCAATAGTATTCAACGGACGCGAGACATCCTAGAATCGAACAGAAGCCATTGTATATGAGCTAATAAGCGTTATTGTCTTTCATTCGCGAACAGAGTGGAGAAAAGTTGAGGGACAAACATTTGAATCTTTAAAGATAAGTAGCTGGAAAGGAAGAATGTGAAAAAATCGACGACGAAAGATTAGGGTTTCTGGAGCTTGAACCGTCAGCCACTTTTCGCGATCATGATTAAGATTACCCCAAAAGGTACAGGTTCAGAACAAAGAGAGATATCAGTTCCCAGCTAGACGATACAGACGGAGGAAATGGAGACAAAAAGTACTCACGCCATCAGCCACGACACCTCCAGATGATCTGGCGATCTTGAGCTCTTTTTGGATTCTGTTCAACGTTTCGATCTCCTCCGTTTGTAGCAGAGCATGTTCATTCCTCTTTCTCTGTTCTTCGTCTTTCCTGTGCCTCCTCTCGGCTTCCTCAATTGCAAGTGTACGCTCCCGAGCCGACTTTAATCTATTCGCAGCTTCTTCTTCCCGACGAGCCTGTCATAATCCATTCCGAAACACCGTTAAACAAGGTTGACTACGAAGCCTCACACAGCTCAGCTCAGGATATATGAGACGTACGATTTCTATCCTTTGCTGCTCTTGCTCCTTGAGCCTTCGTCGTTCTCTGATCTCATCCTCCTGTCTAGTCCTTCTCGAACTGGGCTCGACAAGACTCTGGGCCCTTTCAATCAAGTCTCGATCAACTTCCCTCCGTCGTTGTTCTTGATCCATCAACCACCCACCACTCGTCCCGCGTAGCCTACCAAAACTATTTCTTCTCTCCTTCTGTCGTTCCTCTTCCTTCTTCACCACCTCTCGATCCTCATCTAAGTCAGCCTGAGCTCTTAACCGATATTTGTCAAACGTAACAAACGAATCTCTCAGAATAGGTGACTGAGAGGTGTAGAATGTTTTTTGGGATTGACCCTCCTGGCGTTCGCTCGCTTTTTTGGGTGTTGTCATCATTGCTGTCGCCTCCGCCAGCGAGGATGATGCAGGCGCAGAGGCACTGCGGTTAGATGGGGCCTGAGGAATAGCGGTAGATGAGACCGTCAACGATGTCGGATATTTGGGTCGATCGTAGTAGCTTATGGGACGTATTTCAGTGGGCGTATTGTCAAGAATAATCTCATGAACTTGTTGATCATGATCGTGATCATCGTGGTTTTCAGGAGATTGAGTCATAAAATTCTTCAACGAAGACCAGTTTTCGCCTTCGTCGTATGCATCTTCATAGGTACACGAGAGCACTGAATCTGTTGACGCGGGATCCTGGTTGGAGGAAGTACGCATTCCTAGGCCAAGACCTGCGTTTTCAGACGGTCGATTGAGTTGAGTACTCAGTCTTCTGAGGATTGTCTGATGGAAAGCGCTCTCTATGGGCTGATCAGAGGTCGAGGATGCGGAAGAGGAAGGAAGAGGAGGAAGAGACTGGACGGATGAACCAGGCAGAGGACGATGTCCGTTGGAGACCGAGCGTGTTCCATTCTTGTCAGTAACCCCGTTAGATTGTGAGGTCTTTGATCCAACTCGGGTGTCTGAGAATATAGGGAGATTTAATGTTTTTGATACACCGTCCTTTGGAGGAACAGGAGGTGGAGTTATGGTGTCAAATACAGAGCCACTTTGTCCGTCCAAACTCGGTGAACGTTCGTTGGAAGAGGTACTCCTTCCTTTTCCTTTCCGTCCTAAGATTGATAGATTTGAAAACAGTGGGATGGACGGTCGAGAGAACCGGACTGATGATGAATGTTCTTTGGGAGAGCTGGGCGGAGATTGAACAGAAGAATCGGAAGAGTAACCCTTATGAGAACTTCTCAACCTGGATACTGGGTTATCGTTTTCCTTCGAGACATCGGCAGGTTGAACTGCTGATGATGATGATGATGTTATTGTTGGAGGAGAAAGGGCTTTGACCGGAAGGGGAGGTTTGGTTTCGATAGGTTTAGGTTGTGAGGTATGACTCGGATCAGATACCTTGGTGCTCAGCAGACTTGTAACAGGGTCCTGGACTCGTTCCTGTTTCTGAGCTTGAATGGTATTGACTGGTCCGGAGGACGAGCCCTGAGAAACTGGGTGAGCGTTGTGTATATTGATATTAGAGAAATTCGTCGATAGCGGGGGCGCAAGGTTTGGGTCCCGAGCCAGACGATCCCGGGTGATTTCTGAAGAGGAAGAAACCATGAACTCTATATGGTGAGGCTATCAAGAACGAGGTTCAACCCATACCGGTTGAAGCCACGTCAATAATCAGTACCGAACGTTTTGCTGGGACTCGCGAAAACAACTCACATCAAATAGATGACTTCCAACTAGTCGTCCATGGATGGTTGCTCTTGCTCTTTTGACGCCCCTTAGGTGATACGAAATATCGTTCTGTTCAAAAAGAGTCCCGATGAACGTAAAACATGGGAATAAAAGAACATACCCGATTGTCTGTCCGACATAGGTGATATAGGTTATCATACGACCTTCTCTGAACAACGCGTAAGCTACATCTTGATCAACTTTGTCTAAGTTAGTTTGAAGATCAACGATTCCTCCTGAGCCTGCCTTGGTCAACACAAGTTTATCTCTTTGAGCAGAGTAGCTCAGAATAAGCCTATTGTAAATTGCTTAGAATATCTAATCAGCTCAGCGGCATTCGAGGTGAATGACAGGATCGGAATGACTCACCAACTATGTAGTTTTGGTCCATAAAACTCATCCACAGTTTGAATGACTAAAGGATCAGATAGGTCTATCGACATCGTCTTTGTTGGTGTTATTCAATCTATCTGATGATATTGAAGATGAACGATCAATGGGGTATATGCTCTGAGCTCTATAATTCTCTTGTCTGTTTTGAGAAGATGTTAATCTGCCAGGAATGATCATCAAAGGCTTGGGGTATCATGGGGTGATTATGATGTACATGGGCAGATTTGGGGTGGAAGCTTGTCAGCCTCAAGCACAGCTTGAAAAAAATAATACAATTTGGAGTTATGTCCGAACTTTCAACTTTCCTCTTTACGAAAACTCACTCTTCACCTTCGATTATCACTCAAATAATGGACGTCTCTCAGCATTTAAAAGCTCACAGGTTGGTCTATTGGGCGCCTTCACCGACCTTAATAAGAACACTAAACTGAAGTTATGATCCTTCTTCTTCTTTTAGCCAGGCTGCTATCCGTGAAGCCGAGGAGAGCACTCTCCAGGTGGATGCAGGTCTCTTGGCCGTATATGATCCAACGCCTATCAACGAGGCCGAATACAAGTACGTTGTATATCTGAACCGAATCAGATGAAAACACGAAAAGAGACTTATAACCTACTACTCTGTGTCAACTCTTCTGCTTTCTTCTTTCCCCTTTCCATAAAAAAGCATGGACAAGGAAGCCTATTTGACTTCTCACGCTTTGCCCTCCTTGCAAACCCTTCTGTCCACACTATTCTCCCTTCCTACTTCTCGAACATCCTCCGGTCCTCTCGCCACACTTCCTCCGGTTCAGACAATGCTTCCACGAGAAAAGTCTCTTCCCAAGCCGAAGCCGCCTACGAAGTGGGAGCGATTTGCCGCCGAGAAGGGAATTTCCCATCGAAACAAAGACAAGATGGAGTGGGACGACGATCGACAAGAGTTTGTCGCCCGATGGGGACGAGGAGGTCTTAACAAGAAGGTCGAGGAGCAATGGATCACCGAGGTCAAGGTCGGGCCTGATGGTAAGGATATCGATCCGGCAGTGACGGCCAAGGCCGACCGAAAGGCCCGAACGGCAAAGAACTTGAGGCAACAGGAGGGAAATATCCGAGCTGCCGCAAAGCTGGAGAACAAAGGAAAGGGAAAGAAGGGTGTCTCTGGTCCAGCTCCTATTTCAATCTCGGAGGGCCACGAGTTGGGGGCCGGACCGGCGGGACGAGCTGGAAAAGAGCACAGGAAGCAGGAGTTAGAAAGGAGGGTCATGGTGAACAAGCTTTCTACTGGGAGCATGGGCAAGGTATGTCGTCACGTCTTGTTGTGTTGGCTCGTGTCACATTGCGCCCTTCCTTTTCAATCGGTTATTCACTCCTGATACCTTGAATATGACAACCATCAGTTTGACAAGAAGCTTGAAGGAGAGCCCAAAGTCAAGGGGATCAAGCGAAAGGTGCGCTCTGCTATCCTCTACTCTATATCACTTCTTGTGTTATTCTTTTTCTTGCCGTTGTTTAATGCTTGACTGTTGCTTGCTGAACATAGTTTGATCCGGTCACAATTTCCGCCAAACATGAGCACGATTCTTCGATGAACGTTCTTTCCAACACTCTTGGTTTAAACACCACCTCAAAACGTGTCCGAGCGGAGGATGCGAGCGAGGGTGTTGTCAATGTTAGGAAGGCTATTAGGTTCGAGGGAAAGCGAGAAGCTGCCTCCAGAGGTGGTCGAGGTGGTCGGGGCGGTCGGGGTGGAGGACGAGGCCGAGGAAGAAAGTAAAGACTGTTTTGTTTTTGGAAATGATACTTATGGATGGACTGTTTGCTTGGTTTGCTTGGCCTCCTGCATTTCCTTGCTGCTGATGCTCTGTGATGTCTATAACTCTGTTTCGTTCGTATATCTGTCCGTTACACCAAGAAGTAACCGGAGAGGCAAGACACAAGAACGAAGATCGGCTTGAATGTGCTTACCTAAGCAGGCTTGTTTGTTGATCTTTCTTTCTTCTTGGCTTTCCGTTTTGAACTTTCTCCTCTCGCAAGGATTGTTGGATCCCGTTCTCCTTTCTTTACTCTAGCCTCGTTTTCGTCTGTTTCTTTCTTCTTTGTCCATCCTTTAGGTTTTCTCTGATTTTAAGCGGAGTAGATTGGATTTTGTGGTCCTCTGTTTCAAACCCGAAGATGTTCTCTCTAGTACCCTTCTTGGCCGCACTCGCGCTGTTCCCTACAAATGCATTCTCCCTCCGGATCCCGCTCGAACGAGCCGTCCGACCATCCGACCTCGGCTCACCGTTCGAAAATCTAAACCAAGCTCATAATGCTCTTGAAGCTCGCTATGCCCGTTTCTTGGCTCTTGATGGCGATGATACGCGACAGTCGTTGGAGCGTCGTTGGAGAGATCGAGCACAAGCCAGGAGACTCAGACGAAGACAGATTTTGGGAGAGGAGGCGAGCGATGATGAAAGTCTCGTCAAACGAGCAGATGCAGAGATTTCGTTGACGAACGTTTATTCCGATGCGTGAGTCTTCTTCTTCAGAGTTGACCCGAACCGTACTTTCCGAACAAATATCTTTCATCTCCTACTCCCGCCCTGCCTTCTCATCAAAAGTATTTTCAGCCTAATCGTTAAATACCTTTACGTATGTTTCAATTGAACCAGAACGTACATTGCGGCCATCCAGATTGGAACCCCTTCTCAGACGGTCAATGTCATTGTTGACACTGGATCGTCCGATCTGTTCGTTGCGAGTACGGAATGTTCGGGTTGTACAGACTCTGCCTATGAGTTTGATGCTGCTAAGAGCTCGTCCCTTCAAAAGTAGGTTGTTACTCTTGAAAACCTCTTAAACTCCGTCTGGGCCAAATAGATGGTCTGCTCTGAGATGTTCCGTTTATTCAGCGTGATCGGATTGAACATTGATCGGATATTTTGTTTTCGTCTTCATTTTTATTCCGTCCTTCTTCGTCCGTGCGAAAACTAGATCGTCTACGTCTTTCTCGATAAGTAAGGCTCTCACCCCCGACCTTTCTTTCCTCGTCATTCACGTTCCAGACCATACGAGCCTGATCATTGTACTCTTGACTGAAACCAACGTTGAATAGCCTACGGCTCTGGAAGCGCGCAGGGTGTTCTTGCAACAGATTATGTCTCCATCGATTCGTTCAATGTCTCTCAAACATTTGGTATGTTTTACAGATTCCATCTCACTTTTCGCAGTTCATTCGTCTCGAAGAAAATCTGACTCTAAATTTTACATAATCTCATTTCTGTGCACGTTGGTTTTGTTTGACAGGCTTGGTGTCGAAAATTGGTAATTCTTTGATCTTCAGTCCTCTCTCTGGTATCTGGGGATTCGGTTTTCAGAGTCTATCCCAGTCTGGTGCCATGGTATGTTCTCCTCTATTCTTTTTTCTTCCATATAGCAGGATCTTGCCGCATTTTATCTAAACCGGATGTATGAATAAATATTCTTCGCGATCTGTGGGTATTGTAACAACTCAAACAGCCTTACTGGTTAAATTTGGTCAACTCGAACCGTCTCACGGACACCATCATGGGATGCTACCTCACCAGATCGAGCTCCAATGCCGTCACTTCTGACGGGGGAGAATTTACTCTAGGATCGATTGATTCTTCGCGGTACACGGGGGACATCAATTACATCAACATGCCTTCTGTTCGCCTCTCGCTTATTTGTTGACTCTTCTCTCCTTTTCTATGACTCTGACGCTTTAACTGACCATGTATCTGGGGATTTTGGTTCAAATGTTTAGGGGACGCAAAGCTACTGGATCGTAGAGATGGACTCAATCACTGTTGGCTCAACCAAGGTTGCTCTATCCGGCAAGAAGGTTGCAATCGACACTGGTCAGTTCCCTCAACTTATTTTCTCCTTGGCATGTTGCACACTAAACATCCTTGCCTTTATTTCCCGATTTGTGATCTCAACAAACTCGATAACATGTTCATAGGAACCACGTTGATCGTGGGTCCTTCGGCCGACGTAGCTGCCATCTACGCTCAGATCCCCAACTCCCAGTCTGGCACTGGGGGTCAATATGCGTTCCGTACGTCGTACTAAGTTTCTTCTACAGCCGTTCTTCTTTTGAGCTCAGAGCTAATCTGCTTGATAAATTACACCTTATCTCGTCGTGTAGCATGCAACTCCCAAACGGTCGTCTCGCTCGTTTTTGGAGGGATCTCGTATGGAATCGATACTAGAGATCTTAAGAGAGGATCGTACGGTGGTAGTTCGACAATGTGTCTAGGGTCCATCGCTGCTACAGATCTTGGATCTAGTGCGCCTATGAATTGGATCGTTGGAGATGTCTTTTTGAAGAACGTCTATACTGTTTTCCGATATTCTCCCGCCTCAGTCGGTTTTGCTGCTCTTTCTGGATCCAGCAACGTTGACTTCGTTTCGACTGCGACAGTCGCCACATCTTCTGCCCGTCCGAGCTCTACAACCTCATCAGCTGGAACAGTATCCGCTCCATCAGCAACCTCATCAAACTCTGCTTCTTCAGTTCCAAAATCTAGCATTGGATCGTCAACATCTTTTATGCGGACGGTTCTGACAAGCTCATCGGGCAGCTCTTTGGGTTCAGCCACTGCTACGCCTCTGAGTTCAACGACGATGACCACTGACCAGTCTGGATCGAGCGCCGCTGTGGTGGTCGTTACTGGTGGAATCATTACCGATCGGCTGCCTGCCGCTTCTGCTATCTCGTCAACGTCAGCAACGAGTGCATCGGTTGGGGTTTCGACATCGAGTGGAGAGAGATCAAAGCTGGTGGTTGGGTTGAAGATGTGGGTGGGGGCTGTAGTAAGTGGAGCATTGGTCAATTTGTCTGTCATCTGAGTCGGTCAGTCCTCTCTTGAGGTGGAACTTAACAGCCTTGTGAAGAACGACACTTTCTCTTGACCGTGATACTCTTGCTTCTTCTTGCTGTCTTTTCTCTCGCCAAATTCTATTCTGTTTTCCTGTCAATCGTTCATAACAATTCTTACAATCTTTACTCGCAACGCATCTATTTCAACTTATCCATGTCGTCGGCCTCTCCTTTCATTCGTAGAAGTTTTTCTTCTCGCATTAGTTGTCATATTACTGTCTACTGTCCTTTTCTTCTTGTCCATGTTCCTGTCTAGTCTGTCATTCTTTTCATTATACTATCAATCAACCTGATCAATCAATTCCCCTTACCAACTCTCCTCTTCGGCCCTACCGGATGATATTTCGTTCGCTCTCTGCAAAGATGGCCATATCTCTCTTTCTCTTCTTTCTGATCAGGTCTTCTCGTCGAGATAGGTTGATGTTCTCCCTTCATATAGATGGACTAAACCGATTGGCTTTTGTCTAAACCTCTCTTGTCAAATCTTGTCAATCTCTGTCAGACGATCAAACAGACAGTAAAGAACAGGTCTAACTTGAGTTTAGGAAATGAAGATGTCTGCCCCAAAAGGATTGACAGAGGATACAACCGTCAAATGAAACACGCATGCATTTCTCGACATGTACATGACTTCGTCTTGCGTACTTTTCTTCTTATATACATATATAATATCACACGACTCGTCCTGTATGAATAGACAAGTAGAGAACGGGAGAAAGCAAGATGAAGCAGATTGGAATGAGACGATCAAGCTCCGAAATCCAACTTGCGCGCTACTTTTCTCTCTCGTTCTCCTTGTCCTAAACTCTGCCCATCCGGTCCACTTGGCGGAACCTTTCGTTTTCGAGCTCCAGCTCCATTATCATTCTCGCTACCGTTTCCATTAAGCTTTCCTCCCTTGGGGTTTTGTCCTTGTAATTCAGGATCCATTACTCTGGCCACTTGAACGGCAGGTAGTGGTAGCTTTGAGGGATGAGTAGGATAAGGTTGAGTCTGGAAATATTGATGTGCTAGTGACTAGAGAAGGTCCAAGAATATAAGTTCGCTTTTTTCCACCCGATTTAGATGTTCATAAGAGAAAGGGAAAAAAAGGAATCGGAGCCGCACTTGTCTAGCATCCAATCGTTGATAAGGATCATAGGCCAACAAAGATTTTATTAGATCGACCGCTTCGGGTGAGGCGGCTGAGAAATGAAGGTGCCAGGGTTGCTTAGGTATAACCGGTAAAACAACATAATCTGGCAAGGTAGTATGGCCCTGTATTACGAAACAGCATGAGAAGAAGAAGAAAATTGATAATAAACAATAGTTAGTAATCCGGACTTGAGTCTTCTTGAGATTCTTATGTGAACTCCGTTAGAAGAGGAGATATGAAAATCGAACAAACCGGCCAGTCAGCTTCTGTTGGGCTTCCCATCGCTTGCCAGATCTTTTTGAGCTGTTCCAGGTCGGTCTCGCCTGCGAGGAAAGGGACGCGGAGCATGAGCTCGGCAAATATGCAACCGACAGACCACATGTCTACCGCGCTAGAATATGCTCTTGCTCCAAATAATAGTTCTGGAGGTCGGTACCATCTTTCGATTTGGTTGCATCCAAATCAATATCCAAGAAGAAATAAAGTGTGACTGAGTCAGAGGCAAAGACGGCCACAGAGGTATACTTGGAGAGGAAATTAGAAAAGTACTAACCGAGTGATGACCTGGCAGGTCATTTTTCCACTGCCATCAGAGAACTCTCTAGCTAGACCGAAATCTGCAAGCTTGAGCGTCCCGTCCGCGCTGATCAGCAAGTTATTTGGTTTCAAATCCTGTGCACATAATTCGATTTTGAGGATGTCAATATCATACCATCACCATCATCACCTGGGAAGTGCGTAAAACAAGCTTATAGACACTCACTCGGTGGAGAACCCCGTTCCGATGGCAGAACTCCAAGCCTCTTAGCATCATCTGCATCCAGCTCTTGACATCTCCTGGCATAAAGATCAGGGACTTGTTACGGATGAGATATTCGAGGTCGGTCGTCAGGAATTCTAGCACGAGATTTAGGTTTTTCTTTGATGGGAACACCGAGATCATCTAGTGTATGAATTGAGTGAAAACAGCAGTTGAAGACAGCTCGAAGAGAGCAAGAGTAATGCGATAAGCATCATGGGCAACAATCAAGGACAAACCTCGATCACATTCTCATGCTTGAGTTCTCTGAGAAACTTGATTTCTCTAATGGCCGACATATCCAGCCCATCTTTAAACTGGCCAATCTTAATCTTTTTGATAGCGATCTCCCGGCCTGTCGCTATTTCTTTGCCTGAATAGTTGGATCACAAGATAAAAGACAGGCATTCAAAGTCCGGCTCTGATGGTGATATGATGATGGCTGGAATAAAGAAGACATCATACGTACCTCGAAAACTAGAGGGGAGCGGACGGGGATATATAGAGGTCAGTTTCGTTGAGGAACGAGCGGAACGGTATATATAGCTCAAACCACACTCACACACTAGCATAGGTACCCTCTCCTACTTTTGCCAACTTGAGAAAGTCCTTAGAAGACATCTGATGTGACTGCGATGTGTGTGTGTGTATATTCGAGAGGACCTATATGGGTATGAATGTATAGTAACGACTTTCAAAAGAGCCGTTTATGCAAGTCACGTGATAGATATTCATTCAACCCAGATCCGACTGGTTAGACATCGAAGGAAACCACCGCGAAGCCGGTTCTAATCTCCCTTAAACTCACACGATGTGCTCTTCTTATCAAAGTCGGGTAGAGAGATGACACATGCGAACCTATTGGTGATCTTTCGTCAGCTCTGTGCTAAGAAAAAAAAAGAAGAAAAAAAAAACAGATCTGATATTCTTTCCTCCTGTCATTCATTCTGTTTTGCTCGAGGTAAAAAGGTCAGGATTTAGTCATAGTCTTTTTACGTTGCTATTTCGCATCTCGCCTCCAACACTGATGAATCTTAAGCAGCAGATGACCAAGTATTGGTTCTTAATTCTCTTGTCAAAGTGTGTCGACCAGTGGGTCATCGGGTATTTTATCTGTTGCGTCTGTCTTCGCCGACCACAAGTGGTTCGATGCCGAGACGCGTCGAGTGTCGAGCTTCTCCTGGACTTGATTCGAGCTAGCTATCTTTGTCTTATCCAGTAGTTATTATCGTTATGGCAAATGGTGCATACAACTGTCATACGTAGAAAACAGTTGAGTCATTCGATAGTGGAAATCAGGCAATAAGAATGGAGAGCGCATATTCGGTGTTCAGTCGTCGTTCCGAAACTTCCCTCTGGTGACCGAGCTTAGTAGGCAAGAACGGAAAGACTACGCGCGAGCGTCTCTTGATCTTAGGAATGTTTCAATAACTATGGATTTCATAATAAAATGCTGAATCAGATATTTTCATCCGTACCCGTGGCTCTTGACATGTAATACAGCCTATGTAGAGACTTTTCTCTTGTGATACGTGTGGGCATTCATTCAAGACCTAGGTGAACACGCGACAACCAAATTACCTACAGGCGGTATGTGTGGACTAATTATATGATGGGCTTTATTTATCCGAGTTACATAAGCCGCAGAATACTAAACTCGACGCAAATAATTCTCTGAACAAGCCCGCCAATCTTCCTCGACTTCTGCTCGTCCCCCTAGATGACTTCTCACTTGCTCTTGCTTTCGTTCATTCGTACTTAGAAGTGAAATTGCTTTTTTGCAGCACTCTTATGCTACTTCTACTAATCCTGTAGTGGTTGTTGCAGGCCTTGGTTTTAACTGTGGGCCCAGCGGTGGTCGCATAGAGTAGGAATCTGCATAGTTTTCTGCTGCAGCTGAGTTCTGTGCCGTTGCATTCTATCGGCTCTATTTTTAAATCTTACGCTCTTCCTGTTCTTATGATGGATGGTCGACTTCATTCATATCTCCGTGCTTTCGTTCTTTTCGCTTTCTTCTTCGTTCCGAACAACAACTCTCTCCGTCGTGTTTTCACTCCTCTCTTGGCCAGGCTTTACCGTTGGTCTCGCGTTCTTCGTAGATTCTTGAAGAAGTACAGGTTCGTGGTTTCACTGCATTTAAACATCCGCTCTATCTTTATTTTTGACTTGATCACTCAGAATTTTTCTTGATCGATATACCCTGGCCTATCAGATCACAAGATTCTCTATCGTTTCTCGGTCAGCTCGACATGCGCTTGCTTGGTTTCAACGTCGCCCCCTTCGGTAACACTTATGAGCTCGTACCGACATCACAGGATGCTTTTCCGGTCCCAAACTCGTCAAAGTCAACGACGCAGCTGAACTTCTCACGAACACCATGGCTTACCGCTGCAAGGGTTAGATGGACAATCGGCGCCATACCCGCCCTTTCTCTCTTAGCACTCTTAGGGTGTCTAGAGAACCAGTCGATCGCCTTGCCCGCCTCGGCTCCGAATGAGCAGACACCCATTCAGTTTACAGATAACTCTGCTGTGCCAGAAGACCACTGGCACGCGACCGAATACCTTCTCAATCATCCTATCGTTCAACTTCCTGCAGATAAGGCCGTTCGATCATCAATACCGATTCCTTATCAGGCACCCAGTTCGGCCTGCCTCCTTCATCTCTACACTCTTGCAGATCTCACCAAATTCAACCCTGCGCTCTGTCCCTGTTCGGAGGTTCCTTCACCGATAGATGTGGTAGTCACATTCGTCAATGGTTCGGACCCGTTCTTCCGACGAGCGTACGACAATTCGATCACTCATGGAGAGAAAGCCCACGATGCTCAACCGGCTATCAAACGATACTCAAACATGGGCGAGATGAAGTACTCCCTTCGGAGTGTCGGCAGAAATCTCGCTGGTCCTAGGCTACAGGCAGGCTGGGTCCGCGGTCTCGGAGGGGACTACAAAGATGAGAGAATCGCAGATGATCAAAGACTAGGTCAGATCCCGACCTGGTTGAATTGGAAAAATTTGCAACAGAAAGCGCATATCGCAGGTCAATTGACTTCTCGAGCGGAAGACGGATTGGATCAAGGTAGGAAGCTCGCTTGGCACTTTCACTCAGAGATTTTTCTAGGAGATGAAGAATGGACTAAAGAAGCCCTGCCAAATTTTAACTCGTGAGTGGCCTCCCGTCTGCTCCGAACAGCCCTGATCGGCAAGCGTAGGGCAGAAAGCTCATTAACATTATCTTCTTATCAATTCAGATTCGCCATCGAATCACAAATATCGAACATTCCTTCACTCAACCCAAACTTCATCAGCATGAACGACGACTTCTTTATTCTCCGCCCTCTTTCCGCTTCAGACTTTCACACCGACCTGTTCGGTCCAGTTCTCAGGTTACAGGACAATTTGAAGGTGACCGGAAAGCAAAATGCCAGGGTGGGTGATCCTGGAGAATGGGGAGGACTAGAATGGGGAGCGTATATCCTTGGTGAGTCGTTGGTTCTCTCTTTGTTTGTTAAAGCAACTTATCAATCTTTAAATCACCTTTGTGGAAACTCAGGTCGGAGACATCCGAACAATGGACTAGAGTATCTCAATCACTTGCCAAAAACGCTGTCCCAACCTCATCTACATGAGCTTAGTCTGACATTTCCTCAAGCAATAAGTGACGCCTCGAAACGAAAATTTCGAAGGCAGAAAACTGGAGGACCTGACGTATGTTCTTTCCTCCTTGAAATAAGGTGTCTTTGTTAACCCAGTATCACTTTTTTCTTGGATGATCATAACGGGATGAACCAGATTGAGATGGCCTTCCTCCAAACACATTACATTCGACAACGATTTCGTGAAGCCCTTCTATACGCATACGTTGTTGCTCGCCCTACACGTTCCGACGGATCTTCTATTTGGGGTCGGATCGAGCGGGACGAATTAATCAAACTAGGAGTGGATGGATGGAGTGGTGTAATTGGAGATTTCCAGGGAAAGGGCGAATTGAACAAGGACGTGTTCAAATCGATCTTGAGCACTGCAAAAGAGGAGACCGCCTTGAGTACTGACTTGTTCTTCGGTTCGTCTGTTCCGTTTTCTTCTCTTTTCTGTACCTATATGGACTAAACGACAACAACAACAACAACAAACATCTACTGTTTTCTGGTTTGAATTTGGTCTGGTCATCATGGCTTTTTCTGTATTCGCAGTCTCCGCCTCTGGACTCCCACCCAATAGTTTTGGTCCCAAAACCAAACGATCAATCGATCTCTCCAGTTGCCTCGGTACATGGTGGTCTAACAGTGAAGAGGAAATCGACTCGGTTGAGATGTTCAAGCGGTTGGCATTTGAGAGGGTAGATTGTGGAGATATGTGTTCGTTCAGCTCCTCCGTTCTCTTTTTTACCGAAGTTGTCTGGGAAGTTAATTATTGGCTTATGGACTGCGCTTGATAAACACAGTGATCTCTTCTATATTGTCTCTGTCAGCCGAACCTGGCCTGACAGATCTCCTTCCTCGACCTGATACGTTCTTCAATCCGTCTGGCTCAGAATCCGAGGCTGAGCCGCCGATCTATCAAGTTCCTCATTTACCGCTGACGCCCACATGGGAGGAAGCTGACTTTACCCTTCCTGCACTCTTTCCCTCCTGGTCGGGATTAGACCCGAGAGGAGTCGATCTAATGGATTGGACGGTCAGGATTTTGGGCCGGTATCGATTCTCTTTAGGTTTGTTTTTTCTCTCTTCCTTGATTTCCTCAAATATGTTTGTGCGCGCGTATATGGATTGTTGACTGACAACGAAGGTGAAATTTCCGACGTCTCTTCTCTTTCTTCTCCATAGGACAAACACCTTCTTATTTCAAGTCTATCACAGATAAGAGCTCTGTCCCCCGAGTTATGACACACATCAATCAACACCCGGACCTGGCGCTCTTGGCGCTTAATGATGATCTTAGGGATTCAACAACGGATAATGATCGGGCATTATATGTGGCCCAGATCAGAAGCTGGGGAGAACAGATGTTCCCTGGGGAAGAATGGTGGGAGTTTTGAGGAAGTTCACCAAGGAGAACGAGAGATTGTTTAGAGTTTTCTTAAGTTTATCTGCATGTAGAGATTCCACATATTTGTATCGGTATACCATGTTTAGATTGTTTATTAAGAGATAGCTACGATCAGTGCGTGCTTCTTTCGTTCCCTAGCGCGAGAATGTGTTCAGGAAAGAGGACCAAGTTCAAAGTATGGGTATCATGATGTACAATAATGATAACAGCTACAGAAACCCAACGAGAAGGGAAACATAAACAATCTGGAATGATAGAGAGGGGAGAAATAGAAAAGATGAATGAGGCTATGTTTTAGACGATCAATCCCATCTGTCGTTCCTATCCAGAGCAGTGAGCTCCTTTTCGAGCTCCTCAACCTCTGATGCCAGTCTCTCAGCCTTACCCTTTATCATGGCAAGCTTTCTTTCGTCGGCTGCTGTTGGTCTTGATCTAGGTTTGGGTTTTGGCTGACTGGACTTTGATGAGGACGTAGCTCCCGATGAGGATGAGTTGGACGCTATTTGAGCGAGCTTAGGAATCAGGAGGGGTTGGGTAATGGAAAAACAGTCAAGATCGTGAAGCGGTTGTCAAGACTCGACACTTATTATTCAAACTAGAAACCCGTAAGAAAGAAAACTCCGAACTTTTCGCTTCTTTAAGACTTCTCTGCGTTCCCAAACGGCCAAACCTCTTTCTGCCCGACTGATGAGCTCATCAATCTGAGGTTCCATCTCGTTCGCCAGTCTTTGTTTCTGAGCCTCTACAAACGGTTCTGGAACGAAAAGGTATCTCTATCAACGTTTGTTTAGATGCCCAGGTAGAGAGATCGATCAGAAATGAACAAGGAGACACAAGAGAGAGTTCAGCAGGCTTTCGCGCGTTTCTTGAAGACATCCGAACTCAATTATCATGAATGGACTCACTCTAGAATTCTCCATCACGTGAGATAGTCGAGGAAAGTCTGAGACGGCTGATTGCAGAATTTGAATAGACGTTTTCTCCTGTTTTAGAGAGGATGTGTATCCAAGAATGAGGTGGTCAGTATCTCGGTTGCCTGATGTGTTTCGGTATGATGTAGTAATATTTGTAGAACGAGAAAACCAACATGAGCTACACATGATTCGGTGACTCTAACACACTCAGAAAGGAGGTCCAGAAACTGGCCACCTGAGGACATCGCTGTGGAACAGGATCGAGTTGGTTTGTGGGTAGATAATAAACGATAAACGAAAGAACGACGGATGCTAGAGGGCGTGTGTTGGAAAGAGGGAAATGAGAGGATGTTGTTGATCAGACGCGTTTGACTTTTGACAATTAACCATCGTCCATCGTTCAGCTCGACCTGATTCCGGAAAGATGGCATCCCATACAAACTCCGTTCCTTTTACTCCCAGACCATCATCCTCTGCATCTAATCGCTCGACCCATTCAAGATTTAGAGCGACGGGTGCTACATTGAGTACTCGCGAGGAAAACAAGGTGATTACATCCTTTCTATCAGCGGACTGAACACGCATCCTATCTGAACCCGCGTACAGTCCGTGCGTGTTGTCCCTTGCTGATCCATCGTTTGTTTCTCCTTGTTCATACTTCTTGACCATTTTATCCATAGATATCTCACACATTGGCGTCCATCAGAAAACCTGCTCGTCCGTCAACGCTCTCAAACCAACTGGAACATGCTGATATTCCCCAACAACCGTTCCTTCGTCCATCATCCTCGTCTTCTTCCGTCGCACCCGGCTCAACCGTCCGGAACGGATTGATGGCTCCGCCGCCTGTCCCATCAGCTACCTCGAGGCCAAGATCAGAAAGACAGTCGACAGGCTCATCATCTGGCTCATCCAGAAGGCCTCTTACGAGCTTGTCATCAATAGAGCGAACTGTAGATAGAAAGCCGGATGAGACCGGTCGAAAGGAGAGTAGGAGGGACGATATCAAACGATCCGCTAGGGATGGCAAAGAGCGAGGTACGTGTTTCTCTCCATTTAGACCTCGCTAGCTCTGATCCAGACGAGCTCACGACTTACCCTGTAACCTCTGCTCTCCATCATGTATTCACGAAGAACATGTCTCTCCTCTCTCAACAGCCCCTTCGCCTCCAGCGGAATACATGCCAGAGCCTTCACCTTCACCTCCTGCTGACAGTGAGAACTTCCCTTTTCCTTACACAACAGGGCGTTCAGCGTACTGACTCTCTTGTTCCGCTCTCATGGGCATGTTTCTATCTGTAGCTTTTTTAGAGAAAAGTAGCCTTTTAGGGAAGAGTGAACCATTAGATATTCAGGAAGCAATCGTCATGTGCGATTTGATCTCTGTCCTCAAGGTGTGCATTGATGTATATTCGTGAATATGCTGACCAAACGCGTAGCTTCCACTGACATTTTCGAAAATGTGTTATGGAAAATGAAAACAAAAGGGAATAGAAGGTCATCTGGTTTCGTATGATCCTGGGTATGACCCCTTGGACGAAGGAGAACGCATAAGAGGCCCCGGCTGGGTCATAGATGGTAATCTAGGTATGAACACAAATCCCATGAATAAGCTTCGTTTCCCAGATCTTATCATCTCATTAAGATAATTCTTGTCTTGCTTTTCGTTCTCCATTGTTTCAGATCAAAGTTTTGCATCGGTTCTTAGGGAGATTCTTCCTATAGCCTCATACTACATGGGTGTCAAGGCCTTCGTCGAGTCCAGGTACGTTTGATGTATCTGTCTTCACTGATATATCAGTTAAATCTCTTAAACTTACATATCGTGTGAATGCAGATGCTCTGCGTCATGTGGGAAAGTGAATCACGCTCTTGGGAGAGGAATTCAGGAGCTCTTACTAGAGTACCTCCTCCTCTTGACTCAGCTGCAAGATTTACTCGACACAACGCCTTCGCTGAATTTACGGACCATGTACTACCATCTTCGACCGACAATACATTCGCTTTCAATTCTCCACTCACTTGCCAATACGCTTTTTCTTGCCGACGACGACGATGACGACGATGAAGAGGACGAAGAGGTTGATGACGATGACGACGATGATGGTGTGTTGGGAGTAAGAATTAAGGATATCCAGGGACTAGTAGGTGAAGGACCCAAGATGGGGAGAGGTGGTGGTGGGCTGGTCATGGGCGGGGAGGTCCTCGAATTAATATGGGAGATACATTGGCAAAGCGGGTAGGTAGTCTTTCCTTTCGGTTCTCTTCCTTGGTGCCGCTTGTCTCAAATTCCTTCTGAATGACCTTCTGTCTGACAATCATATTGAACCCTTTTGATGACGATATCGTTGGTTTTTCTTCAGAGACCCGATAGCACAAGATATTTATTCAAACTTGTTCCTTCATGCGTCTCAGCCATACGCCGAGATGTTGGTTGATTGGATCTCGACTGGTCATCTTTCGGACAAGTCTGAAGAATTTATGGTTAAAGAGGCGACGAGTATCACGAAGGAGCAGCTCGACTTGGACTTTACAGACGAATATTGGGAAAGAAGATATACCGTCCGTCCCATTCTTCTCATGTCCCCAAATGTCCATCCTTATTCAGGCCACGCAATCTTTCTCTAATTATTTCTTCCCCTCTTTTCTCGTTTCTGTGTATGGGACTATCTAGCTTCGGGATGGGTCGACAGCATCAAATATCTTCCGAGGTGGTCAACCTCCATCAACTGCTGGAATTCCTCTTCCTCGCCGAGGAACAGAATCGACGTCAAATCCTCGTCTTCCAGGTGGAGCCTGTATACCCAAATTTTTGGAACCATGGAAGCACAAGATTTTATTGGCCGGAAAATATCTAAACGTGATAAGGGAATGTGGAGCAAGTGAACGACAGGGTCGGCCGTCCGAGTTTAGGGCGGGTGGAGGGAGGATGATCGACATGAGGGATGAATTGTGAGTCATCTACTGGCCTGCGCTCCTCAAATTTAGAATACGCTGATATTCCTGGTTCCCTACAGATTTCAAAGAAGGATTGAAGACGCATATTTCTATGCCAACCAAACTTTGCTCAAGATGCTGATAGAAGAACAGGATCTCAAGTCTCATCTTCGGTACGTTGTCTAACTGATATTATAGCCTTCGATGCTCAACAGAATAATGAAACGTGTCGCTAACTCCTTCTGATGTTTTCGATCAAACGAAGTTCGTTGAAGTACCACTTCTTCTTGAGTCAGTCAGCTTGGATGACCCATTTTCTTGATCTCTCCCTATCTGAATTCGGAAAATCCTCCAAGAATGCCTCACTCGTCAAACTCCAGTCGCTGCTCGAGTTGACTCTTCGGACTTCAGGTGGACAGGTCGGTGAAACGCATAAGGATAATGTCCGGGTTGTCATGGCCGGTCAGAAGTTGCATGATTTTTTGAACGCGGTCGTAAATCAGAGTGCGGAGTTAAGTGGAGAGAATGGCCGAGTTAGAATGAACTCGGAAATTGTAGGAAGCGTGGCGCCTTCTGGGGGCAGGAAACAAGAAGAAAAGAAGAGAGAGCTTCTTGGTATGTAACATTTTAGATTTGTATCGTTTCACTCTTAAAGAGCGCTCTTGACTGACTTCAAAGTTCCAATCTGATTTGTTTGGATGATATTGTGCCGCGCTTCCAGCGTTCGAGGCTTTTCAATTGGACTATACCGTCAAGTTTCCACTCTCCCTTGCGATCTCTCGAAAGACAATTGCTCGTTACCAAATTCTTTTCCGATTTCTTCTACAACTCCGACACGCCGAGCTCCAGCTGTCTCTGATGTGGACGGAACATACCACCGATGACTGGCGTCGACGTACGAAGCTAACTTCTTTCGAAGCTTGGAAACGGCGAGTATTTGCCCTCCGCGCGAGAATGCTCGGGTTTGTACAGAACCTGTCGGCTTTCTTGAGCCACGAAGTGCTGGAACCGAACTGGAGAAACTTGGAGGAAAAGCTGAGCAAGGTGACTACGGTTGATCAGATGTTGAATGACCATGTGGATTTCTTAGATACGTGTTTGAAAGAATCCGGGTTGACGAAGGCCGAGCTTATCGCCGTAAGTTTTTATCTGTTCTCTGTCTTCTTTGTGCTTCAACCTGTTTTCTCACACCGTCATGAATGACTTCTTGAAACGACTAATGCGCTCATCTTTGGGTGAATTTTATGGCTACTCTTTGCCGAAATTTCATCTAGGTCATCGCCAAGATCATAGCACTAATCCAGAACTTCTGCCACCACGCTAAAGTTCTCTCTAGCTACGCCCGAAATGCCATGGATGCTATCGATCGAGCGTCTTCTTCTGAGATACTCATCAACGACGAGAAATCGCAGGAACGTTCGGATTTATTGGAAAAATACGAGAGAAACTTTTCACATCAGATCTCGGTTCATATCGATCGGATGACATACCATGCCGGGTCGGATAGTCAGTCTTCTCTCCTCTCTGTTTATCTCCCTGTCTTTGATATTCTCTCAGTCCTTTATGTTCTGAGTGGGTGAACTGGGTGTGCTCATCTGCGCGCTGCTCTTCGCACGTCTGTGGTTCTCTTCGATTGATAGATACGGCTCTGGATCCACTTGTCGCTCGGCTCAAAGGAAACCTCCGACCCAAGACGAGTCTCTCGAATTGAGAAGCGCGTCTACATCCAAGCTTCTTTCACATCCCGGATCTTTCAAACTGCGCTGTGTATGTTATCCTCTGGTCTCTCCAATTTGTATTTGTATGCCCTCATCATTTGCCTTTCTTTTCTCTCCTCCTATCTCTGGTTCCTTGTGTTTGATACGTACTTGCTTGAAGTTATTTAAGACTCAACTACAAACCATATATAGATATGTATAGTAATAATGATGATAGCGAATTCAACACAAAGAAGCGAGGAGAGGAAGAAGAAAAGCTAACAAGTGAGACGAACAAGTGCAAAAACTGGAGCAGGTTGTAGAAAGAGGAGAATGCACAAAGCCAAATTTACAGACTTATAATAGGAGGAATACCACAACGGTATTTGGAGTCTAACGAGAAATCGGAATGAAATAAGAGAACACTTGTTTCAGGTACGTCCTTTTCTTTATCATCTCTTTGAGTATTCGGTGTCTAACAGAGGTTCACATTCGCATGTCTTTGCGGATAAACCTTGATGGTAGTACCCAAAGTCACATCGCGCCTCAACCTCGTTTTTTTCGAAGAACATCGCGGTCGTCATGTGTCGTAAGGGAGAGTCACCTATATGGTTCAACAGCCAGTAAAGAGCGAAAGAAATCCGGTGGTGAGCTTTACATTAGGAAGGCGGCCTGTTAAGAGAAATAGACGAAGGAGAGTAGATGGTACTTACCCCATCGGTATTGGAAAAACCCGAGAGGGTACGCGGCGATTGCTCGGATCCATTCTTGTATGTCGTCCCGAAGAAACGAAGGGACGTGGGCAACTTCGTAACTGAAAGAACGAGTTTTTCCAAGACGATGAGTCCATACTTCTATCACATGATTTAAAAAAACAGGAACCCAAAACAATCAAGATGTTAAGGTGTGAGGATTCACTTATTATACCAGCCAAGAGCGCCTCTCTCGTCTTTTCCTTCGAACGTCGGAGCAGGAAGAAGCCCGTTCCGTTCGGCGATCTGAAGTGCCTTTGGGTGGTGGCTTGCAAATTCCTCTGTAAAGTTCCACATGCCAAGAACGACGTATCCCGGATCATTTCCGATGGACCGGCTCGAATAGAGAAGCTTCTTTGCTTGCATTCTAAGAAAAGGATCTGCACATTGAGGAGTAGTGAAAAAAGAATCGGTGTCGAATCTCACTGGGTTTTCAACAAGAGCGGTTCATTAAATTTGATCGATGCATAGGCGTCAAGAAGGACAGATATAGAACTGGGACGAACTATAGTAATCGAGATCTCTAATCCGAGGATGATTGAATATCTCGACCGCAAAGAAATGGCACATAGCATGATAACCTATTACAATATATGGGATACAAAATCGGTTGTAAGTTTCAAGACAAAAACGAAGACAAGAGATCCTGAACATTCACCAGGCCATCGGTTTTTGTCAACCACCTCTTTGGTTTCATCTGACAGCAAGTCTTTAAATTCCTCCGGTGCATTCATATTAATCGCCAGGAATTCGAATTGTTCGCCGAAAGCCTCCATCTTCTTAGCCAGTATGATTCTATTAAAATATTCCTCGTTCTCGCCGTTATCCATCTCTGCCGTCTGTCGAAGCGCGAGTATTCTGTCGTTCCATCTGTGTAGGAACGCCTTCTTCGCGGCGAATGAGTTGTAATCACCTTCGTGAATGAGGACGGTCGGATAAACTTGGGAGAACGGGATGTAGCGCATGATCGACTCGAGCGCGGCGAGTAAATCTGTACCCTTCTCAACGGAGGTCAGACAGATAATAGCGGCGCGAACAGGAGGATGAGATATCGGGTTAATTGCATGGATAGCAGATGACAAGATGCTTTCTGTGAAAAGGAAAGGAGGAGGAGAGAAGAGAGAAAGGACGCAAAATCAAAGTAAGTTGAAGAACGCATGAGAACCCATCCATCTGATCAAACGTAGCAGTCGTACTCGATTTAGCCCCCATCCGATGAATCTCTTGAACACGGCTCATATCTGATAGATCGTGAGCTCCCGACCCAAGAACCCAGTGAGTGTTCAACCCAGCCTCTTTGATGGTGGAAGGTGAAGAGAATGAATTGTCTTGAGTGAGCCATGTTCCATCATCACCTGTTGTCTGGGCGGTCAAGCCCCCTATAAGGCAAAGGAGGGCGGCGCCAATGATACCGAGGAGCAGAGATACTCCACGAATGGGATGAATCTTGAGCATCTTGAGTGTCTTGAGAGCCTGATGAGGACTGATGGACAAAAAGGGGGATCAAAGTGAGATTGAGATGAACCCGAGTAATTAGAACGTAGAGGAGACTGAGAAGGGCGAACACAAGAACATCCTTCCTTCATCTTGCCCTCGGTCTTTGTCTTTTCAAGGATGGTCTAAGATGCAAGCTCGAGGAGGGATACCAAGACGAGACTGAGTGTATGCGTCGACCATACATTGCTCGTGCGTCGGTTGTGCATGAACGAATTCATGATCGTGTCGCGCTTGCAACTACCGATAAGATTGTGGATGTATTTTTCGTATTTAACTGAATATACCGTGAGTTGTCTCACCCTACCACAGATCAGAACGGGAACGAAGTCCCTTCGAAATTAACCGCTCATCGAACAGCTTACATTCATTCAACTCTAAGTCACATGCTCATCATAGCTCATAAGCCCCTGTCGACCCACTGAAAATCGGGTGAAGAAGAAACGGACAAGAACGAAAGAGATACAGTGTAGGAAGGACAAATAGACAGAGAAAGAGAGAGAAAGAGAAGCAACAGAGCCGATCAGTATATCATCAAGAGAAATCCCGTTTTTTTTTCTTCACAATAGTCATTAGGCGATATAGAAAATCGTTCCCTTACCGAATTAAGTCGATGAGCGTCGTGTTGTTCAGAGGGATGTACTGGCTCGTCATCAGCTTGATCGCTTCCTGAGCCACCACACCTCCAACGAACGCCGCCGTTGTTGGAATATCCGACTGGCCGGATCGAGCCCTGTATAGTTTCAAAATTTCCATTTACACGATCCCATGAAGTACCAAGAGACCATCAGTACCAACAGAAATTGTGTTTTGCGTCGATTGTGAGATCCCATCACTTACATCTCTCCTAAAGCATCTTTCACGCTTTTTGGCAAACCTCCTTTCTCTCTTGTTTCGACTTGGCCCATTCCATCCTCCTCCTCTTTCTCTGAAGCCTCCTCTTCCTCCTTCCACCCACGCTCTCCCAGAAACTTGGCCGCGATCCGTTCAAGGACGATCGTATCAGCCTGATAATCAGCATCCATCGGTGTACCAGGATACCGACCGTGGGTCTGATGAAAGACATCTGCACATCGGAATGCTATGTACTGAACTATCGGTGGCGGAACATAAGGTATTTGCCAGGTTGGATCAGGAGAGAACGATAGGATCGTTTCTTCGTTAAACCCTTTTTCCTTCCGCTCCTGCTCCAGGCTTCTCCCTCTAATGACCTTCAAGAACGCTGCGTGCTTCACAAAATCCTCAACCTCATCCTCACCTACCGCATCCTCGTCCAGTCCTATCTCAAGCAGGACTTTGGATAAACATCCTTGAAAGGCCACTACGTCCTCCTTTGCTTTTGTCTTGTAGACTGTCTGGAGGGCCACATAAGACTGGGTGTCTGACTTCATATCCGGAAGAAAGGAGGACGTAGGGAGAAGACCGTCCCCTCCACCTTCGGATAGAGGTAGGCGAACGAATGAGCGAAGTGCACGAATGAGCAACCAAAAGTTCTTGGACTGCCAAAGAACAGACCAAAGAGCTCAGTCAGTATATAAGATACACGTTTAAAGTCATGTCTCGAAAGAGATTGGCTCACATTCTTTGTCACATTTTCACAAGACGGATCCTCAAACAATTCCAGAATCTCGGAAGGTATCTACAAAACATCGTCAAATAGACCGGAGACTATCAGACTTCTGATACACCGACACGTTCAACTTGGTAAAAGACGAACCTTTGTAGTTTGAGTGGCGAGGAAACCCTTCTCCTGAGCTTCGGCAAAGTTCTCCTCATCCCCGTGCCTTCTCTGTTGATCAATCAGAGTCAAAAACTCTTTCTTCTGGCTCTGTTTGCCGGACCACTTGGGTGGCTGTCCATCGTGCTACATGGGTAGAAAGGATTTCAATAGCTGTCAGCTCGACGCCAACTTGATGCTTCCTTTCAGGGACAAACAGTACGGTCGAGTCTAAGCAAAGACTCACTGTCCTCTTCCATTCTTCGAGCGCGCGGATCAAGATGATGACGAAAGGTATGTTCCCATGTTGCATTGAGTCCATGGATTCAAAGTCTAAGCTGTTGGCATGTTCAAGCAAGGCCGGAAAGGGGTTGTCGATTCGAAGAGAAGTTAGAGACGCAGGGTGTGTATCAACGACTGGATTGTAGAGTCAAGTACCCAGTAGTGAGCAGTCAGATGAAGCAAAGTAGATAATTTGGACAAATGTGGTGAATAGCATATTCGAGAAGAATAGATGCTTTACAAACTGGTATGCTCTCTGATCTGAACTCGGACGGATCCCATGAACCCAGCCGACCGAACAAGGATAAGAGGAATGTCTGGGTGAGCACCCAAGGAAGTAGCTGTAGATGAGGAAGGGTCACTGGCTGATGTACACAAACAATAATCAGATATCACCAGTCAACATTTGTATAGGCGCGACAGCACTAATCGGTTGGCTTACCGGACCAAAGCAAGGATGACAGCGCTTCTTCGTCTGATGCAGGTAAGTTGACAGCGATGATCAATGTAAATCCAAGGAAATAATTAGGATCCTCTTTAAGAAGAGTTTGGACGTCCTGTGGTGACGAATACGCGCAGTAGATGTGAGACTCATGATGTCCGATCGCGACAGAGCAAGGTCATCAAGTAGTGTCCGTTAACTTACTCCTACTTTCCCAACCCCAGTCACACTCTGATTAAGTTCCCCAACGAACCGGACGGTTTCTGAAGCAAGGGGTCGTCCAATGGATTCTGGCATAAGGAAGAAATTCTGTCCAATATCCTGTGGGGTCACATCCCGATTGGAAAGAGTTTCGAAACAGCCGATTCCTATTTGTAAGAGAGAATGAACGCGCTGCTGGGTCAATGGTTAATTCATAGATTGGTCGAGACACACATGAAGATACGAGACGCCAAGCATTGTATTCAAAGTTCTCACCGGGTAAGACGAGGTTTTTGAGTGATTGGCAACCAGTGGCTATAGGATTAATAAGCAGTACTCTAGCGGACTCTAATCCTCCTTGACCAGAGGCTCCCCATAGTCTGATCATCGCCGGTTCAAGATAGATTCTCATGAGTCAGGATTTACTCGACATTGAGTTCAAGAAGAAATATAGCTAATTCAAGCTTAAGAAAAAGCGCCTCAACACGTACCTGAGTTGCCTATCGTATCTACGAGTCTTTGCATCAGGCCGAATGATCCCTTCAGACCTTCGATGAAAGAAAGGCTGGATATGAGTTTCAAATGACGAATAGATAAATCTGACTCGGACCGATCGGTGATAGGATCGGAGAGCTTACTGGGAGGACACAGAAGGGACGAAGGTTTCCGCCGCTGGAACGGATATGTGATCTTGCATTTGAATAGCACAAATATGGCAGAGAACAAATAATGGGTTGGGTGGCCCAGAAAGAAAGATTGTCTATAGATGAGCAAGATGAGATGGATGGCAGAGACGGAGAGGGAAGAACGAGGAGACCGTGGAAGCGACTGCTGTGCTTGCTATTAGATCAGACACGTGATTTTGACGTGTTAGATGTAACCCTAACATCTCTGTGGTGTAATCTAACTTGCTCTTCTTTGTGTTTCTCCGACATGAAATGCTCCGAAGACTCCTTGACCATCTTGTTTGTGTCTTCTGACTGTCAGATGGGTCTCGCATGTCGCTCGGTTTGAAAACTTCGGCACAACAAATATCAAACGTTGAATTCAGTATCCATTGGTGCTCACAAATAGCAGAACAAATCTCCATCTCAGCTCGCTGTCACGATAGTTTGGCTGCTGATTCGACTCCTTCCGAGTGGCCTTCTACTACATTCACACTTCAGAGCTGACGACGTATAATCCATGCAAGCGACCAAGATGCATTCTCATAGGCGATCTAGTCAAAGACGGCACGCATGATGACGCGAAGATATGAGGATGTCAAATGTAGATGTAGATGTGAATGTGAAGATCAAAGCTGCTATAAGACTGATCGTAGACGCGTATGCATGCAGTATGAAAGAGAACGAAGCATAAGATCAGTTATCTAACAGAGCATACAAACAAAGTGTGCTCTTACGATCATCATCGCTGTGGAGGACAGTTGAGCTTAACCTTCTATCTCTCCTCAGATGTCTTGCACTTTTCTTGACTCTTTCAGCCTAAAACCATATCTAGAGATTGTATATAGACATACATAGACGCCCTTTGTATGGGGTTTCAATCCGAACACTCAAAACAAACGGATAGGACTCTCCTGTCTGATCGTGATTTTACATACATGCCGTATTCTGTACTTCTCGGGTATATGACCTCAAATCTCTACCGCGATACATCTCAGCTATTGCCATGTTTCCCGTAGACGATGCACAAGAAAGCTATCATGTCTGTCGACACAGACATCTGCCACAGTGACTACACAACAGATGTCATCTAGATGGTCACGCTTGCTTTAAGCAAGATTCCACAAACGTGTCTACACGATCTCTATAACTAGTGTAATTTATTTATCAGCATACAAAGAGACCATAGGGCGTCCCGTTTTCACTATAGGAGCGTTATTGAGTCAGACAATTTGTTGACTTCCTCTGAGTTGGCTCCAATTGAACAAGGACGATGTATTTTCTAACAGAAATGAACCCTCTATCTAGAGCCATACTTGTGATCAAACGTACACTTGCACTTTCGTATGTGGGTGCGCGTGTGCATGCATCTGTTCTGAACGGGATGGGCGATATTCATAAGGATGCCTAAGAGGCAAATAGACGAAGCGACTAGGAAATCGACTGCGACCCAATACAAAAGACAATAGAATTAGAATGCTTCGATTTTCCTAATGCATCTCGACTGTTTCCTAATGGGCAGACTAGAAAGAATGAAATTTACTAGACATCTGACCACAAAAGTCAGGTCATTTTTCGAGAAAAAAGTCAGACACCCCAAACCGCCGGGTCTTCTCTAGGCACACAACGAGAGCCTTTGAGCCTTTTTTTTACCTCCTTATCCTCAAGTCAAGTAGTCATTCAAGGTTAGTATGCCCGTCCAGAATACGATAGATATGACACCAGTAGCACCTCCGGATACCGTGTGAGAGATACGAACCACAAATCAGAGAAGCACACACACGCATTTGGGGCCGTTTTTGGGGAGGAGGAATCCATTCATTTATCGACAAAAATCTACTCTGGGAAACGTTTAAGGTGGAATTCAAGGATGGGTGTTTTTGATGATCTGGTGCCCGAGTCGAGGTTCTGGATGGAGTAGAGAGAGGACATGCAGATAGATAGGGATGATTCGGAGGGAGCGTGTGTGTGTGCCTCCATATCTACTTGTGTTTCAGAATCGGGCTCTAGAGGTGCTCCAGAAGGTCTGTCGTGTCCGTTCAAAAGGTCTAAAGAGCTGACTTTCAGTTCTTTGTTGCCTACACTCCTCAAAAAACTCCGTCCTTTTAAACCCTACCAATTCACCAATCTTGCCCGACGACTCCCAAACCATTTTCCCATAACGTTCTATTGCCTCATTGTCAATCAATTACGACAATCCGTACACGATTCCTTCTGAAACTCCGATCTCTGCCACCACTTCTTTTTAAAACAACTAGATGAAGGTCGAGATCTGCTCTTTCTCCGGTTACAAGATCTACCCCTCCCGGGGACGTCTCTACGTTCGAAGTGACTCCAAGGTTCGTCAACCTAATCAGCTGTTCTTGGTAGCCGACAGCTTGATGGGGAAATGAATGAAGTCTGATCAAGAAGCATATTTTTCCTCCTTTTACCCGCGATTTCTGTACCTCTTCCCCTCCGAATTCGCAACACTGGGCATCCATATGACTACCACAAAACCACAACCAATCTCAATCAACTTCTTTATCCTCTTATCAACACTTTTGACTTCCCTGCCAACCCCTCATATTCGCACTTCTTCAACAACAGGTCTTCCGGTTCCTTAACCAGAAGTCCGAGTCCCTTTTCCTCCAGCGAAAGAACCCCCGAAAGATCGCCTGGACCCAGGTCTACCGACGAATGCACAAGAAGGGAATCACTGAGGAGGTCGCCAAGAAGCGAAGCCGAAAGAACGTCAAGGCCCAGGTGGGTACTCTTTTGTTTTTGGGTTTGAGCCGGAGCGAGTAGAAGAGGTGCACGAATTGGTTCAGCTCATCATATTTTCTTGTTCTCCATCCTTTGCCTTGATTCAATGTGATATATCTGATTTGGGTTATCGACTTGGAAATGAACGATAATCGACTACGGTTGTGTAGCGAGGAATCGTTGGTGCCGACTTGGCTTCCATCCTCGCTAAGCGAACCCAGAAGCCTGAGGTCCGAAACGCCGCCCGACAGGCTGCCATCACCAAGGCCAAGGGAGAGAAGAAGGAGAAGGCTTCCCGACCCAAGGTACGTTTGACTTTGGAGTTCTTATCTTCTATAAGCTTGTTGTTTTCTGACCACCTCTCAACTCGGCTATATTCTCTTTTTTTTCTTTTGGGCCTCATTCACTCTCCGATTTTTGATTGTGTAGACCGCTTCCAACGTTCCCAAGGTCAGCAAGCAGGGCATGAAGGGAGGAGCCAAGCCCCAGCGAGTGTAAAAACCCTCTGAGGATATGAACCCTTTCCTACCCACCCTCTACCGTCACCGGGCCGACCCAGACCTGATGATGTCTTGATTACTTCCTTGAGGTTTCTCCCCACATTAAAACATTAAAACAAAACAAAAAAATCTTTTTCTTGAACGTTTGCTCATGATACATCTCCCTATCATGGCTTTCCCATGATCTGTGCACACCCTATTTCTTCGTGACAAGACACAACCAGATGAGCTAACTTGAGGATACCCTCTAGGGACACATGAATGGAAAGTGCTAACTGTTCAACAATAGATCAACTTTCTCAGAATAAAGTCGATCATTCTCTTGTCCCGAAAACTAACGCTAGTCAGTTCTTCTCGGCTCTCCGCTCGTGTTTGCAGTCGTCTTAGAACGATTCACATCGCCAGCCTCCCCTACCACCATCCTCGAAACGAGTTGACGGCGTTCAGCCAAACACGCCGCGAGATTCTATTACCTCGTATATTTTTACCTGGTAGCTCTAACCCTAACCAACCTCTGTCTAAAACGCATCTAACTAAATCCAATGAGCGACCTAACCTCTAGATTGTCTAACCCGGGTCAGATGTACAGACGTACTTGAAGAACAGAGGCCAACTATCTCCTTTCTCTTTCCATTCATGTATTCCCTAGAAGCTAGAACGAATGTCCAAGATGTATTTTTATTTGTTTGTTTGTGTGTTCACGTAAAATGAAAGAAGAACGAGAGAGAACCAGGGCGAGGCAAAATAAATAGAAGGAAAGGGGAGAGAGCGGCAGAAAGATGATTAGGAAAACACGATAGTGGTAGAAGAGAAAGAATCAGGAACAAGAAAGACAAACAAGAGAGGAACTCCGGTTTAAAGAGAAAAAAAACGAGGGTCGAACGAATGGGTTATGCTACGTCATGCAAGTACATAAGAAGACAGACAAGGAAGGAAGAAGCAAGGGCTAAGGAGCAGGAGAGGAATGTGAAATAGGGTATGAACTGATTCCGTCAGAGCACAGAGGAGGAACAAAAAGTCTTTGAAACAAGTGAAAAGGAGCAAGTTTAGAAAGTAAGACGAAAAAGGAGGAAATTTTTACTTCATGAACCAAATAGACAAGGATGGAAACGACGAAGGTAAAAGGTAGAATGACTTGTTTGTTTTCATCAATCAAAGTTGTTGAACTGGTGCACAAGTACAAAGCGCACAGGAGCAAATGAGCAGCCAAGAATGTTTATGTGAAAAGTCGGAAAGATACCTGTGTCAGCTCGCTGTGGTTTCTTGAATACTCATCCCAGATCCTCCCTCACAGAAAATACTTACTCTGAGAGATAAGGAACTGTTTCTCGTCCTTCGATAGCAAGAAAAAGCAGTATGAACAAGATGTTAGATCAAGATTGCCTCTAGACAGCGGTGAAGTTCTGAATTAAATGACTTGAACCTTACATTGAATTGTTCATCTAACCAAAAGGCAACAGTATGCATCAAATACGAAGATGCAGACAACACATCAGCCAAGAACGTCGTTTTATGATCCGACACAGAATGTGGAGCGCGTCATAGAAAGCTCAGAATAAGGCGAACGTATCAGGAAAGAGGAACGAACCGTCCTTATCGTTATGGAAATTCTTCAAGAAACTGAGTAATTTGTCCTTGTTTCGTTGAAGGATCAGGACAATTGGGGGTGGTTTGTTTGGGTTAGCCACAAACACCTACTCGGAGGCATACAGGCAGGACAAGATAAAGTTGTTTATCAATTATTCATTCAAAAAACGATCCTCCATCATGGCCAGTCAGAGATAGTGATGATTCAGAAGACGAACCTTGAACACATGGAACGCCTCGAACTGAATGTTTTTACTCTTGTCCCTCAGTAGGATCATCATCATCTTGAGGTTTGCTTCATTAGCAATGTACCTCGTCATGACTTTGTAATTCGCCCTATCGAGCAGGATTTCGCCAAGTAGCTTAATCGACTGACGCTTGGTAACATAATTGGAGGACAAAATCAGGGTGGTATATGTTGAGAAGAACTAGTGTTTCCATCACAAATTTTGTGTTGTAGTTGTCATTGAGAGGATCCAGAGATGTAGAGGGTCAGCAAGCATGACTAGGAGGCGTCAGATATATTTGAGTGGATAACAAACGCGGTCATAATTCTTGTCCAAGAATGAGGCTACCATCGGTTTGTGCTTTGTCAATAGTTCCTATGAGTCGAATGATCATATCCCCAAAGAAGAAGAGTTCAAACTATGTTCGTGGCAACGCTAAGCCTTGTGTGTAAAAGACAAAATGGAAGGAGGCTTACCTTTAGATTCCCTAATACGTCACACGAGATTCCGAAAGTCGTGTTTTCGATGTAAGACGGGAACGTGTAGAATCTTTGTTTCGACCAAGACACCACAAGAGAAATCCAAAGAGACGGGTTTAGACATAATCAACCAACTGCACTGGCGTCCGCATACGAGGGAGGAGAACATTCAACTGACTGTTCCGAATACAGAAGTATCTGCGCAAGTGATTCATACTTGAGCATCTCTTTGAGCATCATCCCCGTGTTGAGCGCGACATCCTCATTTGAGTATCTAGCGCAGGTATGAAAGGTAGAGGGGATCAGCGAATAATTAGAGAAGCCAATAGGCAAAGAGTAGAGATCAAAGCCTGCAGGGCATGCCAAAGGATTGCGAAAAGACACACCCTTTGAGCGTAGCAAAGATGATCTGAGGTTTCTTGGATATATACTCGACCGTTGGAAATCGAGATCCAATCTGTCTGCGAAGCAAATGATTGAAGATTTGAGTTACATCCTTCTTGGCCTATTTTAATCAAAAAGAAACAAAGAAAAGACGGAACTGTAAGCTCAAGCGATGCAAAATCCGAAGGCGAAGGACGCTCCGAAAGAGACGTAAGAATAAATCGAGAGCGCCGAGACAGACCGACCTCGAACTCAAATACACCTATACGTTCGATCAAGAGGAGCAGAACATCGGTTGAGTAGGCTTCCTGAGCGAGCTGAGCGATTCCCTCTGGCGATACGTCGTTTTCTGTAAGTACAATGCGAATGGGTAAGTGTGATCGATTCCCAGTTGCTCACAACGAGGCGTGTCGAAGGTCAGGAAAGGAAGGATGGAGGAACATGAAGAAGATGAAGACGCACCTGAATCTCCATATAGACATGTTTTGATCTGAGCCAGTAGTTTCGAGAGTTCTTCGTTGGTCTGATATGAAAGGAACAAAGAAAGGGAGAGATGTGCGAGTAGAGAGTTGAGAAACATTCAGTCTTGACATGCTTGTAACATGGATTCCTCAGATACAGAGCCTTAATAATGCCACCGTTTGAACCTTCCAACGTTGATCTTGCTCTTCAAAGGTGTATCAAGAACAGAGAACGAACCTTCTTTCTTCCATCATAGCTGCCTGTGCTACCGTCCAGCCTTCCGCCGGGTGCTACGAGGTCTCTGACCGCCCGAATAAGCTCGGTTGGTGACTTTGGTCTCTTTTGAAAGAAGTTGATCTTTGTAGAAGAAGATTTCATATAGGAATGCGTTGATATATGAGTACGACGTTGAGTGTCCGTTTAGGAGAGAATAAGGGCAAAGGCAAAACAGGAAGGTGAGAGGACGATGGTTGTTGTTTTGAACGCGTCATAGGAAAAGCAACATCTTTAACTTCTTCACCTTCTTTTCCTTCTTTTCCTTGATCTAGACGACAACGACGACTCGTAGCAACTGTCATGGAGGTCGCAGACATGACGATTGCAGATGCATCGGACATATCTATGCCATCAGATACTTCAACTGAACGAGATTATAGCACTAATCATCGATCCTCGTTGACTGACTGGATCATCCCACCTCTTGTCATTCTTTACATCGTGTGAGTTCTTCTGTCAGATCGCTTTCTCGCCTGAACAGTTCGATTCGATAATTTCTCAATCCCTCAATCTATTGATTACATACATCCGAATACTGTGTTACTTCATTGAAGAACGGGGTTTGTGTATACTACTCGGACAGTCTATCAACAATACCTTGTCGACCACCTCAAGCTGATCTCCTTCTTGCCTCGTTCGTCCCTCATGTCTGACAATGCGTTCGACTCTGATTGATGTTAGATCACTCAAACGCTTGATTCTGATCCGATTCATGCTCTGTCTCGCTCAGAGCTCTACCTTGCTTCTATCTGTATATTCCTTCCAATCATCTTATGTCTCTATCTATCTCTCTATCTGCTTCCTCAGTACCATTCCGCTCCGCCAGCCGTACCACCTCAGCAGGTGCTTGACCGGTCGATCCCTTTTGAGTGCGCGGATCGAGAGGGAGGTTATCCAAGATGCTGGAAAGATGAATGTAACGGTAGATGGAAGCCAAGCAGAGTTAGACATTGTGGGATTTGTAAAAGATGCAGGGTCGGATTCGATCATTGTTGTCCTTGGTAAGTCTGTCTCTGTGATGGAAGAATGATATCAGAAGACATCTCATTCACCACGGTCTTCTTTGTTTCCTCCCTCTTAACCAAAAGGCTGGCGTGAGTCTTGATCTTTCGGCCTGTGAAAGGAATTAAAAAGCTCACTGCATAGAATATTCCATCATTCTTAGGACATGTGTCACTACTTCGACCTACCTCCCTTTCCTCCTCTTTCTCTCTATAACCCCTGTGGCCGTGTTCTTCCTCCTGCTTCCTCTTGCCAAACCGCTGTTTGCTCACGCAAGTGAAGTCTGGGCGTTTGCACGTGACTCCGAAGGCCCGATTACCATGAGATGGTTCAACTGGAAATGGAGTTGGGTCTTGGGAATAGGACCCGTAGGAAGACTTATGGTTGGTTTTATATGGGCTTGCTGGGTTTGGAACAAGAGGCCGGTAGAATCCTGGGAGTCGGGAGGGGGACTTTTCTTAAGCTTGATTGGAGTGTTGGTCGCTCTGATCGCTGTTGTATGTCTCTCTTCTGCCTTCATCCTTGGGTCTGTTGCGCATATTTCTAACAAAACATTCCTAATCTGATGTTGCGAACCAACAAGGGCCTGTTCATATCCACCTCACTTTCAATCAACCGCGGTATATCACCCATCGAGTCTCGCATTTACCTGAACTACCGTCGTATTGACCCCAGGTTATACAATGCCGCTTTCCCTCCGTCACCCCCACCTCTAACCGAACGTCTTGCGCTCAACTCTGTTTCTTCACACACCCTACTGAGCGTATCACGCGCAGATCCAAGGGTCCTCATCTGGATCCCTCATCCGACGGTGAAAGGGAGAGGAAAAGCGGTCTATACAAGACCTGATGAAAAACCTTTTGATCTAGGATGGAGAGAAAATTGGAAGACGGTTTGGAGGGAGGGTATAAGGGATGGATTTCGAGTTTGGAGCAGGGGTAGTGTTAGTGACAGTGCCGGTGCCAGTGTCGATGTGAGCTCGAGTGGGAATGAAGCGAGAAAGAGGGGTCTGATTGCGTTGAATGAGAATGTGTTGCATAGGCTGAGGTATGAAGCCAGTTTAGCTTTCGATGAGGAAGATGAGGAGGAGGAACAGGCTCAGTATGGAAGTGACGATGAAGGAGATTTGGTTGTGTTGTAAACCTGGTATAGATAGTCAACACTGTACTATATAGAATAGAATGATGTGTAAAGAAGAGGAAAAGCAAGATGACAGCGTAAAACAGAAGAAGCGTCTAAACCAGATGCCCTGAGAAAGAGAGGACGAAACGAAGACGAAGGCGAAGATAAAAATAATATATGTAACAACAGTCACATAGTGAGAGTTCTGATGAGGAAAACACTGTAAATGGCATTTATTCTTCCATATCTCTAAGGGGAAGCAGGTGGGGTTTCAGGAAGAGTTGGTTCTGACGAAATATCCTTCTTCGACTGACTTCCGGTCGTGTCAACTTCTCGGAGTTGACCCGTTTCGACCTCACTGAAAGATACAAAAGAGAAAAAGACATTCGTAAAGGATAGATTAAGAACACAGATGGATAGGAAGAAAGGAAACATTCGCTCACTAGATCCAGCCGGTCACTTCGGTTCTTGAATCAAACATCGGGTTGGTTCTTAGCCAATCAACATCCCACTTCACACTTTCCTGCAACCTAGCCTCATGCTCATGTGTATGCGCATGTCCCTCTGGTGCTTCGGGGAACGGCAAGAAGGAGGTCGAAGATATTTGGAAAGGTGCAGTTGAAGGAAGATGGCCGGAGGTCGATTTTGAGAGAAGCTTAGCTCGAAGAGATCGTTCGGTAAAGGTCAGAGCGGCGCAATCTGATGATCAAACACATAGAACGAAAGAAGAGAAACATCAGCCGGAGAGGGCCCATCGGAATGAGTCCGAGTATCGTAAACACGCCGACTAACCAGTGTGTTGAATCTGGATTCCCATCCAATCATTGATGCACAGATGAGTAAATCACACATCACACATCACTTAAGTTCAGTTTGCTTTTCATCGCTTAGAAATATACAGAGTCCAATCCTCAATACAGATCAACCGCAGACTCACCAGCATCACTTCGTTCAATCCGATCTGGGTCTGGGAGATAACCAGACTTCGAATAGCTGTAGAGTACAAATCAGGAGAAACAAGACTCCATCAGGGTTCTGTATATCCATTTATAGAGTGAATGGAACCAGAAAGAGAAGGAGAAAACAGTATGCAACTCACCATCTTGAATTCTCCCTCCGGCAGTTCGGATGATGTGTACATCACCCTCATCGACGCCTAGCATATCGAACACGTTGATCCTACTGTCCATACCTGAGAAAACAAAAACAAAACGAACCGTAACAAGCCTATATCAGGACTGGAATCTGAAAGGAGATTAGAGAAGAGAAGGAAGACGTACATGTCACTATGGCCGTCTTAAGAGCCAGACCGAGAGGTTTTGCTTTAGCCTTATCGAACCGAGCTACGTGCTGGGCGTTTCGCTGGGAAAGGAGAGTAGCGATCCGGGGTATGGGAGACATGATTATCGTTTCTTCTTTCTCGTTCTTCTTTCCTTTATGTGAGTGTTCTTCTGGAGAAGGATCGTTGCCGTTGGAGTTATTGATTTGTTTACTACGAAAAGAAAGAAAAGGAGTCGAGGAGCAGAGAGAAAATTGAATAAATCACCATCGTCGGTTGGCTCGCTCTTCGCCGGCCAACAGAAATAAGGAGATAAGAAAATTGGGATGACGATCTACTCGACTGTTTACCTTTCTTTCTTCTCTTCCCTAAAGATGATTTGCCAATGAACTTTTTTCTTTTTCTGAACCAATTCTTCATCCAACTATTTCGCACTTAGCCTAGCAATCATCAGATACATATTCGATAGATGTATGGACGGATGTGCGCGAGAGAGCAAGAACTTTTATGAATCAACGGGCAAGAGAGATGATGCAATTAAACCGGAAAAATTAAAGATGAAATCTTGACCGGTGATTTCATATCGGACCGAATAAACATTCCTCTATTCATATTTTTTTCAACACTGTTGTTCCTCTGGTTTATCTTCTTCATCAAGCTTTCAGTGAGTCATATCTTGATAGGTCCAAAAAGGACGACCATCATCAATTTCTGAGAATGCCACCGGCCCGACAGCCACGATTCTGTGGGATACACCAGTCTTTTTGGTTCAATCGATCAGTGTTCCTTACTCTCATACCAGGCGGCAACAGACCAAAGACTACATGTTATGACCATACAAGCAGAAAACAAAAAAGCACAACAGGGATATAAGAAGGTGAGAAGAAAGGAAGAAAGAAAAAGAAAGATAGGGAAAGGGAAAGAGGAAGAAGAAGTGATTGCCGACGCCATCGCATTGGCGCCATTTAATCTATCCAAACCCCGTCAAACTAGCATTTTCCCTGTAGTCTCCAGATACTGTCAAGCTGATGTAGTATTTAGTAATGGGTTCGGTAGGATTCCGGACGAAGATGCTCGATTCCCTTGAAGTCTGTTTTACATAACACATAGAAGAGGTCAACATTCGTTCCACACAGCTAATTGGATTACAATCGAGTATAAGACTGAAAGACTTGAAGCGTACAATCTTGCTCGGTGTTGTGAAATTTGTGGTTGGCGAAGTTGAACCTTTTGCAAGACAACGAGAAAGATTTAGATTAAACTCTTCAAGATAATTGAGAAAGAGTTGATGAGCAAGAGCTATATGAGAAGGCTTACCAGGGGAAGACAGCTGAACATGCCCATTTCCGAACCACCGATTGACAAGAAAGAATTCATCAGCCTTGCAAACATCTCTTCATCACGAAACACTAAGAACACATACCAAGCCTGCCCTGGGAGCGAACAGATTGCCTCATAGCCACACCCTGGGCATATTCGCTCATCTCGGTTGCTCCATATAGCGGAAGACCCTTCTCTGCTCGTTCCCTCATCTCGGCGTAATCCTTAGAGACCTCCCTAGCATTCTCCCATGTTCCCCAGAATCGGTCTATATTTCAAAGAGAGATGCACACATCCCATTCAGCATTCTGAGCAACACACTCTGTTAAAGGACGAGACATACACGAGGATCTTGCGTAAGCAATTAAGAAACCTCCAACTAGACCGGTACACGCGGTCAATCTCATCACTGGTGCGAGTCCAAATTTGTTATGACTTGGCTGCCATTTGTCTACCGGTTCGACAAAGAAAAAGAGCCCACGCGTGTTTGGAAGAGGATGCAAACGAAAACAAGATAGTCAGAATCCTAATCCCTTAGATGTAACCAGATCTGATCATCTGAGAAACACGCGATGGTAACGAATAGACAGGACCGACTCATGAGGTAAACGTATCCACAAGAGAGACCTGTACAAAGACCGATAGTACCGACGTCTGCTGGTCGAAAGTATCTGACGACCCTCCAGAAATGAGGATCAGAATCGATGAGAGGATACTCTGTGGGCTCTGACTTGATGGGCATATCTTCTGATTGATCGAGTGCGAGTATGTGATGCTAGAGACCTCCCGAGGTAGTAGTGATGGATGGTTAGCAGACAACTTCTGAACAACCCCCCATCTCCCATCTCTTCTGTTGGCTGAAGGGGTTTTTGATATATAAATTTCATATATCAGATTACGCACTTAGATAGGTCAGTTTACCTCGATCCGTTCATCCATCCTCGATTTGTTCATCCTTTCTCGACCTGAAACGACAAGCTCCTTATACCCCACACACACCATCCCATCCAGTTCTATTCCTTGTCTTTGTCAATCGACATGGCTAGACCGTCCGATCAAAACGGAACAAGAAACAGATTCCCAACATTGGATGAGGTTCTTCTCAGAAAGACACGTCCTCCAGTCGACTTGTTTTGTTTTTACGTACGTGTTTTTCAACTGTATATATCAAACTCCAACTCTCTTTCTCTCACGGGCTGACCGCCGCTCTTCGTTTGCAATCACCGATTACACAACATAGATATTTCTACAACGAGAAGGACAGGAAGATATTTTGGACTTTTGGCTAGACGTCCATCAACACGAGAATCTGTGTCGAGCTTATTTCAAGGTTAGATTTCTCCACGAGTTTCTTCATTTTCGTCAACATAGAGTTGTCACTCAGGTTTGCAATTTGTATACATCCTCTTCACAGGACGTCCGTAAATCCGGTCGTAACATCGCTCAGGAATGGCCCCAATATTGGAATCGAGCACTCCAACAGGGGTCTTCTTATGATGCTGCAGCTGGCATTACTCCACATGCGCGACAGTCGTACCTCCGTTCCTCTGATCCATTCGCCGATCCACACGAACAACATCAGCAGAACAGCTCCACAAATGGTGTCCATGATAATCCAGCCATGGCTCAAGAGTCTAAGGAAGCTCATCCTGCTCCAATTTTCTGTCGAGAGCGAAGGGATACCGAGACAGACGTAGCGGGTGCTTCTGTCATGCGTACCGTCGATGGAAAACGGTCACCGTCGATCGGGGGCAGCTTCCAAGGAGAGAAAGTTGGCCTGGTTTCTCCTCAGGCTCAAGGCCAAGCTAAACGATCAAGTGGTGGATCGATTGGCGGGAAATGGACGAATGGTCTGGGATGGGGCCAAGGGCCGGTCTTGGGAGGAGCAAAGGAGAAGCGAAAGAGTCGTGCACCGACCGTTATCCCGAGGAATAGCGCGATCACCAAGGGCGAGTTGTTGCTGAGTGCGGAGAGGATATATGCAAGATACCTTACTCAGGGCGGGGAAAAGGAAATATATTTGCCGTATGTCCTGTTTTGCTCTTTTTTAAAATTTTAATTTAATTCATCAGCCAGATTCGGCGCAAACATCTTATAACCTGCTTGTGTTCGGTTGCCTCATTCTTGTTCCCTTGCTCCGCAGACCATCACTTCGAATCCCTCGATTTCCCTTGCCCGGTCACCTTTCCCACGTCGACTCAAACTCGTTGGATGTCGATGCTGAAGCACTCGCGTCTGTTCCGGACATGTTTGTTAGACAAAAGGCCTACACTCACGCCGTCCTCGTCCAGGATGCCTATCCCAGATTCCTCCGTGCCAAGGCGTTTGGAAATTTAACACCTTTTACTTGCTTCTTCCGGCTCCTTCTTGGATTGCTCATCACATGGGGAGGGCTCACGGCCGCCTTTTGCTTTGTGTTCCTCGATATCCAACCTAGGAGACTGAGATTATCTGTAAGTACATCTAAACTCTTTCAGACGATCAACCTGGCCATTGAGGGATCGCTTACGTTTGTTTAATCAAATGGTATCAATTAAATTGTTATACAATACAGCTCCTGGTCCCCTTCTATATTTCACTTCACCTTCTTCTTTCCGCACTGTATGCTCTGGATCCGTTAATGGTTCTTTTGTTCAATCGATCTGAAACCACACCATTCAGCTATTTATCTATACAAGAGCCCTATGTCCGGAAATTACTCCGCAAACGCAGCATTCTTCTGGAAGGTGGCATCTTGCTTCTCTTACTAGCCGGGATCATGCTTTGGTACTGGGTTCCTGGTCATAGGCTTTAGATTTAAACGCTACCGTGGCGTTTTTATCGGTCTCTTTCGTTTTTTGTTTCTTCTTTTCTCCGGGTGTTCCCTTCTTTCGGTCTTACCTACGTTCCTCTTATCTCTCTCTGATCAAAATCGTACTCGTAATTGCTGCTCTCCTTCGTGTCTCATTCCGCTATGTCTGCTTTGTTACTTCTCTTGATCAGTCCGATCTCCTTGCTTATCAACACAGGTATATTTCTCGTCCGACTTACCCACATAGTTAATATCTAATTTAGTGATTGCTCTGTTCCCTTGTGCTCAGTTTGTTTCATTTCAGTTGCTCGATGCAACGCTGTATCTGACGAGTAATTGCTCGAGTTGGACGCGTAGAATCAAGGTTTAATGAGTCGCGCGGGAAAAAGAAAAGAAATAAAATCAATCAACAACGATTTACACCATCAACATTCCTTTGGGTCATACATACATCATCCTTCATTCAGCTGGCTCTTTGTGTATCTGCCCGTTTCCACAAACTGGAGCAATCTCCAGCCCCTCGTCCGCTTCTTCCAGCATACATAGCCTGGTATCAGACTAATGGATCAGATGTCCCAGCAATCAACAGCATCCTCCCTTCAACAACTCATAGACGACAACCTACCTCTACTCCGATCGTTTCATTCGAAACTAGCACTCACCCCAGATCTACTTGACCGAGATGTCCGTCGGATAGTTGACGCTTGCACAACGGAGTTTGAAGTGTTGCTGACGGAAAAAAGAAGGATGTTGGATGATATGAGAAATAAAGTTGAACGTGCTCGAAGAGGTATGTTTCTTGTGTTCTCTACTCGCTCTTTCTAGATTTAGAAAGTCAAACCGGGTCAATGACGTCTCACTGGACGCGACAAAATGCGCTACCGACATAGAATGTATCAAACTGACGCGTCTAAACGATGTTCTACAGAATGTGTAGCTTTAGGTCGAGCTTTAGGAATTCCAATAGAAGTCAGTAGTATACTGAGCGGAGAAGAAGTAAGCTGCTTTTACTCTCGTCCTTGCGTAGGCCAGTCGGTTCTAGGTCTGTAACTCAGTGAAAGATTCTCAACCCGCGTTGATCATGTCTGCCCTTCAATGTGCTTGGTGTTTCATAGATTCTGCCTCAGCAATTGGCCCGATTGGAAACATACCGGGACAAGACGTTGCTTCCAGCTTATGAAGCTCGATTGGTCGAGATCCGAGGTTCGTCCTCATTTATTGTATATGTCCCAACCTTTCTTGGCTGAGGAGGGATAAACAAGAACGTGGTTATTCTCACATCTGGCTCTTTGGATTATCCTATGGACAAAACAGTTCAATCCAAACGTTTATCTACATTAACAAATCTCCTCCCATCGGAATTCGCTCTTCGAGCTCTCCAACCTACTATTCCTTCTCGTCCGCCATCCATCCATTCTCGATCAGTCCCGCGCGCTACCCGTCAAGCCTCCCCTCGACCATTAGACGGAGAAACAGCTCTAATCGACCTTTCGTTGACGATGAATGAGGCGGATAAGACGAATTTGGAAAAGGAAGAAGAACCAAGATCGTGTTGGGAGGATGTGAGTGAGGCTAGACTGAACGAGTTACAGCTCTTAGTATCAACCGGTGAAACAGAACGCGTGAGTTATTCTTCAGTCTACGTTCGTATCTAGCATTATAAATTGAACAAAACTCGCTTATCTCCTTAAAAAATTGATCTATCTTATAATCCTGCGCGCATTCTCTTTCGTTCAACGATCAGTTTCGGTTACTTCGCGTTCTTCGCCAAGCCTTCTATGATTTATATGAACTCCTTACTATTCTTGAAGTTTCCCTACCACTGCCTTACCCTTTGCCCTCGGCTCCTACAACCTCATCCTCCTTACCGACGATTTCTCCAAGATCACCGTTATCATCTGTGATACCACCGGGTCCCTCGGAACCGACAGCTGAGGTCCAACGTTATCTAGAAATCGCAGAGAACTTCATGAGATGGGCTAATGAGATGAACGAAGGGATGGATGAGCTAGGAGAGATGCTAGAGAATGATGATGACTCAAAAGGATGGGAAGGAATGGAAGGGGTTGAACCCGAGAAAGGGATGCTGGCTTGGGTCGAACAGTCTATTATTCAGGTCAGTCTTCGGCTCTCCTGTTTCTACAGCCTAAAGATTCAGGCTTTAATCCTGTATGCTCATTCCAAAAAACCTTCTAAACCTACTTATCAGGTACAAGCCGGTAAAGAGTGGAACGAGTTTGAGATTCAAAGGCTGTACGACCAACTGGAGACACTTTGGGTTAAGCTAAACATCTCAAGAGACTTTATTGATACGTTCATCGAGGAGAACAGAGGGTCATCTGCTCGGTGTTTGGAAGGTGTACGTTTTTTCCTTTGCGTATGATCTCTTGTTCAAACCACTTTGAAACTGATTATATTCTCTCGACATGAACTTCTCGATCGATGAATCAACGGACTGCTAGTACGCACTCGAGTTGGAGAGAAACCTTCGGCTTAAGGCCGAACAAATGGAAGGGCTTGTGATAGAGACTCGAGCACAGATTCTTGCTGTTCAAGACGAACTCATGATGACTGAAGAGAACAAGCAGAGTTATGAATGGTTTTGGGACAGTATGTTTTATCTCTGTGCCAGGCCTCCGCGGTTCTTCTATAATGGAAACCCACATTTGTGATTTGACTAACGCCTATTCTTAAATCGATTGTGTCACTTATAGCAAACTATACGGACGAACTGTTGTCTGTGCACGAGGAAGAGCTCGCTAAGTTGAAGGACGAGCTGGATTCTGTTGCACCTTTAATGGAAACTTACAAGCAATGGCAGAGATACTGTGATCTAGAGAAGAAGTTATCCGTATGTCTTTTCTTAGAGTTTGCCGTGATCTGTTTATGAATGGTCCAGCTAATCTAGAAGATCTGCGCTTGGTTGGCTGGTCTTGTCATATCTCAAAGGACGCAGAGGCAGATACGAAACGATATACTCGGAAAGGATTTTCTTCGTTGGAAGAAGAAAAGCTCAGGAAATATGTGAAATCCCATGCGAATGTGAGTTCCTATGAGTTCTCACATCCAAATTTTGTGTATTTCTGTCTCTTCTTTTGATATCTCCTGGAACCAGTTGACTGAACGCGCCGTTTCATACCCTTCATTCGACTTCATGTCCACGAATCAGATTGAACAAAACCTGCTCGAACTTGCGGCTGAGTGGGAGGAAACCAACGGCCGGGCGTTTACTCTTCAAGGAGAAAGAATTATCTCAATCATTCAAGAAAAGGCAGAAGCAAAAGAGCTCGAAAAGGAGATGAAGAAGGTATTACTGACCATTCAAGTCATCTGCTAGGCGTGACAAGAGTTATATGCTTATCGACTACTTGGTTCGGTTGTCTTTCTTTCAGCGCGCTCGACAAGGAGGCAATGTCGTTTCAACTCGTTCTCAAACACCAGCCGCTCAACATCGCCCACCTCCACCATCGGCAAGCCGTCGTGTGATGGCTACTCCCTCTACTTCCCATTATCCCGGGTCCTCAATGTCTACTGTCAAAAGAAAACACCCACCTCCACCTACTCCATCATCCACCCACCCGAATGGCAAACTCGCTCGAACAACGCCCCGCGTTGCAGGGAATATATCCCGTCCAGCTGGTCTTACCGCTTGTTCTTTACCTAGACCTGGAGGGTTTACGCGACCAACGCCACTCTCGTCGGTTGCAGGAACCAGAAGACTCGTTAGCGGTAGCAGCGCGACCAGTAGTAGTAGCTGGGGAACGATGGTCGATTCGTGTTCATCCAACAGACTGAATAGTCATTCGCTTTCGCTCTCGTCTTCGGCTTCATCCACATCTTCGACTATGTGTTCCAAAGGTTACTCGAGGTTACCATGTCCAACACCTTCAAAAATTGGGATGGCTCCATCGTATGGAAGTTCAATAAAGCTGAAGCAGAACCCGAGGAGACAGAGTTTCAAGCCGAGACCGTCTGTTGGAGGCTCTGGTTTGACTGGCGAGTTCCTATGATCTATCATTTTTTCTTTGCATGTTGTTTTTTTGTCATATTCTTCTGCCTTCCTATGATGCCAATCTGTTCTCCTCATTCTGTTCTCTTGATTGCTATTTGGAGCTTGCTATCCACCCTCATTGTCCATTCTCATTCTTGTTCTCTAGCCACGCTATGTCTGTTTGATTTTTCCTTCTCTCCTCGTTCTTTTCTGCGTCTTGGTTTGTTCTTCCTCTTCTTCTTGATACCCGTCTCGAGATGGCCTTCCCTCCGGGTTTCTTTCATTAGCTTTCGCTTTGTCTCGTCGTCCTCTTTGTTCTAATAAATAGGATTTGCTTTGATTACATAAGCAACAACCCTCCACTTTCATGCCGTGAGATGTAATGAGACTACCCTCCCGCTCACCACCACCATTCCATACATCAGGTCCTGACCTGCACAAACTCATTGAGTTCGACTTGCTGGGAGAATTACTTGGACAGCGTGATATCTTGGAAGAAGCATCCAGCCAATCCATTGGTCCAGCTTAATCTTCGCTTACAATGGAAATTGCTCCCCGGAATCAACTGACACAAAACCCAGAGTTTGGTTTGGCCGAGGACGCTCCGGCCAAACCTACATTTGCTTGTGGCACGTGTGGGAAATTATACTCTAGGTTCGTGCATTGCTTCTTGCGTTGTTCGTTGTATGATTCTATCAATATGTGTGTACATAGATCATAAGGGTGCTCAATACTCAACCGTTGATTGGGGGTTTATTGGTCTTATGTATGTCTTGTATGTTGGCATCCAAATGGATGTTCCAATCGACCAGACTGGAGTATGTTAGGCGTCACGAAAGAAAGCGTTAGTGATTCTATCTTTATCATCTAGCTACAGGAACGTCGCTTGGTTGACCATGAGAAAATCATTATGTCACTACAACCGAATCAACAGACCAAGACTCGAAGCCGTTTCCGTGTACAGAATGCACAAAGTCTTTCGCTCGAAGGTGAATGTTCATTATATGAGTATTTCTATTCATTGCATCTTACTGACTATCATGCACCGTGATCCTCACGATGTTCTTACAGTGATGTTCTGCTTCGACACAAACGACGATGTCATCCGAACAGCGAAACTTCTGTAATCGTAGTGAACTCTAACTCTTGGTCGAATGCTATCTCGACTACATCACCTCCTGCTCTAACAGCGCCTTCGCCTCAGACGTTAGAGTACCTTGCATCGGTTGCTTCCCAATCAGAGCATCAAGAAACTCTCTCTCATCCGCAACCTGTATCAAATTCTAGAGATCAGCGAAGAGAATCTGCTGCTCCATATTCTAGACCTAGTCTTTCTAGCAATTCGTCAACAGACGCAATTCATACTCGACAATCTGTATCTGAACAGAGAAGTGACTCTATCCCGACTCCTAATCTGTACGGTTCGAGGTCTTCACCCGATGACAACTCAACTCCCTCCAACCCAATAAACAGCTATCCGTTTGTATCGGAATCCATTAATCAAAGTTCCAAGCCTCCTTCTCAGTATCAGCTTCCACCTCATCAACCTGAGTATGTCCAGCCAGACGCTTTCAATGCGTCGAATACCATTCCGTTCGGATCGTTCACTTCTCCTGACGTACGTTTCAAGGACGGATCCACAAACTCACAATTAACTTCGACGCTACCTCCGTTCCACTCAGAAGGCTCTCTTCTTTCCAAAGAATGGGGCCACCCTCTATTTTCTCCTCCATTGTTCTCTCCCATAGGTCCCCTGACGACCGCCACAAACGGCCCCGTTCCTCCTCTGTCTCAGAGATTCTTCTCCTCTGGACCTGTCGCCGAAGGCTTTCCATTCCCTTCTCCGATTTCTCCAGAGGCGGTCGATTGGAAACCCGTCTCTTCTTTCCAACTTTGTCCCTCTGAACAACAGTCCACTCAATCGTCTCTTCTGTTCAACTCTACACCTTTCGGTCCGACAAGTCCAGCAGGTAGTCCTTCATTGAATTCCTTCCCGTTGCTGTATCCTCAGCTCTTCGAGAGCTACCTCCAGTCAAACCAATCTAGTTCACTCCACCCCGAAGCAGGATTCCTATTTGAAGGTCTCTTGGACTATCGAACATCACCCGGAGAGCTCATATCTTCAATAGCAGGACTTCGAGAGGCTAGCCCTCGATTGCAGGAGATTGCAAATGAGCAGAAAAAACGAGAGCAGCTAGAAGAGACAACATTAGAACCAGAAAAGAAGCTTTTGGCTATCGACAGCGAGATTAGACTGTCGAAGTGTGGGTCAGGAGAGTCTGCCCTTCAGCCGGGAGATCGGTATTATATTTCGCCAACAAAGTTCTCCCAGTGTTTTGGTGGTACGTTCTTTTCTAATTTTTCTCGCTTGCAAGATGCTCGGGGAATACACAAGGTCTCTGGAATGATCTGACCATATCGTTGCCGTGTGCTGTTCTTCTCTTGGGGCGATCATTCCTGAATCAAGTCGAGCACTGGCAGCTTCCTCCATTAAAAACTATGACAAAGATTGCTCGTCGAACTATGGTTCAATTAGTACCTCATATCCCTATGCTTCACCGTCCGACGTTTGTCATCTGTCAGGTTCCCATCTGCATCGCCTTCTCGGTCTGTACTATTGGAGGCCCTCGAAGAGGGCCCCAGTTTAGCGACAATAACCTTCGAATGCCGAACGGGACTTCCCGGGAGGCTGACAATTGGCTTTGGCCGGTGTTCTGTAAGGATAGGAAAGAAGATCGGCTAAGCACTAAGTCGACAACAGAGACGCCAGGGTTTGGTGGGGTATTCTGGGAGCAAGAGAGCGCGGATGCAGATTGTTGGGACGGACTAAAAAGTGTGGTTCGGAGAGACAAGACGAACATGATGGTCAAGGTTTGTTTTCTTCATAACGTCCGGCTTCCATTTCAAATGAAAGGCTATACCACTCTGTCTAACGATACCGCCATTCTTCATTGCATGGTATCAACAGTCTTTCTGTCGATCGACCGGTAATCTATTTACCGATTATAACATTGGGCTGGTCCAAGCCTTGTACGTTACGCCACATATTTTGAGACGCTTCGAGAACATATAGATTGATTCAGATCTCTTATGTGTGATTCTCGTCATAAGAATAATGTACAATGCCCCCGCTGCGTTGAGTGATTCTTTGGTACAGAGGATGGCTGCTCACATGAACTTTGGATCTTTAGCCAACGTAAGCCTTTCTCCTTTTACTTGCTTCTGTGTCTGTTTGGTGTTCAAAGAATAAGACCCGGCTATGTGTTGATCATGCTGAACCATTTCCGTATTCTCTGAGACGTGTTCTACAGATTGCTCGTCAGGTTGGGATCTTCGATGCTTCCAACGGACAAACCAAAACGACGCCAATATATGACTGGGAGGATCGTAGTGTAGATTTAAGTTGGAAGAAGTGGGTCAAGTCAGAGGGCATCAGGAGGTTCGCTTCAAGTTCTTTATTCTGTCTTGCTGTCGGGTTGAGACATTCGCTGACCACTTCGCTTCTCTCAATGTTACTATTTTGGGGTTCCCCTCTTATAGAACCGCTTGGGTGTTATATATTCTCGATTCTATATGCTCGATTGAGACCGGTTGCCCTCGACTCGTTGCTTCCGTCGACCTATCCGAATTCCCGCTTCCATCCCCTGATTCAATCTGGGAAGCACCTACGGCTTCCAGCTGGGCCGAAGCATGTTCTAAATTCTCAAACTCTGAACACGTTTTCGAAAAGCAGATGAGATCGATTTACAACACGTCCAGTGGCTCAGAACCTGTCTCGGAAAATCATTCGGCAGGTCCGTTCTCCTGGCTTATCGTTATTTTGACTCTGACGAGGGAGCTCATAGACCTCGGGGAGGGCAAACCAAGGGACAAGGCGTGTCCGTGGATTGGAAATGTTGGGGACGATATACTGAAAGAAGAGATTTCCAAAGCATTAGTAAGGGTATGTGTAATGCTATGCGCGCCATCATAAGCCTTTTCTTTGCTTTATTTTAAATATTTTGATCTTATGCGATAGCTGCAACTTACTTTATTATACGTTTACAGTGGGAAACGAGATGGTGGCCCGACAGTCTATGTGGTCCTGCGCCATCTATTTTCTATGAGGATGAGGGCGAGGATGTCGATCACCGGCCCAATAACACAACGTATGATAGCTGCATAGATCTGGATGATTCTCCGTCGGACTCCCCATCATCGAGTACAAATACTAGGGACACTACGAGGGAGAGGACTGGATCTTCATCTTTTGACGGGACTTCGTGCTCAAACCCAGGGAGCTCGGCGGCTTCATCTGTGTCGAGTAAAGGAAGTAGGTTACCGTATGCGGATGTGTTGTTCTGCAGGGATGCTGTGAGTCTATTTATCTTTCTTGATTGTGACAAGTGAGATAATCAGTGATTCATGTTCACGGCTTTTCTCCAATCAGCTCCCCTTCTTCTGGTTCTGTAAAATTCTCTTAGGTGTACTGGACGAACATCAAGCTTCTATTGCTTCAGATGACGGTTCTTGGTTTGTTCCTGGATTCAACGTTTTCAAGTCCAGAGAGATCGATTATCGGGCCGCATTGGAGAGCGCTAGGAAGTTTGTACGTGTCCACTCCCTCCTGATCTTCTCCTTGCTTTGAGTCAATTCGCTCATGACTGGCCAACTCGTCTTATGCACTCTTCTCGGCTCGAACAACAATATGAATGATAGTCAAGGAACGAAGGGGGTGCACTGTAACGCGTGATATACATATATGTGATTTCGTTCAATTCCCTACAAGCATCAGATTCCACATCCACCCCTCTTCTGTCTTACCTACTTTTTTATGATTTGTAAACATCTAAGCTGTACCTGTTTCAATTGTTATCTTTGTCTTTCTCTATTGTCAATCTTATGTAGATATAGCGAGAGAAAGATAATGTATTTGTATCTTGCTTGCGCTATTCTTTTTCTTCTTTCGATCAATCTGTTTCCTCATCATCCCAACCGTATCTATATCTGGGTTTAAGAAGCAAATTTCCATCATAGTAGTAAAGGAGAAGGAACCGAAATGTAACTTGTCTTCCTCTTTAGATATCTCGTATCATCTCGACTTGTCACTATCATTTCCGACGATCGACACGACCCTTCTGATGAGCCAATTATAGGCTCCTATCCTTCTGAGTCCGAAAAATATCATCAACAGCATCCCCACAAGCGGCAACGAAGAGCTTGGAATGACGCCTAAGTATAGTGGTTCAAGAGTGACAATCAACTCTGGAATTTGTTGTGTTGTGAGATAGATCGTGGAGATTTTTAGATATATTTTGGAAGGGTCAGAAGGGCTCATTACAGGACCAGCGATAGAGAGAGTTGTTGATGGCTGGGAGAAGAGAGATCAGCAGGCAACTCCAGAAAGGATTAATATACGTGATAGTCACTGAGAGAAAGAAGGAGAAGAGACGTACTCGAGCAAGCCAAGAGACCTTCATCATACCCTTCGCTTTTCCCGTTTTTCCTTCTGATAAGATAACTGAATCTAACTCCACCCAAACGTCTCTAGTCTGTTCCTGCTGGTTTTGTTGGTCATGTCCGAATGGAATAGTCTTTTTTGATGAACTGGATTCCGTTGGTTGGAAACGGACAGACTTTTTCCAAGAGGAAATTACTAAGTCCGTAGATGAAGGAATCAACCCCGTTGTAGACGAGATTTTGGAATCAAAGTGAAAAGGTAAAGAGAACGTCAGAACTTCTGTATCTGCTCTGACTGAGAGGACAGCACAGAGCAGATTCAGAAGTCCAAGAGAGATGAAACGTCTCATTGGATAGGGTGTGTTGCTAGACGATGGGGAAGTGATGAATGATACAGAAGAAAGTTTACCCAAGACCGTCGTGAGACCGTCTTAGACATCTTCGAGGATTATTTCAAAGCTCAAACTTCAATGTCTTATTCATTTCACGAGCTTGTCTCTCGCCTGGTTCTGATATTGATGAAAGCCATATTATCTATGAGCAGACAAGATCACAGTTATTCAGATAGAAGAAAGAAGGATTCAGGATACAGAGAACTAAGGGGGAGATTTTGGTTTTCCATCGTACCCAAGCCGAGTCTGACTCATGAGCCCGACCCGGCCAATCTTTTGTACGGAGAATAAGAGGCCAACCTCAAGGCTAACTCTCTATGTTCTTCTTCGCAACGTGCTTTAGAACGAAAGAATCAAGAAAGTGACAAGAGCAAACATGAGACGAAGGTGAGAGTCGAGATAACTATGGCTGACTAAGCTAATGACGTATGATCTCTATCCGGTGCCATCGGTCGATGTCTGTTCCCTTGCGCGATGGTTAAATACGGCAAGCAGCAGATAGGACAGGTTTTTTCTTCTTCCTTCTCTTCCCACATCCATCTTCACTATCTCTCAATTATCATTCATGTTTGCCCAGACTATTCGATCTTCAGTCCGAACAACCCGGCTTCCTGTATGTATGCTTTTTCGTGCGCGCGCTCTTACCTTCTCTCATACGTCGTCTGGCCCTGTAATCTGACCCAAAATTGCTCCATCTCCTTGCCTCCAAAGGCTCAGCTCAGGTCTTATGCTCAAGCTCCCGGACCTCCCAAAGAGCGTCAGGGAGTCTCTCCCATCCTGATTGGCGCTGTGGGTGTTGTCACTCTTGGACTCGGCTGGACATACTTTCTGAATCAGGAAAAAGCCATCAAACAGGGTATCTCCGTCTCTGGCAGTGACCCGACCAAGGTTTGTGTTATGTTTTCGTCTATTCTTCTCTGTTACTACGTCTTGCTTGAAGGAGGATTACTCACGGTCGAGTTGCTATCTTTCATTGGTAACCTCAGGGTGTTAAGGAAGGACAGGAAAGACAGGCCCGAGGTTGAAATTTGGAGTCAAGACTGTATAAAACCGAAAGATTGTTACCATCACACTGTATTGAACGAAACATGTTTTTTTTTTTTTTTTTCCAAAATCTGAAACGGCCCTGACCTGACTGGCGACGTTATCATTATAAATCTCACTTCTGAGTTGAACTCCTCGTCCAGATATGTAAGGCTTATATGTTGATTACTGTTCAAGGAAAAAGATTGAAACTTCGAAGACATGAAGGTAGGATACAAAATAGTTTTAAGAAATCTAGACAGAACCCGTTCTTCATATAATTCATACAATAGGGAAAGAAAACGGCACTAGTGCGCTTCACGTCCTCCGTTCTTCAAACAAATATCATGTATTTCTCTGATTCTGTACTTCTTCCTTACCGAGGAACCTGGTTCCACCGGTTGATCATATCCTGCACACTCTTCTTCTCGCTAGTTGGTTCTTCCTGATTCGTTTCTACTCGATACGACCGGCTCTTCACCACATCAGGAGCGTTTGCTCCACCCGTGTTCTCCGGAGTAACAGGCTTCAGCGCCTTCTTGAGCGGAGCAACATGTGTTCCTGTCCCATCGCTGCCAACAGTAGAGGCTGCAGCACGGCTAATGTTCGATAGACGAACGAAGCTTTGCGTTGAAGAAGGTTGGACTGGAGCAGCTGAAATGGATCCTTCGATTGATTGTACCATCTTATGAGACTGAGACGATCTTCGTTGAGGTACGGGAGCGGCAATCGTCTTCAACTCCTTCTCCTTCTTGTTCTCGTTTTCGTACTTCGATGAATCAGGTAGCATAGAGACCGGTCGAGAAGAATCTTTAGAGGAGGTAGGTTTCGAGGAGGGTCCAGAGTTCGAGTTGGACAACGAAGGTGAAGATACGTGCCCCTTGTTGGCCTTCAAAGAACTAGAATCAACGTACATCGATTGAGGTCGAGTTCGGATTCCCAACCCCGTCCCTCTGTCATCACGATCAGTAACGGAACGAGCAGTTGATCCTCTGAGGAACGCAGACGCAGACTCCGAGTCAATTGTCGGTAACTTCCTCGGCTGAGCCGAGTTGAAACCGTATGGAACGGAGGATGATACTCCTCTCGAACTATACATTGATTTTACATCCGCCTTTAAACTCGCCGAGCCAGATATAGGCTTACTTTTGCTATCATTGCTGCCATTGTTAGGAAGGGAAGAAGATGACTGCTTGGCCAGAGAATCTAAAGTGGTCGATGGTTCCCGTCTAGTAAGCGAATCAGGCCGTTCAATCACATCCTCATTTGACTTTTCTTCCTTCTTGAATTTTGCACGGGCCGCTTCAAGAGGCGACCACTGATCGGACAAAATCGAAGATGTCTGAGATGGCGTTGAGAGCGTCGGAGGTCGGAAAGGTTTGGTTGTCGTTGATACAGGGGGCGGCTTAAAGGCAGCGGATGGAGATATAGACGGAAGGGTTTGAGGTTTTGGAGACGTTACCGGTAAGCTAGGCTTCTCAATCGTAGGAATCGGTGCGTATGAAGAGGAAGTCGAGGAAGGCCGGTTGAAAGAAGTCGGTTTAGGAGCGACGTTGGGTTTGGGTGGTCCATTGTTTGGAGGGATGGTTGGAGAAACAAGCAGGCTCGGTGAAGGACTAACATCATCTCCTGTGAGCCAATCAGTATTCTTTTTTTGAGAAAATGTCTTTCCTCCATCTACAACGTTGATTTTGTTCTTCTGAAGGGTTGATTCTTCTACTTCTTTTGGACCATTCTTTCTCTCCTTATCTAGGCCTAGTTCCGATGGGTTCTCCTTCTCGTTTACACTTCCATCTCCCGTTAGGTTGGATAGAGCCTTCGCTACCTTCATGCCGTTGGGATTTAACCCACTCTGCGATCTCGATCCTGACCTAGTCTCTCTTGGTCCCCCTGGCTTTGCTCTCGAAATGACTGATCCAACACTCGGACCGGCAGAGTGATCCTCCGTGAATGCTATCCCAGTAACCTGAGCCGATCTAATCTGAGGCGGAGCAAGCACTATCTTCTTATCCCCTTCAAAGGTCTTTTCAATTCCACCGGTCAAGTGCCTACCACTGTGAGGTATGAAGTCACCTCCAAATGAGGAGCTGGGCGATATAGGTCCGGGTGACGAGGAAAGAATTACAGGCAGACTCTCTCGCGAAGGCTGAAGTAGGGAGCTGGGGAAACTATACTCTCGAGAGTTCAAACCAGACTTGGTGACGGAGGAGGCGATCTCGGAGAAAGAAGAGCTGGATTGAATATCTAAGGATTCAATACTAGGGTATCGTTCGTCGAACGAAGGCGAGGATGTGATATCTCGAGATATCAGAGGCTGGGTTACCGCATCCGGCGATGCCGCAGCGGCAGGCGCGAAATTTGTAGAGGACGACTTGGGCTGTTGTAGTTCATCGCTTAGCGAGAACGACTGGGTGGTAGATTGTCTCTGCTTCGACTGGGGGTTCGATGCCAACTGGATGGGAATACTTTCTATCTTTAAACCAGCGTCGAACGAGTCTTCAAATCCGTCGAACTTTTGATCTACTCTCGGCTCCTTTTTATTCTCTTCGTTACTCGTTCCCGAAGAATTTCTTGGAGGCAACGGAGGTGGTGTTCCTTCCAATTCCGGCTCACTCCTTATAGGAGCTGAAACAAACGTCGAAGAGAAGGACGAGGTTGGAACGAAAGAGGATTTTGGTATGGATGTAGGGATGCCTGAAGCCTCAGTAGGCGTTAAAGGCCCACTAGGTTTTGAATGGCTAGGAGCGCTGGTCTTTGCTGGAGAAGACACATTATCACCCCGTGTCGGTCTTCCCCGCCTCATAGGAGTGATATTGAGACCGGCTGAAGGAGCAGGCGTAGATGATGGGACAGATGAAATGACATCGTATAAGTTTGGTTCATCGATTTTAGGCTGAGAGCTCTTAGGTTCTTTCTGGTGAAGATATGATACTCCAATTATCAGTGAGACGTTCGAAGCGAGGAAAGAAATGATTGAATAAACAAACATATGCCAATAGCGATCTAGTGCCTCGTAGCGCATGAACAGTCTTCAGAAGCTGAACAGCGGATGGCCTTTGGATACTGTGTTCTTGGAGCATGGAACCTGTGAAATCACACCAGAAGAGAAACTTGGAAGATCAATACCGATGAGGGACGTCATGCAAAAGAAGAAGTAGTTTTCCTTACCAATCAACAAGTTCAACTGATTTGAGTAAACTGGGAAGGAGGGTATCCTATATTGTACATTGAGAATAGCTAGAGGACCCTGTGCCTCACTGAAGAATAAAAAAATTAGTTGAGTGACTGTAAATGCCGTTCCTCTGAGTATGCCAGACGAAAATAAACAGAACATACAAAGGAGTGGTGTAATAAGCAAGTTTGTACAACAAAATTCCAAGCGCCCAGATGTCTATCAACCATAGGATCAGACTTGAGGGTCAGTGTCTCTTATCAAGATATAACGCTTCCTGTTTTCTTTTTTCTTGTCTCTTTTTCGCACGTAAGGCGCGAGGAAGAGCCTCATACTCACCTGCCTTTTCATCGATCGGCCGCCGTTGATAAACATCCACCATTTCTGGCGCTCGATATTGCAAGGTTGTATGCGTCCCGATCTCTATTTCTAGCTCCCTCATCTCTTGAACATTTCTTGGGGGCGCTCTAGGAGTACACACACTTCCGAAGTCACAGATCTTGAAAGTGTTCTCACCCGCCTGAAGGATATTTTCAATCTTAAGATCTCGATGAACCAGCGGCGCGGGGTCGATAGAATGCATTTTGGCCACTCCCTCGCATACGTCGACAAAGATTTGAAGAATCTCGGGTTCGGTCAGACGAGTTTGAAGTCGGCTGTTCATAAGATCGATAATCCCTCCTCCAGAACAGAACTCCATGAGGATCAAGACTTCGTGTGAACCATCGGCAAGATGAAAGGCGTCTGCATCGAGCAGATTGACGATATTGGGATGACCCCGGAGTAATTTCTGGATCAAAGATTTAATCAATATTAATCAACAATTTCCTTCAAGCGCACAACACGATTGCCAAGAAAAACGCACCATCACTTCAACCTCTTTTCTTACTTCCTCTAGCAGAGACTTCTCTCGAACTGCAACTCGCTTGAGCACGTGTCTATCTGTTCCGTTGATAGGCTCTTGAGTTTTGACCAAGTATACATGTGCAAACCCACCTATAGCCGCAAGACAGTTATCCAAACAGATGTTTGATCAGTCTCCTTATGCCCACCCTCGACCACCTTTTACAATGAGACCCAAACGAACCTTCGCTAAGATACTTCTCAACAACTACGTGAATCTTTCCGACTGTCATCTTTTGACCTGGGCTGAGGGTCCCCTTCTGTACTGGTTGAGGGGCTTGGCTAAACTGGGGTTGTTGCCGATGTGGCTGGGTGGGAGGGAGCTGGTACCCGTATGCATGTTGGCTTTGATGCTGGAATTGATGTGACGGCTGCTGTTGGACGAAGTTCGTATTCATGGTTGAAGTACCATAAAACAAAAATATTTAAAACGAAGAGAGGAAGACGGCTAGAAGAAAAGCAGGGAGCCTGGTTAGAGGCTGAGAGAGATGGAGTATACAAGGGAAACTGCGACCTTAAAGGAACAGTAGGTCAACTGATAAACGACTGCGCATCCGGCCAGTTTAACTATCTTAAATCTCATTATATATTATTGTTATACCATTTGATGTTGATCCGAGTAGAGAAATGATATTGGAATCAGAACCTCTTCATAGGTCTAGCCGGCAGATATCGCGCTCTAAACATCATGTTCACGAAGAGCCTGGCAGTCTGCGCAATACTGAAGAGTTCATCAAAATCAAATCGATCGTGTGATCAAGTTCTTTAGATGTCGTTTTGCTCGGGTCTTTTCCTTGACGGTTGATGATAACGTCAATCCAGAACGCCTGAACACCATTGAATGACGATAGTGTTGGACATTAGTGAACTTCAAGAAAAAGAAGGAACTAGGACCATAGATGACAAGAGACGAAAAGAGGGCTAACAGCTTTGCATGAACACGTTTCTTCTTAGTCAAACGAGGATCGATGAAGTCGTCTTTGTCAAATCCTTCTTCGACCTTGACAGCTTGGATCGTTGATGACATAAAGGTCTTAGCCAAAAAGGTAGAGGGGTCGGGACTAGAATCAAAAAAGTAACCAGTATGAATATTCGATACAGCTTCCAGTGAAAGCTTGTTCGACTTACGAAGTCTCAACCTTGATCTTTCCAAATCTTTGGAACAAAGCAAAAGAAGCGTAGAATTTCTCGATATCAGTATCCTACATAGTGCAAGTATAGAGAGTGAAGGAAAATAAAGCAACGAACGGCTCATCCTGATCCAAGCCTATCAAGCACTTCACAATTCTTTCTTCTTCCTCGTCCGAGTCTCTATCTGCGCCGTTGTTTTCTTTGTCTATCACCTTTGCGACACAACTTATCATCACTTTGTTTTCTGGGTCAGTTGAGCACGACCCAAAGCTGTTCGCACTTGAGAAAAATCACGCGTAAGCCGATTGCGCGATGTCAAAGAAGACTACAAACGTGTGGATGAAATGACTTGACTGACGTAGTTGAGGGCTCAAAGCAAGTATATGCGCTGTCTAGGTGCGGCCCGGCGAGGACTGTACAAGTGCTGATATGTTATACCGACTTTAGTGACTAAGCCTCGACTGCCTTGGTCAATTCAGAACACTCACCCATGGCGACCGAAAGATAGAGGAGTCAAGAGAGAAGGCGCCTTTGATGACAAGATAAAGGGATCAAATGATACACTTAAGACGCAAAGCTTCTGATATCAGACTTCTTGGAACATAGCTTGAGTCAAAGACGAAGTGAGAAAAAAACTTACATGTGTCCCAAATTTAAAGAGCATGAGATCCACGAAGAGGAGATAATCTGTCAAGCAATATTCATAGGTGTCAGTCGTTATGGACACATGATGACCCTGCATCATTGTAAGGACACAGGTATATGCACCAATGTCGATGTGTCCTTCAGCCTGAATATCAGATGAGAGCGCACATATAGGGAACGACCTGTCATCAATATGCTTGAGATGCTTCGAAGCAAGAGGAAGAAGACATGGCACGTACTTTGCGTAGAGAGGATCACATCTTCCGTCACAGAAGACGATCTTGACATCAGATACAACATAAGAGGACGAATTTTCCACCACCGTACCGCCATTCTCTCCTTGATACCAAAAATGATCGATGATTAAATAGATAAATCCATCAGCACGAAAGAAAGAGAAGATGAGAATACCAGAGAGAGGACTGACTCCATCGTTGAACATGCAACCTATCAGAAGAAGCAGAAAACCAAGCTTCGAATATTGATGGGTGATATTGTAAGCATTTGAATGTATCGACATACGATCCTTTACATCATCAGACTTACCAGATCCAAATGGGGAGAAAAAATTACTTTGCTGCTGCATCGTAAAAGTACGAGATGCAATATGAGGAACAATGAAGTTAGAAACGTAGAAGGAATGTCATCCCAATGCAGTACAGGAACGTGACAGATAAACTGTTAGTAGGATCCAGATGACAAGTTTATATGATGGTTTCTTTCTTTCGCAAACAATTTTTTCTGATGACAATCAAGTCAACTAGCCATGGCATACATAACATAAACCCGAAACTCAAGAATGCATGAGACTAATTAGATGGATAAAGCTGGTTCTGTTGTGGTCTAGACAGGATGTCGAAATAGGAAAGGGAAAAAGAGAAGGAAAACCAAAGGGAAGTAGAGAAGACGACATGAGAAGAGAATAGGGCGAAAGAAGGTTTGCTGTATATCGGAGGATGAGGGGGTGTCTAGCCCTTTCTATTTGGCATAAAGATGGAACCTGCTCTCGATCGCAGAGAGGAGAGCGTTCCACTTCGGTTGCGGCCAGTACGTAAACCAGCTTCTGCGCGAAGTTGATCTTGTCGTGACATGTGCCTGGCACTACCCACTCCGGATAATCGGCTTTGACTTCGTCTAAGACCGGCAACTCCTCCTCCTTCTTCGGCTGCAAAGTTGTAACCACTGCCACCTCCAGGAGTTACCCGGCCGGTCGCCATATCTGAATAAGGGCATCGATATCAAGAAGTCGAGAATGATCAATATAGGCGCAGTGATTTCATTGATGAACTGCAGGAACATCATGATAAAGAAGACGTACCGATCTGACTGCCCGTCGTAGCCGTTCTGTTAAGCGGTCTCATGGAAGTCATCGATTCTCGAGGATTCGCTTCCACGTTATCGCGAGCAACCGATCGTCGGTTCGAAGCCGGATACTCTTCCTCAGGCTCGGCCGCGTTCTCGAAAGCAGCTTTTCGAGCACCAAGAGCAGGATGGTCGGCAACATTGATTCCTTTGTCTTGTTTACTGTTGGACACAAGTGGAATTGAAGAGGTCAGAAATGCTTAGGTGAGAAAGATAAAGACACCAGGCCAGAGGCTACAGAGACTTACCGAACAGCTCGCATGATATCTATATCTGTCGGTCGGTACATCTGAGAAATGGTGTTCAGAAGGTACTTGGGAAGAAGCCCAATAACTTTGATGCACGCGAAGAAAAGACATCAAAGATCAGTCAATTAGCCACTACAAGCATTAGAAAGAGAAAGTATTTACCCGAAACAAAGATGGTTCCGAACCAGAACAGGGCCGAATGGAAGAGATAATGATTGTTTCCGCTGTGTATACAAAAAACCTTGGGGTAAGTCGAGTGTAGAGAAGGGATTTTAGAGGGACTATGAACGAACTAAGAGTAAGTGATCAACAAGTTGGGCGGTAAAGCACTGTACACCGCGACGAAAGACTGTTCGTTCAAAGAATTACCCGTAGTATCAGAATCCAGAATATAGTGAGGAGCGATGATTTCGGCATTTCACGCAAGTAAATACATACCCAGAGAAGAACAGGTCCGATGAAACAGGCTAGCGATAACAAGATTTGATCATCAATATTTGAATCTCGCGTCACCAATTTTACAAATGCAAAACCTACCACCAACAATCCACCAAGGGAACGAATGTGTCGTGATAGCATGGAATTCGTCTATAGAATATGGAAATTCAAATAAAAACATGAGCCTCCTTATATTCTTGTTGAGTTAAGAAAGGAAATTAGGAGAAAACTCACTGCAAACCATCACCGCGCCAATGACCATGACCTGAAGAATATTGATCATCAATACGTGAGCATGACTGTCTATGCGCGATCGATAGCCAGAACATAGGCGACATACCGTTGAGAATTCGTATAAAAAGACATCAAAGCCATCCGATCGAGCAGTTGTGACATCGTAAGTATAGTTGATGAAGAAAAAGACGATGGCTGATTGTAGAACACCCTCAAAGCTATCGATCCCCAGCGTCCCAGATTAATCAAGACGAGACTGTGAGCCTGGATGCGTGAGATAATATATATGAGATCCTCCTAAACTTACACAAAGTAAATGTATCGAGAAAATCCGAAGTATCGACCCTCTCGACCTTGTCTGTACAGTTCCGGAAGCGCGACCAAGATGTCATCGTTCAGATCTCGATCAAAGAGTCCACTGTTTATAGGGATGATAAGATTTGTGTTAGCGAACGAGAGGAAAGTGAAAAGATAGAATATAGATATGATTCAATGCTTACATTCCGATGACAGGCTACGCGAGAGAATAGTTGTAAGATCGGAGTCAGTGACACTCGAGGAAAACACGATGATTGTAGAAGAGACGTACAGCGATGGTCCAGACAACATTCCACAGCAACAAGTAGACGTAATCGTATGCACTATCGAGAAGACAAGATTGTATCAGTAAATGTGTCCTTATTAAATCACAAAAGAGACAAACACTCACTAGGTGGTACTGACAAAAAAATATTAAGACATCGAGTTAGCAGTAAGAAACTAAGTCGACAAAAAGGGCGGCACATACCTCCAGGTACAGTAGATCTGGAAGAAGAACAGGACCGCTACTCCAACGATGTTCTTGAAGAAGCTGTATAGGACAAGAACATATATATAACTATCAGCAAACAGGTCTTTTCAAGCTGTACGAGACTGAACCGACTAACAAGTTCAAAATCATGTTTGAGTTTCGCACGTAGCACCAATGACCATGCACCAGAAGAAGTCGAGTCAAGTAACGGAACTAATCGGGATATGTTGAAAACAAAACACAGTCAGTTGCCAACTCTGGTGAAAGACGTTCAAGTGGAAAGGTTACCTGAGCGATGGCATAATCCGAGGCTATGGTAGTTGAAGAAAACCACGTTAACAAGGGAAGTTACAGGCGGTTAAGATCATCAGAAACATACAGTTGACGGCTTGCAAACCCTCTTCTCCAGAGATTCCAACACCCACATCCGCCGCCTGAATCATAGACACATCTAAAGTAAGAGAAGGAAACAAGTGGACACAATCAATTCTGTTCTTAATGACATGGTCGAAACAAGGATGAAGAGAATCAACTAACCGTTGGCACCGTCTCCAATAGCAAGCGTCATGGCGCCGATATTGACCTTGATGAGCCTGACGATCTGAGCTTTCTGAAGAGGGGACACTCGGCAGCAGATGACAGTGTTGCATCGAGTAGATAACTGAAGCAGAAGATCCTCGGTCCACTCCTCGGCAAAAGTCTATTGTTCAAGCAGAGGATGCCGGATAGACGATAGTTAGGAATATAATGAGGCAGATTTCTCAATTAAAATTCTTCCTATCATAGAAAGCAGGAAGAGAAAACATACATGCGTCAATGCAGAACCTTCGATGACTAGAGAGTATCCACCTGGTCGATCTCCATTATTTCTACCGATGATATCTGATAGTCCAGTGTTCGTTCTTTTAAGTTGGGCAGATCGTCTGTGGCTGGACCTACGTTGCTGGAATGACGGCCGTCCGAACCCTGACATTCGAGATGTCGTCCTTTCTAGATCAGGCGGGTGATAGTTCACGTCCTGAGAGACTTCCGGTCCAAAGAACTGGTCGATTGCGGCTTTCAGCTGATCGTAAGCAGAGTTCGGGGTTCCATACGCTCCACCACGGACAATAATCAAATTTGAATCCTTAGTGAGCAAGTTGGTAGAGTAACCAATCGAAATCGCCGTCTCGAGTTTATCACCCGTAGCGACCCAGACCTTGATTCCAGCTCGCTTGAGATCGGCAATCGCCTCAGGCACTCCATCTTGAAGTTTGTCCTCGATAGCTGTCGCTCCGAGAAGAACTAGAGAGTGCTCAATCTGGGCAGATACCTCAGCCATCTTGCCCTCTCGATCATCTAGAGAGGTAGAGGCATTGTGGTAGTCACTGGACCACTGAGCAAACTCTTGTTCGGAGATCATTCGGTAACCAAGACAGAGCGTTCGCAGACCTTCGTTGGCGAAAAACTCAAGGTCCTTGTTGGTCTGTTCTTTGAGATCGTCCAAACCAGGAGCGAGTCGCTCAAAGATCACGTTGTCTGCTCCTTTGATAAGCAAGAAAAGCTTTCCTTCATCGTCTAACTTTCGGAGGATGACCGACATTCGTTTTCGAGCAGAAGTGAACTCCAACACATTCAGGAGCTCATACTCGTCGATGCCGTCAGAATGAGGAGTTTTCAAACGAAGGATGTTTCGATCTTTACCCTTGAACACGAAACCAACGTCGGCAGCAGCTTGGACTCTGATGAGAAGAAGAAACAGCATACCGATTGTAAGTATCAGCGTCGAAGAGATCTATCCCGAGGAGACAACCTGAGAAGAAAGCGAAACGAGAAACTAACAAGGCAGCCTCATCCGGAGACTGTGCCATGTACTCCATCATTCCATTCGAGTCTTCTGAGGCCAAGGCGGTATGACAAAGCGCCAGGTTGGTAAAGAATCCAGAAACATTGGTGTACTGTTCGGAGTCTTCGTTTTCCAAAACTCGGTCCAGTTCATCCGAATGGAATCGAGGGATATCATCTTTGGCTTTTGCTTTAGGCTTAGGTGCATCAGAAGGCGTGTCGGAGGCAGAGCCAGAGGACGAGTCCTGGACCAACTCGGACTTGGACGTGTTCTCGGTCGGCTTCATTCCGGGTCCTTCGTTGACCTGAGCTACAGGGGGTAGGTCGGCAAGTTTGCCGTCTCCTTTATAGATCTAAGGGGAACCAAAGGCATTAGCCGAAGGTATAGATAGAACAAAGTCGCATATTCACAATGTTTCTGAGAGAACGAACAATATGTCCAATAGAGCACTGCTGGAAAATCATGGCGTTCTGAGTCAACGTTCCGGTCTTGTCCGAGAAGATATATTCGATCTGTCCCAAACTAGAAGTTGATGGTATGAAAGAAAGGAGCATGAGGAATCAGAGACCACAGTTGGATTTTTGTAAATCAATGTGATCAAGATGTGTAAAAATCTAAACTTACTCATCTGCCAAGTTCCAACTTCGAGCCAAAGTTTTTGTATCTGTCTTCTCATAAGTCATTTCTTCATCATAGTAGATGAACGCAGCCTGAGCAGTTCGAACGAATTCGATAGAGATGTAGAGTGAGATCGGAATGATGTTTTGGAAAGTGATGAGCGAGTTCAAGAAAGTAAAAAGCCCATTGATCTGTTTGAAGTGAATCATATAAAACGAGAGCGGGCTTAGTGATGGACGGTTATGTTTTTGGTACTGAAAGCGTATACTAACGCTCGGATTATCACCACTTCGATCGTCATACAACGTCCAGTATGAGTTCAATCGGTAGTACTTCTTTTCATGGAAGTAATTGACAATTGCGCAAACCATACCGGCCAAACCGAGGATGAGAAGCGAAAATAGACTGATGTGACGAAAGAAAAGCGAAGAGACAGCGCATTAGAGATAGAAGAACGAGTATTCAAAACCTTGAAGAATTAGATGCGAGAACACTTACACCTGGGGGTTCATCTGTCGTTCGACTTTGCTTCGCTTGCTGGGAGTTCCTCCAGAGTTGGCAACAATTTTACTGAACACATGGCCCAGTTCACACAATACATCAATCGAGTTCAGTTCACACCGAACGATTTTGACCCAACTAGATGAGTCAATGATGATTGAACTCACGTATCGGCTCCGGTGAACATAACAATACCGATCACCCAGGCCGTGTTCCTGAGGACACAGCCTCTCAACAATGAAGTTTCCAAGTTGATAGGATGCTTGACCTCCACTCCATCTGGTCCAGGAGCAACGACGGCAGCGTTCAATCTGAACATATTGACCTCCGGGGGCTCGCAATCAATTCGGAAACGGGCAGTTGAGCAGGAGAGAGCACTTCGGAGATGTGCTAGTTCGGGGACGGCGTGTCGAGATTTCAAATTGGTTTCCCCGTCAAGATTTTCTTAAGAAAACCATGTGAAAAAAGGCGGTTAAGCATCCTAGTAGATAGCAAGAGAGGCTCTAATGCATGGTAAGAGTAAAATGACGTTTACTCACTGGTCTCAATGTACGCAACATCTTCTTCCTCGGAAGTAGCGCAGATGACGACATCTAGATGGCAGGAAAGATAACACATCAAGACAATAGCTAAAGACAAGAGTCAAATAAAGAGAGGCACGTACCGGCCGGGAAACCTTCGTTGTTGTAGATCTATGAAGCAGTGAGTTCGATCAGATTAGACGATGATTCCTAACGCGTAAATCTAAAGAGGGAAGAAAGACGCGTTCTTTTCGAACGGAAACTGTTGAGAACTCACCTTGATGAAGTCCCCGACTTTGACATCTTCCCAGATAGTCTTTTTCCATCCGATCTCTCCACTGGTATCTACAGCCTCCACGTCGTGTTCGAAGTCCTCCGGAATGCCCTCGGCCACTTCCTGATCTCTACTCCTAATTCCCCGGAGATCCTCTCCAGGGAATATCACGGCGGTCGCGTCGTCGACAGGAATATCGTGGTGCTCATCTCTGACGATCTGGTCGAACCCTGCTCGGTCTCTGGCTTGTTTGGCCCGTTTTTTCTTAGACTGAGGGAGCCTGACTCCTTTGACGAAGGTCTTGGCCTTGGCTCCCATAGGATTGTGGTTGACATAATTCGGGCCGACAAGCGTATGGACGACAGAGTGGTTCACGTTTCGATCGGACTGATGTCGTTTGATGTCTTCGTAACCATCCTTGAGAGCGGTGATCAGAAGGACGGCGAGCAGAGGCAAGATCACAAGACCTGGACTGATGGTAGAGAATTTTGGGAAGAATTGAAGGATGGCGATACCTATCGAGAAAGAGTGAGTGTCGCAGAAAACGGAGAAATACGCGTGATGAGTAAGGCATCTCGGCCACCCCTGTCATTTGAACGGATCTTCTGAAAAACGTACCCAGGAAAAAACTACACAAGGAAAAACATAGGATTCGGTAAATTGATCATTGTTATGTCGGTCTCTATCAGTATTGGTTCTGTGGGGAACGAAGAATCGAACGAAAAAAGAAGAGAAGGATAGACTCGACAAGAACAGATCAAACGTACATGTTGGCGATTCTTCGAAACTGTTCAAACAAGTTTTTAGGAAGGAAAGTCAAGATAGTGTATTTCGAAGTGACGACCTGGGAGGTGCTATACCGCATCGCCGCGGGCACTCTGCCCTTCTTGTCCAACAGCTCGACTGGAAGGGGTTGGTTAATGTAGATTGACCGAGCGACAGCAGGAAGTGGTTTTTGTTTAAATAAGTTCTCTGGGTTGAGATAGTATTGAACCTTATGAAAGAATGCCGCCGTCTTGGACGGCTTGTAACGGGGTGGCATCTGATGCGAGGCGCCGTTGTTGTAGGATAAATGTGTGGATGAGTGGAGTAATGTGCTGATGTCAAGTAGAACCGACCGAGTGGCAAGGGAAATGGAGAAGAGTGATGAGTGCTACACTTTTTGGAGAATGAGTACTGTCTTTGTAAGGAGGGCCCGGGGATGAAGTGCAACGGGAAGACGATTCTCTTGGAAGAGTCAAAAGAGTCGGATCCGATTCAAGTTTGTAAAGAGACGCGTCGTTGGTCGCCTAGGAGCGTCGGATTCAACCAAGAAAAAAACCTTCTCAAGGGAGAGGGGTAGGTGGGAGAAGAATGGAGGAGGAACGACGATGACCCTGCTGGGCAAGACCTTGATGAGTGGAAGGATAGATCGAATCCCAAAAGGCGATACACGATGACGGAAAGAACTTGAAACAGGATGAGAGTACACGGCGAGAAAATGGGCAGAGAATGCCGAGAACGGCCAAGGTGATGATGATGATGACTAAACGGTTCCCGATCCGGCCGACATCGGGTACCGGCCGCACAGATGGTTTTTGCTCAGGGAATTCTATTGTAAAGTGATATTGAAACTATGAATATTTCCTGATACTCTTCTCTCGTTCTTTTTCTCGCTTCCTCACACAGCGATCTCGTAAGATCAGAGTCTTCATAGCATTAGATATTCGTCAGAAGGATTATCTAATACTGATAACACCATGAAAGCTACCATGACTGTGAGCAGAGGAATGGATCGCAGAGAGAGAAAAGAGTCGATGAGATCAAGCCTTAAAGTATATTGAAGAATTTGCTATCAATTACATCGATCTGATACATCTTAGAACTGTTCTGCATAAGACCTACAAGAACAAGACATACATTCACTATACGTGGTTTCTTGATAGATCTGTGGACAACATGATGATAAACGTGATGGCGCACGTCGCGCCAACTTTCGAATAATTTTATGTCCGGGAACGGGTGTGATCCGGACTATCTCGGTAAAACAAACTGGCTAGGCTGATTTTTTGTCGCTCAAAAAGCTCACTCTCTTCCTTCGTACACCTCTTTGAACGATCAATTCGTGACGAAGTATACCATCAAACTGCCATTTATCAGGATAGTCTCTTATGAGCACTTCACATGTACTAGGCGACAAATTCTTGGAGGCGTCATTTGGGAATTTCGCCAAACAATCAAGTAGCGATGTTTTCACATTCCACATACAACAAGTTCAGCATTAAAAACAAACAACAAAATATCAGAAGAATGAAAACCCGGAATGAGCATATAGATGAGATACGTCGCCAGGTAGGAAACCCACAACCAAGTCATGACATTCATGTTGCTAACGCCTCACATTGATATTCGGTATAACTGGGTCGCTTTGTTTACAACCTTTTTTATTATTAACGACGGTACAATGATCTTGTAACAGAGTATACTTTCGCGCTGAGGAGCCACAACTGTATAGATAACATATCAGCCAATCTCAACAAAAGGTCAAGAAGGCCTGATCCGGCGAACGTGTGACTATGATCACGCGTCTAGACGCGTCCAACCGCCAAACGCGTCTCAGGCGCGTTTGGAGCGTGTTCCTCTCATTTAATAAGTTCTCTTGATATACCCCATCTTAGCTATCACTAACGTCCTCAGGTTCAGTCTTTGGACCCGTTGTTCCTCGTGTCTTTTCTTTCCTCCTCTCTTTCCTTCGTTCATGTTAAATGATAGTTCTCTTGGTCTCTCTTATATATCTCCCGAGCCAATCCTCAGAGTTCGACTGACGAACCTGTTGGCAAGCTCGGCCAAACCTCTTCGTGGGCTCGATCAGATGTCATCCGGGTTCTCTGAGGGTAGACAATTTGGCAGGATTCCTCTACTTCAAGTCTTTGGCATGACTGAGGCCGGCCAGGTAATTCGGTCGAGTTCACTTGGATTGAGATGAGCTGCTATGCTAACAAAACGTCCTGTCTCTTTCTCTAGAGAGCATGTGTCAATATCCATGGAGCATTTCCATATGTATATATCGAGTATCCGAGAGACAACTCGTTGGAACCCAAAACAGGTAGGTCATCTGTCTCCCCAGACGTTGATATAGAGCCCTCCAGTCTTCCTCGCTACCTACACGCTCATACATGTTGATTCTATAATTCCTCTAAGTCAAGCACTTCATATCCCGTCTCGGTTCTGCACTCAACTTTGCTCTTGCTAGGACCTTCAATGTCGACCCTCAGATTCGAGCCAAAGATCACTACGCATCTTCCGCCAACGTCATTCAATCGATAACCCTCGTCAAGGGTACCCCGTTCTACGGCTTTCACATTGGTCACACATATTTCCTTCGAATCGCATATACCAAGCCAACCTCTCGACAGCTTTTGATCAGAGTTCTCGCCGAAGGCGCCATCCTTGGTCAACGGTGGGACATTTTCGAGGGTCACTTGAACTTTGAGCTACAGTTTCTCTGCGACTTTGGGCTCTCAGGCTGTGGGTGGCTAGAAATCGCAGACGCTAGGTTTCGTGAACCCTTACCTGGTTAGTGCCGTAAGAACAGTCGTCTATCCGCTCTGCCGACTTATCCTTGTCGTTTCATTCGCTGTTCTCCTGTTCTGATGGATCGATAATCTAGAACAACACCCAAAGCTCAACCCAAGATCAGAAGCTCACTTGCCATCTCGACTCCGGAAGTGGTCGACCAAAACAACTTCTGGACGATATCTTCATCCACATCTGTCACCAGCTAGGTCTACTCGAACGACACTCGAGCTTGACATCCATGTGTCCTCGATCCTCAATCGGCTCGCGCTTAAACCCCGCGATCTTCACCACGACTTCATCGAACTCCGACACGGCCTTGCCTCAGAACGAAAGCTACTCAACTCATTAGAAGAACTGTGGGAGGATGAACGAAAGCGCAGAAGAGAAGCTGGCAATGTAGGAACCAAAGGTATGCAAGGTTTGAGCTACGGAGAGAGAGAGGGTGTAGCGAACAAGATTCCCGGAAAAGGTATGGGCTGGAACTCAGAGGAGCGGTGGTGGTCAGAAGTACGGCTTCGAATCCAACAAGATCGAGACGCATTGAACGAACACGATGAGAAAAAAAGTTACGAGCTTTCGGATCTGCTGATGGAATCATCGGAGCCAAAGGAGCGGAGAGACGAACGAGCTAAATGGGACCATGTGAGTCTTAAAGCTTCTATATAGACCTTTCTTTATGTACGTATTCGACAGATTATCTGATTGAAATGGATCCCAATGGATAGTACATTCCCACCACGTTCGCCGCTCTGACAAAAGGATGGCCCTCAGAGCCAATGCCGTTTCGAGAAATGATCCTTCCTTCGCCATCCCAAGCTCCGATCGATTACCCTCCGCCTACTCCATATGACGATACACTTCTCCCTTCAGAATTTGTGGGAGAAGACTCGTCGACTAATGATATTCTATCGCGAACGTCCTCACAGCCAGCAGAAGATGTTGATATCGATATGGTCATCGCAGCCTCTCAAGCCGTGTTTGATGTTGAGAGAAAAGAGAAGGCCAACCCAGCTCGGGATCCATGGGGAATACCAATTACCAAGGAGGAAGAATCAGACGATGATGAAGAAGAAACTCTCCCCAAAGAACAGGAAGCTCCCTTGCCTTGGGATGCCGACTTCGATTTTGAGGATGAATTTTACGGTACACAACGGGTCGAGCGCACAGATCCAAAAGAGAAGAGTCAAGAGATAAGTATGCCCCAGAGTCCCAAAAGGATCTCAAGGGAGAAGAGACGTCGGGAAGAGGACAGTCTCCCGAGTTCATCTTTGTCTGCAGCTGGCTGGGAGTCCCCGTTTCAATCTTCAACAGAGCCATCTATGTCACCCCTGGATTCACCCACAAATTCTATCAGTCCCAAATCCAAACACTGCCGCCGCTCATCCCGCTTGTCTCAATCACCTACTCATGACCAAGCTCCATCCGTATTGACCCGTGCCTCACCATCTCTCATGCAGTCACCTGAGATGTCTTCAGGATCGCAAATGACCAACCCAATTCGTAGTCCAGAGATATCGAGAGATGCCGATGAAAAAGAAAGCGATCCTAAATCGACGCCTACTATGTGGTCTCTTCCCAGAACGCGACCTACAATAACTCCTCTCGAAATTCAATCAACGACATCTCGGCAGATCGTAAATGTTCCAAGTTCTATTTATAAACCAGCATCCGGGAATACAACAGCAGAGAAAATCGCACGGTCTTCAGCGGCGGACGACTCTTTTTTTGATGCATCACTCGATGCAGGGGATGACTGGATTTTCTCTCAGACCGGGCCGGATTCTGTATTGTCTTCTCTGCGGGCCGATCGGTCGGTCCAGCAGGTATCCAACGATAGTTCTTCTCCAGTTAAACAATTGCTTATGAGTCGTGTCGAGACTCAGTCAGATGCAGCGACAAATAATCCGCTTGGTGGGCCCTATGGCTTATCATCTAGTTCCTATTCAATACGGAGAGCTCAACATAAGAGTAATCGAGAGAATGCCAAAGACGCGCCCTTAAGCCTACCCACTGATACTTCTGAAGCGACGATAGACCAGCCAGTCCTTAACCCTTCAGTCATTCGTCAGTCGGATCAGTTGTCTTTTTTGCCTTTTTGTCTCGGTTTGAGTTAACACGTTTGGCTATCTAATGATTGCATTTGAATAGCATCGGTCGACTCGATCATCTCCTCCTCAGCTCAGCTCAAGACATCGGCGTTTATCCCTTCACCTTCGCAACAATCTAAACAATCTCTGGCATCTCCCACAGAATATGGCTGTGATATTGATTATCAAGATCCCTACTTCTCCAATCCAGTCGACGTTCCAAAGTTTCCTAGAGAGTATGCCGGAAGACTCTGGACGTTTGATAAAAACGGTAATTCTATCCGTCCTGAAGAGGTCTGGTCGCCGAACGTGTTCGATGGCATTCGAGATCAACCCGAAATCGGAGGTAGCAGAGTCTTTAAATGGGGCGGTCTTAAGGGAGGTCTTTCAAGATTCAGACGAATGGTCGTGGGAGAAGTAGCATCTTTGGAACTAGGTCATCGCGCACCATCGAGGAGTGAGGCTAAGGAGTGGCTAAAGAAGGATATTCAAGCAAAAGAGAATCGTGGGTTTATCTACTTCTTGGTATCCTGTTCTCTTTTTCTACTCTTTTATCTTTTATCGAGATCAATATTATTACTTTGTGTCTATGTTATCTTGTTGTATCCAAAAAGTTTCTCACAAACTACTTTTTTAATCAATTTTTAATAGGGAGAAAAAAGATTTTCGCATCTCAGGTATGTCTCCATGTTTAATACTCATTCCAACAATTCTTGGGGGGTTTCGACCAGCGATTGTTTGCTAACCGTGTATTTGTTTTTTTTTTGCTGGGGAAATGTTCTGATCATAAGATAGAAGGACCTACTCAGTTGAATACTCAAGGATTTAAGTTCAGTCAGATTAATGAAGTCTCTAGCTCTCGGGAGAAGAGGTTCATGAGTGTTATGTCTCTAGAAGTCCTTCGTTAGTCTTAATGTGTTACCTCTTTTCTTTGACCATGAAGCTAACTTATGCTTAAACAAACTGGCTCTGCTTTACATCCTCTCTTCTCACAATCGGTTTATAGCTGCAACAAGGAATGGCCATCTACCAGATGCCAGAGAAGATCCTATTCTCGCTGTTTTTTTCTGCTTTCAAAGCGATGGGCAAGCTTTCGACAACTGTTATATGCCAGGATGCCATGTCGGGCTCATCATCATTATGACAGACGACCATTCTAGCAATCACAGTCAACCACCTTCGACAGATCCCAGGCGCACTATAGGATCGCGTCCGATAGAGCCTGAGTTTGTGTCTAGCGAATTGGACCTTTTAAATTTATTGACTGAGAAGGTCTGGGCTTGGGACCCAGACATCTTGAGTGGCTGGGAAGTACAGGGAGCATCTTGGGGATATGCTACGAAACGAATGTCGCTTTATGGAGGTGATATCTCTCCGATATTTCTTATTATAACACTTCTGGAGTGATGAACTGACAGCACTTACTCCATGGTACATGCTCTTTGGGTTCTCTTTGAACAGGCGAACAGTTCTTTATGGCGGAGCTTTCTCCTGTACTGGATACAGACGGCCAAAACACATCGTCTGAATATGACTCCGATCATAGCTCCGCCTTCCAGATCCAAGGGAGGCATGTCTTTAATCTATGGAGGATGCTTCGAGCAGAACTGAACCTCAATCAATACACATTCGAAAACGTGGCTTTTCATCTTCTTCATCGTCGGTAAGCAGCTTCCTTTCGACCATCTGTATCTTCAGGGTGTGGTCTTTTGTCTGAAGCTCTTCTCGTCATGTGGCATGCAGAGTTCCCAAATTCTCTCCACAAAGTCTCCAAGATTGGTTCTGCTCGGACATACCGTCCAAAGTGATTCGGTGTATCAATCACTTTCTTCTTCGAGCTGTGATGATTATCGAGATGCTAGATTTATCGGAACTTGTTTCTCGAAATGCGTGAGTGGTTTTTCAAAATCATCCGGATTGACATTCCATATGATGGGAGATTTTACAGATTGACATGGACCCAATTTCTGCAAGGACAGAGAGTTCGCACGGGTATATGGCGTTGACTTCTCGGACGTTTATCAAAGAGGGTCTCAATTCAAAGTAGAGTCTTTCATGTTCAGAATAGCTAAGCCTGAGAGTCTGTTGTTCCGTACACCTACTCGAGAACAGGTCAGTGTTTTGTCAACGTGGAGTCGATATGGTATGTACGTCTTCGGACAGGCACTGATGCCCTTAGTACTTCTTTCTTTACAGGTCGGCCAACAAGCCGGGGCGGAATGTATTCCTATGGTGATGGAGCCTCAATCAGCCTTCTACAAGGACCCAGTAGTAGTCCTTGACTTTCAGTCCCTCTATCCATCAATTATGCTTGCGTATAATATCTGCTATTCGACTTGTCTCGGACGCGCCGACCGACTGAAGGATAAAGATGGGAATCCGACTGACAGGTTTGGCTTTACCAACTTAGAGCTCTCACCTGGGACGCTTGAGGTACTCGAGGATCACATCACTAGTAAGTTTGGCTGTGTAGACCTCCTTCTTAAAGATATTGATAGATTGATTTCAAACTGAAATATGCTATTATACAATGCTCTGTGTTGGTAGTTTCTCCTAACGGGATGATGTTTGTGAAACCAACTGTGAGAAAGAGTTTACTTGCGAAGATGCTTGGCGAGATATTAGATACCCGGGTGATGGTCAAGGACGCTATGAAGGGATATAAGAGCAACAAGGTGATCATTGTTACGTATCCATCTACGCTGCGACAGTAGTGATATAGGCTGATCAGTGTGAGTTTACTGCCATACAGAGCTTGACGAGAACATTAAACTCTAGACAACTTGCGTTAAAGCTTTTAGCCGTAAGACTGTTTTATCGAGATTGTCTACTGCCTCGATTTTGACTTCAAGTTTGACATGCATTGTTTTGAATCTGCCGCTTTTTTCAAACCTTCAGAATGTCACTTATGGCTATACTTCCGCTAGTTTTTCGGGTCGAATGCCCCATATTCAGGTGGCGGACTCAATTGTGCAGTACGGTCGCGAGTCCCTCGAAAAAGTTTGTCTTTTACATGTCTATACTTGAATAACCAATGCTGGAGGTCTCATATCTCTCTTACTGCAGGCGATTTCTCTCATTCACTCGACCCCTGAATGGGGCGCACATGTCGTGTATGGAGATACCGATAGTTTGTTTGTCCATCTTCCGGGAAAGAGCAAAGAGATGGCTTTCCGGATCGGATATGAGATGGCTGATGCGATCACGGCTAAGAACCCAAAACCAATGAAATTGAAATTTGAAAAGGTTTGCGTTCTATCAACTTTTTCTCTGGTATCAATAAGTATAGTGCTGACGAACTTCTGTGTTCATAATTTCGACCATGACAGGTTTATCTTCCCTGCGTGTTACAGTCCAAGAAGAGATACGTTGGGTTCAAATACGAGCATCCCGACGAACTTGTCCCGACATTTGATGACAAAGGTATCGAGACCGTAAGACGAGATGGGATACCTGCTCAGCAAAAGGAACTCAAAGAATGTATAAAGTGAGTTTTGTTTGATTTCTAACATACTGCACATTAGGTTATTCAGAAGCGTGTCTTGCTAACATACTTGAGACTAACGAAACTTTGTCGGTCTATTTTGAACAGGTTGTTGTTCAGAGATCCAGACCTCTCAAGAGTCAAAGAATATTGTTATCGTCAGTGGACTAGAATACTTCAAGGCCGAGTTTCCGTTCAGGACTTCACTTTCGCCAAAGAAGTCCGTTTGGGATCTTATAGGTAAGTTCAGAATACGGTTGTTTGTTTCATGTGTTTGCTGTTCAGTTTTCTCATCGCTTCCTTGCTCGTTCTTCTTTCTTTCTTTTATAATCAACATCAATCTAAACAGCGAAAAAAGTCATCCGCCTCATGTAGTGGTTGCTGCGATTCGAGCGAATCAAGATCCTGGTGACGAGCCTCAGTACGGAGAGCGTGTACCCTACGTGATTGTCCAAGGGGAACCTGGAGAGCCTCAGTATAGACGAGCGCGTCGACCGGAAGATGCGTTGGAGGACGAGTGAGTCGTTTGTCTCCTGTGACCCGACCGTACTGGCGCCTTAATAGACTTGATTTTTTTGATGGCTGATTTTACTTCGTTTTTTTCTTTCACCGATCCACAGAGGACTGCGACTAGATGGTGAATATTACATACAAAATATGCTAATCCCGCCTCTTGGCCGAGTTTTCAACCTATTAGGAGCGGACGTAGCGGGTTGGTACCGAACGATGCCTCGTCCGAAGTGGATTGAGCCTGCTCCTTTTGGTATACCTTCTTCTTCGGCTGTTACTACTGCTGCTTCTGCTGTTGGTCCGGACCCATTAGGTCCTGCGCAGATGATTGAGAGCGCTAGAGGGAAAGTTGTTGCTCGAAAGATTAAGTTGACAGACCACTTCAAGAGTGATCTTTGTTTTTTGTGCAAAGCTGAAACCCATCTAGGTAATAATTTCCTATCTTTCAGGCAAAGAGCTTTTCGTTTAGTGAGCAACCCTGAATAGTTGCTGAAACGTTTGCCTTCTCTCTCTGCATTGTTCGTGATCGCGGCTTATAGTCCCCGCGATATGTAAATCGTGTCGATCCGATCCTTACACCACGATCTACGCTCTTCAGAACCATCGACAACAAGCCGAAACTCGATTAACGTCCACTCAGTTGATCTGCAGTTCCTGCTCTTCTACGCTCGCTTCAGAGAGAATAGACTGCATCAGCCTGGATTGTCCGATCATGTATGAGCGGGTCAAATTGAACCGAAGGGTTAATGGTCTGGCTGGCGTCGGAGAGTTTATCAAGGGACTGGAAGAGGAAGAAGCGAGGAGACGAGAGGCAGAGGTGATTGATTTAACGTTATTTTGAGAGCATGAGGTTTCAATAGCAGGTAGGAGAGAGACAAAGTAATCAATCGAGGGGAGCATACACGTCAGATGATAAGGTAGGTGTATGTACGTCGTTCATCAAAGTTTACATGAAGGCAGATACAAATAGGAGAAAGGAGAAGGGAGGAAGGAGAACATAGAGATACTTTGAATATGATCACAGAATAATTCGTACAAAAACAATGATAAAGGACAACTGGTGTATATGAGCGAAAGAATCCCTCTGGGGCTACTACCATAGTTCCCCACCTCGAACAAAGGGCAATCGGTTTCCAGATTTCTGGCGCTTCTCCAACTCGTAGTACAATGACCTGTATCAATCACTATCACCATCAGTGACAAGACCCCCGAGAAAGGAGTCTACTAGAAAAGACAGACGACCTGAAATTGAACAAGAAAATAAATATATATATTAAATAAACTGCTTACCCATCGTACTGCTTTCGAACACTCCTTTCATCAAGGATCCCAGTTTGGGGGTCGGCTGCTAGGAGCCAAAGGTATCCCCACAGGAAAACCTGAAACGTCTGTACATAATTTACGCCGCGGGACCAAAGAGGTATCAACATATCGAGGTGTCAGCTCGTGAAGCCCGTGGTTTTGAAAGGACCGTTCGCTCTGCTTTGTTTAGATCAAAAGGGGAGGTGATAAAATTCGAGGAAATGTGCAACGAACCCAACCGATGAGATCCAGGACGTTTCGGTTTGCTTTCCACATCGTCACGATCTCTGAAAAATACAAGCCTCCTTTTTGGTCTCTATCGAAATGAGAGAAGGACATAAAGAATAGGTGAGAAAAGCTCGAGGCAGGCGGCTCAGAAATTCGGACATTACAGTACGTACTCGTCAAACTTCTTGAAGATCCTATCATATCGACCTTCATCAAATGTTCCTTCCATCGTATAAGATTCCGTATCACTTCCGGTCGCAAAATACCGATCCCGGTCCGGGTACAAGAGGATCATCATGTGAGATTGGTCATCAACGTTAGTAACTTGTTTTTCTTTGAAAACGGGCTTGCTCTAACAAGGGTATATGCGCGCAGATACAGACCTTCCGTGCTTAGCTCGCGCAATCCTCCTTTAACGCAGAAGTCGGATGAATAGATAAGATCTCAATCTGACCGAATCTAAGCGATCAAAGAGAGAAAGAAGGAGGACATACTCGACGTAAACGGGGAACCGCAGATCAGGTATCCAGCTTTCACATGTAGGGAACGAGACATGAAGTATGTGGAACGCCAGAGCCGATTGGAGGGCTATGAAGGTGTTGAAGCCAAGTGCTCTAAAGCCATTGTATGTATCCGTCGGAAATCTTGAGGAATTATAGTACAGCTTCAGGGTATCAGATTTCTATTTGGAAAGTTTTGGTTGGCTCGTTCATAGAATCGGAGGGACTTACATCACACCAGTTTTTCTTCTATCCCAAAATGAGACATCTGCACCCAAGGCAGACGCAAAGAACCTCGTATGCAATCAGTCTCATATATGTTATCTCGAAAGATCGAGACCTGCTAAGAGGAAAGAAAAAACCAGAAGGAGAGAGCCCTCAAATATATGTTGACAGTTTCCCGTCCACTCACGCTTTTGTAGAGCAGTAGGCTTCCATCCCAACCGAGAGAGTTCGCAGAACAAACCATATCAGAGCCAATCGCCTTGTTTTTCTTGAAGTTCTGCTACAGACAGCCTGAACGAGGATTCTTACCTTGTCTTGTTCACTGACGATTTGTCTAGGCATGATGCTGAGATGTGTATATGTGTGTTCGAGGGGGAGAAGAGTAGACAAACGGATCGATTTGGATTCGCCAGAATAGCTAGCATCGAGATCGAGCTTTCATCTCTGGACAATCATTCTGAAACGTCATCTGATCAAAACGTTGCTCGCCATGACTGCGGACATTCTTCTATCTACCTCTGTATACACATATAGACTAATCATCGTTCCCTCCACCTCCGAAAGATTTCCACTTGCTGGTACTCGATTGAGAAGCTTCCATCCGTTTTCTGTGTTCTTCCTCTGTTTCCGGTTCGTCTTCAATGTTTCTGAACACTTTTGGCTGGTTTGCCCAAGCTCCGGCCCATACACTATTTCGTTTACATGCCGAGGACGACGCGGTTAGTTCTTGTGCCGTAAGGCGAGAGATGGAAAAGAGAAACGAAACGAACGGATTTGTCTCGGCCACATTGGCATATTTGAGCAAAGCTTCTCGAGGCTATGGAACAGACGACGAATCCGAACAGATGAAAGGATGAGCTGAGCAAGGGGTTGAGAAGATCGCGTTAAGAGAAAGAGCAAGAAACTTACGTCCTCCTCTCGGGTGTTGTCTTTGATGACTCCTCGTAGGAGATGTTGAGTGGCACTCGCTCCGACTCTTCCACCCTTTCCTGGTCCACTCATTGGTTCCGCCGGCTTCCTCGTCTTGACCGGATCCGCCCTTTCCTTCTCCCGCTTCCGTTTTCCGCCACCCAACAGCCTGTTCTCCTCTCTGTACATCGGAAGTGAATGAGGCGTGATGATCACCTGAGGCATGGTCAAGTCCGTAATAGAATCTAGGTGGATCGGTGCCGACCGGGGGAGTTTCGATAACGGAAGGAGCGCTCCATGAGTTGAGGCTGTGGGTGAATAGAGGACGTTGATCCGGCCGGTGGAGGACGCGGTGACGATCTAGTTTGAGGATTAAAAGTCAGGATTGGACGCAACCGTATGTCAATAAAGACCAAAGAGAGGGAGAAGATAAACAACATGTTTACCTGATTAATTCTGGAATGCCATTCAACTCTGACGACACTTCCCTCACCAACATCCACCCTTCGTTCCTCTTCCAGGCCTTCCTTTCCAAGCACGACAAGCTCACCCGACTTTTTCTCTCCTCCAGGCCTGAGAGCGACTCCGGTGAGGATATGTCTGTCGTCTGGTGAGAATATCACGTTTGTCTCTGCGTACAAGTTCGGAAGGTTTGACGCGGTGAAAAGTGGTTGACGGATCGATCGGAGATCCCATACTTTGAGAGGGGGAGGAAAAACATGCGTCAATTTGAGACAGTCTGGTTCATCCGTCTACGGAGTGTGTAAGGTGCTTTGGAGGGGAAAAGGCTAGTGACTCACATTTGACAGTATCGTCCCCCCCTCGGGTAATAACCGTGCGGCCGTCTATCGAGAAACATATCGAGCTAGTCTCCGAACCTTTGATATGAGCGGTCTCATTTGTCATGTTTGGTCGAGCAAAGTTGCCCGAGGTGGACCAGATATGCAGCGTGCCGTCCAAGCCGGCTATTCAGGTTTAAATTCAGATAAAATCAGGGATGACATGATTAGACTACGGAATGAACAATCTCTGGGGGTTTCCTCAAAAATTAATATAGAGAACGGAGGAGTGAACGAACTTGCACCGATGTGTTTTCCGTCTGGACTATAAGCACAACTGGTGACCTTTGTTCTTGCGCCTCTTTCCTTAGACTTCACGTTAATCACCACTTTCTGCTTCCGACGGTTCTCGACGTCCCATATTCTAAGTAGCAGTGGGAAGGAAATACATATGAGTGGTTTCAGATGACCTCATCAGCGTTCATATCTAGATGAATAGCTAGTCTCGATCAAAGGAAGAGAAGAGAGAGAGGAGAGAGGAGAGAGAAATGGAAAGACGAACCTGACGGTACTATCGTTGGAGCTCGTCACGAACTCTGCATTATTTTTTGGGTTGAACCACCCAGAGGTAAGCTCTGCTACGTGTCCTCTAAGAGGAAAGAGAAGTGAACAGGGCAGAAACAGTCTAAGCTGTGTGTTGCTTTTCTTTCCTCTTAGAAACAAGAGGAGAAGAATCGAATGGAGAAAACGAACGAGGTATGCTTCATGTCTCGAATGTATGGATCTCCTTTCATGTACTGCGTTCCTTTTCCGTCGCTTAAGATCGATCAGAGAAAACAATGAGTTGCAAATGATTCAGTGCATGGTTAGCGAACAGGGTCTGTAACGGATAACGAATCAGATCCTAGATGACTCACCCAGGCTCTCCGTCTCTGGAGTAAACTTGTGGTTGACTGGTACCAGTGACGACCAAGAGATTTGACCCATCAGAAGAATAAGACAAGTTGTGAATCTATCGAAAGAGGCACTGTTAGTAGAATAATCTACAGAGGAGGTTCCTGTCCAAGCCGTTGACTAGAAATAACAGGAACGTACATGATACGATCCAGCCGGTTCGAAACTTCTGAAAGGCTTGTAGCCCCCGTTATCTGGTAGACCGGCCGTCATTCCTCCGAAATCATACAACTTGACGTCATAGTCGTGGGAACCCGTCGAGACTCGAGCTCCTGCCGGATCGATCGCTAGTGCAGATACGGGCTTTAAGGGAAGATGAGAGGCGCGAAAGGTTAGACTAACTAGGTAAGATATGCTACAGAGGGTATTAGATATCAGTATAGGGCTAAGAAGGACGCGACACGAACCTTTCCATGGTCTTTCCAGGTGATCTCGTGCGAGATTGGTAGGAAATCAGTTTGCTCTTCAGGACCTAGGTCGTCTTCGTCATCTTCATTATCCTCATCCTCGTCCTTCTCATCGGGTCTGTCGATCCCGTCAGCCTTGATCTCCTTATGAACGGGCTCAGCGTTCTCTGACGAAGAGATTTTGGCTGTCGGCAGGGTTGAGGGAACGAGAGAGGGGGAAGGCTCTGATGGGACTGGTTGAGGTTTAGGAGACGTTGCCACAAGCTCAGACTGACGTAATCGTCAAAGTTTGACAAGGAAAAGAAGTTGAAATAAGTGAAAGAGAAGGTATTTCCGAATCGGCCAGTCAGTCAAAAGCATCAGGAGCGAGGACCAACGCGTGACGCGTGGAAGGAACAATAAATGAGAAAGGAAACGAAGAAGGATGAGGGCGGAACTTACTGTTCGTTTGGTCTGTTCCAGCTTAGCCGAAGTGTTCACTTTCTTGGCCGGGGCCTTTTTCCCGAACGAGCCGAAGCCCATCATCGCTGCAAAGTCTGGGTCCATCTTGGGTTGGGTGGATGAGTGTCGCAGGTTGAATGGAGACCGAAGAATGGATAGCGACTTTGATAGTTGAGACCGGACTGGACGACGGATGATGATGGATCTTTGTTAGGGTTAACCTCTCCAACAGACTGTAACCATGGCTCCCGATTATGACATTGTGTAAGGCTCGGTTGTTAAGAAGGTAACCAAGTGTAATCACTTGGTTCGCGGGGTGACACTTAGGCTCTGGCGATTAATATATCTGAAGCAGACCAAACTATTAACAATATACTTTGGATAAGAGGTTTCAACAAGAATCTCAGCTTGAGGAAAACTCTTATCCAAGAAGGCGCGAGGGCGTCCCCGTTTTATATCAGGACCCCTCGCGCATTTGGTCTGCCACTAAAGATATACATATGACGAGCCTAGAGAGGCTCGAGATCACGAGAACTAAAAAGATGAAGCATGAAACATGCAAACTAGAGCATGATGGAAATGGGCGAAGAGGCATAAGGGATGGAGGGAACGAATAGCCTGTAGGGGTAACCCACGTAAGAGAACACGTGATACTTAACTCGTATCCCTGACAGTGAATGTGTAACGGTGACCGTAAAGCTGGTTACAGAAGATAATGCTGCCACAACCAGATAGGGTGACCATGTTGCGCAGCGAACGTTCAGGGCTTCTAGCGAAGATCAAACGTCTTGGCAGTCTCGGTCCATATCACGGAACCATACGCTGTATATTTTGGTCACAGGCGGCCATTCGTCAAAGAGGCACTCGATGGCGAAGGCGCAGCAACTGTTCGGGAGTGGTTAATCACCCCTCGCCCGGGAAGAACAACCGAGACGATCTAGGCTGAGCCTCGGGGTCTCACGGCTTCAGGGCTCCCAGAGAGAATAAACGTGCCAGATTAAGCCAAGAACTAGACTCTTTTCTTATTTCTGTATGACACACTGAATGACCACAACACTAACACATACGACATGCATACTCCCTTGCTCGCTTACCCGACCGTTCAGCCAGCGGCCGGACAAGCTACTTACACTTACGAATTAATCTGATGCTACAGAGCCCGGAGGTCGCGTATGCGTCTGATAGAACTCACTAAATGACCGTTTCCTCTCTTTCTTGGCCCGTATTTACCTGATCTTTTGATCAACGTTCGGTCCGTTTGACCGGCTGTGTGTACTCATACATCAGTGGAGATCACGTCCATCGATGATCTCTTATGTTCTCTCTTCTGTGATACTTCTGAATGTGTATATAAAGCTTGAACCCAATCAGAAACGTTCTTCCGATTCGCCCATTGCACCAATATCACCGTCGAATTTCTGTTTCTAAAAACAGACGAGAGTTCAATCAGTTGTTGTTTTTCCTTCTATTGCCCATACTTCCTGTGTTCGTTTACTTTGACGGAACTAAACCTGAGCGAATAGTGAGACAATCTGTTCGTATCCCGACGTCGAATTTGTGTACCTTTCTTTTCTTTCCGTCGTTTGATTGGGTTGAGAAGAGCGGTCTGCTCCTGGTGATAACGACGGTGGACAGGCCGTTTTGTTTTGTCTCGTTCGCTTCTTCCCTATTGACTCTTATTTGCCCTTTCTTCCACATTCTTTCATCAGCGCTCGGGACCTAATCAACCCAATCAGTCAAGACTTTCGTTTTGCTCTTTTTTCTCCATCCGTCCGATCACATCCGTCCATCTATTTGTTCGATCCCTCGCCACGCTCTTTCCCCTATAAACTCTCTTCTCACTCACCTACTCAGATCCATATAATTGTCAATCACTTCAAGCCCACCACCAATGTACAAAGTGGTCGCTTCTCCGAACCTAGACCAGAGGATGAAGTCCCACCCACCACTCAAGATCAAGACGAGAACTCAGTTGGTCTCGTTGATAACTAGTTGTCAGTGTACTTAGTTTCTTCCTCTCTTTCTTCTCGCAGGGCCATAGAGTCTGATAGCTTCCCTGTTCTCTTTCCTTCTCTCACTCTCTTTCCTCTCTATCTCAGTTGGAGCCTTCCAGGACAAGACGTTGATCCAGAGAGCGTTGGACGATTACTGCAGAGGAAAGCTCGGAAACAAGTCTTCAAAAGAAAGACTAGAGCAGAAGTTGCATATGGTCGAAGCAGTTCGTTCTTTCCTCGTTCTCTCTTCTCTATATATACTGATCTTCCCCTCTTTCTTGTGCAACTCGCTCCTGCAGACAATGTATGACTACCAGGACTTGGGTTTACCTGATTACTCTTCAGAGTAAGCCCGCTTCTTCTCCTCGTCTCTTTCTCTTTTGCACACACGTTTCTTCCTCTCGTCTCACACTTACAAACGTATTGCTGTCAGATTCATTCATTTGCGTAAAACACTGGGACTTCAATCTTCCAAAATCTTCACCCAGGCCCGATCACCAATGTCGTTTCCGGAAAAGAAGGAGAACGAACACGATCCATTCGAGACCCTGTCTACGCTGGGAAAGTACTGATCTGCCTCCTCCTTCTTTCACCTTATCTTCGTGTTTGATATGTTCTGTTTTGTCTTGCGTCTGGTTCTCGTTCGCTCTTCTGGGTCTCTCGTCTTCTTGGTCTCTTTGTCTCCTGGTCTCCTGGTTTGAGTGGAAGGTTCGCATGCCACTTGCTTTATAACACCCAAAATGAACAACTGTAAAAAAGGACTTCTAGCCTATGTCGTTTATCATATTTTCCTTCCAACATTGTCTGATGCTTACTATTTCGGCTTTCGCTAGCTTAATCTGTTATTACAACTTCTATTTCAACATCTATACGTTCTTTCTGTTTTTGGTTTTCTTTTAATAGATCGTACTTCCTTTTGTAATAATATGATATGATACATAACACCGGATAGACTCATATTTTTATCCCTTCTCAATGTCTTCCTTTCCTTGACCATTTGTCTGCCTGCTTTGTTATCCATTACTAATCGAGCGAGAACATGAGAAAAAAACCTAAAACTTCTCGCTTCTTCAGAGCTCTGGACGAAAACTTGCTTCAAAATGCTTAGTATACTCCTCGCGTTCTCTCCTCTTGACCTTGGTGTCTATCTCGTGGTCCGCCGGAGAAAATGTACTGCAACGAGGAGAAGGAACATCTAATCGTACACCAAGCGAATGTTTGAAAAGAAAAGGAGAAGAGAGATAGAAAATTCGGGACCGGGTGAGACGTGATGTGACGTAGTAGAGTAGAACGCGACAGGGTGGGATAAGATCGGGGGTGGAGTAAGATCTGTTTTTCGTTTATGACATCGGAGCGATCGATGAAGGAGGGAGGGGCGAAAGTCCTGGGCCAGGAGTAGAACCAGAACCAGGAGCACCGAACGGACTGTTTCCCTGAGCAGCAGCAGAGGAAGGAGGAGGGAAGGGGCTCGATCCGTTAGGTGGAGGGAAGGGACTTGTCTGACCGGGTGCGGGGGGGAAAGGTGATAGTGCGGAGGGGGGTGGGAACGGACCGCCTGCTTGAGGGAATGGTGGAACGGGCATTCTTTTATAAATTTACAACAAGAAACCCCATCGAAAGTCAAAAAGAATTCAGTCTCCCAGAACGAGTGGAGCAACCACACGAGGCAAAAAGAGATTGAGGAATGAACAGTAAAGAAGAAAAAAACACTCACCCTGGCCGCCAGCCGGGAGGAGGTCCAGGAAGAGGGAAAGGCGGTCGGAACATTCCAGGAGGTGGCATCGGAGGCATTCCCATCCCACCACCACCAGGAGGGAATGCGAATGAAGGTGGAGGAATTCCTCCGGCCAGCCCAGGAGGTGGCAGACCAAATCCAGGAGGAGGAGCCATCACTCCACCGCTTACAGGCCCTTTCATTAATGCGATATGGGCCTTCAGCTGGGCTTGAAGATCAGCCTCACTGATCGGGGCATACGAGATCCTCACTCGTTTCACCGTCTTTTTCTCGGCAGCCTGAGGGTTGATCCCGGCCTCCTCGGCCTTACGTTGTCGGTATTCTTTCAACGCGTCAGCAGGAAATCCTTCCATTCCGAAAATCTCAACATCGTATCCATCACGACCAGGAAGACAATTGTCAAGCCTGGAAGAAACAAGATCAAACAGGTCCATCAGCTTTTCTGAAGGTCCCCCATAGGGAATTTGGAAGAGAAACAAGGATAAAGATGAACATACTTCTCGGGCTCGAGCTTGTGGACCTGCTGGATATGAACGGCCAGACCTCCTGCAGTGTTAAGCTTTCTAGGACACAATCGGCACTTAAAGTGCTTTGCCTTTTGATGCTGCATCAATACTTTGAAAATAGAAGGAAAGAAAAACAGAGAAAGGGCACGCGACGAGTCAGTAATCGATAGAAACCTAACTTAACACGTCGCATAGCGTGTACCGAGCTACGAGCCTAGTAGATGGATAGTAGAAAAGAGAAGAAAGAGAACTGCTGATGGACGAACCTTTCTCATCTTCAAACTCTCGTTCTAAAAGGTGAGGAAGAAAAAAGGAGAAAAAAAGGAGAACAAGATTAAATATCATTGAGAGCTGCTGATACGTTGATATGTATGCGTGTAAAGATTATACACATACCGCAATAGTAGCAAACAGGTTTCTGAACGAGCTGCTTGGATTTGGACTTTCTTTTACCCATAATGTAGATAATGTAGATGATGGATGGATGGAAAATTGGGTCAATCGATGGAAGATGCGACTACAGGGGGTGTAAATCCTTGATGTAAGCGGCGCACAGCTTTCTAACACAACTATCCAGATAGCACCCATTTATCATCCATATCCAACCTCCATCACCATCTAGGCTCCTCCTTCTTCCTAGATCTTTGTTTCCTATCTGAAGGGATGCAACAAATGGGAGATCAAACAGATTGGGATATAGACTGGGGAAATCTTACCTTAGTATTCAAAGTAACCTTTGGAACAGATAGCCGGCAAGTCACCTATCCGAAAGGTAGACGATGTCAGTATGAGGGTCTTAGAGGCACAGTCAGTTCGAATGCTACTATCCTGCCTTTCTTCTTCCAAGAAGCCATACTGACCTCTTTGTATTTCTTGGCATTTGAAAAAAACACCACCAGGTGGAAAGACTCTTTTCTCTGTCCGCTTCGTCCTTCCTAATCGCATATACCGATGACGATGGCGATGAGAATCCCATCCGGTCCGATCTCGAACTCTCTGAAGCAGTCTCTTACTTTTACTCCGGCACAGATGATCTTGGTTCAACTTATACCTCGCTGACAACTTCGACATATGACTCATCTCTTCCGGGAGGAGGATATGGAGGAACCGGAAAGATCACTCTACCAATTCAGGTCATTGTCGAGTATGATGGCCCGAGTCTAAGCGATGTGGACGTGAATAGTATAGCGGAGAGCCTAGAGGACAGGGAGAGTAACCATTCGCTCACCGACGACGAGAGTAGTCATCGAAGCGGGAGTAGTAGCTGGAGCGCAGAAAGCAGAAGCTTTATCGAAGGAAGTAATGGAGGTCACTCTTACAGCTCATGTACCAGAGCTGCCATAGAAGAGGATTGGGGTCAAGACCCGGTGGACACATCAGTCGATCCGTTCTTGACGTATACCGGCCGTACCCAGTTCGAACATGCCTACCGCCTTCCCTCGGATATGTCTTTAGCCCGGCCTCGTTCAGATACTCTGTTCTCGGACAGTCCAATTTCGACGCTGCCTACATCTCGCCATCCATCTAATAACCATCCATCTTCGTCCTACACTCTTGCATCTGGATCTACTTCTGATACACTCTCTTCTGAAGACGAAGGAGAAGCTCGTACCTCCATTCCATCATCGCGTTTTCACCCTAGAAGGACCAAGAAATTGTTCTCGGATATTGACCCGACCAGCTCCGCACCATCTATTCCCTCATCCTACGAATCTTTCCACGCTCCCTCCTTACATTCCAACCGTCAGTCATCACACGATCAATATGGAGTACAGACCTCGCCTGAGTATGGTAATTTCATCGATGAAGAGCCAGACATCTTGTTCGAGCACGCAGTTGGATATGATTCTTTACACCAAGCATCCGGATCATCCGCAAGGGACAGTCAAGAAGCTTTCATCACAGAATCCTCTAGCAGCTCGTCATCTGGACCAGAGATTAATGAGCTAGGAGCCAGATGGTTGAAAGAGCAGGAGGAAATGCTTCAAAGAAAAGCTAGAGGCATAAGTGGAAATCTAGATGGTAGACGTGGAAGTGAAAATAGTGTAGAGGGTGAAAACACACAGCTTGGGGGGTTGGAGTTAGAAAGAGACCCCTCTGGAAGGTTAGTTTGACATCTTACTCATCTCTATCTTTACTGCCATCGTTCCCCTTCCTCCTAACCATTCACTTTTGTCTCGACCTACGGAAACAGATGGTATTATAGATATTCAACAGATTCATCCAATCTTTCTTCGAATCAGGACTATCCTGCTCCCTCTATGTCTGCTTCGTCCATTAATTCATCTGCCTACGAACCTTCGAATTCTAGCGCACTATCTTGGGCTCACCCATCAACTTATCAGCATAATCACGACCTACATCAGCGTCCCCACATTCATCATCATCGAAATCATGCACAACATCCTACCCATCACCACCAAGATATTTACTCTTCCTACTCGCCCTATCATCCTTACCCAGCACAGAACGATTCATATGGATTATCCCACCAGTCTCCATCGTTTAGATACCCTTTATCCCAAGTGCAATCGTCATCTTCCTTACGCTCGGTATCGAGAAGAGAGCAAGGAGGAAGGCTCCCACAAATTCCATTTGAGTCATTGGCGATTGCTGATAGAGATGATAGCAGAAGGGTAGCGGATGGAGGAGGGCCATTTATAGCGCCTACATGCAATGGTTGCGGAACATGGATGGGATACATGCGGTACATTTGCGTTCAGGTCAGTGAACTCTCTATCTCATCGGAGACGAGGTTTGTGTGTGTCGTCTTCGCTCACGAGTTAGATTTCTCATTCACTCGGTTGGAATGAAAATCCCTTTTCAAAATCGAACTTCAGTGTGGAGAGGCAGATAGCCATCCTGAAGGACAGTCACACCACGGCCATCAAGAAAGTAATGTACGCTTCAATGGGAAGAAGATCAGATCTCGCACATCAGCACGATCTATCACGTCTATATCAGGAGATGAAGGCTACGATGATGCTGGATATTCCTCGGATCAAACCGAACACATCCAACCTCACTCCCCTTCGGTCGCATCTACATCACCTACCAGTTCTTTGTCTCATCAATCACATCTCTCATCTGGTAGCATGGTTTCCCTACCACCCCGAAGGAGAGGCTTTGAGCTTTGCCCATCATGTATCGAGACGTCTGGGGTTGATCATTCGAGGACGTTTTATAAAGTTCCAGGCCAAAGCAGAAGCAAAACCCAAGGGGCTCATGCGTTTAGGGAGGTCGTCTGGGATGATAGAGACGGTTGGAAGGACGTCGGTTCGTTTGCCAACCGCTTATCAAAGTGTCATTTTTCAAGTGTTCTTCGACTAACTCGCTTATATGAAATGATATATATGCGTAGAGTACGACGATGATTCTGTGTGTTCTATCTGTAAAAGCGTCAAATCTTATGAGCGCTATCGATGTAAGTGTCTTATTTCGCTGTCACTTGCACAACGCTTTCTTATGAACACAAGCTCATCATACTGTTAATCTACCGGCTTAGGCGTTTCTTGTCAAAGATTCGATCTGTGTTCGGGGTGTTTCCGAAAGATGGAAGAGATCCATCCAAGTCATGCTTTCTTATCTTTGCCTCCAAAGGCGGGCTCCAAGATGGAACCACGAGCATCATCACCTGGTTCTTCGAGTGAGTGCTCTTACTCTCTATCATCAACATGTTGTGGTTTACTGATAGAGCGCGAAAAATCGTTCATTGATCTCTGTCGGAAATCAGATGTTCAACACCTAGGAGCTTTTTGTCACAAGTTCGTGTGTTATCTGTCTCCCGATTGAGTAAACGCATCACTGATGGCTTGAACAATGGTTTTATCCCATTCCTCTCCACCTTGTGTAGCTGTCTCAAAACCATCGTTGGCCCTCGGTTTCATTGCGCTATCTGTCCTTCTTGGTAAGGAAACGACACACTTACTTTAAGCTACAGACTGGGCCCTAAAAGAGTTTTCATGCCTCATTTCACAGGGATCTGTGTGGAGTCTGCGAAGGGCTCCCAATCGCAATCCAAGGAGCTCATCAAGCCGACCACATCATGATGAAGGTATGTACAAAATCCGTATTGACTATATAGTCTCATACAAATATTCACATCACGTTCTTTTCTATAGATCCCGGTCCCATTAGGCATCGCTGAAGTAGAGCAAGTGAGCCGACGAGCTAGGGATCAGTGGCTCACCCAAGATGCCCAAGCCATCGCTATTCGATCACAGATGGATTCTCGTTATGCCCCTTCAGTCTCTTCCGCATCGTCGTTTCCGAGCACTACGTTTACCTCCCAATCCCCGCCAGTGTCTTCACCCCCAATTCGATATCCACCAGTCCCGCCGATGCCACCATCTCTTCCACCCCTTCCTCCACTGTCACCTCGACGACACGCACCTAATCAAGCTCCCACTATCGAGCGCTCAGCTCAGAAAGCGTCATGGAACATAGGAGCAGCACTGACAGGAATTAAGTTTAGAAAGCCACCCACTCAGTCTTCAACAGAAGCTGGGCCATCAAGGTCATCATCCATGTCTTCTGTCACTCCAGTCAGAGTTGGCCACATGCGGAGGTGTGCCGACTGCGATCTGAGCATTTCTGGGTGCGCCATAGTTCCAGCTACTTGTTTTCTACTATATTTATTTCATATAACGCAAAAGCTGACCTTCTTTGTCCAATATTTCTACTGATCAAACGAACTTATATTCGTAACTATCGAATTCCTTAGACCGAGATACCAATGTGCTAATTGCCCTTCCGACCCTTTGGCTTATAACCTTGTGAGTGGATTATCACGTTTTTGTCTGCGTATATCTTTTCTGAATACCTTCCTGAATACCTTCCTGAATCCGTCTTGTCATAGTGCGCGACGTGCGAGAGAAGATCTTATCTTATTCATGATCCTATGCATGTGTAAGCAATCAGATTTGACTCCATATCTTCTTTTGTTAATTTGTTATAATCCATTAGGATTAAAGAAATGCTCATCAGAATCAACCCTTCACAATCACACACTGAAAGCTTCATCCGATTCGACAGACCGGTCGACATCCCTGTGAAGTCCCTTCTCCCCCTTCTCCCCGTATTATACAAGACCCCGGCGGGAAGTTCGGTTGATCCTAATCAGCCTGCACCTCCTGAAGGCTACTCCGAGGCCGCGTTAAAGAACAGAAACTTGAATAACCCTACGAGTCCGTTCAATTTCCGTCTTTTCTATTCTTCTCGAAAACGATGAGACAAACCCTTCCTCTTGTTTCTTGGCTATATATGTGTATGCACATGGCATACAGTGTATCTCAACCACCTCTACCACCCCAGCACTGTGTGTGATCTATGCATGGTAAGCATCTCTTCTTCCTCATGGTGTTTGCCTCTCCTGTGATATCATCATGCAGGGTATCTTACGTTTACCCGTAAAACTCATCATTCAACATTGATTTGAAAAACAGACCCCAATCTCTGGAAAATGGTATCGGTGTGCAGTCTGCGAAGCTTCGTTTGATCTATGTGCTGACTGTCATGGCTCGGCCAACCACGACAAAGGTGTGTATCTCCATCCGTCACTGGCTCTGCAAGATATCTTTCGTGGTTTCTCACCTTCTGTGCACAACTTGTGAATTCGGGGCGGTGGCAGATCATGTCTTCGTTGTGTTCAAATCGAATGTGGACATGTCTGCTTTTAGGTGAGTTTTCCTACGAATATATCCGGGCTCTCGTTGCTTCTTCTTCTCTTCTCTACAGCCAATACTTCAAATCTGAATGAACAATCTTTTTTTTTGCTCATCTTTTGGTAGAGATCTTACGGCGCTTTCACTTTCAACCTCCCGTCCGTTCATATCCCAGCAAATTTATTTTTCTGATGGAATATCCTCTTTACGTTCTTAGGGTTACACTTTGCATTTACTTCCATTCATCTTATTCCTCTCTGCTTCCTAGTATCTGATCCTTGATGGACGTTATTTGTACAATTTCTTCTTACGCTGTACACCATTATCTCTTGTCTGCCATGCTCTTCATAATCCAAGTACTGTTATTCTAGAACTCCGCACACACGCTGAATGATATACGACGAATTGATTAGTAATGACCACGAGTTACTACCGTCTTCGGCCGAAACCTGCGTCGGCGTTTACCGTCGTTTTTCTTCTTTTCATTCCTCCTTCTGAACACATCATACCCTACCGACTAACTACTTCTCCTCCTCCCCCGATTATCGTTCTATCGATATCGCTATGGCAACGTCAACTACCACCCCAAATAGTTCAGCAGAACTCCCTCCAGTGTCCACGCTGGAGGGATTCTTATGTGGAGGTCTAGCTGCTGTGACGGCTGTTACCTTCTGTTAGCTGTCTCTCAACACTTCTCTCTTTCGACGCTTCTTGTCTTCTGATCTTTTCGTAATCGTTCTTTCTTCTCTCTTTTGCTCCATTCCCTCTTCATACAGCTAACATCCCAGAGGTGTGCAAAACTCGACTTCAGCTCCAAGGTGAGCTAGGAAAGATGACTGAGAAGGTATACAGCAGCGTGTTTGATGTTGCAAGGAAGACTTGGAAGAATGAAGGAATCAGAGGGTTGCAAAGAGGTCTGGGAACGGCTGTAGGTGTTTCTTTTCGTTGTTCTCAAGACTTGACGTTCTTGGTTCAAATCTGATGTATTTTCTTTGAGAACTGAACAGTACGGCTACCAGGTAATACAGGTTCTTATCTCTTAGAAAAGCAGTCAGTCCGGTTAATCAACTCCATTTTTCGATTTGAATAGGTCCTTTTGAACGGATCTCGTCTAGGGTTCTATGAACCAATCCGTCGATCTGCAATGAAGCTTGTGGGTAAGAGCCCGGATGATCAGAACTTTGCTGTAGCAGTAGCTGCAGGTGCTGGAAGTGGTTGTATCGGAGGTTGGTCTTCTTCTTTTCCAGCTATCTTATCTCTGGGCATGTACTGAAAATTCACCCCTTCAGCCTCCCTTGGAAATCCTCTCTACCTTGTCAAGGCTCGAATGCAGGTCAGGCCCTTTCAACTCGCTGAACCCTGATGTTGATATATTTGTTTACGCATCCACGTTCGTAACCAAATAGGCATACTCTCCTTTCCTTCCAGTCGGCGCACAACATAATTACAAGTCCAGTTTCGATGCCTTCCGGCAAATTCATAAAGCAGAGGGTTTCCGAGGAATGTTTCGGTATGTTCTGTCTAACCTGCAAGAGCTAATGAGGAGATTAAGTATTTGTGAGGTAATTCTAAATATCTGTTGTCTGAATCCGCTGCCTCTGACGTGGAAACAAACAGGGGTATAGACGCAGCGATTCTGCGGACGGGAATGGGAAGCTCGGTAAGGATCCTCGATTCTTTTTCTTCACTTCTGATCACTTATTGACTCCGCCTAGAATCATTTGCTAATCAAACGTCGCTGTATAGGTGCAACTTCCTTCATATTTCTTTGCCAAGAACTTGCTGACAGAAAACGGATTGACCTCACCGACTAGTTTCTGGACGTATCTCCTCAGCAGTAGTTTCTCTGGAATTTGTGTTTGTGTAAGTCCTGACTGCACCGCTAGCCTTCTCGCGTTATCTGCTGTATTGAAGAGTAATGGCAAACATGAGTATACGCGTATTCACTCTCTCTCTTTGTTTCTTCTATCTTGAAACCAGATTGTGATGCAACCCGCCGACACTGTCCTGACACGGATGTATAACCGTGCGTTCTGTCAATCTATCTTGACTGTTGACAGTCGAATGCAGTCATTCTGAAACCCACTAATGCCAATTAACGTACACTTTGCTTCTGCCGACCTTGCGCGTCTTTAGAGCCCACGGAGGTTCTTCCTAACGGGCGCTCGAAAGGACTGCTCTACAAGAGCCCTATCGACTGCATGATCCAGACTACAAAGTCCGAGGGCTTCTTCGGACTGTACAAGGGAAGCACCGCTCACTTCTTGAGAATTGCCCCGCATACTGTCATTACTCTAGGTTTGTATTGAGTCTGTTCTTCTTGTTCTGTTCATAGCCGTTACTAGTGCTGACAATTTATGGTCCGCCCTCCAATTGCATACTACACAGTCGCCAACGAGGTCAGTCAATCACCGATTTCCTTGCGCTGTTAAGAGAGTAGCCCGGAACAATACGTATCTGATTTCTTCTGTCTTGTCTTTTAACACCCAAGCTCATCGTCAACCAATATCAGCAGTACAAGGCTCGTCATGCAGCTGTCGAAGTTTAGTTTTTCTACACAAAAATGTATCATGTCAATTTGAGAGCCAACAGAAAGCAAAGTTTCGTGTACCTGTCTACCTAGCAGTATTGACTCGCGGACAAGATGGAAACCTCTCCGCTTTCGCTTACTAATACTTGCTGTACCTTGCATCGCACTTACCCTCTCCATTAAGAACTCCTTTCCCGAACGATCACGCTTGAAGAGGTACTATCCAGCAGAACGGGCCGTACCTCGATCTTCATAGGTTCGAACGGGTTCCTAACATAAATTCGTCCGACGGTCCTGTCTTCCTTTGTGCCTTGAAACTCCAGCGATTATAGTGGCTCTGCTCTCGTTCAAACCCTCGACCTGAATAACTCTAATACCGTCCTGATTCACCAAAGAAATCTCGTTCCTGTCCGATGGACGTGGGCGCATTCTTTCCATGCATCGGAAACAGAATCGTTGAAGTGTATAAAACCCTGAGAGGATGTCGATCTTCGGATGTATCTATTCTTCTTCCCCCATTCTGACCTCCTCTTTCCCAACACATTCTTTTGTTGATTTGTTCTTGATTGAAACTAGAAGAACACCACAGCCCCTTCTTACATTCTTTCTTGACTCGTTTACTTTCGTTTTCTCCTTGACCGGATCGACCACAATGTCTTTTGCCAACAACACGAGCGGACTAGTGAAGGAACTGCAGTGTAAGCCTTAGCTTTCCCCTCTTTTCACTTCCAGTTTTGTCTTTTTCTCTCTGTTCTTGGCTCTTTTCTCAAATTTCGACAGTCTTTCTTTCTATCCTTCAGCTATGAAAGAGGTAGGACTCCAGAAGTCATCGAATCTGATTCGGCCGACTCCTCGAGGGCCCAACCGATCCGCTCGATCGTTCTCCATTTCATCCTCGGTCTCGTCCTCGGTCTCATCCTCGACCTCGTCCTCTTCATCTTCCTCCTCTACCAATTCATCCCGCTCCGCATTCACTTTCCTTCGGAGCCCACCGGTCTTGAACTCGACGCCGATTCCTATCAGGCTGAGGGACTCGCCTTTGCTTTTAGATCCCACCTCGCCATTCTTCAGGAGGTCTTCCATGCCATCGTCGCTGACGAAGCAGGCTGAGACTGGAGAAGAAACAAAGGTCAGGAAGCCTATGCAACCAATCAAGTTCCAGAGAAGGTTTCCCAACCTTCCCCGACCTCAGTAGTTGTATGATGAATTCTCTATCTATCCCTGTTTTTATTCGTTATATTTCCTAGGGTTTATGGCCTCCACTCTTACTTCTTTGGGTTCAAGTTCAGGGCGTTTCTTTCTTTTCCTGGGTCTACACATCTATCCCTCAATCTCTTCTATTCCTTTTGGGTTCTTTAGGGACATTTTTTTTCTTTAACGAACATCCCTTTTAAATCCACTATTTTCCGTCTTTATTTCCTGGGCATATATTTCATCCATCCATCTTCTCAATCTACAGCACATCTCATTCCTTGATGATTTAAAATCAAACATTAATTTATATTGGGTTTACGGTTGTCCTTTCCTTATTAACTCTTGACAAGCGAATCTAGTTCCTTCCTCTTCCCTCCCTTTTCTTCTCTTCTTTGGGCTTCATCTCGTCAGGACATCCACACCGTTCGGAGTGATAAGCACCTGATGCTCGTACTGAGCGGATCTTGCGCCAGCCTTTTCAAGAAGCGATTAAAAGAGTATCAGTTAGCATCCGGCCCTGTTCCAGACGATGAAGACAAGATCGAGACAAACCTTAGTAACAACGGTCCAACCATCGTCCCACATGTGACCTCCACCGATATCACCGTCTTTGTCTATAAAGATTTGCTCGATCGAAGGCTCGATCGTAAAGCAGTCTCCGGGCTGCATGATATCTTGTTCTGTGTTTCTGTTATGTAGTACCCAAGGCGGGTGGTGAAAGACTCTAGATATTCCGTGACTTGTATTCATACGAAAAGGAAAAACAACAACAACAACGACAATAGATGGCATACAGCGAACGGCGAGTTAGTTGATGGAAGTGAAAAGGGGAAGATGAAAAGAGAAGGAAGCGTTCTTACCCGGAAAAGAGATCAGATACTAGGAAGCCTTGGCTCTCTGTGAATGATTCTATAGCTTCTCCAATCTGGCTGTACGGTACTTCTGGTCCGCAGACTGAGATTCCCTTTTCGAGCGCTTCCCTCGCTACTTCACATAGCTCTCTTCCTTCCGAATCCTGCCATGTATATATCAAATTAAATTGTGTACAAACGTAGACTCATTCAGCCCGAGAGCAACACAATAGAAATAACAGCCAGACAAAGAGAGGAGACTGACTAAATCAGGTAGCATGAACGTTGCGCTTGTGTCTCCATGGTATCCATCGAGATAAAGTGTGATGTCGAGATTGACTAGATCATGTGAGTCTAGTGGTCGACTATAGGTAAGGTTGGTTTGCAGTAGTGATTAGTCAGTCTGTATTTTGACTTTGAACAAACAAATGAACTGATAGAGAAGAGATTCACTCGTCAGGGATGCCGTGAGCAATGACCTGATCCAAAGAGCGAAAAAGTAAGATCTTGATTAGTTGGAAGCAGGGATACGAAGCGCATTAAAAGTCTGGGATGGGACGGACGAGCTCACGTTGTTGACGCTTGAACAGAGTGATTTAGGGAAGGCAGAATATCCCAATGGCGAAGGATATGCTCCTTTAGAGATTATAAGTTCGTGTATGCGCTTGTCTATCTCGGCGGTTGTGACTCCTGGCTGGGTAGACGAAAAAGAGAACGAAACGTGAGCCTCTGGCGACGTCTAGCCCAGAATGACGTACCTTACCTTGACCATCTCGCCAGCCTGTTTGAGAACATCTCTTGCCAATGCAGCAGCCTTTCTCACTTTGAGCTCTTCTTCCGTTCCTAGATCGATCCGACCACCTTCTGGGATAAGGCTGACTGGTTCGAGTGGAGATAAGCCGGTGTGAATTGACCAGAAATCTCTGGGAACATAATGTGGGATGGGTATATGCGCGGGAACAGGAAACGGTTGTGGGAACGAAGTAATCTGTTCTTTCGGGGGATATAGCGGGATGAACCTGCCAAACTGAGAGCTAGGTATCTGTCTTGTCAATCTCGTCAATGTCGCTCTCATCGATTATAACAGCAGTGAAAGGAAGGATGATGGAGGAACGAGATGAAGTTGACAGGGTGGAGGTGACAGGAAAAAGACGAGCGTAACCACTGTGGCCAGAATAACGGCGGGCACGTGGTTTCGGATTAACTATTCTGTAACCAAGGGTCTAGACCTTTAATTTACGCTCCAATTCTTTTGTGCTTTTTTTCTTTACCTGCACTTTCGTTTCTCGTTCTTGATCTCGTCCGACTTCATCTTTATTTGGTGTTTCCTCTTGTTCTTGGTTTTGCGTTCTTTCTTTTCTTTTGGGTTTCTCTTTTCTCCTTCACTCACCTCCTCTGCTGGTTCTTCCTCTCTCATATACACGCTTGAGAAGGAAAGAACAACAACAACAAACATACATCCTTTCTGCCGCTTGTCTCTATCTTTTTTTCTTCCTTCTTTCTATATATCTTTCTTTCTTTCTTCTTTCTATATATCTTTCTTTCTTTCTTGTTCGCTTCTATCTTGTTCGCTTCCACAGTCAGCTCGCTTCTATCAACATGGAGCGTTCGCCATCTTCCGACGTTATACCAGCTCCAGGTCAGGTCTCCTTCTTTCCGTCGACAACTGCCAGACCTTCTTTCGTGCCTCATTCGTCCCCGAGGTCATCCACCTCGTCTTTCTCGGCCTCCCCTCCGATCCCTGGTCTGGCAGAGCTTAACCTGAACTCGGACGACACTGCCTCGACATCATCCTCTCCATCCAAAAACGCTATACCGGCCGATCCATCGGATCCAAACTTTGAATTCGGAGAAGCGGTATTCCATCAAAGGCGAGCGGCCTGGCTTGCTCTGCCTGCCTCACGGAACGAAAGAAAAGAGCAAAAAAGCCCCGGTCGGCTGGGTCTGCTGGAAGAAGTGTTGGACGAGCTCCCAGAGGGAAACATTCCCGATGATATATGGAAGGGAGGTCTCGAAGGAGTCTGGAGGGGCTTGATTGGAGGTAGGCGTGAGTCTTTCCAATCCTTGAACTTCTCTTCTTCTCCTTTTGATTGTGCTCGTGCGTGTCTTGAACAATGTGTCGTTCTGGAACTCTCACTTCTAAAAGGCCTAGCAAATCCTATGCCGCTCCCAACGGTCATCAAGGTATGCTTTCCCGTTTTTCCTTGGTCATCTCTCGTTTGTGTTGACCGCTCAAAAAGTTCCCCCCTCCTCCTTCATCCAGGTTCTCAAAGCAGGCTGGATCAAGGATGGGACATGGCCAACCAACTATATCACTGGCCCTTCGTCCTCTCCTCCGTTGATCCCTCCGCTTTCAGCTGTTGAACAACCTATCATCCCCCCAAACTTTGCCCCCATCCCCGACGCTCTCTCTCCAGAATCCAACCAAAATTCTGGCCTCGTTACTGATTGACAAATAAGCCTTAGTCCAGTAAGACAAAGTATCTCTCCTCATCGTTCGGACGACCAAGCACAGGGTGGATCTTCGACCTCCATATCAAGTACTTCGACTTTCCCGGCTTCCACAGTTTTACTTGGTTCCACTCTCAAATAAGACTCTTATCCAATTTAATTAAATCTCTGCCCTCCTCTTTCTCGTCTCTCTGCTCTTCAATTCTTCATAAAATAACATAAACTCGTAGTGTTATTTTGATCATCTGGCGCTCTAGAATCTCTAATCTTCAACAATGTATCGATAACTCTCCTCTTTCTTCCTCTTTTTCTATACACATCCATATTCGACTCTGCATCGGATTGCACGGTCTCCGTCTCTTTACCTTATCATATATGAGTTCTAGAATCTTGTCTCATCTCGTTTTCACCCCAATTCCTTTTTGGCTATTCCAATTTCGTTGCTATTGATTGTGCTATTGTCGAGATATTGAGTCGTTAAGAAGAGGAGAAGAGAGAAGTAAAGGGAAAGGCAAAGCAATCAAAAAAAGGGCGTCGTGCTGACGTGTTTTGTCTGGAGACTTTCTCTTTTTCAGTCTACCTGTTTTTAAAGCCCTTTGCTCTTTGCTTTTCCTTTATCGGTTGCTCGCTTCGCTTGTCTCTATTGAGCAACGCACATCATCCCACTCCATCCTAATGCATTTTTACAGTGATGATCATCTCGAACGAAATAGAGATGGATCCGGATGAGAACAAAGAAGGAGAGAGAAAAAACGACGTTTGATCATACAAGTTTTCGACCTTCCCTCTCGCCGGCTCGCTGACTTCCCTTCTTTCTCCCCCCTCTATCCCTCTCGTCTTGCTACGTTGCCTCCCAGATGACTTATTTAGTCATGTACTGATCCAACAAGATCTGTTTTCTCCTATCCAATAAGACTTTGTCCATCTGACTCTTCGTCAACAACGTCGGTCGTTCTAGATCCTTTTGGTTGAGGATACCTATCCCTATGAAACCCACTCCTGCTGCTCCGGTTGTATTTGCGCTCGTGCCATGCATGAGGCTAGCACTGGTGTCGGTCGGAGATTCGGAATCCGGATCGGTCAACTTGAGTTTTTTGGAGGACTCATCCTCGGTCGGCTCCTCCTCAGAAACAGCCTGGGCCTGCCCGTCATCTTCCTCTGCCGATCGTTTTGATGGGCCGGTCGTCGGTGCTGTTGTTGTTGCTGCTGTTGACGATGATGGTTGGACAGGGGTTATACGAGGGAAAGGAGGGATGGATTCAGTTGATGCCCCCAATAGGTTTGATACCCTCTCGAACCCTGCTATCCAATCTGTTTTTTTTTTTTTTGGTCGTTCATCCATCAAGAACAAACAAACACGTACGCATATATTACGCGATAAGCAAAGAAAACGTAGGTGATCGACTTGAACGAGATAGAAAGAACCAAAGAACATACCACTCTCTTCTCGTTCTCTCTCGGCATCGAGGACGGTACCGTCCGTCTCGTCTAGATCTCCATAATACTCCGGTCCTTGGTTCCTGTATCGTCTAAAGAGTTCGGCCCTTTGAGACTCGTCTGTCTCTGCCACCGCTATCGAAACGAAAGGAGAAGAAGGGGAGAGAGTGAAGAGAGAATATTAGACGTCAGGTTCCAAAGATAGAGGGTGCATTTCTTCACGCGTCTGGTCGACGAACCTTTTTTCGAGAAGAGTTCTTTCACTCCGGGCAATTCCTTTGCTCGACCGAAATATCTGGAGGACCGATCCAAAAGAATGTCAACAGATGGCCTTCACTTTGGCTTGAATTTCTAGAAGAGGACGGAAGAAAAGGACATACTTGTAACCCCTGGTCCCGGGGACTTCCTTTCCATCCTCATCAACCATAGCGGTACTTCGTTTATAGTTTGCTCCACCAAGACTGACGATCTGTCGCTCATAGTGACCCTTTTCTCGCATGAGCTTATTAATCTCGTCGTTCAAGTCTCTGATTTCATAATCAGTTAATCCGGCTAGATATCGGTTCGGCAGTTTGTGAAAGGGGGGGAAGAAGAAACAAGAAGAAGACGATATTCCATTCCTCCTGTCAGACCATGATTCTATGCAGACTGACCGATGGAAATAAAGTCCTTCGAGGAGGAAAAGAAAAGTCAAGAGGAGATGTTAAAAAGGGAGGACAAACCATCCTGAATCTTTGAAACCTTCCGACTGATCTCCCTCAAGATCTCTCCTCTGTACCGCTCACAATCCTTCAGATTATCAACCGAGCTCGCCAATCTTGGTCGTCTCCCTCCCTTTGGTCTGGCGAACCCGAGCTCGACCTGTTGGGCCTCTCGGAATCGATAGAGCATCGATCTGGTTTCATCCGAAAGGATGTAAGAAAGAAAAGAGGGAGGAAAAGGACGCGTTCAGCCTCAATTGACTTCTTTCTGGTTCTTGGTTGAGATTCAGCCAGAGCCTTCATCAAACACGCCTTCTCATCCATTCGTCTTCGTAAACCATACATTTCAACTGTAGCTGTTCAAGAAAGAATCTCCGACCGAACACTCATACAGTCGATCTTCAGAAGACCCCTTCTCCAACTCCAGCTCGACCGACGCGAGATCCAGAAAGAATGGAAAGAAAAAATAGATACGCACTGTGATTTCTCTTCATTTCGAGCCTACAGACGTGATCGATTGAGGAAAGTCCCCAGTACGAAAACAATACAAGGGCAACAGCGATGAGAATAAAGGATCAAAGGGAGGAAATCCCAAAGAAAATAGAGAGAGAGAGAGAGAGAGAGAGAGAGAGCACATTGAATAAATGGATCTCGGATGTGGAAATGCCGGGGACTCTCAATTGAACTCAAACACATACCATTGTTGTGAATCAATCTGCCGACACGTCTTTCTTCAAATTCCAAGCTCAAGCACTATCTCTAAAGAACAGTTCTGGGTCAACCGAGAGGGAGACAAAGGAGGGGGAAGAGGGAAAGATTGAGGAAGAAGATAGTTTGAAGGGCGTGTGAGGTTTGATGGTTAGGATATCAAAACGCCTTATGGCCGCTTGGGGGTTGATCTGATGGATTGGTTACGCCTGATGTAACCACAATCGTTACCGTTCACGTTTTCCTTGTACACAGACAGACACCTGATTTCTTGGTTGAAGGGAATGGGACCGATATGTACGTATCCATTTATATTGGACGATGATAGATATTTATATAGTGAAAACAAGGTTTTTTTAAGCAAGATGATGTCTATTCTGATGAACGGAGAGAGGTACGAGAGAGATACGAGAGATGAAAGAAAAACGATAAGAACAGCGCAAAGAAGAGTACGAGACAGAATAAGTAAGTAGACAAAGAGAGGAAACAACGAAGTAAATGAGATAGTTACGAAACGATAACGTTACCGAAGAAAGCCAATAGGACCAACTTTTACAGTATGACTCTAATGTCAACGCCAGAAAGAGAGGCAGAGAAGAAGGAGAAACATGGTACAACGATGACGCAGAGGATATATAAGAACGAATAACGGGAGACAATCCGAGAGAGCCAGCCAAAGGGAACACGAAAAGAAGATTGAAAATGAGGAGAGAAAAGAGCAGGAGAGAAAGACTTAATCCGCTCCCCAAAGCTTATAAGTCGACTCGACCAGTCCGGAATCCCCCTGACGGACCGACATAGACTGTAGGCCTAGATCGATATCAAACCCTGTGCCCAGATTCAGACCCAAACCTAAGCCCGGACCGATGAGGATGGGGACGTTGTGATTTGTCTGTTCTTCGAAAGGAACAGTTGAAAATCCAGCGGCTGGACTAGAGCGGGACGTTCGGAGCGGGCGGTGGCCTGGTCGATGAGCCAGCTGAGGGTACGCGTCTGGATGAACGGGCCCAGGGGCCACTCCAGGCCAAGTTAGTGGCGATGGACAAGGTGATAGAGAGGAAGATGAGGAAGACGAAGATAGCGAGGATGGTGGGAAGATAGAATGGATCGAAGAGATCGACCATGAGTGGGCCGGTCTTCTCGTTCTGTCCAATAACGGCCGAGAATGCGTTTTCTTTTCGGACTCAGGCGAACGACGAACTGAACTCGACCAGCGAGAACTGTCCTGTTCGGGAGAACGAGGGAAGTGACTGGACCAACGGGATCCATCTGGAAACTGTGGATGAGAAGCTTCCGGGCTGAAGAGGTTCGTATGAGGATTCAAATGAGGGCCCTTGTCCGTTTGAACCGGTGAGCGGGATGAGTCAAACAAGGTGGACGAGAGAGGGCTAGGAGTAGGAAGAAATGTCGCTGTCGATGCTGTCGCTGTTGTTGTAGAGCAAGACGACGAAGAAAAGGAAGGAGGACGGGGCGAGGGGGCGAAATATGAAGGCTGGAGAACGGATGGGAATTGGCGCGGTGGACTCCGTCGGTCAGGAAAAGGGGAAAAGGTCTGTGAGAGATTCGAAGGGGGAGTGAGCAAGGATAGCCAGGAAGAGGAAGTTCTTGAGGGAAGGATCCAAGGATGATTCAACGACTGACCTTATTCTGGGGAGACCAACCCTTGACCAACAGACCATCCTCATCACCGATTTCGGTGACTTCCGACCGGATGTCTCCTCTCCTTGCCTTCAAGTTGTTTTTTCGGTCTCTGGCCGCGCGGGCTTGTTCTTCTGATACCTCAGTATACACGCATGATCTATTGAGGCGGGAGCAACTCTTGCACGGATCGTCCCCTGAACAGCCCGTTTTTCTGAGAGAGATGGAAAAATCCCCAAGGTATAAGAGAGAGAGAGAGAGGAATAAAAATCGTCAGAAGATCGGAATAAGACGGCCAAATGAAAAAGGAGCGTTCCGATTAACGAAGCCTAAGAAAGACGGACCTGCTTCGACATGAATCGCAAGCCCTTCGAACTCTGGTGTGTTTACTCGTCCTTGAGCCTGACCAAGACCGAGGCCACGAGGGCCAAGGAGACCAACGAGGGTGATGGTCGGCTGCCGGCGCTGTTGTCATCATCCCCGTAGGTGTAGACACTTCTGAGGGTACGGCTGATGGGAAGGATACACCGAGGGAAGAACCCGAGGATGATGAGGATGATGCGATGGATGATGTTGCGAATGGTGATGGCACTGGTGTGAGAGTAGGATTCATTCTTCTTTTTTCCAAAGTAGAGAAGAAAAGAGGAGAAAAGAGGAGAAAAGAGGAGGCGAGCGGGATGATAAAGCAGAGTAACGTGTTGAGGCTGATTGACATACAAGAGAACAATAAAAAGCTATCGGAACCGAACGAACTGAATGGATAAACAAACGATATAACCACCCAGGAAGAAAACAAAAGGAGAGAACGGGAAGACAGCAAGAAGGAATAAAAAACCACAAAAAGAAAAAAAGAAAGAAAAGAAAAACGGAGAACAGAAAAGAACGCCCTATAGATTTATATAAACGGACGCATGTATGGTGTTGATCAGGATGATGAATTGAACCCTCACATTTGAAGAGATTATCTTCATCATTGAATGAAAAATATTGGAGAAAAAAAATGAGGACAGAAATGCCCGGGATCTATTACGTGCCCGGCAAGAAAAGAGCCGGTAAGAAGACGTAGGTAAATGATCAAGATGGAAGCTGTGCCTTTGAGAAAGAAGCCGCGCATGTGGCGTAGCGGCGCATCAAAGCCGGCCGCCTATGAGTGAGTGCGATCAAAGGTGATGGTACCCGCACTAATGCCATTGCTTGCGCTACTGTTGATGTGATATGTATTTGTACTAACACTGGCACCACTGGCGTTAAAGTGATGGTGTGGTTAGTGGCCGTATCGCTCCTCTTGCTGATCATGTTGCCAATATAGCTGTGGCTACTGAATCAATGACGGGCTGCTGGCACTGCTCATACTATTACCACCGAGCTTGGCCTTGCTGCGATTACCGCCACCGAGTTATAATTCATGCGACTGGTTGGTGTGATCCGAGGATTTTCTCCCCTTGAAAAGGAAAAAAAAAAAGGGGGAGAAATTTTCAACAGCAGCAACGGGTGTAATCTTTCCTTTTGTCATACCTGCCTCTCATTCTCGGTCGTTCCCTTCGATCTATTCTTGGATAATTCTCCTCGCCATTGCTGCACTTTGCTCATCCGACGCCTCGTCATTCTGTTCACTTGGCTTACCTCCTTTTGTCGTCGGTTATTATGCTTCTTTCTTTCTTTCTTTCTTTCTATATCCGTGCTCTCTCGCGCTGTTCTCATTGTTTGTTCCGATTCTCTATGCACATTGTTCTGCGTGTTCTCTATTCCGTGCCGGCTGTCAGGGATGTGACCTGAGTGTTACACCTCGGTAACCTTCTTTTGGTTCTGGTTTCTCCTGCCTCGGTATTCCTTATGCTCTCTCATTACATCAACATGCAGGTATATGACCTTCCAGCGCAGGTGCTTCTAGCACCTTCTATGATCTGTTCTCTTATGCATAATCGTTGGAGTCTAAGGATGATATATAAGACGGGTCCCCTTTGCCACCCATAGCATAGTCTACCAAGCCTGAATCCTTTGTCATTCCTTGGTTCCCTAGTACTCTTGTTCCATTGTTGTATCAACCTTATTCATACGATTTCCCTGCCTTGCGCTCTCGTCACAGTCACCAAGCTAGAGAGCCTGAACTTCCTTCTTGCCAGCCCTATTCCCTGCCTGGTTACATTCTTGTGACCTTCCCGTTACCCTCTGAACCCGGACCCTGACACCGGCCCTCCCCATGCTTTTCTTTCTCATCAATACGTAGAACAGCGTGGGTCTGTCTCTCTCCCTCTTCCTATGCAACGTATCTTAACTTTCTTTTCTTTCTTTCTTTTTGTTTATGTAAATTCAACGCATGGAAATAAGATAGACGGACCATTTCGACCGTTGTGTACACATAAACACATAAACACAGATTCTTCTTCCGGACTCTGCGTCCGAACGGAGTTCTAAACTAGATATACGTCCAACCAGTACAATCCTCACAGCTCTCGTCCTCGCCTTCTGCCACAGGGACATCCGTCCAGTCCCGTTCTCTACCTTTTCTATCGTCCGTCTCGCCTTGGTTCCATGGTTTGGAGTATACGTTATCTGATAATGGTAAGGAAAAGAGGCAAAGATCCGATCAATCGGGGAGATTCGTGATTGATATTGAGAAGAGAGATTTACCAATGGCATATTGAATGGTGTGTGAACGCGTCGTCCGATCTAATGGCCACCCCCACTGAGGAGAGACAGATAGATGGATAGAGAGAGAACACACACACACACACACACACACACAAGGCGATCGTCAGCGCGACGCGATACCAAGAACATGATAATGAATGACAAGAAACAAGAGACATCAAACGGTACCTTCTCGACAGTTCGGTAGATGATCAGATTCCCCTGGTGGCAGACCGAATCGATGGAGTAACCCGCCCGGCCACACACGCTGAACGGGCCTCTACAGTTCCCAGTAGCAATCACATCACCTGTATGCCACACATGTGTCACTGGGTTGAACCTCCTGTCGGCCGGTACAGGCAACCCCAATCGTTGGACAGACAATCTATCGGGCACAGCCTCGAACGTCACCGTCGGTAATCCAAACGTCAAACCGAGGAGAGAAGCCAGGGAGCCTCCTAAGGAGTGACCGGTCAGCCAGAACTGAGCGCTTGGATAAAGCGAGAGTAGAGATAGATACAGCTTGATCGCCTCCGGGTAATAAGATTCAGAGTCGTACAATCCGGTTCGGACACACATCGACAGGCATGTCCGCTTTTTTCCTGGTAGCACTCCTCTCTTCTCACATCCACACTGCTCTTTTGAGAGGCCGCCACAACAACAGCTAAACAGCTTGTTATCGTTCAACCTGTCCAACCGAGCCGTACTCTTTCCTCGACCGGAATCGATCGTCGTGCCTTTGAAAGACACAATCACGGTCGAGTTTGTCTCGTCCGCGAAGACGTGTCCTCTCATCCCACCGTCCTCCCAACCAAATGGGACCGTCAGGTTGAATCTCTCGAGCTCGGCCCATCGGGCATCGCCGGGAAGAGCGTACGCGTCGTTCGCCATCCTCGCCAGATTCACCACTGTATCTAGATCACTCACATCCGGCCCAATTACCTCGACCTCTTCCCATTCTATATCTTTCCGACTATATCCATCCCTCCACTCATCAGTCGGCTCCCAATCAGCTATCGAAGCCTGGTCGAACAAGGTCGATCTGTCCGTTCTCTTCCGAGCCGTCAGGATCTTCTTTCGCACCGCCTTCAAACCGGTATAACCAACCGGAGGGCCATCCGAATGGGTCGAGTTGGATGATGATGATGATGGATGTAGAGGTGACTCTGGCGAAGAGCTATCCCAGATGGAGGCCTGTACTCTGGATCGGTGATGGGTCTGAACGGGAAACACATCGATCCGTTCCGCCTGAGCTACAGATTGGACTTGAGTTTGAGCTACCGCTAAAGGCAAGATGAGCGGGACGATAAGACTCGGTTTCATTTAGAAACGACCGTTGGTTCGACCAAACTAAGGACTACGGATGAAGGAGTGATCGAGACGATTATGAGTGAAGGGATGTACAGTTGAAATGGCTGTGTAGAAGCAAGTTGCTATTTTCTTCCTCCGGACCGAATCTAATCGGTTATGCCGATGTAACACTAATACCCGAGATGGCCTAAGGCATGTTGGACGATCCTCTGCTTGTCCCCGATACATCCAAGAATGCACATCCTCTGATGGGTATTAATCAGCTAAATAAAACAAGACGTTGATCTTATTATTTCATTCTCAATTTACATGACCCTCCTTTCTTTCTTCGTTTCCTCTCGCTCACCCTTGACCGAGACGAAGACTTGAGCTGAAACGAGTATGAATGATGTCATTTAGTTCTCTCCTCGGGTACGCAGCAAAACGGTGAATTCCTCAGTGAAGAGACCAGCGGATATCATACCTGGCAAGAAAGTTTATCTTCTGTCCGGATCACTCACTCACTCACTCACTCTCATTCGTTTCGTCATGCCTTTCAGTTGTAGGTTCTGCTTTATCCATCGGATCTGCCTTGGTCCTTCTCATCGCCTCTCTGTGCCATTTGGCTGACATCATCATTCTTCGTTCGATTAACAGACCAGAAAAAGACTAGAGTAAGCCCCGCCCACCTTCTCATCTAGCAGTCACATGGAGGCTAGACTTCTAAATATTTTTCTCCTCTCACTCTCGCTCTACTCTAGACATTTCCAATTATCCCCGGATTCGCCTACGTCAGTGTTACCGGGAGGCATTTCCACTTTTGGGCGAAGGTCTGTTCTCTTCTCATTTTCTCTTTTTCCCTCTTCCGTTGCCCCGGGAACGCTCCAGTCGCTATGCCAGAAAGGAGAAACTGACTTGTTTGCCAATCTTTCTTCATAGATGGGCCGGATGAGATACGACAAGAACTAGAAACCTCCTCGACTGCTTTAGCCTCAAGTACTCTTTGTATTAGACATGGCTATTTAGGTCATACTCCGTTTTCCCCTTTGCCCAGTCCTAGTTGGAAATACTCAAGGGCCTCAGCTCGGCTCTGTTCTCCTTCCTTCTTCTTCTTCTATACACGCTACTCTTCCGCTCTGCTCACGCTCAACTTATTTGACGTGTTCTGTATGTCTATAACTTCTGACATGTTTGCTGAAATAAGAAGAGTCAAAGAAATCCATTGCGTACGTGATCCACGCTGGGCGGAGCTGACCGAAAAAGTCAACAGTCTCGAACGTTTGGTCCGACTTGAAGCGCAACAGCTCTTTTACCTCTCACCCACTATTCCCTCGACTTCTGTTCTTACATTCTTGATGTCTGGACGTTCTTTTTTCTCTTCAATAGCACTCGCCTTGGCCGTCTGCCATGTCTTCCTGACAGCCTCTCTAGTTAATGCTGCCACCGTCATTAGTGGACTCCAAGCAGGATCCCTACCGGCGAACGCTTCTCAGTTGCTCTCGAACAGACTCATCGGGTTTTCTATCGAGACAGCCTATGTCGTCGACTTTTTAGGTACACCGGCTTCACCAAACAGTTTGGTCTTGAACTTGATCGGTCAGGTTGCCAATCGGACTGGAGGAATCTCTTTCAGGTAGCGTATCTCCCTCTCTTTCTTCGCCCACGTCACCACATCTCAAACTGGCCCTACCTCTGCTGTTTCTTCTCTTTCCATCCCTCTAGGCCTGGAGGAATCACAGTGTATGTATAGAAATCCCTCCGAGCAGTTAACTCTTACGCACAAAAGAAAACACCCAAGTTGATGAATTTCACGTCTTGCAGAGACTCATCGATCTATGAGCCCTCTTTGAGTGAACCCCTGGTCCGGATTGAATCTGCCACCGGTGGGATCTACCAAACTCAATACGGACCCGGCTTTTTCGAGTCGATGAACTTGCTTCCTTCGAGTACAGAATACATCATGGACCTAAACTTTGGGAATGATTCGTGGGAGATTGCGAAAGACGAGGCGGAAGCAGCTCTGAGTGCTATGAATGGGAAAATCATTGCTCTCGAGCTTGGGAACGAACCGGATCAGTATAATGCGGCTCAGAGGACACCCATATCGAGTTGGGGACCGCAGGAGTATACCGAAGAGTTTCTTGTTCGTCTTCTTTTACTTTTCCTTCTTTCCCTTTCTGTTTACTTTGGACATGCTAGCTGATGTGAAAGGTGTGCTTCTTAAACCTTTGACGAACCAGACCTGGTCCCGCAACTTGACGTCGGCTCTAAACCTGAGCTTACCATTCTTTCAAGCGGGTGCATTCGGTAAGGTCTTTAACTCGAACCCCTTTCTATTTTTATCTCTTTCTTCGTCTTTTTTGTGCCGACTTGTTGTTTGATCTGACCCTCTCTCTACCTTTTCTCCTTCCTCTTGGTGACAGCAAACGATCCAACAGCGTCGGCGTTGATTACAACAGAGGATGTCGTCGCTTTGGGGATTGGCAATGATTCGTCCATCAAGACGTTCTCTCAACATGTCCGTTTCTTCTCTCGATTTGTTTAGAGTTCTGTTTGAGTAACAATATCCTGATCTCGTTCTCGTGGTTTCTTTCATCTATTCTTCTCTCCGGCCCCTCCTCGAAACCGAAAGATGTATCAATACTCGACGTGTGATTCTGCTCGGGACGAGCTCGCTACGCTGGATGCTCTGGTCAACCACAAGAACATCACTGGTACAGTCTTTTCCTCTATTTCCTTCTTCGATCCATTTATTATTGAACACTTAGCGTGATGGCTGACTTGTTCTGGAGATACCTTCACCATGGTTCATGCATGATAGCATATGTGGATTTGTGGAAGCCACAGACGGCAGCTGCGAAGAGTGTAGGTGCCGAGTTGGTCATTGGTAGGTTCTCGATCGCTTGCCCGACTGCTTTCGTTACTGCTTCTTTATTATCGAGAGTCAAAACAAGAACAAGGAATATAAACGTCTTTGCACTTGTACTTACTTAATTCTCTGTATCTGAACGCAATCAAAAGGCGAGTTTAACTCGGTTAGCTGTTCAGGAAAACAGAACGTATCCAACACCTTCGGGCAGGCCCTTTGGTACGCTATTCTCCTTCACTTGATCAGAACTCTACACAACCAATTTGTCATTCGAGACACTCATTCTTGACGGCCTTTGTTTTGGAAACATGTACCAAATCTGATCTTGTAGGCTGGCGGATACAATCCTATACTCTGCTTATACCAACATTTCTCGAATGTACTCTGTATGTCTCGTCCTATCCTCTCTATCTTTGTCTTTCTACCCTTTTGTTTTATATTTTCTTTTCGCAGCACTCAAGATGAATACTGGTTGAAATTCTAGCACCAAGGCGCGACTCTTGTCTTGCAGTCTTCCGATCAATCAAACACTGTCGGTTTCAGTTGGTTCGTCCCCCCCTTGTCCTTCTTACAACCGGCCACGTTTTTTTTGCCTTCCTATATCCGACCCAACTCAAGCCAACATGTCCTTGTTCTTTTCTTCATCCTTATAGGTACGACTTTGTTTACCCATTGAACTCTACTCGAAACGGGCCATCCAGATCAACCCCATCTTTTGTCAGCTACCTCCTACTAGCCGAAGCAATTTCCTCCACAGCCAACACTTCCCAGATAACGTACATTCCTTTGGAAGAGACATACCCTGACTTGGCGATCTACCCGATTTACGACTCGGCTGTTAGAGACGTCACAGTAGGACCAGCTCGGATGGTCGTCCTTAACCTTGGTTCTCAATCCGATCTGTCCATCAATGTCACTTCCCTCGGTTTCACCTCGTCCTCGGGCACGACGGTAAAGTACATGAACTCGACAGGCGGTCCATCATCCACCGTTACAACCGAGGCGACCTGGGCCGGGCAGAGCTACGAGTCCGGCCTACCCGTCGGAACAGAAGCCGTCTATACACTCGGATCAGACGGTCTGGTCGCTCTGGATGCCTACCAGGGGGTTCTTCTGGTTCTGAATGGAAACTCGAGTACTAGTTCCGGTTCTGGCTCTGGTACGACCTCGAGTTTGGCTTCGCCAACGGCGACAAATCTTGGGTCGGGTAAGAGTGAGGCAGGAAGGAAGATGGGAGGAACCAGTACTTTGTGGCTTGGTGGTCTCGTTTCTGCTTGGATTCTCATTTTCCTTTCCTGATCGCATATCTTTTAATATTCATACGGACTTGCTTTGTGTTGTTTTCTTTCTGTGTTTGTTTGCTTGCTGTTTATTTATATTGGACAATTTCCCTTCTTTCTCATCTTCTCTCTCGTATACCACACACATTACTTTGGCTCTCTTTTTTTTCCTCACGCTCATTTCTCATCACACCCTCCCAAGGACAAGATAAAAATCATGTCATGTTGAAATATAAAGACAGTATTAAAGATGAAACGTGATATATGGTTTATAGGAGAGAAAGGGGGATATTTCTAAATCTAGTTCTTGGCGCTAAGAGCATCAACTCCAGGAAGGACCTTACCCTCCAAGAGCTCCAAGGATGCTCCTCCACCGGTCGACACGTGCGAGAGATCCTTCTCCTTTCCGGCGTTGGCGACGACGGTAGCGGTATCACCTCCACCGACGATCACGGTCGAACCCTTCTGGGTGGCCTCGATGGCGGCCTCGAGGAGGGAGGAAGAACCCTTGGCGAAAGCAGGGAACTCGAACACACCGGCAGGTCCGTTCCAGAGGATGGTCTTGGACTCGAGAACGGTAGCTCGGAAAGCCTCCTGGGACTTGGGTCCGGCATCGAGACCCATCCATCCGTCGGGGATACCCTCGGAATCAGTAGCGGTTCCGGTCTAAGAGGGAGTTCATGGTGATAGGCACGGTTCATGAGCTGTGTGTTCAAAGCAAAGACGAGGAAAAGAAAGAGGAAGAAAAAAAAAAGAGCGCACCTTGGCATCCTTGTCGAACTTGTCGGCGGTGATGAAATCGGTGGGGAAGACAACCTTGACGTTGTTCTTCTTGGCCTTCTCAAGAAGGGCGGCAGCCTTCTGGGCTCCGGCCTCATCAAAGAGAGAGTCTCCGATGCTCATACTCTCGACGGCCTTCTTGAAGGTGAAAGCCATACCACCACAGATGATGAGGGAGTCGACCTTGTCAAGCATGTTCTCGATGAGCTGGATCTTGTCAGATACCTTGGCACCTCCGAGGATGGCAAGGAAAGGTCGCTCAGGGGACTCAAGCTAGACGAAGAACATGGTCGAGTACTTGTCAGTTCATATCGATCGGGACTGGCTCGGAAAAAGAAGCAACGGGATGAAACGTACAGCCTTGGCAAAGAACTCCAACTCCTTGGCCATCAAGAAACCAGAGGCTCGCTGGGGGAGCTCGACTCCGACCATGGAGGAGTGAGCTCGGTGGGCAGTTCCGAAAGCGTCGTTGATGTAGACCGTTCCGAGCTTGGTGAGGGACTGTCGGAACTTCTTGACGGCTTCAGGATCGGCTATAAAGGAAGGACAGTCAAACGGAGCATACGCATGAAAGGGGGATCAGTGTTTTTTGAAGAGCTGGAGGCAATTGGGGCATTGGCGAAGGTGAATAAACAAACCCTTGGTCTTCTTGCCCTCAGAGTCCTTGGAGGAACCCTCCTCCTCGGCGTAGAACCTCAAGTTCTCGAGAAGGAAGACCTGTCCGTCCTTGCCGGCGGCAACGGCCTTCTCGGTCTCCTCTCCGACACAGTCAGGGAGGAAAGTAACGGGTCGCTCAAGGAGGGACTGAACCTTCTCGGCCTGTTTATGGCAGATATGTAGTCAGGATGTCAGCGCTGTGTCGTGATGTGATAAATTCAGGCAAAGACAACTAGAGACGCGATCTGATGAGATGAGGAGAACGAGAGGAACGAACGATAGGCTTGAGGGAGAACTTCTCGACCTTGTGTCCGTCGGGTCGTCCGAGGTGGGACATAAGGATGACGGAAGCGGCACCTAGAATTTAACGAAAAGCCGAACGAGTTTTCGAGTCAGGTCGAAGAAAGATGAATACTACAGAAAGAATTCTTTCCTTTCGAACGTTCATATCTCTCTTCGGACTTGTCGGAGATCAAGAAGAACGTTCGGGAAGAAAAGAGAAAACATCTAGTGAAGAATGTCTATGACGTACCCTGCTCAATAGCGTACTTGACGGTGGGGAGGGCGGCGACGATTCGCTACAGAGACGAGGGCAAACAAGAAAAAGAGAGAGCGTTAGTAACTCGGACGTTTTCTAGCTCGTTGGCAAGCCTGTGTTCAAGAGGTGCTGGGCTTGGCCACGTTTGAGATGATTGAAGATATCATCCGGGAGGGAGAAAGAGAGGGAAACCTACGGCAGGGTTGGTAATCTCTCCGGTCTTCTTATCCTGGGGGACGTTGAAGTCGACTCGGATGAGGACTCGCTCTCCCTTGAGGGAGACGTCCTTGATGGAGAGCTTGGAAGAAAGAGACATTATTCTGAGGAGGACGAGATGAAAGATGAACCAGATTGATGAGCGAAGCCTCATCGGGGAGCAAAAGGATATGTGTAGGAGTAGAACGATGGCAGCAGCAGAACCACCACCAGCACCACCAGCACCGACTACAACCTAGATGAGGATCTAGCCTACGTACAAGATGAGATGAGAGAGTGTATACGAGATGTGATGGGTTGATGATGTGAGGTGATGGGTGGGAGAAAAAGTGAAGAGAAGGAAAAAAAAACGTAAGAAAAAAGTATGGGAATTTTTATACTTGAATTTCTATCTAAGTGTTTTCCCCAAGGAAGAGGCGGCAGTTGGCACACCTTGTTCGAGAAGCTGAAGGAAGCGCCCGGAGCATTGTCGTCGAGGGTGGCAATGGAAACACGGAGAGAGCGGGGCCAGCATGGAGCATGGAGAGAGGATGGCACAGTAAGAGGACGTGTCAAGAGGATGTAGCAAGAGAGAGAACGGCCAAGGAGATATCGGAGGGCGCAACCCGTGGAGTGATACATTCACCAGATTGTTCTACACGTTCTATTACAGCATACACACATATTCTTCCTCTTTCTGAACAACGTCCTCTCATCGGATCGCATCTCTCCCTCTGACTTGTACTGATCGGATGTGTATTCCGTTATTCCCTTTACTGCTCACACCCTTACATCCCGACGGACAAGGGAAAAAATCCGGATACACCTATATGTCATATATCTAAAGAGAGCTGATTGCTTTTATGTCTTTCTCTTCATTTTCATTCTTTTCTTCCCTTCTCTGTTCATGCTGATGACGATCCAGAGTCAGTCTTGATTTCCTTCGCGGCCGCTCCTACATTGAACCTCTTGTTGAGATCCTCATAAAACTGAACCCGGTTCTTGATCGTCCCCGGGAGACCAATCTCGATTCCTTGTCCCTCCTTGGTGGCAGTGTGAGCAAATGGGCGGAGCTGCAGGTCGAATGAAACAGTCAGAACCAAATGAAAACGGAAATAGTTCAGTGTGTGTTGAGGATTAACATGATGGGATATGTGTCCTTGGAGATGAAAGCGAAAGACCCAACGACAGCGAATCGACAGAAGCAATTCTCATCCTCTCCCACAACCGTTTGTGGAACTCTTTTCTCTCTCTATATTGAAGGAATCCTGGACAACACACAGACAAAAGCCAAAGAGCGAAGGAAACTCACATCGCTACACTTGAACACCGAGCTGTTCTCACTCTCGAATCCAGGGCCGATAAAGATCCTGACCTTTTTGTCGTCAATGATAAAGTTTGACTTTCCGGCCTTACCCCTGTAGTTCGCGTGTCGACCGGGAGGACCGGTCCTGAAACCTACACCTTCCGGGAAAGACTGTCTGTTTCCTGCATAAGAGAGAGAACATTTAAAGAGGATGTAAGGATTAGTGAGCGGTCTGACGGTAGAGAAAGAAGAACAGAGTCCAAAGAGATCCACAGAGCGAGAGAAAAAGAAAGGAAGAAGAGAAAGGGGAAAAAAATTCCTACAAACCCTTATAGTAGTCTTTGTTGGCATGCTTAGACTTCAGAGGGAACCGGGAAGCTTTGCTCAATGCATTCAACGTGGGTCTCATCCTGGCTACGTCGGTTGATCGATGGTCAATGGCGAAGGACAAGTCGAAGCGATCAAAGTGTAGGCAAGGTGTTAGGTAGAAGCAACCCCAAGCTTGTTAGGGTTAATTCCCTTGGCTGCCCACGAACACGCTCGCGTACACGCGTCTCTTGCACTTTAACCTCCAATCTTCAATCTTCCATCCCACTACCCGTCGTTGCCGTCATTCGGAGTATCGTGTACCCACTATTACACTCCTGGTGTTGCCTCTGGAATTCAGACTGAGATATATTAGAGGTCCAGATCCTGCTTAGTATCCTGTCCGTGGCCTCCTCACAAAGATGGAACCCTCGCCGGCCTACTCCCCAGTGATCACTCAGATCCTTCACAAGTCATCTTCCTCAAACGATCTGCCCTCGGTGTCCACCCTTCATGGTCTACAGACCGATCTAGATCAACTACGAGCCGCAGCTAAACGAAGGGTTCAGCACATCGAAAGTTCGAAAAGAAGACTAGACTCACTCCGGGATAGAGATGCTGCCAGAGAAAAGGAAGCCGTCAAGGACCGAAAGCAAAAGGAGGCGACCGAGAAGGAAAAGGATCGGCTGAGAAGGGAAAAAGAAAAGGACAGAAAAAAGGAGGTTGAAAGGAAGGAGAGAAAGGAGAGAGAGAGAATGGAAGAAGAACAGGAAGAGGAAAGACTAGTCGTCAAGAGGGAAAAGGATCAGCAGCAGCAGCAGCAGGAAGATAGAGACAAAGAATTGGCCCAGCGAGCGAAGGAAAAGGAAGATGCGGCCCAAGCGGCAGCCGCTCAGATCATGGCGAGGGATTCAGCTCGACAGTCTGAAAGACCTAGGAGTCCGTCGTTGCCTCCTCAGGTCGTCAGACGATCGACTCGGTCGCGATCAAGATCACAAACACCCGTGCCGGATATCTCCAAACCGGTGACCCACCGGGTCAAGCTCGAGTCTGGTTCGCCATTCTTCCGTATCTGATTCTATCATCACGCTTTTCTAACGATGGATTTCTTGTTCACTGTACCCTAGGAGCGATATCCATTCCTCCTGTCTCACCAAGTGCAGGCATGTCCCAGCCTAACGACTCGGATATGGATTCTGACGCGTCTTCTACCGTGGTGGGTGCTCCTAAAAACAGGTTCGAGTATCCTTTCTTCTCTCTCTGCATCAACTCTATATGGTTTCTGTTTGTCTTACGCGTCATCTATTTTGTGTGATATCGCACAGGAAGAAAAAGAGGAAGCGAGAGCAGCTGGTCTCGAGTGATGCAGAAGGAGAACACGAGCTCGTTGTGCGAAGCGGTGCTCTGTCCCGTGGACATGGTGATTCCTCAGGCAAGTTCTCTACTCTTTTCTCGTCATACTCGAGACGCGACATGCTCATGCCAATCTTTCCTTTCTTGATATCAACAGCGGACGTCGGTCGGTCTAGAGAGACTTCGGTGACTAAGCCGACGTCGACACCTTCGATCGTCACAAAGACTTCCCCATCAGCTCCAGGAGGATCGATACACCTGACACCTCCTGTAGCTCGACCAAAGATCAAGCTGATCAACGGCTCCAACCGAGCTATTTCCCCATTAGCGACCGTCTCTTCGAGTTCTACACCTCGCCACAAAGCGAATTCTCACTCTCCCTGCCCTACTCAAGATCCTTCTCTTCTCGCCACCGCTGTCAATCCTACTTCTATCACTTCTTCTTCTTCTTCTTCTTTCCTTCATCCCAATCCCTCCAACCTTCCTGGCTCAAACATAAACTTTTCACTACCTTCTGTTACCGCTTCAAATGGTTCAGCTGTCAGAACACTGGTCCCTCCGAAACCAGAGATTCAAAAACCGATGACGCCCCTGCCGACGACACAATCCGAGGTGAACGAGGATTTCACCCAAGCCAAACCGGGAACTCAGCTGTTGTTCGCTACATTCTGGCAGACGGCCGAAGGCTACGTCCGACCGATAGGTGAAGAAGATCTCGCCTTTTTGAAGACATACAAAGAGGAAGACAAAACGCCTTTCGATGTTCCCGCGTTGGGAAGACATTACTCAGAGATCTGGGAGGAAGAAGACAGGTTGATCGAGCTGGGCTTGCCCCTACCTGATCCGAGCTCTACAGGAGGGATGATCAATTCGCCTGCAAAGATCAAGACAGAGGACATTCATTCCCGACAGGATCAGTCGATGATGGATCCCAACGGGTCGAGAACACCAAACGATGCTAACGGAGCCACCGGGCTGATAACATCACAAGGAGGACCGAACGGGGTGAACCGAAGCTTAGACTACCCACGGATGGGTAGAAAGACGTTTCATTATAATCCCAGACGAGATATGAAGGATGAAGATCTTGTCCATCAGGATCGAGGCGAAGGACCGCTCATGGAGAGAGTGCTGGGTGGATTCTTGCGAGTCCCTAGAGCACCTAGTGGGGGGCAGAGAGGAGTGATGTTTGAGGAGAACCAAATGGACGAGGATGATACTCCAGACCGTAGGACGGATGATCGGACGAAATCCGAAGTTGATCAACCCTCGGAGGACGTCGGGTTGGGCTCGTTAGAGGACAGGGTCAAGAAGGAGTTGATGTTTGTGGGACTCTTGGGAAAACAAGAGGTGAGTACCGGGCTGAGAGCTCGTTTCTTTTTTGGGTCGTGTTTCTTCCGCTCTCATATTGAATCAATCTAAATTCTCCTCTCTCTCTCTCTCTGTGCGTTATCAACAGGTCGATTGGTCCCAAAGAGAGGATGACGAGATCACGACGTCACTCCGACAATGCCAAAAGCTGTTAAAAGAACAAGTCTCGCTGAACGAAGCGCGCCGGTCGATTCTCCTTGAGATTGCGAAAGAGCGATTGGCTTACTCTGAATACCAACAATGTCTGGACGGATTGGACCGAATTATCGATACCTGTTGGGCCAAACGAGCAAAGCAGATTGCGAAACAGCAAAAACGAAAGAAGGAAGCTCACACCGCCGCCGGCGGAACAGGGCCATCCGGTGGATCTGCCTCTGGTGGTGGGACTGGTGGGGGAAACTCGGCAGGACCGGGGACGTCAACGATGACAAAGACAAAAGAACGTGAGCGCGAACGGGACGAGCGGGAGAAGGAAGCGACGAAAAAGTTGGTCGAGACGATCAAGCTCGCCATGGGAAGGCGAAGGCTGATGGTCACCCATCTGGGAACGATGTTCAAGGATGAAGAAGAGGAAGAACCTGGTAGATTCATCGGTCTCCCGGTCAGGAGTGTGTATGAAGGACTAGAGGACGAGTTCAGGCAGGTCGGTCTGGACCATCTGGTCGAGAATGGAGCGAAGCCGAGGCGGGTGATATAGGCTTGCTCATAGACTTGTCTCTCTGTTTGTATTCATCTCTCTGTCTCTCTGTCTCTCTATCTCTTCCTCTCTATACCTTTCTATGTGTCTGTCTCGCCCTCTGCTCTCGATTGTACATATGTAAACCAACATGAATATGTTTCTGTACGAACGCTGCAACGTCCATCACCAGGCCGACGAAAGCCGAAGCGTAACCACCACTTCCCTGGTTACGGTTCCGTCCGAGGCCGCTCCCTCTTGAATATTCCCAGCTCATCCCAACTTGAACCCAACCAACCATCCCACAGCCGGTCTTCTCTCTCATCCATTCTGTTCTCTGCAATGCGTATCGCCTCTCAGCTTCTCAAGGCTTCCAAGCCCATTCAATCGTTCGTGTCTTTGCTTTGTTTTCTTTGTTGTTTGGGAAAAAAAAGCTGTCTCCTTCTCGAGCGTTACTCGTACTAGGACGTCATCTCTCCTCACCCTTTTCATATTCGAGCCAATCCCGCCCATCCGGTTTTCAAACCCAACAGTGGAACTCGCATACAGATGAAAGAATCAACATTTAATAAACTAAACTAACTCTGCTCTTCCTCTTGTTCTGTTCTTTCTGCTCACACACACAATTACACACAACCCCAGGCATGCTCTTTTGGCTTCCAAGGTCTCAGCTGCCTCACTCCGACAGTTCTCGTCCAGCTTAGTGTTCAACGCTGAGCGAGTCAAGGTTCCCACCATGGCCGAGTCCATTACTGAGGGAACCCTCAAGACCTGGTCTAAGCAGGTTGGAGAGTTCGTCAAGCAGGACGAGGAGATTGCGTACGTCCTCTTTTTTTCTTTCTATATTGTTAGTCTTTCTTCAAGCTCTGATGGGGATAGAGTCGGAAAGTCACGGAGGAAGAAGGAAAAAAAAAAGATGGGAAAAAGTTGATGAATGATAAACCGGCAACGGAGAGCGCAGCCGGAACATCTGAATGACCCGCTGATGTGAAAGCGACAGAGGGGTCTGCTCTTTGATACTGTTTGGGTTCATCCTTTTTTTTTTCTTTCACAAGAACGGAACGTGTCAAGCAAAGGTCTGAGATCTTACGAGAAAAAGAGCAAGATAGAGGGCCGTTTGGGAACTGGGAAGGAGGGCATCGGCAGATCTTCTCTCTTGTGCTCAATCAACACATTCACTAACCTCTATGCCATCCTTCGCTGTCCGTTCGGCGTCCTTGCTTTCTACAACAGCACCATTGAGACCGATAAGGTTTGTCTTGATCTCTACTAGCGTATCTATCATCCAATCACCTCCGTTTCTACCCGTTCGCTGATCTTGATTAGCTTGCTTTTAAAAATCTAATTGTGACCATTTCTTATGATGGCTATTCTCTACATAGATCGACGTGACGGTGAACGCTCCTTTCTCCGGAAAGATCCTTGAGCTTCTCGCCGAGGAGGAGTCGACCGTGACCGTTGGAGAAGACCTGTTCGTTTTGGAGGCTGGAGAGGAGGAGGCTGGTTCGTCTTTCCTTTGTCCCTTCCTTTATCGATCGTTAGCTAGTCGACCCAGCCCTTTCTCTAAGAGCGTTTCATCAGCTAACGCGTGAATTATCGTCTGTCATCGTTTTCTTTCTTCTGCAGGTTCGTCCGAGGCTGCTGCCGAGCCCCCCACGTCTTCTGCGTCCGAGCCTGCTAAGGAGGCCGAGTCTGGTCCCAAGAAGACCGATGGTGAGAAGGCCCCCGAGCCAGCCAAGGCCGCCCCTGCCGCTCAGGACAAGCCCTCGTCGCCCAAGGAGAGACAGGAGAGTGCACCCAAGAAGGAGAGCCCGCCTAAGGCCAAGAAGGAGGAGAAGCCTGTCGAGGAGGCCGTCAGGGGAGCCAGAACCGAGACTCGAGTTAGTCCTCTTTCTCTTTTCTCTTCTCTATTACATTCCATTCCATCAAATCGTTCTTTCTGTTGACGTAACCTCCGATGGATCGTTGTCTCGCGTAAATAGGTCAAGATGAACCGAATGCGACTTCGAATCGCCGAGCGACTCAAGGAGTCCCAGAACTCTGCCGCCTCGCTCACTACCTTCAACGAGATCGACATGTCCGCTCTGATGGAGTTCCGATCCCTTTACAAGGACCAGGTCCTCAAGGAGCAGGGTGTCAAGCTTGGTTTCATGTCCGCTTTCGCCAGGGCTTCTGTGTTGGCTCTGAAGGAGATCCCGGCCGCCAACGCCTCGATCGAGGGTCCTAACGGTTCGTCGATCTTCTTTGTCCTCTATACATTCTGCCTTTGTGATGTACTTACTCAATGAAACCTGCTCGGTCGACATGATTAAATTCAGGAGGAGACACCATCGTCTACCGAGATTACGTCGATCTTTCTGTGGCCGTCGCCACCCCCAAGGGTCTTGTTACTCCTGTCGTCAGGAACGTCGAGACCCTCGGCTTGGTTCAGATTGAGAAGGCCATCGCGGATCTCGGAGTCAAGGCCCGAGATGGAAAGCTCACGATGGAGGACATGTCCGGTGGATCGTTCACTATCTCCAACGGAGGTGTCTTCGGATCCCTCTTCGGAACTCCGATCATCAACTTGCCCCAGGCCGCTGTATTGGGAATGCACAACATCACCCAGCGAGCTGTCGTCGTGAACGGTCAGGTCGTCGCTCGACCTGTCATGATCGTCGCTTTGACCTACGATCACCGATTGTTGGATGGAAGGGAAGCCGTTTCTTTCTTGGTCAAGATCAAGCAGTACATCGAGGACCCTCGAAAGATGCTTCTTTCCGCCTTATAAGTAGTAGCGGTCGCAGTAAGGGGAGTGGAGGAGCGCGGTCGAGGTGATGAGAATAGGAAGAACAGGAGACGGCTGCCGGTCGATTGTGATGATGTTGTTCAGGCTGGTTGAGCGGGCGGTCAGGAGCGCATGGTTGAATTTTGATTTCCTTTTCCATTGTTTACTTCACACGCTTCTATTCATCCCACTCGAATTCGGTTCTTTCTCTCTCTAAACGTCCACAATGTATGAACAATATGATTGCCTAGATATCAGTCCGCTTGCCTTCTTGTGACATAGAGCTCTGTGTGGATGTGTGCGATTGGGCCCAAACGAGGTGACGAAGTTAACGGCTTTGTCCGAATGGAGGCTGACCGTCTACGATTTACATCCCAACCATCACATCAACCATCACCGCAACTGCCGCTTCATCATGCTTGCTACAAACACCCATTCATCAGGTCTAACAACAGCACAAACATCAACACCAACATCACAAGTCAACTCGTCTACACATCCAACAGCTCCATCAGGTCTATCAGCTTGGACGTCCAGTTCGGGCTACGTCTTCCCGCCGATCTGGTCGTTTCCTCCATTCTTCACGTAAGTCAGACTCCTCATAATTTCTTCTTTGTAGCCTATTCGTCCTCTCCCAAGAGCAGATTGATTCTGAAGATCTGTGGATTGACGATTCGATGCATCCGACGTATATATTTCTGTCCGTTTATGACGGAATAAAGTCAACAACCTAACCCAGAGACATGTCAACATCAGACAAATCTATGGACAAACTTGATACTCTCCTGGGCAAGGTTTCACAGGGTATTCGAAATTGCCGTCGACGGTGGATCCATCTCTACTGGAACATCCATAGGAGCTGAGCTAAACGGAGTGGGGGAAAATGCAGGTGTAGGTACAGCGACGAGAACGGGGACGAGGACAGGTGGAAGGGTCGGGGTTTGGGAGAATGAAAGGATAAAGAGAAAGGTGGGCAGGGATTTCGCTAGGGTTTTGATGGATGCTCTAGTCCGGAATGGTTTGTCCTCCTTTCCCTTTGCTCTTTCTTTCTCTGTCCCTCCTCTTTCTCTGCGTTCATCGTCTCTCACCGAAAAAGGAAAGCACGAGGACGTTTGACTGACTATCATCGTTTTACCTGAGGGCCAAAAGGACAGGCATCGGTAATCTCACCAGTTCAAACATCGAAAACATCAAGAGAACATCCAACGGCCGTCCTTCTCTACTGGCTCAAACCGGATGAGTGGGCGTCGATTCTATATTCATGGGTGCGCATCCTATCAGCTCTCCATCTTCTGTCTTAAAGAACTAGTCTCCATGGACTGACCGAGATGTTTCTCTTTGATCGGGTTTGGGGGTGTTGATACAGATCGTGGCTACCGGTCAGACGAAATCCATCTTGACATTCTATGATCTGCAGTCATCAGAAACCGGCTCTCGTACGTTTCTTTTCCCCCTCCTCCTTCCTTCGTGATTATTGACTGATCCATTCATTCAATCTCCTATGTCACAATTAAACCTCGAAATTGAAACGGAAACATTTTCTCCAAAGCGGTACATGACCTCCCATTACCACTCCTCCGATCGGCTCTCCAGATCCTCATCAAACAAAACAAAGCACAAGTGTTCAAATCAACAGGAGAAGACGGCGAAACTGATGGAGAGGGTGTCAAGTTTGTGTAGCAGGTTTCTTCCTAGGAATACTGTTATTAATCTCACTATGATGTTCGCGGATTTCCCTGTGATGTGTGTAGGCTTGCTGTGCGCGAGTTCGACTGGTTAGACTTGGAATATCAAGTGAAGGAGGGCGGCCAAAGAACAGTTCGGACAGGCATCCTTTCCATCGAATGAGTAGAAAACCGAGTGATAAAATAAAAAGAAGAACGAAGACGAAGAGTAAGCCCAAATAGAAAAAGGAAAACAGAGACCAATCCGAGAGAAAATGGACGTGAAGAGTATTCGATAAGACACGAGAGTCTAAGAAAAGAATGTGGTCTAAATGAGAGGAAGTTTATGACTTGACTTTGATGTGTATCAACCGAGAGGGTATATATATAGAGATTAAGGACATTTTTTTCCAGAATGAAAGGACGTCACATAATAGGGAGTTTAGAGACAATAAAGAGGCTAGCTTTGTATTTGGACAAGAGACGGAAGAGAGGCGAGAAAGAAGGCAGGACAGGGCAGAAGAAGGTTCAGACAAGATAAGGCGGTCTATGATGAAGCGTACACCTTATAGTTGAAGTTGTACTCTGTCGTCGTAGCTAATCGAACCAAAAAGACACAGCGGAGATCTAGTGAGCAACTACTCAAACGCACCATTAAACACAAGACAAGGGAGAAGAAAAGCAAACGCACTGGCAAACGTGTAGTTACTGGGCGAGTAATCTACATACGTCGACCCACTTCTGGTAAGGACGACTTTCATCCCTTGACCGCCAACGAGAGGAGAAGCGAGCGAAGATATTCCTGCGTTGACAGAGAACGTAGTGGAAGACGTCCCACTGGAAAGAGTCACGGTCGAAGGGGCAGTGGCGAAGACAAGGGCGAAGAAACTGTTGATCTCCTGTAGGATCGTAATAAGAAATAGAAATAAAAAAGGTTGTTCAGTCGATGTACCGAAGAAGATAAGAACATGATGGCTCTCGAGCAGGAAGAAGAGGCTCACCGCAGTATTTGAACCAGAAGCTCCGGTTTGTGTGAGAGTAGGAGGCGCACCGGCCGTATCAGCAGTAGCGACAGCAGTGTTGACGTGAGGTCGAGCCGACAGATAAACCTGTAGATGAGTTGGCCCCCCAAAGGTAAATACACACGTCATCAGCTAGCGAACAACGGTAAAAACACTTTGTGGATTACCGACCTTATCACATGTGATCGCAGGGAATTTTCCAGTCTTGAAAGCAGTTGTATAATAAGTATTTATAGCCAAGTACACTAGAGAGAGGCCATAAGAAATAGGGCAAGTGGTTGAGATTCTTGCGGTTGACAAAGAGACACAGAAGAGGGAAAAGAGAGTGATTCACCTTGATGATCGAATCCGTCGACCCAAGCTTGACTGTTAGGCTGCGCTCCGTGGATAGGTCCCATGTAATGAGATTCACCATAATCGTTCCAAGTGATCTGTTCGACCAAGTCGAACTGATCTCTCATCGAGATCAGTTGTTGCCATCGAAGAGAAAGCGGCCAGTTATCGGATTGATAGATCCAGTTCTTGTTGTAACTATTCACGCCGTAATGAGTGAAAAATAATGGCTACAAAGCGTTGGAAGGTCATGTTGAGTGTGTTAGTCCAACAATGAGGCTTTCTTCGAAGAAGTGTATACGTCTCATCACGAGGAGAGGGGAGAAAATATCGTTGAAGAAAGAAGAGACGCACAGAGATGGAAGGCATATAGGTCTTTCCTTTAGCGACAGCGTTAGCTATCCAAGTTTTGTCCGAACTGGTCGTAACCGGATTGGCATCCATACTCCAAGCACTATTCCAGTTGAAGATCCCGTCGTAAGAGGTGTAGCTGTCAAAGCCTGAGAAGAATGCAGGAAGGAAATACATCTGTTTTGGGTTCGTACCGAGAAAACGTAGTCAGTATACCGAGTTTGCGCGCCATCAGCAACAATAAGAATCATCAGGACTTACAGAAACACCTTTTGCAGAAAGAACACTTCGAAGGTTTGTCCAAGCGCCATCCCCACAGGATTCACCTGCAAAAGTTGAGACCAAGACTTTATTCTGGTAATAAAATTGGTTGGCATTGGCGGCATAATTCGAGATCAGGTTGGCCATAGTGCTGGATATACTGCCGCATGACCAAACGCTATGATTGGTAAAGATCAAAGAAATAGAACTAGTCAATCTAAACATCGCAAGAAACTGATCAGGCTATACAAGGATTCTTCTAGGACGAACGACATGTCTAGACTGTAGAAGGGATTTGATCCAGCCAGACACACTCAATTAGAAACACCATACGTTATATTCGATCGGAGAATGAGGCTGCAGCACTTACGAGAAGAACAGCTTGAACCCTTTGCCATGAGCTGCAGCAACTTTATAAGCGGACGCGACTTGAGTTATTTGCCAGTCATCCGTCCCGATGTTCAAAGCAAATGCGTCTACTCCAGAGTTGTACGCCAACGTGCTAGAGGGAAAAAATTACAGTTCAGTTAGGATCCGATGATAAGAAGAAACGAGACGAAAAGAAAGAAGAGTCGATTGGCGAGAGGGGGAACGTACATATCTTGTAACCAATCTGATTCGGTGTAAGGGTATGTGTTACCAACCATGAAGTGAGAAATTATATACTTTGTCGAACTCGAGGAAGGAGCGGACAAAGTAGGCGTGTAAGAATTTGTTGAGGAACATGGTCCTGTTCTGGCGTTAGGAAGTGTCGGCGGGATTGAGAATGAATACGCAGAGAGTCTAGAAGGAGGGGTTGATCAGCTAAAGGATAAAGAGAAGAATCCGACTATGAGTGATACAATGGTAAAAGAATGTTACTAACAAGTATGCTCCTCCACAGATTTCGCTAGAGTTACCAGCGCAAGCCGTGCTGCAACCTGAAGCGGCGACTCCTAGCCCAGACGTGAAGTCGTTTCCGCAATAACACTATGAACAGAAGAAATTCCAACATCTTTCAAGGCCCATACTTGACATAACATGATGAAGAAGAAGGAGAGAAGAAAACGGATGATCGTACCTGACTTCCATATTCCAGACCCGCGATGGTGTAGCTCATACTTCTACAATAAACCTCACAGCTCTCGATTGTCATCGAACTCGTAGAGGTCGACGCCCCAGTCAACGCTCTGCTCGATCCATCCGTCACACAGCCTACTGAGGTCCAAACGGTAGAGGATGTGTAGACCGAGAGTAAGTAGGATCCTCCACATTTCTGAGTGCCGTCTCCACCGCAGATGCTGTTACAATTAGAAGAAGTCATGAGTGAGGCGGAGGAACTGAGGGTATTGCCACAGTAACATTCGGTCGAATCTGTCGTTGATGCCGGTCAGGAAAACAGAAAAGAAGAATGAGGACACAAAGAAGGGAGAAGAGGGCCCAGGAAGAAAAAAAGGAGAAAGAAATAAAAAGACGTACATTCCATTCCTGCGTTTGAATAACCTTTCGAGTTGCAGAGTGCAATACAAGACTGAACGGTCATACCAGTCAGACCAGTCGCGCTGTAATCTGAGAGAGTCCGGGTTGCTGAATCCGTGTAGCAACCCAAGTAGGACCAGCCAGCGACATTAGGGATCGAGTTGGATGAAGTCGATTGGAAGACAGTTAGGAGGTAGTTTCCACCACCTGGATCATTCATGTTTCCCGAGATGTGTAGAATTGAGAATCAGAGATGTGATTACTTGAGACAGATGCCATCAATTGAAGAGAGAATCTCTTACAAGCTTCAGTGGCGTTTGCTAAAGCGCAAAGAGACAGAAAATGAGGAGGAAACTTAAAGTCAATATTTGTCCTGATAGATCGCGCTGCATCAGCTTCCATCCGAGAGAAGAGAACTGACCAGCACAAGACGCGGTACACGACGCGTCACCCACTATAGTCTGCGAGTTAGAGATTCCATATCCACAGTCTGTAGGAAACGACCATACACATGCATTCAGTTACCAATCAATGGCGAGTATGAGAGAAAGAGAACGCGAAAGGCTGACAGCATTGATACGAATCTGTTGAACACATCGGATGAAAAAGCGCCGAGGTCAGGCCAATCGATCTGTATGAAAGTGAAGGCAGGTACGTAGAGAGAAGGCGCTTACATTCCGTTCCGGAAAAAGTGTATCCTTTAGCAAGACAAGTGGCTGCACAAGCCGCGTTGGTCATTCCTGAGATGTATCACGGAAGGGTTCTGTTGTATCAGCATCTTGTGAACCCCAATGAACGGGGGCCAGAAAAGAAACGAGAAGACGGACCGGCGGTATCGGAATACGTATATCCGGTCAACGCTCTTCCTGCTGAAGTGTCAGACACACAACCATAATAAGTTGTGCCCGATGGGGCGCTAGGAACGGACACAATCGCCTTGTAGACCGAGATCAGGTAAGATCCGCCGCAAGTCTGGCTGGAACTACCTCCGCATGCAGATGAGCATGTGCCCGCAGTGAGGGAAGAAGGAAGCGAGGAGGCGCAGTCTGTTGTGGGAGAATAATAGAAGAAACAGTCGGGACAGAGGAAGAGGGTTTATCAAATGATGAACGAGCGACGTTAAAATTAGAAGGACAGGAAGAGCGTCAAGACGTACAACACTCTGTTCCATCTAGGGAAGAGGAAAGGAAAGAAACGAGAATGAACACGTTTCGGCGCGAAATTTGTCAGTAACCGATGATCACTATAAGATATTCATCTTGAAGAGCACTGCAAGAAGACTCACATTCCATTCCAGCGTACGTATATCCAGCCCGAAAGCAATACGACGTGCACGAATCGACAGCTTTGAATACACGCGCGAGACTTGCAATGAGCGAAGGCATACGTCTGAACAGAGGCAAATGATCGGGCTTACTCAAACTTGAAGATTGTGTCTTGATAGTTCCCAACACTCTGCTTGACGCAGAATCTACATAACACCCAACAAAGTTGTACGAGGAGGACGTGGCAATTCCAGTTGACGTCTCCTTATACAGATTTAACGCATAAGATCCTCCGCAGGTCACGGTAGTGTTCCCTGTGTGTTTCGTTCGACCGAACAAGGTCATTCGTGCGTGTAGAAAGAGAAGGTCATCGTTGGTCAGTTTGGCAGCTGAGGCTAAGGATATACAGCTGTAGAAACACGGACCTCCGCATGGAGTTGTACACCCAGAGGAAGCGGTCGTTCCTTGACCGTTTGAGAGCGTGTTTCCACACATGCACTGTGTGTAATCTGGGAGAGAAACGACTTCAACAAGACTGCAAAACAAAGGAAAGAGACAACACAGACGCAGAGGACTCACACTCTAAGCCAGCGTAGATGTATCCTTGGGAGAGACAAGTGGCCACACAGAGCTCTGGCGTCATTGAGCTTGAATCGACAGAGTAGCCGGTCAAAGCTCTAGCTGAACCATCGGTCACACAACCCTGGCTTGTCCACACGGTTCCTCCAGAAGAGATCATAGTAGGCGGACTAGCCGACGCCCGTCTAGAGAGCGTACGGCTGATTCGAGTTGAGTTTCCAAAGGAAAGACGGGGAGGGAGAAGATTGCTGATGGAGGATCCCTGGTGGGGTTGTCGTCGAGGACCGTGGGTCAGTCTTCCGGTGACTGACAGAGGAAAGATACAGAGCAGTGAGAGAAAGAGGGAGAGGTAGGGGAGCAGGAGGAAAGATTGCATGGTGCCTGTTCCGATCAAGGCCAGATGAGGAAAGGGACAATCAGGAAAGGAGAGTGGGCCGATAGAAAGGAAGGTGTACCCAGAGCAAGGTAATTTGCCGAAAACGAGTGTGGCTAGTTTGAAGGAAAGCGAATGTGTGTTGTCGGAAGAAGAGGAGGAGGGAACGAAACCAAAGGAAGAAGAGAGAGAAAGAAAGGAAGGAAAGAGTGCTGATGGAGGTGAAAGAGTGCTGATGGAGGTGAAAGATTATTCCGATAGGAACATGCGAAATGAATAGAGGACGAAGAAGACTCGTCGAAACCAGTCCGATCGAGCTCTACCGGATGTACGGATGCTAGCGAGGGTGCTGCTGATGATGATGTTGTTGTTGTTGTTGTTGTTGTTGTTGTTGTTGTTGTTGTTGTTGTTGTTGTTATCTGTTGCCGAAGCTGAAACGAGGAAGCTGCCAGGAGACGGAGAAGGAGGATAGACAAGAACGGGAAGAGAGGAGAGGAGAGGAAAAAAAACAGGTCAAGATAGAAGGCAAAGAAGAGGAGAAAAAATGATATAAACAAAAGAAGGTAAAATTGGCGAGGCGTTCGGGCTTGCGAGAAAGGATCTGACTGAGCCGAAGAAGAAGAGAACGAAGAACCCGAAGAGACTGAGGGATGAGACGGATGAAATCCAAGATGGGTTGACCCGTCAAGATATCAGCCGGCAAAAGGTCGCTTGTCAGATAGAACGGAAGTCCCGACAAGGATGTTTGATATTCAGAGCGCTCAATTAGTTGGCACAGAAGATATCTTCTTCGGCGTGCTCATTAGCTCCAGCTTTGATTAGTTCTCTCTTTCCCTCTTTCGCCTCTCTGCCGAGGCTTGTGTTTCAAGAGGAATGTCTGTTTGAGTGTTGAACGAGAAGAGACACGGATAAGGTTGTTCTAGTCCTATCTTGTCTTGTTTTGATGTTTTGATGTTTTAACGTTTTAATGTTTTTTGTCCGCCTCGTCGGAGTTTTTCCTTCTTGGGTCGATCACTGCGCTAAATTGATTCCATCCTCTCGCGTTCTTCTGAGCCTGCTGGTTCTGCGTTGTTCTTTCCGAAGAGAAGAGAAGAGAAGAGAAGAGAAGAGAAGAAGTAGAAAGAAAACATGTCCCGAGTATCAGAGGCCACACATTAATCCCGCCTCGCCAAACCAAACCGGCCTGCGAATCTGCCGACAGAGCTCGTCCAGCCGTCCTTCTTTATTTTCCTATCTCCCGGCTGTTCTTTCAGATTCGGAGACCAGCCCATCCATCCTAGATCAGTCTTCCGGATCGTCCGAACTTTGTGGTTCTTTTGTTCGTTGGCTGACAACGGTCGATAACGAGAATGAGAATGAGGCCGAGATTGAAAGCGGGAACCAGGTCGAGATGGACGAGGGCAAAGCTCGGTCACTGTTGTCAGCTCCGTCCCCGCAGTATGGACAGGAAGCTCGGAAATAAACGCCGAAGAGAAGGTAACTTTAGGGAGAAGCGACGTTGATTTTGACAACCTCGGTTGGCTACCCTTCCTTCCGGCCCTAGGTCTGCTGTCGATCTCCGTTGGGAGAGGAGGTAGAGGAGGACGAGGGAACGGTAGAGGCACCGGTGCTCGTGCAGGCGCCGGAATACGCCCATGCCCCGAACCCTGAAGTTTCAAATGACCACAGGCTGCAGAAACATCGGTATTCGGAGGAAAGGTATTCGGTTGGAGAACGAAGTCTTTTCTCGGGTTATCTAGATTCGCAAAACACGATCGGGTGATCGGCCTCGGACTGAATACTTCTGTACCCTGAACGGGTGAGGGAGTGGTCGAGCTCGAGATCGATTTTGACCGGCACACAGCAGGACTAGACTTGGATCCAGTCAATAATGTCGGTGGTGACGGTGGTGATGATAAATCCTCATCGATGATAGTAGTGTTGGTACTGATCGAATCAGAGAACAGCGAAGAGAACAAACTCGCATGCGAGGCGCACGTATGGAATGAAGAATCGTCGTTCTCCTCATCAATTAACACACATAAATGAAAAGAAAGCGTTAGTCTTAAACGACGGCCAAGAGCGTTAGAAACAAGGGAAAACAAATAAAAGAAGGCTTCCATACAAGATTGTCTTCCTCTTTGAATGTGAAATCAAGTATAATCCGCTCTTTCGAATGTCGAGGAATCCCATCAAGATGGAACCCCGACTGATCAAGCGCTCCAAGTCGTAGAAGACTACTCATCCTCAATTTACCAAGTATGTATGGAGTGAACGAGAAGGAGAAAGGATGACTGAATATAGGAAAGAAGGACAATGTCCACTCTGTGATAGATCGTTCTTCTCTTTTTTATCCCTATCATGTCTTCCCGTTTCTTTCGCCTGATCTGAATGATTTTTCTTTGCGGGAAAGTCGAAGTTGAATGACTCCCGTCCAAAAAAGAAAACACGACATTCCCGTCCAGAAGGCAGTAAAGACAGATCCGAGAGAACCGCCTCGAGCAGATCCCATAGGACGGGACGAGCCCGCATTTACTCTTTCCTGATCCTTCTTTCCTTGGCTCAGACAGCGAGAGAAATGAGTGAGAAACACTTGATCACACGGTTATCCTGTGCGTATCCCTTCGTATTCTGTCAGCGAGATTTCTGACTTCAGAAAATGCCGCCCGTTTCGCTCAAACATCTTCATTCAGATTTATCGTTCCAGAACGAAACTCTACACGGAAGCATGTCTCAGACAGGCTTCTGATAATCTTTCAAAGCTTCTTCGTTCCAGCTGAGGAATTTACCGCTGAGATCCATCGGTCCTCCTCTAGCTGCCAGCGCCGCAAACACATATCCAGGACTAGAGGTGTCAATCAAACACACACACACACCCCATATCAGAATGAACCGAACAATCAGTCTCATCACAGTAACGGACGATAGATACAAAGATACAGAAAGGAAAGACAGAACGTAAGAAGGGAACAGACTCTTCGGGATCAAGCAATTCGCCCTCAGCATACAATCGTTGAACATTTTGATAATCCTTTGGAGTCATGCATTCCTCTCCTGTCGATCGGATCAAGGTTTGCATCTAATCATGAATTTCACACCCGCAAGAAAGGAAGAACCAGATTCGATATGTATGTCAACCACGAGATAAACTCGAAAAGGGATGACGGAGGCAAAGAGAGATAGATCGTACATCGGTATTGACAACTCCGGGTCGGATGGCGACCGTCAAGACATCTTTTTCTTCCTCTCCCAGCGTACTGTACATGAATGGATTCCAAAGTAGTAAACAACGCTCAGTATGCCTCTTCTTATCAGTTGACAGGAGAAGAACGAGGGGAAAGAAGAGTGAAGGAACATACCGAGCTAATGAATTCATAGCTGCTTTTCCAGTCGCGTAAACTCCCCAGCCCTGCGTTCCTTTGACGGAAGCCCCACTAGAGACCATGACGATCGATCCTTTGGATCTTCTCAGATCAGGAAGAGCCACCTGAATGGTATGTAGGAGTGATAGAAAGTTTGTTTCCAGATGGGCTTGCCATTTGGCTCTGGATAACAAGAACGGAAACGTACATCAATCAGTCAAACTCGGCAAGGCGACGGCGACGACAACGAAGGAAAACGGCAAACATACACATCAATGTCGGCTACTTTCCCGAGAGGTTCCAACACCCCAGCATTTAAAATAATTGAATCAACACCACCCCAAGCTCTTGCCGACTCGACAGCCTTCTCGGAAACATATCTCTCATTCACATTTCCTTGAATAAGCTGAAGTCTGTCCGGGTTTTGTTTTTTCAAGTCGAGCAGAGCCCGAGGAAGTGATCGAGAGATGGATATCACCTGGGCCGAGAATGGAGGAAGCAGAAGGAGCTTGAGAATGGAGAGGCCAAGACCTCGAGAGGCGCCCGTGAGAATGATTGTCTTTGGCGACATTGCCTCGTTCAAGGTCTATACGAGATGAAGTTTGTTGCAGACGATACTAGCGGTATCAAAGTGATAGCAACATGTCAAAGATTCTTAGGGTTAAATGTGCTGCCGGATGTTACAATGACGTCAATGGCGTAACACTGAGTTTGACATTGCAACGATGCACTGTCCATTGTTTTTGTACAATCATTTTATAACTAAAAGCATCCTAGTCGGAAGAATAATAAAGATAGGGCTACATATAGAGAACCAACAAGTAGGCAGAAAGAAAGTAATAATCCGTTACAAGCGAAAAACTCTTTCTAGATCTTGTCCTCAACCTTGGGGGCACCGGTGTGGAACTCGTGGGAGTGCTTGACGTCACCGTGGTTGTGAACGGCCTCGCCAGCGTTGGTCTGGGACTTGAACTGGTCGAGCGAGATGGTAGGAAGGGTGGTGGTCTCGTGGACGATGGGGGCCTCGTGAACCTTCTCGTGAACAGGGATCACGTTGTGAATGACCTCGTGCTCGTGAACGTCCTTCTGGATGACGGGCTGGATGTGCTCATGGACGTGGTGGTGGACGTGCTCAGACTCGGTCACACCAAGGTTCTCACCAGTCTGAATGGTAGCTCCGGCCTCTGTATAGTGGTCGTAAATATCAGAATTAGAATGTGTTGAACGATATTATCATGAGATGATAAATGAGGTAACTAACGTCGGGAGCTCTGAATCTGGCTCTGCTGCTGGGCAAGGAGGGCCTCCTTCTCAGGAGAAAGCTTCTCAATTCGCTCTCGAGTGACCTCAGGGGCAATCTGGGTAACGTGCTGATCGGCAAGGTGCTCAGTGGCAGCCACAGGCTGAACTCGGTGCTGGTGGTGATGGATGTGTCGCTCCTTGTCAATGGCCTCCTGGGTAGTGGTGTGCTGGTGAGTCTGAACGGTCTCCTGGGTGACAGGGGCGGCAACCTCTCGATCGACCTCTGTTTTGTGGAGTTAGAGAAAGAATAGATGGGAAGAGCGTCGATCAGATGGATGTTATAATTAAAACAGACGAAAGAAGATCGACCAAAAAAGAGTGATGGAGGCTAACCAGTGGTGGTGGCCTAAATAAAAGTACAGCAAGGACAAAATTCAAAAGGAGAGAAAAAAGGATCGAGATGGGTAAGCTGAGTGTAAAGCCACTTGGATGCATGTATGCGCTAACCCAGAATAGAGATGAGATGGGACATGGGAGATGGAAAAAAAGAGATGGAATACATACCTGGTGGTTAGATCCGAGGAACTCCTTGACAGTGTTGATGGCAGAAGACATGCTTATGAAGAGATGGAAAGAGATTTAAGAAAGTTGGAGTGTGTGTGTTTGTGTATGAATGTGATGAGAGAAAGAAAGAGAAAGGGAAAAGACGCTCCCCTGCAGAAAAGACGATTCTTATAGGAAACCTGATGAGACAAAAAATATCTGTCCGACTAGGTACACAAAAAGGCACAAAAAGGGCACATTAGTCGGGCGAATGATGCGAATACCATGCGGTCATTCTGCGGTCATCCAAGTGATATTCGAGGATCGCAGTCCGGGGCACGTATACTTTATATTTGGTCATCGTTCTTCTCTCTAGTGGCTCCTGTGCTCGTTCGGGAAGTAGGGTATTCCCTCCTCCCCATCAGAGCAGTCTGGGGTAGAAGGATGAGCCAGACTGGGCGAGTTGACCTAAGCGTCATCGTCACACGTCATCAGCTCTTTCCTTTTCTCTCTTCCTTTCTCTCGCCCGGGTTTCACGTGAAACTGCGCAGGCCCAGTGGGAGGATGACGGCCGAGCTGGAAACGATGTTCCTTGGAGAGGTGACGTAAACATTCATTTTGACTGCGCGCATTCGGCTATATTCTCCCCAAGTTCTTATCCATCAACCTTTTCATCTATCCATCTTTCGCCGTTTCTTCGTCTCTCTTTGTTCTTGTTTCCAATCTATGCGAATTACCAGAAAAACATGCATATCGCAGGTATATAACCCTACGAGAGAAGCGCTAACTCATCATCCCCCCTGAAAGCGAGATAAACTCGCTTGGAAGTAGCTTGGTTGATCTTTCGTTTGTTCGGGATCCCGGTCTTGTTATTTTGGATCTATGCATCACAAAGAAACAAAACAACCAGAACATCTAAGAACGGACGGAAGATATCTCAAGACAGAAAACCAAGAAAGAAGAACATACGTACCAAAAGCTCACTGATCAACGTCTGTCCCTCTGTTTCGTCCTGTCCCTCTTGTGCCAACCGATCCCAAGCATCCATCAAAGTTCTCAATGTCGGGTACTCTTCAACTACGGCCGAACTCGTAGCGGGTGTCACCCTGGGGATCTGCTCGAGCATCTTCCGGTACGTGTCTCCGAATGAGGATCCCCGTCGGAATGACTTGTCAGGATGGAACGACAGATGAGTCTTTTCAATCAGCCTAAGCTCGACAAGTCGCGAGGCGGGATGGCAAAGAGAAAGCGAAGCAGGAGGTAGCGTAAGAGTCAAAGAAATAATGAAGAGAAAGAAGTGCTCTCGTGAAATGGACGAAACTTGTAAGGTCGGATAGCCACATCCCCTACTGTACTGATGATTCCCTCCAACATCTGGCTGTCCGTCTCGGCTGTTGACGCACAGATGCATAGTGTTTAACGGAGGCGATATGCTTGGTCAGATACAACAGATCAAAGAGAAAATGATAAAAGAAGAACACTGAGAGGGACGTTGAACTAACAATGCATCAAGAAACACGACTCTGCTATCTGTAATCTCACCAGCGCTTTCTCTATCATCTCTGGAGTGACATCCGTTACCTCTGTTGCCGTCCCCACTCTGTTAGTCTTCCTTCCTGCTCTCCCAGTCCGTCTACCTGTCATCTCATCGGGCGGCGCTTCGAGCCTACCTCGGATCATCGCCGCGAACTCTCTGTTCTCTCTGTTTCGATACTTTCTCGCCCAACCGTTAAATCCCTGCACACAGATCATCACCTGCGCTTTGATACCCAACCCCAACTCTTTCCTCAGCTCTCTCGGTAAATCCAACAGATCATCCTCCCTTACCAGACTGACAAGCTCTGGGGTAGACAGATAGATCAGGGCGGTCGTCTCTGGTACGATCTCTTCGGCCTCCAATGGAAGAAACCGTTTGAGGAGCTCATCATATCGAGCTCTCAGCCGACGTCTAAACCGGATGACGTTCGCTCGCTGGAAAGGGAAGAAAGATAAACTCGAATGACGTTCGATGATCGCTTGTTCCAACTCTGGTATTAAATGATGGATTGAAGATGATGAATTTTGAGAGGGTGCAGAGAGTTCGACCAGGAGCTCTCGAAAGGCTTCCGTCTTGTCTGTCCGAAGCTTGTTGACTTTTAGCTCTCTCTTCTTGGCCTCTCGTTCGGCCTGTTTGAGTGCCTATTTATAAGAAAGAGACGAAGAAGTCCCCAAGAAGAGTCTAGTTCAATCATTCACCCTTCAGGAGCTATGGAATGACAATCGGTGCAACTCACCTTGGCGCGCTCTTTCTCTTCAATAGCAATGGCCTTTGAACCAGGAAGAAAGCACACATAGCATCTAAGCGTGATAAACCGAGAAGTAGAACATGACAGAAGAAAAAGGAGGCCAAAGGGAGACAGAGACGAACCTTTTCTTCCTCGGATTTTCCCTTTAAGATTCCCCTCGGTTTAGCAGCCCCAATGATTTGGTCAGAGATCTCCTTCTCACTCCTCTGCTCCCTCTCCTTGCTCAAGCCCTTCTCCCTGCCTCTTGTCAATCGAACGGGCGGACGTCTTTTGGTCTCGGATAACGGACCTTTACCGACCTTCTCTCTTACTTGCGCTTGTGCTCTTGCTTTGGTCTTTACTCTCTCCTCCCAAACGTCCATCTCAAGTTCATCCTCGTCCTCGTCATTATTCCCACCCTCTAACCTCCCTCCTTTCTCTAATTCATTGATCCGTCTCGACTTTCCACCATATCGTCGTGATCTGTTCAGAAGCGCGCCGATCGGGGATCCCCTAGATGTTGTTGCTGCAGATCGATCACTGTCTTCTCCTTCGTCATCTTCATTTTCAGATAGAAATAAACCGATCCGTTTCCTAGCTGGTGGGCTGATAGACACAGAGAGCTCTCGGTGTCCGGAATCATGTCTCTGGGTTGCGCTCGTCAAGGAGATCGAAGGAGCGAGTTTGGGCCGGACGACCAATTCAGACCGCTCAGGTCTATGCTGAAGGCGAGACATTGGTTCAGATGTGCCTGCCAGCTTGTCAGGGGTCAACGAAACAAGCGAGGATGAAGAGGAGGACGAAGAGAAGGAAGTCAACGAGGAAGACGAGGTCGAAGCTGATACTTTGGCCTGATCTGCCTGTGGAGGTGTCGAAGAGATAATTGGTTCAAATTCACCACCATCCGATTGGGCGTCAACGGCTGGGCTGGCTAAACGGATAGAGCTCGTGGACGACGAGGGCCATGGCGGCGTTTCTATCAACAACTGCCCTTTATCGGCTCGAGAGGCATCACGATCGACGGTTGCCGTTGCCGAGGTGAGATCGACAACCTCAGTGATTTCATCATCTGATCTCTTATGGCATATTGGCCTACTATCCGAATGATGACCCGGCTGAGTCCGTATCGGAGGTCTGTTCCTGACAACAGCAACGACGGCTAGGCCAGTGTGTCTCGCAAGGATCGTTCCGTTTCGAGTGTCAGAGGAAGTTGATCGAGGAACAAAGATAACGTCTGACGGGTCTACTTCCAAGTCTGTCAAAGAGTCTGAAGAAGGTATCTCCTGGAGTGCATGAGGATTAGAAGACGAAGTGACCTGAACGAGAGAGTCGTCAAAAGTGGTGGTGATAGAAGGTAGTGGGCATGGCCTGGATGACGAGGTCCAAGCGATTCTCTGGTGATCGACTGAGGGAAGCCCAAAGGAAACATCTCCCTCAGATGAATCTTCCGCTACTGCTTCATCCGAGGTGAGGATCACGATGGTCTCGTCCATCGATACGAGGAAGATGTATTTTGCGGATACGACTGCAACAGAGAGAGTGCAAGATGATCTTGATTCACACTCGCCTGTGGGGAAGCGAGTTCACGCGACGCGTCTGGTCACGTGAGCTGACGCGTCCCAACCACGCATCTGCCGCAGAAAAACGTCTAATCTGCTGGGAGTACGAACGGATATTCTGAATGATAGCGCCGGTTGATAGAGTACATTCCGAGGACAAACGACACAGATGCTTATGGGTTCCAGATATAACGGATATATGTCAGAGCTGTCCTCTCATGAAACACGCTCTGTGGCACACGTACCCTGGTCTCTGGGTGAGATGATCTATCGTAAGGTTGGGCGCGATCAACTATGGTGTGATAAAGTACGTTTGTTTCCCGTTGGAACTCTCTTATGATGACGTCGTCTGTCTGATACAGGATAAACATACCTGCAGTGTATCAGCACAGATCATCCGAGCAGTCTATCTGGGTTGATTATATGACTGTGATTTGTGAATAGACGATGCCAGTGCCGATACAATAGTAACACAAAAGAACTACAAAAGAAATCCAAACGAACTACAAAAAGAACTACAAAAGAAATATGAAACATTTCAATACACTTCGACACAAACGCCGTCAACTTTCTGTTTCTCATCCTCCATCCGATTGCGTCCATCCATCCATTCGTCGTATCCCGTTCCATCCATCGTACAATCCATCCGTCTTTCTGAAGGCACTCCTCTTTCTTATCCGGCCATCCTATATTCCCCCTTCATTCCTATGGTCGATATGGACGATCCAATTGCTTCGACATCACAGTCTTTTCGCCCATCGAAACCACCGACTGTGATCCCGTCTTCAGGATTACTGCCCCCAATAAACACATCCTCACAACATTCGCTGTCGTTTGCCTCCGCCTCTTCTTCATCCACACCCTCCTTTGTGCCTTCCTCAACGAGGACAGCTTTGTCTCGTCCAGATCCACCTTCTCATTCGTCTAGTATACCCTCGTTCTCTCCTCGTCGGCCAGTCACGATGTCTAACGCGTCGTATCCTCCTAATCAAGCTGTGTCAGCTTCTTCGTCGCGTTCTCAACCCTACACCTTCTTTTCAGACCATTCGTCGACCTCAGCCCCGGTCGCTTCCTCTTCTTCATCATACACTCGTAGCTTTGGTACGAGTGGACCAGAGTATGCTCATAGTCCATCACCCATACCGTCTGGATCAGTCGAAAGGGTCACTACGCCGAATGGCCTTCTCAGGATCAGCAGCCCACGGAGTGGGAAGCGGAAAGCTAGAGGCTTTGGCGACAGGTTAGTTTCTGTCTTACTTCTATTTTATCCTCTCAGTACTCGTGTCCTCAGCAAGCCGGTTCAGGATGGGCACTTGGGCGGAAAGGTGTCATACAAATGGTCGAGGAAGTCATAAAAGGCTATACCGGGTCGGATGGTTACTATCTCAGATGTCATCCTGTGCTAGAGGAGTGTATGCGCCTTCGTCGGCATGACTGAGACCTTGACGACTCATGCGTACAAATCTATCGGACACAACGGGTCCAGTCCCTCCCGATATGAATTCATCCTTCCGTTTCCATTCGTTTGTAAAGAAAAATGACATGTTGTAGTTGACGCAAATAAATCTACCTTGCCTCGTTAGATTCATTCCTACAAGAGACGGATCCGACCTACACTCTACGTACCACCTCTTAGCGGATGGTTCAGGTGGAACTCCGCCCTGTCGAACACAACGACGGCCCAACGGTGGAGATGGAACGGATGCTCAGAAGGACGAAGCGAACGAGACCTTCTCGTATCTACTGAAATCTGAACTCTTCTCAGGATCCACAGGTGTCCCGAGATCATCCCCGAGTTCCTTCCATCCAAGCGTCTCACCAGGTTCATTCTTGACGTCGTCCGCTTCCTTTTCGAACCCACATGTACCCGACTCCCCCTCTCGTTCACACTCACATTCTCACCGACCATCTCCGTCAAATTCACCATCAGGTTCCATCCTCCCCGTACCAAGCACGCCTACCCGAAAACGACTGTTTACCTATTCGTCTCCCGCTTCATCCTCCCGACTAGCAGCCATCACGTCCTCCTCCTACAACAGTGGGGCTCATCCACCAACTGCTTCAGACTTAAATGATCCGACTCACGAAGCATATTCTTTGAGTCCGGTCACCACTACATCCCAACGGGTTCTTCTGTCTCCCAGAAAGCCAAGCAGACTGGTCTCTAAAGGGCCATTCAAAGTTCTAGACGCGCCTTATCTGGCAGATGATTATTACCTGAATTTGGTCGATTGGAGCGGAACGAACATGTTGGGTGTAGGGCTAGCGAGTTGTGTGTATCTTTGGAGCGCGAATACGAGTAAGGTGACAAAGCTGTGTGATTTAACAACGGCCGCTCAAGTCGAGGACGGTAGAGTGCTTGGAGGAGGTGGGCCTCTGCAACCAGAGAAAGTCACCAGTCTGAATTGGACTGCTAAGGTCAGTTTGTTCACCCTTTCTAATTTATCCACGCCTTTCTCGTTTGTTGATCTAAATTATCCTCCTTTTCTGATTAAAAAGGGTAACACGGTGGCTATCGGGACAAGTAAAGGCGAAGTCCAAATCTGGGACGCTGAGAAGTGTAAAAAGATTCGTACAATGACCGGTCACACTGCCCGGGTCGGCTGTCTCGCCTGGAACGAATCTGTCCTATCTTCCGGTTCCAGAGATCGGCATATCTACCATCGAGATGTCCGTGCACCCGAGCATCACTTCCGACAATTGGTTTCTCATCGACAAGAAGTTTGCGGTCTCCGATGGAACGTAGCTGACAACCAATTGGCAAGCGGTGGGAACGACAACAAACTCTATGTCTGGCAGGGTACAGATTCGGTCGATCCGATTTGGAAGTTCGGGGATCACAAAGCGGCGGTCAAGGCGATCGCTTGGAGTCCTCATCAGAGAGGTGTGTTGGCGACAGGAGGAGGCACGGCGGATAGAAGGATCAGGTTTTGGAACACGATCACTGGCTCGTTGCTTAGTTCAACCGATACTGGTTCTCAAGTACGTCTTCGTTCCTTTCCTCTACTTATGAATTGTTTCTTTCAAAACTCATCAGTTTTGCCTTTTACAAAAATAATTCGATTAGGTATGCAACTTGATGTGGTCCAAAACATCGAACGAGATTGTCTCTACTCACGGGTACTCCTCCGGACCTGTTCAGAACCAAGTATGCATCTGGAAAGTGCCGTCGATGAGTCAAGTGGCTGGGTTAACGGGCCATACGTTCAGAGTGTTGTATCTGGCGATGAGCCCGGATGGTCAGACAATCTGTACGGGTGCAGGTGATGAGACGCTGAGGTAAGTGTCTTCATTATTCAACTCACCCTTCTCGCGGTCGGCCCTAATTGTATCATATTCCAAAAATCAAAAAGGTTCTGGAATGCATTCCAAAAGACGAAGGATCGCAAAAAGACAGACGGTTCAGCTCTTGATCCGTTCTTTGCGAAAATTCGATAAAGCTTTCTGCTCTTTTGATGAAACCGTCATTGGGTCTCGGCTTTCTTTTCTCTGATAAATGTCCTTCTGCCTTTGTTCTATTCTCATAAATATGTTCGGTTACTCCAGTTCAGTGCCTTTTCTCTGTTCTTTTGTTCTGTTTGAACTCTTGGACTTTCTTTTTCTCTTTCTTTTTTCCCCCTCTTATTTTCCAATTTTCAATTTATTTTTTTGCTTCTAATTACTGTTTCCATTCAAACCCCATATTCAATAATGTATATACAAGCCGTCTAGATCGAGTACCCATCTGATCAGTCCAGACATAAATTTTTAATATTCGCCATGTAGTCTATCTTCCTCTTGCCTCTTCGTCTCTTTCCCTTCTCACTTTTGTGTGGGTGTGCTTATTTTTTCTTCTAGATCTTCGATTTGTTTACTTTCCTTCTTCAAAAAATATCTCAATTCGGTGTCCTAATTTAATATCGTCTTCTTGCTCAGAGATACCGGCCTTTTGGGTTCCTAGGATTTTTAGTCTAAGAATTTGAGAATCGAAATCCTTCTACAAACAATATTGACCCACCTGCTCAACACAATCAAGTCTTAAAAAAGAAATAGAGACAAAAATCCCCTTCCTGAAGAGAAAAGCGAGAAGAATAGAAAATGAAAGCAAAGAGGAGATGATGATTTGTGTCTACTCCTCTCGTTCTATCCTCCTTCTCCGAGATGCGCTTTGCTCGTTTTATGTCTTCCCGGTGACTGTCTTTCGGAGATCTGTTTTGTTTTTTAAGTACCGATTGTAGACAGATGCCAATACAAAGGTCCAGAGAGGTCAGGACGAATTGAGAAAGAGAAGACGAATTTATGAAACAGAGAATGAATGAACGACAAGCAACCAACCATAAAGGATTCCATCTGCCCAAGCCCAACTAGCTGGCCAACCCGGGTGGATATGATCTAAGAATTCCTGACTATCTCTGATGACTTCTGCCCACGCATTGTACCTCACCCCACCTCCTCCTCGTTCTTTGGCGCCTGATCGTGGTCCACCTGATCGGGCTTGAGCGATTATGACCCTCTTCGTCTCTTCCTCCAGTTGTCTCACTCTCTTTTCTCTTAATACCCATGGCCAACTAAATTTCTGAGGTGGAATATGGAAAGATCTAACTTGCACTCGGGGCACATTGGGGTGATTCGGAGGGAACGTGTCGGATAGAGTGCGAAGAAGGGAGGTCAGACGGCGCGTGAACCAGGCTAGCCGAGAGGACGAGAGAGGTGTAGATGATAGAGGATCGGCAAAGGGTTTGATTTCATCACGGGATGGAGAGGGATGGGAAGCGTTCATCAGGAAGTTCTTGACAGACATCTCGTCTTGAGTCTAGAGTTGATGAAGAGTTATGAAGGGTTTACGGATCACAAGAGATGATGAGTGTCTTTTTCATCGTCGAGATAGGTTTGTTTGATCAAACATCTGATGTCGAAATGGCGAGAAAGACGACATACTCGGAACATGCCTAGATCCCACGCTCCTACTCCAACTTCCACCAAGTCTATGTCATTCACTCCGCCTCTTCCGATAGCTTTCAAAATTGGAAGGAAAATCTCGTTCATTCGGGCTTCCGAATCGAGTGGAGGGTTGAAGTGTTCCGATCTGAACAATAAGAGAGAAGGGAGCTCAACAACCGCATATTTCTGGATCATAGGATGAATAAGACCTCAGAGAAACAACATACTCGATAGGCCAGAACGCTCGGTCTCCGAAAGGCATATCTTTGGCCTTCTTCCAAGTTCCTTCTTTCCCCACTAACTCTCCTTTCGACTTTCTACCCTTTTCTTCCTGATGTCCATATTCAACTACTCCAGGCGTCGTGACTCCATCGTCCAACCCATTCCAGAAACCCCATAGGAAGACAGCATCGTATTGATCGATCTTGCACAGCCATGGGCGACTATGTTCTGAGCCGTAAGAACGACCCTGTCTATAATGTTCCGCATAGTCTTCTTCTAGAGTGATCAATCTTGAAGGATACGTGTCGGGAGTTGTAGTGGGTGAGTAGATCGTCACATAGTCGGCTGGGTTTCCTTCTGGCCAGGGAAGAGGCGTTAGAGGTGATGAAGGTGATAGGAATTGGCAGAGATGGACTGATACCACCGAGTATGAAAGAAGAAGGACGAGCGCCGCTTAGCAACCATACGGGTGGGTGAGGGGCGGAACCTACTCGACTGGGAAGGGGAACTTACGTAGATGATAACGGTCTATAGAGTCTCCCATCAAAAGAACCGTTCTGCCTCTCAACCATTCAAAATCTTCATCGCCCTCCTCCGCCATTTCCAACTTTCGAGACTTGTCATCCATGGCCTCCTTCCAAGACTTCATTATCATCTTCTCCTTTCCTCTCAACTTGACCATCAGCTTTTCCATCAACCGCGGCCTTGGCCTACTCTTCAGCTTAGGCGATGCAGGTGTATATGTAGTTAGGAAAGGGTTTGAGAGATTGTAGCCGAGGTGACCGGGAGTGGTATATGGATGAGCAAGAGTAGCATGGGGTTTGTACTCAGATGAACGCAAGGGATGATGACTTCTCGGAAACCTAGAGAGCGGTCATGAACGCCGAACAAGAGATCAACGTCTCGAACAGAATTTTTGTGTAATGAAAGAGAACAGCGAGCAGACGTACCCCCATATAAGGATGAGACTGGTCCCAATGAGCAAGAAGAAAATGAAAATCCGACGGCGCGAAGGGTAGATACCACCAGGTTTCGTCGGCGGAGGAACGGGATATCTAACCGAAGGCAAGTTGATCGTCGGTCGGTTTCTATTTTTCAAGCAACCGTCAAGAGAATCACATCACCGTTCAAGAGAAAGAGGAAAGAGATCCGTCAGATCAAGTGTTTAAACCTAAAGGAAAACAGATAGATAGAAAACAGAGACAGAAGAGGAAATCAAAGATCGAACCTGTTCGAAGCGATAGCTGAATGTTTAGTCGTCATGGCTCAAACCGACTGATACAAATTACAATGAAGAGAGGAATCGAGTACGCAACACTCCTTTCCCAAGTTCCGTCTAATGATCTGCTTTGTATGCTTGGTGGAAAAAATCCCTCCCTAGTCGAGGATCTTGCTAGTTGATAGTTTACCAACATATTTGGTATGGACCGACATATCAGGATCATTCGGGTTGGAAATCACCGCGCAGCGTCTCTAGCGCTGGGGCCGAATGATGGACCGCCAAGACATCGCTACAACAACCGCACATGATACTCCAAAGGATGTTGCCAAATTGAGTGCAAAGATGTGAATTTGACATGACTCATGAAGATACAAATATATATAACTAGAGAAGGAGGTCTTGTCTAGAAATCTCTAATTGCGCTCAAGCCCTACCCTTCCCCTTCGCGTCTTTTCTGCTTTCATCGTCAACCTGGTTGTCACCAGGACTCTGAAACTGTTTTTGCACACGTCTGTAATGCTCCATCTCCGTCTCTGAGACACTGGGTATCAGTTCTCGAAGGGCCAAATCGAAGTCTTCTTGAGAGACAAGCACAGCGATTTCTTCAGGACGAGCCAATTCGGATAGATAGTACTGGGGGGAGAGGGGATAGGGATGTGGGGAGCTCTCTGGCCGAGGAGCCGCGTTCATCTCGGCTGTTTCACGATGAAAGCCAGAGTGATCAGTAAAGAGAACGACCGATGATAAGAAAGAGTTTCCCGCATCTGATTACTTGCTCGAACGATCACAAGGATAGAGAGTCACGCACCAATCTTTTTATCTACTTCCTCTGCCTTTCTTGACATCGCTTTTAACATCGCATCCGAACAAAGCGCATAAAAGTCCGCACCCGTATAGTTAAATGGACACCGCTCAGCTACTCGATCAAGGTCCAGGCCAGGGTCCATTTTGAACTTTCTAGTGAGAGCCTTGATGATGTTCAGCTGGGCTTCATGTGTATCGCTCACCCCCAAATAGAGCATACGGTCGAATCTGCATCATCACACAAGTATGGGCACAGGTTCAGACACGAGACAGATCACAAAGGGAAAAGGCAACCTTAAGAAATAGGGCGTACCTTCCAGGTCTCAATAAAGCTGGATCCAACAGATCCGGTCGATTAGTTGCTCCAATTACAAATACATCAGATGAACCACTCCCTTCCGCCGCTCCGTCCAACTCTGCCAAGAGTTGACTGACGATCCTGTCCATCACTCCTCCAGAATCTCCTTGATTACCACGTTTGGGTGCTACACTATCCAGTTCATCGAAGAAGATGCAGCATCTGAAGAGATGAAAAGAGCGATGAACCGAGACGAGAACTCTTCTTGATCAGTACTCGATCGCACAAAGGCGCAATACCACAAAGTAAAGAAGATAAGAGGATCTTACGGTTTGGCATCCCTAGCACGTTGAAACACCCGACGGACATTTGCCTCTGACTCTCCGATGTACATGTTGAGCAACTCTGGTCCTTTGACAGAGAAAAAGTTCAAGGAGCAAGAGGTGGCGACCTGTAGAAAAGACGTGGTACACTAAGTACGAACGGAAATTGGTATGATGCCAGAGACTAAAGGAACGTACTGCTTTAGCTAGTAACGTCTTTCCTGTTCCTGGAGGTCCATAAAGTAAGATACCTACGAACAGAAAAAAAGACGATCAATCTTCTCATCAACAAACATAAAGTCAAGAAAGAATGAAGAAGAGATGTAACAACCCACCGGAACGTTTCTTCAACCCTTCGGCAAATAATTCGGGGTGCTTCAAGGGTAATTCTATCGTATCCAAAATCTCTTTCTTCACACTGATGAGTCCACCGACATCGTCCCATCCGACATTGGGAATTTTGGGAGCGCCTATACTTTCAGAGTAGGCAGCTCGAGCTTGGTCAATCGCTTGACTAAAGTCAGACGATGTTAGGGCCAAACCAGATTGAGCAAACGCGATCAATGGGCAGGATGTTCTCAAACTAGCCGAATCAGAAAAAATGAGATATACAATAATGGCGGCAGGTAACTTTTCTTTAGAATCAAAATCGAAATTCGAAGCGATCACTAAAACGATGTTAACATACCTGGATTCACTCGTCCGTCCCACAGCAGCTGATTTTGCTCGAGCAACCAAGGCGACTAGATCTTGAGCAACGAGCGCTGCCGTTTGGACTGCAAGGTTTTTTACATCCACATCGGCCGCTATAGGGGTTTCGGCGATGATCCTTCGAAGAATACTCAATCTTTCTTTCTCGTCTGGAGCCTTTATGTAGAAAGAAATGATTAAGGGTTCAGTAGTCAGCAAGAAAAACTGACCATCAGATGAATAAAACACTCATACCTGGATGGAAATCTCCTGCTTGAAACACCCCAACACACCCGATGGAACTTTATCCCCGTCTGATGTCGTTCCAACAACGACAACCGGGAAGCCTGTTGTCTTCCAGCTAGCTGATAAACTCTGTATGCAATCCTGCAGAACACCCGCAATCTGAGGTTCTGTAGGAAGAATAAGTCAAGCAGAAGAGACCAGACTCAGATTATCAGGAGAAGAACAAAACAAGCAAGCAAAGAAGAAAGCTATAGCCATCAGAAAGTGATAAACGAACCCTTGCCAGTCTCCTGCGCTTGACCTTTCCTAGCAAGTGCCTCGATGTGCCGAAGGAGTAAAATACAAGGCGAAGATCCTGCCGCTCGCTCGAATCGCGCTCGTAAAACACCTTCTGTCTTTGAATCTGTGTCTGCGACGAGCTCGAAGCAGTTGATCTATTGGCACGTGAATTAGAACATATTCGAAAACTGATTAGGAGAACGAAAATATAGAACAAACAATGGAAACCAACCTCAAGCATGCCGAACCCTAAACGAGCAGCCGCACTCCTCGTTATCGTTCGCTTCCCACTCCCTCTTGCCCCTTTCAATAGAATCGAGAGCTGGAGTCCGCACTGACCCATAGATGAACCTAGCGAAGATCTCAAGATCTCATAGAGTGTCAAGAGCGGAGAGGGCGGTGAGATGCCTGGGCTAGGAGCCGGAAGAAGGTTTGCTGTTTGAACAACAATTAAGATTAATTCAGCTTTTCAAGCGTAACTGATTTGTGCCGGAGTGGAAGGAAAGGAGAAGAGGAAGAAAACGAACGGATCCCGAGCCAGTCTCCCATGGAACCTCCAACGGCCTGCCGATGAACAAGCCCAGCTTGAACAAGCACTGTGACCTCTGGGTCAACTACATAACCAAACTCACCCCTGCTGGCTCGTCGCTCCCACCTTGTTTCTCTCGTTGTCGTAAGGGTCGATAGCTTTTTTTGAGCGGTCTCTCCTGAGCTAGATACTGAGGAAGCCAATCCGGGCCCCTCAATTTTGGACACCTGAAAAAATACCATAGTCGTCGGGATACTCGACCCCTGGGATGATCCCAACAGGGAGCGATCTCCATTTTTCTCACCAGCGTCATTTCTGCTCTCTCCACTCTCTTCATCGGCAGACAAGAACTCATCTACACCGACACCCACGATATCTCCTACTTTGAGCACCCTCCGGTTGCCTGTTCCTGGTCCACCGAAGAATTCTCGGAGCTGAAATACGACCTGGGGCTGGAGTCGTTTGCTAGTTGAGGCCGGACTGGCAAGGCGAGATAGCACGAGAGAAGCGGCTGTGGGTATAGGAACAGGCAAAGCTGGAGAGAAAGACGTTGGGTGAATTTTTAGCTGAGGTGGCGAAGTAGCGAGGGGTGCAAGATTGTGTAGGATTAATGGGGGCACATGGATTCTAGGTCGATGTCAAGCACATGATCATGAGATAAGAAAAGAAGTTTTAGGGCTAACAATCAAACGTGCGCATTTAAAACATGCCAAGATTGGAAAATCTACGTACAAAGTTGAGCGAGGAGAGGAAGACCTAGCCGAACCGGTCTCTTCCAATGTTCGAATTCGAACGATTCTCCAGTCTCCAAACGTGTCCTCCGGTTGACTGAAATTTAATTCCGGGATGGCGCATACAGCGACCTTGTTGTAAGCCCAGAAAACAGAAATAATGTCAGGTATTAATTCATCTTCTCAGAAAGAGATATAGACGTACCCAGTCCCCGTCAAATGCGCCTATACGACCTAGGTTAATGGTTCGAGTCCAGATGACCGAATCCTCCAAGCCTGATTCCTCCTTTGATTTGTCCAGGATCGCATTCGGCCTCTCCATAGAAACGGTGTCGAAGGCGTTTGGATTGGAACCTGATGAATTGCCAGGTAGAGAGATTAGAGAAGAGGATAAAGTGGTGTCTGGGGTCATGGGAGCGGGAGAAGAGGAGACCATGGAAGACGACAGAGGTGATGAAAAAGAGGAAGAATTGGATGACCCGAGAAGAGCTTGTTGAAGGAAGGCGGGAGATATTTCAAAATCAGGTTCATCAAAGTCATCATCGTCTTCGCTGTTCTCGTCCTCTACGTCTTTGCTGTCTGACCATTCGGGTTCAGAGTGTTGACTGCTAGAAAGGGATGGAGACGTGTGGCCGTTTGGAACGACGGTTTTGTCTGAGGAGACCGATGACGGAGATGAGTCGGCCGAGGAAGATGTAAAGGAGCGTTCGTGGGATAGAGGCGGCATCAGCGCTTCGTTGTCCGTCTCGTTCGGTTGCTGTGCCCAAGGCGCGACCAACACCTGGGTTTCTTCGTCTTCTTCTCCGTCTTGCCCTTGTTCTTGCTCTTGTTCGTCATTGCCATCATGTTCCAACCCTTCTGCCTGTTCATCCTCTGGCAAAGACTGAATGAACTGTCCGCTGAGTGTGGGTTCTGTCATAAGTACCCTGAAGGCTTTGAGATCCGAATGAGATCCGGTCTGGCTGGAAGGAATGGTAAGGATATCGGTTGTACGGACGACATGTGGGATAGCACGAAGAAGCTTGTCCGGAGATGAATGGGCGAACTGATAGGCATGGAGGGAAAGCGGTTGGAGTGTCAGCGACGTAAGCTTCGGAAGCTCTGTATAGTGGGTATTCGATTGAGAGTGTGAAGAAGAAGGCAGGGGAAAGAACAGCGACATGATGGTGTTGATTGTCTACCAGTTGGTTGCGAGATTGGCGGTGAGTTGTGAGTACCAAGAGTGATTGAAGATCGTTTGTCCGAGAGCCGGGGGAATGATACCCGGGTGACCGGCGTGTAACCAGGGGCTGTAACTGGGTTGACGCACGGACGTCTTGGTTACAGCTGCCAGACCCGATGCCACGTTCCAGCGGATCGGCGATCGAAAATCTAGACGTACCTTATGACGTCAGGTTTATTCAGGGCGGTGACGCTCTCTGTATGGGTGCAGCCCATGCTTAAAGGAAACAGGCACACACTACGGAATCGTCCGGAAACACTACGAAAGACTAGAGAAATCCTTGAGCTTTTTCCTGTTTTTTTCCCAATGTGGTCATCAATCTTGTCAACTTTGCCTTGAAGAATGAAAAAAAAAGAGGCGGGGGATTTTTTTGGGTGCAATACAAATAGCAGCCAGCTCATCCCATCATCTTGATCCGCTTCTTTCTTCCTTTCAACACCACACGCATTCTTTCAAGCCTTCTTTCTTCTTCAGCTACACTCACTCGTCCTACCTACCCACCCAAACATCTATCCTAGTTAGCTACCATGGCCGAGCGAGTCGTCAAAGAGTTCCTTGCTACCCACAACAAGACCGGTTCCACCGAGGTCTGCTCCGAGATTGGGCCTGAGGTCCTTCAGGAGACCATCATTCCCCACGTTCACACCGAACAGGCAACCGGTGAGCTATCCACCTGTCTATCTATGACTGCTCAGCTCACAGTCGGAAACTCATTATATCTTCTTCTCTCTCAGCCATTGACAGGGAGCGACACATCGTATGTTCCATTCATCTGATTAATTTTCTCAGCCCCATCTCTTATCTAACCCATCATTTCCTTTCATTTCCTCTCTCCTTTACTGCCATCCCTTCTTACAGCATCACCACCAGCACCGAGTCCAGCCCATCGTTGCCACCGAGCACTTGGCTGAGGAGCACATCGTGCGTTGCGTTCCCATGTTCTATCCTTTCTTATCATTCATTCCGCTGCTTGTTCTGACGTCTTATGCCTTTTTTCCATACACAGACTCAAATTCAGCCTGCCGTTGTGCAGGAGCGACACGAGGAGATGGCCCCGGAAAAGCTCGAGATGCTCGAGAAGCTGAAGACCCAGCACAAGAACACCAGAACCATCGCGCCCACTGAGGAGACCGTTGCCGTTTTGGGAACGACCGCCTCTGAGCACGTCCACCACCACGTGCACGAGCACATCACCCCGGTCATCCACAAGGAGACCCACCAGCACAAGATCATCCACAACGTGATCCCTATTCACGAAAAGATTCACGAGAGCCCTATCGTTCATGAGTCCACCGTGCTTCCTACCCTCACCATGGAAGAGTTCCGAGCGAAGATGGCACAGGCTAAGGGACTTCACCACGGAGAGAAGGAGCACTCTCACCACTACTACGAGGGTCAGCCCCGAGTATCCGAGGACGGATCTCACCCGGTTGGAACCAAGACTGTTGTTCCCGCCAATGGAACATCGCCCGTGGCTGTCAAGTCCCCTAAGATCTAAGCTGACTTTTGGGCTAGTGTATTTTGCCCTTGTTTTCAATCTCCAGCTCCATTGTACTGGCCGGATACGTGTCATAGCTGATGCGTCTAATCTATAATCTTGATATCTTCATCACTTTTCTTTCCTCCTTCTGCCTATCGCATGGTCTCGTCACCGTTTGTTTGCTAGTTATTGCTCTTCGTATCTTTTTATCATCTCTTGATGGCTTGCTATGTATGAAATGTATTTTGTCGTTCTCTACATATCGCATGCACAGGTAGTCTCAAAGGCCGACGAATGTGACATGGAGAAAAACGAAGGTAGAAAGTCCTCCGAGCTGCACGACAGCAGTTGGAGTCAACTAGAAGGCTGACTAGCGTCTATGAATTCCGTCACAGTTGATTAAAAGATCTGTCGAGGCGAATGCAGCATTTTGGTAAGAAGTACATCCTAAGAACTCAGCATCAGAGAACCCATCTGGCAGAACGAATGAAAGCAAACTGAGTAAACCGCCAGGATGAGCCAGAACAGACTGAAGATGGACGCGTGACGCGTCTGACGCGTTGATTGAATTCAGAACCGACGCGACACGCGTGAGACACGTCTTTTTCCTGTCATCTGTCTCATTCAACTCGAGTTCACCTTCCTTTCTCGACTCATCACTTTATCCCACACCTTTCCTTGTTCTCATCTTTTACGTTCGTCAAGATCTGTTCACCAGATAATATTGTCTGTGGCACATACACATTGTCTGTCTCTCCATACCGTGCCCTCTTCCTTGAGGATTGTCTCTTCTTTTAGGTCGCGCCTTCTTCCTTTTGTCTTCGTTCTTTGTTCGACGCGTCTCGTTCAAGTCTGCGATTGTCTCTGTCCGAGTCGTTCTACCTGTCAACCCGAGCGGAGGAAACAAACCCCTAGTTCCAGTCCATTCCTGTCATCCCATCTCTATCAAGATCTTCATAAAATAGACGTACATACTCATTAGCAGTCTCGGTAATCATCTCACAATGCTTACTCGACTGGAAACGTTCAACTTCAAGTATGTCCCTCTCCCTTTGTTTCAACCCCATCATCATCGTTCTCATTTCCGCTGTAGTAGAGAAACAAATGATCTCTTGAGAAAAAAAATTGAAACGATATATTTGTTCTTATCTGTCTAGGTCCTACCGAGGTCACCAAACCATCGGTCCATTCCTTCCTTTCTCATGTATCATTGGACCCAATGGATCTGGAAAATCAAACTTGATGGACGCGATCTCTTTCGTGCTTGGTATCAAGAGTTCTCAGCTTCGAAGTAAACAATTGAAGGATCTGATATACAGAGGCAGAAAGCTTGCCAGAGGAGGTAGCACGATTTCCGGTGCTGATACGATAGAAGAAGAAGAGGAGGAAGAGAGTGAAGATGAGGACGAGGGATTGAGCGAGGAAGAGGGGGGAAAGAAACAGAAGGGCGATAGAGGCGAGGGAAGTGGCAAGAAGGCTTGGGTTAAGGCTTTCTATCAGGACGAGACAGACCGAGAATGGGTCTTTCAGCGAACGTACGTTTCTTTTCTTGTTCTATTCCGTTCCTACCTATCTGTCCGTTCTCAACCTAGTCAACGATCTGACCTATACATATGTACATCTCTCGGATATCACAGCGTCTCGTTATCTGGCTCGAGCGAGTATAAACTAGACGGCACAGTTATCACGTACTCTCAGTACAACCAGGCTTTAGCGGACCACAATATTCTCGTCAAAGCAAAGAATTTCCTGGTCTTCCAGGTATGTCACTCGCACCTCAATACAACATACCATCGAACAAGGCACTTCAGTCTGTCTGTTTCCTTGTGAGAGTTCTGCTGAAACGTATTCAAATTGTCATCACAGGGTGATGTAGAGGCTGTTGCTCGACAATCTCCTGCGGATCTCTGCCGATTGATCGAGCAAATCTCCGGGTAAGTCCTTCATCTTTTTAGATCTTCTCATTCTAACCAACACATAAAACCTTGTTTACTAGCAACACATCTTTTCTGACTCTTACTTTGATTTCTAGATCACTCGAGTTGGCGCCCGCCTATGAAAAAGCCAAATTGGCACTCGACAAAGCGACCGCGCTATCAACCGAAAACTTTCATAATAAAAGAGAAATCGCAAAAGAGTTCAAGGCTTACAAGGAGCATAAAGTCGAGGCAACTAAACTCACCAAACTTCGACAACAGAAGGTTTTTGTTCTTCTTTTGTTCTCATCCTGTATCCCGTCAAGGATAGACTAACACGGGCTGGCTTGTTGACCGGGTTGGATGTGATCAGGAGGAGGTCATGATTCAGCACATTCTCTGGAGACTTTATCACATTCAACAAGGGATTGACGATGCTTCTGGAAACATCGTTGCCAAGAATCAAGAATTGGATAGGCTTCGAGCGAACCAGGTATGTCTTACCTTCTCTTATCAGCGTTTTTCATCCCCTTCGTAAATGACATAAACTGACCTCATTTTCTTGCTTTTCTGACCATTCCGTTTCTGAATTTATCTAGAGTACGAAAGAGAAAGAAATTCTAGATGCTCGAAGAGAACAGACGAGGTTGAAGAATCAGATTGGGGATGAGGAGCGAAACATCAAACGTAGAGAGAAAAACATCGATCAAGAGGTATGAATCCTCTTCTTTCGCGCAGTACCGACCACTTGTCTAGATCGACAAACTAATCTATTTGTTGATGTACTCATCCTATAGAATTCTCGCCTAGTGACACTCGAAACACAGATCACTCATGCGGAAAGAAAAGCTCAAAACGCAGAATCCTTGGGAGTAAAAGTTGAGAAAGATGCACAACGTCAGACAGAGAGTTTGGGGTCTCTTAGGAGGGATCTTGCTCAGGTTGAGAGACTGGCCCAGGAAGCTGCTGGTTTGTTCCGCCTCTCTTTAATTCGTCTTCTTCTTCTCATACTTCAGTTGAACCAGTCCAACATCACATATTCGTTTCGATGCCATCAATAACGACCCTACAGATGAACAGCAAAGGCTTGCCGAGCGACAAGGTCAGGCTCTGAGCGAAGCCGATTTGAATGAGTACCGTCAGCTGTTCGTCAACTCTCTCCTTTGCTCTTCACGTTCCTCTCTTCCTCTATCATTCGAATCAAGTGCTCACAACATCATTATTTGAACGAACTTTTCGTTCATGAAGGAAAGCACAAGCAAATGCTCTCCTTCCTCAAGAGCACCAACGGTTGAGTGTCCTTCAAAGACAACAAAAGACACGAAAGGAAGGCTTGGCTAGTGATGAGGAGAAGCTGAACATCTTGAAGCGAAGGAGACTCAAGTTAGAGGCGGAGATTGATGATTTGAAGGAAAAGAAGGATACGGTGCGTTACCATTTACCCTCTCTGAGTCTCACTCATGACAACGACAGAATGTGATAACTCATGATTTGTCAACGCATTTTCTACAACCAAGGCTGAAGAGAAGGAAGCCCAGAGCGAGCAAGATCGTACCAACGCACAGGAAGCTCTGGAGAGACTCCAAAGCGAACGGACTAGGATCAGGCATGTCTCGTCTCACTCTCTCTTTTGTATCGACAATATTCAACCCTCAAACCGCGCGATGTTGTGACATTTCTCTAACTTTCTCTTCGTGTGAATTTACTTCACTGGTTTCAACAGTCAACTTGAGACGGAGACAAATGAGAAGCTCACGAACTGTTATATGAAGATCATGCGATCGAGCGCTGACAAGAAGGCTTCAGAGAAAGAGATCAGATTGAAGGAGTCTATAGCGACGCTGAAAAGGATTTTCCCAGGTGTTCACGGACGAGTCGTCGATCTTTGCAAGCCGACCGCTACAAAGTATAACACCGCAGTGGGCGTCGTACTTGGTCGGAACAACGACTCTGTGGTAGTTGATCATGAGAAGACTGCTATCGAATGCATCAACGTATGTCTCGCTTTCTTGATTCTTTGCGCATAAATTTTTCACGTCATCTCTCTGATATATCTCTTGGTCTTTTAGTATCTCCGAACTCAACGTCTCGGCCAAGCTACCTTCCTTCCTTTGGACTCTATCCAAGTCAAGCCAACAAATGACAAGTATCGAAACTTTACTAGAGGCGCTCGTCTCGCCATCGATGTGATCGACTTCAATCCTCAGTTTGAAAAGGCGATGCAACATGCTTGCGGCAATTCGTTGATCTGTGATACCCTGGAGACCGCTAGATACGTTTGTTACGAGAAGAATCAGGATGTAAAAGGTTTGTCTTTCTCATTGCGCGTATTATCCTTGTTTATATTTTTCTCTGGCTCGATGTTGATATCGGATCCTGGTCGTCAATCGTTCTATTTGTTTTCTGCGATAGCCGTCTCGCTCGATGGTACGGTGATCCACAAATCCGGTTCAATAACTGGTGGACACAGCCAGCACGAGAAGAGATCGTTCGATGAGAATGAGCTCACTGGTAAGACATATGTTCCCTCAGAAAAATCATGTTATCATCTCCTCAGTCTGAATTTGAATCCATCCTATCTTGTTCTTGCGAATCTATAACAGCTCTTCATCAACAGAGAGATTCTCTTATGGCTCATCTGGCTCAACTGGCAAAGGAACGACCGAAAGCCAAGTCTGATGAACATCTTGTAGCGGAGATCACTCGGTTGGAATCTGAGCTCGCCATCGTCAGGGACGACCTGGTTTGTTTCTGATTTTTTGGATTTGCTCTGATTTTTGTTGTTATCCTTACGATCTAACAGCTGGAGATAAGAAAAGACTGCTGATCTGGAAACTAACTTCTCACGCTGGTTACGATCAGAGTGCTATCAACCTTCGATTGACCGGCCTTCAAGATGAGCTGAGGCACGCCGAGACGGAGAGCTCAGAGTTATCTACTTCACTCGACGAGGTTCATACTTTTCTTTTTCTTCACATGATAACCTAACGTTTTGACCAACGATCTGACCCCTCCTATAATTAAACCAAAACAAAAAACCACAACGACAAAAAAGAAACGCTCTTCTCTATCCGTGATTGAAGTTGAGATCTTAGGATTACTTCAGACGGTGAACGCATCAGAGGATGAAGTATTCGACGAGTTCTGCGCTCGAATTGAGGTCGCTGATATTCGAGAGTATGAGGAGGTTCAACTCCGAGTGGCCCAAGCTCAGTCTGAGGCTAGGGTCAAATACGAAGCTCAGATCAATCGACTACGACGCCAGTAAGGTTTTCTTCTCTGAGGGCCCTTTCTTCCAGAACGCTAGAGCTAATCAATATTCTCTTGGAATTATTTGATTTCAGATCCGAGTTCGAAGCCGAGCAACTCGAGCTTACACAGACCCGACTACGAAGTTTGACTCGATCCGCCGCGACCGAGCGCGCCAGTCTCACTCAATTCGAAGCTGATAGGGACGAACTCACAAGAAGCATCGATGAGCACAAGCAGGAGATCCAAGATCTCCTAACAGGATTGAAAACCTTGCAAGATCAGTTGGACGACAGAACTCAGAAGTTTGATGACATCAAACGGACCGCGTCCAAAGCGACGAAGACTTTGGATAAAGCTATCAAAGAGATTGGAACTTGGGTAAGTTTTCAACTGTTGCTTTTCTATATACATATGGTCTTTAAATCAAGCTGACGCTTTTGTTCTCATTTCTTTGTACAGAACGACGTCATTGAGCGCTTAGGATCTGAAAGAGCCTCAATTTACCGTCGGGCCAAGTTCGAAGATATCGACCTTCCCTTAGAGAGTGGTTCACTTAATAATGTTCCGATTGAAGCTGCCGATGAAGAAGACGTTCCTGACGCGATGCACGTCGATGGTGATGAGGACGAAACTCAAAGACCCCTTCAAGTCAAAGATTATGGTATTCAAGTCGACTTTGATGGTCTCACAGATGAAGACAAAGAGGTGAGCTCTTCGACATGCAGAAAGCTCTTCCCTCTGGATGAACAACTGACCGTCTTTGAGGGTTCTCTATCGTAAATCAGAATGGTGCGGACGACTATGGGGAAGAACTTGAGAATGAAGTCGCCAGACTGGACGTAGAAATTCTTCGAGTCGCCCCTAACGCCAAAGCTGCTGAAAAGTGTGTTTTGTCTTCCGCCCTTGAAATTTACATGTCGGATCTTGCATGCTAATGAATTCTCACCGTTTCTCTCGTACCAGGATGGGCGGAGTGCAGGCCAGGCTTAATGAAACGGAAAAACAGGTCGATCGATCCCGAAAAGAGTCTAGCGCTGCTCGAGAGCAGTTCAACGCCATTCGAAAGCAGAGGTGGGTTGTTTGTGTATTTGTCTCGAGGTGAATTCCAACTGCTAACGAACGTCCATTTTCCTTCATTCTGATTCTGTTTATCAGAACCAACTTGTTTCAGAAAGCGTACACTCATATCTCGGAGCGAATCGATTCAGTATACAAGGACCTTACCAAGGGAAACGCCGCTCCAATGGGTGGAGTTGCTTATCTTAGTTTGGAAGACTCTGAGGTTTGTCTGCATTTTTCTATGCCCTGGTTGTGTATTTCTTTCCTAACGCCTTTTCTGTCTTGCAAACAATTTTCTCTTTCTGCAGGAACCTTACCTGGCTGGTATCAAGTATCACGCGATGCCTCCTATGAAACGTTTCCGAGATATGGACCAACTATCTGGTGGAGAGCAAACTGTAGCCGCGCTCGCGCTTCTGTTTGCGATTCATAGCTTCCAACCTGCCCCGTTTTTCGTGTTGGATGAGGTCGATGCCGCTTTGGACAACACGAATGTCACTCGATTGGCCAGGTACTTGCGAGAACATTCATCAGAGTCTTTCCAGTTTATCGTCATCAGTCTCAAAGAGTTCGTTCTTCGCGACATGCAATCTCTCCGTTCTCTATTGTACTTGGTCCTCTTTCAACTCACATTTCTTTTCTTCCTCTTCGTTCTGATCGCGATACATTCGGTTTCCCTGCAGTGCGTTGTACGAGAAATCAAACTCTCTAGTCGGAATTTATAGGGATCAGGAAATCAATTCGTCTCAATCATTGACGTTGGATCTCCGTTCGGTTCGTTTTCAATTTCATCCTTTTCTTTTTCGCTACCATCTCTGTTTGCTGCCATAGAGAGGGCATTTAGTTTGAAAATCTAGTTCTGACCTATCGAATTTTCTGTGCGCGTTTATCAGTACGAGGAGTAAACTGTCACTATTCTATTCCTTATCTCGTTTGTTCCGTCTTGTTTCTCTTCTCATTTTCTTTCATACATACACACACACACACATATATATATCCATATCTATCTATCTCTCCATTTGTCTGGTCTTACTTTAGGGTGAGAGAACGTGATCGCGTTACGGTGTCCGGTGGATCATATCCCCGCCTGTTCTTCTCTCATCAACCCTCCATTTCGTCCTCCCTCTTCTCTTTCTTTCTTTCCTTCTCTCTGATGTTTTCCTTGTCGAGTCCTTTGTTTTAATCCGTTGTACCATAAACCCGATCCGATGATACATGGTTTCCCCTCAGATCCTCAAACAGAAAATCTCAAGAATGGGTGTTTCTTTTCTTTGTTCTTCCTCCGTCTATTGTGTGTTTAACTCCTTGCGCTCTCCCCCCCCCTCCTTCTCTCTTCTTCCTCCTTATCTCTGTTTTCTTCTTGCGGTTTGCGTCTCCGTTTTTGTGCTAGTTGACAAAAACAAGACAAGATGTGCGTTCTTTGATTATATCCGTATTTCGAAATTCATATTTTCTACCCAACTTTGAGCAAGTCATATATGTATATGACATTGTCTCAGCTATGTAATAAGAGTTAATATAGAAAAAAGAGAAGATCAAGATACTTCGGTCGGAAATCTAGCATAACAAGATCGTGACATAGACAGACAAACGGACAGACAGACAAACAAGAAAACAAATAAAAAACAGAAGAAGCGTGTATGATTGGAAAAGAAGAAAAGTAAGCCTGGAACTGAACAAGGCAGGACCGTTTAGGTGGCGGTCGAGGTCGCCACGGCCACAGCATCAGCAGCTCGGCTGGCGGCAATAGCGGCCGCACCAGGGTAAAACCAAGTGACGAGGGCGATGATAAAGTAGACGACGATGAGGATTAGACCTTCCATGTAATTCGTCTTATCGTCCTGGATAGCGTAGTTGACGATCAACACGGTGATGAACAAACAGGAGACCTCGAAAAGATCAAACTTCATCGTCAACGGTTGACCGATCGCCCAGGCGAGCAGGACCAACGTTGGGATGACAAATAGTGCAATCTGGATGGACGAGCCGACGGCAATGGAGAGTGAGAGGTCAATCTTATCCTTGATGGACACCATCACCGCAGAAACGTGTTCGGCAGCGTTACCGACAAGGGGCAACAAGATCAGGGAGACAAACTCTCTGCTGATGTTCCCTGACTGGGTCATTCCGTCGATCGACCCGACTAGCCACTCGGCGGTGACACCGGTGATGGCAGTGACAACCAAGAGCATGGCCAAGGCCTGATAGGTCGTCAGCTTTGGAACTTCAAGCACCTCTTCTTCCTCTTCATTAGCCTCCTCCTCCTTGACGGTGGAGATGTCATTGGAACCAGCTTCTCGGTCGGCCTCACCACCGGCGTCGGTATGAACGGAAACCGACCCTCGCCGGGCTCGTTCAGCCTGGCTACTTGCTATGGACGAACCAGAGGACGAGCTTCCGAGAGAGGGCACCCAATGAGGCCTGGGAAACACCCGGGGACCAGGAGGAAGGGGACCCTTAAGAGCGGAGGGCGCCTGGGACTCGAGCTTCCGTCGTTGGAAAGGAGTGACCGTCTTGAAGAGATATGCATGGGTATAGAGCTGGAAGGTGAGGTAACCGGCATAGACAATCAAGAGCAGAAAGGCGGTTCCTCGGCTGATGGAGAGAAGCTCCTTGAGTTCTTTGCCCTCGGGATCGGCAAAAGTGTCCTCTCCAAGACTGAAGTGGTAGGCGGTAGGGATGATGATAGCAGCCATAGAGATTCCTAACAGACTGATATTCAATTGGGCAGCTCGGACGCCGTAGCCTTGTTCATGGAAGCGAAGACCACCGGCAACGAAACAACAGCCAAGGACGAGTAAGGTGTTCGACAGAATACTTCCGAGCATCGAGCTGCGGACGATGTCAAGCTCCCCCTTTACAAGAGCCAGGATGGAGATGAGCTGGAGAAAAAGGGTCAATAAAAGAGACGGAGCAAAGGTCAGGTGTTGATACAGATGAAACGAAAGGATAGAGAAGTGATCAGGCGTACCAATTCGACAGCATTTCCGAATGTGGCGTTCAAGAGACCACCCAACGATTGGCCAACTCGGAGACTGATCTCCTCTGTGGCAAATCCAAGGAGGGAGGCGAGGGGTACGATGGCGAGGAAAGAGGTCACAAAGACGAGCGTATCTGATTGATGATGACTGAACGCAAAGTGACAGGCCCAAGAGACAGGGATGAAGATCAGCTGTAGGAGAGATAACAAAGACATATATCAGTCATCGATCGACTGCAGACAAGAGACAAAGAGGATGAGGAGACGAGCTCACCATAACATTGAGCCAAGAGGCGGTGATGATGTTCTTGCAGGCCACCTTCCAGGTGAGGCCAGCGTCACTCGCCCGTTTCTTTTCAGGCACGAGCAATAGCTCCCTGATAGGCGGTCTGCTGGTCTCTGCCGGGGTCCGGGCGCCCGAGGGAAGAGGCAGCCCTTGTTCTTCCCTACCAATCGAGTTAAATGAATTGAACCCGGGATGATGGGTGAGGTCGTGTGGGTACTGATTGGAAAACTGAGCAAACCCACCGGGCTTCATCCCTCTCGCGCGGACAAAGGCAGAAGAATCGGGAGCGGTGGGAGCTTTTCTGATGGCCGGATGAGGCTCATCTGAGGTGGAAAACTCTTCGTACGTCTCGGGGAGCGACTGATTCGACCGGACGAGATGCAGGCCGGTGAGTCCGGCCTGAGACTTTTCGTCAAAGCCATAGTCGTGTGAATGGTCGTCCGACTGCTTGTTAGGAGGATTGGTGAACAAGGAGTGGGGGAGCCTCGGTATAGGTGGCTCGAGCGAGTCTTCTCCGAGCTCTGTGCTCGGTGCACTGGGTCCATGCTGGGCGGATACATTTTGGGTATTAGTAGAAGATGCGGTCAAAGGTGAAGAGTGATCCATCGGTTTTAGGGTCTTTGTTTGGGAGTATGTAAGAACGAAAAGAAGTGCTGATACGACTGAATGTGTGGGAGATGGATCTGAAATGGGAGTTGAGGGAGAATTAACGAAGTGGCGATAGCGAACAAAGTCAAGCACGAGCTCGATGGGACACAGGCTAAAGAGGGTTGGAACTGAGCGAGGGGCGATGCAGGGAGCGCCCTGATGAATCGGTCAGGTCCGGCGCGCAGTGTTCCTTGGCGAGACTGCGGAGTACACTTTACACTGCACACATCGTGTAGTATGTTCTAGAGTGTCGCTATGTACTTTACTATACGCGTGTGTTGTATTAGCAGATCGGCCTTGGTCGTGTGAGGTTATCTTTCAGGTTTTGTCCGGGCGGGTATGCATGGTTGTGTGTACGTGCTGTAGCATTGGCGAGGTTGTTCAGATCTGAGTGTGAGTGAACACGAGAGTTGACGGGATGTTGTATGTTGTATGTTATCATCATATAGGTGTGTTCAGGCATCTCTAGATGTGTCCATAGCTCTGTGTCGGGTGCCCATATGGGTTTTCGTGTGACTGTGTGTGAGTAGAGGTTTGTTGAAAATGGTTTGTGTATATCTCTATGTTCATCTGTTGATAGAGGTGTTCATCTATTGGTACTGTGGCCTTGAGGCCTATGTGTCTCTGGTAGTTCTGTCGGTCTATCGGCCAAGAAGCGCGTGCATTTTATCGTTGGATGTGGATGTATGTGTCTATCACTATGTATTCTGCCAAGACAGTTCTGATGATAACATTTGGGATATAAAGTTACAGGAGACGTATATCGAACACTCTTGATCGACTAGCACTACATCCTGTTCATTCTTGATGAGCTCGCTCACTCAAACACTCGTCATATCACTCACTGTCCGACATATATATCAACCTGGGCGTTGATTTCATGATAAATTCATATGTGTTTGGCCCACTGTATTGATCGATCAGATTCTTCTCCTATATACAAACTCTATCTATTCCTCATAGTATGCGTTGTCTTTTGCCAGCATGGGAGTTGCCCTTCCGTTATCAAGATTGCAGCGGTCGATCTTCGGAGAGACCCCCGGAAGGAGTGATCTCGTTGAATTAGACATGCCGGGCATCGCGATTAGTCAGCAATGACTCCTCCCGCCGATGACGCTCATCCTTCAACTCACCGATCGAGCGAACAAGCATACACCCAAATCAACTCCTTGTCCTCACTCCTCCATCCTCTCTGTGTCCTCAGATCCCTGAACCCTTTATGGCACAGCATACACTATCACCGCATAGCACGGCGGCCACGGTGAACAACCCGGCTATCGCAGCCGCTGCAGCGACCACTACGCTGTCCACTCTGCTCTCTGGTGCTCCTTCGGGGATCACCAAACATCTGCTCGGCTTCCCTTTCGGTCAGTATCTTCAATTTTTTTCCTTCCCTTTTTGATCTCTGTAGTTTCTCTTGTCTTACAAACGTTCCTCCTCCTCTACTTCTGCCTCCTTACAGACACACTCAAGACGGTGCTTCAGACAAGCTCTTATCAAGCTTACTCTGGTCGGTTTCCCGCGATCCAAGCACTTAGACGAACGGTCTCCCAGCATGGGATCCCCGGCCTTTACCGGGGTGGCAGCTTGCCTTGCCTCGCCTGGACCGCCACAGATGGAATGCTCTACAGCGTTCTCTGGGAAGCTCGACGGAGACTCTTTGCAGATGGTCACTCTGCATGGACAGAACCAGCACGAAACGGTGAAGGTAGAAGGTTAAACCTCCAGGGACACCTTGTGGCGGGCAGTATAGCTGGTCTATCAGTGTGAGTCTCGACTGTGTCTGCCTTTCTCACTTACGATCTATGAAGATGTTGGCTGTCCGATTTCTTTGGCTGAACGTCGATCGAATCTTTCTTGTTTTTATCCTCCGAACAGATCTCTGTTCACCCATCCCGTCGATGTCTGCAAGGGTAAGATTTTCTGTGCATACAATTTAGACTTGCACTTCTTATCTGACTTATGTCGTTGTTATCGGGCCTTCCCTCTCTTTGTTTTCCCTAGTTAAACTACAGAGCCAACTCCGAATGACACCGAATTCACCCCCGTTCACATTCAACTCTCATCAGACATCGTCCTTGGCGATATCAAAAAATAAATTGTTCACCACTAGGCTGCCTGTTGTCCATCCGCCGTGCCCTCCGTATCCTCTTCAATCCCAACCGGTCCGGTCGACCGGAACAGCCCCCGGTTTCGGCTCCTCATCTCTTCGTCTTCCCCTTCGCCCAATCTTTCCGCCCAAATCACCGGTAGAGGTTAAGTTCACATCTCCATGGGACTGTTGGTCTCAAGTCGTCAAGGCGAGAGGCATCAGAGGCGGACTCTACAAAGGGTTCGGATGGACCTGTCTGATGAGAACAGGAATGGGTGGCATGTTTTGCACGTACGAAGCCTTGCTGAGAGCGACTGAGCCGATCAAAGTTCCCAACCCAGTTAGGACTTTCTTCTCTGGTTCTATAGCAGCCCTCATGTTCTGGACTGTGTTCCTCCCTGGTATGTCATTTTTCATAATAGAATCTTCCTCCCGTTGCTTCTTCCTGCTTACAATCTTAATTCTCCCTTCTCCATATTCAAATACTTGAAACAGCGGATGTAATGAAGTCCAAGATGCTCGCAGACTCTCACCTTCATCCGAAGTATCCCACGTCCGCACACGCCATCAAAACGGTTTGGCTCGAAGGCGGAAAGAAAGTCTCTGCGTTCTGGAGAGGCGGAGGAGCCGTCGGATTGAGGGCCGCCGGAGTGAATGGTAAGTGTGCCCCCAGCGTTCTTTCTGACGAGAATCTATTGTCCTTCACCTATTGACATCATTAACTTTTCCTTTTTCAAAAACGTCAACCCAACAGGTGTCGCGTTGCTCGTTTGGGAGGGAGTCATGCGAATCACCGGTAATGATACGTTCTCATAGGGACTATATCTTCATCCGTAGATTATCTGCATATGCTTTTGCCAGTGTACTTTTCTTGTTTCTCTCTTCCATTCTTGATCCCTCCCTTCTTTTAGTGTCAGCCTCTCAATAGATCTCAACTTTGTTTTCCCTATTTCAACGTATACTGTATCATCATCGTCCAACATATCTCCGTTATCTTTGAACCATCTATCTCCGACTTTTTCCTTATGTCAATTTCTGATATTAATTCCCCCCTCTCCTCTCTCTTTCTGTCTCTTCATTTTTTCCTCTGTCTTTTCTCATCGGCTATAGATTTATATTCGTTCATGCGTACGCATTCACATCCATCCTTTTATTCCCTTGATATTTCAGTCTTTGTCTCTACCTCTATCTCTAACTCACCTTAAACTTTGCTGAATTTGCCTAGCGCTTTCTCCATTCCCTTTCTCTCATCAAGACTGTATCTATATCTTGGTCTGTATTTGTAATATTCAATCAACACCAAACCAAACAATTCAAGCTGTCCTGTCCTCTTCTTTTTAGTTATTCATGCATCTCTATATTGTCTCTCTTCCTCTTGTCCATCTCTAAATTTATAACCTGAAGTAAGAGAATAGCTATTTGAAAAGACGTAACGGATGGGAGGTAAACAACTCAAATCTCGAATTCGACAGGGATCCCGTACACTACAGGAGCAGCACCCGTCAGATACTTGAGTTTACACACATCCCTCGACGATCCGACCGCTTCCGCCAAGGTTCGTCCTCTCTTCGCTCTCTTCTCCTTGTTCTTCGAGGTTTCGATCTTGATCTCGACAGTATTTGACTTGGTGGTTGGCTTCGATGATTGCCTCAAGGACCGACTCAAAGTTCCGTTTCCGTTCGTCAATTCCCCCCCGTTGACCGCATTATCGGTATGTCCTTTCGAAGACAGGCCGGATGCAGAAGACGGAGGAGAGGAAGAAGATTGAACGAGGGAAAGGACGTGCTCAGAGAGACGGTCGATGTCTTTGTCTGTCACGTCCCATAAATTGCCTACCACCGTTGGGCTTTTTTTTGTTTTTTGTTTTTTTGGAAAGTTGCATTGGAAAAGAAGCCGTTGTTCGCAAAGATCAATAAAATGACAAACAGCAAGAAGGACCGAAAGAAGGGGGAAAAAGACTCAGGAGGACTCACCAGCCAGCCAACATATAGTTCCAGGGCGTACCGTTCCTATCGAACTCTCCGTAATCCTTCAACTGACCAGACGAACAACCCCAGAGCATGACGCTCGCGCAACGCTTAAGAGACCTAATCTTATGTGATCGGATATATTGTTCGGCTCCGCCATGTCCAAAGTAGCTAAGGGAACATCCCAGGTGCGTTTGGTTTCAATTTTCAGTATGAATAACAGAGTTAAAAGGGTAAAAGGCCAAAGAAGAGAGAATGGTACTCACACGACGATATCCATCGTGGAGAGCGCATTGACGAACTCCAACTCTGTAGGCGGTCTTCCAACAATACCTCTCCACCCAAGTTTATCCATCTTTTGAATCCAAGATGAGAAGTAGGATTCTGTCTTTCCCAAGTCCCCACTCGGATTGAGAATATAAAATCCTCGTTTACCATTCAGCGGGAACGAGAACTGGTCAACTCCTTCTCTTTCGGGTTTTGTCTGCGATAGTGAGGAGCAAGGCGAGGAGGAAGGCAATGGTTGTCGAGTAAATTTAGGAGTTTTCGGCATCGCCTTGGGAAGATCTAATGTTAAAGCCTTCATTCCCAACATAGGTGTCCCATCTTCGTCATCAACATCTTCGTCGTCATCCTCTTCTGAACTTGATGGACCTTCGAACCGACGTTTCCGTAACAAAAGTCGATCTTGGATGAACGCCATCGACGGAATTCGACTAACAGATCGACCACGAAGTGACTTGATAGATTCCCATGGAAGAGGTTGAACTTTTCGGTCCAACACGAGGAACGTGTGGTGTGGTAGCCCATTCGGATCAGAAGACGAAAGGCTCTTCGGTTGTTCGGCTATCTCGAGAAGTTCTCGTAGTTTGAGAACCATCTAGTTGTCAAAATGAATAAATATGTAAATATTTCGTTCGATTTATCCCTATCTTGGGACAACCAAAACAAAGAAAGAGATGCTCTGGAACACACCTCATCAACATCTAACTCTGCAACAGCGACATCTACGCCATGAACCTGATAAAGATCCAAGATGAAGTAAACCAAGTCTTCTAATTCTTCATCCCGACTTGCTGAAGGAAGAGTGGCGAAGCAGAGTAGCAGCTCATCATCGATATGGATTTTCGAAGCCTTCTTCTTGTCAGAAGCGGTATACATGCTTCCATTGAAAATTCGCTCCAGTCCCGCACGGAACGTGTCCAGAGCTTCTGAGGTATGCCGTCCAGGTGGATTGAAAATTGACTACAGAGTGCGCGCACATAGACACACAAGAATTTATTCTCAGTAAATTAGCGATCTCCAACGAGTTAATGTTGAGAACGGTGAACAAACCTTGAAGGCACCTAGCCAGCAAAATTCTAGATTCCCTAGAAGCTCTTCCATTCGTTTGTCCAGATCTCTCCTCATTGCCCACCAAGCGGCCCTGCCCTCTCTCTCTTCAATCTCCTTGGCCTGTTTGCCGGTTTCCTTGCTCTGGTTGACAATATCCTCCAGTTCTTCAATTGCATCTGTGAACGAAAAGTGTTCTTCCTCGTCTTCTCGTTTTCCGTGTCGGTCAAGTGGAAGTGAAAAGACAAGAGGGGAAAGGCCAGTGCGGTGTCGAGTAACAAATAATTTCGTCAAATCTTCAGTCACCGAGATATTGATGACAGACCAATTTGTAGGCAAGGGAATTGACAAGTCTAGCTCATATAGAGGTTCGTCTTGGTATCGCCTAGCGACTTGAGACCAATAGATATCATCTTCGTCTTGGAATGGTTCATTCTTGGTTTTCAAAGCGGCCGCGGAAGAAGTCGAGCTTTCGACAAACACAGGCCAGACGAGATCATCTCGAGGTGCTTTAGATTTGGATTGTATGGCTTCAAGCAATTCATGTCGAAGCGTCGTAGATGAATTATGGTCTGTAGTTACAAAATTCAGACATCAAATTTTGAAATTCAGCATGTTGACAGAAAACATCCACAAGCTTACCAAGTAGCCAAGCGGTCTTGATTGTTAACAAAGATGGATCCTGTCCCAACGAAGTCTTGTATGCTCGTAGCAAACTCAACGACAAACAAGCATCCCTGGTCTGTTGAGCCCGGGCATGAGCACCGTTATTGAAAAGGATTTGCTCATATGCTTTCTCTGCCAAGGTGATCACCCGGTCGACAGTCTTTCGGATTTTCGTATGAACTGTAGACCCGCTGCTGGACGTCCCCATCGGCATGGATATCACTGAAATAAATGAAACTCAGCATTCAGAACAGATTGAATCGGGATTTCTGATGAGCTAATCAAAGGAGAAATTGAAACTCACAAGACTCTGTCAACGAACACAACGCCAGGTCGTTCTTGAAGTCTTCCAAGACTTTCAAGAACGCGGTTCGGGCTTGATAGCTATATCGATCGTACTGTACATCCAAACAGAGAGGAAAAATTGTCAAACACTTTTAGAAACATAATAGATCTAAGTGAGTCGCAAGCTTACTTGGGTCTGCAATCGCGGAGGTAGTTGTTCTAACTGAACTTCAAGCTGGCGGACAGAGACACCTTCCACTGTTGTGGGTGAAGTTTTCAGAGTGATGACTGATCCAGGTAAAAAACTATTTGTCAGTCATCTATAAAATGGTTTGACCGTCTGTACACCAGACTCACTCTTTTGGCTAAGTAATAGCTCAAGTAGTGGTGCATGGAGTGGCTCATCTTTCCTCGAAACCGAGGAACGTCGACTTCAAGAATATATTGACATCAACAACGTTCGTGAATACGCCAGAAAACAAGACACCATGCTTACCTGGTCTGAATTGGATTCTCCTCGTTGAATAAATTCTCACAGGCTTGTAAGACCTCAAGTCCTGCATCATACGCTGCGAGGACATCTTCAGGTTGATCTTCAAGCTCTCGAAGGCGGGCCTCGATATAAGCAATCTCTGCATGATCTGCTCCACATGTCTATATCAATCATGATCAGATCTTAGTTTCAGCCTGATTGTACCAACAGTTTATTGAGGACAGATACAAGTAGAACTCACTGTCATAGATCCCAATTGTGCTTCATCAAGCAAAAGCCGAGCTTGGTTTATCTGTCCGATATAAAGCTGCACAGCAGCTTTTCTAATCAGTGCACGATTAGCTAAACCTTTGGAGTCGACGGCCAAGGAATAATTCTGCGCTTGCTGTAGCAGAAACTCGGTATCCCTGGATGTCCCGCGTTGAATGGTGGTCGACGAGAAAGTAAAGAGACAGTCAAGCAAGCCCTAGAAATATATCCAAACATGTGAAGAAGTTAGCACCTCATTGTTCTTTGTGAATATTGTTAACTTTGCTGAATGCTCTCACTTCTGAAATCCTCCAGGATAAACTTCCGATCTGCAAACGAGACAATGGCGCGGATTGGGACGTCTTCACTCGTGAATCTGCCGAAGGCTGAGATGCTGGATCGACTGGAATAGCCGGCGTCGTAACCCGAAACGGATTCTCCGTTTCAGTGCTATTGGCTGGCTCCTTGGTCGTGGTGACAGCGTCGAGCGCTTTGGGTGAGACTCGTGCGATATTATCCGCAGCTCTCGTCCAAAGACGGTGCGATTGAGCAATACTTGATATCGCGGTTGCAAAGTCATTCTTGAAAGGAAAGAAGACAATAATGACATAGACAGGAGAAATTTAGTCAGGGTCATTACTTGGCCTTACTGAAACCTTGCTCGCACGGATCAAAACATACCTTGGATTTTTGAATCGCGGCGGCAACCATGAGTGCGACAGCCGCACGCTCTAGTTTCAGTGACTTATCTCGAACTCTGGCTGACCCAGCCTTGTCCTCGATTATCATCATCGAGTCGTTCATTGCTTTTTGATATGTCAACAGACTTCATTCACGAAACAACCCACACAAGTAGTTCGGCTTATCAGCAGAAGTTAGATGCATTTAGACTGTTTAGGGTTACAGGAGCTTACCATTCTCCTTCATCTCCTTCGTTTATCAAGAATTGAGCATATCTCAAGAGAAAATCAACTTTCACCGCTGGGGACATGATTATCTCCGACTCAAGTACGTTCATGGAATTGATCGTCGACGTAAAAGTTGTTCTCGCTCGGGAGCTCTTCCCCAGCTTGGTGTATGCTGCTCCAAGATGGGCAGATGCAGCGACAAACACTGTGAAATTCACGTATCAAGAGAAATTTTGATCTCAGGGTACTGTCGAATAAAGAATTCATCAACAACACTTGGAACGGACCATCAAGCTTAGAAGCATCTCCCTTCGTGATTTGCCGAATAATTTTCAAATGCTGGATCTTGGTAAGCGTGTGACCAAGCATTCCTAACAAACTTGATGTCATTTCTTCAAGATATTTTGAGTAAGATGTTAAATATCGTCAGTCGGAAGCACAGCAAACAGATTTGAGCCCGGATGAACATGAGGTAGGACGTACCTAAGAGAGAGATAAGTTGATCAACTTGATCGAATAGCCTCACTTGGACAGGTCCTTCTGCACAATCTTTTGCTGAAACAACTTGAGCGACGGCCTTAGATCTTGAAACAACACCTACGAACAGATATGACAGAAAACATCGGTCAATAGGTGCTCTTCAAAATTTCGATTCTGAGTATCAAAGAATCTAACTTACGTCTTGTCAAAGCAGCTGCATACCACGATAGGAGATTAATCAGAGACTTCATCGCATGGATTCGAGATAAATATCATCATACTTACCAGGGACTTTTTTAGGTGGTGAAGCCACTTTGATTTTCTTCATAGCATTTGCACTGGCCTGTCTGGTTCGAGGCTGTCTCACAGACTCTACCAATGTCTGAGTTTGAGCCTGCGCTTGTGGTTGCTTTGGTTGCTTAATCGCATCTGCGATCCTTTCTTCGGATGAGAACAACGACTTGAGCTGCTTAGCGGCGGTAGATGCATGAGAAAGGACCAGCTGGTCGCCTGCTCGAGTACAGTAAGCGTAGATGCTAGTCCAAAGATGATAAGTCGCTCGATATTGGGGAGCAAACAGCGCAAGTTTCGAGTCTTCTTTGAAGTTCTGAGTGGTTTCGCAAATAAGGGGGCCAGTAAAGCAGCTGATGAGATAAAGCATGTCGGCTTCTCTGCAGTATTCCAATCACTCACATCTAGTTCTGCCAGAGCGTCTACGTCTTTGGTTACAGAATCAATGTCGCGGCCACTAGAGACAAAGCATCCAACGTGAGCTACAGCTGCAAGAACTCTTAAAGTACAAATGAGTCAATTTAGATCAGCAAATGTTTTATGTAGTTGCACTGTATGCCAGATATTTGGCGTTCTCTCGTTGAAAGAGATTGAAAGCGAGATAGAGACAGACCTAAGCCTCCTGATGGGATGAATATCTGCTTCGTAGATATTTAATAGATCATCCAACACCCTTCCTACAACCTTGCCCACCTCTTCCGATTCTAAAGATCCCGTCATGATTTTCAGCTGCCATTCTCCCAAAGCACCAAGAGCATCTTCTTCTATCGATCCTCTCAAAGCACTGATGAGGGAAACTTGTTCAGCTGGAAGTTGAAGGTCAAATATTGCTTGAAGAGTGAGACGATGTATCAGATTGGCGGAAGCTGTTAATTGTGGAAGCGTGAAAAATTCAGAGATCGGACTGGTTTTGGCGAATGTGGACAACTCCACAAAGAACGAGGTTGGAAGGGTTCGGACAGCAGATACAAAAGCGCTATTTGCATTCTGCGAAGTTCAAAGTCAGGGTGTATGTACGGTCAGTCATCGTGTTCGAAAAAAAGGGAAAGGAATACGTGAAGGAAGTAATTGCACACAGACTTTAAGATCCCCATTCTTGTTTCGACAGCTTCCAAGCAACTCCCACTTTCGGCTCATGCCATTCCTCAATCCAGCCCAGACTTCTTCCTCTCCAAGACCGTCGAGTTTTCCCACCAAATTCAACGCGTCTTCCCCCGATTGGCACCCCATTTCCGCAAGTCTAATCGCCTGTGAGCCTTCTCCAATTTTATACAGCCCACCGGCGCAATTATAGGCTGTGCCGGAGATACATCTAGATAGATTAGCACATTCCAATAGAAGTGGTTTCGAGGAAGGGAGCGAGTCGAGTGTCGTGCGAAGATGGATGGCGCGGTTCAGTAGATGGAGTGTTGAGGCATACGTGGCACTTTCAGCTGGAGAAAAGTTCACACGTGCAAGAACAAGAAGGGTGTCGACAGAGGATGCAACAAAGTCGATCAGAATCTTCTGGACAGTCTCCTTCTCTGACTTGCCATCTTCACTCCTATTCTCTGTCGAAGGAGCCAGGCAAGCAGAAACAAGTCTCTCTGCACCTTCGACAAGCTTGAGTACCGACTCTTCGGCCAAATTCTTCTTATGTTTGGATCGGGTTATGAATGTTATACATTGTCTGCGGAATCTCTCGGCTGTTTTGTAAGCTCTCTCGAGAATTTTGATGTCGTGGTTTCTGCAAAGGACCTTGAACAAAGCTGATATGGAAGATGTCGATGAAAAAGGCTCGTTTGAACATGTCGATGTGGTTGATGGCGTTCTGGGTCGAGAATCTGTGTGATTTCAATGAGGAAAAGTCTATCAGTAATGGAACTCGAATTACACCCAGGGGAAAGGATTGGTCGATAGAAACGTACTGTCGTCATCTTTGACTAGTTTATCAATAAGGACTGTTTCCTTCATCATTTCTGCCAATACCCTAGTGATCAAAACACTATCATCTTCACTCTTAATTTCCTCTACCTCGACCTGCCCTCCTGAGCTCTCAATGAGGGACATCCTCTCGATCCCCAATGTCTCCTCGGATCCATCATTACCCACACGATGCTTCTTCAACAGGTCAGCAATGATGGTCAGGCTATTGAGATCGCCCACTTTGGCAGCAATCTTACCCCAAAGATCAACCAACCTCTCCCATTCTTTGCCTACAAACCCATCTTCCAACACCCACACCCCCTGCAGGTGGCTAATGAGCTTACGGAGCTCTTTCAGAGACACTTTCATACCTTCCTGACCTTCAACGTCCCTCAGGAAGATCTGCACACTTCGAAGTGCCTGATCCCAAACTTTTCCCTGTTTAAGAGAAGGTAGTAACTGAGGCATAAGCTCAAGCGAGATTGTGCGCAGGCGGAAAAGCGTTTCCGAAGACGTCAAGCCATGAGGGTTTGGAGGCGAGAAGAGCACGTTGAGAAGTTGAAGTATGTTTGAGTTTGGGATAGGAGAGGCCTTGAGATGAACGAAAAGAGCCTGGTTTGTTTGAAGGAAGCACAGTATCGCCTATATCAAATTTAATGCGCAATAAAATGGTTTCAAGATTGATTAGTCCTTGGGCTTTTGAAAGAAGATGCTATACAATGGAGTGTCATCACTCACGTCGAGTGCTCCCGGGTGAGAAGCTTGACCTGAAATCACGCCTGCTAAACTTGTACATATCCAAGCGGAAAGCACGCTCTTCACGGCGTCATCCAGTTTTTTCGTAGACTCATCGGCTTGAGGAAATGTAATTGACCGCAATGTAGCCGCCGAATCCTGTGATTTCTTAATCATCGGTGTGCACGGCAAGTCTGAAGAAGCAGGTATCTTTTTAGCCGCAGCTGTGGTCGTTCTAGAAGAAGGAGTTCTTCTGGCGATTGTCTGCGTCTGAGAGAGTTTCGGAGTGGAAGTCTCAAGCTTCGGCAGAGGGGCGTGGGGATACAGGTCGATGATAACGGAGTGGAATGTCTCGACTATTGAAACGGACAGGCGTGTCTGTCATAACAAAAAAGGTAATCACGAAGTTCAGCGAGCACGTTCGTTTGTACGTCATAATTACAGGCAAAGAGAAGAGAATTCATACCAAGCCTAGCGCATTAGACCTCGTCAGTAATGACACACCAGCCTTGGCGAGCGCGATTTTGGCAGTAACACATGGACCTTGACAGACTCGCTCGAGCGAGATAGCTGCGCACATCACTAGAGCCTCGACTTCATCTTTTGAAGCTAGGTTTGAACGGCTAGGATTTACAGCAAGTGCTACCACCGGCGTGGAAATAACCTTGGTTGAAGAAGCGGCATTTCTTCCGGCCATCACCGATTGAGCTGGCTTCCTGGCTGGTGTTTTGAACACAGATGGCGTAGCTTTGGAAGCTGCCAGACGAGAAGAAGAAGAGGAAACGGGAGTCGAGGATGGAGAGGAAGCAGTTTCTTTCCATCCGGACTGTACCATTCGATGAAGAGTAGCAAGGGAGGCATTAACCATCCGCATCCCGAACCGAACTGCCTCGTCGGTCGGGAGAGGCTCAGGAAGGCCACCTGCCTTGGTAGATGTAGATCTTGATCTGGAGAAGGTCGTTCGGGCTGACACACTGGGAGGTATTCTTGATCTAATAGACGCAGGAGTAGTAGTGGTGATGGCTGATTTAGAGATTGATAGTATTGAAAACGACGAAGATCCTAACAAGATCACTAAATTGGGCAGAATATCTGTAGGAGCAAGAGGTTTGAAAGCATCTTCAACAGATGGAAAAGCCGTAACCGAGGCCAGAATATGATCCAGGGAAAAGCTCGAAGGGATCGAAGAACCAACCGATGGATCGGTGATGTTTGGTTCAGGTGGCATTATGGTTTACTCCGGCTTTTCGGCTGAGTTATCCAACTTGAGAGTCAATTAGGATCAACATCAACTGGAGAAGGAAACGGAAAAGAAAGACAGTCGCGTCGGATGTAGAGCTGTGCTGGCACGTGATTTTGTGCCACTCGTGGGCTTCATTACTCTTCGGACGCGCCTGATTTCCTTTCGCGTTTTGTTTTTCTGAACCAACGGGAAAGAACACACGCACTTTCCTGAGGCCAGACCTTCTCTCCAACGCCATACTATCCTCAAGCAAACAGTATGATCGAGAATCCAGTTCGTATATCTGGATTGGTTTGCCACGATGTTTCCTGAGCCACTGTGTTGCTTTTGCTATTCGTAACGCTCACTTGCACAACACTTACTCTCCATTTAATCTCATTTCTATAGACCACTACGGCTTCGCGTCTACCTGTCCTCAATCGACCGCCATCATCGCCTGTTCGGGCTCCTGCTGTATCATCCAGCTCGGGCATATCCAGCTCTGCTTCGAATCATCTTGCTCCGAAACGAAAAAACACATCTGACTCTGCTATTTCTATAGCCGGTCAACCCCCATCGAAACGGCCGGCCCACTCAACTAGAACTTCCTCTGCCCCTTCTTCCAGATCGGCTTCATCGATAACAACGACGACAACTAACCGATCTGCCTATGTCACCCGGAAGCCCCTCTCCAGTGTAAGCACTACTTCCAACAAACCGGGAGCAACGACTCGGTCAGCAGCCGCTGCTGCTACCAGTACATCTGCCGTGGGAAGAAGGGCACCCGCCGCATCGAGCAACTCGGGTACGCCTCAAGTGGGGACCAGCAGGTCCATCAGTTCGACCGGTTCAGCAGGGTCTATTAGATCCTCAAGCTCCGTGAGCAGGGGGCTGACCGCAAATAGAGTTCCAAGTGGAGGTCGAAGTGGAACAGTTTCGCCGGATTTTATTGTTCGTCTTACCAAGATATCATCTTACTCATTGTCGTCGGGTGGATGCAATTCGCTGGTGTTGAACGTTCAGTCTTGTTTTTTTTTCTCTCGTTATGTCATCAGGAAACAAACGGACGACTGGCAACAGTAGAGAAGCAGATGTTCAACATGAATGAGCTGCTCGCTTTAGAGAAATCAAAAAGTAAGTGTCAACAATGTCAGGCCTGCTGATTCATCCTATACTCAAGAGTATCTCTGCATCGATTTGGATCAGTTATCAATCTGGAAACCGCGCAATCAACACTTCAATCTCAACTTGCCCAGAAGTCTACCGAAGCGGCTACTGCCCGGTCTCTTTCTCTCTTGAACGAAGAGCTCCTACGCGACAAAGCTGCCCGAGAGCGCGATCTGGCTTGTCTTGAAAGAGAACGAGAAGAAAATAGTCGTCTTCATGAAGAACTCAGAAAGAGCAGAGAAGAGGTGAGAAAGATCACAGGAGAACTAAAGGATATTGAGGATGAGAAGAAGAGGGAGTTGAATAGAATGGAAAGTCGGGTGAGGGATCTAGAAGAAGACCTTGAGACGGAACGAAAGGGACGAAAGAGAGAGAATGTTGAGTTGGAACAGACGAAGGTTCGTTTAAAATACGTTTTTCTAGCTCAGGAATCTGTCTGGGAAGAAGACAACTTTCTTAACTTATACACCTATACTTCTCAATGCGTAGAACTCACTGTCGGATATCACTACACGATCCTTAACGGTCAACTCTCAATTGACTTTCTTCCAAACCGAGTCTTCCACGCTCAAGAACGAAGTGACTCAACTCCAATCGGCTTTGACTGAAAGAATAGAATTTACCACACGTGAGATCGAGGCTGCCGCGCAGAGAGTCAAATCGGCCGAAAGAAAGATGAGGGAGGGCGAGACGGAGAGAAGAAAATTGCACAACATCATTCAAGAATTGAAAGGAAACATCAGAGTATTCTGTAGAGTTCGGCCGCCTATCGGTTGGTTTTGCTTGCGTCACTCTGCCTCCTACCCAATGATTAAAAAAAACTGACTGTATTACTCTGGATTCGTGCGTTCTTCTTCTAGTGGCCGATGGTCAAGTAGCATCAATAGCTTATCCAGACCGAGACGGAAAGCAAATTGTGGTCACTTCGTCTCAGGATGCAGCAATCGGAGGAACACGAGAGCAAATCATCCCCTTCGCATTCGATAAAGTGAGCTCAAATGAATGCTTACATCGTTGGTTTAGAGATAGCGCACAGCTGATTTGTAAAAATATCATCGCTCGCATAGGTTTTCCAACCTCACTCTACACAAAGCGATGTGTTTGAAGAAATTTCTGGATTGACACAATCAGTACTTGATGGCTATAACTGCTGTATTTTTGCTTATGGTTAGCTTTTTTTTTGAAACACCTTACGCTTCTTTATCATATTGTAACTTGACAGCGCTCCTTCTGCAAACTGCTCATAGGTCAAACTGGAGCCGGAAAAAGTTTCACTATGGAGGGTGGTTCGGTAAGCTCTTCCTTCTCTTGTGCTGTATCAATTTGGACCCTTGGCGCCTCTTACTGATATCTGCATAAAATTGATTTGATCTTAAAATGACAGACCCCGGAATCAATGGGTATGATACCCAGGGCAATCCTCCAGATATTCGAAGTGACAGAGTATCTAAAGGAACAAGGTTGGAAGTATGAGCTTGAAGGCCAATTTCTTGAAATTGTACGTCTTTCTTTCGTCATCAAATATAAGAGTTTCGAGAGGAAACAAGTTGCTGATACCAAGGAACTTGCAATAATACGAACAAAAAGTACAACGAGACATTGAATGATCTATTGGGGAATAGCAATTTTGATAATAACAAGCTCGAGATCAAACATGAGAAAGTCGGAAAGACGACCAGAACGACTGTTACAGATGCTACAACAGGTAGGTTCCTCCATTTTACGACTGATCTTCTTTTCATTCGAATGTAACTGATTGTGTAATCATTCTGCTTACTTGCTCTTCTTGATATTTTCTAACAGTTCGGTTGACATCACCTAATCAAGTTCAGGGTCTATTGGAACGAGCGAGAAGCAGAAGGGCGGTAGCTGCAACGTTGATGAACGAGCGGTCTTCTCGATCTCATTCCGTGTTCTCGCTCCGAGTAACGGGATCCAACGCCGTCACCGGTGAATCGTGCGAGGTTCGTTAGTTGAAATGAATCATCCTCTTCGTGTCTTTTTTCTCAAGTCTCTCGCACGCTGCAAGATGCATTAAGGCTCAATATCTCTCTACCTCTTTTACCCTTCCAGGGAGTATTGAACCTAGTTGATCTCGCTGGCTCAGAACGACTTGCGAGTAGTGGAGCTGGCGCAGACAAGGATCGACTGAAGGAAACAATCAACATCAACAAAAGTCTGAGTGCGTTGGCTGATGTGATCGGTGCGCTCGGGTCGACTTCTTCTGGACAAGCTTCGCATGTACCGTATAGGAACTCGTAAGCGTCAAATCTTCTTCTTTCTTATCTGAACGCAACAGATTGCTGACCTTTAGACAAAAACATATGATCGTCATTTCATTTGTCTATGTGACTGATAAAACTGAAGTAAACTCACATACCTTCTCCAAACTTCGCTCTCAGGCCAGGTTAGTCAATATCTTACAAAGACGTGCTTTGATGAAGTATTGCTTTGAAACTTAATGGTCTCACTTATGTGATTCATCGAAACGATCCGTTTGAAGAGCAAGACTTTGATGGTCCTCAACTTATCGCCTCTGGCGGTGCATCTCAATGAGTCTTTATGTTCGCTTCGATTTGCGACCAAGGTTCGTCTCCAACATTTTTGTATCTCAGTGGATCATCGTCTCAACAAGATCCGTTAAAATATATGTACTGAAAGTTATGTGCGCGTTCTTCGTATTTTTATCATCTTTGTTCTGTTTGACTTTGCAGGTCAACTCGACTCAAATCGGATCTGCTAAGAAGCAACAAGGTGCACGATAGCTGATTCCAACAGTTCAGCCAGACAGCGAATGAAAACCTACGGCTTTGCTGATATGCAGCCATACGTACATATCAAGGCTGTGAGGCAAAACGGTATTTCGTTCGATGTATTTCACTATCATCTGATCTTTGAAACAATATTCTTCATTATTGTTCCACTTTCTTCTTCCACTATTTTCCGTTCGTTTTGCTTCGTGGCCGAGGATGTCTCATTTGTGAACTTCCTTAGTTCCACTCTCTTTAAAGGTTTTCTTATGCCTCCTTCACTCTCTTCTTAATCTTCCTTTGGTTTTTCAGACTTTTCTTTATACATCAGTTCGCTTCGATTTGCCTTTTCGCTCCTCATATCTACAACACGCTCACTTGATCGTGAATTCTTTTCATTCTTTCGCTTTCCGTAGGAATTCCTACGAGAATCATTTGTGTCTCATTATGATCATAAGACTGCTGGTAAAACATATAATGAACATGAGCCTGTACAGACATACTCTTTCCCAATCCTTCTAGGTCTAAAGTCCAGCCTTCCTCTCTTCACCCTTGTCGTCCAAAAGAACGTTCCTCTGTTCCAACCCGTGTACCCGGATCCATTCTGCTGATCTAGAAATTCCTTCTTCCGTCAACTCATGTCCACAATCGTACTCCACGTTTTCTAACCGACCAGTCGTGCCGACGTTGAGTTTTTCAAGAAACGCGCTAGTGTGGGGGACATGGGGTACAACTTTTATAAGCGTAGGTTGGCAACCAAAAGGAAGGGTTCACAGTGGTTAGCCTACATAGACCTTTACTGCCAGAAAGCCAGACATGAAGACTCACGTCTATCTTTTCTTCCAGAAAGCACCAAAATTTTCTTTCCGATAAAAGGGTTTTCCTTTGCGCTTTCCGCTTGGAACGAGCAGTTCACAGGATCACGCTGTTTGATCAAAGCTCGGAAGGTGTCCGGGATGATCGGCGGTTCGAACTTGAGATTCTGAGAGGCCAATCGGGCGGTCATAAGAGAGGCGAAATCTGGGCAACCGATGATACTGCAAGACAGGATTGAATAAAAGTCAATTATGAATATCGGGCTCATTTCAGACTTGAAGATGACTTACGGAATACCGATCTCCACTCGGGGCTCTGTTATTTATGATAGTCGATAAACAAATACAGAAACGCATTTAGTCCTCGGCACTGTTCAGCTTTTTTTTCAAACCAGATAGAGTGATTATCAAATACCATGTCGAAGGACAGTCCAAGCAGCATGTCCACCTAGACTGACTCCGGCAACCATGAATTCTTCGATTGTTTTGTCACCTTCCGGGAATAGAAGCGCCGGTAGGAAGTCAATCAAGAAAGACACGTCCTGAGCAGTCCCACCTGTTCACGCAAGCAGGGCATGTGGGTGTTAGTTTTCACGCTCAAGAACGAGATCTTGAGACAACAGTAAGATGTCCAAAACGTACTGTAGACGGCATACATATCCAAACTGTTTATCAAGAACCGACAGACACAACATAATCCATGAGCTGGAGAAGAAGTCCTGATAAAGTGTGACACCGGAAGAATGCTCACGCGTGCATAGGATTTCCCTGATCATCCCCTTTCGATTTGAAGCTTCTGTTGTTGAGTTCGTCAACCATTCGATGCCCGTGGTTACGTTGATCCTGATGGATTCCTCCCACAAATAGCACAAATACATACAGACATGCCCGGATGATCAGCTAGATGCAGAAGCAAGCACGGCGGGCAGTATGAATCTGTGAGGATGACCATTGACCTACAAAGTTGATGATTATGAGCTCCCGATCATTGGATTTCCTCTTTGATTTCTCCAGTACAACCTCACAAAAATGATGCATGCTAGACTTCTCACTCAATCTTCCATGAAGAGCGAACTAAACAAGAACTAATTTGTGAACATTGTCTAATTCTTAAGGGGAAAGTGGATACATATGAGTGCTCACCAACACGGCTATTCTGTCCGATCGCAACTGATCCAAACCATAAACATCGAGAGAAAGACCGGCCGCATTTATTGTCTTAATTGCCATTGTATCGTGAGTGGATCGATAGATTGGTATGCTATCTATAGATGGAATGAGATGGAGATGGACGAAGAGACGAAATCTATCCGTACCTGATTTTCATTAGACAGTTTGTCCGAATTTTGTGATGAAAACATTTCGATTCTTGTATTGCTTCTGCTTCCTTCTCCACTCTTTGGCCCCCATCCGATTGCGTCCCTGCCGGTTTGCTTTCCTCACAACAGTTGCTTGTTTGTGTTTACTATCTACGTTGGTCATTCATAATATATCTTACTCGCTCATCGGAACAGCCTAGATACCCTTACGGTACTCGTTAGTCCGTGTCTTTGAATTCGTCATATTGTGTGTGTGTGTGTGTGTTTATGTTGGCTGACCTCATGGTTATTGTTTCGAGGCAGACAGTTCGTTGCTTGGCGCATACTTCTCCTACACCCAAGGCCTTTCTTGGGTTACCGTATCTCTTCTGTCCTGTTCTAAGGCATTTTCTCTAGATGAGTAGTCCTCGAACGTCAGCCTCTGGTCAATCATTCTCGGCCGTACTCCCTCCACTGGTTCCTCTTGATGTACCCATCCAACACTCTTGCAACGTCTGGCGTTCTGATCTTCGAGCTCTATTTGAAAAGGCAAAGGACAGATTTGGCGACGTCATTTGGGATGTTGGAACATCAACTCAGGATGAAAAACCTCGTGGAATTGAAAGTTTGGAAGAGAGTGACGAGAACGATTTGACAACGAGGTTGTTAGCTAGATCGCTTAAGACCGACACGCAAGAGGTAATAGAGACGGTGTGGGGTCATAAAGGTTTGTCGTTCTTGTTCTCCCTTCATATAGTTACTGAGTCTGTTCTCCTTCTAGCGCAAAGCCACTATCGGTGAAGAGAACTCTGACGCATAGCTTGGACTCTGATATTATCTACTTCATACTAAAACGGGGATCATTTCACAATAGCCATCATATACGCCCGTGCTCCTCCCGCCTTTCAGTATCGCTATTTTCCGCGAACTGTTGATCGCTCGTCCACCCCTGGCTTTCGGTCATCATCAGCGGCTTACCTCGCTTTACCAAACTCAGAACCAAATACAATCAGGACCACCTCACCTCTTAGGGTTCCGTCTCAAGCCTCCGTTCATTCAACTGCCTCGACATACCGGCATACTCCCACTCGAATCAGAGTAGGCGTAACGCCTCAGATGTTCAAAGCTGAGCTTGAGTGGTTGTACACTGGCGAAGGGATGGGCGATGTGGCAGAATGGCTCAACCAAAATACATCACTTCATGTTCAGTCAAGTGTAGATGACCATTTAGAGGCACATCAAGGTCTCTTTGGGTTAGGTTTGGGGTTGGCGCTCGAGAATGGAGTTGCTGGTGTAGATGATATTCAGAAGATTGAAGGTCGGGAAGGCGAGAAGAGAGAGAGTCTCAGAAACGTTCGTCAGATTCTTTGCAATCTTTCTTCTTGCAAACATAAACTTATCCCGAAAGACTCTATTTGTGTTGCACTCGGACATATCTTCTTCTAGGATCTAGTATACATGTGGCGCTCGAAACTGTATTCGGATGTCAAGATTGTACTTCCGTGCGAGTCACTTCACACTTCGTCAGGATCTTCAACCATAAAACGAAACTCATTTATAGACAGCAATCTATCAGACGATTCATCATCGTCCACATGTGCCGTTTTCTCCACACACAAATTTATCCTGGCCTCCAGGTCACCTTATTTTGCTTCGTTGCTACTCAACACGTCAGGCTTCCGGTCAGGAGACTGGGAGGAAACAAACGAGATCGAGCTTCTATCACCTCCTTTCACTCCTGCTAGCGTTCATTTTTGTTTGGGATACATGTATGTCACACAACAGTAGGTCTTCGACAGGTTACAATCGAGCCGACTGACTGACGTCAGCTATCATCTTTCTCTCTGCCATCTGTTCAAACATTACGATCACTCTAGGTACGCTGGAACATTAGCTTTCTCAAACCGAACGTACGACCTCACAACAGCATTCGAAATTCACCGTTCTGCCACGTATCTCCTGATGGACTCTCTGCGCGCTGAGGTAGAATCCAGAATCATTCATGAGATGTGCGATGGCCTTGACCTTTCCCTATCGCCGGGTCCATCAAAACTCTGCGCTCGACGCGTTCCTCGTGTCTGGCGATTTGCTGGTGCTTCGGATGTGGGTGCTCTAGATTTAGAATCAAGAACGAGAGCATGGGTCGTGCGGCATTGGGCAAGTTGTTGGGGGAAAGAGATTGGTGACGCAGAAGAGCACGAGCGTAAAGCTTTGTTGACTAAGGTTACCGAAGGCTTGAATTCCCAAAGTGTTTGTCGCTATCTTAGAGGAGTCAAATCAGTCAAATCGAAGACGGACTCAGAGCTAAGGACAACAACAGGCCTTCCTCGAGGTTTCAAACAGAGTACTTGGGCAGAGAACTTGATCGGGATGGTCTCGGAGATAGAAACGCAGGCTAAAGAAATTTGGATTGTCCAATTTGGGGATGTTGTGCGTTCAAAAGGATTTACTGAGCTTCTGAGTGGAAAAGGGTTTGGAATGGACCTATTGGAAGAACTTATGACCGATGTGGTCAACTCGGCCGCTGATGTGAAGGGATGTAAGCACTCCGGAAAAAATTATCAGGTAACTAGTTCTTCGTTGGTCTCAAGCAACCCTGTTAGGAGGAGAACAAGACATCTCAAGAGAAACTTTTGTCGATCAATTTCAAACAGAATCTAGTCAAGTCGATTCTTTCTCCCACCAGACCGGACACAAATGAGCCTGTACTCAGTCCTGGTTCAGCCGTCAGAACTATCATAGAGAACAGTCGGACCAAGGTTTTGGAACATCTCAGACGAAGATGGCTGCAAGTCCGTGAACATTCCGGATTCGTTGGTCTTGAATCTTGGGCATTACAGGAAATTAGTGATGGTATGTCTTTTCCTGAGTATGCTGTCATTCTATGTCGTATCAAGATTGCAAAATCGGATTTGTTCTTGGACTCTATGACTAACTTATTACATGGCTTGACGACAGAAATCGGTCAGCCGGTAGAGGAACTTGTTGCTCCGCCCCTTTCACCTTTCGTCCCCCCTACTCGTGCTCCTCCAATACTTTCAAGCTCGGTTTCTCGAGTAGTCAGTGGCTCGAAGGAGTCTGTTTCCTCAAATTCTATCAACAGGTCCCCATCCGCTCGACGACTTGATGTAGATCTGAAGTCAGTGAAAAACACTGAAGCTGGAACTATGTCCAGTCGATCGACGATATCCAGTCGAACAGTAGCTAAACCTCAATCAGCTACCATTCCAGCGAGATCGACTGTCACAACCTCAGCCGTTTCAAAATCATCGTCTTCTCCTCGTCCACCACCAGGTGCATTGACGACTACGCGCCCAACGTCTGAAAAGGCGCCACTTTCTAACTCAACCTCGTCAGTATCTCTTTCAGGAAGAAGGTCAGTAGGTGGTGCAACAGTATCAGCTCGTTCATCACCGGTGGCAGCGGCGACGGCGGCTAGGCCTGTTTTCTCAAGTACACTACGCAATCCACCAACAACCGCTTCTAGAACATCTACAATCTCTTCATCAACATCTTCCTCTTCCCGGACCAGACTTACGTCTTCGGGCAAGTCCGCACCTGCGTCGACTCCCAGCTCATCTATTATCATTTCCTCCTCTACTATCACACCTTCTCTTCTTACCACCTCACCCTCAACAAAATCAGTGAACGGTATCTCAGAAATTACTCATAAGCCTAGGCCATCAAACTCGGTATCAAATTCCATGTCGCCGTCAAGCAACATGTCGACTCAATCGACTCTGTCTAATGGCTCTTCCAAACCGAGAGTGTCAAACATTCGACAATCACCTTCCACAACTTCGTTTTCAAGGTTGTCATCACCGACATCAACGAACACTCTCTCCAAGATGGCTGTCACACCAAAGACCTCTTCAATTTCGGCTCAGAAGACCCCTGTTCCTGGTTCGAGAGACCGGTTGAGCTCAACCACGTCAAGCATGAGCATTCGATCGTCTGCCGGATCTTCTCGAACTTCCAGCTTATTGACTTCCTCTAAATCTGCTACCACTGCTACCACTACTGCTGGTAATCGAACGAGGACAACGACGTCTCCATCTATGAGATCATTGACATCATCTTTGTCCACAACGCCGACTGGAGCTAAAGCCACTAGGCAGAGAATGCATACATCCCCCGATATACCAATTAAAGCTGCTCCAGTTTCAACAAATTCCTATACACGCTCATCAGGCACTACTTCTTCAGTGGGCCTGATGTCTGTCACTCCTCCGCTTTCTTCATTGAAAAGGACTGTTTCTGCTGTGAAGTTATCCACTGCATCTAGAGAAACTTCCAAGCAGGATGTTCTCAACAAAAAACTGACAGTGTCGACCAAACCGATTCCGCGGTCGGAATCTGCGCTGTCGAGCAAAAGCTCGTTACTTAACTCAAAAGCTGCCTCGGTGGCCTCTCTAAAGACGATCAAACCATCGGTTTCCTCTCATTCGATCAAGCGGTCAGATCCGGCTCCCCAGATTCAACCGGGACAGGAAGTTCGATCACCTTTGAAGCCAAAGCAGACTCAAACTTCCACTCCAACGACATCTTCGATCTCACTCGGGCCTCCCGTACACACCCAGTCCCCATCAGCTCCTTCGGTCTCTTCTCTTCTCTCTCCTGCTATCGTCAAACGCACTCGATCTCATCCAGCCTCTGCGTTCGATCCTCCTAAGCGTCTTCCACTGCCTCGGAAACAACTGACCCTGGATGAATTCAGCATTCACTCTTTGACCACTGGCGAGGCGATCGAGCCTTCGCCTGGGATAAGTCTACATGTAGGAATCCCATGCATTGTTTCTATCCGAGCGACAGGAATGGGTTCAGCAACTAGAGGAAAGAAGGTTCGCTGTAAGGCTTGGGCAAGATATATAGGAAGCTTGGTTGGACGAGAGGGCGCCTGGGTTGGGGTAGAGCTAGCGGAAGATATTGATGGGAACCAGCAGCAAGAGGAAGAGATTGGCTGTTGGAACGGAGTAAGGTATTATAAGGCAGATGACCTTGGGCTAGGCGATGAATGGGAGAGCTCGGAAGGAGGGACAACCAAGAAGCGAAGAAGCTTAATGACAGATAGCGCGAAGGATGAAATCCTGAGACGGAGAGGGATGTTCCTAGCTCCGGAAGACGTGGTATGTTCTTATGTTTCACCTGATCTCCCTATGAAAAAGCAAACGTGGTTCATGATGATATGCCAATATCTAAGCTGACCGGGTTTTGCTTCTGTGCTGTAGGTTTGGGTCAAGGGAGCATGAAGTGATGCTGTTCCTCCTTGATGATTCTCCTCTGCCTTCCATTTATTACGCATTTTCTTCGCTTTGCTTGTGACGACACTGATGAACTATAATATATACCCTTCCATATCCCAACCTCTCTTTATTCTATCTTGTCACATCCATAAAGGCCTCACGGCGTGTGATGAAAGGAAGAGTTGTCCAGCTATCGCTCTTGACACCATGCCCGTAAATAGATTCGTTTCCTTGTATATTGAAATAGAGAAGTCACAAATGTTGAAACAGGGATTTTCAGAGTATTCTGTTTTCTCTCCAACATCCATCTAACCATCATCTTGCCCTTTGTTTCTTTTTTACTTTTCTTCTCTCTCGCCTCTCTTTGTCATATATGGCAGCTCTACAACACTCTCAGTCGAAGTCTGAGCCATCTGACGAGACAATGGAAAGCCCAATATACACAATCTCAACTCCCGCCCCTTTTGATCGAGTCGCCCCTTCCCCTTTCCCTGTAGACGAGCTGCAATCCTTCCAACAAACTTCTTCACAACACGTCTCTCTCGGCTCAATCTCAGCGGAGCCTCAATCAATTACAACTGCTCATCCATTAAGGGAACAGCTATCTGGTTCTCCTCCTGGATATGCGTTTCTCTCATCCCAAGACGATCTATCGCTGTCAGATAAATCGATTCCACCGGGTTACGACGATCAGTCTCCATCGACATTTTGTACGGCCAGGCCAAAACACACACCATCAGGCTCTCCTTCTAGACAGCTTTCTTATAATTCCGACCAAGAAATCAGCTCGGAAAAGAAGGAACTGAAACCAGATCCAAAAACTTGGGCGATTGATCGTTTTTCGGCTGTGGATTCTTGTGTGGATGATCAGAAAACTGACGCCGAATCTTCAAAGTTGATAGAAATGGACTTGGCTAAGATGATAGGCAGGGGTAGGATGCATGATCAATCTTCCGAGTTTTTAGCGGGCAAGGGGAAGGAGAGATCCATAGCCAACGAAGAGTTGGATGGAGAGGTCAAGAACAGAGAGTTGTTGGATATCTGGGAGAAGATTGAGAGGGCTCATGGAACTAGGCTAGACGATCAATCCTTTGCTCTACTGGATAGTCAGCTCACGGAAGCAAGGCCTGAACCATCGATTCGGCGAATTCATGGCTCACCAAGTTTGGAGAAAGATCCATCCGAAATGATCACTGCCGACCAGTTTATTCAAGAAAGTAAGTTCGTTTCCTTAGATCAGAAGCTCGCCTCATCTGGCCGATGTTCCTGACGTTCTGATTTTCCCATTCATCATGTGCTCTCTCATTCTATCATCTAGAGAATTCATCTCGCTCTACCAGTCCAGCTACGAAGAGCTCGTTCCTGCCCATGGGATCCAGCGCAGAGCGACCGCTTCTATTGAAAACAAACTCGGTCAGTTCGAAAATAGCCGGTTTGTTCGGTAGAAAGGAGAGCTTGCCGAGTTGAGCGATCAGCCTGAAAGGTCGATTGTTTGAATTCGTTGAGAGTTGTATCAGATTTGTTCCTTTTCCTTCTGTTTGTCTTTCTTTCCTCGATCATTAGTAGCGCAAACCCTGTTCTCGAGTCTTTAGTTCTCTTCATCTGTTCGTCGTTCTTCAAATCCGGTCTCTGACTGCAATCATGATTTTGCGGCTCAGAAGCCATATCCTATTTATAGCATTTTTTTCGTCTGTAACAGTAAGGCGACTTGCCTAGATACCATCAACAACAACACCATACCATCATCTCGTAGTTTATCAAGCTAATCAAGCTAGCGCTCAGAATCTTGTCTCTTATCATTATATTATCATTCATATCTTTCTTCTGTACTTTTCGCCATTCGTTTTCTCGCTCCAACTGGCCTGCATGTCTTATTGCCTCTGGTCTATTCAAACTCTACTTTCCATGGTCTCTCCTCTCCATTCTTTTCTTGTTTCACTCAACAATTGTATCCTTTCGGTTTGCTGACATCTCTTATCTTTTCCTCTCTGGCATGCCAAATAGAACCATAACGAAGACAGTCTTTCAGAACCTCGCTATAGCCTTGTTGCCGAACATCAGGCAAGCATCAATATCATACAGCTCACTCTCCTTGTCGAATATCTCGAGTCATTCCCATCTACGTCGTCACCCACCTACGAACTCAAGATCCCATCGAGCAACCCTTCTCTAGGTTATATCAGAGATCTTTCCTCGCAACGCCGGTTATGGACCTTTCAACTTCCTGCTCCTTCTCGTCAATCTGATGATAGCTTAGTCTTCACTCGCTCTCACTCATCATCAAACCCTCAAACATACACCCTCCGACTTCCATCTGCGACTTCAACGCGCTCCGAATCCCATCAACATGTGCAACCTTTATCTATTCACTCGCTTCGAACTTCTCGTTCCAAATCACTCAACTGCTCTGAATGCAGCGCCAAGATCATCGATTTCTCAGATACTGCCAGGGAAGATTTTCACGAGCTACCCTCAGAACACTGGGAAGAACTGATCGAAAGCTGGCTGTGTTGTTCATCTATGGAGTTGGATCTCGGCAGCGGCAAAGCTGGAGAGCAGAAGGAGGGCAAAGATGCAGAGAAAATATTCTGGCCCAAAGCAAAGGAGATTCTGGGAGGAGAGGGCTACTTATTGGTCGAACAAGAGATGGTCAGAGAAGGGGTATGGGCCGTGAGACACGGAGGCTCGGTATGTCATTCTGCCCGCATTTTATTTCCTGTTCTTTCTTTCTCTTTCTTCTTTCTTTAAACTTTCATCAATTGGACCATAAAGAAAGCCGCCCCCATGTGTACTCATTCACATCCCCTACCGGAGTTTTCTCTCGCGCGCTTGACCTACATTCTTGTCTCTCCGTCTTTTGCCTGTTATCATTCTCACATGTTTTTGTTCTCGATTTTTCATCTCTCACACGTCTATCAATTCGAATTGAGGTTTCATCGCGAAAAACAATGTCTGTGAAAAATCCCATAGTAGGGTTTATCACATATGTTTTTTTTTCCTTCAAATGAGACCTTTGGCTCGAATGCTGAGGCATGAAGAAGATGGGGATTAGCTCAAAAACAATTACTGAGGGTCGATACGGGTAGAGGCAGACAGACTAGGATGAGGAATAGTGTCTCCGAAAGAGACTGGGAGGAAGGTTTCGTCCCTCTGCTATCTTCGGGTAGGGGAGGGCGAAAATTTCCTTTTGGGTGGTTGATACATCGTCTGTCCTACAATCATCCAAACTCGAGAGTATGAATTGAAGAGATGTGCTCGTCATGTCTTTTTGCTTGTTCTCTCAAGCTGGGTTTCCTTCTTCAAACCTTTGGGCTTTTTAAGCTTTGTGGGCTTCTTCGCAAGGGCTACACGAGGGAAAACAACACTTTTTTTTATTTTCTTCTCTTTCTTTCTTCTTTCCTTTTTCCCCCAAATAACTGTTAACTCTAGCAAACGTCATATTCACTTTTGCCTTAACCAACCCGTTTGGATCCTTGCTATTCCATCTGATCGAAATTAGACTGAGATATGGCAACCGATCGTCTGCTCTATCTGCTCTTTCCCTCTCGGTCGACGATTCATTCACTCTCCCCAAAGCAGCACTTTCAAATTTACTAAATACAGTCTTGCTCTCACTGAGTCCGAACAAGGTCTTGGCAGTATCCACGCCGGTCGTGGTAACGGCCAGAAACACGGCTGGTTGCAGCAATTCGTGGCGGCGGAGATGAGAGCATTGGCGGACGCCCATCGATGCTATCATTTCGTTCTTCTGGATGAAGAACAACAACAGGAAGGAGCGTTCACCCAGAATGAAGGCATCCCTCGAATATTAGTATGTTTCAGATTCTGCTCTGTCTTCTACGATATCTTCCAGCTACAATATTGATATTTGATTGATGTCTTTTTTATCCTTTCCTTTGCCTCCTCAAAGATCTGGATGCTGAATGCGAACCTTGACTTGACAGTTCGGTCGTTTGGACCTATCCAAGGAACACATCCCGAGGACCAACCTGAGAGTGTTCCTCACAAAGCGATCAAAGTTCTCTATCTACCGCTTACTCCAACTTCGTTCGTTATCTCTCTGCTCGGCTTTCTCACTTCCTGTCACGATATGTCACTTCTTAACAAGCACTGCTTGGAACTTTTGCAGAGCAATACCCTCGACATTCCCGTTGTCAAAAGCCGAATACTTGCCGTACCCAAAGATTATTTGTGATAGGCTCGAAGCAGCGTTGGATCGCTCATGGAACTTTTATCCAAGGGAGGCTAGGGAGATGATGGGTCTTCGGATGAGCTGGCTCGAGAGAACTTGAACAGGACGTGATCTCAAGATGCATGTGTTCAATCGAGAGAGAATGACGAAAGAGATCGAGGACCTTTTTATATGTTTACATCAAATCAGATGAAGAAAATAAGCGAAAGAGACAGATCGAACATGAGAGAAAACAAAAGGATAGATCAAAAGGGGTATGGGATAGGGGATAAACCAGCTAGCAGACAGATCTTGCTCAGCTTGCCCTCCTTTTTAGTTTTGCTTTAACGACAGGAAGAGTCAAAGCGAGGTTGTATAAAATCTACATCCCTTCGAGGAAGAGGGGAGTTATAAGAGAAAAAAGGTGAAGTCTAGATAAACACTAGATGAACGAGATTGGATTGATCGGCTCTGCTCTTGCTTCAGAAAAGTCAAAGCTTGCTTCTAAGTCCGGGTCAAGCTCCGCTATGAGAGCACTGGATGGGCAATTGGTCAAACGAAAAGAGGAGCCAGATAAGAAGAGGAAGGTGAACGGATAGATGATCAGTCCTTTGTCGAACACAAAACGGTTTCAGCTCGACGAGTGTCGTTCAGCCCAAATGTATCTGCTCCAGCTCAGATGATAAAGACCGGAGACCAGGAGAGTACAGCAGTTTCATTAAGACAACAAAGATTTTAACACGCACATATTGTCTCCTCTAATCATGTACAGACCTAGCGGAACGAGCTCGACTGGTTCATCAGTCGAGAATAGTCGTTCCACAGAGTTGGACAAGATGATGTTCGTATGCGGGTCGTGTCCTTTGAAGTTGCCCTGATAGAGAGGGTTCCGCAAAAATCAACAAAAGAAAACACGCCACAGACCAGAGAAACACCGTGTTAGCTTTGAGGAGACAAACAAGACGATACGGAAGAGGCGAATGGAAAGGGTAGAGGAGAAAGAGGACACGGACTGATATTAATCTTCCATCATAGAGGAGAACAAGGACGTCGACTGAAGAAAGTTGAGAGAGAAGAAATAGTGTGAGCTAACCACCGAGGATCCCTCTAATCCATCAACTGCACTTTATAAAAAGCTAGCTAGCTTGCTCAAATAAAGGGACTGACGATTGATGTATCTTTCTAGACTGCCCATGATGACGGGCGTTGGATGACGGCTGCTGATGGTGATGGTTAAAGACTAATCGAAATTTCCTTCAACGACAACTTTTCCTTTGTTTTCACCTTCTCGCTATCGTACGTTTGCCGTTTCTATATTGATGTTAGCTGCGATGGATGGAGGACCACAATGGAGATGCCTGCTTGGGCTGATCCTGATCTGTCACGATCACTTATTGATCGCCTCAAGTTTCAGGCCTCTTGTTTCATTGTATTCTCTCTTCTCCCGGCTAGCTCTGTGTAGCTAGGTAGCCAGTCAGCCTTCGATGGCATTTACATCTCCCCTGGATATACTCATACCTGGACCACTTTCGCCAACGCTATCCACCCTGTTTCTCGGCATATCTCCGCTCTTTATTTGTGGACTCTTGGCTCATCTCTCACTCCGAGAAAGTACTTGGATCATAAGATTGGCAATTGCGCCTGTGCAGAGTTGGATGTTATGGAGATTGATGGGAGGTGTCGCGTTCTCTAGTACGAGTGTTGATTCTCCTTTGATGGTCCTCTCGAACGTTGAATCTGCAGGCCTGATCCATCATATGGTCTGCTAATGAAAATCATCAGATCCATTGCTGTTCTGGATGAACAACGTCTTTGGATTTGTCTGTGTGCTTGCAAGTCCTGATACTTCAGATGTTCACCCTTCCCGTCACTCTGACTGACCGCGCATCCCGGTCAATACAGCTATCGTTATCTCTGCCTCGATGTCTTCTGCCTCAGCCATACCGGTTCAAAGCTCCTTATACCGGCCCTTCCTTTCTCTCAGGGTATCAGTTGATCACCAACGTTCTTGGTGATTACTTTTATCCTATTCCTCCATACTTTGTTCCTTCTAGTCCATTCCCTCCATCTTCCCATACCTCTCTGTCAGCCAGGATACCCCAGATTGTTCAATATGTGCTCTGTTATGTACCGCCGGTCGCTGCCTTAGCAATCGCCATCATCTGTATACCAAGCACAGTCGAGGACGACTTTTCCGTCTTACGTTCTGGATGGTTAGGGCTTGGATTCACGTTCTCGGCGGGCATGATGGTGTGGTGTCTCCTAACAGCTGACTGGTGCCTCAACAACTGGTTGCAACAGGCAGCCGGGAACGGAATTACTCAGCCCAGAGGAAATATATTGAACAGTCCATGGAGATCGACAAGTGTGCATGAGTTTTGGAGTGGTCGCTGGCACCCACTTTTGACACCTACAATCATGTTTTACAAAGCGTTGTTGCTTCCGCCTCGAGATCATCCGTCGGGATTGAAGAGACAGTTGACAAAACTTGGGACTCCGTTTTTGGGATTCCTTACTACTGCTTTAGTTCATGAGAATCTCATCTATCCTGTACGGTTTTGTTTTTTTTTCTTCGCAAACCCGTCCCTTTGGAAACCGTCTTGCATGTGACTCTGCATGCCTGACTCTCTGTGCTTATTCAATTCTGGACTTAGATGGCCAACACAAATCGCCCCAGTCTAGGCTATCTATCTCTCTTCTTCCTGCTCCAACCACTTGCCCTTCTCCTCGAACGCGCCTTCCTTCATCTATCTGGAGGAAGGAAAGTCAGCGGACCAGCAGGTTGGGTATGGACATTCATCTGGTTAGGGTTCACAGGAAGATATCTGGCAGAGGGGTATGTGAGGATGGGGTTGCTACGTCAACTCAAGTCTGTCACGGAATATCTTGGAGCCAGTTTGGGTTTATGATTGATATCTTATAGTCACTACTCAGAGGCTCGAATATAGATTGTTTATAGAGATAGAACGAAATGATCTTTGTCTTTACTCAAGCTCCCTTGGCTGAATCTCCCCAGGAAGCGACGACGTGCTCCGAGGGTAAATCATCCGGATACAACTAATCGAGCGAAAGGGAAAAAAGAGGTTAGCGAGTGAGTTCACCAAAAAAGACAATATATCTGAGAAGAGTATGTACCTTTCCAGGGTTCCTTTTAGATCGTGTTCATCCGATGAATACAACGTCAAATACGGCGTCAATCACTTGTCTTGCAGTATAGGCAACGTAGAAAGGGAACAGTGCAGAAAAGAATGAGAAGAGGGAGATAACGCACATGATTCCAAGCGGGTCGATCGCATTCTTGACGGTCTTCATCAGATTGACCGTACCTAAGCCAAGCTCGGATATCAGGTATTCCTTCTTTCCTACTCCGACTCTATATTTTGCGCATTGTTCGGCGCATGCAAGACGAAGTTGATAAATGAAGAAGTCAGAGACTGTACTAGATAGAAGGCTGTTCGACGACGATAGTGAAATGAAGTGAAAGATCTAACCCGTGCTCGCCAGTACATGTTCCTTCGAGAGCGATAGCACGCTCAACCATTCGATGAACAGCTCCATCCGCAATCTCATACTCTTTCTGGTTCTCGAACAACTGATTGAGATAAAACATCGTAAGAATGAAAGATTTAGTATGTGGCATGCTGATCATGAATCTGAGATGATCCTCACAATTCCGGTGTGGAAGTTTCCATCACCAACATGTCTGTTGATGTGAACAAAAAGTGAATCAGCACTGGACTACAAAACTCTCCTAAAATCCTGATGCACGCATGATGAGAGATCAAGAAGAACAACAAATTGCTTACCCAAGTACAGCAGCTGTCAATCCGCATTCTTTCAAGTCCTCCTGAGTAGTCTTGATAAGCTCCGGGAGCTTGCTGACAGGGATACCTATATCATTCCAACTCGCAGAACTAGTCAGTTTTTCTGAATCATGTTTATATCGTTCTTCGCGCGATCAAGCTAGAAAGAGTATGAACGTACAGACGTCGGTGGACCAGGATTTAGCGCCTGGGTTAAGCGCCATGATCGACCAATGGGCAACCTATCACCAAGCAATATAAATAAACACAGATAACCCCGACCAAATTCCTCTACATATCAGCTTGCATGAAGATGGAAGGAAGGGTAAACAAAGACAAAGGATGAAGGAATTTACCTTTCGACCCCGCCAAATTTCATCGCTCTCTTCTTTCGAAGCAGCCGCTCGAAGGTCTTGTCCTCCATATTTAGGAACAATCTCGCTAACCATGGAGTACGCTTCATCCATCATCTAAAACCACATGCGCTCATTGATTAATACCGTTGCGCACATGTACTCTCAAGACATGATGAGGAGGACAAGGGAGTAAGAATGAAGGAAAACAACAGACCTTTTCACTACCCTGAAACTTGAAGAAGATGGAATCCCTCATGGGAAACTTCTCGTTTGTGAGGGAGGCTTGATTGATGGCTTTCATCATGATGGTATCACATAATTCTACACATTGGATCGGTACACCAGCGTTCAAGATCTTTTGTTGTCGTTTTTTTAGGGTACTATGTTAGTATTACGCATAAGAATCAAACACCCGAGAAGCAGAAAAGAGAAGGAAGAAACAGACCTCATATACAGCCTCCGAGGCCTGCTTGACGTCAGGGAAAGAGCAAATCGCAACTCGAGTGGGAAGAAGAGGTGCTAGCCTCAAAGTAGCTGTCAAATTATACGATTCAATACAAATCAGGTAAGTTTACAGAGAAACCGTGAATATGAAACAACCACGATAGCAGAGATATATGAGCAACACATACCTTCCCTTTGATAGATAGGATGTGGTTAAGAAACATCACAGTGTCAATATAATAGAGGTTAGTCGATAGGAGGTGGGGGACTGGACCTACGTGACAATACCCAGCGTACCCTCTGCGCCAATAAAAATCTTTGTGACATCGAAGCCAGCAGACGATTTTCTATCCATCGGTTTGTTCACAACATTTGAAACAAGTGCTAAAAGAGATGAGTTCAAAAAAAGGCATTTTCACTGAAGAGAACATAGACTGAAGCTTGAACAAAGATACCTTGCTCGACTCCGGGTTTTGATGACTTCTCCACTAGGAAGCACAACGGTAGCGTTGAGGAACCACTCGGCTTTAGCAGTCCCATATCTAACGGCATTAGTTCCCGAGCAACCTGTGGCACTGTTAGTTTAAAATAAAGCATAAGACAGACTGTTATCACTCATGATCTTTGGTCGATCGATACCGGCGACTATACAGAACGGACATCATTCCTCCGATAGTGGCTCCTGGTCCAGGATCAAGCTGTGCAGTGTAACAAAACAACCGAAAAAGGTTCACATCAATATTACGGTTCCAGATCAATTGTTTTTATGTATACCAGAAACAACAAGATTCATACGGGGAAGAAAAGCTTGATGCCTTGTTCGGCCAGGTGCTCGTTGATGACCTGCCATTCTACACCACTCTGGACTTTGATATCCGAGTTAGGCACGGACAACTCAAGAATCTTGTCCATTCTACTCAAATCAACAGAGATTCCTCCGTAAGGCTGATGGGCAATTCAATAAGACATGATCAGTACAAAGTTGATCAACGCTCTCGATTGACACTCGCAATTAGGAGGACACGGACGTACAGCTGTGATATGTCCTTCGAGACTGGTTCCGCCTGACCATGGAACAACTGGAACTTTATATTTGGACGCGATTTTCATCACTCGGACGACGTCTTCATTACTCTCAACTGTAGGTTGAGTGATATATGAATCGATGAATCAGCTAAATTCGGATTCTCATGCGCGCAGTTTGCCTGTCGAGGGCAATCAATATGAGAAACAAGAGGGTCGCGCACCATATACGATCACCGCTGGGACTCGGGGAGCATGATAAGTATTAGGTGAGAATCCATGGCCCAGCAGATCATGGGGCTCTGTTGACACCTGATCCGTACCGCTTCCCTCCTTCTCAAACACCTGTTTGATCTCTTCCACTGCTGCTTCAAAGTCTTTGGCGCTTCCAAATCTTGGATCTATGAAGGGAGGTTCGGGTATCGGGTTGAACACATCTAAAAGTAGTTGAGGAGGTCCGTTGGTGATTAGGTATGTACCTACTGATGCGGCGAGTGCTGTTATCGCAATGGTGAATAGTCTGTTTCCTCTGATCTGTGAAGATCCTTGGTTCGTGCTCTGAAAACGTTTAGAAACAGACGCGGTCGTCCGAGGGCTGATCGGTGTTCGCCCGAGCGAACAACGTGGACCTCCCAGGAGAGCTCTTGCACTTTGTTGTATCCTAACAGCAGACATGATGAGTGATTATGTGAGTACCTGTGTGCTTTCAGCGCAACGAGAACACTGATGTAGTTGAAGAAGAGATGGAAAAAAGAATGGTTCCCCATACTTTTTATCCATACCTGGCACGCCATCAAGACGACCAGGCGGTCCGCCGGCGGCGGATCGGGCCGACGCTGCCGAACCGCTAAATACCATCAAATCACGTGATATGACCTGATCGTGTGGCGTTTTGAATCACTTGATGCACGTTGCACAAAAGAATGCACAGCAGACCTGTAACCTTAATGAAACGTGCGTCATTCGTCGTAACCACAGCCTTTCTGGGTAGTATTCTCCCATTCTCAGTTGTCACTATAACCTCTTCATCCTCACTTTCACTTTCGTTCTTTATCGTTCTTTCACCTCTCTGCTTGTTTTACAAATTCAAAGGTTATATCGAGAATGTCTGCGAGTAGACCATCTAGTTCGGGACCTTCACTTGGAGCGAAAACTACCGTACCAGGTCGTCGGCCTCAGGCTCAACAACTCCCTGGTCTACCCTCTTCACTTCGGTCTGCTTCTGCCTCATCCTCTTCAGCCGCATCGACACCTGCATCAACCTCGTTCCCTCAAATATCTGCTCTCCCTGCTCACCTACTCCCTCGGACTCGTCAAGATCTCTCTCGTAATCCAGTGTCTCCTCAACCAGCGTTCTCATCTTCGCTTGGTGCTTCCAACCAAATGAGTCAACCTACTGGGTCTGGTTCAAACGGTCTCTCTAGACCTATGGGCAAGGGAACACCCTCTGGAAAGGGACTCGAGAAACTCTCACTTCCGGCTCGAACATCCAAGACTGGAAAAAAATTGGTGTTCCTTCCTGAGGAAGTTCAGAATCAGCCTTTGCCGGTCATTCCTGGTGGGGCCAGGCCATTGGCACATCCACCAAAAGCGGACGGTCAGGTGGAGGAAGGCGAGAGGGATCAGGGCAGGGTTGACGACAGGAGTGAAGCAGAGCGAATGAACAAGGAAGAACGAGAGCGGAATGGGTTTGGTAGACTTACTGCATATGCCACTGCAGAGTCGTATAGGTTAAGGTCAGAGCCTTTCCTCTTTTTCGTGGTCTTCTCCTGAACGTTGAATTTACATCTTAGACATATACGAGGTTGAAGTATTGATTCCTTCTCTAATTCTTCTCTTCGAACGATAGAAATCTTGCTGTATTTTTAAAGAGAGAACACGGAGCCGAAGTGAGGATATTTGATGAAGCAATATATGCCGTGTATGTTTGCATCTTTTGCTTGCTTAGCAGTGTCCATCTTCCGCGCACCTAGGCTGAGTTGTTTGGTGCTTTTCTTGTTCACCCTTAGATACACCTTACCCCTCCTTCCTGGATACGGACCAAATGTCCGTCTCCGAAGTTCCGTAGCCGTCAAGTCACCTGGTTCGTACAGTTTTTCAATGAATTCTCATTCCTTTGGCTATCATCAGTTGACTCTGAATATTCTTCAATCCTTCTATTTATCACTCTCCCAGGTGGAGGCTCGATTTTGAACGCTATGGACAAAGCTGAAGAAAGCGGTTACCAGGGCTCTTACTTTCCTATTGAGCCGACCGACCCGGAAGCGAACCCGAATCCGAATCCAAATTCTGCTTCCACGACTGACCTCACCTCGCTTGACCAACCTGAGGACACTGTTCTTCCTGATCCTTCCTCGCCCTCAGGGATCCTTGCCCTTCCATCACCCTCGGACTCATTTCCTCCCGTTTCGACTTCACCGCCTCTGAACCGTCATTCTGCCTCGAGAGGAGGATTCGATTCGTCAATCCTTACTCGTTCCAAACAAGAACCCAAGTTGGCTGAAGCAATCTTTTTCGATTATGGTGTTAGCGTGTTCATTGGGTTTTCTGAAGCAAGGGAGAAGGATATCTTGAGTGACTGTGAAAGTGGTGGAAGCTGGATCGGAGCATTTGGTGCTGAAGGGGAGAGCGCAGAGGAGAGGGGTTGGGAGATGGAGGAATGTCATTTTGTGGTGGGTTCTTCCCCCGTAAATCTCTCCAGTTGAGACAAAGACCAATCGATTAACAGCTTGCGATCAAACTCCGTTACATTTGTTCTTACAGTACGATCCGACGGCTGCTTACCCTCGGATTTTCAACGGTACGTTCTTCACTTAAGATATTTACCGTTCTTTTTCCCTTCACTCACGCATATGCAACTCTGTCACTCCGAAGATCTTTTCACGTTCAAATCTCCATCACATCTGCTTAAACTCTCACTCTCCCATGCGCTGGCCCAATCAACTAAATTGTCCTATTACGAGTCCGCCGTGCAAAACACGACAGCAGAAACGGCGTACATCCCGAAAGAGCTTGCTCTCACAGGTGGTTTGACGATCGATAGGAGGGACGCGGTCAAGTTGACAGGCAAACTGTTCAAGTTGAAGGTCGAGGTGAACCTGGTCAGCAACGTGCTAGGTATGCCCTTTTTATCTTGATACGAATGTTCAAATTCAAGCTAATGACCTGTTGGACCGCTTTCCATGCATCCTTCTCTTTCTTGCACCTTGTCTATCAGATACTCCCGAGTAAGTTAATTTCTTCTCATGATGCTGACACATACATCAATTGAACGAAACAAAACTTTCTTTCTCATATTCAGACTGTTTTGGAGTGAAGCCTCGCTTCAGCCGCTGTACGAGGCAGTTAGGGAGTACCTTGAGATTGATGGTCGAGTTCAGGTTCTGAATGAACGCCTAGGCGTCGCTGGTGATCTCGTCAGTCTCCGGTCTTATGTTTATCACATCTTCAGTCTGTGTGACAGTTGAATTCCATTGAGAAACACTAGTTTTTTCTGATACGCCTTTCTTCTTTTCTCTCACGGCGCGAGCAGTTGGACATGATCCATGAGCATGTGGATAATGCTGGGATGCACTATGTTACTTGGGTTATCATTTGGTTCGTTCTAGTATTCTGTATTCGTCCAGGTATGTGGGACGAAAGCTGATTCTAACTTTTCATTCGGCCGAATCTCTTCCCTCTGCAGGTTGATTGTCGTCGCTTGTCTGGTTGAGTTTGGAGAGGTAAGTTTCTTCTTATCTTCTCTTCCACACCACTAGGAGCAAATCCTACATAAATTAAATCTGTTTGTCTTGAACATGATCGAAACTGTCTTCTTTACTAGGTCCTCGCGAGATTAGTCGTGAAGGCAACCGAGCCTGAGTTGCTTATGTCCGGTCGGACAGGCATAAAGCTGATCGGACAGAAGATGATATCATCTACGTTCAAGTGAAGATGGTTGGAAGGGAAGGATTGGCGTGTCTCGTTCTATGTTTGAATACGACTAGAGGTATCTTATACATTACATATTCCCCTTTTTCTCTTTCTCATGATGAGAAGTTACATTCATTTCATCATGAAACACATACCCTATCCTCAATTTAAGTTCTCACAAGCAGCATGCCTCTGTCTCAGACGATCATCAATTCCAGCTTATCCAAATAATATATCAGATCTTAAAACCCACTTAACACCTGACTTAACGACAGACCCTTCGTGCAACAAACAATCCTTTCCATGCCGATGAAGCATGGCCGAACCCGAGACTGGGTTGACGCTAAGAGTCTTCTTCCCATTTGAATTCCTGTTTCCAGGGAGATGAAAGATAGTTTCACCCCCAATGAGAGGCGTTGTAGGAGCGGAAAGATAGATGAGCAACGTCCATTCAGTATGGAGCATTGGATTCAATTGGGATCGTTGGGATTCGTCGTAGTGAGAGGCCTAGTGCGTTCGAGACAGCGACCGAGGTTGAGCGTGAGGTGTTATGTACCGGTAGAAGAAAGCACACGCAAAGTAGAAGAAGATTTAGGATCAGAATGAATACTATAATTGACAGACAGAGGTAGACTAGGAGTATACGTACAAAGTATTGACCTTCCGTGTATGAGTAAACCCTTATGTTTTCCAACAAACCTCTAGCTTTCATGGAACTACCCGAATTCTTCAAGTTTGAAGGTCGAGCTGGCCAATCATGCACGATATCTATTAGACCCGTAGATTCATACAAATGAGCTGCAAATTCGGGAGATATTGTCGAAAACCTATCTGAATTCGCAGGTTTTCGGAATGGGATTCATTTCGTCAGGTCTGCTCCAAAGGGAAGTAGATAGTCAAATTGAAGAAAAGATCAACCGTTTGTCCTTTGAGCTTCACCACGTTTGGCAGGAGGAGAATGTGTCATTTGGAGTGTCTCAAAGAAACGGATGAAATCTTTGACTTCTTGTTGGTTGAATACATCCTTAAAAGATGGTTCGAGCATATGGACTTCAAGCATCAGCTCATTTGAAAGCTTGTCAGATCGATAATAACGAAGAGAGAACAAACATGAACGAGAACAACTTGATCTTCTAGTAGCGTTTCTACCTTTAGATTTTTCCGAAATTTCTTTGAGATCTTAGGAAACACTATTATGGGCGAGGAAGGTTCTGTTTTCTTGTCTGGTGTCTGTTTAGATGTCGTTGCTGATCCTGATGTATGTGAAGAAGTTTTGCGTGCCATGGCTGACGGTCGAGTGAAGTAAGTGGTTGAGCATCCAGTTGACGATGACGTTCATTCATTAACCGCTGCTGATCCACCTAACATCAATCAACAACCAACCAACCTTCCATCATTCACACAGGTCATCTTCTCTTAAGACATCGAACGAGATAAATGAAATTGTTCAATGAAACCTAACCTTCTTCTTTCTTCGCTGTCGTTTTCGTACGTTATATCATGTCTACGTTGTTTCTTCATGTGCGTCATGCGATTCTCATCCCACTTTTTCGCCCGGCAGTCCCCAAACGTCTGGGCCACTTAGTCGGGCCGGGTATCTTAGAATACATGACCTTCAGGGTATTCAGCCAGAAGATTTAGCTAAGGTATGGACTGTGTCTCTTCCGTACGCACAATATACGGAACTAGACTAACACGTCAAGTGGCGATGACACGATCGGATATACATCTGCTAGGATACCGGGCTGACTCTCACAGAGGCTCAAGACGTGATCCGTACCGCTCTAGGGGATCCTACACCCAATGGTTTGTCTTTTGTACTCAGGATCCTATATGAACCGATCTTTTTCCTGATTCCACCTTCATGATTGATTCTGATCACCGTCACCGTCCCTGATTGGAACCGCTCTCTGACCTGCCACAGATATGCTCCACCAGGTCTCCTCTCAAACGGCTTCTCAGCTCTTGGACCTCTCATCCAGACTTCCATCCTATTCGTTCCAATCCAAATCTATCGATTCCTTGTTTCCAGATGGTATCAAACCAGGGATGATCATCGAGGTGTCTGGGCCACCTGGCATAGGAAAGACATGCGCGCTTGTGGGGATCGTGATGGATATGCGAATAAAGAACCTGAAGGAGGTTGAAAAACACGGGGAAAAGGCAAGAAGGAGAGAGGTTTTAGTAGTTGGTTCGTATCCCTTGTCTATGTTTGGCCTTCTATCCCGGTAATTTAGAATAGCTCAACCTCATTTTGAACTGACTTTTTGTGAGATAGACACAGAAGCCTCGATCTCGCCCGATCGGTTGGCCCAGGCAGCTGAGAATCAGGCCACGAGAGAGTCAGGCCAAAGTAAGCGACGAGTACTGTTCTCTGAGAACGACCCAAAACTGATTGCGATGCAATCGTTTGGGTTGACGTAGAGTTATCATCGGAGGATATACTTGAAGGGATCCGTCTTTTGCGACTGCATACTTTGTCACAGTTTGTATCTTTCTTCAAGACGCTGGACACATATCTAGATGAGCATCCTGAAGTTAGTTCCTGTTGTTTCACCTTGACTTCCCCGTCCTACTTTCAACTGAGAACAATTCACGCTTTCTATCCATGATCACAGATTAAATCAATCGTAATCGATACACTGTCTTACCATCTGAGGTCACCCTCAATACCCCCTGATGCAGGCTCGAGATCGAGGATCGTAGCGCTCATCAAACAAGAGCTACAGCGATGCTCAACCAGATATGAGTGCACAGTATGTTTTCTCTCGATTTTTTGAAACCCTCTTTTTTGTCTCCATCTCTGATCTCATCGGATCGTCATGCTGTTAGTTTGTGGTAAGCGTTCAGATGGCGACAAAGTTCTCGGACGTGGGAGAGGGAAATCTCGATGAACCACTATCAAGAGACGAACGAGCATTTCTGATGCCTCAACTAGGTAAAGCAACATAGACCTCTCTTTCTGAGGTTTCACGGCCTTTAAACTCCCGGTATATAGTTCAACTGATCCTCTAATTTCCTGCTTGTCCTTCGGATTGTTGGATTTATTCTCGGGGAAAAGGTGTTTCATGGATCCCGATGAAAACGAAAAGATTGATGTTTTTCTATGGAGGAGGTATGGTAGGTCATCGACAAGTCAAACGGTAAGTTCTGTGTCTTTCTTTGTTTCTCTTTTCTCCTTTTAACTTTGAGCGTCACGGAATTTACTTGTTTCTTCTCTTGAACTGATTTGCCGGTCCTCTCGGGGCTCTCTACACTGTTGAATAGATTCGCGACCATCATTCCCGTCCTCCCTCCCAATTCTTCTCATTCGGCTTATCCAAGCTCTCAGAACCAAAACGGCAATGCAAACGGCACCAACAGTGGGATGTGGGGCAACGCACAGCCCTCTCAGAAAGAAATAGGTCTGGGATCAGGAATCGATAGGGTTGAGTATCGGATCTCTGTACGTAGTTTTATTTTTTTACTCTCCTGCTTTCTGATCCACTAAGTAGCCGCGCTTTAAATTCACGATGGTTTCTTCTTGCGCATGTTTTGGTTCGGGATGGGGTCGGTCATTGGTGTCAGTCTGAAGGAATGTTGGCCGATATATGATCGTCAGATGACCATCGTATATGAAGGAAGAGAAAAAAGTACAACAGAATATCGGATGAAATACTCGTCTCTACAAAGCAAACAGATAAAAAAGGGGAAGTAGAAGAAAAGATGCGAGAGTGAATAGCAAAAAGGGAGATCAAGTCAATTGATTCCAGATAGCCCATTTTTGGACATGAGTGCCCTCTCCAGACTTGGCTTGCAGATCGTCTTCTGTGAAGGGTGTCGACGGGGGAATTGAAGAACTAATGCGGATTCGATAGAGAAAGTCAATCGGGTCAGTCCAAGAAAGTTTTTGGGTTCTGTTTGATGGATGAAAAGAGACAAGAAGAAAGAAGTTCGGATGTTGAGGGGAAAGGAGCTTACTTCCATAGATTTTGACTACCTGGTTTGATCTTTGGGTTCACGATGAACGGGTGTGCCTCTATTGATTGTTGTCCGAAATCCAATTCGGACGATTCGCATATCAGTACCCTTCGAACCGACCAGAAAACCACGACCGTCTATGACAGGTGAAAGAACGAAGACCAAGAGAGAGGTACACACCGGTGTTCAGGACATAATCGTCTAACGAAAGCCAATCAGGTTCAGATTGCAAGAGATAGTGATACTTCAGCGTTTCTGCCAGCGCAAAGCTGTTACAAAGAACGATTATCGGCCGTCGGGTTTCGATCATCAGTATCAAATAGACGCAAATGGTTGATCAAATGAGGAAAGGCAAGGTAGACGAACGATTCCATGTTGTCCAGTCGACTATGGGATCATTTTGAATTCCCGACAATATCGAACTCATTGATGTCAGCCTGCTACAATCATTGTTTACCAGACTCATCGATTGAAAGGGGTGGATGGAAACGAACCTTATGACAGGATTTCTAACGTCTCTGACGCTTGAAAATCCAGCATCCGCTAAAGAGTTGTTCATCCTTTTTGTTTGCAAATTGCGTTTATTGATATGTACCTGTCAGCCCTTGACCAGCGATAGAATAGAAAGAAGAGAGTAAAGATAACAGGATTACCAAGAGCTGAACATTCTCCATCCTTTATCCTAATGAATCCCATAAGAATGGAACCAGCGATTAGTTGGATTTGTTTTTTGATATGTGAAGATCCGTGAAGAGTACCAGATTAAGGGAGAAATCAGAAAGGACTTACTTGCCAAACCTTATCTCCGGCTGAGAGGAAATGTCGATTCAAGAAAACAACATTGACATTCAAATTATGCATCCAAGAAGGTTCTCCTTTTGCGGACGGCACAGAGAAAATCGAGGCTTACTCAGTCTGTACATATAAAATACCGATCTACCAAGTTCAAAGTTCCCACATCAGTCAACTACACCTCGATCAAACTTTGAAAATTCAAGGCAGCAAGTAGAGAAGAACTAAAACCTCACTCGATGGTCTCTGGCCTATTGATGTACTTTGACTCGACCTTCTTAAATCCGACCGGTCTTCCCGCTGGCTTCTTCCACAGTATCTCACCCTTGGAATCGACGATGTCTATCCATCGCCCAGGAGATTTCGGACTGTAGAACTCAACTTTCTCAGCTTGAAGTCCAGAAGATGTCATTGCTCCCTTTTGCACCGAACATTGCGCACCAGGTTAGAATATGAAGGTCAGTTCAAGGAAGATAATTGAGGAAAGGAAGATAAGGAGGAGGGAAACGAAAGTAACTGACAGTATAATAACAAGTCTGGGTGAAACGTTTAGCCATTTCCAAATCTTTTGGCCTATTCAAAAGCTTTGATCCTAGGCCCATCATCGCTCTACCGGAAGGAAAGCACGGCAAGGTAAGAAGCTCTGCCTCTCAATGAGTATGAATGAGATACCAAGCCCGAAAGAAGCACAAACCCGGCGAAACAAGTCAGGTGTTCCAACGTCGTCCTGAACGTCCCTCTTTCGATTTCTCCTATTGTCTGTGTTGCCAGATGAGAAAAGGTTTTTTTTTTCGTTAAAAAGCCATGGTTTCCCCTCAGCTGATGAGAGAATAGAGTTGGAGCACTAAAATCAGACGTACTAGTAACGATTTACCAGGGATGGTCGTTATCTCTCTGACCAGAACTTTGGAAGCTTTGTCCATCGCTTGTTCATACTGAACTCCATTTGTCATGAACAAAGGAGAGAGTCAATAAAATCGTCCGAGACCACGGTGGAATGATGCCAATTGAAGGGGAAAAAATCACCATCCTAGCGTATTGAGGTAGAGATCCGCCCAAGAGTTGATGCATCTTGATCAGATACTCATAGTACGAATCCGCTATATGAAATAAAACCCCATCAAGACATCTTTCAGTACCCGCGCTCAGAGACGAAAGAGATCGAGAACGAACCTTGACCGCCGAATGAGAACATTCCATCCAAGTCATCTGCTGACTCGGGATCAAATATCGTCGGTAATAACGGTGGCCAGAGTGATCGTCTGGTGAGGACGGTATCAATGTAATCTGTTACTTTTTGAACCTATTGGGTTTTGCCAACAGAAAGATCAAGGAAATTAAGCTCAAATAGAGCGTGACACAAGGAAAGACGAGGAGAGCGACGGACGTGATGGAAGTAGGTGATATTTCCGGTCAACTGCCAAAGCCTCGTGAGTTCGAGCGTCATTGACCCCGCTGTAAAAAATTGATAGGATCGCACACTTGCACGCAAAGTCAGGTCGATTCCAATGAAATCTCTTCCGACATAAAAAGAAGAAGGCCTGACCTTCAGCTAAACATGCCTCTGATGGCGAGCCGAACGCTCTTGGTCTTCCAGGTTGGATAGCAGCGTAAGGAATCCCTGTGGGTGTATCGAACGCGGGGATCCTGCACAGATGGCAATCGCATTGCGATGAGTGAGTCTTTTTAAAGTCTCCATCCAAGTGTACAGAGGAGACAGAAAATAAGAGGAGTTAAACAAACAAGATCTGCGCAAGCTCTTCCGCGCGCTCCAACATCAATTGATCGCTCGTCTACAAAAGTAAACGTTGTTGCTTAGTTCGATTCACTAGTGAAACTCTGATGCAAGAGAACCAGAAGCTGCTAAGACCCACCAAATCATAAGCCGAGATCAAACCTCCGAGGTACCTGATCGTCGTTTCAAACACGGCCAACCAAGGGTAGGGTGATTTTCCCGGTTCATAATCCTTGTTTCGTCCAAATCGGATCCCTTTTCTCCAGTGTTTACCAGAGATGATTCCAAAGTCGAGTTGACGAACATGCTCTCTGGCGAGAGAATACTCCTCGGGAAGGCCCAATAGAAGCAGAGTGTCGAGGGAGCTGGAAAGGGGTTTGATTGGAAATTAAATGATGCGCATGCATACATAAAAGATGCTCGAAAGAAGACAGACAGAGAGGAACCTACTCGATGATGGTCGCTCCCCAACCAGCGAACGGATCAGATGTCGACTTTGTCAACGGTTTGACCTGTGAGTGTGAGAGAGACGCGTCGAAAGAAAAACTTGTCAGATCTGTTCGTGTTTCACGACAAACGCTTGCGCTCGTGCTCGCGTTCATAACTCACCTCGTCATGTCCCCACGCGTTTTGCTTATACCCCTCCCAAGCCCAGATGAACGCGTTTCTTACCAACTCCTTTCTCTCCAGTCTCTTTTTTTTCTCAGCTGGTGTCTCTAAAGGGAATGATGACTGATCTAGTTGGACTTTGTTCAATCCGGCCAGTGGTCTAGGAGGAATCTTTGGAGGGACCCAATCTCTGCCGAACCTGTCAAGCTTTGCTTGTTTGGCTTCGTCGAGCTCGGGCCGGGTGAAGATTGGCCTTGTGGCTGGGTAGAGATCTTTTTCCATACTGTTTGGAAACACTGGACTTCCACCAGGAGCACCCGAAGCTGGCCTGGTTGACAACAAAGCGTGCCATTCGGTATCATCCGTCAACAGGGACGACGGGGATGGATCGTCTGGGGGAAGAAGGGTCGACCAGTCTGGAGAAGTCTCTCCAGGTTTGACGACTGCCGTACCCGGTCTCATACCGACGCCTCCAAATAACTTTCCTGGCTTTCTTGTCTCGGATGGAGGTGGCAGATCTTCAGGATCTGAAAATTGAATGTCTGATTGTACGGAATTTGACTGGTCGAGGTAAGTAAGCCCAAGGAGGAGGAAGGTAGACAGAGTAGCCACAGTAAGGAAGAACGTGGCGAGGGATGAGCGAAGGAATATCCTAAGAACATGACGATAGATCGTCTTGGTCGGCGATCCGGTGCTCATCCTTTGTCTGTCTTTGCAATATTCCGAGAGAAGGAAGGTGATGGATAGGATGGGATAGGTGTGAAGGAGGAGCAAGGAATGTATGGACCCAGCATCTTGACGCCGACCGGCCTGGTTACATCATCATCCGTCGTTTGTTCGTAACAAGGCGGTTGACCAGCCAGCCAGCCAGCCAGCATGCATTCGCAATGTATACATGCGCTCTCTCGATCAAACACATCTGGAGGGATAAACAATATGTATCGGTTCCGTATATGTATGCGCGGAGTGATAATATAGGAACGCACTCAGACGTATGGGTAGTCATGTCATTTTGAGAGATAAGAGAGTCGAGATCAAAAGATAGGATGATCTGCCATTCAGATTACATCAAGCGGGTGTGGACTACAGCATATGGCAGTCCACACCATCTGCAGAAGCAAACTATCTGGGATGAATTCTTAGTCCGGCGAGGAAGTCAGAGATACATGTCGCACATATAGGTGTAGAGAAGATATTCACAATGTCACTAACACCATATACACGATGGAAATACATATGGCCAAACATGTGAACGCCTTGCTCTACATTCGCGTTGACGAACGAGCAGCCGTCACTCCTCTAGCTCCACTCTGTCTTCCTCCTGTTCTCTCCTCAACGTACAACATCTCTCTTTTCGCCCTGCTGTCCATGTCCATGCACAATGTCGATAGCGACAGAACAGGCGATAAGAACGACTACAGACGCACTAGAGAGGAACGTAGGGAAGCGGGCCAACACGTGACTTTTACCCTTGTTGAGACATAAAACCCTCGATCCTGCATCGAACCCTCAAGCCGACCAATGAGCGTGCGGCCGATGGAAAGCCGAGCGATCTTTTTCTCGTTTTCCATCCAGACTCACTTTGGGCTTTGACCTTGAACATCGACAACACTCATCTCTCGCTCGTCAATCCTTTCTGCCTCATCTCAGTCATATACTATGCAGTCCATGTTTACCTCGATCGCCCGACCTTCCACCTCGAGGGCCCTTCTTGCTGCTTCTTCTAGAAGAGCTTTCCACACCGGTCAGTCCTTGGGTTCTCGTGCTTGTTTCTCGTTCCTCTTCGCTCTCCTTTTCTTCTCTTTGCTTTTTTACATCTGTCTTTTAGTTGTGTAGTGATGAACGACTGCTAACGTGGTTTTTTACCTTGTCTATATGTTCCGCCTGCTGTCGATCTCGATGTTACTCTATAATCCAATTGCTTCCATGCACATGTACACACACAACATCAGGCAAGCCCTCTGCTGCTGCCGTCGTCGCTGACAAGACCGCTCAGATTCACGAGTATGTTCCCGGAGGTCGTGAGTATTTGTTTCCTAGGATTTCTCGCTTCTTGTTGAATCCCTAGAAAACGGCTATCGCGAAATCGATCAAGATCGAGTAGATGATTCTGTCCATAAAGGTTGCTCGTAGGAGAAGGAGCGAGATTGGTTTTGCTAGCTGGCCATTGGTCCATTCATCTTTCCTTCCACTTTGCGTCCGGCTCATCCTGATCTGAGCAGGCGATCAACAGAGCTTCAATTTCGATCGGTCGACTCAAACTGATTTACTTATACTCCCTCTGTGTCTTTCCTCAGCCGTCCTTCGAGGAGGTGTGAACGATGCCCACAAGTTTCCTGAACCCCACAAGTCCCACGGTTCTTACCACTGGCAGTTCGAGCGACTTCTTTCTGTCGCTTTGATCCCTATCACGTAAGTTTCTCCCTTCTTTCATCTTCTCCTCCCTTCTCGTTCCGTTCTGCTCTTCACATCTCCTCTAACCATTCAAAGCTATCTGGACTCTTCTCCTTGTTTGCTTCTCTTCTACTCGCCTGTTCGATAGTATCTCCACCTTCGCCGTTGCTCCCTCTGCCCACCCGATTCTTGACGGTGTCCTTGGCGCGTCCCTCATCATTCACTCCCACATCGGATTTGATTCCTGCTTGGTTGACTACCTTCACGAGCGAAAGTTCCCGAGAGTCGGACCGGCCGCTAGTTGGGCTTTGAGAGCTGCCACCGTTGGTGCACTCTTCGGCGTCTACGAGTTCAACACGAACGACGTTGGATTGACCGAGCTCATCCGAAAGACTTGGAACGCTTAAACATCTGGCCTTTCATTTCTCCTCCTCGTTTCCCTCTACTTTTCCTTATCGTTGGCTTCTCATCATCCATCTTGGCGCTCTTCGGCCATACTTCTTTCCATATCCGTTTTTCTTTTTTCTTTTTCCTCCCTATCCCGATTCTTGTTGACGGCTTTCTTGATAGTTACGTTAATATGTGTTTTTACCACCTCATGAGTATTCTTTCCCTCCTATCATTCACACTCCCTTCTTGTCCTTGATCTTGAAACAGACAGACAACAAAGTCATAAGAACAGAGTAAGGCTTTGAGAGGAGTTTAAAAAAGAAGTCGGCCGGGACGGAATGAGACAAGACGAGCAAGGCCCGATATGAGCTGCCTTTTTACGCTTTCTCTTGTTTCTGGTCTCTAGGTTGTATCGTGGTGTCTGTTCTACTGTGTCTCTCGCGTTCAAAAGAAGCGCACCAAGAAAGACGTATCTGAGGTTTATTTATAATGAAGATACGATGGCGGGATAAAAGGGAGAAAGGTATGATGGCAGGCGGGTGGAAGTTTATGATTAAAAGAAGGAAAAAAGAACAAGCAAGAAAACACAAGGTTGAAAAGTGTATAAGAAGGATAGCAAAGCGGAGATGGAATGGAAGAGGAGGGTTGAAAATTATGATGGTGGAAAGATCAAAGAGCAAAGGAAAGAAAAGAAGAGGGAAAAGAAGAAAAAAAAGTCCTATCTGACCATCAAGACGGCCTTTTTGTTAAAGTTTTCCCTCCTTGCTTTCCTTTTTGGTTTTTTTACTTGTTCTACTTCTGTCCCTGTCCCTGCCCACCTCGCTTTCCACCTCTCAAACCCTGACCGCTGATGAACCCACCTCTGCCACCCCTCTGAGCGTTTCCACCCTGTCCGCCTTGTCCCTTCTCGCCCTGCCCACCCTGCTTACCTCCGCTCTGCTGTCCTCCACCGAGGGATCCACCCCGAGAGTTGTTGTTGTGGTTGCTGTTGCTGTTTCCCGGTCGCTCGTTCTTCTCCTTCCTGACCTCGACAGTGACCTTTCCCTGTCCGTTGATGCTCACACCACCCTCACCACCCTGGGAGACAGGCAAGGAAGCGAGAATAGCTCGTCTGGCGGAAACGACAGACTCGAAATCCAAGAAAGCGCAAGCCTTGGCCTTGACGATCTCGAGCTCCCTGATCTTTCCAAACTGGGACTCGAGTGCCGTCTTGAGCACGTCGGCATCCAGGTCGGCTCCCCCACCCGCAGCCCAGTTGGCGAGCTTGACGAAGCACTGAGGCGTTCGGATGTTGTTCACCGCCTCGGCATGGCTGGACAACGGCTTGCCGCCCTGGGCGGGAGTAGAGACAGCCTGCTTGGGAGCCGGAGAAGTGGCAGCGGCAGCAGGAGCAGGGGCAGAGGTGGCTGGCGCAGCAGACGGAGGAGGAGCCTTACCCCAAGCGCCCTTCGCACCGGACGCGGCATTCTGAGCGGCCAAAGCGGCCCATGACTTGGGGGCAGCAGGCTTGACAGGAGCAGCGGGGGCAGCAGCAGGAGCAGTAGAGACAGAAGGCGAGGCAGGAGCAGGAGCAGGAGCAGGCGCAGCGGCCTTCTCCTCAGCAGGAGCAGCAGGTGTGGGAGCAGTCTTCTTCTTCTCGACCTCCTCAACAGCAGCAGGAGCAGGTGCAGGTGCAGACTCCTCCGTCACGGCCTTCTCCGGCTCGGCTTCCTTGGTCTCCTCGGAAGCGACCGACTTGTTAGCCTCAACGGTCTGCTTGGCCTCATCGACAGCCGGGGCGGCAGGCTCTTCTTTCTTCTCTTCTACAACTGGCTCTTCCTTCTTATCCTCCTCAACGGGCGCACTGACCTCGGGCTCGGGAGTGGCCTCCTTGGCCTCGACCTGTGGAACAGCCTCTTCGGAAGAAACAGCTTCAGGCTCATCCTGCTGCTGCTGCTCATCAGCAACCGGCTCAGGAGCATCTTCCTCCAGAGCGTAGTCCTCATCGTAAGACTCCTCCTTGAGGAATCGGAAGATGTCGTTCAAGACAAAGTAACCGTTGGGCTGCTCGGCCAAGAAGAACGTCTGAGCAAACTTCTTCCACGGTCCGGCGTCGTTCGACATCTCTCCGATGACTTGAATAAGAATTCCTCCGCCGTAAGAGGGCTATATGCGTTGATGAAACCATTCAGTTAATGAGTATCGCGCAAGGGTGCTGAACTCTTCTCTTCGTTTTTGGATGGCATAAAACTCACTTGAGAATCGACAGAATGAATGAAAACCTTGCAGTTGTTGAAGCCAATCGACATGATCTTTTCGTTGATCTCCTATAAAGGTGTAATGGAGAAGATGTATTATGAGCGGAGTGCTGCGATGCAAGAAAGAACCGTCTCTTCCGGTCCCGATTTCTTTTCTTGCAATGAAGAGTATCAAGAAATCGCTTACCTGCTGACCAACGCAGGGGGTCCCGTCCTCACCCTCGGTGCCGTGGATGAAGGTCGAGTTTTTGGTATAGAAGCAATGGAGACGTTGAGGATGTTTGTTTACAAAGTTACTGTTTTGAATATAATAAAAAAAACCAAGTTGAAGAAAGATCAGATGCTGAGTGTGAGAGGAGAAGAGGTCGTCTGAACGCCCCGAGACAGTGACATGAAGAGATGGACGTGTGTGTGTGTGTGTGTGTGTGTGTGTGTGTGTGTGTGTGGCAAACGAGTGAAGAGACTGGCAAATAGGAGTTCTGCCACAATGTCGTCATTTGAGAACTGAGATGTTGGCAAGTCCTTTGCCGATGCTCTCATCAGCATAACTCGGTTGATGCTCGTCAACAAAGACAATTCTCATCCAAGGCTGCTCCGAGCTCGGTCTGAATATGACGATTTTTGCACGCGACATGAACAAAGAGGGCTCCAAAGACTTACTAGTATTGGGGAACAAACTGCCAACCGACTTCTGCACTGGTGATAGCTGACGGCTTGGTAGAGGTAGAAGCGGTGGTACCGGTAGGAGGAGTCGAGGACGAGCCGTTAGGCGCCGTTGTGGAAGATGAAGCAGACATGGTGATGCTACAGTGCAGCTTTGGGTAAGGAAAAGAAGAGATCGAATGTTAGGAGATGCTCGATCGGTTTGGTAGAGAACAGGAAGCAGAAGATGAACAGGATAGACAGAGAGGTCACGGCATTTGGACAAGGAGTACTGAGCAAGCACAAGATGCCGAACGACGGCTTTCCAAGGTAGCAAAGACACAGAGGTGAAGAAGCAGAAGAGTAAAGACAGAAAAAAAGGCAAGGAAGGAAAAAGAAAAGAAGAAGAAAGGGAAAAAAAAGAGGAAAAGGAAAAGGAAAAGGAAAAGGACAGGGCAAGAACACTAAGCAGACACGAAACTCACTTTTTTGAAATGACAGTCAAGGGATCAGAGATAAGAAAGCTGTAAGATAGATGAACAAAAACCGATCCTTTAGATGGGCTGGAGCAAGAGAACGGAAGATGTGAGAGAAGGTGAGAGAAGCGAAAGATGTTGTTGTTGATGGGCACTGGCGAGAGAGCCGACGGGGGAAGGAAAAAAATAACCCTAACTTTTTTATCGTTCACCTTCTCTTCGTATCGACCGACGAGCATCTCTTCGAGGCATCGAGTGTTGGTAGAGTTATAGGATAGATACACACAGATGAAGGCGGTAGTAACTAAGGTAATCAATGCGTCAGTCACTGGTTCGTCTTGTCAATTTTCGTGGTGGAGGGAAAGTGTTGTCGTCGGTTGGTCAAGAGAAGAGATCTTTTACCTGTATCTTACTCGTTACTCGTCATCCGGGAAGGACAGTCGATAACAAGGTCATCTCTCAGATCAACAACGGTCTTCTTGCTCTCATTGGAATCTCCAAAGGTATGTCTGTAGAGCCAACGTCTAAATTCAGGCCAGTCAACTTATGTGTTTTCGATGGTCTCCTTCTAGATGACACCCCGGCCGATCTCAAGTTACTCGTCGCAAAGCTTTTATCTCTTCGGATCTTTGAGTCACCCGACGGTCAGATGTGGAAAGCTTCAGTGAAAGATGTCGGAGGAGAAATTCTATGTGGTATCTCTCTTTCTGCTTCCTTGTCGTTCTGTGCGCGCGTACACATGCTCAAGTGATATGTTGCTCTTCTGATGAAACCGGTACGATCTAAATCGCACAGTGTCCCAGTTCACGCTTCAAGCTCGCACTCAAAGAGGAACAAAACCTGATTTCCATATGGCAATGGTATGTGCGCCGTTTCCCTTCATATTCCTCAACCTCAACATTCGACATTCCCCTGAACTACGTCCTCTTCTTGGAACAGAACCCGGCGGACGCACAAAAGATGTATGATGATTGTCTGGCGGCTTTAGGCAAGAACTATGATCCCAGCAAGATCAAAGGTAGCTCCTTTTCATACCTCTTCATCACTCACTCTTTCTTGATCCTTGCCTTTTGCTCTTCTTCTTCTCGTTCATCTCTGTAAGAGCTGACTGACCTGAATACTGGCTTACGTGTCTTTTCATAGACGGCGCATTCGGGGCAATGATGCAAGTGGCTTCTATAAACGATGGTCCGATCACCATCATCCTTGATACCAAAGCTACCCAGGTCTCTTCCTCTGCTTCATCCAGTCAGACCAGAACGCCAAACGAAGCAGGAACGCCGAACGGACAGATACAAGACAGCCCAGGTTTATAGGGAGCTACGTTCGACTTGATACAAAAAGGGTGGTCTTAGTGGAGCATGGATCAGGAGAAGCCTGTTCAGAATGTAAACTGATGCTCAATTGTAATAAACCAGTATGCAAAAAGTGGAAGTTTTCCTAAGATGACTATATGGGAACAGACTAGAATAGATATTGTATTGAGCATTGTATATTATCAACAATGAGCTGATGGTTATGAGTATAGAGATTGAAGCATATCAAACATTTAAAATTCAAAGACAGGAACTAAGGGTGACATCTATAGATAACAGCGTGATAAACATATTCTTGTTATGAACAAATAAACATATAGAAAACGAATCGAACAAAGGGCGAAGATGCCAAGGAATGAAGTGAATGAATAAAACCGATAGAATTCAAAAGAGATTCAAAGATATTGATGGAAGATAAAGTTGGATTGTAAGGATGGTATTGGTAGGTACTTTTGGAAATGGGCAAGAGCAAAGGCAAAGCGAGATTTGTATCACTCGCAAGATTGCATGGCATCTGTCACCAAGACACAGATGAAAGAATCCGATTAGCCATTCAGTTCGAGATCGTCAAGAAGCGACTTAGAAAGATGAACTACCTTCGACAAGTGCCCAAAGCTCTGTAAATCGAACAGGTTTGACAAGATAGCCTATCCAGCAGTGTATGAAAGATGAATTCCATCAGTTGGGTTCATAAAAGAAGTAGAGAGAAGAACAGACAGACCATTCATCCCAACTTCGACACTGTTTTTTCTCGATTCTGATGAAGAAGACCCTGTGAGCGCACATATTGTCACTGGCCGGATACCTGCCATCAAGTTCGCTGCCATCCTTTCTTTTTCGATCTTTCGAATCCCTGAGAATTTTCAATCCGTAAACCACGATAAGAACGATGATGGGATTGCGATAAAAAAAAAGAAAGGGAAAAAGCGAAGAGAAGTGGAAAAGAGAACAAAAACCAACCTCTAGCAGAGTCCAAGCCGTCCATCACAGGCATTTGTAGGTCCATTGCGACGAATGCGAAGAAACCAGGTGGATGGGATTCGAACATGTTGACACCGTGCTGTCCATCGTATGCTTCTTTGTATAGTATTTTTTTCTTATGAAAGTATGCCCGGAAAATACTGCGGTTTATTCTGAATTCAAAAATGTGCAACCAAAGAACTAGATCAGAAAATCACATGAGTGGATTACCATAAAGTGAATTTTTGGGGCGCACGGATTATCTTCGACGATGAGGACATGTGACTTGAAAGCAGATTGATATGAAAGCTGGTCAACTTTCTCTTTCGAGCGCCGCACGCGGGATGTAGGGACGGGAAGTGCTTGTGCCAATTCAGCCATCGGGATATTAGGAGTTTCTTCTGAGGAAATCGGTACAGAGAGTAGTGTTTGCAGTGTCGATCGTAATTTCCTTTGCAACAGGAAAGAATGTCAGCGAACAGTTCGCACATCTGTAGACCAAGCCGGCGTGGCAGCTGATCCATTGTAAATCCAGCACACGTACCCAGGACCAAGCGCATCGACAAGAACTAAATGATGAGACATTGGCTGCGAATCATTCTGTCTCAGGTTTTCGAACAATCTTACAACCCTATAGCCTGTGGCATACGATTTTGCGCAAGCCTCGTCGACCAAATTGCCGAGTATAATGATATCCTTCTTCAGAGCGACGGGCGAAGTGTCGATATTGAACTTCCATCTCGACAAGTAGATAGAAAGAAGTTGGACGCTCGAGTTTGATAGTCCCATGATGTGGACAGTATGACCTTGGCCTAAATATTCAGATGGAGGTGGGTTTGCGATAGGCAGTCGCTTGATGCGAGGAACGACGTCAAGTGGTAAAGTCACTCTGAAAGTCGAGCCTTTATTCTCGACAGACTGTACATCAATCTGACCATCCATGGAACGAATGATTCTGCGAAAAAAGGTAGTGCATACATCAGTATTGATGCCGACAAGGCAGCAAGACCGTCCAAAGAACGACAGCACTCACTCGTTTGTGATTGACAAGCCTAGAACGAGTGAAGATGACGCATGAAGGTCCAAATAACCTCAGTTTAAAAAAAAAGATTTCCTGAGCAAACGTGGACAGCACCCACCTAGCCCTGCTCCTGGATGAGAAGCTATCTCTTGTGAAAACTAAGATATAGAAGTAGACGGGATCTTTTATTAATTGTTACATCGTAAGCCAAAGCTCAATATGATAGACTCACAGGTGAAAACAAACCATCCTTTAGACAGAGAGAAGCAAAGAACAGTGATAAGAGAATGTTGTATGAGTCTCAGAATCCTCCTATCTTAGATCATGATTTGAAAACTACTGACTTTGAGAAAAGCGCGACTCATACCGGTTCCTGTATCTATCACAGAAATCGATATAGATCGACGGCTCGAGTCAAGAACCTCTGACCGGACAAGGACTCTGATTGTTCCTCTTTTCGTGTATTTTAGCGCATTCGTCATCTGTACATCGAAGTATGCAAGAAGCAGAGGACATCAGTCTATCGATGAGAAGAGAATCAAAGCGCGTCGAGAAAGAGAAGAGGCCCCTACAAGATTATAGATCACTCTTCTCAATCCAGTCTCATCAACGGCAATCTGCATATCCTCCATATTCTCCTCAAAATCTAATAGGACCTCCACTCCACCCTTCTCATCTCTTCTCTGAGCTTTCTCGATCGATGTGTTGGCATCATACAAGCTTCCTACAGAATTGGCAGCCCTAAACTGTTGAAGCACGGCAAATCGATAGCTTAAACATACGCTAGATACAGATTCCTCGACGAAATCCGATATGTTTAAGCTATTCGAGTTGGAAGATAGAAAATTAGTCAAATCTAGTAGAAAGAAGTGACTGAGAATAAGAGCAAAAGAAGAACACACAAGAAAAAGAAAGAAAACTGCTTACATTGTCATTTCGGGTGGTGTAGAGTTCCGACGTTTCTCGCCCCATATATTGGCCGCCGATTTCTGCGACAAATTGGAATAGCGCGAAATTACGTGGTCATCTTTACCACAAAGTCCAACGGACTGGAAGCTCGAATGACGATAGTTATATAAACTCACGGTATAATCCAGCACGTGGTTGACCGTATCTAGAAGATTGCTACCGCATATCTTGACGGTGTTCACATATGCTAGCTGCTCTTTGCTGAGAGGGGTATCAGATAAGAGGTCTGCATTCGCTAAGATACCATGAAGGCTGGTTGTTGTAAGCAGGGACAATCAGTGACCACGATCAGAATTTATAAGGAGAGAGAGAACAAGTGCCGAGAGCAGTGTGACTTACGGGGTTCTCAACTAATTGTTGAGAGGTAAAGGGCACCGAATGATTAGCACTCACTCAGAAACCAAAAAGCATAAAGAGAGGAACCTACTTCATGGCTCATATTTGAAATGAACGCAAACTTTGCATGATCCGCCCCCTGTATGCTCTTTAAAATCGAACTCGACATCAGCACCCCCTCTATAGTCCTGACAAACTGACATTCAATATCCAGAAATTCTCTAAGGTCCCCTCCACAAGACCAAACACATATCAACGCTAGCGCTGATCGATTTATGCTCAGCACTGGTATGATCAGTACGTTCTGAACATCCGGTGAAAAAGAATATCCTATCCATGTTGGGATCTCATCAGCATTGAATAGTTTGCCTGATGGGTGATTGTCTAAGAATCTTCCCAGTCGCTCAGAGTCGTATTTTCTGAGGGTAGTGGCGGCGACAGAGGACAGAGAAACAGAGGGTTTCAAGGTTGAGGAGAATGTAGACGTGGGCCCGATTGGACTTTTCGGAGGGGACAGATCGGCAGAAAGCGTGGATTTGGATTCAGATATGATCGGTAGAGGTCGCAAAGCTTCAAGGGGATCGAGGATTTGGTAGTTGATCGAAGATGTATCGAGAACTCGTACTGCAGAGAAACGAGATATGTCAAGGATGGAACAACCTCCGTTGAGGTCGAGTGTATTGTGTATACGTTCCGCAGCAAGAGCGTAAACCTGTTTTAATGTATCATGGTTTGTTAAGAGGTTCAGTACGGGGAAGTATAGATGTTGAGCTTGAGACTTTCGTTAAGAGTCTGTATCGAATAAACGAGATGACCTTTTGTAGATTGGTTTCCTCGGCTAAATCCCCAATAGCAGAAACCTCTCGGTTAAAGTGGTCGATGACTATGTTTACAAAGAGATCAGAACTGTTGCCAATTGGCTGTCCGTAGAAGAATGAAGTAAATGGACTTGCCGGCTGATAAATGGGAAGCTCGCGCTAGATGCGACTGTGTCATCGATCTCTCGATTTCCTATGGTATCAAAACATTACAGAAGAACGTTAGGCTTTCGGGATCTGGCGGCCAAGCAAAGGTGAGAAAAAGAAATTGCTCACGTTCATCACGAGCTTTCCAAAGTCAACTAAGAGCTCTTTGTCCGCTGCTGTGAATTGCTCGTGAGGCTTATCGTCGATTAGGCATAATGTTCCCAACGCAAAGCCGTCCTGGTTGCGAAGCTGAGTACCAGCATAGAAGCGCATCTGAACGAAGTCGTGACATGTTTCAAAAGGTCGATAAGTAGTGAGAATTGAGAGCTAGAAACAGAACTTCATTCTCTTACCGGGGCTTCTGTGGATGTATAAGGCTACAATGGTAATACATGGACGAGTTGGATCGTTCTTTGATCAAATAACGTTGCCGAGAGGGATTTGGTATAGATGAAGTTGAGATAAATAAAACACTGACGTGAAGATTAGTGAACCGAAAGTCTTTGAATGCGTCTAGGATGATATGTGGTGCTCCGAGAAGGATGCTATGACCGCACATCGAGCTCTCTCTGACGTAAACTGGTGCTCGATATCCCACTAATATGATGCCGGACGTAAAGTGGGGGTCAGGAAATGTCTTACTCAATTCGCTCTCAAGTCTTGATTCTATTCAAGACATAGTCACCTGAGGCCAACACAGGTAGTTTGTCTTTGTCAACCAACAAAGCGACCACAGCTGGAACGTCGAAAACCTTTTGTGCCATCCGGACGATCTTGTTCAAAGTGGGATTTCTATCCATTCCTCCCGGGTTGTCCGGATCTGAGGTCAAGATCCCATATCGGTAGAGGGCTTTGATTCGTTCAACCTCGTCTGGGGGTAGAGGAGGAGGGAGCCAGCCTAGTTTTCGGAAGTGTGCTTCTTCAGAAGAGTAGTCCGAACTTGGCGATTCGGTGTCTGAATAGACTAATGTTGATGATATCGACTCTGGAGATCCTGAGATTGGTAGTTCGGGAACTTCACCTCCAGCTTCAAAAACATCATTGTAAAAAACCACAAGGTGAAGTCAAATAGTGAACAAGCTGATTTCACGGTCTCTTTCTAAAGATCCTTGTTATACAAAAAGAGTTTTGCAAAGATGAATAGGCCACTTACGTGCATGTAGCCCTCTGGCGTATCCATGGAGCCATTCCCTAAGACCAAGCTTATTTTGATGGGGTGTTTCCGGGAACGATTGAACTGAGCAGGAGAGCGAGCTGGTGTAAGCGTCGGACATGATGTAGATTGTGAATTGCACGTTATCTGTTTCTGTATGTACAATCTCAGACCTCAGCTGAGTAGGCAGACGACCGGGCAACCTACTCAGTGGAGCATGTACAAGATGAAGAGAGAAAAATCTGTTCTCTGTATATAAAAATTATTGCAGATGTCTGGATATATCGATTCATCCGGATGCAAATGATGCGTGGGTAAGCAATTCAGGCTCAAATTGTCCAAGACCGAAATACTCCTATCGCTACCGCCTTTGTCATCTAAGTGTTCCCATGGGCATGTATCAAGAAACTCTACTTGTTCGTCTCTTACGTCGCAAACTGCACTACACCCCTATATTGTCCAAAAGGTAGAGATGCGGCTGGAAGCATTATCAGTGCGACGCGCGCTTTATAGCCTAGCTTTCTGATTCTAGCAATACAGCATGTTCGGCGACAAATGAAGTATAGTTCAGATTGTGTTGAAGATTCAGGTTGTGTGTGTGTGACTTGAATGATAACAGAGTAGACAATGATACTTAGTGCCATCAGTCACTTCTTTCGTAATCACGACAAGTTATCAACATGTCTGACGTTGTCTTTAGCAGTCAAGATCTCTCAGTATTCGATCTAAAAGCGCGTGCAAGTTCTCGATGTCTTTGGAGGCTTGGTGCCGGTGTTGCGAATGATCATGGCAAGAAGGAACACATCTCGTCATTATTTGTCTCGGACAATATGATAAACTCCTCTGAGATGTTGGGTTTCTAAGCCTTCAATGATGTATCCTCCGATGTAGATCATCAATTCTCTACCAGTCTTCAAAGAATTCACTCGGGCGTAGATGGCTAGGCAACCGCCCGGATGGATCACGTTCTGTATTGATGATCACGTGTTAACTCATTGCCACACTTGTATCATCCTCCCACTCTTCAGCTCTGTCCTATCTCACTTCATTCGACCCCCAACAGCCATCATTTAGGACTGATCATCATGTTTTCTGGACCAACTAGGGGAGGAACTAGAGGAGGAGCTGGTATGTTCAAGTCTCTCCTTCGCTATTGCCAAACTGATCTGGATATCTGACTATCTTTCTTACATCACAGCCGAATTCAAATGGAGTGATGTCAAAGAAGACAAGGATCGAGGTGGGCCCTCCTGATGCACATTGGACGTGGATTCATCTATACGCGCGTCTTCCAACTAAAATATATCATCATTCTTCATCGGGCTGGTTGAATCGATATTTACAGAACATTACCTTGGTCACTCGGTCATGGCTGCTGCTGGTTCGTCTCTCTTCCTTTGTATCTAGTTCGCGCACTTCAGACCGACCGATTACGATCATGGCCTCCTTGATCTGTCCTACTGATTGTGAATAGGTCGATGGCAGAAGGTAATATATACATTCATTCTCTCAGAGTTCCACAACAGTCTATACTAAAGTTCATATCCATGTCCCTCTCAGAATCAAGACATTCACTGGTACTCGCGGGATCAGGAAACCGCGGATGAAGCCGCTCGAAAAAAGGCGGAAGAGATTAGAAAAGTCAAAGAAGCTGAAGAGGATGCATTAGCACTGGCTTTGTCAGTTGGTTTCTTGCCGTATGTCCTCAGTTTTCCAATCACTGACTGCTTATTTTGTCTGGTCAACCCACAGAGGATTCGCTCCGGCAGTTAGAAAGACAGACGAAGAGAAAGAGGTGGAGCGAATTTTGAAGGAGCAGCAGAAGCAAGAGAAAGCTCTGCGTAAAGCGTCTGTGTCTCTTCCACTTATTTTCATCCTCACCGAGGAAGTTCTGATCGGTCTTTATTCATCTAATGGCGTACAGTGAGCGCCACGCCGAAAAACTCATCAAAGCCGAAATCAAAGCAAATATCAAGGCCGAACGAAAAGCTCTCAAAGCGACCTCCCATGTGTCCGAAGATGGTCGATCGCCCAGAGCGGTCGATAAGGAAAAGCAAAGAGACAGAGGAGAGGACGAAGGTCGGGATCGCCATGCTCCTCGTCGAAGAGACGATGACCGTTCATCAAGGCATAGGGACGAAGAAAGGGTCGGAGGACGGGAGTATGCTTCGAGAACAAATCGTGAACCAAAAAATGAGAGAGATACGTATGGAGATCGCGAGGGTGAGAGAGAAAGAGATGGGCGCCGTGGACACGACTCGGGAACGGAGAGAACAGAACGTTACAGGACAAGAAGTCGAAGTCCGAAAAGAAGAAGTGAAGAACACAGAAGGGATAGAAGTCCCGTTAATCGAGATGAGCGTATAATCGACAGGTAAGTCCGCTTATCTCCCGAATCACTCATTGTGAGCATCACCCAAACGGGAAGTTGTGAAAACTCTGAACCGATTTATTCCAACATTTTGCTGCTGTTTTCCTATGGGTTTACTCAACGTCAGGCCATACAATCCGCGGGATAGAGATGATGAGAGGGAAAGAGAGAGACATTGGTCATATCACCGAGGATCAAGTAGACACTAGGGTTGACTTCAGGCACTTTTGAGCCCTTTCGAACTTATACCTTCTCGATGATGATAATTTCTCTCACTCGTTTTATTACACACACCTGCTCACAGCATGATACTCATCAATGAGATACACTAACTCTGTCCGACACTGATAGAGCTACAGCTTGTGATGTTGATCGAATGGTTCTCTTCTCAGGCACGAGAAGTTCCTGTCTAACCGTTGTTGTTGTTGTTGTTGTTGTTGTTATTGTCTGTTTGTTTCCCTGCGTTGGGTCACTAGCCTTCTGCTTGGCTCGTGCCTATGTCTGTTCCTGAGTTCTAAGTCTCCGATTGACCGCCACTCTTCTCTTGGTTCTTCCTTCCACAGACTGATCTCCTCTCCATTGCGCTTCCTCCTTCGATTCCTAACATTCTCCAATCCATACGATATCACATCTCTCTTTCTCTTTACTGAATCCGCAATCATCCAGATCTTTCTCTGCGCCTTTTCATCACACTGTTCTTTTTTTCTCTTTCAGCTCTTCGGCTTTAAATATGCCCTTCACATTCAATTCACTTCGACTTCCAAAACAAGCCCGGCCGTGCGACGGGCCTCTTGATCATCCCAATGCTTCAACCACCTCTTTGGCAGATAAAAGATTATCATCGGGGTTTCCCCTAGCACGGACTAAGAGCTTCCTATCGAGGCTGGGAATTTCATCCAGTGAGACCCGCGGAGACCTTCAGTCAAAAAGAGAAACAGTAGTAAGTTCTAGAGTTTTGATTAAACAGGCCCCGAAACCGTCTTAATAGCGTGTTCGTGATTTGCGGTATAGAATCTTTCCACTTCGGAAAGACTCATGCATCGATCTAGATCAGCGACACCTTCCTTTCGACGTTCCCGATCGTCCATCGTTTCATCTCCTCCTCCTTTAAACACACTTTCGTCAATCATAATGGAGTCTGACCTTGAGACTCGAGCGATCAACAGTATGCAACTCGCCCGGTCTTTATGGAGACACGAGAGGATTCAGACTTGGCGGATGTCCTGTACGTACTTCTTGGGTTCGTGTGTCCGGGACGAGTACGAGGTGGTTATCTTGACTCTAATCTATGTGATAATTTGATGCTAAACAAATAAAAATCGAAACAGCCGCGAGCCTTTCTGCCCCTTATTCAGATAAAGACGGGCTCACACCTTTCAAAGGTCTAGACCCCTCCCCTGCCGAAGCACCATCTTTGCCTCCTACTAAAGACGAAGAGCAAGAGCAGGGGAAGTCCGTCACATTAGCAGCATTGTATGAAGCAGCAGACGCTTTACTCAAATGTCTGGCGGTTGATATAGAAATACCCTCTGGTAACACGCCCTCCCTCCGGTTAACCGAAAACACCAAAGTCGAGGTCCGTCTGGAGATATGTGTGAGCGAACCAATTGTTTGCGCAGAGGATTCTTCTCGGCCAGCACCACCTGCCGTCTTTCTCACGACCTGCGAACATCCTGAATCAAATATCTCCGCTGGAGTAAACGTCCGACCCCTGGCTACTACTCGAAAAGGATCCCTTCAACGTCGAACAGGCGGAGGATCATCCAAAAATCGATACTTGACTCAACTTGTCGCTCGCTCATCGAGTCGAATTCGAACCAAAAGAACGTCCATTCAAGATCGAGGAGGAAGCTATGACTGTTTATTAACTCCGCCAGAATCAACTTTGATCGTCTACAATCCCTCAATTACCAACTCTTGCACTAGCATCAACTTCAAAGCCGATGACTTCTGGATAAAAACGGTGAACAACGAGGATCACACAAACCGAATAATGAATTCCAGTTCAGTATCAATCATTCATGACGCCTTCAGGGAGACACTTCCTGGGTTTCATGAGCCTCTTACCACTTCCGTTTCGGTCTTCCCTCAACATTTTAACTCTCTGAGAAACACGATGAAATCGTCCCAAACGACTGCAGATTTTTTGACTGTAGACGCTTGCTATTTTGATGGCCGTGATGTGCCGGCGAGGGTCAATTTAGACGAAGGAGGAAATTTGATGAAGATCAAATCCTATTCTTCAGATCAGATAAACGAGAAGCGCGAACGGAGATCGAGGAGACGCAGGTCCTTGGGATTCAACGGCGACTCATGGCCAAATGTTAGAGATGGCTTGGGATTGATGGATGATGTGGTGTAAGCTTTCACCCTCAAGGGGGATTGAGCGTGGAGTTCCTTGTTGATTGAGGTTGGCTTTCCTTCTTGTCTAAATGTACTCATCACGTTCTCCTCCGACTTGTACGTTCCAGCCATGGTTCTTGTATACCAGCATTCTTTTCTTGCCTCTGTACACTTGATCCAACCATTTACATGATGAAACACATGTCTTTTGTCAAAAGACAACACACACACAGAGCTCAATAGTTGATTATACATGATAATCCTACAAGCTAGCCCTGTGAAGGGTATTTAAATTAACAAATGACACAATCTTCTTTCAGACTTAACGAGTACATGGCGTTATCCTGGTTTGTTTATTTGTTTGTTTTTTTCCGCCGTAGGAACAGTTAGCATGTGTTCTTGCATTGAAGAGGTGATGAAACAAAGACGAGATCAACGTACTACTGTCTTCTCGATTTGTTTCCAATCTGCTCGACGTTGGATAAACTCGTATACACTAGTTAAATATGTAGAAAGTCGGTCGAACTTGGAATCAGCATTCTCATACAAGATGCACAACCCATACAGATGAAATCTAAGTTTCACTAACTCCTCTGGTCTAAATGACCCTCCATATCGTGTCACGTCTCGAACAATCTGCGCTAGATCTTTGGCGTCTTCCACGATGAAAACATGACCAACCATCTTGAGATTTGAGAAATCTTCAGTCACCCTACAAAGACCGTCCGTTGAGAGACAATCAGTTAACCGGTATCACTTGTGACATAGAAAAAGCACAACAAAGACAGAGAGAGAGAAAGGAAATGACGGACCACTGTTGTTTGAGGGAGGCAACGAAGGCATGATATGCGTTGAGGTCGGCGATGATCTGGAAGCCTCCATTGAGAGAGATGATCTGCCTTTTGAGATGTTTTTGTAGGATGCTGCAAAACGGAAGGAGACAATGATAAACTTTGAGTGGATCTGACGAGATGGTTCCTCTCCAGAGATAGACTTACTTTTGCAAACGAATTCCAACCTCCTGGAAGAAGACCTCCAATACATCCTTCGACGTGCTCCCCTTCAATAGATCACAATGCATTTGAAGACTCGCGATGGCCTCCTTACAGCCTTTCGTCGGTCCCAAATCCATTTCGGCTCCTTCTTCAGGGTAGTATTCCCTAGGACCAGTCCGGCTGATAATGATATGCTCGGCCTGGTTCATCAAGACTTCAATTCCAGCGTTTAGTCCAGAAGCAACAGCTTCGTCGAGGACGTTTTCGAATCGCTTCTTTTCACGAACAACTCCGTTCAAAAAGTCGGTTCGATCAATATGAGGGGCCTGTCGTTTCCTAAAATAATCAGCAAATTCCAAACTAAAGTGATAAAGAAAACTAGAGAAGAACGAACCATTTCTTTGTCGAAATATACCTGGACCATGCTTTGCACGGTATCTCCGATATGAACTAACTCAAAGAACTGCAACAACGGCGCTACACTTTTGTTATCTTCATGGTCACCCGGTTTGTATGTCTTCATCTGTTCTGTCGCAATCTTAAACCCAGGTGCGATATGCCTGTCACTCAATGCTTGAAGAAGTAGAATGAAGACCTCCTCGATCGTTTCCTTGACACGAGAGCCCATTCTGCCAGGATATTCCTGGAAAGTCTCCACTCGTTTCAGGGCTTCTCGATCTGTTTGAATAAGCTCAAGCGCAACATCGAGCGAAATGAGAAGTTGAAGGGACTCGAACGTTTGAGATGGAGGTAGGGGCGTAGTCGAACGCGATGTTGGACGAGAAGATGTAGATGACTCGGTGGGGAAGTTGTTGACAGAAAGTGATGAGTTGTTTGTCGAGATGCTCGACGGAACAGACAGTCCTGATAACACAGCAAAGATGGTAGGTAAGTCTGTTTTCAAGAACATGAGAAGCAAAAAGAGGAGAGACACCCACGATTAGTCGATTTTGCGTTCTTTTCTGATTGGTGTTCATCCTCGTCCTCGCCTAGTTCGAAAACAACCCCGTGATCAACCTTTTCTGATCCTTTCAGAGGTGTTACCGCACCCGACCCCGTCCATTTATTTGGATTTAACATTGAAAGCCCGCTCATGGCTGCTGAGGAGCCAGCAACAACGTATGATGCCGTCTTTGGAATGATGGTCACCGGAAGGAGGAGAACGTCTCGGAAACCGGCAAGGACGTTTCGTTTGACTTGAGCAGGATTTTCAGACGTGAGGAACGTTGTCGGTGCCGGGGAGTCTTTGGAGGTCAGGACCATTGAAGAATCAATTTTTAGCTGGAGGAACATCAGGCGAGAAATCAGCTTCGGGACGATTATAAATTGGACATAAGGGAACAAAGACGAGCTTACCTTGCCATCCCAGTCTTTGCATATCACCTCCATGGACTCCCTGATGTAGTCCATCTCTTCGTCCAGATATTCGTCCATGTTAAACTCAAACATCGAGAATCTATTTGAACGGAAAGCACATGATCTTTAGCATGAAAGTTCGCGGCAGCGTTCGACAATGGAAGGAGAGGAAAAGGATACTGACATCATGCTCAAAACTTCCTTGCGGTTGATCAGCCCGCCACTTGAGGGATCTTCTCCCTCTGGCGTCCCTGTCTTGAGAATGACATCTACCATCTTTTCCACCATCGCGAACACTCCTGCCGAAGCTCTGAGAAACAGGCCTCTCCCTGTTGACGCGCCGACATCTCTTGCGCGTTGAAGGAGCGGTTGAATGTACTGCTCTCCGACGACCTCGCCAAGGATCCGGTCGATAAAAGTGTGAAGCACCTTGGATGGAGGAGGAAACACCCTGGTGGCTTGAGACCCAGATTGGACAATTATACTTGTTAGGTGCGCGATGAAAGGTTCCATCGGAGTGAAGTCTAATCGTGGTACAGATGACTCGGGAGGACCAATGATGTTTTTGGATGGGTTCCACTTTCCACCCCCTCCTTCATAGAAGATTGCCATGCGCTCCATCCAGACTCTTCCTAGCTCCCATTCCTCTACTCTGATGGTTCTTCCTCGGCCTGAATCTTTGCCTCGTCCGTTAACTTCCCACCAAACCTCCCAACCTGCTTTCGCCCATTGCTTCATCTCAGCCTCGTCCTCTCTCTCGTCTGCGCCTTCGAATCCGGCGAGGCAGACCGCATCAAACCTATCGGCAGCGGCCAGTATGAGATATCTGATAGATTCCCACCGACTCATAGGCTGTATCTGAGCGGAAAGAAACTGCAGTAGAGTGAGGAGCACTTTGGACTGAACGTCTGAGCTTGGTCCAGAGGAGCTGTCGACTAAGGAACTGAACAAAAGAGAGAGGATCTGAGAGGGGGCAGGAGAGGACGGTGAAGATAAGAGAGGTGACAATGTCGAGAGCTGTTTTGTGTGATGAGTCTTGTAGATCTCCCGCCAAGGAGTTTTGCGTTCTGAAGCCTGGGACGAAGAAGGGAGTGATGAAGAGGTAGAAGGTTGGGATGAAGGATTAGGTTTGGCTGGTGAGAATGCGAAGAATCCGGTGGTCCGTCCCCCGGTCTGGCTTGCCCTGCTAGGAAGCGGAGCAGAGATGTTGTCAAAGTCCATCAAGTCTGTCTCCTTTGATATTCCGAAAGGATCAGCCGGAATAGGAACGTCCACAAAGTCTCCAAACTCATCTTCGGTCTCGACGGCGGCTTTTGCCGAGCCGGCTGAAAACGAGATGGACTGTTGGGTTGGACGCGACTTGGAGAGAGATGTCAGCAAAGGGACCTCCTTCGAGCTCTTCCTGGTTGGTGTGGATGAAACTAGAGAGAGCGTCCAGGTGTGTGGGTGTATGTGTATGTGTATGTGTATATATGAGCAAATATGCGAGTATTGACTCTGTGATATTACCTGAGCGACACTTACCTTGGGAAGAATGAGAGGCAGATTTCGTAGACTCTGTTGTGTCATCTTTCAACCCAAGATCCAGACATCTCGCTTTCCATGCCTGGTCTTCGCTGACCAGCCTGCCAAAGGCTTTTGAGAGTCGAGCGAGCTTTGGGAGCTCGTAGACTGGCAAGAAGGAGATGACGAGTAAATGAAGGGTTTCTGGCAGAGGACCTATCCATGCGCCCAGTTGAGGCGGTGGCAGCTTGGCCGCTAAGGGATGAGATTGATGGGATATCGCATGAGGGAAAAGGGACGAAGAGACGATGGATGAGGCTCTGTCTCCCGGCTTTGATGGCTTAAGAGGAGCCCAACGATCCATTTTGTGGCAACAGAATAGGTGATGATGATGATGATGATGAGGAGTGATAAACAGATGATGGGAGTGAACTCGAACCGCCGACGCTTCCTTTCCCACTCCGGACGGTCAACGCCAATCCTGTTATCCTCTCTCCTGTTGTCGCGGTAGCATGATCTGATTCTATTTGCGTGTATGCTGACAACAAGCTGATCACCATCGGATTACAAACTGACTCGACTGTGGGACTTATCATCGTGCTCTCCTACTCACTGGGCTCCTCGCTGGGTTTTGGCCGCTCTACTGACGTTCCTTCTTGCCTTGCTGCCAAGGTTCCTTCTCTTTAGTGCACTCAACCTTCGCCACTGCTGTTGTTGTTGTTGTTGTTGTTATTTCCGTTCTCTCTCCTACACGTCCTGGACCCTGAAAGAGAGAAAACATCTTAAGAGACTTCCTGTTTGTGTTGTCCGTGTTTTCTTTCAGCCAACATCCATATCTCATCATGCTCTCCCAAGTCCTCCCCACTATCGTCAGCTCAATCATTCGTTCTTTTCAATCTTTGTCCAGTCCAGACTCTCGTCTGCTGCCCTCAAATCCTGCCCTCTCCCTTTCTGTCGACAGTCACTCCCAATTGCTCCCACAATTCGCCAGCTTCCATCTTGTTCCGTTCTTCAACTTGGTCTTGACGGTCGTCGTGTTTCTGTACCTGATCGATGAGCAGTATGTCTTCGACTTCCTCAAGCCACGCTCTCTTCCTCTTTTCTTGAAAGGCCAGACAGTCTGGTCTTTTGAGCTGAAACACAAGCAGGGAGATTGATTGCGAATGATGATTCGTCACTTTCTTTCAGGACACATGCAGACATTAGTCGTTGTGTGGACACGCTGACGGGAAACAAATACAACTGTTCCGTTGACATCGAGCGGGATCCGTCATATGTCACAAACGAGAAAGGACTCCCTGTGTATATGACACCTTCGAACGCCTCAAGTACGGCCAGGATGTCTGACAAGGAGCAGGCTGTCTTGACTGGGTTGGTTGCAGGATGCCTCCTCAGTATGATGTTTCAGTGAGTCGTTCTCTCAGATCTCACGTGTGATCGCGCAAGCTCTGGTCTACAAAAACCAGCTCTAACATCTTGATCTTATGAACCCTCGGGAAAACAGCTCCGACTCAGTACTAGACGTCTTTGCATCCACTATCCACATCCACTCTGAACACTTCCGTATGGTCTTTCTCCGGTCAGCCGTGCTCTACTTTGCATTTACAGTGATGAGCGCTTTTCTCTTTGTATGTGTCTATCATCGTTTTTATCCTCTCTATACTATATGGCCAAAGTTCTCGAGTAGTTTTCTAACTTCTATCTCCCTGTTCTCCTTTTGAATCAAGACCGCCTTGGTGATGACATCTCTGAGCTCGATCCGCTCAACGTACCTCCCTCCTCTCCTTTTCCTCTTGTGCCCCATCCTTCTTTCATCCACCATCACCAACAGATTCCTCCTCGCCTGTACCACATTTGATCTCACCTCTTCCCCTCATCTGGCGCTCTTGATAGGAGAACCAATCGTGTTGATCTCGGTGCTTAGCTGGATGGCCTTTGGGCCCGGGGGAACGAGTGTTCGTTTGGCTTGATTTTCTTCTCATCTTATATACAAGTTAGGGTTACCTTTGCGTAAAACTTAATAAACACACACATCTCTGTCTCTTAATTATCAACGAAACTTCATTGCGATATGTCTGAAAGGGTATCAACGAACGATGAATGTCAATGAGGAACAGTATAGTACGGTACAGCAGATTGGATATATAATATTCAAGAAAAGAAAAAGAAAGGAAAATTAAGAAGGAAAAAGCGCTTGTTGAATTAAGGGTAGATCGTCTAGAAATCATCCTCGTCCTCATCCTCCTCAGACTGAACCACACGTTTCTTTCGTGCTAGAAGATGAAGAATTGTAAATGAATATCACCACACATCAGTCAGTCGATCAAGAACAAGTGAGTCTGAGCATGCATAACACCCACAAGCTTTGACAGGAGCAGTCTGTTTCTTCTTCCTATGGACCTCTTCTTCTTCCTCCTCTTCTTCTTCTTCATCCTCAGACTCGACAACCTGCTTCTTTCGCGCTATAGCGTGTGAGATTTAGAATGATAGTGAGAAGGCGCCTTCGGATGGAACTCAAGTTTTAATGGGCCAAAGTTCGAAAATTCAAATAAGACTTACGTGTTCGTCCAGGAACAGGCTTCTTGCTGCCCTTCGACCGAGGGACAGGCTCCTCTTCCTCCTCTTCCTCCTCTTCTTCAATATTTTCTTCAGCTTCCGGCCCCTCGTCCTCTCCTTCGTCTTGCGTGACATCAGACATCTCTTCGTCTTCATCTTCTGTCGCCTTCTTTCGGCTACGGTCTGTGGTAGATAAGAAGAGAATAAGCAAAGTATGTCAACCGGCAAATCTGAGTCGGCAGCTTCGCTAAACTCTGGGTAAATAGACGTACTACTCTTTCTAGATGGAAGAGCCAATCCAGCTTTGTCCTTCTTGGCAAGGGCGGTTTTTCGTTTAGCTGACGCGATGGTCTTCTTGGCGACCTCAGAGTCTAGCTCTTGACCTTCCTCTCCTGCCTTCTTGTGGTTTCCAAGGATCTGGATGAGAATAAATCGGGCGAGATAACAGGTTGCTCAGCATGGAAATTAGGTGGAGAATGAAACGTAATAGTCTTACCGCTTCGAATTCGTTCAGCTCAGCATCAGGCTTATTTGTTTGCTTGTTTGCTCTAGCCTATAATGATGTAGCACGGAGAAGATGAATGAGAAACACTTATGAACAGAGAACGTTCAGGTACAAGGATTAAATCAGTCTGACTGACCTTGGAAAGGATCTCTGTGAATCGCTTGAAGACCTTCTCTTCATAGAGCTTGTCCTGATAGAATGGCAAACTACATAGAGGGAAACGGTCTTTAGATGAAGAGAAGTACATCAAGATAAATGCGAAAATAGCTCACCCGTCAATAAGCTTCTTGACAGACCGCTCCGACTTGTATGGCAATAGAGATAAGCAGAACGCGATGTCACGCCACTGTCGCTCGTCGCTGGCCAAACGGAATCGCTGGCAAAGCTTCTCGATGATACTCTCCGCTTGCTTGTCCTATTGTCATCAAGCATCAGTGTCGTCAGATTCTTATTTCCAAGCCCGTCAAAGGGTGTGGAGAGATCACGATAGATGAACCGGACAGACCTTCTCAATGAACGTAAAGATATATTTCATCGTCTTTTCAAAGGTTTCTTCGTCCACTGCGTGCTTGCCTAACGACAGATGAGAGATGACGTCCTGCAAGTTGTTGTACAGCGCGTTCTCCTTGCTTGAGAGTTCTTTGAAGAACAGCTTGGCAAGATCCCGAACCCGTTGATCGTCGTCTTCGATGCATTTTGCCATTTCGCCAAGTTGACCTTTGACTTTGATCATTCCGTTGAGGATCAAGTGGGTAAGCACCATGAGTGTGTGTCTCTTGACAGTCAGATTCTCATCCGATAACCCAAGGTAGAGTCGGTCACTGAGGGACAAAGAAAGAAATATAACGTTCCATCCATCAGAAAGAGATTCTGTGATAACGAATATATAAATAGACGTATGAACGCACCTGTTTTCGTCAATCATGTTACTAAAGCAGACAGCGATATCTCCAAGCGCAATGACGATGTTACTTCTGATGATAGGATCGGACGTGGTCTCGAACACTCGGAACAACAGAGGGAGTTGGGTCTCGCAGAACTGAGAGCTGACACACATGAGCTTCGACAGAGCCAACACCGCTGGGGTTTGAAGCGATGAATCCTAATTGAGGTTACGCGCCCAGAAACAAGATCAAAATTGGTATATATATTGGGTAATCTGAGAGAAAAGGGGCGCAAACGAGGGTACGTACTCTGTATCGCCCTGGGTTCGCGCAGACGTCAGAAATCAAAGGGCCATAGACCGCAAGCAACGAGTCCTCTCCGTAAAGAATTTCGTGCTCCCGGATGAACGTCATGTTCTCTCCGATATCATCCTCTGCGTTTCCAGAGACTTGATCAAGATCGTTGTCATTCTTGGGGTCCTTGTTGGCCGGGGCGCCAGCTGTCTTGGCTAGACGATACTCAAGAACATGACGGTTAGTCAGAACTTCTTGGGAAACGCAAACAAGACAGAACTCGTATATGATAGATCGACCAACCTTCAGTAGCTTTTTGCTCCTTCCGTCTCTTGAGTTCTCGTTCGACCAGCTCGAGATATACGATATGTTTGAGCGCTACGTGCCCTACCAAAAAAATTAGTTGGCCTAGTTCGAATGAATTCACCAAATATTTGGGATTATCCGAAGAGGACATGACAGTATCTCCTGAAGGCGAGGTAGGTAAAGCCGCATCTACCTCTATTTCAGCCTCGAGATCGACATCGGCGCTGTTATCCTCTGATCCTGATGTCTCGGATTCAGTAAGATTAAGCTTGCCAATCTCTCGAGTGATATCGGGCGCGTCAGAATCAAGAATGTCTGAAGGAACGGGTGCGTCAAATACACGGTAGGTGAATGATTTGATTATCTCTGCAGCTAACACGTCGGGTTGCTCGCCGAGTAGGTAGAGAGCGTTGATAGCTTGCTCGGCAACACCAAACCTGTCGTTGATTTCGAATTCACGAGTACCAGACGTGGTAGTGTTCGTCAGAACAAATCCGGATGCATACTAAATCCCAAAAAAGACATGGTTCGAGACTGACCATTGTACCGAGTCAGTAGGCGTCTTGACGAGTTCCTCCAACTGCTGAAAGATTGGGTTCTCCATAGGGAGTCGATTCGACTTGTCCGTTAGTGATCCTGAAAACGTTATCAGATTCGAACAGTCAGTTGTCAACAGCAAGAACACGCGCATCTTGGTTGCGAGTTCAGATTTTTGTTGTAGAGCTGATATATGAATATCTAACTGCTCACCTTTTATCTTCTTGGCGCTTCCGCTGATCCTTTGCAGAGCGACACATGTATATCGAGCCAACGTAAGGTCCGCCTATGATCGACAAGGACAGGTCAAGACGGTCAGTCTTCCTGATTTCGACATAGGAGAAGAGAACGGGACAAACTTTTCCAAGTGGGCCCAGACCGATCCGAAGCAGGACGTCAACTCTGTCTACGATAATTTCTTTCTTTGCGATCGCCAACATTCCAAGGATGATGATTGCTCCTCTCCTCTGAGGTCGAGGGATATCCTGATCTGCGTCTGTTCGTTTCATTCCATTGGCCATACGTAGATGCGAAGGGAAAAAAGCAGGAAATAATTGTAAGAGATAAATTCTTCTAATTGTAGGTCTGGCTCGAATAATTAGGAACAAAAAGAACGTACTGTAGACCTGCCAGAGCTTTGCGATGACATCCGGGTGGATTGCATCCTCAAGCATCAAATTTCGCATCAATTCTTCTAATGAAGTGATCTCTGCTAACGTTGCTCCGTAAGTCAATCTGCCGATCCCACCGAAGCCCAAATGCAACAAAGATGTCAGGATACTCTTCTACTCGGAGCGAAAAGACTCCTCATTGAACAACGAAGAGAACAAACTAACTGGATCATATTTTTGGCGATCCTGCTGATCTGCTGCTTGGCCGTCATATCGGGGTCGGCAGATGCTTCAAAATAGAGCCCTTTGTAGCATTCGATAACCCTTGCTCGGATGCCTTTAAGTTCTTTACCGTCCTCGACAACCGCACTGTTGTCTTTTGTCCAGATCAAGTGAAGCATCGCCTTCAAACCAACCTGTTTGGTTCCAAAAGCCAGACCCCGAGTATCCATGTTAGTGGCAACTCTTCGAGCTTGAGTTGAGACCAATCAAAATGCCTTACCGAGGCAGATTCAAACTCGTACTCGTGAGCCAACTTGAAGAAGTCCATTGCTTCCAAAACCTCAGCCCGACCTGTCGATACGAGTAAATCTTTCAATTTCGGCATAGCCAATTCGATCTGTCGGATAAACTTGAGAGCATCGACGTGGTACTTTTTCATCAACCGAAGTTGGGTTAATTGAGCCGTCTCAGCCATCGTCATCGGCGCCGCCGGCGCGCTAGAAGTCAGAGAAGCTTTCTTGGACTTGATCGGCTTCTCGTCCTCCTTCTCGTTCTCGTCCTCCTCTGGTTCCTCAGCTTCCTCTCCATTTTCCTCGTCGATTCCCTCCAAGCCTTCAGGAAGATTCTCCAGCTCTCGTTGCTCTAGAACCTTCAATCTTGCAACTACGCTCTCATATCTTTCGATCCATTTTTGCATGTTGAGGTCTCCTCCGTGCAACATACCGAACGGATGAGTCATGATGAGTTTACTCAATAGCGCGATAGCGTATCGTCTGACCGACGCGGATTTATCTTCAAGGTGGCGAATTGCGAGCTCGGCAAGGATCGGTCGTTGCTTTGTGAACTTGACTTCCATGCTATTTGGTCGTTTTCAGAACAAGGGATCCTACATTCAGCCCATGATTGATGCAAAGAGGGAGACGACGACGACAAAGAAGAAAGGCATGAAATTAGGAGGGAGAGAAAACTCACTCCATCAATTTGGTAACTGTTTGAATGACTTTCATTCTCACCCAACTGGTAACGTCCAAGAATCGATCAGTCAAGATCGCCCAAAAGTTGTCAACCTGTTTCTTCTTATTGGCTTCTTCGTATTCCTCCGAAAGGGCGAGGTGTCGAACCAGAGTCCCGATGACTTCAACCATTGCCATTCTCATCGAGTAAGACTAGATGATATAACGATTAAAGCTGTCTTTCAGAAAAATTCTGTACCAAACAGCGCGTCTCGCTTGTCCGAAGAAAGGTAACAAAAAAGGCGACCAACCTCGCTATTCAGATGAGTTAAAAGCAGACTGATCTGTTTCATCACGACCCTGGGCGTAAGTTCCGCGATCTTGAGTAGGAATCTAGAGAATGACCTAGGTCCTTTTGTGTCCTGGGCGTTGAATGTCTTTGTAGAAATGTCTCGGAGGACTTCCTCCGTGAGCTGAGTGAAGTCTAGTTCTTTAGTCAAAATAGACAGGAGCTCAGCCATGGGTTCCGATAGATGCTCGAAATACTGCAAGGCCTGAATGATAGACGTCTGGGCGCCTATGGGCCGATGTAAAGAGAAGAAAAGAAGATGAAATTAGTTCAGCTCTAGATGAACCCTAGACGCATGATTAGAGAGAGAGACAAAAGAAATATCCAACACTAACCAAAGGAATGGCCATGGAATTTGACGGAAAAGCAGATTACTTTATACATTCCCATCTTAATCTCGGGAATCTTCATGTAGGCTTCGTTTTCCGCGATGTGATATACCGGACGGGTAAAGCAACTACCAGACAACAAGTAAGCATAGAAAAATCAGACCGGACTCAGATACTCCACGGAAGTAACGAAATCGAATAACTCACTTGATATATGCATCTCTTTCTTGGGTGGTTGTCCAGATCCTCTCGGTGTTCATCCTAAGGGCCTTTCTCATGAAGTCCAACGTGTTTGGCAACTGAGCTTCCCAGGACCATTTTTCTCCTTTCTTCCCACTGCTCGTCACTTTCCCTCCGCGTTTCTGTAGGCCGGTCGAGTGGGTAAGCGCAAAGACAGTTGTTCACATACGATAGTCGCATCGGAACGATGTTGATAGAAAGCACGAACCTTTTTTCCACTGGCCGTGTTGTTTTCATCTTCTTTTCCTGCCGCCTTTTCCGCGCCAGACATGAACCACTGCAACAAGAATGCATACATCTCGAGCGGCGTCTTGTGCTCCAAGTGAGCGGATGGATCATTCGAGGCGAGTGATCTTGTGGCAGCCTCTATCTCGGATTGAAGAGCTGGTATGACGAATGTCGAACATTCAGCCGAGGTTTCTTACGACCAATAGAACGGTTTTCTTTTTCTGGTAGAGGAACACTCACCAGAGAGAATGATATCCAGTAACTTAGATCGAACGATGGACGTCAGTTGAATTTGGTACCTACAGCCGTCAGATGTTTGAAAGTATATTAGGAAATTGGTACCGCAAGCTGTCTGACTGAGCTAGCGTTCGACTTGATCAACATACTTCAGAAGACTTTGGAAGATATCAAATACTTCTGGGTAGAGAATAGCTTGAGGAGAATCCGTTACAGCATCGATAGCGCCTGAAATGTAGATTGAGGGTTGGCTTTAGTACCGATAGGCCTCGAAAGCTGATTCAGAGAGAAAGCAAAACAGAGAGAGAAAGTGTGAAGCGATACGAACGTTCCAACACGGCCATCACCTCCTTTTCGCTCAAATTTGGCACATCTACCTCACTCTCGATAGAAATCACATCGTCCGGATCCTGTAAGATCAGGACGGATTCCTGTAGGTTGAAGGCGGCTGCCATAGAGAGAGATGATGTCTCTGTAGATTCGAGTGATGTTCAGAAGTCCAAAACAGCAGCTTTGTTGAGACTCGAGAGAGGCGACGATAAATCAAACGCGTCGACGCGTAACACACGCGTAACCAGACGCGTCAAGAGGCAACCCGTCCGTTAGGAGTGAGGATTGACTTGCACCGTCTGTCCAGCCGACGATGAGTCTGGCTGAGTGTGGGAGATACGGAGATCAGGAGAAACAAAGGAGTACAAGACTCTCTATCTCTGCTGGTTCTTCGATTCAATTGGGTAGATGATGTTAGCTTCTCGGTCATGTTGGCGCACTCCGTACATACTCTACAAACGGACTTGAGACACAGAATGGGAGAGGATCGACTAGCAGTCTCATATGATTGAACCTTTTTCTCCATCAAGCGACCCTCTTGTATTCACCTTCTGTGTTGTTTCTGATCTCAGCACAAATTACCGGACAGAGATTGTTCATGACGATGGGTCTGTTTTCTTGGCGGTTATGGTGGGTTGTAAAAATCTGAGTTAGGGTTAATCTCCCAAATCGGCTGCCACTCGTCGTCATTCCGTCCTCGATCTTACATTGACTCACTTGCCTAACCTTTATTTCTCTACTTGACTTCTATCACTTGCTTATACGTTCATATTCACCTGATATCATCTGTCTAGAATGGCTGTTGGTTCTTTTCCCGATCAAGCATACGATCCTTCTAAGGCGACTCCCACTGGTAACCAGTTCTATCCACCTCAAAATGACCCAAACGTCACCGTCCTCCCGCCCAAGAGAGCAGAATTGACAACCGCCAATCTCTGGGAAGCTATCAAGGTAAGGCTCTGTCAGCTGTTTACCTCTGTTTCTCTCGATGAAATATGTCTGATATGGAGTAGTGTTATTCGTGATATACGTACCTGGTCGATTGTTTCTAACCAACTCGTCTGTTTCGTTCTCTTTTTACCGATCTTCACGTCCCTTGATCGTACCTTTTTCTTACCGCTTTACTCTAGATGACCAAGCTAGAAGATCTCTCTCCTTCCAAGCTCGGTCAGATTCCGTGTATGCGAACGTCGATGCTTCAGGGTATCGGAGGTGGTGTGGGATTCGCAATCATTCGATTACTGACCGGAAAGCCAGGTTCGTTCATACCTCGTTTTTCCAAGGTGGAGGGGCGAAGAGATAACTTTTTCCCTGGCTGTGACGACAAAATCGATCTTTGTCCTCGACAACTGTATCAAAAGCCTTATTCATCCACCTGCTTATATGCATTTGGGATCAAGATGAAGAGCAATCATCTTAATCTTCTCTCTGAGCCGTCATCATTTTTTCAAGCCCCTCTCATCGATACCTCTGATTTTTCTTTAGCTTATCTATGAAACATGCTGACATTAGCTCTGCTGTGGTGCTCAATATCGACGTGGTCCATGTGATTCATAGGTATCTCAACGGTGTTTTCTGCGTTCGGTTGGTTCAGTGTCGCTTTTACCGGTATCGGAGGAGCAGCTAAGTTTGTCCCTATTTCTCTCTCTGACCTCGACTGTTCTTGATCTTTCTGAACACGTATCCTTTTCTAATTCTTTCTATCCACCCAGCTTGTACTGCAATAAGAAACGAACGGAAGAGATCGAGATGATGCGACTCATTCACGAACGATTCCCTGAACGGAGTCTCGCGAACGCTCGTAAACGACGAGAACAAGCCGAGCGCGAAAACGTCCAGGTGGCAGATCTTCCACCGCCACCCAAGGTAGAGGTCAGCCAGCCGAGTTACATCAGCGTGAGCGACTCGGATGGAAACTTCCTAGGAAAGATGACACCGGCGATGGCGGAGCTCGCAAAGTCGAGAGGTGCGAATGAAACGTTCACCGAGGTCAAAGCTGGAAGCGCAGGTTCGTCAGCGGTGGCTCCAGTGGCGACTGGTTTGCCATCAAATGAAGATGGTCAGCCAGAGAAGAAATCATGGAAGACTCTGTGGATGTGATAGAGATGAGATGATTCTGGACCATAAAGGATTTTGAGCAGGCAGATTGAACGAAGTAGTATCTATAGGAAGACGTCTCATATTTAGAAGCTTAGGTAAGCGCGATTGAGAGATAATGAATTTTCGACTGGCAACTTTCCAAACACATTCACGTAGACATCCATAGACATCCCTTCCTCGACCATCATCATCTAGATATGCCATCCCCTGCCCCTTCCTCTGCCACATCCTCAAAGGGAAAGTCTAAGATGACAGTAGCAGTCAAGGCCGTAACTGTAAAGCCGAAACCAAAAGTGTCTTCCAACTGGGCTGCTCTAAAATCAACTATAGCTCCTTCGACCTCGGCTAGCTCCTCATCATCAGGTATTGCAGGCAAGAAGCGAAAACGGGCGGGAGGGGGAGAGATATCTGGGGTCGGAAAATATGTGGGTGAGCTAGGTGGCCGAGTCGAGAGAAAAGAAGAAAGCTTCAAAAGGTATGGATATGCTTTCCGCCTCTCCTTCCTCTCGCTTGATTCGTTCCGGCTCGAATGTACGAAGCGCGTCAAAGGTGGTTTTCGATCTAACGGACGTATGAGCTTTGATTCTGTATGTGCATACTTGAGAATCTATCAGAGGTCGAGAAAACAATTCTCCGCCACCGTCAACAAGTACTGCGATCTCGGAGTCGTCGACACCTGAGACGACTTATTCGCCTCTTATCCAGGAACTTAGGTCAATGGTGCTCGGGACTTCGCCCGCTATCGAAACAAAGACAGAGTGCGCATTCCTCGTGTTTATCTTCCGTCAGTATCTTTGATCAAACCTCTAACTCTCGTTTTTATCATCCTCTCCTCTTCTAGACCAGGCAAATATCTCTGCATCGATTGCGAGATGGTGGGTGTCGGTGCCCTGGGCGAACAAAGTTCTCTGGGTAGAGTGTCAATCGTGAACTATCACGGAGCGGTCGTTTACGATACCTTTGTCAGGCCAAAGGAACGTGTAGTTGACTACAGAACGTGGGTCTCTGGTGTTAGTGCAGCGGACTTGATTAATGGTACGGTTGTGTCTCTCATTATCATGTTGAAACCTCTCTTATCGGTAGAGCGCATGTTCAGCAAATGTGTGCATATACGATCTCTACTGCAACTCATCACTTCCTTCGAATTTAATATACAGCACCGACATTCGAAGAAGTCATTGTCAAAGTAGCCCAGGTGATCAAGGGGAAAGTTCTTATTGGGCATGCTATTCAGAACGATTTCTCTGTTCGTCCCTTCTTCTCTCTCTCTCTCTCTTTCTCTGTGCAGCTTTCTTAGGACGCAGCGCGATCTAACAGTGTATTTCTTCACTCCCCTTTGGTGGTATTTTACACCCACACGCACACATCAACAAAGGCAATGTTACTCTCTCACCCAGCCCCGTTTACAAGAGATACTCAGAAATGTCCAGAACTCCGAAAGATCGCGGGCTCGAGACTACCCGGATTGAAGAAGTTGACAAAGCTGGTTTTGGGTTTGGAGATTCAGGAGGCTTCTCATAGTTCCGTAAGTCATCAGATTCACTCCATCATCCTTCCATCCTTCCATGCTTCTTTTTCGCTTTCTTTCTTATCGTTAACTTCTGGATATCAATCTGTGTGTGTGTGTGTGTGTGTTTCTTGTTCTGTTCTGTCCACCAGGTGACCGATGCTCGGGCCACCATGGCTCTCTACCGAACGATCAAAGACACTTGGGAACCCACCTTCTCCGTCGCCATGGTCCGACATGAGCAAAAGACTAAACCGAAATCTAAGACTGCTCCGGCCGAATCTTTCCCCGGTGGAGGTAGACGGGGTGTTAGTTCGGGGTTGGGATCGATCGTTAGTAGTAAGACGAAGGGAGTGACTAAGAAAGGGAAAGGCCCTGGGGTGGGCAGAGTCGAGGACGACGACAGGGATGATGATGGCGATAACTGGTGGGATGAATGAAACCTTTTTTTCTTTCTTTCCACACTCGGACAATCTCTTTCTCGCACGAAGCCAGGATTATATCGGACAAATACCTTTGAGAACGCAAACTTGCAGCTATTGACCGAGTCTGATGTGACAAGCTGTGTTAGCGAGAAGACATCCACCACTCCTGTTCATCCTTGTGGTCGTGATGGGACGTGGGTCATGCATAGATACAAACGCGCGCGCTCTCTCTCTCTCTCTTTCTCTTCTCATTTACTCACCCAGCCGAGTCTTGTGCCCCATGTGCGCCACATCCGATTCACGACTATCTGCTTGATCTCCGTAGACACAAATGGGTCTTCCAAATCGAGCAGATCCTGCATAAATTCCTGCACATTTCCATTTTCAGATGAACCAACCCGAACGTTAGTTTTTCCCAACATCAGCTTCGTTCAATCCTGTAAACATTGTTTGACAAAGGAAAACAAAAAGAAAAAAGAGTGGAAGGGAAGGGAGAGGAAGACATTAAAAAGAAGAAGAAACGAACCTGCTTTTGTGCAGTCTCGCTGCGCTTGAACTCTCGCTTAGCCATTTCCCTCAGACTGCCAATCGAGATGAGAATCAAACCTTGGGTGTCGTAACCACCGATGGTACCAGCATGTCCGCTTCCAGTCTCAGGCACGTCTGGCTCTAGGTGTATCAACAGTCGTTCGATCCGTCTGATGATTGCCAGCGCATCGCCCATAAATATTTCGGTCAGACGGGCGTGGGACCACCTTCTTTCGACGGTCTTTGGAACGAACGAAGAAAGGATGAGGAACTCACCGAATACCTTCCCAACTGGCCCTTCGCCTTTCGCGTCTGTTTGCTCCAAAGCTTAGCCCGCCGGCACTGGTCAGGAATGATTTGAGCCAGCCTCCAAGAAGATAGACAATCAGGAACGATGGGGCGACTCCCACAAAGGCGAAAGTAAGTTCCTGTGATCGGAGCAATCGGTCTATTCCAGATAGAGCCAAATCAACATCGACCTGAGCGAAAACAGATGGGCAGAGAGAAACATGAGTACAAAGATTCGAACAGAAGGCAAGTCAAGTTAGGAGGGGATATGAGAAGCAGAAGGAGGCACCTTTGTCTTCTGGACTTGAATGAGAAGCGATCGGACGAGGGAGCCAGCAATTGCGTTCTTGAGCGGAGACTATCACAACAGAGACGCCAGAATAAGCACAGCATATCTTGCGGCACATATCCAATCCATCTGAGGATGAGAAAACTAACCTTCATGTCCTCTTCATAGAGTTTCAACACGTCCGAAAGATCACCTTCTCTGACTCGTCGAGATAGGCTGACTAACTCAACCTCAGTGTACGCCTTCTTCTCTCTGGCCAAGTCAATGACCATCCTCTCCAATGACTTGAGACCCCCGGAGTTTTGTCAAAGAGTAACATCTGTCAACTTGAAGTCTTCCAGAACCATCCGCAAGAGAAGGATTTAAAAAAAAAAAAAAAAGAAAAAAAAAAAGAAAAAAAAAAGGAGAGACCCACGTCCATGTCGCTCTTCATGCCTTCTTTGCTCATCAGTCCTCCACTAGGATGGCCAGTTTCATCTCCGCTTCCGTGTCTGACGGTCTCAATGATGCCCATTGCTGGTTCGACAACCCATCCCTTCCAGAAGCCGATCGATGTCTCCTTCAGATCCCTCAACAGCGCCTTGACGACTGGAATTCGGGGCGCGATGAGTGGAATGAGTAGTGGAAGAAGCAACAGCGGTGGCCATAGTCTGGTGAGGGCGGTCGGTCGAGTCAACGATGAAGGAACGGTAGTGTATCGACGAACAGGCTTGTCGAAGAGAGCGGTAAGGGTTGGAAGGACACTGGATACTATAGGAGGTCCGGATCGTAAGGTCCCTATCGAGTATGCGCTCTGTAGCCTTTCCTTATCTCGCTGGTAGTCTTCCAATCGCTCCTCAAAGTCTGGGTCACCAGGATGGCTTTGAGGCGGCTCTCCGGGCGAACCAGGAATCACATCAACCATGACGTCGAGTATTCGTTTCACTATCCTGATCATATCCCTCATGTCCCACGGTTTCCTGTCAATAAGATCCTGTTCGTCCCAACTTGGCCCCTCGATTATCAGTTGGCCTAGCCTGCAAGCCAACCAATCTCTTCCAGCTTCGAGCTCTGTGATCCGACGACGGACTTCAAGCCGGGTTAACCGTATCAGCGTACGGAACCCGAACAGACTCGGTGTCGACCGGGGAACGGCCGTCGTGGGGAACAAGGAGGACAGAAGATAGGTCGGAGTGAATGAGGCGAGGCGACGAGGAGGCTGAGCGTACAGAGAGTGCGTCAGAGATGCCAATCGATGTGGGAAGGCTAGTTCAAAAGAAAGAATGACGATATCAAAATGAGACCGACTACATGAGATCATACGACTGATCGATCCGAGTAAGAGAGAAGGAAGAAAGAACACTCGGTCGATACGAACTCATCAGCAGATACCCTCCGATCCCACCCCATGCGTACTTTCCATTTCTATCCAGTTTCTTCCACCAAGCGATCTCTTCCTCCCATTGTTCCGCCCAAGCGGCATGCTGTTCGATCTCGAGGCCATACAGACTGAATACAATCCTGGCCAACACAGTCCATTCGAGGATTTCTTCCTCCTTTTCTTCTGCTGTTCGCCCTCTTCTACCCAACGTGTTGACAGGCGATCTGGATTCGTTCGAAAGAAGAACCTGAAGAACGGAATAGATGTCTGACCGTTCAGGCTCAGAGGGAAGGTTAAGGAGACAATGTTGTAGAGTGCTCGCCCGATCGCTCGGTCTGGACGGGGACGATAGACGGGCTGTAGACGTGTCTACGGCAGAATGGGGGTATTCTAGCAGGTCCAACCGTTGTGCTAGACCAGATATTCTTTGGGCCATGAAAGTACCCATGGTGTGGTGAGAGGTCTGCGACCAGATGAGACTGTTCTGTGTTGATGGTAGAGAAAGACGATCAAGATGGATAGAGGTCTTGGGCGACGTGATGGTTGATGATGGAGAGGCTTGATGAAAATCCAGTGTCACTCATTCCTATCTTCTTTCCTCCTCCGAACTATCTCGTCTTCTTTTTTTCTTGTGAGCTCTTGATCTTTCTTTTTTCTCACACACACACACACACACACACACACACACACACACGCCATCAGTTTCAATCTGATATCTTGGTCTTGCCTGTGTGTGCATCTCCACTCGACTGATCAGCACAGTGGCTAAAACTTCTGCTGGAGATATAGCTTTGGGTTATTGGATAAAACTGTACATTGACCATTCATCGATGGTTGATTTAGATAGAGAAACGGAACAGAAAAGGCTAGAGAGAAGAATTGTGAACGAATGGAGAAACTGCCTTTCCTCCTGCATCCAGTCAGGTAGATTTTTTTTTGGGGGGGAAGGGGGGTCAAACAGTGACGACAACAAAGAGTCGAAAGTTTTTGAGAAGAACGAGGAAAGGCGAGATCTAGAGAGAGTGGTGGAAAGAATAGAGATATAGAATCTACTCCATCGACGAGTCCTGGTCCTTGGAGACGGCATCCTTTGCTTCTCGAATGTATAACACATTGTTGCATCTGATTTGTTGAGGTGATGGTTGAAGAGAGAGCCAAGGGTCAGCCTTTAGCAATCAACGCGTCCCAGAAGAAGCACACTGATGAATAGAAGACGAATGAGAAGACGAACCGAACGAAGACCTCTCCCAACGCTCCGGTGGAGACTCCCTTCTCAATCTCCTCGGCATTGGCGAGCTGCAGTATGCGTACGATGAGAGTCGCAAGAGAGACACGCCAAAAGTCCCAAGGTCAGTCCATCATTGCTTGTGTTCGATCTGACCTCTCCGATATCACGGCTCTTCTATCTTTCATGGCCAACGTTGGGCACTCAAAAAAGCAGAGAAGCCTCTGTATGGTACGAATCAAGTACATACCTGGACGTTCATATAGCTATCGGTTGAGACGAGATAACCCTTGTACTCCACGCCCCACTTGAGCTTGACATACACGACCTTTCCGGTCATCTCCTGGAGGAACGGCTTGGGGTTAACGGGAGCCTGTTTGAAGAGACCAACCTTGTCAGCCAGCCAGCCAACCGACAGCACACACCTACACACAGACCAACAGCTCCCTGGGAGTCATACGCACGACAGACATAGCGGATATAGAAAGATGGCAAGTAGGACAAGATGGCTGATGGACGTCAAGGCTAAGGGGAAAAAAGGAAAGACGGGGGGGGAAGAAAGCCTGGCTGAGGTGAACCTTAGGTAAGATGGGTTATTCAAATATATTCATATATACCTTATCTAAGACTCTTCCGCCTCGTCTTGTTTTCTCCTCTTATTCTATCCGACACACAACCAACACCATACATCCAACACTCACCCACTCACCCCCGCCACCTTTTATTCCCCTTGCCAATGTCAGACGACGAAGGGCATACCTCAGGCAGTAGATCTGGTGGAGGAGGAGGAGGGCCACCCGGTGGACTTATTGACGATGATCTCACCCTTCCCAAGGCGACGGTGCAGAAGCTGATCAACGGTGCGTCTGGAATGCTCTCTTTCCTGCTCTTGTTCTTTCTGATGTCCTTGGCTTACTTTCGACGCGTTTGTTTCTTGTTCTTCCTTCTGTTGTTGGGACCTTTGCGAATGATACCTTGTTCTGATCCGGCCCAACCGTCAGAAATCATGCCGGACCACATGTCTTGCCCAAAGGACTCTCGGGATTTCGTGACCGCCTGTTGCGTCGGTGCGTTCAAATATCGTTGCTTCTCTATCTGTCTTGTCGTTTCCTTGCTGATGTTTAGCACGTCTACCAACCCTAAACCCATCAGAGTTCATTCATTTGATCTCCTCCGAGGCAAATGACGCGTGCGAGAAAGACCAAAAGAAGACAATCTCTCCAGAACACGTCGTCTCCGCACTCAAGTCGCTTGGCTTTGATGACTATATTGAGGAGGTAGAAGGCGTCCTTGATGAACACAAAGAGCACCAGAAAGTATGTCTGTTCCTCCTCACACTTCTTAACTCCTTTTTTTTATTTTAAAAAATAGGTCTTTCGCCATCTGACTGTGGACCTATCTGTTTCACCCAACGGAACCAAAGGTCCGACAGACAAAACAGTCAGCCTCGTCAAAAAAGAACATTGGTGTTTCCCAGGAAGAACTTCTCGCCCAACAGGAGCTTCTCTTTGCCGCCAGTCGAGCTCGTTATGAAGCAGGTGGTAGCACTTAGGAGGGCGGTTCATCTTGATCTTGCCTCTGTCTCCATCGTTTCTCTCCATCCATCACGCGTAAAAGCAGAAAGAGAAGAAGGGCGTGATGGCAACAGGGCAGGCTTGTTCAGGCCAATCCTCTGACGTCAACCTTTCTCCTCGATCCTATCCTCATCCTTTCCGGTGCTCTTGGCCATGATCCATTCTCCTCCACTCTGTCTAGTTTACATTGCTCCTCTCATCTTGTTCCCATCTTTCACGCTTCGTGGTCGTCTTCGTCAACTCCCCCCTACCGTTCCCTCTACAGACCCTCTAAAAACGGCCCCCTTCCTATCCATCAAAGCAGGATTGTTGTACAAATATCCACTTACCTCACTATCACCACCACCTCCTTCCTTACATGCAGTTTTCGAAATCACATATACGTACATCCGCACTTTTTTCTTTCTCTCTATTTGCAATCTCTGGTTATTCATACCTGTGCTCCGAGTCGTGTGATTCCCTCCCCGTACTCTCACATCTCGTCACAAAGCCAACTTGACATTCTCGCATGCACTTCGAAGACATTGCCAAGTCAATCGTTACATTGACCTCCACAAAGAAAACTAAAAAGGACACATTCATCCTAGATCCCTCTACTTCCGATCACTACTCCACGCTTTCTCGAGTCCAAAGTAACCTGCAGAGCCTATTCTCGGTCTACCGCCTGGCGATCTCACTTCTCCATCTAACGGTCTTGAGGCCGAATGAGGCGAGCTATAACCAGTGGGCAGTCCTTCGCCTGAAGGAGACGTTGAAGCAGAGTAAAGTCCCGGTGTGGGCCCATGCCCGGAACCGAAGAGAGCGGATGTATTCGATGGTGGTGTAGAGGGCGTAGAGGGGGGTGCACCCGAAGAGACCTCTTTCAACAGATATTCGACAAACAGTTGGGAGAACGACTGTGGGTGAACGGGCCAGTTCAAACAAGCGCCGGGCATCAGTTCACTTTTCTTCATCTGTCATGAACGGACATCAGTGCAAGTCGACAAACCTCGTTTGCTGGTTCAGCCTTCTCCAAACTCTTCCCACTCTGTCTCAGCTGAGCACCTCCGTTTCCTCTCTTGGCTCCTGCCCCTCCGACCGTTGACCGTTGTAGCCCTGCGGTTTCCCTCTCGGCCTCGTCCCATGAGAGAATAGAGGACAGAAGTGAAAGCATCTCGAACTTTTTCGGGTCCGCACGGGGAGATGATAGGAAGGCGAGCAGAATATTGGTTACAAGGCGGCTAGAAGAGTTAGAGTAGAAGAATCCGAAAAGGGTGGGTAATTAGAGATCTTGACAAGATGGAAAGGATAGCGTAAAAAAAGACAAACCGATCCACGTTGGTGTCCGAAGTGTTCTTTCGTAACCGACGAAGTGCCTCTGTCAGGTGTTCGTTCATGATTACATCTAGAAAAGAGGTCATAGAAAAATTGAATGTTGAGCAGGCGATCTCAACGCGCAAGGGGAGGGCAAAAGTAAAAAGAAGAAGAAAAAACTGACTCTCGTGTCTAAGCTTGCCTATGAGCAAGTTTTTCTCTTTTACCTCCTTCTCAAACGTCTGCGCTCTCATTGCGTTCGTGTTTAGCTCATCTACCTGGGTCTATCGTTCAGACGTTTTTTTTTTAAAGACAGTAGTCAAATAAGAAGAATGATCTAGGGTTAGACTTGTATCCGAAGAATTTTCGCTCGAAAGGGCATGAGGATAGAAACAACTTGCCTCGGCTGTGGATGCACGGAGCTTCCAGTCGGAGAGAGATGTGATAGTATTTCTCAGATGCATTTCTAACTCTGAAACTGCCGAGTTCAACTCTGCCTCTTTAGCTATGGTATTGCGTGAACCAAGGGAAAAAAGGAAGAAAAAAAAACACATCAGGATGAGTACTTCTAGCTTTATATGCGTAGACAACCTTAATGAAGATAAGGAGAAACAGGCGAACCAGCTTGAAATTCTTCGAGCACACTCTGCAGGTTATCCGCTCGTTCTCTCTCCCTCTTTGCTTTGATCTCCTCCTTCTTCTTCTCTTCCTCCGCTCTTCTCCAGCGGGCCTCTTCCTCCATCCCCTTCCGCTCTTCGTCCTCGGCACGCTCCTTTTCCCTACCGGCGGCTACCTCCCACTCTTCCTTCTCCAAGCGAAGGGCCTCCATCTCTGCTTGAAGTTCTCTAAGATCCCTGGTTCGAAGGAGAGCCTCATTCGAGGCAGAGCTCGAATGTTGTCGGACCTGAGAGAGTTCAGCCGAAAGCGCGGAAGTCTCTTGGTTGAGAGATCGAAGTTCTATTTGGAGTGTTTGCACGGTCGATTGAAGCGTTTGGATGGTCGATTGGGAGGTCTCTTGATCGGACTGCAAGGTCGAGAGTTCCGAGGAGAGTGTGGTGATTTGGGCTTCTCGGCGATCGAGCTCCTCCTATAGTAATTAACAGAAAGAAAAAAAAGGGAAGAGGGGAGGGAAGGAGAGGGAAGCATCAAACGACCGGTCCAGGAAGATTACAACACCATCAGTTCTCTTCAACGCCTTTCTATGCTCTTTGATCGTAGAAACGACGCGTCTATCAGTTTGAATGCACGAGACAAGAATAACTTACTGCATCCTCTCTCAACTTTTTACCCAAGGTATCTCTCATGTTACCAACCTTGGCCACCAAGGATTTGTACTGTTTTTCCAGCTGTTCCTTCTCTGCTCTTGTCTTGTCCAACTTTTTCTTCAATAATTCGACTTCTTCAACTCCATTGGTAGTACTGTTAGTACCACCACCACCACCGGTGATGACGCTGGTTCCGGCTGGTTCTCCTATCGGAGACAATCCAGTTGATGTAGGATTCAACGGTCGGACGATATCGATCGACGACTTGGGTGTCCCGGTCTCGATGGAGGTTAGAGAGTCAAGCGTGGCCGTCGCTTCCCTCACCGCTGTCTGTTCGCTCGGTTTGATCACCGGCGGTTCAGATGGTTCTGTTGGAGCAGACGTCGGGACCGGGGGTTCATCTTTTTCAGTTGAACTCAAGGGTGGTACAGGAGCAACTGCTGCTGCTGCTGCTGTTGTTGTTGTTGTTGTTGTTGTTGTTGATGAAGATGATAATGAATCCGAAGCTGGTATTGATGATGGCGACGTTGCCGTCGCTTTCGTTGTTTCTGTTTCTGTTGATGAAGGTAATACAGTCGTTGTCTGAACCAAAGGAGATGATGAATCCGAAAGAACGACTGGTTTCACATCTGACGAAGGACCTTCGTTCAACGGAACCGATTCGGGCCCGAGAGCAGCGACAGGCTCTGTGGGTTCTTTTACTGGAACAGAGGGAGAGACAGCAGTCGAAGGTGAAGGTGAAGGCGAAGGATCTCTTGATGCTTGTTTAGACGAAGCTGCCGAGCTCGTCGTCAATGTCGGTGTTTGAGCCTGAGCCTGAGCCTGAGCCTGAGCCTGGGAGGAGGATTTCTTGTGTGATTTCTTGCCCATGCTTCAAGAGATTCTTCAAAGGATCAGACAGACGAGTAAAAAAAAGAAAGAGAAGAGGAAAGAAGAAGCTGAAGAAACGAAGAGAGAGAGAGAGTGATTGTTGATGATGATCGAGGCCAGGGTAGTAGTGAGATGGCTAAAACCGAGGGTGATCGTCAACCGGGCCTGCTCCCTCCGCAGCGGACGCGACTTTCGAGCTTCGTCTTGACGGCCGACATCTTCTTTGATGGTCTTGTACAACTTGAGAAACGTCCCATGTATCGCCGGTTAGGAATGTATGTTTCGAGAGTATGGGAGGAAGATAAGATCGAACAATAAAAGTAGGACAAGCAGCTTCCAAAGAATATTGAACAAGAACAAAGAGCGCATGACGGGGTGAAGAGATCGATTTGATCGGGGAGGGGGTATAAATATGTATACGTATTGAGGATCTTTGTATTCGGTCAGCCTGACGAGAGAAGAATGAAATAAGAAGAAGATAAAGGACACAGAGATATAGCACGACAAGAAAACATATATGTGTAACTAAGCCAGAGGTCATGAATGATACGTGAGCGGTGTCATGACCTCATGGAAGATCATCTCTATCATCAGCACATCGGACCGGAACGAGAGACGACATGGTGAATACTTGGAATTAGCATATTGGCAGAAGAAGAAGCTCTAAGATACAAGAGGATACGAACGTTTGAGAGTTTCTCTGCTTAGAGTTTCTTGTGAATTGTCAAAGTCAAAGAAGCTACTAGGAAGAGGTGCAGCCGACGGTTCGTCCTGAGGATCATGATATGGCTGGATTCAGGCGTAGACGTAAGGAGGAAGGGATGAACATCAGACCTCTAAACAGTACATAGAACATGAGACAAAGGACGTGAGGACGTACCTCTAGATAAGGATGCGTCAACGCTTCTTCCACTGTAATCCTCTTTTTCGGACTGAACGTCAGACAACGCCTCAGTAGATCGACCGCCATCGGGTTAGTCGGCTTGCCGTTGCCTCCGACGATCTCGTGAAAATCTCGTCGCCTTCGGAATGGTAACGCCCGCAGATAATCTTTTGATCGAGTCGAGGTGATCTCATAGAAATCATCCATCTGTAGAGATAAGCGCTGAGTCAGAGGACAAAGATGGCAAAAGAAGAAGAAAAAAAGGATAGAGGAACACGAGAGAAAAGGCGAACTGTTGGAGTTCCGAGAATATCTAATATCAACGAAAGCTGGTGGTGGTAATCCTGAATTGGTAGTAGAAAGAAATGCGCGCTCAGTCGGCGACCAATCAGGTTCTTGGAGAAACACTAAGACAGACGGAACATACTCTCCCAGGAAATAAAGGTCTTCCGGTAAGCATCTCTGCCAATATGCATCCGACGGACCAAATGTCGATTGCTCGGGTATACTCTTTGAAAGCTGTTCGTTTGTTTGTTTATTTGTTTATTTGTTTTCAGAGAGCGGTTGACCAGATTAGCCGTCGAGTGAGAAGTAAAATATATATATATATATAAATAAAGTAGCAGGAGAGAACGTACTGAGCATGACCTCGGGCGCTCGATACCACCTAGAAAGAACGGATGTTGAGATCAGAAGACTGGTCAGAATTTGACAACTTTGTGGCACACTCAAAGAGGAAAGATCATCGAACGCAAACAGAAAAGGGGAGAGGGAATGAACATACCTAGTGGCTACATACTCGGTCATGAAACCGGCTCCTCCGTTCGGTCCCGCATCCGGAGGAGGAAGCGCGGCTGACCTGGCCAAACCAAAATCGCAAATCTGAAAGAATGGAAGGAGAGCGCGAAAATATGTTGGTTATTTGTTTTGCTGGATCAAAAGCCAGAGAAATAGAGCTCGTACCTTTAGATCACAGTTGGCGTTCAGAAGCAAATTAGAAGGCTTGAGGTCTCGATGCAGGACGTTTGCCGTGTGAAGCGCTTTCAGCCCTCGAAGTGTCTGCAACCAGAATGTTTTCAACAAGAAAAAGAGGACAGATGTACACATCAGTGTTCCGTGAGGGAGTTGGCCAAGCCAGGCCAGTGAGGGAAACAACACGAAATGGATGCAGAGAAAACGCTTGAAGAGAACGAACTTGATAGATAAAGTATTGGCAGTGATCATCGCTGAGCTCCTGGGTCCGGATGACCCTATGCATATCTGTTTCCATTAACTCCTGATCTCATCCGCGCGCGTTTTCAGAGATGATGTTGAAAGGAAGAAAAAAGTTGCTTAACGAGATGAGACGACAGAGTTTCGCTTGATCACTGGCAAAGGAAAGATAGATGGATGAACAACTTGAACGAACCTGGATCAGGTAGACTTCGGTGAACAGCTCAAACGTCAGCGGACGGACGATATCGAGGATGGCGATGATGTTTTCGTGTCTGGTTCCGGTTAGCGTCGGAGAACAAAACAAGCATACGCCTGTCAGCGTTTGGACCGAGAACAAGGACAAAGGCGTAGAGAAAGAAGAAGAGAAGGGCAGGGGAGGGAAGAGAAGGGCAGGGGAGGGAAGGGAAGGGAAGGGAAAGGAAGGGAAAGGAAAGGAAGGGAAAGGAAAGGAAAAGAGCTCGAGTAATACGATATTGAAGGAGACAACTAACCTGAAATGCCGGAGAAGCTTGATTTCTCTCAACGTCCTCAAACAGAACATGGAATGATCGAACGGAGTGATCCGCTTGATGGCAACCTTTGTACCTGAGGGGAGATGTGTGGCCGACACGCTTTGATTGGAATTCACAACGACAAGAGAAGATTTGTGAGCTTTGGGGATGATTGAGACCGTGTTTAGGATGAGAGCTCTTCTTCTTTTCTTCTGCACACGGAACGCCATCTAGAGTCCCTTCAAACTCTGCATTCTGGGTTGGTCGAGCTGCGAAGAGAAGAAGAAGAAGAAGAGAAACAGAGGAAGAGTGTGTGTGAGAGAGAGAGAGAGAGTGAGACGCACACCATGCCGTAGGCACCTTCTCCGACCGGTTCGATCACCTGGTACGATGGTCCGACGTGAAAGGCCTCCATGAGGTTGGTGTATGTCTTGCAGAAGGGTTGCCTAAGGAGAGTTCTTCTGAGATGGGCTGATCTGGGGCGAGACTAGACTAGACTAGACCGAGGAAAGGACGAGGACTATGAACGAGAAGAGACCCCAAGGTGATGTAGCTGATGCGAGGCCTTGATGGATAGCCTCCCACAACCGGGACTGGGACAGAAAGGAGTGAAGGATTTTTGTTCTTTTTTCTTTCTCTCTCTCTCTCTCTATCCACTGAAAGAACAGAGACACTGATCAGAGATGATCTATGCAACAGAGGCAATACGTATGGAACGGTGAGCGTTGTCTAGATAGCAGTCGACGGATGAAGCAAGACAGTTGAAGAAAGGATGAGTGTGCGTGTGTGTTGTGTCTGGATGAACGATCACGAATGTCTCACAGTCCGGAAAGAGAAGAAAGAGAAAAATGAAGACAACATAGAAAGGAGATGTTCTTGGGATCTCTTGTAGTCCTTTCTTTGTTCTCATGACTCTGCTTGGAAACAGTTCTCACTTTGTTCCCTTGTGCGCCATCCGGTCTACGCTCCGTTCCCATCCGGTCTATCAGCTCGGTTCCCATCAGAGACAAAAGAGCAAGCAGGACAAAAGGATTCTGTTAAGGATCATGAATGTGAGACATGGCCGGAGATTTCCGTTAGGGTTAATCTAGATTGCTGCCTAGACATATGCCTTTGTTCTTCGGTGGCATCGGTGTGTTGAGAAGAGAGCGCGCTCTCGCCCGGGACAAAGAAGAAGAAGAGAGTTGTTCGGTGATATGTGTTTTGTTGTGGGGAACGTCTCTGAAGAAATGTTTGTGTTTTGAAGAAGTAGGAGAGCACAACCACAGACATGGGCGGACAAGGTGGTTTCGAGAGCAGCACAGACATATATAGGATGATTGCATTTTCTGCCAACAAGAACTAGTCCTGATTCCACACATACTATCCACTGGGTTGCTCGCTGAACGTTGCTCGGTCAAGAGAGGGTGTTTCTCTATCTGAGGAGCCAACAGATGTTGAACGATTGAGGATCTTTAAGAACCGGTCTTACCGTTTGGAACACAACCAGCGGTGGCGGCGGCGGCGGCGGCCGATCGTCCCGGCCGTGATCTTCTCCCTTCTTCCTTTTTGCTTGATCTACTTTATCTGCTCTCTCAATCATCCTCGTTCGTTTCAAATTAAACACTCATACTCTCATAAAGATGAACACACCTCAATCAGTTGTATGTTCAGATAGCTTCTGTGGTGCTTGTGCTTTGAAGATGAGAAGCTGATGTCCTTTTTGTTACTCGTTGATTTTCTTGTTCTCTCACTCAGGCCTTGGGATGGGGAGTCCTTCTTGTCGGTAGGATGCACCTCTTTGTTTGATTCGAACACTCTTATGGCTTTCAGATCTTCCGTCCTGACATCATTCCTGGTCAACTCTTATCTCGTTCCAATTTTTAATTTTTTTTCTTTGGGTTTCTCTTTTGTGTGAACGACATCAACAGCCGCCTCGGCATCGTACTACTACGCGAAATCAGATATTGATGCCCGACGACTCGACCAACAACGAAAAGGGTTGAGACAGACCCAGGTCTTGACTTGTTCGTCCCTCTTGATTCAATCCTCTCTGTGTCCTTGTTTTTTCCTTTTTCTTTTTCTTTCTGTTCTGACATGAATCGATTGGATCGGAACTTTCTGAAGGGGAAGAACGTCTGAAGCTAGACGAGCAAGCAGCCGCGGCAGGTTTGCCTCCACCTCCTAAACCGGTGACGGGCGGACCGACTCCTGCGAACCCAGTATCGGATTCAGCAAAAGTTATCCCCCCACCAGTAGGGAAATAAAAGACGATATGAATCTGTGCTCTCGTATAATTCACGTATCCAAATATCCCAATGATAGTTGACTTTGTCGTCAAGAGCTTCCCTTGACGGTCAGTTTGGAATTTGGATGTGGATGGGGTGGGGATATGTTGAGGTTTGGGTAAGGTGTCTGGTCCAACGCGCATGTACAAACGCTCTTTTTCCTTGTTCGACAAAACAGGAGCTCGTTCGCTCTGGCTGCAATATACACAGCACACATCGCACCTCTTGAAGAGAAAATATATAGGAGAAACGCGTACGTTTGAGAAAGAAAATAAGGGGAGATTGAGTAGTGGTATAGAGGCAAAAGAAAGAAAAGGGAGAGAGGGAAGATAACTTTCGAGGCTGCTCGGAAAATAAACAAACACACTCCCCTTCCACCTCCTCATTCAACATTGGCTCCGTCCGTTCTGTCTAGACAGGAAGGGAAGGGAGAGAAGAAAGAAAGGTGCAGTCGATCCCGCGATCTTAAAGATCGACAAAGGTCTTGACGTTCTCGAGCCAAGAGACGTACTCCTATGTTGACCCGCTCAGCCGATAAAGAGCTCGAGTCAGACCCATGTTCGTTAAGAAAAGCGAGAGAAATGAAAAGGACCAACCTTCTGCTCCTTGTGGCGCTGGTACTCGCCCAACTCGGATGCAAACTCCTCGTCGATTCCTCGGGAGGTCAAGAAGGAAGCGAATTGCTGTAAACGGTTTGGTTTTTGATATTAAGAAAAGAAAAAAGAAAAAAGAAAAGAAAAAAGAAATGACAAAACGTTCAGATCCATATGTACTTTTCTTTTTCTTTACCCAAATCACATTGCAAACAGGAAGGAAACCATAAAAGACTTACGTCCTGAACTTCAGGGTCAAGGTTCTCAAAGCCTAACGGACAGAACAGAGAAAGGCAAAGACAGATTTTTAGCGTAAACACTTTCAAGGCGCCCAACAACAGGGAGAAGAGAGAGAACTAACTGGGTCCGTCGTAGACACCTCGCTTCTTGAACTCGGCCTCGGCAGTCTCCTCGGTCTGAAGTTTGGAGTCCTTGTAAAGCGAGACCCGCTCGATGGTGAAGTCACCGTCCTGAATAGTGGTCTGGAACACAAGGGCCTGGGCGTTCTCCTTGGGCTTGAACGTGGGAGAAAGGATGGGATCCAGATAGTGAAAAGGTTTTAGATGCAAAAGACTAGAAAGGATATGATCCAAAGCAAAGAAAGGGTGCAAAGAGAATGAAAGATACATACCTTGGTGATCGAAACTGTCACAATAGTTCCAGGCATGTCATCAAACTCGTCGGCCTCGACGTCCTCCTCCTCTTCCACGGGCTTCTCCTCGGGAAGGTCAGAAGCGGCGATAGTGACCTTGATGCTGTTACGACCGAATGAGTCAAAGAGGGATAGATTCGAGGTGAGAACAGGATGAGAATCGAACATTATAGCAAAAACATACTGACACCTCGTTCTCGATCGTCTTTGTGAAAGTGACCTCCTCATTTCCAGGCTTGTCGGTAATCTAGGTGTCATATGTTCAAGATTAGCTACACGACGTCGTCCGGCACGCCGTAGCGCGCAAACAAGAGTAGGGACAAGGAAAGAAAGATGAGACGTACTTCCCAACCTCGAGTCTTCAAGTTCTCGGTCGTAGTGGCCAGATCATCCTGGGCAATGTTCTCGTTCTCGAACGTGATTTCCTGGCTAAGAGCGGAAACCAAGGCGATGTCGTCTAACGAAGGGAACAGGGTCTCGACAAAGAGTCAAAGACACAAAGAGACGTTTGTGATGAGCCAAGATAACGGGAAACGATGAAAGGAAACGACCTACCCTGTCGGCTAGCTCTCTGGAAAGCAGAGAGAGAGAACGATCGGGTGGCCACAGGGATGACGGCCCGGAGGGAGGACACGGCGGAGGACCTGGCGATGAGGGAGGGAGCGGCAGCTCGGGAGACAAGAGTTCTGAGAGTTCGGGAAGCCATTCTGGTAGCAGTGATGATGAAGATGAAGTGTGTAGTTGTGAGAAGAAAGGATGTAAGGAAACACGGAACGAGGACAACAGTTGATGGCAAAAGGGTTCAAACAATGTGGAGAGCGTCTTGACCAAAAAGAAGGAGAAAGAAAGAGATAGAAGCCGATGGGCGGGAATTATTTTGAGGCACGTGTGAGCACAGCTGTGCAAGACATATGCTTAGTCATACCGTCAGGTACACCGACGCTTGTCAGTCTTGTCCCTGAGTTCTTGTGCCTGACACGCAGTCACACAAACGGTTACACCCACGGCTACACCCACGGTTACAGATCCCACCCTTTTTCCCCGTCTTTCTTCCCTTCTCTTTTCGACCAACCAGATCGAGCGTATCCCGTTAGGTCGTTTTTTTCCATCCTTCCTTCTATTCATCATCATCTACATTCTTTCCTCCCTATCCATCCACACAGAGAGCATCTATTTCGCTCTTGACTACATCCGTCTACACGTACTCTTCTATACACTCACCCAGACATAAAATGCGTGTTACACTCAATCCTACAGCGTTCGCTAGGCTCGTCCCTTCCGCCGTCGCCACCGGTCGTTCAGCTCATCCTGCCTTTCGTTCGGTTGGCACACCTTCTCCTGTGGCTTCTTCTTCCAGATTGTTCCTCTCGTCCAACCGATCAATTTCCTTTTCCTCATCCTTCTCTGCTCCCGGTTTCGCATACAACAACTATCCTTCGCCGTCGTCTCCTCTTGCCTCGTTTCCTCCTGATTTCCACACCAACCCAGAGTTACTCGCTCTAGGAGTTCCTCCATCCACCCAACAGCCAGGATCAAACAAGGGCAAAGGCAAGCAGGTCGATACCCAGCACACTGCTGAAGGTGGTGAAGTCATCAAGAAGCCAAAGAGAGTGTTGCGAGCAAAGAAGGCTGCCATCACCATGGTGCGTTCATACTTTTCTCCGTTTAACCTAGTCATCAGACTCGGTGCTCTTGGCTGATCATCCGTCTTCCTATTGGCTACACCGGTATCAATCTCGATCTTGACCTTTTCGTCTCTCTCCGCTCCATCACTCCCGGCCCGTCATCCGCTTGTCGTTCCCCTTCACTTGAACCAATCGTCTGTTTGCTTGTCTGCGTCGTTCTCTACTCTACTCTTTTTTCGTTTCTGCTTCTGTAACGACCCCTCCATAGACCCCAGCGGCTGTGGCCCACCTTCGCACGCTTTCCCCTTTCGCATCCTCCGCACCGGCCTCCGCTGAACAGACATTACTCCGGATAGGCATTAGAACTAAGGGCTGTGCCGGGATGGCATACCATCTCGAGTATGTCAACGCTCCAGGAAAGTTTGATGAAGTGGTCGAGCAGGATGGAGTCAAAGTGTTGATCGACAGCAAGGCATTAATGTCCATTCTCGGAAGCGAGATGGATTGGGTCGAAGACAGACTAAGGCAAGTTCCTCTTCTACATTCTCACCTTTCTTCCTGTCGACCCGGTTTGCTTATCTCTGACATATCTTGTATACACTTTTACAGTGCCAAGTTTGTGTTTCACAACCCAAATATCGTCGACGCTTGTGGTTGTGGAGAGTCCTTCAACGTGGCTGCCTCGTCGTAGATTCCATAGAACTGATCTTGTCGTTCACGTCAGGATGAGCCATCCTGCATCACTCATCCCACTTGTACATTATACACTTGGACCTATTCGGTTCACTCTTCCACACTTTCTCCCATCTACACAGGGTTTCTCTTTTCGATCTCGTTCGCTCTTCACTACTTTTCTCCCTTCTCCGCCGGCCCTTCTTGGTTTTTGTTACAATAGATCTTTATTCTTTTTCGATCTTTTCTTCCTCGCTCCTAATGCCTGTCCATTTTATTCCCTCTTGTTCAGAAACATATCCACTGTCGATCATGATACTGTCTCGTTTTCTTTGCTTTAACCTAGGGGTACGTTAGAAACACATGGTGATAAAACATAGAGCAGATAACAGATATGTGAGGATGGATACAGTGGTACATGATAATTATACCAAGCCTCTCAATCACGTAGACAACAAGAGGTAAAAAGATCAAGTGACAGAGTCGTGTTCGTACCCAGAAAACTATTGACTGGTAGAGTCTCGATTGGGATTCGAAGATGAGCCAGTGCTCTGATAGCCATCGCCCCTTGCTTTACCCTTTAGTGACTTGGATGTTCCAAACGAACCGAACGTCGGTCGACCGATTCCTGCAAACCAGGCCAGACTGTTCCGTGCAAAAGGTAATCAAGAGTTACTTCGATATTACTGCCTGACACGTTCCAGAAGAGAGGAGAAAGAATGTAAGAAATGAAAAGATCAAACCCACCGAACGAAAGCGGGCAGAGCTGTACCCAACACGTTTCCCCAGAGCATAATCGTCCATTTTTCAAATGGAGCCGTCCTCACTTCAGCCGGCATGAGCGCCAAGATGACGGAAATATGGAGCGCGTCCCCAATGGAGAAAGCAGCAAAGTACCGTGTAAGGATTGTCTCGTGAGATTGAGGATCCTTCTGAAGGGTGGCTTGAAGAGCAGGTATGACGAGGAATGATAACAGTCCAAGGATTGCCATGCCTAAGTTGAACAAACAATAGTTGTGCACACGTCCCTCCAATCAATTTCATGCCTGGCCCACATCTGAAGAACACAGAGGAAAAGACTATACACACAGCTTCCCATCCCACCGGCCACCAAGATCCCTCTGGGTCCACCTCCACCCCCACTGACGAGTGAACCGGCCAAGACACCCGCGTCTTCCGGTCGCAAGAACCACTCGAAGAATCGGTTCGGAAAGAAGATTGCGTACGCTCCCGCGCCTAGCATTCCCAACGGCTCGCCGATCGCGAGTGCATAATAGTATGGTTTAGGAAGTGGACTAGCTCTCGGGAAGATCATTCTGTACGTGGCTAACTATGTGAACGTCAATTGAGAGGATGGAGAAGAGATGATCGAGAGACGACAACGAGAGAAACGATCGAGGGATCCCCTCAAAGGCAAGTCGGGGAGAGCAATGACGACGGAGGGTTTCATTCAGCACGTGGGGGCACAGCTTTCGTCACAAGTTGTAACCACTTGCTTTTTTGAATCAAGATTATTGTACCAGAAAAATATACAGCCAGAATATACACCTCTTCTTCATCATAGTGAGGACGCAAGTTTGAACATATCCACGTATACGCCTACGCCTACACCTACTCATCTCAAGCTCTACAGATGTCCAACTCGGCAGCTCTCAAGCTGCTCACGCTGATCAACGTATCGGCCGCTCGGTCGACTGCCCGACCACGCTCAATCCCTGCTTCCAAAGTTGAGGACACTACTGCCGAGTCTGGTCCTCCTAAGGCAAAGAAACGGAAGACTGTCATCTTCGGAGAAGAGCTCATCGGTGGTCCCAGTGGCAGCGGAAGTCCAGTGGTTGCTACCGGAAATAGCAAAGGAAAGTCATCAAAAAAGGCCAAGGTCGAGATCGACAGTGCGCCAGCCGAAGCGGCGGTTAGAAAATCAGGTGGAAAGGATATTGAGCTCGACAAGGGAGACTCTGACGACGAGGATGGGGATGGCGAGGGGAAGGGAGAATCTACCAGTTAGCACTTTTATTCTTTCTGTCTGAAGTCAAAAGAACCGATTGAACGATGAACTCATTTAAAAAATCTCGCTTCTCCTAACCTAGCTGCATCTTCCATGAAGACCGACGCGTTCCACACCCACTTTGGGCCGTCCTCTTCGGCCTCTTATTTCACACCCTCTACAATTGCGTCTGCTGCTGAAGGCAAGTGGACTCAGTCCAAGCTCTCCGACACTAGCCTCGGTAAACTTGTTCAATCGGTTCCGGAAGGAATCGACGCTTCTTCTCTTGACGGAACGAAAGCCAAGATTATCGAGTCTCTCATTGAACAGTTCGATAATCTTCCCTCGAGTTCAGACGGTCAAATGGACGATTTCCAGACTTCGATCTTGTCCCTCATTGGCGGCTACAAAGATCTCTTCCTCTCCAGCTTGGAGTTGAACCAGCGAGAGAGAACAAGGGATGTCGTCCTTCTGCATGCGCTTAACCATGTGCTCAAGTGCGTGTCAATCTTTGGTTTTGATTCTATTCATACACAAACAGAGAGCTGATCATCGTCTCAATCTACTTCTTTTTGCCGTAACAGAACTCGACGACGGATCTTGAAGATGAATGAGAAACTCGCCCACGAAGCTGCTGCCGCTGCTGATGCCAAGGCTGCTTCCGCCACCTCTGCCCCACACCCTACCCCTACTTCATCTGCCTCTACTTCTGACCCCAGAGATCAAGGGTTCACCAGACCCAAGGTTCTCATCCTTCTCCCCTTCCGATCCAGCGCACTCCAATGGGTGACCTCTCTTCTAGCACTCTTCCCTCCTGCCACTCAATCACAAACCGAGAACAAATCTAGGTTCTTTTCAGAGTTTTCGCTTCCGCCTGGTGTATCAGACCGATTGGTAGAGAAGGCGAGCGAGTGGCCGAAGGATCACGTCGATACATTCAAGGGAAACGTAGACGATAACTTCAGGGTCGGAATCAAGATTACCAGGAAGAGCGTCAAGTTGTTTGGAGGATTCTACGGAAGTGACATCATCGTGGCTAGTCCTCTGGGTTTGAGGATGAGCATAGAAAAGGAAAAGTACGTCTCCTTTTCCCATATCCTCCTTATTTCAACATCTTGTTCTCTGTGGAACACAAACTGATCGCATCAAGCCTTCGTCTGTCAAACATAGGAGTTCTGATTTCTTATCATCGATAGAAGTCGTAGTCGCTGACCAACTGGATGCCATGTCGATGCAAAACTGGGAGCACGTTCAGGTTAGTATTTGATTCTATCTTATGGGAACGTGATTTCGGCGCAGGCGAATCATGACACAACATGTCACTGACATTTTGTACTTGGCGAGCAGTTTATCTTCTCCAAAATGAACGCCTTGCCCACGGATTCTCACGGATGTGACTTCTCACGAGTCAAGCCATGGTACCTGGAGGGACAGTGAGTATTCCCGTGCATCCTGTGAATCTTGACGGCTAGATCTCATCTCTCCAATCTCTTTTCTGTTATTTGCAATCTACAAAAGGGCGCAATACCTTCGTCAAACCATCCTTCTTTCGTCCTATGAGACTCCAGAGATGCGGTCACTCTATAACAAAAGTCTGACAAACCTGGCTGGAAAGATTCGAACAGAACAGCGGTTCGAGGGAGAGCAGATGAAGATTCGGAGAGGTGTCAAGCAGGTTCGTCAAGTTTTCCTCCACCAGAGTCTAAAGCATTGTTGTTCTTTCTGACATAAGTTTATGTTACCCTCCTCACTTCTAGACGTTCACCCGATTTGAGTCTGTTGATCCCAACTCGGAAGCAGACATCCGATTCGATACGTTCACCAAGCAAGTCATGCCCTCTGTGCTCAAATCGGCGGTCATGTCTCAGAACACTATCATAGTCGTGCCGAGTTACTTTGATTTCGTCCGAGTGCAAAGTTGGATGAGGAAGCAGCCTGACCTAAGCTTCGCCGCCATTTCCGAGTGAGGCTTTCTTCAATTTGCCTCCTATCGGTATCATTGATAAATCAATGTAGCTAACTGATCACTCTCTGTCTTGTCGATTCATTCATCTAGGTACTCTTCCAACCCGGAGATCTCTCGGGCGCGAACATCCTTCTTCAAGGGCTCAAAGAACCTCCTTCTCATCACCGAGCGTTTCCACTTTTACCGAAGATACCGACTCCGAGGAGCCAAGACCTTTATCTTCTACCAACTCCCCGATCACTCAATCTTCTATCCTGAGCTCGTCAGTTTCGCATTCCTAAAAAACAGAGAGGGTGATGAATTGGACGACGTCGAGGTTGATGAGGGAGAAGTCTCGACAAAAGTTTTGTTCTCCAAGTGGGACTGGATGAGATTAGAACGAACGGTCGGAACGGAGGATGCGAGAAAGATGGTTCAGCCCGGTGGAGATAGTGTGTTTACGTTCATCTAAACATGACATTTTCTCTCGCCAGAATCAGAATGATGCAGATGAGTCTTGATAAGTATATTTGTTCAATGCTTGTCGATTCAACAGACGAGATGAAATCTACAATCAAGAACCTTCACGACGGTACGATGGGGTATGAAGCATATATAAAAGAGTGTATGAACAAGAACAAAGATTTCGTCATATTATAAGTACGGTAGAAGAAAGATTGAAGAGAAGAAGAATGCATAGACGATTTCCAGATTAAAACATCGCTGACAAGGTTGTATCAAGAGTTTCTTCATCTCATGATTCTTCAGTGGTTGGATCAACAAGCTCTGCCCAGGGCCGAGGTCGAATCCACATTTCTGTTGGCCGCCGAGTGACAGCCTCGGCGAATTTCTCTCCGTTCGGATCGGCCAAAGAGGCGGGCAGGATATCCAGAAAATACCGCCGAGAGAGCGTCATGATGAACGATCTGAGCTCGAGTTGCTGATAGCATCATCACAGCCGAGTAACCAACAGAACAAAGAATAGATCAGAAAACAGAAGTGTTAAAGGACTGAATGCTGAATTGGATATGTACCGCTAGTCTCGAGCCATAACACGCTCGAAGACCTGTACCGAAAGGTATACTTGGCCCAGCGTTGATGTCAAACGACCCGTCGGCTTTCAACCAGCGTTCCGGTCTGTTTGGTTTACCATATGCAAATACAAAAGGTATGAATCAAGACAATATGGGCGATGTTTATTTAGTTTGAACTCAGATATGACAGATGGCAACGAACCTGAACTCATCAACATCGACCTTGTCTTCCCATCGGAACCTCCTTGGTACTGTACCTTTCTCAGCCTCCAATCTTGGCAAGGTGCTCGACTTTGTAGCACAACCGGCCATGCCCATCATGAGAAGGAAGGTTGTCCCCTTTGGCATGACACATCCGTTGACGACAGTCTCTACCGTAGCTAATAGAAGAAACACAATTGAGATGAGCCTCTGATTGCGTAGAGAGAGAGGGGGGATGATAGGGCATAGATCAAAGGAACGATTGTGCAATCAAAGAGGGTATCACCCACAAGTCCGAAGAGTGGTCATGACCGTCTGAGATACGCGCAGAATCTCTTGTATGACTGCATCAAAATCTGAGGAGATACGAAGAGTTTAGCATGAGCTCAATACCGATCTATAACATTAGCAAGTTATAGTCTCAATCTGATCTGATTTAAAGATAAGGAGAAGAACCAACAAGGGAGCGAAGTAGAGTGTATATCCTCGTAAGTGAGAGTATGCTCTCTAACGTCGGGCAAGACATGCTTGATCTCGGCGTGTAACCTTCTCTGGACGTCTGGATTGCGTGTAAGGAATCTCAGCGCCCATCCCATGGTTGAAGATGTTGTGTCGTCTCCCTGGTATGTATGGAGAGAGAAAAGAGGTGATCAAAACTTTTGGTATCACGATAGTATTCGAGATCTATGCTTCTGACGTACGGCAAGAAGCAAAGTGCTCATCTCGTCCCTGATCTCCTCAATTCGAAGATTAGCACTCTTCCCATTTTCTCGCTCAATATCCCACTCTTTTTCGAGGACCATTTCTAACAGACAACTCTCTTTAGTTTCACCTAGCCGAACTTTTCTCCGTCCCTCGATGATCTTCTTGTTCAGCGAGTCTTCCATCAGTCGCTCTGCTTGACGAAACTTGGCCGATCTGAGACGATAGAAGAAGTGAGAGACCGATGGAAATGTAGATTCGACGGGGATAGCCTAGATGATATATAACATATCTGTATAAGGATGGAGGCAAACTTATTGACATCTGACAAGTATATAATGCGTACTTCGAAATACATTCGACTAGCTCGGCCGAGTGCGTTGGTCTCGATAGGGAATCGGTTCCGTCCCATTTTCCCTTTCCGTTCAACCACGGCGATATTAGCCTCCAGTTGATGATATCCGAATCCGAAAGCGATATCGGAGATAATATCCTATGATATGTTTCACGAAAGAGCGGATAAGCAGCTTAGGCCATGAATCGGAAGAAAGAGAGCAGTAGGATCTTCTTGAGAACAAACTCACGCCAGTCAGAAAACTCAAGTCTTGCATCACTTCAAAACATCCCTCTTCAGAAATCCGTTGAACTGCATCTCCTAAAGCTTCACGTTTAGATTCCCATCTATGTATCAAGGAGATAGACAGAGATTCCGATGGTCTAGCTAGCTAGCTCGCTACTTGTTTCTATTGGCCATATAAAGTACTCACAGATTGAACAAGTTCTCAGTAGTTTGCACAATGTTGGGCGTCAGTAACTTGAGATTATTTTGGTTCATAATAGGCCCGAAGAATCTTCGATGATTCTAAGGAATAGATCATAAACAAGACAGTAAGTTTAACACAGGGAAGCAACGGTTGGTGCGAAGGTAACAGAAGTAGACAAACACACCTTCCAAACTGCGTCTGTCTCGGCCAAATGAACAAATCCAGTCAGAATATCGAAGTACCTCAACATATAGAGTGACTGCCTCGCTCTCACTCGTTGGTAGCGCGAGAGATCCCCCTTGAGTATAGATGATGACATGGTTGTTCAAAACATAACACAATCAGCATTATCTGAACCTTTATGTACCAGCAATGATTGATCTTTGCTTACAAGGAGTGATAGGCCCAAAGGCCTTCAAGAGGTCATCAGATCGTCGGAAAATTGAGTCTTTCTTCATAACTAGGTAGTTTTGTCGAACATGGCAAAAAACACCTGTCAAAATATGTAATATCGAATGCCAGGTATCCTCTAACTTACTATCTTCAATTATCATCGGGTCGCATATCACCACGGCCGTATTCCAGGCAAGCCAATGGAATTGATAGAAACCTAGAGAGACGATCAAAAACCTCCATATCAGGGTTCGTAGGACAGTCCCAACAATTGGCAAGAAAAATCGGTAGGCGCTTACCTCCGGGAAAATTGGCTGCAATGAGCTCGTAGTAATCATGAAACTTTCTGGTTCGAACGTAATTCTTGATGATTGGCCGGAGATCTCCAAAAAACCACTCCGTGGTTTCCATATGGGGAACTCCAGGAATATGCCTTGGCTTGGACTTGTAAATGATGAAGCATGCAAACGAAATAGCGAGGATGTAAATCGCGATCCACAGCATGGTGGATGAAGGCAGATTGAACAAATAGGCGGATAGAGATTGGTGAGATGGTAGATGGGTCACGGATGGATAGGTGATGGACAAGACAACAATCTGGCTGTCCAAGATTCCTCTTGTGTTCTTTTATAGTGCAGGCTCAAGTATATTGCACGTGTTTAAAGAAAAGTTCAACGAATATGGTGTGATGGTATCTCGTCTTGAAGAAGAGGTAGTATTTTCGGCCAAGGATACGGCCCAAGTGAAGTGAGAAAGCTTCTCTGTATCAACCCGAAGTGAATGTGAAGAGATAAGATAAGAGACGGGCTTTCGACACGTGACGTGATGATTGCAATTACGTAATTAGGGGCGTAACCATTTTGTGCGTCGATCACCCCAATCCCAGCACGCTTGATAACCCTACCCCTAACCTGAGCTCCTTCGTACTACCTACGTCGTTCCATCCGCTTATATCTATCGCCATCATCAGATACATCACAACAGCAAGTGATAGAAGAAGAGGCTAAGACACTGAATACATATCTCGACATGTCTTTTAACGATCTTGAACGAGGAGTTCCTCTCACCACGACTAACGCATCCTCTAGCTCGAATCAAGAGTTCGACAAGCTTCAATCCAGTCTATCCCTTCAGATCTTCAAGATCAACGCGAACGTCAAAGGAATCGATAAACTTCTCCTAAAGCTCAATGGAGCGAACAATCTGACGAGTAGGAATGTTCGGGACAGTCTGTATGTCCACTTTTCTTTTTCTGTTTTCACATGCCGGCCTTCGTCGTCGTCTTGGTAGTTCGTGAGCAACTCGCCGAACGTACTTCTGTATATTCACCAACCCTTCGATTCGGTCACCCAGATCCGGCCTCTTAGATTCAACTCGGGAAATTGTCAAGCACTCTTCATCGGACCTTAAGAAGTTCACCGCATTCCCACCGTCTCCTAATGCTCCTGTGAGTGACTTTCTTTGTCATGATTCAGATTTGTTCCGTTCTAAAATTGGCCGAATGTATGCAACATGCCATGTTGGCTAGAATAATCACTGACTGGTGTCCTATGAATGTATTCACTTATCGTTCTCGCACTCCCAAATCTATTGACCGCAGAATCGAAAAGCTTTGCAGACAAAGCTTTCCAGAGAGTACCAAACTTCCATCTCGGCTTTCCAGAAGATTCAGCGAATAGCAGCAGACAAGCAGCGTCTCTTGGTCGAAGACCAACGGAAGGAGGTCAACGAGTTGCGTTCTTTCATTTTCTCCGTCTATACTACCTTGACATCAGATGACTTACTTTCTATGTGCTCATGGCGTTCTCTCCCATGAACAGAGAAACTACTCATCTATTAGACTTGGAAGAACAAGGCAGCAGTCAAGAACTTCAACAGCAGCAACAAGAGCGAATACAAGTGTCGTACGTGCTCATCTCCTTTTGTCTATCTATCCTCATCCTCCCGACTGATTACTGACACGTGTCGTTAATTTATTTGGAACCTTGTCGAACCGATATGTGGATGGTAGTCAAATTCCTGCCCATGAACTTGAATTTCAGGAGGCCCAGATCGCGGAGAGAGAGGTCGAGATTCGAGAGATTGAGTCCGGGATCCACGAGCTAAATGAGATTTTCCGAGACCTTGGCACGATCGTCGTCGAGCAGGGTGGAATGATTGGTTCGTTCTATGTTAGCTGAAGAACGTGTTCGGACAGATGGGTGGATTCCTTTAGGGGTTAAAAAGAATTAAAATGCTGAACTGTCCAAACACTTTGACGGATACATCCAATAGACAACATCGAGTCCAATATCACCTCGGTCGAACGTCACACTTCGGCTGCCAACCAGGAACTCTCGACCGCGCACGAATACCAGAAGAAAGCGGGCAGACGGATGCTTTGGCTTATGCTCATCTTGTTAATCGTCTCGGCTATCGTTCTGACAGCGGTAAGTGTGCTTTGCCAGCTTCGCAGCTTAAACGTCAGAGATATAATACTAAATTCGCGCTGGACTTGTCTTTGAATCTCGTTCTCAGATCCTTTCTTGAGGCTTGTAAAGTCATTTTTGTGCTTCAGATTAAAAGCGACCATCCTCAGAACCCCTTCATTTCTTTTACTCGATATTCTGATCTAGCTTTGTACTTTTCACTCTATAGCAATCTCTTGTTTGATATGTTCGGTCAATGTTCCTCACCTACGTATCTTTGGATACCATCATCGCTTCACAAGAGATCCTAATCATCTCTCTTCCCTTGCTCTCTTTGCAGTTGTTCAAGTCGAAACGACCTCTTGCTATCTATACTGCCATCATGGACTCCGCTCGTGTTGTACTCCTTGTCTTCTACATTTTGATAAATGACACATTGCGTTACATCTTCATATGGAACATCTTTGGTGCTTAAGCGACCTGTCCGCCTTGTTGAAAGCCCTGGAGAACGCTGTTCTTGAGCTGTCATTAAACAGCAATGTGACTGTCGAGTCAGAGTTGATCGAACATAGAAAAAGAGAAGAGCAGACAGGATGATATGGGAAAGAACCTACCACTGGACTGATCTCTTTTCCATCGTCCAAGAAGTAACCGATCATAAGCAACTTTCCAATTGCCTTCTCTTGGACTTTGCCCAAAATCTCGCCCTCAAACTCGACCACAAGTTCTCCCGAGGAGAGTCTAATCAACAAGAGTTCCTCTCCTTTAGCGGCTGATCGTTTGGGGAACATCGCCTTGAAAGGCGTTAAAGCGCTCTCGATCGCCTGCGTTTTTAAGGTGGCACATCTGTGGATCAGTATGATACATATCTAGCTCATGTACGATCAAAACTCACCTCGGCTTCGGATTCCGACATTTGACTAGCTTTGGAGAGGAGCTTGACTCTAGCCTGAATGGCACGAACGAATCCATCTCGGAGATGATCAAATCCGGTGTTTCTCGTAGGAACTGATGACAACAACGGGCGGATACATGTAAGACTGGAAGCTTTGGAAACGACACATCCAATGGCATCAACGTACCGATTCGTAGGACACAAGGCTGATCGGACTCCAAAAACTCTTTCATCGACGCTTCACTCTATGCGAAACCAAGCCCGGTCGACGAGAACAGATACAACACAAAGGATGATACAGGCCAAGGACGTCATGGCTGATCAGAACTTGATACTGAAATCGAAAAATGAAGGATGGTTATGTGGAAAAGACCTACTCCCATCCCAGGCTTCTCCCACCAGGTCCCCTTGGGCGCATAGAAACCAGCAGCATAGACCTTGACTCTCAAGAAAGACACCGTACGAACTCCAAGTCCAACCAGAGCCAGAGGGGCGCTCGACGGACTAGCCGACTGGAGAGATTTTGGTAGAATAGAAAGAGGGAAAGGAAGGGATGTAGAGCTATCAACTAGTTCAAACAGAATCAGCAACAAGTGGAAATCAGATGAGCATAAAACCAAGACGTGGACAAACTCTTCACATTAGAAGGTGGAGGTGCCTCCAGCTCCAACACCGAGAGAAGTCGAGTAGGCGCAAATTCGAAATCTTGATCAATCGTACAGATGAACGGCAGGATGTCAGACACAGAAGAAATAGATGAACAGGTCTTTTTCGACGACCAGAAGAGACGAACCCTTGAGCGAACTACCGACGATCCAGCCTGTTGTAGCCAGAGCTGCCAGTCCGATGACTGCTCCACTCGGTCTGACCCATCTTGCGGCCACGGGTGCGACTCGAGGACCGGCAACGTAGCTCAGCTTGGAGGTTGATCGAAGAACCTGTCTGATCATATTTGATGTAGATCAGTATGAAGGTAAGTGGGTAAGATCTCCTAGATTTGTGCCGATCTATCCGATCAGTCCACAGATAGATGTGGTGAGGTTCTCTGGCGGTGAGACATTTCGTTTTCTCTTTCGTCTCTTTCCTTCCATCAACGATCATCCTGCTTGCCCTCAACCAACCCTCCTTTCTTCTCTTCTCATCCCGTTCCGTCTTCAATCTTTTACCTGAGCAACCTTTCCATGTCCGTTATGGCAGCTCATCCGTCGTTGCCTCCGACACCTTCAAATGCAGGCAAACACCTCTTCTCTACGCGACCTCGCCAGCAACCTCCCCGAGCCCGTTCTGCCTCCGCCTCTCCTCGACCCAAACAATCTCCAGCAATCGGACCATCTTTCCCTTGCTCACCACTAGCTAAGAATTCTCAGTCCCGACTCAGTCAGTCTCGGCCGGTCAGTCCTGTCAAGCAAACGTCTGAATTGACACTATGGCCGCCAACAACCGCTCCGAACGCGGATGAGCGTCGGAGTCGAAGCCGTGGAGCCAAGAAAGGAGCTAGAGGAAAGGAAAAGAAGATTGTCCTCGAAGAAGCATTCAGCTCCCTAGAGCTCGACGCTGGAGTCCCTTCTGAAGCGGATGTTTGGGATATGCCGATCAAGGCGAGCGGAAGAGATGTCCTTACGGTAAAGCTTTCATTTAGTTCTCTGCACTGTCTCTCTTGAGCTCATCCATTCGTCCGTCGTAATTCATTTCATTCAATCTATCTTCAGTGGCAGCAAACCTCTTCTTCATCTTCTCCCTCGAAGCTTCCTTCTTCTCCACGACCCCGAGCTGCTAGATCTCAGCAGGGACAGCCGGTCTCGACGTCCAAGTCGATCGCTCCGTTCAGCAGGTCCTCGAATCAACCTCTCGCAGGGCCTTTTCATCACGCTTCGTCCTCATCGATCACTGCAGTCAGCTCTAATTCTAATCTGACCTGGCAACAAGCCTTATTCGAGACGGCCCACCCTGCCTCATCTAGGCCAAAGATCCGACGCCGGGCATCTCTGGGAAACGAATCGGGTACCGCCCCTGTTCATCTTCCTAGATTGGGCGTACCCGTCAAGTCCAACAGCATCCACCATAGCTCGTCTATGAAGAACAAGCGCGTATCAGGCTCGCCTCCCAACAATGGGGAACGCGTGAACGGCTCGTCATACCCGGCTGGAACGGTCGGATCGGATTCTGGAGGAGTCAGACGCCCTGAGGGCGAAATCAACACCTATGCTGGAGGAACGTTCCAGAACGCCCCCTTGGCAGGGGACTTGCCCAAGCCCCGATTTGGTGCTCGCCCCTAAGGAGTTGGAGAAAGGGAGGCCTTCATTTCTTTGGAGGAGCTCCTTACTCGTGTGGCCGAGGACAGAAAGAGCGATGAGGGATCTTCCCTTCAATCTTTTCTTGAATTGTCCATCACGTCTGGCAACCTTTCCTAAACTGCTCCCTACTGCTTGGGGTCATCTCCCGAGTACATATTTCTCGCCCCTCTTCTCTCTTTCTATTCAGGTTCATTTTCTTCGGCCAGCATCAACTTTGGCCTTCTATTTCTTCTTTTCTCTCGGCTCGGCGACCTCGGTTTCAAAACGTACCGAACGCCAAACAACAGCTGTTTCTCACGAAACAGTCTTTTCTCGGCCTTTTCTATCATACTCGTCTATTACTATCACCTCAACTCCCTTTTGACCTACACTCGCCCACTCGTTGTCCTCTTGACAGAACTGTCAACCATTCAAACGCATCTTTATGCCACCTTCGACCAACCATTCGCCTCTCGTTTCGCATCATACCAAGCTTGGTGCTTGACGGCTACAACTATCCATAGTCTCACTGTTTCTTGTGTGTGCATGCTCTCGAACTAGACTCTCTCTCTCTTGTCCTCCTCAATATGTAACTTCTCCTGCGTTACTACTCCTTCTTTGAATCAATTCTATCTGGGTTTTTTGGTCTCGGTGTGTTGGCTGCTTTGCGGAAAAAAAGAATGACTTATTTCCAAGGTCTCTCGCTGTCGCTTTACTTGCCTCGTCGTAAGTCCTGCCTATCGTCGTTTCTTCTCGTGTGTACGTTCGACCTGACTCATCGTGTTCTACTCTTGCTTTGAACTGCCTGTTCGTGATCGTTGCCTGACTCGTACAGCCGTCACCGGACACGTTCTATAAATTCTGTCCATGTAGAGATGCTATTCAACTAGCATTAATTGCCAATATCAATCGCTATCATCCCCTGCCTCCTACCTTTCTCGTTATCTCTGCCCTGTTCTGTTCTGTTCTGTTCTGCCCTGCGCCTGTCTCTTCTCCTTCTTCTTAGTCTCTTTTCGAAGCTTTGCTCTAAGATTGAATCTGATATGACTTTGCGGTCGTTTATACTTGAAGTCAACCTTCTGGGCGTTTGCCTTTCTCTTCGTGAAGTGATCATCATGTTTGGATTATAGTTTCGTCCAGTAGAAAAAAATACAATCGATGATTCATGCTCAAAGTCCGTGAGAATGAACTATACGTACCAGAGACAGTTCTGGTTATTGGAAAGAAGGTCATTCGTCAAGGGTTTCACGGGTATTGATCTGCTGAACGCGTGAGCGGCCCCCAGTCGGAGAGATCTGTCGGCTGAGTCCGTAAGAACGATGTGAATTTCTACAGACTTTCCACCATCTCTCTCTCACTCACCCGTACACACACACACACACACACACACACACACACACACACACAAACAATATCATCAACATGGCTAGGATCATATCCTCTCCTCCACCGAGCAGGTCGACATCGACGCCAACATCAACGCTCGGACCAGACAGCCAAGACACCTTCAACCCATACCCTCATCAGAAGACATTACCTGGTTCGGCGCCAGGCGAACAAACGTATCCGAAGGTGTTGGACCCGTACACCGGTCGGTATGTATCTACGAAACCTGCGAACATGCCGTTCTTGGCCCACCAACGGTACAAAGCGTCTAAAGCGGCCGCCGATGCTGCCGCTGCTGCCGGCAAGGATGAGAACGCGAATGGGAACGACGGACGGACTCGATCAGAAAGCCAGACGACAGAGAGGGGTATGCTCGGGTGGCTCAAGACGGTCGCCTGGGCGATCATGTTGGCTTGTGTTCTCGGCCGGTTCATCACTGGGAGTCCCGTATGGGGGTATGAGGATGAGATTCGATCTGTCTGGAACAAGCATCTCTGGAAGGTTCGTCCTTCTTTTTTTTCCGTTGAGGAGGGCAGAGGGAATGCTGTTCAACTCGGTCTTATTCTTTCTTCTTCCTGCCTTCATTCCTCTTTTCATCGAAACACCATCCCTGATGGCCATGGACCCAATGGTTTCTGAACATTTTCTGCGTTTCTTTTCCCTCTTGCTCTTCGTCTCTTCCTAGCCTAGACAAATCCAGTTCAACCTGGACCAACTGTCCGAATTCACAGGCAAGAACCCGGACAGACCGATCTACCTGTCGATCTCTGGAAAGGTTTACGACGTCTCGAGCTCGGCTAGGATCTACGGCCCGGGAGGATCTTACGGGATGTTGTATGTCCAGTCAGGAAGAGAGGAGAGAGAGCAAGGAAGTTTCATTTAGTCTTTCCTGTGAGCTGACAGCACGGGCTTTTTCTTCTCATTTCCTTTCTCTTTGTTCATCCTCAACTCTGACAGAACAGGGAAAGACGCATCGAGAGCGTTCGTCACGGGCTGCTTCCAAAACCATCACCTGAACCATGATCTCCGTGGGATAGGACCTGCTGAACTCAAGGTGAGTACACTGAATGAGGAAACGCAGACCAGAGATTCGACTGTGCCTCTTGTGATCATGAATGATCGACGTTCTCACCGATGTATCCTTTACCATTGGATCATTCCTCCCCCCTCCCCCCCTCTACGGGTGTAGTCCCTGACGAACTGGGAAAAGTTCTTCGCCAACCACAAACGATACGTTCAGGTGGGAACCGTCAGCCTGCCGCCGGTCGACCCTAGGGAACCGATCCCGGGGCCGTGTATAGATTCTGCGCCGAACCCGCCTGCCACTCGACGGGGCACCGACCCAGCCGTCCGAGCGCCGCCTGTCCCGCCCGTCCAACCGGAACAGACGGACGAGCACGACAAAAGGGCCACACTTTCGGAACACAAAGAGCTATAGAAAAGGACGGTCTCCATGCTTTCTATCAGATGAAGCTCTCTGGCTTGGCGCGCCCCGCGTTGTTTCCAATCAGAGAAAGAAAAAAAAGAGAAAAAAAAAGAAAAAAGAAGACATCTGATATCGACCAGAAGCTAGTTATATTCCTCTCCCTCTCGCTTTGTAAAGGATGAGAACGAGCGAGATGACAGAGGACGAGCTAGAAAAAGAGATTGACTGAGTGCAAATGTATTCAATCAAACAAGAACGGCTGAACGAAAGAAAAAGAAAGAGGAAAAGAGTGGCCACTTCTTGTTAATGATGATGATGATAATGATGATGGTGATGGTGACGATGATGATATTGATGATAACAAAGGTGACGACGAAGAGAAAAAGCCCGGTAGGAAGAAAAGATCCAAAGAAAACAGGTTTTGAGAGATGCGCGCATAGAATGTCAATGTAGGTTTACAAATTAAACAAACAAAAAAACAAAAAAAAGAAAGAAAGCAAAAGGGATGGTTAGGAAAAGCAAGATCGATCAGACCACGATCAAAGACTCGGCTGAAAGAGAGAGTAGAAAAGTCCGAACGTGGTGTATACGAATGAAAACAGACATGATGGAGGACAGATTGTAGACAATACAACTTGGAGAGAAAGAGAAACATTGTGAGAAAAAGACCGATATGTACACCCTACGAAAGTGCAGATAGCAAAAGAAAGGAAAAAAGAAAAAAGAAAAAAGAAGAAAAATGCAGAGAAAGGAATCTCCGAGCTGAGCTGTCTAAACGGACAACATTTAGAAACCCGATTGGCCCCTCGACCGGCACTCAACTTTGTCGTCGACGACAGGAGGTCGATCGGTGTCCCAATCTTCGACCCCACACACCAAGTCATCAAACTCATCCTCCTCCTCGGCCAGTCGTCTGTACCTTTCTACTGCACCTTCCTCCTCGTCCTCCCACCGGTCACCCTCTTCTCCCGCCCGGGGTCCGTCCAGGGTGGAAAGTGTGAACTCTGTAGGATCGGACACGGTCTCATCTTCGAAGGACAGCCCGTTCGGTCTGGTATTCTTGTCGGCGGAAAACCTTCGGGCGACAGCGGTGGAAAGTCCGTTTGCTGTTCCACTGGCAGCACCGGTTCCAGGCAGCAGATAGTTGTTGTTACTAAACGAAGAATGACCCGAGAATGAGCCCGACGGGCTCCCCACACGCTCGCCTATTTCTCGTTTGAGTTCACCGAGCGCGTTGGCCGTGGTGCTCATCAGCACAGGCACCCGTTTCCATGACCGAGGAGAGATCGTCGGGCCGTCTCCGTTAGGATAGGCCGGGATGATCGGCCGGGCGGGCCGACCGGTCGGATCACCTAGCGAGGATTCAATCGCCTTTTCGAGCAACCGGTCGAACGATCCTCCGCTATGGGAATGGGAGCCGACAGGAGTGTTTCCTCTGGACGGATGGCTTGTCGGCGGGGTCAGCCCGTCGGTCACCGGGTCGAACGGATAGGGCGAGGTGGACGGGGAGGTCAACAGAACTTCGTTCCGAACAACCAATTTAGACGTCGATGGGAGAGATGGAAAGACGTGGTGGACCGAAGGGCTGACAGGAAGAGGAAGATGATGAAACTCAAACTGATGAGATAGATAGAGCGGTCCGGGGAGAATCTTGAGCGACGAGGAGATCGTCTGAATCTCTGCACGGGAAAGCGACCTAAAGTTCAAGGAGACAAATCCCGAAAGATGTGATGAGCATTTTCCGTTCAGCCATCACGAGCAGTAGAGGAAAAAAATGTTGAAAAAGAAAAGAAGGAACGAGGGAGGTTAACTAACCATGGCACCAAGCCCTGTTTATGATTCTCCGCCAGACTACCTTGTTTACCGTCTGGTTGGGTTGATTCGAAATGCTTCAATCCGATATCCTCGATCTCAGACCCGACTGTGCCGAGCTCCCAAGCGGCCCCCTCCCAGGACTTGACCTCGGCTTCGAGCCCGCCGATGTTGGAACCAGAAACGATGCCCTCCGCTCTTTTCTTGGCCATCATCATCAGGCTGAGCGCCGACGACGGACCTGTCGGACTTTTGGGGGTCGGACTGACCGATGGGGTTGATTCGACCGACGTGGGTAAACTCACAGGACAGAATAAGACTTTCTGGAGAGAGAGCAGGCCGACGGTCGGATAGAACACCAGTATGTCTTGTGCAGTCTCAGGCAGGCCCAACGGACCAGAAACGGCGTCTGCGTGTTGGAACCGACCGGGTGAAAGGTCTGCAGGACGGCTGATCCGACCGGATTCTACCGACCGGACTCGTTCGGGAGCGAGGAAGCAGCAGGTGACGGGAGGCAGGGAGAGGTCACCGACGTTGGGCGCCTTGAGCCCGGTGCTCGAGAGAAGGGCGGACGGGGCAGCAGCGGCAGAAGACGCAGATAGCTGGGAGAGCTTTCGAAGAGAAGAAGAGAACGGAGGAGAGCTGGGCGGCGTGAGGCAGTCTCCCGGAGGAAGAACCTTAGGGATGGACATTGGGGAGGGTGTCGAAGAAGGAGGTATCTGTCTAGTTTGATGGATCCTCAAAGCGGGTTGAACGGCTGTCGAGAGAGGTTGCTGATGATTTGGCAAGCAAAGGAAGATCAGTCTAGGACGAGAGGAAGAGAAAGAAGAATAAGCCGGATCGACTCGAGCGGCCCAAAGAAAGAAGGATACTAACCACGTCGAGAGCGTTGAGGACTTTGCCTTGCCTGTGGCCTGTAGGAGGTCCTCCGTACGGGTTAAGAGGGTAGACGTCTACACAGAAGAAGAGAGAGAGAGGAGGAGGAGGAGGAGAAGAGGGACAGGTTCCAATGTCGGCCGTCCGGTCAGGCATCTTTACGAGGACGACAGAAAGAGAGACAGCGATCTGACTTACGGAGCGTGCCTTTCCCTGTGGCAACTGCCACCCATCTGCCAGCGTTGTCCCAACTGACGGACTTGACGACGGCTTCACTGACGCCTCTTCTGAGGACGTATCGTTCCCAAACTTCGCCCGAGGAATGTCCTGGTGCCGGGTGTGGGGACTTTCTAGGCGGTCGGATCTCGACCACGGCAAAGGAGCACGAGGGGGCCTGGGAGATGAGAAGCATCTGACTGTTTGGGGAGAACGACAGATGATTGATCGGCTGGGCCGAACGGGCGGTCGGAGATGGGTAAAAGTGAACGAGAGGGGATCTGTTAGCCGGGAGGGAGGAAAGGGTGTTTGGACCGGTGCTGTTGACCGAGGCAGAGGAGAGTGGATGAAGGTCAATGATCTGAACAGATTGCTCTACCCTCGGGAACGAAGCCTGTTGGCCGGGATGAGATTGATGCGAGTGTTGGTGGGATGAGAAAGCATGTTGACGGGACTGGAAAGAGTGTTGAGGAGACTGATAGGAATGCTGACCGGTCGAGTACCGATCTCGTGAGGAGGAGGCAGGCGCAGGGATCGGCCTGGACTTGGGGATGTGACCGTCCGGGGTATCGGCTAACGAAGAGGAAGAGGAGGAGGACCGGTCGATGGTGCCTCCGGTCCATTCACCCTCTTCGTCGTCGTTGGCGATCTTGCTAGGATCTTCCTCGGTCTCGATCACCCTGTCATCCGTCCGACCTGACCTCGAGCGAGATGAATCTGCCGAGCCCCATGCGGGTAGGTTGTGGGCGAGACTCGGTCTGGGACGGTCGTGAAGGATGGTCTCTGTTCTAGTGCCGGAGGCCCTTTGGAGGAGCGGGGCGGAAGGTCCGGGCGGCTGGGTGGTAGCAAAGGCAAGCAGCCTGTGTGAGAGAGTGAACACGGGTGCTTGGGACGAGGGATAAGATGCAGGAAACGTGATGGGTGGGCATAGTGTGTGGAAGGTGGCAGGATGAAAGAGATGAATAGCTGGTGGATCGAGTGTGCTCTGTAGGTGTGGGCGCGGGTGCGGGTGCGGGTGCGAATGTATCCGTGTAAAGACAGAAAGAGAGGAAGAATAAGGGGTCAGCATAGCCGATGGCTAGAGAGACACGCCAAGGGAGAGTAACCAAGCTAACGGACCACTACAACTGCATGGGATGAGCGTTGAACGTTGATGATCTTTCCATCGAGGATGATTCTTTTCTGAAACATCAATGTCTCTGGGTGATGTAGCACGATGGCCGACACAGGTTGATTCTTGTCTGGCGCTGGAAAGTGGAGCCTGTGAAGCAGGGGAAGCAGAAGATGAGGGAAGAGGATAGACAAGAAGATCAAGGTCAGAAGGATGACTGTCTGTAGAGGTAAGAGGGACGACCTCTTAGAGGTATAGAACTGACGCGACGAGAAGCCTATGCGGCTCACGAATGAGTGTTCCGAGTAGGACGTTTCCTTTGACGCCTTGATGGACCCAGTCATCTTTGCGATCAGAGGTGATGGTAAGAAGCTCGATGACCGAGTCGGTTTGACCGGAAGATCTGCCGAGGGGTGCGTCCCAGATGGTGAGAGATCGGGCGGTAGCGGTCAGGAGACATCTATAGCAGGGGACCGGATGATGAGGGATTGGCAAGAGGACGGAACATGAAGGTCAGAGACAAGGGACGGAGGGGCTGAGCCAAGGAAAGTAGAGAAGCAAGGAGAACATGTAGAAAAAGGCCGTACCGTTGGGGAGGCTTGTTTTTGACCAAGGGCACGATATCCCACCCGGACCAAACGATGTTGGGTTCTCGATCTGTCCTGTCTGACCGGATCGAGATGATGTCTCCGAGAGATTGAGAGGATCGGACGAGGTCCGGTGTGACCGTGGACGACGATGATGATGCTGGTGGTGGTGGTGGCGGCGGCGGAGGTGGTGGGTGTGCGATGAGGGACGAGAAGTGATGAAAGGTTGAGGTGAGGGCAGAGACGGTTGTGTGTGAGACGGCAGCTGCTGCCGACTGTGCATTTCTAGCGAACGACGTAGGTACCGGCGGTTGTGGGCTATTTCGACATGTGTGTGTGTCAGGACAGATGAGCAGAGTTGCAGAAAGAGCGTTGAAGACAAGACTTACCTTGTATGTGTGGCTGGAAGAGAGCAGGAGAGGGAGAGAGAAGGACATGAAGGATGAGGCCGAGAGATGGACGACGATGGTGACGACAGAAACAACAACAGAAAAAAAAACAATAATAATGATAACGAGAACAAGATAGAACCAAGGCCAACCGAGGACGACGACCGGACACAACAGAGAGAGAGAGAGAGAACGAGACATGAACGATGAGTGCTTCTGACAAGGGCGAGAGACCAAACGAAAAGAGAAAGAAGGACGACGTACGATTGACGACCTGACGTTCTCTGTCTGACTGTCTCTGTGTGAGCGGGAGATGACTGACAGGGAAGCGATCTGGACCGGTGGTGGAGACGATGCTGTCAACCATTCCGGCCGGATCTTGAAGATAACTCGGTTGTTCGAACGACGTGGTGGAAGCGGGAGCGAGAGCAAGAGCACTACAGACAGCCGGACGGACGGAAGATGTTGTGCAACTGGTTAGATTATCCGAGGACGACAGAGAGGACGAGGACACCAGAGAGGGTTGATCAAGGAGACGATGATGATGATGCTGATGATGGATGGAGGCAGTAGTAGTAGAAGTGGTAGTAGAAGTGGTAGCAGGGGTAGCAGTGGTAGCAGTGGTAGCAGTGGTAATAGCAGCAGTATTAGCGGTGGCAGGAGTCGTAGTCGCTGTGGCAGTAGAGGGCGTGGAGTGATGCACCGGTGGAAGGACACGCCTGTGGCGCTTTGTCATTCGAACAGGCACACCCGACTTGATCCGAGGGGGGAGGGGGGAGAGGGCAAAGGAAAGGCTGGCTTGTGTGTATGCGTGTGAGTGGGAGTGTGAGTGTGTGAAAGGGAGCGACCGATTGACCGACAGAGGAACGGATATGCAGACGGAGCGAGGGAACGAGGGAGAGGGAGAGTGAAGTTGAAAGTGAGTGAAAGCTAGTGACAGGACAGACGGAAGAGAACGGTGCCTTGTTCCTGATGGGGTAAGGGACACTAGACCGAGCACAATAGATGACGAGTGGCAGCAGGAGCAAAACAATAGAGAGATCACACAGCGCGAGAGATGGATAGATAGACAGGTAGACAGGTAGACAGATAGATAGGCAAACAGATAGATAGGCAGACACACACACACACACACACACACACACACACACACACACACACACACACACACAAATAGACTGATAGACAGATCGCCAAACATTCATACAATCCACAGCCAAAACAATCTACAGGCACACAGTCTATAGGACCGGATTTGGCCTGGCTGGACGGAGCGAAGTCTGCTGCGGAAGAAAGGGCGTCGGCTGACGTAATCGGTCGTTCTAGGCCAGGCACAATGTGAAACGACCGAATCCGTGCCTGACCGGTCGCCCCTTTGGCGCCCCCCCCGCCCCCCTTGAGTGCGTCCGCAGAGTGGGCCGCCCATCGGGTTCCTTGTGCCTGTGCTTGCTGTCCTCTCCTTCATTGTTCTCTCTCTCTATTGTCCTGCTTATCGGTTGTGCCTTGTGCCTTATACCCTGTGCCCTGTGCCTTACGCCCCCCCCCCCCCTTCTACTTGTGCCTGTCCCTCGTTCCCTCCTCCTTCCTTCTCCCTTCTCCCCCGGTCACTCCCATTCCTTTCTCCTTCCCTTCTTCTCTTCTCCTCTCCTCTCCCGACCCTCCACCCTCCACCCTCCACCCTCCACCCTCCACCCCATGTCCACAGCGGTACACTCCCAGCCGGCCACACCCAGGAAGGTCAGATTCAACGTCGGCACGAAATACCAGGTGCTCGATGTCATCGGTGAAGGCGCCTACGGTGTGGTGTAAGTTTGTTTCTTGCTTTGTTTGCTTGCTTCCTCTTTCTCAGACAATCCTTCTATGCCATACTTGCACTCACACATTCTCGTACACACATTCACATTCACATACACAAACTCACACTCACATCCTCTCTCACACTCAGCGTCTCTGCCCTCCATCGAGCGTCCGGCGCAAAGGTCGCCATCAAAAAGATCGCCCCGTTCGACCACTCGATGTTTTGCCTGCGCACACTCAGAGAACTCAAGCTACTAAAGTACTTTGCCGAGATGGGGGTCGGTTCACTTCCTCACTTCTTGCCGCTCTCTCTCTCACTCTCTCTCACACATACGCTCATGGCTGACCTTGGTTTGTTCTGCTTTGTTTGCTTTTTATTCCTGGTAATCTCGTCGTCGTGGTCCTCCTTGTCCTCCTCAAGGTCTCGGAGAACGTTAGTCCATCCTGATTCTCTTTGTTTTCTCTTGTTGTTCTTCTTTCTTTTGTCTTGCCTTCTTTCTTTACCAAAGAGACCAAGAAACCTCTCTTTCTCAGCCCCTAGACTGTTGTTTCCCATCGCAAGGTTTCCTTACCCTCTTCTTTCTCTTTGCTTTCCTTCCCCTAGATCATCTCGGTCATCGACATCATTCGCCCGTCTTCATTCGATAGTTTCAAAGAAGTCTATCGTACGTCTCGAGTTTCCCTCTTTCCTGTTGCAATTTCTTTCCCTCCATTTCTCACACCCCTCTTTTCACACTCCTTCTCCTACAGTCGTCCAAGAACTTATGGAGACCGACATGCATCGGGTCATCCGAACCCAAGATCTTTCCGACGACCACGCCCAGGTTTGCATTATCTCTCTTTCTCTCTCTCCCTCTACTCTTCTCACATACACTCACACTTCTCTCTTCTTCTCAGTACTTTATCTACCAAACACTCCGAGCGCTCAAAGCGCTTCATTCTGCCGACGTCATTCACCGAGACCTCAAGCCATCAAACCTCTTGCTCAATGCGAACTGTGATCTTAAAGTGAGCATTCATCCTCGGAGCTTGTCTACCCCCCTACCCCTCTTTCGTCTACCTCTCCTGTTTTCACTGACCACCAGTCTTTCAGGTCTGCGACTTTGGACTAGCCAGGAGCGTCAAAACGGCAGAGCCGAACGGAACGGAAACAGGTTTCATGACGGTTAGCCCGTTCTCTCTCTGTTCTTACTCGGGTACAGAATTTCGATCACTCACACACCCTTCCTCTCTATTTCCCTCCCCCTTGCCACCGCTCAGGAATACGTCGCTACTAGATGGTACCGAGCCCCCGAAATCATGTTGACGTTTAAGCAGTACACCAAGGTTCGTCTTTCTTCCTCTTGGCAACCCGATCGGACAGAACTAACCTAACCTTCTTGGCGGCCTCCCTTAGGCAATCGACGTCTGGTCTGTAGGCTGTATTTTAGCAGAAATGTTGTCGGGCAAGCCACTCTTCCCTGGAAGAGACTACCATCACCAGCTCACTCTCATCCTCGACGTTCTCGGCACACCCACTCTAGACGAGTTTTACGCCATCAACTCTCGACGCAGCAGAGACTACATTCGGTATGTGCTCTCCTTTTTCCTTTATCCTTTATTCCATTATTTTATCATCACCTGACAATTGCCACCGATCATTCTCTTTTCTCCCGACCCAGTGCGCTACCTTTCAGAAAAAAGAAACCGTTCAACAAAATATTTCCCAATGCTAGTCCTCAAGCCTGCGATTTTTTGCAAAAGACCTTGACGTGTTGGTCTCTTCTTCCTTTGCCTGCTTTTTCCCTTCCTCCTTGGTGCTTCCTCTTTCCTACTCTCTGTGCGCCACTTCTGACCTCATCCTTTCCCTTTGTTCCGCCGTGCAGTTGACCCAAAGACAAGGCTGACTGTAGAGTAAGTGACGAGTGGGATTTCATTCCCTTTTCTTGGAAAGCTCCCTCCTAACCGGCTTGCTTTATACGTTCTCCGCTTCCATCGTTCTTTCAGACAAGCGCTCGAACACCCTTACCTGGAAGCGTACCATGATCCCGATGATGAGCCTATCGCGCCCCCGCTTGATCCCGATTTCTTTGATTTTGACATTGAGTGTATGTTTTGAATAATCAGAAAGAGAAAAAAAGACGTAGAAATAGAAGCCGCCCTTCACATATCCGTTGTGCTGACCAGACCTTATCCTTGAATTTCTATCACCCACAATCGCACCCACAGTCCAGAAAGATGATATCTCTCGGGAACGTCTCAAAGAGCTCCTCTTCGATGAAATTATGAGCTTCAAGTCGCTCGATTAAGCACTTCCTCTCGTCTGCTCTGTTTCAAGCCGATCATCTCGCCCTCCATCACTTTATCATCATCACCACGGTCCCCGTCACTCGGTCCTCACCCGCCCCCGCCCCGTTGCTTTTCAAACTGTTCATGTTTCACTTGGCGTAGTTCGATCCTAGGCTGGTCCCAGAGATCCGACTCGTCCGTTCATCTGATCCATCGTCTCACGTCTCACATCTCGCGTCTCATGCTTCTGACCTCTTTAAGTCACGTCCTCCTCTTCAACGATTCAGTTTGTTTCCCCTCTCTCTCTCTCTCTTCCGTGTGTTCCACACTTCGAGCCATCTATTCAATAGGCCTTGTTTTGTCCATCTTTCCTTTTCCGATCTGTAATCCTAGACACCAGTCCCAACCGCATGACCACAACGATCCTTGATTTCTTTATGTTTCGTTTCTCTTTCTCTGGCTGTGTTCCGTCCGTCGTTCCTTGGTATTCTTTTTCTTTTTTTGGGGTTCTCTTGGTTCTCTCTACGCGACTCATGATTTTTTTGCCATGTCCTTATTTCCTTTCAACGCCGTGAACGTTGATGATGATTATCATGTTGTTGTTGTTGTTGTTGTTGTTGTTGTTCTCGGATTTGATGAACACCGAGCCATTTAAGCAAAGAACAGAAAGATTGAAAATATGTATATTCTTGAAAACCAAGCTAGAAAAGAAAAAAAAGGCGTAACAACAGGCAACCTCCTTCTTCTCGGAAAGGACACGTACACACGAGAAGCGAGGACGAAACACAGAGAGAAAGAGACAGGGAAGAAAACAAAAAAAAGAGTCTTTTGAGACGAGAAAGGAATATATATATATGATGTTGTCCACAACCAGATAACAAAACTATATGACCACCTTCCAAGCGAGGAGAAAAATAGCCAATCAAAAGGCGAATATCCTAGCTCCCCAAAGACGCATTCCGACCCACCGCACCGGAAGAAAACGTTGTTAGCGTGATTCTTGAAGAACGAAAAAATAGATAAATAGATAAAACGAATCAAAGATATGAACTTACGAGGATTCATCGTGCTGTTGGGCGTGCATCATCTTGACCACAGCGTCGACCACCGAGAGGTCTGACGTTCAAATGACAACGTCAGAAATCAGCATCAAAATCACGATCTAATCCTGGATCAAATCGTGCTGGAATAAAACTAGGATATATATGTATATATATATAAGCAAGAGAAGTCTCACCTAGATCAGCACCCATGTCCATCCCCGTCAAGACTTTTATGCTCAGGTCGTCGCCTACCTTTCCGATCACTTCCACGTACGGGTCCGACAGATGAGATTCCTTTGAGTTTCGAACGAGGAAGCAGAGGGCGGAAAGGATTGACAGTCCAAAAAGTTGTTTATAGCTCTTAAGACGATGGACCAAGTGGACAGAAAAGAAGGAAGAAGAAAGTAGCCAAGCTAGGACAAACCCTGTTCAAGTGCAAATCCACCTAGAGTCGTGCCCCCCCCGGAACGAACGCCAAGAATGAAAGATGCTCTCAAATTTCAGCAAACTTACCAGACGAGATCACGTTTCTTTCACCCTGACTCTCTCCGTCTTCAGTGTCGATATCTTGCGACGATACTGACCTGTCCTTGATCACTAGCCTCGACTACAGCGGTATCCCCGTTCAACTGATTATCATCAAAAAAAAATCATAAAAAACAAATAGCACACAACCCTGAAGTCAGTCTTTATATCTCAGGCCCAGACAGCTGGCTCGTTTTCCAAGGGTGAAAGACTCACCTTTATAATTTTGCATGTCAATCGGACAGTCTGCCAACATGCGTTTCAACATTTGAGCCGACCACGATCGCTCGTCAGCTTTGCTTGAGGTTCGAAAGTGCACTAGAAATATAACCCTCTTACCTTGCCTCTGTACTCGTTCAGGCTGATGATCAAGACGTCAGAAATCAATGTGTTCAACACAAAGAAGAAGATGATCAATAAAAGGAAAAATTCCTGTCAGAACGAAGTCTTGAGGGAAACCCGAGAAGAAAGCAACGTCATCTCTCACAGAGCACTGTTGACCCGAGCTATCATATCCAGTAGCAACGATTAAAAGAACATGGTGTAAACAAGAGCTGGCTGTCGAAGAAGAAACCCAAACAAGTGAAACCTTACGGGTGTTCGAAAAAGAAGCCATGATGAGGTCGAAGAAGCGATGAAATCGAGTTGATGTTCGAGTCGGAAGGTGTGTTTGATCACAACTTGAAGTGGCAAAAACGCTGTAGTTCATATATCGTGACGCGACTCGACGCGACGCGTTGTATGCCACATCTTACGCGACACACCCCCGCCTTTCTCAGACCCGATTAACAGCAAGACACAACTGATAATTCAATAAATCTTACACATCACCCCACAGAACAAGAAGAAGAAACCTCTCCAAAGACGAAGATCAGGAAAATCGAGTAAAGAAAACAAACACGAGAAGGAAATAGATATATCTCGTTTGAGATCAGGATAAGAGAAAAGATCAGGAAAGGAAAGCTTAAAGTATGGCCAGCAACAACAACAATCTTGCGCCCGAGGAAAATAAAGAGAAATTGAACAGACGGAAACTAGAAGTATAGGAAGCAAAAGAGTTCGAAGTAAACGCCGTCTTCATCGACGAATATCGGTTCGGATCCAATCCGCGTTTAATTACCACTCGCATAATAATTCTTGTATGTCGACCGTAGCCCACTTCCACCACCTAGACTTTTTTCTCCAGAAGCTACCACTGGCGAAACAGGGTCCACAGCAGGTCCAGGAGGTGGAGTCGCCAGCAAGGCCACTGGTAGTGCTAAGGGAAACAGGGTTCGATAGTGCGACTCGAGAGAACAAGGTATTGTCGTTGACGAGGTGTGCGAATGTAGGGCATGGCCAGGCAACTCTGCCCCATTGGCTTGAAGCTTATTTAAACGCTCAAACCAGAGAGTTCGATTCGTAGCACACTGTTGAGCATATGGCGCAAGGTCTTATCGTCGGGATGAATATAAGTTGACCGAATAAATATAAGTCACGTTACCCCTGTGGGAAATGTATATTATGAAACACAACTTACCTGGCATCACAGTGGCGGCACCATCAAACAAAGGTTGAGTAAAAAGGTCGATGAATGCCACCTGTCCTTTAGCTTGCATCGCGGCATCGGCTTGCTGTACAACAGAGACTGGTAGACGTAAATCGAGTTCCAGGTTGGCTTGGTTGTGCCATTCCTCTACAAGAAGAGAAATTCAAATCAGTGAGTAGGAAGAGAACGAAGAAAATTGGAGACGCAAGGCAGGAGAGGCTTTACCGAGTAGAGCAGTCGACCAATACTCCGATATTTGGTGAGGCCGACACTATTTACCACGCAATAAAATGGTTAGTATGAGTCTAATATCATCAGAGAACATACTGTGAACGAACTGGGTTGCTGATGTCTGCACATTTCATCAATGCTTGATGAAAAAGAATACGATCCCGCTCTATAGATGTCTCCTCCGTGGCCACCTCGGTGAGTGAAGCCATGAAGGCGAAATGCATAGACATATCGGTCGCCAAAATAGTGCTGAACAAGATTTTCCGGAAATCACTGAACGTCGTCGAGATGTTTTCGCGAGCCTTATTCACTTCTGGATTTGATGCCAAGGCAGTCGAGAGTCCACTATCGTCCGAAAACTCGGATGTAATTGGTGACTTGGACGAAAGATGCCCAACAAACAAGAAGCCAAAGCCGTGACGCTTAAGAAGACTAGCGATGAGAATACAGTGCATGTTTTCGAGAGCAGACTTGTCTCCATATACTAGAGATAATGGAGCCTTCGCATTTTTCTACAAGAAAAGAAAATTTTGAAAGTCATTGGTCAGCAATTTGATGTCAATCCGTACACCCGGTGTTATCATGAGGAACATCAAGAAGTCAAAGGCTCACCAAGAATGCGTTGCTCAACCCTGGGTGTGCTCCGTCGTGACCGATAGCAGCAAGCATGAGCGTTAAGATATCTTGGGGTCTGAAAACTTCCGAAATCCTTCCTGTTTTCTTGTCCAACGATCGTTTCCAGGGTGTCGACGGACGGTCTCCGTCGCAATCAAGGAGCAACTGGAGCGGAGGAACGAGACCAAGGTTTAAAAGAAAGGTATACGTTGCTTGTAGGACATCGCAACCATGTTGGTAGTTACTATTCGCGGTTGAAGACATACATCCATGAAAAACAGGAAGCCATAAGCTTATCGACGTTCTGACGCCGATGTCGAAGAATGAAGCGAGAGCAATTGTCAGAAGAAGAACTAACTGGTAAGGGTTGTGCGTGTGATATATTTGACGGATGGAGAGCAAGAATCGTCTCATAGCCACTATGGCATCATTTCAACAATACACAGTTAATTTTTCCTCAAGTATCTGAAGATGAAGAGGCAGAAATATCATACCTGCATCGATCCCGAGATCCCAGACCCCCTCTGTCATAAGAACAGCCTCAAACAGAATGCATGTCGTCCGATACAAATCATCTCCGGATAGTTCGTAGGGTTTGAAGTCCCAACCAGAAAGCTTCTCGATCAAACGTGTTCTGGTGTCTTGATTCATTGGCCCTAGCAGCCTATGATGTATTTCGATTGATGAATCACAAGATCGAATGAGTTTCCAGAATTAGCGGTTTGAGACACGAAGAGAAAATTTCGACCTACTCCAAATCTGCTACTTTGTCTGCACCCTGAATCGTCTTTTTGACCTGAAGGTGCATCTCACTGACCAACTCGCAAAACAACGCGTCTCCACTTTCTGCTGCTATTTCAGCCACCGGAGTCAAGCCTCCCTCACTCCAGCCTGCACCAACCTCCGCTCCGTCCGCAACAGCCTGTCTCCACGGACCCCGCCCCTGTTCTGACTGTTGCTCCGGCAAGTAGGCCGATGAGATCTCCCCATCCGATCCACATGCTCTCGACAACGTCAATGCAAGTCCACCCATATCAACACTTGCCCGACGGGGGAGATTGTAATTTCCTATTGAACAAAGATTCGCAAACGGAGCGGATAGGTCGGAGATCGTGAAGAGATCCTTTTGGTCAGGTCGATCGGGTTTGTTGGTTCGCGGTGTGAACACAGTTTGCCGGCGTAGGTTTTTTGGAGGTAGTTGGAAAGATGGGGATGGAATAGCCGGCGTTATTGTAGAAGATATGGACGGAGACGGAGACCCCGAGACTTGTGATTGAGAAGCGTGCTCCATAGCGGATTGAATCTCTTCAGTCAAACGAGAAGTATGAAAGGGGAAGGTGATCACTCTATCCACCCCAGCCTTCTCGCAAGAAAGCAAGGTACTCGGAGATAGTCCAGAGTCGAGGGAGTATACTATGATCGCAAGCCTTGAGTGAGTTTTTTCACGACTCGAGACTAACAGCTTAATCTCTTTCAAGCACTCGACCACGCTTTCGTCTATCTCTGCCAAGCCTGCAGGACTTTGGTCCTCGAAGCAGACCGCGGTTGAAGTAGAGCTTTCCTTAGCGTTCACATTGGAGGCATGGATTCGAGGGGCCGGGATGTGATTTATCGGTATGAACGCGACAGTCATAGCTTCTTGAGGGGAGGATGAAGTTGGCGAGCTGACATCGGCTAGAGTAATTGAGATATCGCTGGCCGACGATTTAAGCAGTACTACACAGATACAAGCGAAAGAAGAGCAGAGTATGAGAAACAAGAGTGGACCATGTCAGCGACGTATGTCAAGTTTTTCTTTGAGATCCAAACCCCCAAATATCGGTAAAATTAACGTGGTGATATGGTATAGATATCTGAAGAGAATCAGATAGACTATGAGTACGACTTGGATGGGATTGAACATCTGACATTCGTTTTGTCACTGGCCGGTATGTTGAACGATGTAGGTGACCCAGTCATATCCCTCGAAGCAACACAACACACATATGAACTCATCTACTTCTCGACTATAACCTCAATCCACTTTCTTTGGGTGTAGTCGATACAGGCTGTAATGAAGGCATCGTAGGACACGCGACAGAGGATGGAGACATACCTGTGATGCCTAGATTGACTAACGAGTCCTTGATCGAACCCGCACCTTTGGATGACTCCCAAGTGGATGGCAGATAAGGACTAGTTGTCGGTCGTTTACTCCCACTCTTTTTGCTCCTGTGCTGTTTCCCCGACTGGTATCCAAAGGCACCCGGTCCTGAAGAGAATTGCGAGACCGAGGGTGAAGTATGAGGACCGTTGTTGGTAGCAGCTGCAGAAAAAACTGAAACCGATTCGGGATTGCTTCCGTCTTGTTGATTTGCGAACTTCGTGTTAAACGGGATGAGAAAAGCGGTGATGGATGAGAACGGTAAAGGCTGAGACATGTCAGTCTGGCGAGAGAGGATAAGACAGGACCAAGAGAAAGAAGAGGGGAGGAAAGAAAGTTATGTTGTAGTAGTGGTCAAGGCAGGAAGTAATAAAGAAAGAACAAATGAATAGATGGCACATCAAGGTCTCTCTGGCGGTGAGCCAATCCGTTAATTGCTCGAGCGACTTGTAATCACCCATCTTCGACGCAAATCATTTGCTCATTTCAACTTCATCACATTCGTGATATTTGAGAAACACATCTTGCGCAAACAACAATGGTCAAATATCTATTCCATATTCATTATCATAATAAAACGAAGATGAAATGGCCATGCTTGAAATCAGATGAGGGTGATACCCAACTAAAGGTTAGATCCAGGAGCAGAAGTGCCCGGCAATCATTATGTCGCTACTTGGTTCAACGATAGATTATGTTGTCAGGGTTTGTTTCGAAGCTCAGATTCTCGACAGATTATGGAAGTGCCATAGACATAGGCATATGCATGGTGATAGACAAAACGAAAGATGTCTCGAATGAAGATGACAGAATCCAAGCTTGAGAGAACAGAGAAAATAGGAAAAGAACAACAGTGAAGAGGAATGCGATGAAGTATTTGTATCTCTTCGTCGCTCGGACATAAAAACAAGACAGGAAGGGTGTATACAGATATCGAAAACAGGAAGGTAGGAATCAGATATAGTCAAGGTTGTTTGCATTAGCACACAACTTATCCCATCCAGTGTCAGGGGCGCAGGCAAGGGGGCTGAGTGGGGATGGTACTCAGTACGCTTGAGCTCCCAAGAGGGAAGGGATCATGCAATATTGCAGAGTAATATAAGGAAATTGCTGAAGGGAACCATGAGGATTTGACGAGGTTCCAAGCTTGAAAGAGAAAAGGGGAGACAGCTAACGACTACCTAGTATATATGTCATTCGAGATATCAAGCCAAGCAAACACAAGCAAACACAAGCAAACACAAGCAAACACAAGCAAGAGCGAAGAGATACCAAGGAAGAGTCAAGATATAACCAAGAGAGAGTTGAGCAGTACCAAAAGACTGTTGCAAGAATGGGTCTACATTGCGCAAGGTCACCCTGCGCGGGTCCAACCGGGTCAACTCATGACATCCAGTGTCATATTCTAAAGCAGAGACGATGATCAATTCAAAGGGAGCAGAATCTAACAAGATAACCTGGTAGATATTGAGAGTGACAATTTCTGATTCAACATGATCGTTATTTTGGTATGATGCTATCAGAAACAGAGTCTTGGTTGCAAAACCACACGGAATCTCTCGGCGGGGGGCAAAAGATGAACAGAGGGGGATTCGAACCCCCGCATCTTGCGATATCAGAACTTGAGTCTGACGCCTTAGACCGCTCGGCCATCTGTCCGGATGGGGTGCGTGAGGTGTGTGTGGGTGCGGGAGTGTGCGGGAGTGTGCGGGAGTGTGCGGGAGTGTGCGGGAGTGTGGGCCGGGTAGAGCGAGTGCACCCTGCCCGGGCACACACACGCCCCGTTGGCAGAATGGTAACGCGTCTCCTTCCTACTGTCTGGTGAGAGAGGTGAAGATTCTGGGTTCAATCCCCAGGCGGGGTTTCTCTTTTTTTGCGGCGGGCGTGGTTGGGGTGTGAGTGGGGTGTGAGTGGGGTGTGAGTGAGAATGTGAGTGAGAAGGTGGGTGAGAATGTGGGTGTACACGTGAGACGCTTGGTATGCTGGCGGGCTGTAGAGTGTGGACTGTATGCGCAGGGTATAGGACTGATGTATGTGGACCCTCCCATCAAGGGGATGTTCGTATAATGGTTATTATTCCAGATTTCCATTCTGGAGACAGGTGTTCGATTCACCTACATCTCATTTTTGTCATTTTTTTTTTGTGCGCGTGGCGGGGGCGGAGGCGGTGGCAGTACAAGACACTGTGCGGACGGCGGCAAGACTCTGAGGCACACGACCGGGGCGTGGGAGGGGCTAGTTGGATGGTGGCGTTGGTGTCTAGGGGTACGGGCCGGGCTGGGGACTATAACCGCCCTGTTAGCTCAATCGGTAGAGCGTCAGACTCTTACCCAGTCTCTTGACAGTTGGCATCTGAAGGCTGGGGGTTCGACCCCCCCATGGGGCTAGCTTCGTTTTTGTGTGTTGGTGTGATTTTTTGTTTCTGTTTCTGTTTCTGTTTTCGTTCTTTGTGTTTTTGTTTGCTGGCTTGGTGTGTGCTTGGTGGGCCGTCGACGGTGGAAGGGTGCATGGAGGGTTGAACAGAGGTGAGAGGTGGGTCGGCTGGTGGGTCGCGCGGGCATGTCTGACGATCTGGGCTGGCAGCACGGACAGACAGACACACACGGGGATTTAGCTCAGTTGGCAGAGCGCAATCTTAGCATGGTTGAGGTCGTGAGTTCGATTCTTACAATCTCCACTTTTTTGTGTCGTTTTTTTTGTGTTTTTTGGTAGTCTTTTTTTTTTTTTTTTCCGCCCGCTGCCTTTTCTTGCACTCTCTTCTTTCGCTCTGCTCCTCTCGGTCATGCTCCGTCCTGCCCACCACATCACACACCATGTGTTGCACCGAGACAGGCCGGCTGCTGCGAGCACACTGGCCGACCGGCCGGACAGGCCCTCATCCAGGTGAGGTGGCCGAGTGGTCTAAGGCGCTGTGTTAAGGCTCTTTCTATGCCCCGCAGTCAGTAATGGCGCGAGTTCGAATCTCGCCCTCATCACTTTTTGTCCGGCCGGCACGGGCCGTGCCTCTCGGGTCTGCCTGGCCGGGCTGTGCTCTCAGGTGCGGTGCCATGGTAGTATGATGCCACGTTGCAACACTGCCACACCCCCTTGCTGTCTGCCGGTCCGTTTTGGACTGTGGACTGAATGAACAGACCGTACAGCATCCAACAGCTGTGGTGAAATGGTATCATTGGTGCTTGCCATGCACTAGGCCGGGGTTCGATTCCCCGCGGTTGTATCCTTTTTTTTTCTCGTCCCACACACCGATCGGCTCTGTGCTGGCGGGTGCACATCTGCCGATCGTCCGTGTTCGGTCTCGCCGGCTGGTGCGATGATGGTGTGTGCTGCCGTTCGGACGAGCAGTGCGTCTGTGCCGACACAGGGGCAGGACACGAAGGACGTACCGACGCGCTCGGTGGACACCAACCGTCCTTCTTAGCTCAGTTGGTAGAGCGCGACACTAGTAATGTCGAGGTCAGTCGTTCAAATCGGCTAGCAGGAACATTCTTCTTTTTTTTTATTCTCCGTTCCGTTCATTTCTTCTTCTTCTTTTTCTGTTGTATCCTTCCCTGTCGCCCCGGCGGGCGTCTGGTCGACGCGTGCTCGTTAGGGTTCCGCACAAAGCACAGCACCACACCACACCACACACCACAAACAACACCACAAACAACACCACAAACAACACCACAAACGCAGGGAAAGCATGCTGGTGAAGTGGCCGAGTGGTCTAAGGCGCTGTGTTTAGGTCTCTCTTCCGAGTCCAGACCGCAGTCAGTAATGGCGCGAGTTCAAATCTCGTCTTCATCATTCCTTTTGTCCCGGCCAGGGGGGCAGGGCAGCTGGGGATTTAGGCTAGTTGGTAAACTGGACGCTTCGCACTGTCGATCATGTGTCATTCCTGGGTTCGATTCCCGGAGTCTCCATCTCTTTTTGGTGTGTTTCGGTGTGTTTTGTTTTATCTTGGCGTATTTGATTTCGTTGCATTTCATATGGCATGTTGTGTGTCGTGTTCTGTGTGTCTTCTCTTGGTCTGCTGCCCACCGGCTTGTGCTCACCGCTCACCGAGCGGCGTCCATCCAAGGCCGTTTGGCGGAGTGGTCTAACGCGGTAGCCTCGAACGAGTCCCCTCTGTGGGACGACGCGACAGCTACTCTTCTCTGAAGGCGTAGGTTCAAATCCTACAGCGGTCGTCCTTTCTCTTTTTCTTTTTGCCCACTTCCGTTCTCTCTGCCTTCTGTCGCGTCGATCCTTCCTTGCTGTCTGTGTTTGCTGTCTCCGCATGCTCACACCCCGCCAGGCAGACAGACAGACGGGCTGACGGGCTGCCATCGTGCGTGATTGGTGTAGTGGTATCACGCCAAGTTTGGGCACACTTTCTGCCGTGCACATCTCTTGGAGGTCTTCGGTTCAATCCCGGAATCGCGCCTTTTTGTTCGGCCCGTCTGGGCGGGTGGCGTGGTCGGTGTAGGGTTACTTGCTGTGTCAGTTGCTGTGTTACTTGCTGTGCTACTCATAGGATTACCCGCCACATAGCGTCCGCTGTTACCCTATGCTGTGTACTCTTTTTTTTTTTCTTTTTTCTTTTTCCTCTCCCGTTTTTTCTTTGTCCTTTTTCTTTCCTCTTTTTTCCTCTTTTTTCCTTCTTTTTTCCCTTCTTTTTCCCCCTCTTTTTTCCCCTCTTTTCCCTCTTTTCCCTTCTTTTCCCTCTTTTCCTTTTTTCTTCTTTTTTCTTCTTTTTTCTTCTTTTTTCTTCTTTTTTTTCTGTCAACGATAGATGCATCAATATAGAAAGAGAAAAAGACATATGGCAGAAAGACAACAGCATAACAATGGCAACACAGTAAAAACATAGCGAGAACACAATGAGAACACAACGAGAACACAACCATGCAATGCAATGCACCAGCAACACAGTGTCAACACAGTGTCAACACAACAGAAAGACCAAAACAAAAGAAGGCAAAGATCCTCGTAGTCAGACGCCTTACCGCTGGGCCACTCGGCCAGAGCGAATGGGTGGTGGGACCACTAGACCAAGACGGGGTTCGAACCCGCGATTTCCTGATGCATACAAGCTGGCAGCCGGCCATGACGACCGTTCCACCATCTTTGCCTTTAGCTTTCGTCTGGTTGTGTGGATGTATGGCCAAGTGGATGTGTGGGCGTTGGCTCTGCTAGGGTTATCCGAGGCGGTGGGCGTCCGGCCGATCCGTCCGATCGCCCATCGGATATCGGACGTCGGACGTCGGACGTCGAGCCCCGGAGTACGGAGCCCGGCGGAGAAAAGGCCGTGTCGATCGGTCGCCTGGTCTAGTGGTATGACGCTTGCTTCACATCTCACCCGGTGCGCAATAGGTCGCCAGTTCGATCCTGGCGGTGACCATGACGTCTTTTTGCCCTCAGCACACGCCCACGATGGACAGACCGAGAGAAGCCATCGCAAGATAAGATGCATGATAAGATACACAGCCAGCCGACAGAGATGGCAGATAAGATCGACAGACACGATCGATCGGCAAGAAAGAAAGAAAGAAGATAAGATGGCGATAAAGACAAAAGACAAAAGACAAAAGATACAAGATAAAAGCCAGGTCGGCAAAAAGACAAGGCGCGATCCCGGGATTGAACCGAGGACCTCCGTCAGACACGTGTTTCATGCGAGCCAGCAAAGCCCGAAGACGGCGTGATACCACTACACCAATCCCGCCAGTGATCGCACAGGCCTGGCCGGTCAGTTTGTCGGTCTCCAGCCGGCCGTCCGTCCGTCCGTCCGGGAGGCAAAAGATACTCCATATGAGGTTCGAACTCATGATCCTTGTTAAGCACTAGAGGCACGGACGGCAACCTATAAGAACAATGCGATAACCACTTCGCCAATGGAGTAAAGGTAAGCGTCGGTGGAAAAAGACGAGACAGGACGAGACAGGACGAGACAGGACGAGAGAAGGCCGCACCGGACGGCACACGCCAGACCGGGCCGAGTCCGACAGAAGACGGCACAGGCGGCAGGAGGAAGGACGGGAAAAAGAGGGCAAAAAAAAGGAAAGGTCCTACTCAGATTCGAACTGGGGATTCGAGAAGGTGAGTCAATCAGAATCTCGCGTGATAACCAACTTCACCATAGAACCGGTCGTTGTCGGCCTATTGCCCTCGCGAGTCTCGTTCCGGCGGTGTGTCCGCTGGCAAGGGTCCGTCGGCGCGTGTCCGCTGGCAGGTGTGCTTACATCGCTGGCCGACCTGTCCGCCCGCCGCACGTGGCCCGGCCGGCATGACACGCACGGCCGACCCGATACACACAGCGGACATCGGAGCAAAAAGCAAGCCCAAACGCGGATTTGAACCACGGACCTCACCGTTACGAGCGGCGCACTATAACCACTTAGCTATTCGGGCCTGGTGCCCGTCGCCCGGTCGTGTTGTCTCTAAGGGTGTTGGTGTGTCGATGTGTTGGTGTACCGGTGTGGTCAGGACCCGGCCCACACCGTCCGCTCGGCCAGACGTAGCCCATCGAGGTCGACCGCCGGGGCGGCTGGGCAGTCAACGTGCCTGGGTAGTTTAGTGGTAAAACGTAGGTCTCATACCGTCACCCGAGTGTGATCCTCAGCCGCGAGTTCGATTCTCGCTCTGGGCAACTCTTTTTTTTCCTCTTTTGCTGTGTTTCCCATCCTTCCTGATGGTTGGTGGGCGGCCGGGCTGGGCCAGGCGGAGGTGCGGTCGGATCCGGCCGTCAGATGGGCTGAGCATGACGGCAGTGGAAGTGGCGGCGGTGGCGGTGGCGGTGGCGTCGGCAGTGCTGATGACGACGACGACTGCTGCTGCGCAGAGTCCGCTTGGACGAGAATCTATCCGGACAAACGGTGCTGGCACCATACCCGCCGCTTAGCTCATCTGGAAGAGCGTTGGTTTGTAAAGGATACACTTGTTCACCGAAGGCACTCGGTTCGATCCCGAGAGCGGCGATCTTGTTTTTTTGCCTTTTGCTTTTTGTTCTTTTTTGTTCTTTTTTTTCTGCCTTGTGGCTGCTTCCTCTTTGACTGCTAGGGTTCCTGCCTTCGGTCCAGTCCGGTCGCTCTCACGCAGCATGCGCACTGTCTCGGCCAGACGGGCGATGCGACCGATGACGTTCTCCCAGCTGCTGCTGCCGATGTAGTGGTCACCGGGGCAGGGCAAGTGATCATATCTGGCCGATTGGTGTAGTGGCTATCACAGCAGTTTTCGGTACTCGTCCGCAAGGTCGTCTTCGCTCGCTGCTGGTCGTCGGTTCGATCCCGACATCGGTCTAAATGTTCACTTTTTGTGTCCCCCTTTCTTTTTTGCCCTCCTTTTTGCCCTTCTTTTTCTCTGCACGCTCTCTCTGCACTCTGTTTCTATCGGCCGTTGTGTGGGTCACTGTCTGTCCGACCGGTCTGGCCTGTGTGCGCGTGTCCACCACGGTCGAGCCAGGTCGACACAGCTCCCTGTGGTGGGGCAGGCAGACGGGCGGGAAAACAAAAAAAGACCCATACCCGACTTGAACGGATGACCTCAAGATTTGGAATCTTGCGCTGCTACCAACTGAGCTAATGGGTCGCTTGCCCGGAGGCTCCGTGCCCAGAGGGTATGTCGAGCGCCCGGCTGGCTGGCCGTACAGACGGTGGCACCATGCGGCCGGCTTGCAGGCCTCCAGCACGGACGGCCGGACGGGGGCTAGGGAAAAAACCGAGGGAAAACGAGCAAAAAGACAATGTTGCCAAGGCCCGTCTCGATCAGGCGACCTCCGGGTTATGAGCCCGGCGCGCTTCCACTGCGCTACTTGGCATTGATGGGAGACCATGGCTGAGGAGTGTGTATGTGGTGTCGGCCGCAGGTCACGTGCCGGTGTCGATGTCAGTGTCGACGTCAGTGTCGATGCCAGTGCCAGCACCAGTGTCATTACCAATGCCAGTGTCAATGCCAGTCACACCATCGACTGGTGCGACCGACGGTACACCTGGCCATGGTCTGCCGGGTGGGCCTGACAGTCATCGGATCGATTAGCTCAGTTGGTTAGAGCGTGGTGCTAATAACGCCAAGGTCGCGGGTTCGACCCCCTCATTGATCACTTTTTCTTTCTTTTTCTAATTTTCGCCATCTTTTTTTGCCATCTTTTTTGCACCCCTCCTGTTCTCGACCGTTGCGGTCTGTGTGGCATTGTTGTCGACTGGCACGCTCCATGGTGAGCGATGCAGTGTTGTGACGGTGTGACGATGTGGTGGTGCAGTGGCGACGATGGGAACGCAGATATACACCCGGCTGTGCTGGACAGTGTCCGACCAGACATGGGCCTATGGTGTCTGGGCTGGGCTGGGAGGCATCGTGCATGCTTGGTGTAGTGGTATCGCGCCATGTTAGGGTCTTTGCGCCTTGTCTCATGGAGGTCCTCAGTTCAATCCTGGGAGCGTGCCTTTTTTCCTTTTCCTTTCGTTCTTTGTTTCCTTTTCCCGAGCGCTTCCTGTCGCTCTTCGTTGTTTTCTGCCACTTTTCACTCACTTTTTGCCACTCTCCGCCACTTTCTCGGCAGCAGACAAGCGATGTGTGCACCCGGTGGAGACGTCTCTGACGCATGGACAAGCTGTCTGGACAAGGTGTCTGGACACGGATGACAGCCATCAAGTCCTCAATTGTCTAACGGCTATGATAACCGCCTCTCACGCGGTAGGCCCGGGTTCGACTCCCGGTTGGGGATCTCTCTTTTGGTCTTTTCTTTTGCTCTCGTTTCTTTTTTTCTTTTTTTCCTTGTCCTTCTTTCCTTTCGTCTTTCTGTTTCGTCTTGTTTTTGTATGTCCGTTCTGACCACTGGTATCAGCGCTGGTGTGTGCCTGCGGGTACTGTGTGGTTGAATGCACGGTATGGGGTGCATGCACCGGCCAGCTGTCCAGCCACCTGGCGAGCGGACAAGGCTGACATCCAACCGACTCTTGGATGGTCTAACGGTTATGATTTCCGCCTGTCACGCGGGAGACCGGGGTTCGACTCCCCGTCCGGGAGCACTTTTTGCCTTTTGCTCCTCTCTTTTGTACTTGCATTTGTACTTGCATTTGCATTTGCATTTGCATCTGCATTTGCATTTTTTCTTTCCATTCTCTTTTGCTGTACAGCTGTATGGTTGTCTTGCTTTGTTGTGTTTGTCCGTCGACGGCCATCGATCGTTATCTTTTTTTCTTTGGTCTGTATGTCTCCTTCTTTTTCTCTTTCTTTTTCTTTTGCTCTCTTTGACGGCGCATGTTTGGCAGCACACGCTCCGAAAGACGCACCGAGCACAGCACAGCACAGCACAGCACGCCGACACGTGTGCGCTGGGCAGACCAACTGGCTGGATGGCTGTTGAGCACAGGCTATGGGCAGTCGATCGGCAGACCGAGACCATACGCTGTCTTAATCAAGTGGTCTACGATGAGAGATTAGAAATCTCTTCCTCTTTGAGGGCGCAGGTTCGAATCCTGCAGACAGCTTTCTTTTGCACCCTGTACTTTGCCACCGTGGCCTTTGCTCTTTTTGCTTTTTTTTTTCTTCTTCTTCTCTTCTATGCCTTTGCCTATGTGTGTCTATGGTTGTCGTTCATGTATGCATAGTACGCACACACCGGGCAGCCAGCCCAAACAAAAAAAAAAGACGGCCACACCATCGAAGCCATCCTCACTGACACACAGAGCGAGGACCGGAAAAAAAAAGGGATGCCGTCAGCCTGAATCGAACAGGCGACCTTATGATTGCGGACAGATGTCTTCAGTCATACGCTCCACCAATTGAGCTATGACGGCCGATGACAGTCAGCGCCGTCCATCAGGCCATGGCCCGTCTGGGTGGCTGTCGGGCCGTCGGGCCGTCCGGCTGGCACTCACTCGGTCGGTCTCAGCCGGGTCGGTGTGTGTGCTGACGCGGCAGGCAAAACATGCTGGGCACTGACCGTCAGCGTGTGCTGTCTGAGTGCTCGGACACAGCAGGCGACCATCCCATGCCCTGTAGCTCAGTTGGTAGAGCGTGGAGCTGTTAACTCCAAGGTCTACGGTTCGAGCCCGTACGGGGCAGTCTTTTTGTCGTCTTTTTGTCGTCTTTTTGTCGTCTTTTTGTCTCCTCATTTTTTTTCCCTCTCCCTTTCCTGTGCAGTACTTCCCCTCTCGTCTTCTGCCGTCCATGAGGTGTGCGTGTTCTTGGTATGTTCTTGCGATGGACATCATCCATCTTCCACCAGCATGCTCGGCCGGCAAGAAAAAAGGAGTCACCCGGGATTGAACCAGGGACCTGCTGGGTTGCAACCAGCCGCAACTACCGCTGTGCTATAACTCCGTATGAGGCTGCCGCGCCATCGGACAGATCATCCACAGGCACGCTTGCACACATGCACACAGCACAGTGGCAGCCGCTTTGTCGTCCTGCGATCGAGTAGTGGCAGCTGTGGACGCAACATCGCCCGGTGCGACCAGGCCGGCGTCACAGATGCTGCATCTGCACAGAGAAAACAAAAGGAACAAAGGAGCAGAAAAAAGAACAGGAAAAAAGAGCAAGAAAAAAGAGCAAGAAAAAAGAGCAAGAAAAAAGAGCAAAAAGAACAAAAAGAACAAAAAGAGTAGTCGCACCCAGAGTCGAACTGGGGTCGTGAGTGTGTTAGACTCAAGTGATAACCGTTACACCATGCAACTCTGATGACTGCCGGTCTCTGCCCAGTATCCTACTCATCGACCAGGCACCGCTCGCTCCGCCGTCTGCCCGCCCGCCGCTGTGTGTCCATCGGTCGGCCGGCCCATCAGCCCGATCGTGCGACACCGGGACCATGCCTGCCGACAAGCTGGCCCTCAGACGAGGCAGCCCGGGGAGAAAACAAAAAGGATCGTTCCCCATCCGGGAGTCGAACCCGGGTCCTCAGCGTGAAAAGCTGATATCGTAAACCGTTTGACCAATGAGGACTAGTACAAGCACGCCGAATCGGTCGAGTCGTCTGCAGTCGTCTGCAGTCGTGCGCAGTCGTGTGCAGCCTGCTCCGTCGTGCGGTAGGCTGTGAGCGGGTGGCCGCCGGTCAGCATGCTTCCGACCGGACGGCAAAAAGTGGACCCAGCAGGGATTGAACCCGCGGCCTTTCGCATGCAAAGCGAATGTGATACCACTACACCATAAGCCCGTGTGGGATGGAGGCGTGGTGTGTCGGCCGGTGGGGCGAAGTGCGGTGCGGTGCGGTGAGGTGCGGTAAGGTGCGGTGCGGTAAGGTGCGGTGAGGTGAGGTCTGGTATGATGCTATCAGAAACAGAGTCTTGGTTGCAAAACCACACGGAACCTCTCGGCGGGGGGCAAAAGATGAACAGAGGGGGATTCGAACCCCCGCATCTTGCGATATCAGAACTTGAGTCTGACGCCTTAGACCGCTCGGCCATCTGTCCGGATGGGGTGCGTGAGGTGTGTGTGGGTCCGGGAGTGTGCGGGAGTGTGCGGGAGTGTGCGGGAGTGTGGGCCGGGTAGAGCGAGTGCACCCTGCCCGGGCACACACACGCCCCGTTGGCAGAATGGTAACGCGTCTCCTTCCTACTGTCTGGTGAGAGAGGTGAAGATTCTGGGTTCAATCCCCAGGCGGGGTTTCTCTTTTTTTGCGGCGGGCGTGGTTGGGGTGTGAGTGGGGTGTGAGTGGGGTGTGGTTGGGGTGTGGTTGAGGTGTGAGTGAGAAGGTGGGTGAGAATGTGGGTGTACACGTGAGACGCTTGGTATGCTGGCGGGCTGTAGAGTGTGGACTGTATGCGCAGGGTATAGGACTGATGTATGTGGACCCTGCCATCAACGGGATGTTCGTATAATGGTTATTATTCCAGATTTCCATTCTGGAGACAGGTGTTCGATTCACCTACATCTCATTTTTGTCATTTTTTTTTTGTGCGCGTGGCGGGGGCGGAGGCGGTGGCAGTACAAGACACTGGGCGGACGGCGGCAAGACTCTGAGGCACACGACCGGGGCGTGGGAGGGGCTAGTTGGGTGGTGGCGTTGGTGTCTAGGGGTACGGGCCGGGCTGGGGACTATAACCGCCCTGTTAGCTCAATCGGTAGAGCGTCAGACTCTTACCCAGTCTCTTGACAGTTGGCATCTGAAGGCTGGGGGTTCGACCCCCCCATGGGGCTAGCTTCGTTTTTGTGTGTCGGTGTGATTTTTTGTTTCTGTTTCTGTTTCTGTTTCTGTTTCTGTTTTCGTTCTTTGTGTTTTTGTTTGCTGGCTTGGTGTGTGCTTGGTGGGCCGTCGACGGTGGAAGGGTGCATGGAGGGTTGAACAGAGGTGAGAGGTGGGTCGGCTGGTGGGTCGCGCGGGCATGTCTGACGATCTGGGCTGGTAGCACGGACAGACAGACACACACGGGGATTTAGCTCAGTTGGCAGAGCGCAATCTTAGCATGGTTGAGGTCGTGAGTTCGATTCTTACAATCTCCACTTTTTTGTGTCGTTTTTATGTGTTTTTTTGTGTTTTTTGGTAGTCTTTTTTTTTTTTTCCGCCCGCTGCCTTTTTTGCACTCTCTTCTTTCGCTCTGCTCCTCTCGGTCATGCTCCGTCCTGCCCACCACATCACACACCATGTGTTGCACCGAGACAGGCCGGCTGCTGCGAGCACACTGGCCGACCGGCCGGACAGGCCTTCATCCAGGTGAGGTGGCCGAGTGGTCTAAGGCGCTGTGTTAAGGCTCTTTCTATGCCCCGCAGTCAGTAATGGCGCGAGTTCGAATCTCGCCCTCATCACTTTTTGTCCGGCCGGCACGGGCCGTGCCTCTCGGGTCTGCCTGGCCGGGCTGTGCTCTCAGGTGCGGTGCCATGGTAGTATGATGCCACGTTGCAACACTGCCACACCCCCTTGCTGTCTGCCGGTCCGTTTTGGACTGTGGACTGAATGAACAGACCGTACAGCATCCAACAGCTGTGGTGAAATGGTATCATTGGTGCTTGCCATGCACTAGGCCGGGGTTCGATTCCCCGCGGTTGTATCCTTTTTTTTTCTCGTCCCACACACCGATCGGCTCTGTGCTGGCGGGTGCACATCTGCCGATCGTCCGTGTTCGGTCTCGCCGACTGGTGCGATGATGGTGTGTGCTGCCGTTCGGACGAGCAGTGCGTCTGTGCCGACACAGGGGCAGGACACGAAGGACGTACCGACGCGCTCGGTGGACACCAACCGTCCTTCTTAGCTCAGTTGGTAGAGCGCGACACTAGTAATGTCGAGGTCAGTCGTTCAAATCGGCTAGCAGGAACATTCTTCTTTTTTTTATTCTCCGTTCATTTCCGTTCATTTCTTCTTCTTCTTTTTCTGTTGTATCCTTCCCTGTCGCCCCGGCGGGCGTCTGGTCGACGCGTGCTCGTTAGGGTTCCGCACAAAGCACAGCACCACACCACACCACACACCACAAACGACACCACAAACAACACCACAAACGCAGGGAAAGCATGCTGGTGAAGTGGCCGAGTGGTCTAAGGCGCTGTGTTTAGGTCTCTCTTCCGAGTCCAGACCGCAGTCAGTAATGGCGCGAGTTCAAATCTCGTCTTCATCATTCCTTTTGTCCCGGCCGGGGGGGGCAGGGCAGCTGGGGATTTAGGCTAGTTGGTAAACTGGACGCTTCGCACTGTCGATCATGTGTCATTCCTGGGTTCGATTCCCGGAGTCTCCATCTCTTTTTGGTGTGTTTCGGTGTGTTTTGTTTTATCTTGGCGTATTTGATTTCGTTGCATTTCATATGGCATGTTGTGTGTCGTGTTCTGTGTGTCTTCTCTTGGTCTGCTGCCCACCGGCTTGTGCTCACCGCTCACCGAGCGGCGTCCATCCAAGGCCGTTTGGCGGAGTGGTCTAACGCGGTAGCCTCGAACGAGTCCCCTCTGTGGGACGACGCGACAGCTACTCTTCTCTGAAGGCGTAGGTTCAAATCCTACAGCGGTCGTCCTTTCTCTTTTTCTTTTTGCCCACTTCCGTTCTCTCTGCCTTCTGTCGCGTCGATCCTTCCTTGCTGTCTGTGTTTGCTGTCTCCGCATGCTCACACCCCGCCAGGCAGACAGACAGACGGGCTGACGGGCTGCCATCGTGCGTGATTGGTGTAGTGGTATCACGCCAAGTTTGGGCACACTTTCTGCCGTGCACATCTCTTGGAGGTCTTCGGTTCAATCCCGGAATCGCGCCTTTTTGTTCGGCCCGTCTGGGCGGGTGGCGTGGTCGGTGTAGGGTTACTTGCTGTGTCAGTTGCTGTGTTACTTGCTGTGCTACTCATAGGATTACCCGCCACATAGCGTCCGCTGTTACCCTATGCTGTGTACTCTTTTTTTTTTTCTTTTTTCTTTTTCCTCTCCCGTTTTTTCTTTGTCCTTTTTCTTTCCTCTTTTTTCCTCTTTTTTCCTTCTTTTTTCCCTTCTTTTTCCCCCTCTTTTTTCCCCTCTTTTCCCTCTTTTCCCTTCTTTTCCCTCTTTTCCTTTTTTCTTCTTTTTTCTTCTTTTTTCTTCTTTTTTCTTCTTTTTTTTCTGTCAACGATAGATGCATCAATATAGAAAGAGAAAAAGACATATGGCAGAAAGACAACAGCATAACAATGGCAACACAGTAAAAACATAGCGAGAACACAATGAGAACACAACGAGAACACAACCATGCAATGCAATGCACCAGCAACACAGTGTCAACACAGTGTCAACACAACAGAAAGACCAAAACAAAAGAAGGCAAAGATCCTCGTAGTCAGACGCCTTACCGCTGGGCCACTCGGCCAGAGCGAATGGGTGGTGGGACCACTAGACCAAGACGGGGTTCGAACCCGCGATTTCCTGATGCATACAAGCTGGCAGCCGGCCATGACGACCGTTCCACCATCTTTGCCTTTAGCTTTCGTCTGGTTGTGTGGATGTATGGCCAAGTGGATGTGTGGGCGTTGGCTCTGCTAGGGTTATCCGAGGCGGTGGGCGTCCGGCCGATCCGTCCGATCGCCCATCGGATATCGGACGTCGGACGTCGGACGTCGAGCCCCGGAGTACGGAGCCCGGCGGAGAAAAGGCCGTGTCGATCGGTCGCCTGGTCTAGTGGTATGACGCTTGCTTCACATCTCACCCGGTGCGCAATAGGTCGCCAGTTCGATCCTGGCGGTGACCATGACGTCTTTTTGCCCTCAGCACACGCCCACGATGGACAGACCGAGAGAAGCCATCGCAAGATAAGATGCATGATAAGATACACAGCCAGCCGACAGAGATGGCAGATAAGATCGACAGACACGATCGATCGGCAAGAAAGAAAGAAGATAAGATGGCGATAAAGACAAAAGACAAAAGACAAAAGACAAAAGATACAAGATAAAAGCCAGGTCGGCAAAAAGACAAGGCGCGATCCCGGGATTGAACCGAGGACCTCCGTCAGACACGTGTTTCATGCGAGCCAGCAAAGCCCGAAGACGGCGTGATACCACTACACCAATCCCGCCAGTGATCGCACAGGCCTGGCCGGTCAGTTTGTCGGTCTCCAGCCGGCCGTCCGTCCGTCCGTCCGGGAGGCAAAAGATACTCCATATGAGGTTCGAACTCATGATCCTTGTTAAGCACTAGAGGCACGGACGGCAACCTATAAGAACAATGCGATAACCACTTCGCCAATGGAGTAAAGGTAAGCGTCGGTGGAAAAAGACGAGAGATGACAAGACAGGACGAGACAGGACGAGACAGGACGAGAGAAGGCCGCACCGGACGGCACACGCCAGACCGGGCCGAGTCCGACAGAAGACGGCACAGGCGGCAGGAGGGAGGACGGGAAAAAGAGGGCGAAAAAAAAGGAAAGGTCCTACTCAGATTCGAACTGGGGATTCGAGAAGGTGAGTCAATCAGAATCTCGCGTGATAACCAACTTCACCATAGAACCGGTCGTTGTCGGCCTATTGCCCTCGCGAGTCTCGTTCTGGCGGTGTGTCCGCTGGCAAGGGTCCGTCGGCGCGTGTCCGCTGGCAGGTGTGCTTACATCGCTGGCCGACCTGTCCGCCCGCCGCACGTGGCCCGGCCGGCATGACACGCACGGCCGACCCGATACACACAGCGGACATCGGAGCAAAAAGCAAGCCCAAACGCGGATTTGAACCACGGACCTCACCGTTACGAGCGGCGCACTATAACCACTTAGCTATTCGGGCCTGGTGCCCGTCGCCCGGTCGTGTTGTCTCTAAGGGTGTTGGTGTGTCGATGTGTTGGTGTACCGGTGTGGTCAGGACCCGGCCCACACCGTCCGCTCGGCCAGACGTAGCCCATCGAGGTCGACCGCCGGGGCGGCTGGGCAGTCAACGTGCCTGGGTAGTTTAGTGGTAAAACGTAGGTCTCATACCGTCACCCGAGTGTGATCCTCAGCCGCGAGTTCGATTCTCGCTCTGGGCAACTCTTTTTTTTCCTCTTTTGCTGTGTTTCCCATCCTTCCTGATGGTTGGTGGGCGGCCGGGCTGGGCCAGGCGGAGGTGCGGTCGGATCCGGCCGTCAGATGGGCTGAGCATGACGGCAGTGGAAGTGGCGGCGGTGGCGGTGGCGGTGGCGTCGGCAGTGCTGATGACGACGACGACTGCTGCTGCGCAGAGTCCGCTTGGACGAGAATCTATCCGGACAAACGGTGCTGGCACCATACCCGCCGCTTAGCTCATCTGGAAGAGCGTTGGTTTGTAAAGGATACACTTGTTCACCGAAGGCACTCGGTTCGATCCCGAGAGCGGCGATCTTGTTTTTTTGCCTTTTGCTTTTTGTTCTTTTTTGTTCTTTTTTTTCTGCCTTGTGGCTGCTTCCTCTTTGACTGCTAGGGTTCCTGCCTTCGGTCCAGTCCGGTCGCTCTCACGCAGCATGCGCACTGTCTCGGCCAGACGGGCGATGCGACCGATGACGTTCTCCCAGCTGCTGCTGCCGATGTAGTGGTCACCGGGGCAGGGCAAGTGATCATATCTGGCCGATTGGTGTAGTGGCTATCACAGCAGTTTTCGGTACTCGTCCGCAAGGTCGTCTTCGCTCGCTGCTGGTCGTCGGTTCGATCCCGACATCGGTCTAAATGTTCACTTTTTGTGTCCCCCTTTCTTTTTTGCCCTCCTTTTTGCCCTTCTTTTTCTCTGCACGCTCTCTCTGCACTCTGTTTCTATCGGCCGTTGTGTGGGTCACTGTCTGTCCGACCGGTCTGGCCTGTGTGCGCGTGTCCACCACGGTCGAGCCAGGTCGACACAGCTCCCTGTGGTGGGGCAGGCAGACGGGCGGGAAAACAAAAAAAGACCCATACCCGACTTGAACGGATGACCTCAAGATTTGGAATCTTGCGCTGCTACCAACTGAGCTAATGGGTCGCTTGCCCGGAGGCTCCGTGCCCAGAGGGTATGTCGAGCGCCCGGCTGGCTGGCCGTACAGACGGTGGCACCATGCGGCCGGCTTGCAGGCCTCCAGCACGGACGGCCGGACGGGGGCCAGGGAAAAAACCGAGGGAAAACGAGCAAAAAGACAATGTTGCCAAGGCCCGTCTCGATCAGGCGACCTCCGGGTTATGAGCCCGGCGCGCTTCCACTGCGCTACTTGGCATTGATGGGAGACCATGGCTGAGGAGTGTGTATGTGGTGTCGGCCGCAGGTCACGTGCCGGTGTCGATGTCAGTGTCGACGTCAGTGTCGATGCCAGTGCCAGCACCAGTGTCATTACCAATGCCAGTGTCAATGCCAGTCACACCATCGACTGGTGCGACCGACGGTACACCTGGCCATGGTCTGCCGGGTGGGCCTGACAGTCATCGGATCGATTAGCTCAGTTGGTTAGAGCGTGGTGCTAATAACGCCAAGGTCGCGGGTTCGACCCCCTCATTGATCACTTTTTCTTTCTTTTTCTAATTTTCGCCATCTTTTTTTGCCATCTTTTTTGCACCCCTCCTGTTCTCGACCGTTGCGGTCTGTGTGGCATTGTTGTCGACTGGCACGCTCCATGGTGAGCGATGCAGTGTTGTGACGGTGTGACGATGTGGTGGTGCAGTGGCGACGATGGGAACGCAGATATACACCCGGCTGTGCTGGACAGTGTCCGACCAGACATGGGCCTATGGTGTCTGGGCTGGGCTGGGAGGCATCGTGCATGCTTGGTGTAGTGGTATCGCGCCATGTTAGGGTCTTTGCGCCTTGTCTCATGGAGGTCCTCAGTTCAATCCTGGGAGCGTGCCTTTTTTCCTTTTCCTTTCGTTCTTTGTTTCCTTTTCCCGAGCGCTTCCTGTCGCTCTTCGTTGTTTTCTGCCACTTTTCACTCACTTTTTGCCACTCTCCGCCACTTTCTCGGCAGCAGACAAGCGATGTGTGCACCCGGTGGAGACGTCTCTGACGCATGGACAAGCTGTCTGGACAAGGTGTCTGGACACGGATGACAGCCATCAAGTCCTCAATTGTCTAACGGCTATGATAACCGCCTCTCACGCGGTAGGCCCGGGTTCGACTCCCGGTTGGGGATCTCTCTTTTGGTCTTTTCTTTTGCTCTCGTTTCTTTTTTTCTTTTTTTCCTTGTCCTTCTTTCCTTTCGTCTTTCTGTTTCGTCTTGTTTTTGTATGTCCGTTCTGACCACTGGTATCAGCGCTGGTGTGTGCCTGCGGGTACTGTGTGGTTGAATGCACGGTATGGGGTGCATGCACCGGCCAGCTGTCCAGCCACCTGGCGAGCGGACAAGGCTGACAACCAACCGACTCTTGGATGGTCTAACGGTTATGATTTCCGCCTGTCACGCGGGAGACCGGGGTTCGACTCCCCGTCCGGGAGCACTTTTTGCCTTTTGCTCCTCTCTTTTGTACTTGCATTTGTACTTGCATTTGCATTTGCATTTGCATCTGCATTTGCATTTTTTCTTTCCATTCTCTTTTGCTGTACAGCTGTATGGTTGTCTTGCTTTGTTGTGTTTGTCCGTCGACGGCCATCGATCGTTATCTTTTTTTCTTTGGTCTGTATGTCTCCTTCTTTTTCTCTTTCTTTTTCTTTTGCTCTCTTTGACGGCGCATGTTTGGCAGCACACGCTCCGAAAGACGCACCGAGCACAGCACAGCACAGCACAGCACGCCGACACGTGTGCGCTGGGCAGACCAACTGGCTGGATGGCTGTTGAGCACAGGCTATGGGCAGTCGATCGGCAGACCGAGACCATACGCTGTCTTAATCAAGTGGTCTACGATGAGAGATTAGAAATCTCTTCCTCTTTGAGGGCGCAGGTTCGAATCCTGCAGACAGCTTTCTTTTGCACCCTGTACTTTGCCACCGTGGCCTTTGCTCTTTTTGCTTTTTTTTTTCTTCTTCTTCTCTTCTATGCCTTTGCCTATGTGTGTCTATGGTTGTCGTTCATGTATGCATAGTACGCACACACCGGGCAGCCAGCCCAAACAAAAAAAAAAGACGGCCACACCATCGAAGCCATCCTCACTGACACACAGAGCGAGGACCGGAAAAAAAAAGGGATGCCGTCAGCCTGAATCGAACAGGCGACCTTATGATTGCGGACAGATGTCTTCAGTCATACGCTCCACCAATTGAGCTATGACGGCCGATGACAGTCAGCGCCGTCCATCAGGCCATGGCCCGTCTGGGTGGCTGTCGGGCCGTCGGGCCGTCCGGCTGGCACTCACTCGGTCGGTCTCAGCCGGGTCGGTGTGTGTGCTGACGCGGCAGGCAAAACATGCTGGGCACTGACCGTCAGCGTGTGCTGTCTGAGTGCTCGGACACAGCAGGCGACCATCCCATGCCCTGTAGCTCAGTTGGTAGAGCGTGGAGCTGTTAACTCCAAGGTCTACGGTTCGAGCCCGTACGGGGCAGTCTTTTTGTCGTCTTTTTGTCGTCTTTTTGTCGTCTTTTTGTCTCCTCATTTTTTTTCCCTCTCCCTTTCCTGTGCAGTACTTCCCCTCTCGTCTTCTGCCGTCCATGAGGTGTGCGTGTTCTTGGTATGTTCTTGCGATGGACATCATCCATCTTCCACCAGCATGCTCGGCCGGCAAGAAAAAAGGAGTCACCCGGGATTGAACCAGGGACCTGCTGGGTTGCAACCAGCCGCAACTACCGCTGTGCTATAACTCCGTATGAGGCTGCCGCGCCATCGGACAGATCATCCACAGGCACGCTTGCACACATGCACACAGCACAGTGGCAGCCGCTTTGTCGTCCTGCGATCGAGTAGTGGCAGCTGTGGACGCAACATCGCCCGGTGCGACCAGGCCGGCGTCACAGATGCTGCATCTGCACAGAGAAAACAAAAGGAACAAAGGAGCAGAAAAAAGAACAGGAAAAAAGAGCAAGAAAAAAGAGCAAGAAAAAAGAGCAAGAAAAAAGAGCAAAAAGAACAAAAAGAACAAAAAGAGTAGTCGCACCCAGAGTCGAACTGGGGTCGTGAGTGTGTTAGACTCAAGTGATAACCGTTACACCATGCAACTCTGATGACTGCCGGTCTCTGCCCAGTATCCTACTCATCGACCAGGCACCGCTCGCTCCGCCGTCTGCCCGCCCGCCGCTGTGTGTCCATCGGTCGGCCGGCCCATCAGCCCGATCGTGCGACACCGGGACCATGCCTGCCGACAAGCTGGCCCTCAGACGAGGCAGCCCGGGGAGAAAACAAAAAGGATCGTTCCCCATCCGGGAGTCGAACCCGGGTCCTCAGCGTGAAAAGCTGATATCGTAAACCGTTTGACCAATGAGGACTAGTACAAGCACGCCGAATCGGTCGAGTCGTCTGCAGTCGTCTGCAGTCGTGCGCAGTCGTGTGCAGCCTGCTCCGTCGTGCGGTAGGCTGTGAGCGGGTGGCCGCCGGTCAGCATGCTTCCGACCGGACGGCAAAAAGTGGACCCAGCAGGGATTGAACCCGCGGCCTTTCGCATGCAAAGCGAATGTGATACCACTACACCATAAGCCCGTGTGGGATGGAGGCGTGGTGTGTCGGCCGGTGGGGCGAAGTGCGGTGCGGTGCGGTGAGGTGCGGTAAGGTGCGGTGCGGTAAGGTGCGGTGAGGTGAGGTCTGGTATGATGCTATCAGAAACAGAGTCTTGGTTGCAAAACCACACGGAACCTCTCGGCGGGGGGCAAAAGATGAACAGAGGGGGATTCGAACCCCCGCATCTTGCGATATCAGAACTTGAGTCTGACGCCTTAGACCGCTCGGCCATCTGTCCGGATGGGGTGCGTGAGGTGTGTGTGGGTCCGGGAGTGTGCGGGAGTGTGCGGGAGTGTGCGGGAGTGTGGGCCGGGTAGAGCGAGTGCACCCTGCCCGGGCACACACACGCCCCGTTGGCAGAATGGTAACGCGTCTCCTTCCTACTGTCTGGTGAGAGAGGTGAAGATTCTGGGTTCAATCCCCAGGCGGGGTTTCTCTTTTTTTGCGGCGGGCGTGGTTGGGGTGTGAGTGGGGTGTGAGTGGGGTGTGGTTGGGGTGTGGTTGAGGTGTGAGTGAGAAGGTGGGTGAGAATGTGGGTGTACACGTGAGACGCTTGGTATGCTGGCGGGCTGTAGAGTGTGCACTGTATGCGCAGGGTATAGGACTGATGTATGTGGACCCTGCCATCAACGGGATGTTCGTATAATGGTTATTATTCCAGATTTCCATTCTGGAGACAGGTGTTCGATTCACCTACATCTCATTTTTGTCATTTTTTTTTTATGCGCGTGGCGGGGGCGGAGGCGATGGCAGTACAAGACACTGGGCGGACGGCGGCAAGACTCTGAGGCACACGACCGGGGCGTGGGAGGGGCTAGTTGGGTGGCTGGCGTTGGTGTCTAGGGGTACGGGCCGGGCTGGGGACTATAACCGCCCTGTTAGCTCAATCGGTAGAGCGTCAGACTCTTACCCAGTCTCTTGACAGTTGGCATCTGAAGGCTGGGGGTTCGACCCCCCCATGGGGCTAGCTTCGTTTTTGTGTGTCGGTGTGATTTTTTGTTTCTGTTTCTGTTTCTGTTTCTGTTTCTGTTTTCGTTCTTTGTGTTTTTGTTTGCTGGCTTGGTGTGTGCTTGGTGGGCCGTCGACGGTGGAAGGGTGCATGGAGGGTTGAACAGAGGTGAGAGGTGGGTCGGCTGGTGGGTCGCGCGGGCATGTCTGACGATCTGGGCTGGTAGCACGGACAGACAGACACACACGGGGATTTAGCTCAGTTGGCAGAGCGCAATCTTAGCATGGTTGAGGTCGTGAGTTCGATTCTTACAATCTCCACTTTTTTGTGTCGTTTTTATGTGTTTTTTTGTGTTTTTTGGTAGTCTTTTTTTTTTTTTCCGCCCGCTGCCTTTTTTGCACTCTCTTCTTTCGCTCTGCTCCTCTCGGTCATGCTCCGTCCTGCCCACCACATCACACACCATGTGTTGCACCGAGACAGGCCGGCTGCTGCGAGCACACTGGCCGACCGGCCGGACAGGCCTTCATCCAGGTGAGGTGGCCGAGTGGTCTAAGGCGCTGTGTTAAGGCTCTTTCTATGCCCCGCAGTCAGTAATGGCGCGAGTTCGAATCTCGCCCTCATCACTTTTTGTCCGGCCGGCACGGGCCGTGCCTCTCGGGTCTGCCTGGCCGGGCTGTGCTCTCAGGTGCGGTGCCATGGTAGTATGATGCCACGTTGCAACACTGCCACACCCCCTTGCTGTCTGCCGGTCCGTTTTGGACTGTGGACTGAATGAACAGACCGTACAGCATCCAACAGCTGTGGTGAAATGGTATCATTGGTGCTTGCCATGCACTAGGCCGGGGTTCGATTCCCCGCGGTTGTATCCTTTTTTTTTCTCGTCCCACACACCGATCGGCTCTGTGCTGGCGGGTGCACATCTGCCGATCGTCCGTGTTCGGTCTCGCCGACTGGTGCGATGATGGTGTGTGCTGCCGTTCGGACGAGCAGTGCGTCTGTGCCGACACAGGGGCAGGACACGAAGGACGTACCGACGCGCTCGGTGGACACCAACCGTCCTTCTTAGCTCAGTTGGTAGAGCGCGACACTAGTAATGTCGAGGTCAGTCGTTCAAATCGGCTAGCAGGAACATTCTTCTTTTTTTTATTCTCCGTTCATTTCCGTTCATTTCTTCTTCTTCTTTTTCTGTTGTATCCTTCCCTGTCGCCCCGGCGGGCGTCTGGTCGACGCGTGCTCGTTAGGGTTCCGCACAAAGCACAGCACCACACCACACCACACACCACAAACGACACCACAAACAACACCACAAACGCAGGGAAAGCATGCTGGTGAAGTGGCCGAGTGGTCTAAGGCGCTGTGTTTAGGTCTCTCTTCCGAGTCCAGACCGCAGTCAGTAATGGCGCGAGTTCAAATCTCGTCTTCATCATTCCTTTTGTCCCGGCCGGGGGGGGCAGGGCAGCTGGGGATTTAGGCTAGTTGGTAAACTGGACGCTTCGCACTGTCGATCATGTGTCATTCCTGGGTTCGATTCCCGGAGTCTCCATCTCTTTTTGGTGTGTTTCGGTGTGTTTTGTTTTATCTTGGCGTATTTGATTTCGTTGCATTTCATATGGCATGTTGTGTGTCGTGTTCTGTGTGTCTTCTCTTGGTCTGCTGCCCACCGGCTTGTGCTCACCGCTCACCGAGCGGCGTCCATCCAAGGCCGTTTGGCGGAGTGGTCTAACGCGGTAGCCTCGAACGAGTCCCCTCTGTGGGACGACGCGACAGCTACTCTTCTCTGAAGGCGTAGGTTCAAATCCTACAGCGGTCGTCCTTTCTCTTTTTCTTTTTGCCCACTTCCGTTCTCTCTGCCTTCTGTCGCGTCGATCCTTCCTTGCTGTCTGTGTTTGCTGTCTCCGCATGCTCACACCCCGCCAGGCAGACAGACAGACGGGCTGACGGGCTGCCATCGTGCGTGATTGGTGTAGTGGTATCACGCCAAGTTTGGGCACACTTTCTGCCGTGCACATCTCTTGGAGGTCTTCGGTTCAATCCCGGAATCGCGCCTTTTTGTTCGGCCCGTCTGGGCGGGTGGCGTGGTCGGTGTAGGGTTACTTGCTGTGTCAGTTGCTGTGTTACTTGCTGTGCTACTCATAGGATTACCCGCCACATAGCGTCCGCTGTTACCCTATGCTGTGTACTCTTTTTTTTTTTCTTTTTTCTTTTTCCTCTCCCGTTTTTTCTTTGTCCTTTTTCTTTCCTCTTTTTTCCTCTTTTTTCCTTCTTTTTTCCCTTCTTTTTCCCCCTCTTTTTTCCCCTCTTTTCCCTCTTTTCCCTTCTTTTCCCTCTTTTCCTTTTTTCTTCTTTTTTCTTCTTTTTTCTTCTTTTTTCTTCTTTTTTTTCTGTCAACGATAGATGCATCAATATAGAAAGAGAAAAAGACATATGGCAGAAAGACAACAGCATAACAATGGCAACACAGTAAAAACATAGCGAGAACACAATGAGAACACAACGAGAACACAACCATGCAATGCAATGCACCAGCAACACAGTGTCAACACAGTGTCAACACAACAGAAAGACCAAAACAAAAGAAGGCAAAGATCCTCGTAGTCAGACGCCTTACCGCTGGGCCACTCGGCCAGAGCGAATGGGTGGTGGGACCACTAGACCAAGACGGGGTTCGAACCCGCGATTTCCTGATGCATACAAGCTGGCAGCCGGCCATGACGACCGTTCCACCATCTTTGCCTTTAGCTTTCGTCTGGTTGTGTGGATGTATGGCCAAGTGGATGTGTGGGCGTTGGCTCTGCTAGGGTTATCCGAGGCGGTGGGCGTCCGGCCGATCCGTCCGATCGCCCATCGGATATCGGACGTCGGACGTCGGACGTCGAGCCCCGGAGTACGGAGCCCGGCGGAGAAAAGGCCGTGTCGATCGGTCGCCTGGTCTAGTGGTATGACGCTTGCTTCACATCTCACCCGGTGCGCAATAGGTCGCCAGTTCGATCCTGGCGGTGACCATGACGTCTTTTTGCCCTCAGCACACGCCCACGATGGACAGACCGAGAGAAGCCATCGCAAGATAAGATGCATGATAAGATACACAGCCAGCCGACAGAGATGGCAGATAAGATCGACAGACACGATCGATCGGCAAGAAAGAAAGAAGATAAGATGGCGATAAAGACAAAAGACAAAAGACAAAAGACAAAAGATACAAGATAAAAGCCAGGTCGGCAAAAAGACAAGGCGCGATCCCGGGATTGAACCGAGGACCTCCGTCAGACACGTGTTTCATGCGAGCCAGCAAAGCCCGAAGACGGCGTGATACCACTACACCAATCCCGCCAGTGATCGCACAGGCCTGGCCGGTCAGTTTGTCGGTCTCCAGCCGGCCGTCCGTCCGTCCGTCCGGGAGGCAAAAGATACTCCATATGAGGTTCGAACTCATGATCCTTGTTAAGCACTAGAGGCACGGACGGCAACCTATAAGAACAATGCGATAACCACTTCGCCAATGGAGTAAAGGTAAGCGTCGGTGGAAAAAGACGAGAGATGACAAGACAGGACGAGACAGGACGAGACAGGACGAGAGAAGGCCGCACCGGACGGCACACGCCAGACCGGGCCGAGTCCGACAGAAGACGGCACAGGCGGCAGGAGGGAGGACGGGAAAAAGAGGGCGAAAAAAAAGGAAAGGTCCTACTCAGATTCGAACTGGGGATTCGAGAAGGTGAGTCAATCAGAATCTCGCGTGATAACCAACTTCACCATAGAACCGGTCGTTGTCGGCCTATTGCCCTCGCGAGTCTCGTTCTGGCGGTGTGTCCGCTGGCAAGGGTCCGTCGGCGCGTGTCCGCTGGCAGGTGTGCTTACATCGCTGGCCGACCTGTCCGCCCGCCGCACGTGGCCCGGCCGGCATGACACGCACGGCCGACCCGATACACACAGCGGACATCGGAGCAAAAAGCAAGCCCAAACGCGGATTTGAACCACGGACCTCACCGTTACGAGCGGCGCACTATAACCACTTAGCTATTCGGGCCTGGTGCCCGTCGCCCGGTCGTGTTGTCTCTAAGGGTGTTGGTGTGTCGATGTGTTGGTGTACCGGTGTGGTCAGGACCCGGCCCACACCGTCCGCTCGGCCAGACGTAGCCCATCGAGGTCGACCGCCGGGGCGGCTGGGCAGTCAACGTGCCTGGGTAGTTTAGTGGTAAAACGTAGGTCTCATACCGTCACCCGAGTGTGATCCTCAGCCGCGAGTTCGATTCTCGCTCTGGGCAACTCTTTTTTTTCCTCTTTTGCTGTGTTTCCCATCCTTCCTGATGGTTGGTGGGCGGCCGGGCTGGGCCAGGCGGAGGTGCGGTCGGATCCGGCCGTCAGATGGGCTGAGCATGACGGCAGTGGAAGTGGCGGCGGTGGCGGTGGCGGTGGCGTCGGCAGTGCTGATGACGACGACGACTGCTGCTGCGCAGAGTCCGCTTGGACGAGAATCTATCCGGACAAACGGTGCTGGCACCATACCCGCCGCTTAGCTCATCTGGAAGAGCGTTGGTTTGTAAAGGATACACTTGTTCACCGAAGGCACTCGGTTCGATCCCGAGAGCGGCGATCTTGTTTTTTTGCCTTTTGCTTTTTGTTCTTTTTTGTTCTTTTTTTTCTGCCTTGTGGCTGCTTCCTCTTTGACTGCTAGGGTTCCTGCCTTCGGTCCAGTCCGGTCGCTCTCACGCAGCATGCGCACTGTCTCGGCCAGACGGGCGATGCGACCGATGACGTTCTCCCAGCTGCTGCTGCCGATGTAGTGGTCACCGGGGCAGGGCAAGTGATCATATCTGGCCGATTGGTGTAGTGGCTATCACAGCAGTTTTCGGTACTCGTCCGCAAGGTCGTCTTCGCTCGCTGCTGGTCGTCGGTTCGATCCCGACATCGGTCTAAATGTTCACTTTTTGTGTCCCCCTTTCTTTTTTGCCCTCCTTTTTGCCCTTCTTTTTCTCTGCACGCTCTCTCTGCACTCTGTTTCTATCGGCCGTTGTGTGGGTCACTGTCTGTCCGACCGGTCTGGCCTGTGTGCGCGTGTCCACCACGGTCGAGCCAGGTCGACACAGCTCCCTGTGGTGGGGCAGGCAGACGGGCGGGAAAACAAAAAAAGACCCATACCCGACTTGAACGGATGACCTCAAGATTTGGAATCTTGCGCTGCTACCAACTGAGCTAATGGGTCGCTTGCCCGGAGGCTCCGTGCCCAGAGGGTATGTCGAGCGCCCGGCTGGCTGGCCGTACAGACGGTGGCACCATGCGGCCGGCTTGCAGGCCTCCAGCACGGACGGCCGGACGGGGGCCAGGGAAAAAACCGAGGGAAAACGAGCAAAAAGACAATGTTGCCAAGGCCCGTCTCGATCAGGCGACCTCCGGGTTATGAGCCCGGCGCGCTTCCACTGCGCTACTTGGCATTGATGGGAGACCATGGCTGAGGAGTGTGTATGTGGTGTCGGCCGCAGGTCACGTGCCGGTGTCGATGTCAGTGTCGACGTCAGTGTCGATGCCAGTGCCAGCACCAGTGTCATTACCAATGCCAGTGTCAATGCCAGTCACACCATCGACTGGTGCGACCGACGGTACACCTGGCCATGGTCTGCCGGGTGGGCCTGACAGTCATCGGATCGATTAGCTCAGTTGGTTAGAGCGTGGTGCTAATAACGCCAAGGTCGCGGGTTCGACCCCCTCATTGATCACTTTTTCTTTCTTTTTCTAATTTTCGCCATCTTTTTTTGCCATCTTTTTTGCACCCCTCCTGTTCTCGACCGTTGCGGTCTGTGTGGCATTGTTGTCGACTGGCACGCTCCATGGTGAGCGATGCAGTGTTGTGACGGTGTGACGATGTGGTGGTGCAGTGGCGACGATGGGAACGCAGATATACACCCGGCTGTGCTGGACAGTGTCCGACCAGACATGGGCCTATGGTGTCTGGGCTGGGCTGGGAGGCATCGTGCATGCTTGGTGTAGTGGTATCGCGCCATGTTAGGGTCTTTGCGCCTTGTCTCATGGAGGTCCTCAGTTCAATCCTGGGAGCGTGCCTTTTTTCCTTTTCCTTTCGTTCTTTGTTTCCTTTTCCCGAGCGCTTCCTGTCGCTCTTCGTTGTTTTCTGCCACTTTTCACTCACTTTTTGCCACTCTCCGCCACTTTCTCGGCAGCAGACAAGCGATGTGTGCACCCGGTGGAGACGTCTCTGACGCATGGACAAGCTGTCTGGACAAGGTGTCTGGACACGGATGACAGCCATCAAGTCCTCAATTGTCTAACGGCTATGATAACCGCCTCTCACGCGGTAGGCCCGGGTTCGACTCCCGGTTGGGGATCTCTCTTTTGGTCTTTTCTTTTGCTCTCGTTTCTTTTTTTCTTTTTTTCCTTGTCCTTCTTTCCTTTCGTCTTTCTGTTTCGTCTTGTTTTTGTATGTCCGTTCTGACCACTGGTATCAGCGCTGGTGTGTGCCTGCGGGTACTGTGTGGTTGAATGCACGGTATGGGGTGCATGCACCGGCCAGCTGTCCAGCCACCTGGCGAGCGGACAAGGCTGACAACCAACCGACTCTTGGATGGTCTAACGGTTATGATTTCCGCCTGTCACGCGGGAGACCGGGGTTCGACTCCCCGTCCGGGAGCACTTTTTGCCTTTTGCTCCTCTCTTTTGTACTTGCATTTGTACTTGCATTTGCATTTGCATTTGCATCTGCATTTGCATTTTTTCTTTCCATTCTCTTTTGCTGTACAGCTGTATGGTTGTCTTGCTTTGTTGTGTTTGTCCGTCGACGGCCATCGATCGTTATCTTTTTTTCTTTGGTCTGTATGTCTCCTTCTTTTTCTCTTTCTTTTTCTTTTGCTCTCTTTGACGGCGCATGTTTGGCAGCACACGCTCCGAAAGACGCACCGAGCACAGCACAGCACAGCACAGCACGCCGACACGTGTGCGCTGGGCAGACCAACTGGCTGGATGGCTGTTGAGCACAGGCTATGGGCAGTCGATCGGCAGACCGAGACCATACGCTGTCTTAATCAAGTGGTCTACGATGAGAGATTAGAAATCTCTTCCTCTTTGAGGGCGCAGGTTCGAATCCTGCAGACAGCTTTCTTTTGCACCCTGTACTTTGCCACCGTGGCCTTTGCTCTTTTTGCTTTTTTTTTTCTTCTTCTTCTCTTCTATGCCTTTGCCTATGTGTGTCTATGGTTGTCGTTCATGTATGCATAGTACGCACACACCGGGCAGCCAGCCCAAACAAAAAAAAAAGACGGCCACACCATCGAAGCCATCCTCACTGACACACAGAGCGAGGACCGGAAAAAAAAAGGGATGCCGTCAGCCTGAATCGAACAGGCGACCTTATGATTGCGGACAGATGTCTTCAGTCATACGCTCCACCAATTGAGCTATGACGGCCGATGACAGTCAGCGCCGTCCATCAGGCCATGGCCCGTCTGGGTGGCTGTCGGGCCGTCGGGCCGTCCGGCTGGCACTCACTCGGTCGGTCTCAGCCGGGTCGGTGTGTGTGCTGACGCGGCAGGCAAAACATGCTGGGCACTGACCGTCAGCGTGTGCTGTCTGAGTGCTCGGACACAGCAGGCGACCATCCCATGCCCTGTAGCTCAGTTGGTAGAGCGTGGAGCTGTTAACTCCAAGGTCTACGGTTCGAGCCCGTACGGGGCAGTCTTTTTGTCGTCTTTTTGTCGTCTTTTTGTCGTCTTTTTGTCTCCTCATTTTTTTTCCCTCTCCCTTTCCTGTGCAGTACTTCCCCTCTCGTCTTCTGCCGTCCATGAGGTGTGCGTGTTCTTGGTATGTTCTTGCGATGGACATCATCCATCTTCCACCAGCATGCTCGGCCGGCAAGAAAAAAGGAGTCACCCGGGATTGAACCAGGGACCTGCTGGGTTGCAACCAGCCGCAACTACCGCTGTGCTATAACTCCGTATGAGGCTGCCGCGCCATCGGACAGATCATCCACAGGCACGCTTGCACACATGCACACAGCACAGTGGCAGCCGCTTTGTCGTCCTGCGATCGAGTAGTGGCAGCTGTGGACGCAACATCGCCCGGTGCGACCAGGCCGGCGTCACAGATGCTGCATCTGCACAGAGAAAACAAAAGGAACAAAGGAGCAGAAAAAGAACAGGAAAAAAGAGCAAGAAAAAAGAGCAAGAAAAAGAGCAAGAAAAAAGAGCAAAAGAACAAAAAGAACAAAAAGAGTAGTCGCACCCAGAGTCGAACTGGGGTCGTGAGTGTGTTAGACTCAAGTGATAACCGTTACACCATGCAACTCTGATGACTGCCGGTCTCTGCCCAGTATCCTACTCATCGACCAGGCACCGCTCGCTCCGCCGTCTGCCCGCCCGCCGCTGTGTGTCCATCGGTCGGCCGGCCCATCAGCCCGATCGTGCGACACCGGGACCATGCCTGCCGACAAGCTGGCCCTCAGACGAGGCAGCCCGGGGAGAAAACAAAAAGGATCGTTCCCCATCCGGGAGTCGAACCCGGGTCCTCAGCGTGAAAAGCTGATATCGTAAACCGTTTGACCAATGAGGACTAGTACAAGCACGCCGAATCGGTCGAGTCGTCTGCAGTCGTCTGCAGTCGTGCGCAGTCGTGTGCAGCCTGCTCCGTCGTGCGGTAGGCTGTGAGCGGGTGGCCGCCGGTCAGCATGCTTCCGACCGGACGGCAAAAAAGTGGACCCAGCAGGGATTGAACCCGCGGCCTTTCGCATGCAAAGCGAATGTGATACCACTACACCATAAGCCCGTGTGGGATGGAGGCGTGGTGTGTCGGCCGGTGGGGCGAAGTGCGGTGCGGTGCGGTGAGGTGCGGTAAGGTGCGGTGCGGTAAGGTGCGGTGAGGTGAGGTCTGGTATGATGCTATCAGAAACAGAGTCTTGGTTGCAAAACCACACGGAAACCTCTCGGCGGGGGGCAAAAGATGAACAGAGGGGGATTCGAACCCCCGCATCTTGCGATATCAGAACTTGAGTCTGACGCCTTAGACCGCTCGGCCATCTGTCCGGATGGGGTGCGTGAGGTGTGTGTGGGTCCGGGAGTGTGCGGGAGTGTGCGGGAGTGTGCGGGAGTGTGGGCCGGGTAGAGCGAGTGCACCCTGCCCGGGCACACACACGCCCCGTTGGCAGAATGGTAACGCGTCTCCTTCCTACTGTCTGGTGAGAGAGGTGAAGATTCTGGGTTCAATCCCCAGGCGGGGTTTCTCTTTTTTTGCGGCGGGCGTGGTTGGGGTGTGAGTGGGGTGTGAGTGGGGTGTGGTTGGGGTGTGGTTGAGGTGTGAGTGAGAAGGTGGGTGAGAATGTGGGTGTACACGTGAGACGCTTGGTATGCTGGCGGGCTGTAGAGTGTGCACTGTATGCGCAGGGTATAGGACTGATGTATGTGGACCCTGCCATCAACGGGATGTTCGTATAATGGTTATTATTCCAGATTTCCATTCTGGAGACAGGTGTTCGATTCACCTACATCTCATTTTTGTCATTTTTTTTTTGTGCGCGTGGCGGGGGCGGAGGCGGTGGCAGTACAAGACACTGGGCGGACGGCGGCAAGACTCTGAGGCACACGACCGGGGCGTGGGAGGGGCTAGTTGGGTGGTGGCGTTGGTGTCTAGGGGTACGGGCCGGGCTGGGGACTATAACCGCCCTGTTAGCTCAATCGGTAGAGGCGTCAGACTCTTACCCAGTCTCTTGACAGTTGGCATCTGAAGGCTGGGGGTTCGACCCCCCCATGGGGCTAGCTTCGTTTTGTGTGTCGGTGTGATTTTTTGTTTCTGTTTCTGTTTCTGTTTCTGTTTCTGTTTTCGTTCTTTGTGTTTTTGTTTGCTGGCTTGGTGTGTGCTTGGTGGGCCGTCGACGGTGGAAGGGTGCATGGAGGGTTGAACAGAGGTGAGAGGTGGGTCGGCTGGTGGGTCGCGCGGGCATGTCTGACGATCTGGGCTGGTAGCACGGACAGACAGACACACACGGGGATTTAGCTCAGTTGGCAGAGCGCAATCTTAGCATGGTTGAGGTCGTGAGTTCGATTCTTACAATCTCCACTTTTTTGTGTCGTTTTTATGTGTTTTTTTGTGTTTTTTGGTAGTCTTTTTTTTTTTTTTCCGCCCGCTGCCTTTTTTGCACTCTCTTCTTTCGCTCTGCTCCTCTCGGTCATGCTCCGTCCTGCCCACACATCACACACCATGTGTTGCACCGAGACAGGCCGGCTGCTGCGAGCACACTGGCCGACCGGCCGGACAGGCCTTCATCCAGGTGAGGTGGCCGAGTGGTCTAAGGCGCTGTGTTAAGGCTCTTCTATGCCCCGCAGTCAGTAATGGCGCGAGTTCGAATCTCGCCCTCATCACTTTTGTCCGGCCGGCACGGGCCGTGCCTCTCGGGTCTGCCTGGCCGGGCTGTGCTCTCAGGTGCGGGTGCCATGGTAGTATGATGCCACGTTGCAACACTGCCACACCCCCTTGCTGTCTGCCGGTCCGTTTGGACTGTGGACTGAATGAACAGACCGTACAGCATCCAACATCTGTGGTGAAATGGTATCATTGGTGCTTGCCATGCACTAGGCCGGGGTTCGATTCCCCGCGGTTGTATCCTTTTTTTTTCTCGTCCCACACACCGATCGGCTCTGTGCTGCGTGCTGCTCTGCCTCTCCGTTTCGTCTCGGCCGCTGGTGCGATGATGGTGTGTGCTGCCGTTCGGACGAGCAGTGCGTCTGTGCCGACACAGGGGCAGGACACGAAGGACGTACCGACGCGCTCGGTGGACACCAACCGTCCTTCTTAGCTCAGTTGGTAGAGCGCGACACTAGTAATGTCGAGGTCAGTCGTTCAAATCGGCTAGCAGGAACATTCTTCTTTTTTTTATTCTCCGTTCATTTCCGTTCATTTCTTCTTCTTCTTTTCTGTTGTATCCTTCCCTGTCGCCCCGGCGGGCGTCTGGTCGACGCGTGCTCGTTAGGGTTCCGCACAAAGCACAGCACCACACCACACCACACACCACAAACGACACCACAAACAACACCACAAACGCAGGGAAAGCACTGGTGAAGTGCCATGGTCTGTCTCTAAGGCGCTGTGTTTAGGTCTCTCTTCCGAGTCCAGACCGCAGTCAGTAATGGCGCGAGTTCAAATCTCGTCTTCATCATTCCTTTTGTCCCGGCCGGGGGGGGCAGGGCAGCTGGGGATTTAGGCTAGTTGGTAAACTGGACGCTTCGCACTGTCGATCATGTGTCATTCCTGGGTTCGATTCCCGGAGTCTCCATCTCTTTTTGGTGTGTTTCGGTGTGTTTTTGTTTTATCTTGGCGTATTTGATTTCGTTGCATTTCATATGGCATGTTGTGTGTCGTGTTCTGTGTGTCTTCTCTTGGTCTGCTGCCCACCGGCTTGTGCTCACCGCTCACCGAGCGGCGTCCATCCAAGGCCGTTTGGCGGAGTGGTCTAACGCGGTAGCCTCGAACGAGTCCCCTCTGTGGGACGACGCGACAGCTACTCTTCTCTGAAGGCGTAGGTTCAAATCCTACAGCGGTCGTCCTTTCTCTTTTTCTTTTTGCCCACTTCCGTTCTCTCTGCCTTCTTCGTCGCGTCGATCCTTCCTTGCTGTCTGTGTTTGCTGTCTCCGCATGCTCACACCCCCCAGCACACAGACGGGCATGACGGGCTGGCTGCCATCGTGCGTGATTGGTGTAGTGGTATCACGCCAAGTTTGGGCACACTTTCTGCCGTGCACATCTCTTGGAGGTCTTCGGTTCAATCCCGGAATCGCGCCTTTTTGTTCGGCCCGTCTGGGCGGGTGGCGTGGTCGGTGTAGGGTTACTTGCTGTGTCAGTTGCTGTGTTACTTGCTGTGCTACTCATAGGATTACCCGCCACATAGCGTCCGCTGTTACCCTATGCTGTGTACTCTTTTTTTTTTTTTTTTTTTCTTTTTCCTCTCCCGTTTTTCTTTGTCCTTTTTCTTTCCTCTTTTTCCTCTTTTTTTCTTTTTTCCTTCTTTTTTCCCTTCTTTTTCCCTTTTTCCCCCTCTTTTTTCCCCTCTTTTCCCTCTTTTCCCTTCTTTTTCCTCTTTTTTTTTCCCTTTTTTTTTTCCCTCTTTTCTTTTTTTTTTCCTTTTTTCTTTTCTTCCTTTTTCTTTCTCGAAAGAGAAAAAGACATATGGCAGAAAGACAACAGCATAACAATGGCAACACAGTAAAAACCTAGCGAGAACACAACGAGAACACAACCATGCAATGCAATGCACCAGCAACACAGTGTCAACACAACAGAAAGCCAAAACAAAGAAGGCAAAGATCCTCGTAGTCAGACGCCTACCGCTGGCCACTCGGCCAGAGCGAATGGGTGGTGGGACCACTAGACCAAGACGGGTTCGAACCCGCGATTTCCTGATGCATACAAGCTGGCAGCCGGCCATGACGACCGTTCCACCATCTTTGCCTTTAGCTTTCGTCGGTTGTGTGGATGTCTGGCCAAGTGGATGTGTGGGCGTTGGCTCTGCTAGGGTTATCCGAGGCGGTGGGCGTCCGGCCGATCCGTCCGATCGCCCATCGGATATCGGACGTCGGACGTCGGACGTCGAGCCCCGGAGTACGGAGCCCGGCGGAGAAAAGGCCGTGTCGATCGGTCGCCTGGTTCTAGTGGTATGACGCTTGCTTCACATCTCACCCCCGGTGCGCATAGGTCGCCAGTTCGATCCTGGCGGTGACCATGACGTCTTTTTGCCCTCAGCACACGCCCACGATGGACAGACCGAGAGAAGCCATCGCAAGATAAGATGCATGATAAGATACACAGCCAGCCGACAGAGATGGCAGATAAGATCGACAGACACGATCGATCGGCAAGAAAGAAGAAGATAAGATGGCGATAAAGACAAAAGACAAAAGACAAAAGATACAAGATAAAAGCCAGGTCGGCAAAAAGACAAGGCGCGATCCCGGGATTGAACCGAGGACCTCCGTCAGACACGTGTTTTCATGCGAGCCAGCAAAGCCCGAAGACGGCGTGATACCACTACACCAATCCCGCCAGTGATCGCACAGGCCTGGCCGGTCAGTTTGTCGGTCTCCAGCCGGCCGTCCGTCCGTCCGTCCGGGAGGCAAAGATACTCCATATGAGGTTCGAACTCATGATCCTTGTTAAGCACTAGAGGCACGGACGGCAACCTATAAGAACAATGCGATAACCACTTCGCCAATGGAGTAAAGGTAAGCGTCGGTGGAAAAAGACGAGAGACATGACAAGGACAGGACGAGACAGGACGAGACAGGACGAGAGAAGGCCGCACCGGACGGCACACGCCAGACCGGGCCGAGTCCGACAGAAGACGGCACAGGCGGCAGGAGGGAGGACGGGAAAAGGAGGGCGAAAAAAAGGAAAGGTCCTACTCAGATTCGAACTGGGGATTCGAGAAGGTGAGTCAATCAGAATCTCGCGTGATAACCAACTTCACCATAGAACCGGTCGTTGTCGGCCTATTGCCCTCGCGAGTCTCGTTCCGGCGGTGTGTCCGCTGGCAAGGGTCCGTCGGCGCGTGTCCGCTGGCAGGTGTGCTTACATCGCTGGCCGACCTGTCCGCCCGCCGCACGTGGCCCGGCCGGCATGACACGCACGGCCGACCGATACACACAGCGGACATCGGAGCAAAAGCAAGCCCAAACGCGGATTTGAACCACGGACCTCACCGTTACGAGCGGCGCACTATAACCACTTAGCTATTCGGGCCTGGTGCCCGTCGCCCGGTCGTGTTGTCTCTAAGTGGGTTGGTGTGTCGATGTGGTTGGTGTACCGGTGTGGTCAGGACCCGGCCCACACCGTCCGCTCGGCCAGACGTAGCCCATCGAGGTCGACCGCCGGGGCGGCTGGGCAGTCAACGTGCCTGGTGTAGTTTAGTGGTAAAACGTAGGTCTCATACCGTCACCCGAGTGTGATCCTCAGCCGCGAGTTCGATTCTCGCTCTGGGCAACTCTTTTTTTTCCTCTTTTGCTGTGTTTCCCAATCCTTCCTGATGGTTGGTGGGCGGCCGGGCTGGGCCAGGCGGAGGTGCGGTCGGATCCGGCCGTCAGATGGGCTGAGCATGACGGCAGTGGAAGTGGCGGCGGTGGCGGTGGCGGTGGCGTCCGGCAGTGCTGATGACGACGACGACTGCTGCTGCGCAGAGTCCGCTTGGACGAGAATCTATCCGGACAAACGGTGCTGGCACCATACCCGCCGCTTAGCTCATCTGGAAGAGCGTTGGTTTGTAAAGGATACACTTGTTCAACCGAAGGCACTCGGTTCGATCCCGAGAGCGGCGATCTTGTTTTTTTGCCTTTTGCTTTTTGTTCTTTTTTGTTCTTTTTTTCTGCCTGTGGCTGCTTCCTCTTTGACTGCTAGGGTTCCTGCCTTCGGTCCAGTCCGGTCGCTCTCACGCAGCATGCGCACTGTCTCGGCCAGACGGGCGATGCGACCGATGACGTTTCTCCCAGCTTGCTGCTGCCGATGTAGTGGTCACCGGGGCAGGGCAAGCGATCATATCTGGCCGATTGGTGTAGTGGCTATCACAGCAGTTTTCGGTACTCGTCCGCAAGGTCGTCTTCGCTCGCTGCTGGTCGTCGGTTCGATCCCGACATCGGTCTAAATGTTCACTTTTTGTGTCCCCCTTTCTTTTTTGCCCTCCTTTTTGCCCTTCTTTTTCTCTGCACGCTCTCTCTGCACTCTGTTTCTATCGGCCGTTGTGTGGGTCACTGTCTGTCCGACCGGTCTGGCCTGTGTGCGCGTGTCCACCACGGTCGAGCCAGGTCGACACAGCTCCCTGTGGTGGGGCAGGCAGACGGGCGGGAAAACAAAAAAAGACCCATACCCGACTTGAACGGATGACCTCAAGATTTGGAATCTTGCGCTGCTACCAACTGAGCTAATGGGTCGCTTGCCCGGGGCCTCCGTGCCCAGAGGGTATGTCGAGCGCCCGGCTGGCTGGCCGTACAGACGGTGGCACCATGCGGCCGGCTTGCAGGCCTCCAGCACGGACGGCCGGACGGGGGCCAGGGAAAAAACCGAGGGAAACGAGCAAAAAGACAATGTTGCCAAGGCCCGTCTCGATCAGGCGACCTCCGGGTTATGAGCCCGGCGCGCTTCCACTGCGCTACTTGGCATTGATGGGAGACCATGGCTGAGGAGTGTGTATGTGGTGTCGGCCGCAGGTCACGTGCCGTGTCGATGTCAGTGTCGACGTCAGTGTCGATGGCCAGTGCCAGCACCAGTGTCGATGCCAGTGCCAGCACCAGTGTCGATGCCAGTGCCAACACCAGTGTCATTACCAATGCCAGTGTCAATGCCAGTCACACCATCGACTGGTGCGACCGACGGTACACCTGGCCATGGTCTGCCGGGTGGGCCTGACAGTCATCGGATCGATTAGCTCAGTTGGTTAGAGCGTGGTGCTAATAACGCCAAGGTCGCGGGTTCGACCCCCTCATTGATCACTTTTTCTTTCTTTTTCTAATTTTCGCCATCTTTTTTTGCCATCTTTTTTGCACCCCTCCTGTTCTCGACCGTTGCGGTCTGTGTGGCATTGTTGTCGACTGGCACGCTCCATGGTGAGCGATGCAGTGTTGTGACGGTGTGACGATGTGGTGGTGCGGGTGGCGACGATGGGAACGCAGATATACACCCGGCTGTGCTGGACAGTGTCCGACCAGACATGGGCCTATGGTGTCTGGGCTGGGCTGGGAGGCATCGTGCATGCTTGGTGTAGTGGTATCGCGCCATGTTAGGGTCTTTGCGCCTTGTCTCATGGAGGTCCTCAGTTCAATCCTGGGAGCGTGCCTTTTTTCCTTTTCCTTTCGTTCTTTGTTTCCTTTTCCCGAGCGCTTCCTGTCGCTCTTCGTTGTTTTCTGCCACTTTTCACTCACTTTTTGCCACTCTCCGCCACTTTCTCGGCAGCAGACAAGCGATGTGTGCACCCGGTGGAGACGTCTCTGACGCATGGACAAGCTGTCTGGACAAGCTGTCTGGACACGGATGACAGCCATCAAGTCCTCAATTGTCTAACGGCTATGATAACCGCCTCTCACGCGGTAGGCCCGGGTTCGACTCCCGGTTGGGGATCTCTCTTTTGGTCTTTTCTTTTGCTCTCGTTTCTTTTTTTCTTTTATTCCTTGTCCTTCTTTCCTTTCGTCTTTCTGTTTCGTCTTGTTTTTGTATGTCCGTTCTGACCACTGGTATCAGCGCTGGTGTGTGCCTTCGGGTACTGTGTGGTTGAATGCACGGTATGGGGTGCATGCACCGGCCAGCTGTCCAGCCACCTGGCGAGCGGACAAGGCTGACAATCAACCGACTCTTGGATGGTCTAACGGTTATGATTTCCGCCTGTCACGCGGGAGACCGGGGTTCGACTCCCCGTCCGGGAGCACTTTTTGCCTTTTGCTCCTCTCTTTTGTACTTGCATTTGTACTTGCATTTGCATTTGCATTTGCATTTGCATCTGCATTTGCATTTTTTTCTTTCCATTCTCTTTTGCTGTACAGCTGTATGGTTGTCTTGCTTTGTTGTGTTTGTCCGTCGACGGCCATCGATCGTTATCTTTTTTTCTTTGGTCTGTATGTCTCCTTCTTTTTCTCTTTCTTTTTCTTTTGCTCTCTTTGACGGCGCATGTTTGGCAGCACACGCTCCGAAAGACGCACCGAGCACAGCACAGCACAGCACAGCACGCCGACACGTGTGCGCTGGGCAGACCAACTGGCTGGATGGCTGTTGAGCACAGGCTATGGGCAGTCGATCGGCAGACCGAGACCATACGCTGTCTTAATCAAGTGGTCTACGATGAGAGATTAGAAATCTCTTCCTCTTTGAGGGCGCAGGTTCGAATCCTGCAGACAGCTTTCTTTTGCACCCTGTACTTTGCCACCGTGGCCTTTGCTCTTTTTGCTTTTTTTTTTCTTCTTCTTCTCTTCTATGCCTTTGCCTATGTGTGTCTATGGTTGTCGTTCATGTATGCATAGTACGCACACACCGGGCAGCCAGCCCAAACAAAAAAAAAGACGGCCACACCATCGAAGCCATCCTCACTGACACACAGAGCGAGGACCGGAAAAAAAAAGGGATGCCGTCAGCCTGAATCGAACAGGCGACCTTATGATTGCGGACAGATGTCTTCAGTCATACGCTCCACCAATTGAGCTATGACGGCCGGTGACAGTCAGCGCCGTCCATCAGGCCATGGCCCGTCTGGGTGGCTGTCGGGCCGTCGGGCCGTCCGGCTGGCACTCACTCGGTCGGTCTCAGCCGGGTCGGTGTGTGTGCTGACGCGGCAGGCAAAACATGCTGGGCACTGACCGTCGGCGTGTGCTGTCTGAGTGCTCGGACACAGCAGGCGACCATCCCATGCCCTGTAGCTCAGTTGGTAGAGCGTGGAGCTGTTAACTCCAAGGTCTACGGTTCGAGCCCGTACGGGGCAGTCTTTTTGTCGTCTTTTTGTCGTCTTTTTGTCGTCTTTTCGTCTCCTCATTTTTTTTCCCTCTCCCTTTCCTGTGCAGTACTTCCCCTCTCGTCTTCTGCCGTCCATGAGGTGTGCGTGTTCTTGGTATGTTCTTGCGATGGACATCATCCATCTTCCACCAGCATGCTCGGCCGGCAAGAAAAAAGGAGTCACCCGGGATTGAACCAGGGACCTGCTGGGTTGCAACCAGCCGCAACTACCGCTGTGCTATAACTCCGTATGAGGCTGCCGCGCCATCGGACAGATCATCCACAGGCACGCTTGCACACATGCACACAGCACAGTGGCAGCCGCTTTGTCGTCCTGCGATCGAGTAGTGGCAGCTGTGGACGCAACATCGCCCGGTGCGACCAGGCCGGCGTCACAGATGCTGCATCTGCACAGAGAAAACAAAAGGAACAAAGGAGCAGAAAAAGAACAGGAAAAAAGAGCAAGAAAAAGAGCAAGAAAAAAGAGCAAGAAAAAAGAGCAAAAAGAACAAAAAGAGTAGTCGCACCCAGAGTCGAACTGGGGTCGTGAGTGTGTTAGACTCAAGTGATAACCGTTACACCATGCAACTCTGATGACTGCCGGTCTCTGCCCAGTATCCTACTCATCGACCAGGCACCGCTCGCTCCGCCGTCTGCCCGCCCGCCGCTGTGTGTCCATCGGTCGGCCGGCCCATCAGCCCGATCGTGCGACACCGGGACCATGCCTGCCGACAAGCTGGCCCTCAGACGAGGCAGCCCGGGGAGAAAACAAAAAGGATCGTTCCCCATCCGGGAGTCGAACCCGGGTCCTCAGCGTGAAAAGCTGATATCGTAAACCGTTTGACCAATGAGGACTAGTACAAGCACGCCGAATCGGTCGAGTCGTCTGCAGTCGTCTGCAGTCGTGCGCAGTCGTGTGCAGCCTGCTCCGTCGTGCGGTAGGCTGTGAGCGGGTGGCCGCCGGTCAGCATGCTTCCGACCGGACGGCAAAAAGTGGACCCAGCAGGGATTGAACCCGCGGCCTTTCGCATGCAAAGCGAATGTGATACCACTACACCATAAGCCCGTGTGGGATGGAGGCGTGGTGTGTCGGCCGGTGGGGCGAAGTGCGGTGCGGTGCGGTGAGGTGCGGCGAGGTGAGGTCTGGTATGATGCTATCAGAAACAGAGTCTTGGTTGCAAAACCACACGGAATCTCTCGGCGGGGGGCAAAAGATGAACAGAGGGGGATTCGAACCCCCGCATCTTGCGATATCAGAACTTGAGTCTGACGCCTTAGACCGCTCGGCCATCTGTCCGGATGGGGTGCGTGAGGTGTGTGTGGGTGCGGGAGTGTGCGGGAGTGTGGGCGGCGTAGAGCGAGTGCACCCTGCCCGGGCACACACACGCCCCGTTGGCAGAATGGTAACGCGTCTCCTTCCTACTGTCTGGTGAGAGAGGTGAAGATTCTGGGTTCAATCCCCAGGCGGGGTTTCTCTTTTTTTGCGGCGGGCGTGGTTGGGGTGTGAGTGGGGTGTGAGTGGGGTGTGAGTGAGAATGTGAGTGAGAAGGTGGGTGAGAATGTGGGTGTACACGTGAGACGCTTGGTATGCTGGCGGGCTGTAGAGTGTGCACTGTATGCGCAGGGTATAGGACTGATGTATGTGGACCCTCCCATCAACGGGATGTTCGTATAATGGTTATTATTCCAGATTTCCATTCTGGAGACAGGTGTTCGATTCACCTACATCTCATTTTTGTCATTTTTTTTTTGTGCGCGTGGCGGGGGCGGAGGCGGTGGCAGTACAAGACACTGTGCGGACGGCGGCAAGACTCTGAGGCACACGACCGGGGCGTGGGAGGGGCTAGTTGGGTGGCGGCGTTGGTGTCTAGGGGTACGGGCCGGGCTGGGGACTATAACCGCCCTGTTAGCTCAATCGGTAGAGCGTCAGACTCTTACCCAGTCTCTTGACAGTTGGCATCTGAAGGCTGGGGGTTCGACCCCCCCATGGGGCTAGCTTCGTTTTTGTGTGTCGGTGTGATTTTTTGTTTCTGTTTCTGTTTCTGTTTTCGTTCTTTGTGTTTTTGTTTGCTGGCTTGGTGTGCGCTTGGTGGGCCGTCGACGGTGGAAGGGTGCATGGAGGGTTGAACAGAGGTGAGAGGTGGGTCGGCTGGTGGGTCGCGCGGGCATGTCTGACGATCTGGGCTGGTAGCACGGACAGACAGACACACACGGGGATTTAGCTCAGTTGGCAGAGCGCAATCTTAGCATGGTTGAGGTCGTGAGTTCGATTCTTACAATCTCCACTTTTTTGTGTCGTTTTTGTGTGTTTTTTGTGTTTTTTGGTAGTCTTTTTTTTTTTTCCGCCCGCTGCCTTTTTTGCACTCTCTTCTTTCGCTCTGCTCCTCTCGGTCATGCTCCGTCCTGCCCACCACATCACACACCATGTGTTGCACCGAGACAGGCCGGCTGCTGCGAGCACACTGGCCGACCGGCCGGACAGGCCTTCATCCAGGTGAGGTGGCCGAGTGGTCTAAGGCGCTGTGTTAAGGCTCTTTCTATGCCCCGCAGTCAGTAATGGCGCGAGTTCGAATCTCGCCCTCATCACTTTTTGTCCGGCCGGCACGGGCCGTGCCTCTCGGGTCTGCCTGGCCGGGCTGTGCTCTCAGGTGCGGTGCCATGGTAGTATGATGCCACGTTGCAACACTGCCACACCCCCTTGCTGTCTGCCGGTCCGTTTTGGACTGTGGACTGAATGAACAGACCGTACAGCATCCAACAGCTGTGGTGAAATGGTATCATTGGTGCTTGCCATGCACTAGGCCGGGGTTCGATTCCCCGCGGTTGTATCCTTTTTTTTTCTCGTCCCACACACCGATCGGCTCTGTGCTGGCGGGTGCACATCTGCCGATCGTCCGTGTTCGGTCTCGCCGGCTGGTGCGATGATGGTGTGTGCTGCCGTTCGGACGAGCAGTGCGTCTGTGCCGACACAGGGGCAGGACACGAAGGACGTACCGACGCGCTCGGTGGACACCAACCGTCCTTCTTAGCTCAGTTGGTAGAGCGCGACACTAGTAATGTCGAGGTCAGTCGTTCAAATCGGCTAGCAGGAACATTCTTCTTTTTTTTATTCTCCGTTCATTTCCGTTCATTTCTTCTTCTTCTTTTTCTGTTGTATCCTTCCCTGTCGCCCCGGCGGGCGTCTGGTCGACGCGTGCTCGTTAGGGTTCCGCACAAAGCACAGCACCACACCACACCACACACCACAAACGACACCACAAACAACACCACAAACGCAGGGAAAGCATGCTGGTGAAGTGGCCGAGTGGTCTAAGGCGCTGTGTTTAGGTCTCTCTTCCGAGTCCAGACCGCAGTCAGTAATGGCGCGAGTTCAAATCTCGTCTTCATCATTCCTTTTGTCCCGGCCGGGGGGGCAGGGCAGCTGGGGATTTAGGCTAGTTGGTAAACTGGACGCTTCGCACTGTCGATCATGTGTCATTCCTGGGTTCGATTCCCGGAGTCTCCATCTCTTTTTGGTGTGTTTCGGTGTGTTTTGTTTTATCTTGGCGTATTTGATTTCGTTGCATTTCATATGGCATGTTGTGTGTCGTGTTCTGTGTGTCTTCTCTTGGTCTGCTGCCCACCGGCTTGTGCTCACCGCTCACCGAGCGGCGTCCATCCAAGGCCGTTTGGCGGAGTGGTCTAACGCGGTAGCCTCGAACGAGTCCCCTCTGTGGGACGACGCGACAGCTACTCTTCTCTGAAGGCGTAGGTTCAAATCCTACAGCGGTCGTCCTTTCTCTTTTTCTTTTTGCCCACTTCCGTTCTCTCTGCCTTCTGTCGCGTCGATCCTTCCTTGCTGTCTGTGTTTGCTGTCTCCGCATGCTCACACCCCGCCAGGCAGAGAGACAGACGGGCTGACGGGCTGCCATCGTGCGTGATTGGTGTAGTGGTATCACGCCAAGTTTGGGCACACTTTCTGCCGTGCACATCTCTTGGAGGTCTTCGGTTCAATCCCGGAATCGCGCCTTTTTGTTCGGCCCGTCTGGGCGGGTGGCGTGGTCGGTGTAGGGTTACTTGCTGTGTCAGTTGCTGTGTTACTTGCTGTGCTACTCATAGGATTACCCGCCACATAGCGTCCGCTGTTACCCTATGCTGTGTACTCTTTTTTTTTTTCTTTTTTCTTTTTCCTCTCCCGTTTTTTCTTTGTCCTCTTTTTTCCTCTTTTTTCCCTTCTTTTTCCCTTCTTTTCCCTCTTTTCCCTTTTTCTTCTTTTTTCTTCTTTTTTTTCTGTCAACGATAGATGCATCAATATAGAAAGAGAAAAAGACATATGGCAGAAAGACAACAGCATAACAATGGCAACACAGTAAAAACATAGCGAGAACACAACGAGAACACAACCATGCAATGCAATGCACCAGCAACACAGTGTCAACACAACAGAAAGACCAAAACAAAAGAAGGCAAAGATCCTCGTAGTCAGACGCCTTACCGCTGGGCCACTCGGCCAGAGCGAATGGGTGGTGGGACCACTAGACCAAGACGGGGTTCGAACCCGCGATTTCCTGATGCATACAAGCTGGCAGCCGGCCATGACGACCGTTCCACCATCTTTGCCTTTAGCTTTCGTCTGGTTGTGTGGATGTATGGCCAAGTGGATGTGTGGGCGTTGGCTCTGCTAGGGTTATCCGAGGCGGTGGGCGTCCGGCCGATCCGTCCGATCGCCCATCGGATATCGGACGTCGGACGTCGGACGTCGAGCCCCGGAGTACGGAGCCCGGCGGAGAAAAGGCCGTGTCGATCGGTCGCCTGGTCTAGTGGTATGACGCTTGCTTCACATCTCACCCGGTGCGCAATAGGTCGCCAGTTCGATCCTGGCGGTGACCATGACGTCTTTTTGCCCTCAGCACACGGCCACGATGGACAGACCGAGAGAAGCCATCGCAAGATAAGATGCATGATAAGATACACAGCCAGCCGACAGAGATGGCAGATAAGATCGACAGACACGATCGATCGGCAAGAAAGAAAGAAGATAAGATGGCGATAAAGACAAAAGACAAAAGACAAAAGATACAAGATAAAAGCCAGGTCGGCAAAAAGACAAGGCGCGATCCCGGGATTGAACCGAGGACCTCCGTCAGACACGTGTTTCATGCGAGCCAGCAAAGCCCGAAGACGGCGTGATACCACTACACCAATCCCGCCAGTGATCGCACAGGCCTGGCCGGTCAGTTTGTCGGTCTCCAGCCGGCCGTCCGTCCGTCCGTCCGGGAGGCAAAAGATACTCCATATGAGGTTCGAACTCATGATCCTTGTTAAGCACTAGAGGCACGGACGGCAACCTATAAGAACAATGCGATAACCACTTCGCCAATGGAGTAAAGGTAAGCGTCGGTGGAAAAAGACGAGACAGGACGAGACAGGACGAGACAGGACGAGAGAAGGCCGCACCGGACGGCACACGCCAGACCGGGCCGAGTCCGACAGAAGACGGCACAGGCGGCAGGAGGAAGGACGGGAAAAAGAGGGCAAAAAAAAGGAAAGGTCCTACTCAGATTCGAACTGGGGATTCGAGAAGGTGAGTCAATCAGAATCTCGCGTGATAACCAACTTCACCATAGAACCGGTCGTTGTCGGCCTATTGCCCTCGCGAGTCTCGTTCCGGCGGTGTGTCCGCTGGCAAGGGTCCGTCGGCGCGTGTCCGCTGGCAGGTGTGCTTACATCGCTGGCCGACCTGTCCGCCCGCCGCACGTGGCCCGGCCGGCATGACACGCACGGCCGACCCGATACACACAGCGGACATCGGAGCAAAAAGCAAGCCCAAACGCGGATTTGAACCACGGACCTCACCGTTACGAGCGGCGCACTATAACCACTTAGCTATTCGGGCCTGGTGCCCGTCGCCCGGTCGTGTTGTCTCTAACGGTGTTGGTGTGTCGATGTGTTGGTGTACCGGTGTGGTCAGGACCCGGCCCACACCGTCCGCTCGGCCAGACGTAGCCCATCGAGGTCGACCGCCGGGGCGGCTGGGCAGTCAACGTGCCTGGGTAGTTTAGTGGTAAAACGTAGGTCTCATACCGTCACCCGAGTGTGATCCTCAGCCGCGAGTTCGATTCTCGCTCTGGGCAACCCTTTTTTTTTCCTCTTTTGCTGTGTTTCCCATCCTTCCTGATGGTTGGTGGGCGGCCGGGCTGGGCCAGGCGGAGGTGCGGTCGGATCCGGCCGTCAGATGGGCTGAGCATGACGGCAGTGGAAGTGGAAGTGGCGGCGGTGGCGGTGGCGGTGGCGTCGGCAGTGCTGATGACGACGACGACTGCTGCTGCGCAGAGTCCGCTTGGACGAGAATCTATCCGGACAAACGGTGCTGGCACCATACCCGCCGCTTAGCTCATCTGGAAGAGCGTTGGTTTGTAAAGGATACACTTGTTCACCGAAGGCACTCGGTTCGATCCCGAGAGCGGCGATCTTGTTTTTTTTGCCTTTTGCTTTTTGTTCTTTTTTGTTCTTTTTTTCTGCCTTGTGGCTGCTTCCTCTTTGACTGCTAGGGTTCCTGCCTTCGGTCCAGTCCGGTCGCTCTCACGCAGCATGCGCACTGTCTCGGCCAGACGGGCGATGCGACCGATGACGTTCTCCCAGCTGCTGCTGCCGATGTAGTGGTCACCGGGGCAGGGCAAGCGATCATATCTGGCCGATTGGTGTAGTGGCTATCACAGCAGTTTTCGGTACTCGTCCGCAAGGTCGTCTTCGCTCGCTGCTGGTCGTCGGTTCGATCCCGACATCGGTCTAAATGTTCACTTTTTGTGTCCCCCTTTCTTTTTTGCCCTCTTTTTTGCCCTCCTTTTTGCCCTTCTTTTTCTCTGCACGCTCTCTCTGCACTCTGTTTCTATCGGCCGTTGTGTGGGTCACTGTCTGTCCGACCGGTCTGGCCTGTGTGCGCGTGTCCACCACGGTCGAGCCAGGTCGACACAGCTCCCTGTGGTGGGGCAGGCAGACGGGCGGGAAAACAAAAAAAGACCCATACCCGACTTGAACGGATGACCTCAAGATTTGGAATCTTGCGCTGCTACCAACTGAGCTAATGGGTCGCTTGCCCGGGGCCTCCGTGCCCAGAGGGTATGTCGAGCGCCCGGCTGGCTGGCCGTACAGACGGTGGCACCATGCGGCCGGCTTGCAGGCCTCCAGCACGGACGGCCGGACGGGGGCCAGGGAAAAAACCGAGGGAAAACGAGCAAAAAGACAATGTTGCCAAGGCCCGTCTCGATCAGGCGACCTCCGGGTTATGAGCCCGGCGCGCTTCCACTGCGCTACTTGGCATTGATGGGAGACCATGGCTGAGGAGTGTGTATGTGGTGTCGGCCGCAGGTCACGTGCCGGTGTCGATGTCAGTGTCGACGTCAGTGTCGATGCCAGTGCCAGCACCAGTGTCATTACCAATGCCAGTGTCAATGCCAGTCACACCATCGACTGGTGCGACCGACGGTACACCTGGCCATGGTCTGCCGGGTGGGCCTGACAGTCATCGGATCGATTAGCTCAGTTGGTTAGAGCGTGGTGCTAATAACGCCAAGGTCGCGGGTTCGACCCCCTCATTGATCACTTTTTCTTTCTTTTTCTAATTTCGCCATCTTTTTTTGCCATCTTTTTGCACCCCTCCTGTTCTCGACCGTTGCGGTCTGTGTGGCATTGTTGTCGACTGGCACGCTCCATGGTGAGCGATGCAGTGTTGTGACGGTGTGACGATGTGGTGGTGCGGTGGCGACGATGGGAACGCAGATATACACCCGGCTGTGCTGGACAGTGTCCGACCAGACATGGGCCTATGGTGTCTGGGCTGGGCTGGGAGGCATCGTGCATGCTTGGTGTAGTGGTATCGCGCCATGTTAGGGTCTTTGCGCCTTGTCTCATGGAGGGTCCTCAGTTCAATCCTGGGAGCGTGCCTTTTTCCTTTTCCTTTCGTTCTTTGTTTCCTTTTCCCGAGCGCTTCCTGTCGCTCTTCGTTGTTTTCTGCCACTTTTCACTCACTTTTTGCCACTCTCCGCCACTTTCTCGGCAGCAGACAAGCGATGTGTGCACCCGGTGGAGACGTCTCTGACGCATGGACAAGGTGTCTGGACACGGATGACAGCCATCAAGTCCTCAATTGTCTAACGGCTATGATAACCGCCTCTCACGCGGTAGGCCCGGGTTCGACTCCCGGTTGGGGATCTCTCTTTTGGTCTTTCTTTTGCTCTCGTTTCTTTTTTTCTTTTTTCCTTGTCCTTCTTTCCTTTCGTCTTGTTTTTGTATGTCCGTTCTGACCACTGGTATCAGCGCTGGTGTGTGCCTGCGGGTACTGTGTGGTTGAATGCACGGTATGGGGTGCATGCACCGGCCAGCTGTCCAGCCACCTGGCGAGCGGACAAGGCTGACATCCAACCGACTCTTGGATGGTCTAACGGTTATGATTTCCGCCTGTCACGCGGGAGAGACCGGGGTTCGACTCCCCGTCCGGGAGCACTTTTTGCCTTTTGCTCCTCTCTTTTGTACTTGCATTTGTACTTGCATTTGTACTTGCATTTGTACTTGCATTTGCATTTGCATCTGTTCTTTCCATCTCTTTTGCTGTACAGCTGTATGGTTGTCTTGCTTTGTTGTGTTTGTCCGTCGACGGCCATCGATCGTTATCTTTTTTTCTTTGGTCTGTATGTCTCCTTCTTTTTCTCTTTCTTTTTCTTTTGCTCTCTTTGACGGCGCATGTTTGGCAGCACACGCTCCGAAAGACGCACCGAGCACAGCACAGCACGCCGACACGTGTGCGCTGGGCAGACCAACTGGCTGGATGGCTGTTGAGCACAGGCTATGGGCAGTCGATCGGCAGACCGAGACCATACGCTGTCTTAATCAAGTGGTCTACGATGAGAGATTAGAAATCTCTTCCTCTTTGAGGGCGCAGGTTCGAATCCTGCAGACAGCTTTCTTTTGCACCCTGTACTTTGCCACCGTGGCCTTTGCTCTTTTTGCTTTTTTTTTTCTCCTTCTTCTTCTCTTCTATGCCTTTGCCTATGTGTGTCTATGGTTGTCGTTCATGTATGCATAGTACGCACACACCGGGCAGCCAGCCCCCCAAAAAAAAGACGGCCACACCATCGAAGCCATCCTCACTGACACACAGAGCGAGGACCGGAAAAAAAAAAGGGATGCCGTCAGCCTGAATCGAACAGGCGACCTTATGATTGCGGACAGATGTCTTCAGTCATACGCTCCACCAATTGAGCTATGACGGCCGGTGACAGTCAGCGCCGTCCATCAGGCCATGGCCCGTCTGGGTGGCTGTCGGGCCGTCGGACCACTCAGCTGGCACTCACTCGGTCGGTCTCAGCCGGGTCGGTGTGTGTGCTGACGCGGCAGGCAAAAACATGCTGGGCACTGACCGTCAGCGTGTGCTGTCTGAGTGCTCGGACACAGCAGGCGACCATCCCATGCCCTGTAGCTCAGTTGGTAGAGCGTGGAGCTGTTAACTCCAAGGTCTACGGTTCGAGCCCGTACGGGGCAGTCTTTTTGTCGTCTTTTTGTCTCCTCATTTTTTTTCCCTCTCCCTTTCCTGTGCAGTACTTCCCCTCTCGTCTTCTGCCGTCCATGAGGTGTGCGTGTTCTTGGTATGTTCTTGCGATGGACATCATCCATCTTCCACCAGCATGCTCGGCCGGCAAGAAAAAAGGAGTCACCCGGGATTGAACCAGGGACCTGCTGGGTTGCAACCAGCCGCAACTACCGCTGTGCTATAACTCCGTATGAGGCTGCCGCGCCATCGGACAGATCATCCACAGGCACGCTTGCACACATGCACACAGCACAGTGGCAGCCGCTTTGTCGTCCTGCGATCGAGTAGTGGCAGCTGTGGACGCAACATCGCCCGGTGCGACCAGGCCGGCGTCACAGATGCTGCATCTGCACAGAGAAAACAAAAGGAACAAAGGAGCAGAAAAAGAACAAGAAAAAAGAGCAAGAAAAAAGAGCAAGAAAAAAGAGCAAAAAGAACAAAAAGAACAAAAAGAGTAGTCGCACCCAGAGTCGAACTGGGGTCGTGAGTGTGTTAGACTCAAGTGATAACCGTTACACCATGCAACTCTGATGACTGCCGGTCTCTGCCCAGTATCCTACTCATCGACCAGGCACCGCTCGCTCCGCCGTCTGCCCGCCCGCCGCTGTGTGTCCATCGGTCGGCCGGCCCATCAGCCCGATCGTGCGACACCGGGACCATGCCTGCCGACAAGCTGGCCCTCAGACGAGGCAGCCCGGGGAGAAAACAAAAAGGATCGTTCCCCATCCGGGAGTCGAACCCGGGTCCTCAGCGTGAAAAGCTGATATCGTAAACCGTTTGACCAATGAGGACTAGTACAAGCACGCCGAATCGGTCGAGTCGTCTGCAGTCGTCTGCAGTCGTGCGCAGTCGTGTGCAGCCTGCTCCGTCGTGCGGTAGGCTGTGAGCGGGTGGCCGCCGGTCAGCATGCTTCCGACCGGACGGCAAAAAGTGGACCCAGCAGGGATTGAACCCGCGGCCTTTCGCATGCAAAGCGAATGTGATACCACTACACCATAAGCCCGTGTGGGATGGAGGCGTGGTGTGTCGGCCGGTGGGGCGAAGTGCGGTGAGGTGCGGCGAGGTGAGGTCTGGTATGATGCTATCAGAAACAGAGTCTTGGTTGCAAAACCACACGGAACCTCTCGGCGGGGGGCAAAAGATGAACAGAGGGGGATTCGAACCCCCGCATCTTGCGATATCAGAACTTGAGTCTGACGCCTTAGACCGCTCGGCCATCTGTCCGGATGGGGTGCGTGAGGTGTGTGTGGGTGCGGGAGTGTGCGGGAGTGTGGGCCGGGTAGAGCGAGTGCACCCTGCCCGGGCACACACACGCCCCGTTGGCAGAATGGTAACGCGTCTCCTTCCTACTGTCTGGTGAGAGAGGTGAAGATTCTGGGTTCAATCCCCAGGCGGGGTTTCTCTTTTTTTGCGGCGGGCGTGGTTGGGGTGTGGTTGGGGCGTGGTTGGGGTGTGAGTGGGGCGTGGTTGGGGTGTGAGTGGGGTGTGAGTGGGGTTGTGAGTGAGAATGTGAGTGAGAAGGTGGGTGAGAATGTGGGTGTACACGTGAGACGCTTGGTATGCTGGCGGGCTGTAGAGTGTGGACTGTATGCGCAGGGTATAGGACTGATGTATGTGGACCCCTCCCATCAACGGGATGTTCGTATAATGGTTATTATTCCAGATTTCCATTCTGGAGACAGGTGTTCGATTCACCTACATCTCATTTTTGTCATTTTTTTTTTGTGCGCGTGGCGGGGGCGGAGGCGGTGGCAGTACAAGACACTGTGCGGACGGCGGCAAGACTCTGAGGCACACGACCGGGGCGTGGGAGGGTGCTAGTTGGGTGGCGGCGTTGGTGTCTAGGGGTACGGGCCGGGCTGGGGACTATAACCGCCCTGTTAGCTCAATCGGTAGAGCGTCAGACTCTTACCCAGTCTCTTGACAGTTGGCATCTGAAGGCTGGGGTTCGACCCCCCATGGGGCTAGCTTCGTTTTTGTGTGTCGGTGTGATTTTTTGTTTCTGTTTCTGTTTCTGTTTTCGTTCTTGTGTTTTTGTTTGCTGGCTTGGTGTGCGCTTGGTGGGCCGTCGACGGTGGAAGGGTGCATGGAGGGTTGAACAGAGGTGAGAGGTGGGTCGGCTGGTGGGTCGCGCGGGCATGTCTGACGATCTGGGCTGGTAGCACGGACAGACAGACACACACGGGGATTTAGCTCAGTTGGCAGAGCGCAATCTTAGCATGGTTGAGGTCGTGAGTTCGATTCTTACAATCTCCACTTTTTTGTGTCGTTTTTGTGTGTTTTTTTGTGTTTTTTGGTAGTCTTTTTTTTTTTTTCCGCCCCGCTGCCTTTTTTTGCACTCTCTTCTTTCGCTCTGCTCCTCTCGGTCATGCTCCGTCCTGCCCACCACATCACACACCATGTGTTGCACCGAGACAGGCCGGCTGCTGCGAGCACACTGGCCGACCGGCCGGACAGGCCTTCATCCAGGTGAGGTGGCCGAGTGGTCTAAGGCGCTGTGTTAAGGCTCTTTCTATGCCCCGCAGTCAGTAATGGCGCGAGTTCGAATCTCGCCCTCATCACTTTTTGTCCGGCCGGCACGGGCCGTGCCTCTCGGGTCTGCCTGGCCGGGCTGTGCTCTCAGGTGCGGTGCCATGGTAGTATGATGCCACGTTGCAACACTGCCACACCCCCTTGCTGTCTGCCGGTCCGTTTTGGACTGTGGACTGAATGAACAGACCGTACAGCATCCAACAGCTGTGGTGAAATGGTATCATTGGTGCTTGCCATGCACTAGGCCGGGGTTCGATTCCCCGCGGTTGTATCCTTTTTTTTTCTCGTCCCACACACCGATCGGCTCTGTGCTGGCGGGTGCACATCTGCCGATCGTCCGTGTTCGGTCTCGCCGGCTGGTGCGATGATGGTGTGTGCTGCCGTTCGGACGAGCAGTGCGTCTGTGCCGACACAGGGGCAGGACACGAAGGACGTACCGACGCGCTCGGTGGACACCAACCGTCCTTCTTAGCTCAGTTGGTAGAGCGCGACACTAGTAATGTCGAGGTCAGTCGTTCAAATCGGCTAGCAGGAACATTCTTCTTTTTTTTATTCTCCGTTCATTTCCGTTCATTTCTTCTTCTTCTTTTTCTGTTGTATCCTTCCCTGTCGCCCCGGCGGGCGTCTGGTCGACGCGTGCTCGTTAGGGTTCCGCACAAAGCACAGCACCACACCACACCACACACCACAAACGACACCACAAACAACACCACAAACGCAGGGAAAGCATGCTGGTGAAGTGGCCGAGTGGTCTAAGGCGCTGTGTTTAGGTCTCTCTTCCGAGTCCAGACCGCAGTCAGTAATGGCGCGAGTTCAAATCTCGTCTTCATCATTCCTTTTGTCCCGGCCGGGGGGGCAGGGCAGCTGGGGATTTAGGCTAGTTGGTAAACTGGACGCTTCGCACTGTCGATCATGTGTCATTCCTGGGTTCGATTCCCGGAGTCTCCATCTCTTTTGGTGTGTTTCGGTGTGTTTTGTTTTATCTTGGCGTATTTGATTTCGTTGCATTTCATATGGCATGTTGTGTGTCGTGTTCTGTGTGTCTTCTCTTGGTCTGCTGCCCACCGGCTTGTGCTCACCGCTCACCGAGCGGCGTCCATCCAAGGCCGTTTGGCGGAGTGGTCTAACGCGGTAGCCTCGAACGAGTCCCCTCTGTGGGACGACGCGACAGCTACTCTTCTCTGAAGGCGTAGGTTCAAATCCTACAGCGGTCGTCCTTTCTCTTTTTCTTTTTGCCCACTTCCGTTCTCTCTGCCTTCTGTCGCGTCGATCCTTCCTTGCTGTCTGTGTTTGCTGTCTCCGCATGCTCACACCCCGCCAGGCAGACAGACAGACGGGCTGACGGGCTGCCATCGTGCGTGATTGGTGTAGTGGTATCACGCCAAGTTTGGGCACACTTTCTGCCGTGCACATCTCTTGGAGGTCTTCGGTTCAATCCCGGAATCGCGCCTTTTTGTTCGGCCCGTCTGGGCGGGTGGCGTGGTCGGTGTAGGGTTACTTGCTGTGTCAGTTGCTGTGTTACTTGCTGTGCTACTCATAGGATTACCCGCCACATAGCGTCCCGCTGTTACCCTATGCTGTGTACTCTTTTTTTTTTTCTTTTTTCTTTTTCCTCTCCCGTTTTTTCTTTGTCCTCTTTTTTCCTCTTTTTTCCCTTCTTTTTTCCCTTCTTTTCCCTCTTTTCCCTTTTTCTTCTTTTTTCTTCTTTTTTTTCTGTCAACGATAGATGCATCAATATAGAAGAGAAAAAGACATATGGCAGAAAGACAACAGCATAACAATGGCAACACAGTAAAAACATAGCGAGAACACAACGAGAACACAACGAGAACACAACCATGCAATGCAATGCACCAGCAACACAGTGTCAACACAACAGAAAGACCAAAACAAAAGAAGGCAAAGATCCTCGTAGTCAGACGCCTTACCGCTGGGCCACTCGGCCAGAGCGAATGGGTGGTGGGACCACTAGACCAAGACGGGGTTCGAACCCGCGATTTCCTGATGCATACAAGCTGGCAGCCGGCCATGACGACCGTTCCACCATCTTTGCCTTTAGCTTTCGTCTGGTTGTGTGGATGTATGGCCAAGTGGATGTGTGGGCGTTGGCTCTGCTAGGGTTATCCGAGGCGGTGGGCGTCCGGCCGATCCGTCCGATCGCCCATCGGATATCGGACGTCGGACGTCGGACGTCGAGCCCCGGAGTACGGAGCCCGGCGGAGAAAAGGCCGTGTCGATCGGTCGCCTGGTCTAGTGGTATGACGCTTGCTTCACATCTCACCCGGTGCGCAATAGGTCGCCAGTTCGATCCTGGCGGTGACCATGACGTCTTTTTGCCCTCAGCACACGGCCACGATGGACAGACCGAGAGAAGCCATCGCAAGATAAGATGCATGATAAGATACACAGCCAGCCGACAGAGATGGCAGATAAGATCGACAGACACGATCGATCGGCAAGAAAGAAAGAAGATAAGATGGCGATAAAGACAAAAGACAAAAGACAAAAGATACAAGATAAAAGCCAGGTCGGCAAAAAGACAAGGCGCGATCCCGGGATTGAACCGAGGACCTCCGTCAGACACGTGTTTCATGCGAGCCAGCAAAGCCCGAAGACGGCGTGATACCACTACACCAATCCCGCCAGTGATCGCACAGGCCTGGCCGGTCAGTTTGTCGGTCTCCAGCCGGCCGTCCGTCCGTCCGTCCGGGAGGCAAAAGATACTCCATATGAGGTTCGAACTCATGATCCTTGTTAAGCACTAGAGGCACGGACGGCAACCTATAAGAACAATGCGATAACCACTTCGCCAATGGAGTAAAGGTAAGCGTCGGTGGAAAAAGACGAGACAGGACGAGACAGGACGAGACAGGACGAGAGAAGGCCGCACCGGACGGCACACGCCAGACCGGGCCGAGTCCGACAGAAGACGGCACAGGCGGCAGGAGGAAGGACGGGAAAAAGAGGGCAAAAAAAAGGAAAGGTCCTACTCAGATTCGAACTGGGGATTCGAGAAGGTGAGTCAATCAGAATCTCGCGTGATAACCAACTTCACCATAGAACCGGTCGTTGTCGGCCTATTGCCCTCGCGAGTCTCGTTCCGGCGGTGTGTCCGCTGGCAAGGGTCCGTCGGCGCGTGTCCGCTGGCAGGTGTGCTTACATCGCTGGCCGACCTGTCCGCCCGCCGCACGTGGCCCGGCCGGCATGACACGCACGGCCGACCCGATACACACAGCGGACATCGGAGCAAAAAGCAAGCCCAAACGCGGATTTGAACCACGGACCTCACCGTTACGAGCGGCGCACTATAACCACTTAGCTATTCGGGCCTGGTGCCCGTCGCCCGGTCGTGTTGTCTCTAACGGTGTTGGTGTGTCGATGTGTTGGTGTACCGGTGTGGTCAGGACCCGGCCCACACCGTCCGCTCGGCCAGACGTAGCCCATCGAGGTCGACCGCCGGGGCGGCTGGGCAGTCAACGTGCCTGGGTAGTTTAGTGGTAAAACGTAGGTCTCATACCGTCACCCGAGTGTGATCCTCAGCCGCGAGTTCGATTCTCGCTCTGGGCAACCCTTTTTTTTTCCTCTTTTGCTGTGTTTCCCATCCTTCCTGATGGTTGGTGGGCGGCCGGGCTGGGCCAGGCGGAGGTGCGGTCGGATCCGGCCGTCAGATGGGCTGAGCATGACGGCAGTGGAAGTGGAAGTGGCGGCGGTGGCGGTGGCGGTGGCGTCGGCAGTGCTGATGACGACGACGACTGCTGCTGCGCAGAGTCCGCTTGGACGAGAATCTATCCGGACAAACGGTGCTGGCACCATACCCGCCGCTTAGCTCATCTGGAAGAGCGTTGGTTTGTAAAGGATACACTTGTTCACCGAAGGCACTCGGTTCGATCCCGAGAGCGGCGATCTTGTTTTTTTGCCTTTTGCTTTTTGTTCTTTTTTGTTCTTTTTTTTCTGCCTTGTGGCTGCTTCCTCTTTGACTGCTAGGGTTCCTGCCTTCGGTCCAGTCCGGTCGCTCTCACGCAGCATGCGCACTGTCTCGGCCAGACGGGCGATGCGACCGATGACGTTCTCCCAGCTGCTGCTGCCGATGTAGTGGTCACCGGGGCAGGGCAAGCGATCATATCTGGCCGATTGGTGTAGTGGCTATCACAGCAGTTTTCGGTACTCGTCCGCAAGGTCGTCTTCGCTCGCTGCTGGTCGTCGGTTCGATCCCGACATCGGTCTAAATGTTCACTTTTTGTGTCCCCCTTTCTTTTTTTGCCCTCTTTTTTGCCCTCCTTTTTGCCCTTCTTTTTCTCTGCACGCTCTCTCTGCACTCTGTTTCTATCGGCCGTTGTGTGGGTCACTGTCTGTCCGACCGGTCTGGCCTGTGTGCGCGTGTCCACCACGGTCGAGCCAGGTCGACACAGCTCCCTGTGGTGGGGCAGGCAGACGGGCGGGAAAACAAAAAAAGACCCATACCCGACTTGAACGGATGACCTCAAGATTTGGAATCTTGCGCTGCTACCAACTGAGCTAATGGGTCGCTTGCCCGGGGCCTCCGTGCCCAGAGGGTATGTCGAGCGCCCGGCTGGCTGGCCGTACAGACGGTGGCACCATGCGGCCGGCTTGCAGGCCTCCAGCACGGACGGCCGGACGGGGGCCAGGGAAAAAACCGAGGGAAAACGAGCAAAAAGACAATGTTGCCAAGGCCCGTCTCGATCAGGCGACCTCCGGGTTATGAGCCCGGCGCGCTTCCACTGCGCTACTTGGCATTGATGGGAGACCATGGCTGAGGAGTGTGTATGTGGTGTCGGCCGCAGGTCACGTGCCGGTGTCGATGTCAGTGTCGACGTCAGTGTCGATGCCAGTGCCAGCACCAGTGTCATTACCAATGCCAGTGTCAATGCCAGTCACACCATCGACTGGTGCGACCGACGGTACACCTGGCCATGGTCTGCCGGGTGGGCCTGACAGTCATCGGATCGATTAGCTCAGTTGGTTAGAGCGTGGTGCTAATAACGCCAAGGTCGCGGGTTCGACCCCCTCATTGATCACTTTTTCTTTCTTTTTCTAATTTTCGCCATCTTTTTTTGCCATCTTTTTTGCACCCCTCCTGTTCTCGACCGTTGCGGTCTGTGTGGCATTGTTGTCGACTGGCACGCTCCATGGTGAGCGATGCAGTGTTGTGACGGTGTGACGATGTGGTGGTGCGGTGGCGACGATGGGAACGCAGATATACACCCGGCTGTGCTGGACAGTGTCCGACCAGACATGGGCCTATGGTGTCTGGGCTGGGCTGGGAGGCATCGTGCATGCTTGGTGTAGTGGTATCGCGCCATGTTAGGGTCTTTGCGCCTTGTCTCATGGAGGTCCTCAGTTCAATCCTGGGAGCGTGCCTTTTTTCCTTTTCCTTTCGTTCTTTGTTTCCTTTTCCCGAGCGCTTCCTGTCGCTCTTCGTTGTTTTCTGCCACTTTTCACTCACTTTTTGCCACTCTCCGCCACTTTCTCGGCAGCAGACAAGCGATGTGTGCACCCGGTGGAGACGTCTCTGACGCATGGACAAGGTGTCTGGACACGGATGACAGCCATCAAGTCCTCAATTGTCTAACGGCTATGATAACCGCCTCTCACGCGGTAGGCCCGGGTTCGACTCCCGGTTGGGGATCTCTCTTTTGGTCTTTTCTTTTGCTCTCGTTTCTTTTTTTCTTTTTTTCCTTGTCCTTCTTTCCTTTCGTCTTGTTTTTGTATGTCCGTTCTGACCACTGGTATCAGCGCTGGTGTGTGCCTGCGGGTACTGTGTGGTTGAATGCACGGTATGGGGTGCATGCACCGGCCAGCTGTCCAGCCACCTGGCGAGCGGACAAGGCTGACATCCAACCGACTCTTGGATGGTCTAACGGTTATGATTTCCGCCTGTCACGCGGGAGACCGGGGTTCGACTCCCCGTCCGGGAGCACTTTTTGCCTTTTGCTCCTCTCTTTTGTACTTGCATTTGTACTTGCATTTGTACTTGCATTTGTACTTGCATTTGCATTTGCATCTGTTCTTTCCATTCTCTTTTGCTGTACAGCTGTATGGTTGTCTTGCTTTGTTGTGTTTGTCCGTCGACGGCCATCGATCGTTATCTTTTTTTCTTTGGTCTGTATGTCTCCTTCTTTTTCTCTTTCTTTTTCTTTTGCTCTCTTTGACGGCGCATGTTTGGCAGCACACGCTCCGAAAGACGCACCGAGCACAGCACAGCACGCCGACACGTGTGCGCTGGGCAGACCAACTGGCTGGATGGCTGTTGAGCACAGGCTATGGGCAGTCGATCGGCAGACCGAGACCATACGCTGTCTTAATCAAGTGGTCTACGATGAGAGATTAGAAATCTCTTCCTCTTTGAGGGCGCAGGTTCGAATCCTGCAGACAGCTTTCTTTTGCACCCTGTACTTTGCCACCGTGGCCTTTGCTCTTTTTGCTTTTTTTTTTCTCCTTCTTCTTCTCTTCTATGCCTTTGCCTATGTGTGTCTATGGTTGTCGTTCATGTATGCATAGTACGCACACACCGGGCAGCCAGCCCCCCAAAAAAAAGACGGCCACACCATCGAAGCCATCCTCACTGACACACAGAGCGAGGACCGGAAAAAAAAAAGGGATGCCGTCAGCCTGAATCGAACAGGCGACCTTATGATTGCGGACAGATGTCTTCAGTCATACGCTCCACCAATTGAGCTATGACGGCCGGTGACAGTCAGCGCCGTCCATCAGGCCATGGCCCGTCTGGGTGGCTGTCGGGCCGTCGGACCACTCAGCTGGCACTCACTCGGTCGGTCTCAGCCGGGTCGGTGTGTGTGCTGACGCGGCAGGCAAAACATGCTGGGCACTGACCGTCAGCGTGTGCTGTCTGAGTGCTCGGACACAGCAGGCGACCATCCCATGCCCTGTAGCTCAGTTGGTAGAGCGTGGAGCTGTTAACTCCAAGGTCTACGGTTCGAGCCCGTACGGGGCAGTCTTTTTGTCGTCTTTTTGTCTCCTCATTTTTTTTCCCTCTCCCTTTCCTGTGCAGTACTTCCCCTCTCGTCTTCTGCCGTCCATGAGGTGTGCGTGTTCTTGGTATGTTCTTGCGATGGACATCATCCATCTTCCACCAGCATGCTCGGCCGGCAAGAAAAAAGGAGTCACCCGGGATTGAACCAGGGACCTGCTGGGTTGCAACCAGCCGCAACTACCGCTGTGCTATAACTCCGTATGAGGCTGCCGCGCCATCGGACAGATCATCCACAGGCACGCTTGCACACATGCACACAGCACAGTGGCAGCCGCTTTGTCGTCCTGCGATCGAGTAGTGGCAGCTGTGGACGCAACATCGCCCGGTGCGACCAGGCCGGCGTCACAGATGCTGCATCTGCACAGAGAAAACAAAAGGAACAAAGGAGCAGAAAAAAGAACAAGAAAAAAGAGCAAGAAAAAAGAGCAAGAAAAAAGAGCAAAAAGAACAAAAAGAACAAAAAGAGTAGTCGCACCCAGAGTCGAACTGGGGTCGTGAGTGTGTTAGACTCAAGTGATAACCGTTACACCATGCAACTCTGATGACTGCCGGTCTCTGCCCAGTATCCTACTCATCGACCAGGCACCGCTCGCTCCGCCGTCTGCCCGCCCGCCGCTGTGTGTCCATCGGTCGGCCGGCCCATCAGCCCGATCGTGCGACACCGGGACCATGCCTGCCGACAAGCTGGCCCTCAGACGAGGCAGCCCGGGGAGAAAACAAAAAGGATCGTTCCCCATCCGGGAGTCGAACCCGGGTCCTCAGCGTGAAAAGCTGATATCGTAAACCGTTTGACCAATGAGGACTAGTACAAGCACGCCGAATCGGTCGAGTCGTCTGCAGTCGTCTGCAGTCGTGCGCAGTCGTGTGCAGCCTGCTCCGTCGTGCGGTAGGCTGTGAGCGGGTGGCCGCCGGTCAGCATGCTTCCGACCGGACGGCAAAAAGTGGACCCAGCAGGGATTGAACCCGCGGCCTTTCGCATGCAAAGCGAATGTGATACCACTACACCATAAGCCCGTGTGGGATGGAGGCGTGGTGTGTCGGCCGGTGGGGCGAAGTGCGGTGAGGTGCGGCGAGGTGAGGTCTGGTATGATGCTATCAGAAACAGAGTCTTGGTTGCAAAACCACACGGAACCTCTCGGCGGGGGGCAAAAGATGAACAGAGGGGGATTCGAACCCCCGCATCTTGCGATATCAGAACTTGAGTCTGACGCCTTAGACCGCTCGGCCATCTGTCCGGATGGGGTGCGTGAGGTGTGTGTGGGTGCGGGAGTGTGCGGGAGTGTGGGCCGGGGTAGAGCGAGTGCACCCTGCCCGGGCACACACACGCCCCGTTGGCAGAATGGTAACGCGTCTCCTTCCTACTGTCTGGTGAGAGAGGTGAAGATTCTGGGTTCAATCCCCAGGCGGGGTTTCTCTTTTTTTGCGGCGGGCGTGGTTGGGGTGTGGTTGGGGCGTGGTTGGGGTGTGAGTGGGGCGTGGTTGGGGTTGTGAGTGGGGTGTGAGTGGGGTGTGAGTGAGAATGTGAGTGAGAAGGTGGGTGAGAATGTGGGTGTACACGTGAGACGCTTGGTATGCTGGCGGGCTGTAGAGTGTGGACTGTATGCGCAGGGTATAGGACTGATGTATGTGGACCCTCCCATCAACGGGATGTTCGTATAATGGTTATTATTCCAGATTTCCATTCTGGAGACAGGTGTTCGATTCACCTACATCTCATTTTTGTCATTTTTTTTTTGTGCGCGTGGCGGGGGCGGAGGCGGGTGGCAGTACAAGACACTGTGCGGACGGCGGCAAGACTCTGAGGCACACGACCGGGGCGTGGGAGGGGCTAGTTGGGTGGCGGCGTTGGTGTCTAGGGGTACGGGCCGGGCTGGGGACTATAACCGCCCTGTTAGCTCAATCGGTAGAGCGTCAGACTCTTACCCAGTCTCTTGACAGTTGGCATCTGAAGGCTGGGGGTTCGACCCCCCCATGGGGCTAGCTTCGTTTTTGTGTGTCGGTGTGATTTTTTGTTTCTGTTTCTGTTTCTGTTTTCGTTCTTTGTGTTTTTGTTTGCTGGCTTGGTGTGCGCTTGGTGGGCCGTCGACGGTGGAAGGGTGCATGGAGGGTTGAACAGAGGTGAGAGGTGGGTCGGCTGGTGGGTCGCGCGGGCATGTCTGACGATCTGGGCTGGTAGCACGGACAGACAGACACACACGGGGATTTAGCTCAGTTGGCAGAGCGCAATCTTAGCATGGTTGAGGTCGTGAGTTCGATTCTTACAATCTCCACTTTTTTGTGTCGTTTTTGTGTGTTTTTTTGTGTTTTTTGGTAGTCTTTTTTTTTTTTCCGCCCGCTGCCTTTTTTGCACTCTCTTCTTTCGCTCTGCTCCTCTCGGTCATGCTCCGTCCTGCCCACCACATCACACACCATGTGTTGCACCGAGACAGGCCGGCTGCTGCGAGCACACTGGCCGACCGGCCGGACAGGCCTTCATCCAGGTGAGGTGGCCGAGTGGTCTAAGGCGCTGTGTTAAGGCTCTTTCTATGCCCCGCAGTCAGTAATGGCGCGAGTTCGAATCTCGCCCTCATCACTTTTTGTCCGGCCGGCACGGGCCGTGCCTCTCGGGTCTGCCTGGCCGGGCTGTGCTCTCAGGTGCGGTTGCCATGGTAGTATGATGCCACGTTGCAACACTGCCACACCCCCTTGCTGTCTGCCGGTCCGTTTTGGACTGTGGACTGAATGAACAGACCGTACAGCATCCAACAGCTGTGGTGAAATGGTATCATTGGTGCTTGCCATGCACTAGGCCGGGGTTCGATTCCCCGCGGTTGTATCCTTTTTTTTTCTCGTCCCACACACCGATCGGCTCTGTGCTGGCGGGTGCACATCTGCCGATCGTCCGTGTTCGGTCTCGCCGGCTGGTGCGATGATGGTGTGTGCTGCCGTTCGGACGAGCAGTGCGTCTGTGCCGACACAGGGGCAGGACACGAAGGACGTACCGACGCGCTCGGTGGACACCAACCGTCCTTCTTAGCTCAGTTGGTAGAGCGCGACACTAGTAATGTCGAGGTCAGTCGTTCAAATCGGCTAGCAGGAACATTCTTCTTTTTTTTTATTCTCCGTTCATTTCCGTTCATTTCTTCTTCTTCTTTTTCTGTTGTATCCTTCCCTGTCGCCCCGGCGGGCGTCTGGTCGACGCGTGCTCGTTAGGGTTCCGCACAAAGCACAGCACCACACCACACCACACACCACAAACGACACCACAAACAACACCACAAACGCAGGGAAAGCATGCTGGTGAAGTGGCCGAGTGGTCTAAGGCGCTGTGTTTAGGTCTCTCTTCCGAGTCCAGACCGCAGTCAGTAATGGCGCGAGTTCAAATCTCGTCTTCATCATTCCTTTTGTCCCGGCCGGGGGGGCAGGGCAGCTGGGGATTTAGGCTAGTTGGTAAACTGGACGCTTCGCACTGTCGATCATGTGTCATTCCTGGGTTCGATTCCCGGAGTCTCCATCTCTTTTTGGTGTGTTTCGGTGTGTTTTGTTTTATCTTGGCGTATTTGATTTCGTTGCATTTCATATGGCATGTTGTGTGTCGTGTTCTGTGTGTCTTCTCTTGGTCTGCTGCCCACCGGCTTGTGCTCACCGCTCACCGAGCGGCGTCCATCCAAGGCCGTTTGGCGGAGTGGTCTAACGCGGTAGCCTCGAACGAGTCCCCTCTGTGGGACGACGCGACAGCTACTCTTCTCTGAAGGCGTAGGTTCAAATCCTACAGCGGTCGTCCTTTCTCTTTTTCTTTTTGCCCACTTCCGTTCTCTCTGCCTTCTGTCGCGTCGATCCTTCCTTGCTGTCTGTGTTTGCTGTCTCCGCATGCTCACACCCCGCCAGGCAGACAGACAGACGGGCTGACGGGCTGCCATCGTGCGTGATTGGTGTAGTGGTATCACGCCAAGTTTGGGCACACTTTCTGCCGTGCACATCTCTTGGAGGTCTTCGGTTCAATCCCGGAATCGCGCCTTTTTGTTCGGCCCGTCTGGGCGGGTGGCGTGGTCGGTGTAGGGTTACTTGCTGTGTCAGTTGCTGTGTTACTTGCTGTGCTACTCATAGGATTACCCGCCACATAGCGTCCGCTGTTACCCTATGCTGTGTACTCTTTTTTTTTTTCTTTTTCTTTTTCCTCTCCCGTTTTTTCTTTGTCCTCTTTTTTCCTCTTTTTTTCCCTTCTTTTTTCCCTTCTTTTCCCTCTTTTCCCTTTTTCTTCTTTTTTCTTCTTTTTTTTCTGTCAACGATAGATGCATCAATATAGAAAGAGAAAAAGACATATGGCAGAAAGACAACAGCATAACAATGGCAACACAGTAAAAACATAGCGAGAACACAACGAGAACACAACGAGAAACACAACCATGCAATGCAATGCACCAGCAACACAGTGTCAACACAACAGAAAGACCAAAACAAAAGAAGGCAAAGATCCTCGTAGTCAGACGCCTTACCGCTGGGCCACTCGGCCAGAGCGAATGGGTGGTGGGACCACTAGACCAAGACGGGGTTCGAACCCGCGATTTCCTGATGCATACAAGCTGGCAGCCGGCCATGACGACCGTTCCACCATCTTTGCCTTTAGCTTTCGTCTGGTTGTGTGGATGTATGGCCAAGTGGATGTGTGGGCGTTGGCTCTGCTAGGGTTATCCGAGGCGGTGGGCGTCCGGCCGATCCGTCCGATCGCCCATCGGATATCGGACGTCGGACGTCGGACGTCGAGCCCCGGAGTACGGAGCCCGGCGGAGAAAAGGCCGTGTCGATCGGTCGCCTGGTCTAGTGGTATGACGCTTGCTTCACATCTCACCCGGTGCGCAATAGGTCGCCAGTTCGATCCTGGCGGTGACCATGACGTCTTTTTGCCCTCAGCACACGGCCACGATGGACAGACCGAGAGAAGCCATCGCAAGATAAGATGCATGATAAGATACACAGCCAGCCGACAGAGATGGCAGATAAGATCGACAGACACGATCGATCGGCAAGAAAGAAAGAAGATAAGATGGCGATAAAGACAAAAGACAAAAGACAAAAGATACAAGATAAAAGCCAGGTCGGCAAAAAGACAAGGCGCGATCCCGGGATTGAACCGAGGACCTCCGTCAGACACGTGTTTCATGCGAGCCAGCAAAGCCCGAAGACGGCGTGATACCACTACACCAATCCCGCCAGTGATCGCACAGGCCTGGCCGGTCAGTTTGTCGGTCTCCAGCCGGCCGTCCGTCCGTCCGTCCGGGAGGCAAAAGATACTCCATATGAGGTTCGAACTCATGATCCTTGTTAAGCACTAGAGGCACGGACGGCAACCTATAAGAACAATGCGATAACCACTTCGCCAATGGAGTAAAGGTAAGCGTCGGTGGAAAAAGACGAGACAGGACGAGACAGGACGAGACAGGACGAGAGAAGGCCGCACCGGACGGCACACGCCAGACCGGGCCGAGTCCGACAGAAGACGGCACAGGCGGCAGGAGGAAGGACGGGAAAAAGAGGGCAAAAAAAAGGAAAGGTCCTACTCAGATTCGAACTGGGGATTCGAGAAGGTGAGTCAATCAGAATCTCGCGTGATAACCAACTTCACCATAGAACCGGTCGTTGTCGGCCTATTGCCCTCGCGAGTCTCGTTCCGGCGGTGTGTCCGCTGGCAAGGGTCCGTCGGCGCGTGTCCGCTGGCAGGTGTGCTTACATCGCTGGCCGACCTGTCCGCCCGCCGCACGTGGCCCGGCCGGCATGACACGCACGGCCGACCCGATACACACAGCGGACATCGGAGCAAAAAGCAAGCCCAAACGCGGATTTGAACCACGGACCTCACCGTTACGAGCGGCGCACTATAACCACTTAGCTATTCGGGCCTGGTGCCCGTCGCCCGGTCGTGTTGTCTCTAACGGTGTTGGTGTGTCGATGTGTTGGTGTACCGGTGTGGTCAGGACCCGGCCCACACCGTCCGCTCGGCCAGACGTAGCCCATCGAGGTCGACCGCCGGGGCGGCTGGGCAGTCAACGTGCCTGGGTAGTTTAGTGGTAAAACGTAGGTCTCATACCGTCACCCGAGTGTGATCCTCAGCCGCGAGTTCGATTCTCGCTCTGGGCAACCCTTTTTTTTCCTCTTTTGCTGTGTTTCCCATCCTTCCTGATGGTTGGTGGGCGGCCGGGCTGGGCCAGGCGGAGGTGCGGTCGGATCCGGCCGTCAGATGGGCTGAGCATGACGGCAGTGGAAGTGGAAGTGGCGGCGGTGGCGGTGGCGGTGGCGTCGGCAGTGCTGATGACGACGACGACTGCTGCTGCGCAGAGTCCGCTTGGACGAGAATCTATCCGGACAAACGGTGCTGGCACCATACCCGCCGCTTAGCTCATCTGGAAGAGCGTTGGTTTGTAAAGGATACACTTGTTCACCGAAGGCACTCGGTTCGATCCCGAGAGCGGCGATCTTGTTTTTTTGCCTTTTGCTTTTTGTTCTTTTTTGTTCTTTTTTTTCTGCCTTGTGGCTGCTTCCTCTTTGACTGCTAGGGTTCCTGCCTTCGGTCCAGTCCGGTCGCTCTCACGCAGCATGCGCACTGTCTCGGCCAGACGGGCGATGCGACCGATGACGTTCTCCCAGCTGCTGCTGCCGATGTAGTGGTCACCGGGGCAGGGCAAGCGATCATATCTGGCCGATTGGTGTAGTGGCTATCACAGCAGTTTTCGGTACTCGTCCGCAAGGTCGTCTTCGCTCGCTGCTGGTCGTCGGTTCGATCCCGACATCGGTCTAAATGTTCACTTTTTGTGTCCCCCTTTCTTTTTTGCCCTCTTTTTTGCCCTCCTTTTTGCCCTTCTTTTTCTCTGCACGCTCTCTCTGCACTCTGTTTCTATCGGCCGTTGTGTGGGTCACTGTCTGTCCGACCGGTCTGGCCTGTGTGCGCGTGTCCACCACGGTCGAGCCAGGTCGACACAGCTCCCTGTGGTGGGGCAGGCAGACGGGCGGGAAAACAAAAAAAGACCCATACCCGACTTGAACGGATGACCTCAAGATTTGGAATCTTGCGCTGCTACCAACTGAGCTAATGGGTCGCTTGCCCGGGGCCTCCGTGCCCAGAGGGTATGTCGAGCGCCCGGCTGGCTGGCCGTACAGACGGTGGCACCATGCGGCCGGCTTGCAGGCCTCCAGCACGGACGGCCGGACGGGGGCCAGGGAAAAAACCGAGGGAAAACGAGCAAAAAGACAATGTTGCCAAGGCCCGTCTCGATCAGGCGACCTCCGGGTTATGAGCCCGGCGCGCTTCCACTGCGCTACTTGGCATTGATGGGAGACCATGGCTGAGGAGTGTGTATGTGGTGTCGGCCGCAGGTCACGTGCCGGTGTCGATGTCAGTGTCGACGTCAGTGTCGATGCCAGTGCCAGCACCAGTGTCATTACCAATGCCAGTGTCAATGCCAGTCACACCATCGACTGGTGCGACCGACGGTACACCTGGCCATGGTCTGCCGGGTGGGCCTGACAGTCATCGGATCGATTAGCTCAGTTGGTTAGAGCGTGGTGCTAATAACGCCAAGGTCGCGGGTTCGACCCCCTCATTGATCACTTTTTCTTTCTTTTTCTAATTTTCGCCATCTTTTTTTGCCATCTTTTTTGCACCCCTCCTGTTCTCGACCGTTGCGGTCTGTGTGGCATTGTTGTCGACTGGCACGCTCCATGGTGAGCGATGCAGTGTTGTGACGGTGTGACGATGTGGTGGTGCGGTGGCGACGATGGGAACGCAGATATACACCCGGCTGTGCTGGACAGTGTCCGACCAGACATGGGCCTATGGTGTCTGGGCTGGGCTGGGAGGCATCGTGCATGCTTGGTGTAGTGGTATCGCGCCATGTTAGGGTCTTTGCGCCTTGTCTCATGGAGGTCCTCAGTTCAATCCTGGGAGCGTGCCTTTTTTCCTTTTCCTTTCGTTCTTTGTTTCCTTTTCCCGAGCGCTTCCTGTCGCTCTTCGTTGTTTTCTGCCACTTTTCACTCACTTTTTGCCACTCTCCGCCACTTTCTCGGCAGCAGACAAGCGATGTGTGCACCCGGTGGAGACGTCTCTGACGCATGGACAAGGTGTCTGGACACGGATGACAGCCATCAAGTCCTCAATTGTCTAACGGCTATGATAACCGCCTCTCACGCGGTAGGCCCGGGTTCGACTCCCGGTTGGGGATCTCTCTTTTGGTCTTTTCTTTTGCTCTCGTTTCTTTTTTTCTTTTTTTCCTTGTCCTTCTTTCCTTTCGTCTTGTTTTTGTATGTCCGTTCTGACCACTGGTATCAGCGCTGGTGTGTGCCTGCGGGTACTGTGTGGTTGAATGCACGGTATGGGGTGCATGCACCGGCCAGCTGTCCAGCCACCTGGCGAGCGGACAAGGCTGACATCCAACCGACTCTTGGATGGTCTAACGGTTATGATTTCCGCCTGTCACGCGGGAGACCGGGGTTCGACTCCCCGTCCGGGAGCACTTTTTGCCTTTTGCTCCTCTCTTTTGTACTTGCATTTGTACTTGCATTTGTACTTGCATTTGTACTTGCATTTGCATTTGCATCTGTTCTTTCCATTCTCTTTTGCTGTACAGCTGTATGGTTGTCTTGCTTTGTTGTGTTTGTCCGTCGACGGCCATCGATCGTTATCTTTTTTTCTTTGGTCTGTATGTCTCCTTCTTTTTCTCTTTCTTTTTCTTTTGCTCTCTTTGACGGCGCATGTTTGGCAGCACACGCTCCGAAAGACGCACCGAGCACAGCACAGCACGCCGACACGTGTGCGCTGGGCAGACCAACTGGCTGGATGGCTGTTGAGCACAGGCTATGGGCAGTCGATCGGCAGACCGAGACCATACGCTGTCTTAATCAAGTGGTCTACGATGAGAGATTAGAAATCTCTTCCTCTTTGAGGGCGCAGGTTCGAATCCTGCAGACAGCTTTCTTTTGCACCCTGTACTTTGCCACCGTGGCCTTTGCTCTTTTTGCTTTTTTTTTTTCTCCTTCTTCTTCTCTTCTATGCCTTTGCCTATGTGTGTCTATGGTTGTCGTTCATGTATGCATAGTACGCACACACCGGGCAGCCAGCCCCCCAAAAAAAAAGACGGCCACACCATCGAAGCCATCCTCACTGACACACAGAGCGAGGACCGGAAAAAAAAAAGGGATGCCGTCAGCCTGAATCGAACAGGCGACCTTATGATTGCGGACAGATGTCTTCAGTCATACGCTCCACCAATTGAGCTATGACGGCCGGTGACAGTCAGCGCCGTCCATCAGGCCATGGCCCGTCTGGGTGGCTGTCGGGCCGTCGGACCACTCAGCTGGCACTCACTCGGTCGGTCTCAGCCGGGTCGGTGTGTGTGCTGACGCGGCAGGCAAAACATGCTGGGCACTGACCGTCAGCGTGTGCTGTCTGAGTGCTCGGACACAGCAGGCGACCATCCCATGCCCTGTAGCTCAGTTGGTAGAGCGTGGAGCTGTTAACTCCAAGGTCTACGGTTCGAGCCCGTACGGGGCAGTCTTTTTGTCGTCTTTTTGTCTCCTCATTTTTTTCCCTCTCCCTTTCCTGTGCAGTACTTCCCCTCTCGTCTTCTGCCGTCCATGAGGTGTGCGTGTTCTTGGTATGTTCTTGCGATGGACATCATCCATCTTCCACCAGCATGCTCGGCCGGCAAGAAAAAAGGAGTCACCCGGGATTGAACCAGGGACCTGCTGGGTTGCAACCAGCCGCAACTACCGCTGTGCTATAACTCCGTATGAGGCTGCCGCGCCATCGGACAGATCATCCACAGGCACGCTTGCACACATGCACACAGCACAGTGGCAGCCGCTTTGTCGTCCTGCGATCGAGTAGTGGCAGCTGTGGACGCAACATCGCCCGGTGCGACCAGGCCGGCGTCACAGATGCTGCATCTGCACAGAGAAAACAAAAGGAACAAAGGAGCAGAAAAAGAACAAGAAAAAGAGCAAGAAAAAAGAGCAAGAAAAAAGAGCAAGAAAAAGAGCAAAAAGAACAAAAAGAACAAAAAGAGTAGTCGCACCCAGAGTCGAACTGGGGTCGTGAGTGTGTTAGACTCAAGTGATAACCGTTACACCATGCAACTCTGATGACTGCCGGTCTCTGCCCAGTATCCTACTCATCGACCAGGCACCGCTCGCTCCGCCGTCTGCCCGCCCGCCGCTGTGTGTCCATCGGTCGGCCGGCCCATCAGCCCGATCGTGCGACACCGGGACCATGCCTGCCGACAAGCTGGCCCTCAGACGAGGCAGCCCGGGGAGAAAACAAAAAGGATCGTTCCCCATCCGGGAGTCGAACCCGGGTCCTCAGCGTGAAAAGCTGATATCGTAAACCGTTTGACCAATGAGGACTAGTACAAGCACGCCGAATCGGTCGAGTCGTCTGCAGTCGTCTGCAGTCGTGCGCAGTCGTGTGCAGCCTGCTCCGTCGTGCGGTAGGCTGTGAGCGGGTGGCCGCCGGTCAGCATGCTTCCGACCGGACGGCAAAAAGTGGACCCAGCAGGGATTGAACCCGCGGCCTTTCGCATGCAAAGCGAATGTGATACCACTACACCATAAGCCCGTGTGGGATGGAGGCGTGGTGTGTCGGCCGGTGGGGCGAAGTGCGGTGAGGTGCGGCGAGGTGAGGTCTGGTATGATGCTATCAGAAACAGAGTCTTGGTTGCAAAACCACACGGAACCTCTCGGCGGGGGGCAAAAGATGAACAGAGGGGGATTCGAACCCCCGCATCTTGCGATATCAGAACTTGAGTCTGACGCCTTAGACCGCTCGGCCATCTGTCCGGATGGGGTGCGTGAGGTGTGTGTGGGTGCGGGAGTGTGCGGGAGTGTGGGCCGGGTAGAGCGAGTGCACCCTGCCCGGGCACACACACGCCCCGTTGGCAGAATGGTAACGCGTCTCCTTCCTACTGTCTGGTGAGAGAGGTGAAGATTCTGGGTTCAATCCCCAGGCGGGGTTTCTCTTTTTTTGCGGCGGGCGTGGTTGGGGTGTGGTTGGGGCGTGGTTGGGGTGTGAGTGGGGCGTGGTTGGGGTGTGAGTGGGGTGTGAGTGGGGTGTGAGTGAGAATGTGAGTGAGAAGGTGGGTGAGAATGTGGGTGTACACGTGAGACGCTTGGTATGCTGGCGGGCTGTAGAGTGTGGACTGTATGCGCAGGGTATAGGACTGATGTATGTGGACCCTCCCATCAACGGGATGTTCGTATAATGGTTATTATTCCAGATTTCCATTCTGGAGACAGGTGTTCGATTCACCTACATCTCATTTTTGTCATTTTTTTTTTGTGCGCGTGGCGGGGGCGGAGGCGGTGGCAGTACAAGACACTGTGCGGACGGCGGCAAGACTCTGAGGCACACGACCGGGGCGTGGGAGGGGCTAGTTGGGTGGCGGCGTTGGTGTCTAGGGGTACGGGCCGGGCTGGGGACTATAACCGCCCTGTTAGCTCAATCGGTAGAGCGTCAGACTCTTACCCAGTCTCTTGACAGTTGGCATCTGAAGGCTGGGGGTTCGACCCCCCCATGGGGCTAGCTTCGTTTTTGTGTGTCGGTGTGATTTTTTGTTTCTGTTTCTGTTTCTGTTTTCGTTCTTTGTGTTTTTGTTTGCTGGCTTGGTGTGCGCTTGGTGGGCCGTCGACGGTGGAAGGGTGCATGGAGGGTTGAACAGAGGTGAGAGGTGGGTCGGCTGGTGGGTCGCGCGGGCATGTCTGACGATCTGGGCTGGTAGCACGGACAGACAGACACACACGGGGATTTAGCTCAGTTGGCAGAGCGCAATCTTAGCATGGTTGAGGTCGTGAGTTCGATTCTTACAATCTCCACTTTTTTGTGTCGTTTTTGTGTGTTTTTTTGTGTTTTTTGGTAGTCTTTTTTTTTTTTCCGCCCGCTGCCTTTTTTGCACTCTCTTCTTTCGCTCTGCTCCTCTCGGTCATGCTCCGTCCTGCCCACCACATCACACACCATGTGTTGCACCGAGACAGGCCGGCTGCTGCGAGCACACTGGCCGACCGGCCGGACAGGCCTTCATCCAGGTGAGGTGGCCGAGTGGTCTAAGGCGCTGTGTTAAGGCTCTTTCTATGCCCCGCAGTCAGTAATGGCGCGAGTTCGAATCTCGCCCTCATCACTTTTTGTCCGGCCGGCACGGGCCGTGCCTCTCGGGTCTGCCTGGCCGGGCTGTGCTCTCAGGTGCGGTGCCATGGTAGTATGATGCCACGTTGCAACACTGCCACACCCCCTTGCTGTCTGCCGGTCCGTTTTGGACTGTGGACTGAATGAACAGACCGTACAGCATCCAACAGCTGTGGTGAAATGGTATCATTGGTGCTTGCCATGCACTAGGCCGGGGTTCGATTCCCCGCGGTTGTATCCTTTTTTTTTCTCGTCCCACACACCGATCGGCTCTGTGCTGGCGGGTGCACATCTGCCGATCGTCCGTGTTCGGTCTCGCCGGCTGGTGCGATGATGGTGTGTGCTGCCGTTCGGACGAGCAGTGCGTCTGTGCCGACACAGGGGCAGGACACGAAGGACGTACCGACGCGCTCGGTGGACACCAACCGTCCTTCTTAGCTCAGTTGGTAGAGCGCGACACTAGTAATGTCGAGGTCAGTCGTTCAAATCGGCTAGCAGGAACATTCTTCTTTTTTTTTATTCTCCGTTCATTTCCGTTCATTTCTTCTTCTTCTTTTTCTGTTGTATCCTTCCCTGTCGCCCCGGCGGGCGTCTGGTCGACGCGTGCTCGTTAGGGTTCCGCACAAAGCACAGCACCACACCACACCACACACCACAAACGACACCACAAACAACACCACAAACGCAGGGAAAGCATGCTGGTGAAGTGGCCGAGTGGTCTAAGGCGCTGTGTTTAGGTCTCTCTTCCGAGTCCAGACCGCAGTCAGTAATGGCGCGAGTTCAAATCTCGTCTTCATCATTCCTTTTGTCCCGGCCGGGGGGGGCAGGGCAGCTGGGGATTTAGGCTAGTTGGTAAACTGGACGCTTCGCACTGTCGATCATGTGTCATTCCTGGGTTCGATTCCCGGAGTCTCCATCTCTTTTTGGTGTGTTTCGGTGTGTTTTGTTTTATCTTGGCGTATTTGATTTCGTTGCATTTCATATGGCATGTTGTGTGTCGTGTTCTGTGTGTCTTCTCTTGGTCTGCTGCCCACCGGCTTGTGCTCACCGCTCACCGAGCGGCGTCCATCCAAGGCCGTTTGGCGGAGTGGTCTAACGCGGTAGCCTCGAACGAGTCCCCTCTGTGGGACGACGCGACAGCTACTCTTCTCTGAAGGCGTAGGTTCAAATCCTACAGCGGTCGTCCTTTCTCTTTTTCTTTTTGCCCACTTCCGTTCTCTCTGCCTTCTGTCGCGTCGATCCTTCCTTGCTGTCTGTGTTTGCTGTCTCCGCATGCTCACACCCCCGCCAGGCAGACAGACAGACGGGCTGACGGGCTGCCATCGTGCGTGATTGGTGTAGTGGTATCACGCCAAGTTTGGGCACACTTTCTGCCGTGCACATCTCTTGGAGGTCTTCGGTTCAATCCCGGAATCGCGCCTTTTTGTTCGGCCCGTCTGGGCGGGTGGCGTGGTCGGTGTAGGGTTACTTGCTGTGTCAGTTGCTGTGTTACTTGCTGTGCTACTCATAGGATTACCCGCCACATAGCGTCCGCTGTTACCCTATGCTGTGTACTCTTTTTTTTTTTCTTTTTTCTTTTTCCTCTCCCGTTTTTTCTTTGTCCTCTGTTTTCCTCTTTTTTCCCTTCTTTTTTCCCTTCTTTTCCCTCTTTTCCCTTTTTCTTCTTTTTTCTTCTTTTTTTTCTGTCAACGATAGATGCATCAATATAGAAAGAGAAAAAGACATATGGCAGAAAGACAACAGCATAACAATGGCAACACAGTAAAAACATAGCGAGAACACAACGAGAACACAACGAGAACACAACCATGCAATGCAATGCACCAGCAACACAGTGTCAACACAACAGAAAGACCAAAACAAAAGAAGGCAAAGATCCTCGTAGTCAGACGCCTTACCGCTGGGCCACTCGGCCAGAGCGAATGGGTGGTGGGACCACTAGACCAAGACGGGGTTCGAACCCGCGATTTCCTGATGCATACAAGCTGGCAGCCGGCCATGACGACCGTTCCACCATCTTTGCCTTTAGCTTTCGTCTGGTTGTGTGGATGTATGGCCAAGTGGATGTGTGGGCGTTGGCTCTGCTAGGGTTATCCGAGGCGGTGGGCGTCCGGCCGATCCGTCCGATCGCCCATCGGATATCGGACGTCGGACGTCGGACGTCGAGCCCCGGAGTACGGAGCCCGGCGGAGAAAAGGCCGTGTCGATCGGTCGCCTGGTCTAGTGGTATGACGCTTGCTTCACATCTCACCCGGTGCGCAATAGGTCGCCAGTTCGATCCTGGCGGTGACCATGACGTCTTTTTGCCCTCAGCACACGGCCACGATGGACAGACCGAGAGAAGCCATCGCAAGATAAGATGCATGATAAGATACACAGCCAGCCGACAGAGATGGCAGATAAGATCGACAGACACGATCGATCGGCAAGAAAGAAAGAAGATAAGATGGCGATAAAGACAAAAGACAAAAGACAAAAGATACAAGATAAAAGCCAGGTCGGCAAAAAGACAAGGCGCGATCCCGGGATTGAACCGAGGACCTCCGTCAGACACGTGTTTCATGCGAGCCAGCAAAGCCCGAAGACGGCGTGATACCACTACACCAATCCCGCCAGTGATCGCACAGGCCTGGCCGGTCAGTTTGTCGGTCTCCAGCCGGCCGTCCGTCCGTCCGTCCGGGAGGCAAAAAGATACTCCATATGAGGTTCGAACTCATGATCCTTGTTAAGCACTAGAGGCACGGACGGCAACCTATAAGAACAATGCGATAACCACTTCGCCAATGGAGTAAAGGTAAGCGTCGGTGGAAAAAGACGAGACAGGACGAGACAGGACGAGACAGGACGAGAGAAGGCCGCACCGGACGGCACACGCCAGACCGGGCCGAGTCCGACAGAAGACGGCACAGGCGGCAGGAGGAAGGACGGGAAAAAGAGGGCAAAAAAAAGGAAAGGTCCTACTCAGATTCGAACTGGGGATTCGAGAAGGTGAGTCAATCAGAATCTCGCGTGATAACCAACTTCAACCATAGAACCGGTCGTTGTCGGCCTATTGCCCTCGCGAGTCTCGTTCCGGCGGTGTGTCCGCTGGCAAGGGTCCGTCGGCGCGTGTCCGCTGGCAGGTGTGCTTACATCGCTGGCCGACCTGTCCGCCCGCCGCACGTGGCCCGGCCGGCATGACACGCACGGCCGACCCGATACACACAGCGGACATCGGAGCAAAAAGCAAGCCCAAACGCGGATTTGAACCACGGACCTCACCGTTACGAGCGGCGCACTATAACCACTTAGCTATTCGGGCCTGGTGCCCGTCGCCCGGTCGTGGTTGTCTCTAACGGTGTTGGTGTGTCGATGTGTTGGTGTACCGGTGTGGTCAGGACCCGGCCCACACCGTCCGCTCGGCCAGACGTAGCCCATCGAGGTCGACCGCCGGGGCGGCTGGGCAGTCAACGTGCCTGGGTAGTTTAGTGGTAAAACGTAGGTCTCATACCGTCACCCGAGTGTGATCCTCAGCCGCGAGTTCGATTCTCGCTCTGGGCAACCCTTTTTTTTCCTCTTTTGCTGTGTTTCCCATCCTTCCTGATGGTTGGTGGGCGGCCGGGCTGGGCCAGGCGGAGGTGCGGTCGGATCCGGCCGTCAGATGGGCTGAGCATGACGGCAGTGGAAGTGGAAGTGGCGGCGGTGGCGGTGGCGGTGGCGTCGGCAGTGCTGATGACGACGACGACTGCTGCTGCGCAGAGTCCGCTTGGACGAGAATCTATCCGGACAAACGGTGCTGGCACCATACCCGCCGCTTAGCTCATCTGGAAGAGCGTTGGTTTGTAAAGGATACACTTGTTCACCGAAGGCACTCGGTTCGATCCCGAGAGCGGCGATCTTGTTTTTTTGCCTTTTGCTTTTGTTCTTTTTTGTTCTTTTTTTTCTGCCTTGTGGCTGCTTCCTCTTTGACTGCTAGGGTTCCTGCCTTCGGTCCAGTCCGGTCGCTCTCACGCAGCATGCGCACTGTCTCGGCCAGACGGGCGATGCGACCGATGACGTTCTCCCAGCTGCTGCTGCCGATGTAGTGGTCACCGGGGCAGGGCAAGCGATCATATCTGGCCGATTGGTGTAGTGGCTATCACAGCAGTTTCGGTACTCGTCCGCAAGGTCGTCTTCGCTCGCTGCTGGTCGTCGGTTCGATCCCGACATCGGTCTAAATGTTCACTTTTTGTGTCCCCCTTTCTTTTTGCCCTCTTTTTTGCCCTCCTTTTTGCCCTTCTTTTTCTCTGCACGCTCTCTCTGCACTCTGTTTCTATCGGCCCGTTGTGTGGGTCACTGTCTGTCCGACCGGTCTGGCCTGTGTGCGCGTGTCCACCACGGTCGAGCCAGGTCGACACAGCTCCCTGTGGTGGGGCAGGCAGACGGGCGGGAAAACAAAAAAAGACCCATACCCGACTTGAACGGATGACCTCAAGATTTGGAATCTTGCGCTGCTACCAACTGAGCTAATGGGTCGCTTGCCCGGGGCCTCCGTGCCCAGAGGGTATGTCGAGCGCCCGGCTGGCTGGCCGTACAGACGGTGGCACCATGCGGCCGGCTTGCAGGCCTCCAGCACGGACGGCCGGACGGGGGCCAGGGAAAAAACCGAGGGAAAACGAGCAAAAAGACATGTTGCCAAGGCCCGTCTCGATCAGGCGACCTCCGGGTTATGAGCCCGGCGCGCTTCCACTGCGCTACTTGGCATTGATGGGAGACCATGGCTGAGGAGTGTGTATGTGGTGTCGGCCGCAGGTCACGTGCCGGTGTCGATGTCAGTGTCGACGTCAGTGTCGATGCCAGTGCCAGCACCAGTGTCATTACCAATGCCAGTGTCAATGCCAGTCACACCATCGACTGGTGCGACCGACGGTACACCTGGCCATGGTCTGCCGGGTGGGCCTGACAGTCATCGGATCGATTAGCTCAGTTGGTTAGAGCGTGGTGCTAATAACGCCAAGGTCGCGGGTTCGACCCCCTCATTGATCACTTTTTCTTTCTTTTTCTAATTTTCGCCATCTTTTTTTGCCATCTTTTTTGCACCCCTCCTGTTCTCGACCGTTGCGGTCTGTGTGGCATTGTTGTCGACTGGCACGCTCCATGGTGAGCGATGCAGTGTTGTGACGGTGTGACGATGTGGTGGTGCGGTGGCGACGATGGGAACGCAGATATACACCCGGCTGTGCTGGACAGTGTCCGACCAGACATGGGCCTATGGTGTCCTGGCTGGGCTGGGAGGCATCGTGCATGCTTGGTGTAGTGGTATCGCGCCATGTTAGGGTCTTTGCGCCTTGTCTCATGGAGGTCCTCAGTTCAATCCTGGGAGCGTGCCTTTTTCCTTTTCCTTTCGTTCTTTGTTTCCTTTTCCCGAGCGCTTCCTGTCGCTCTTCGTTGTTTTCTGCCACTTTTCACTCACTTTTTGCCACTCTCCGCCACTTTCTCGGCAGCAGACAAGCGATGTGTGCACCCGGTGGAGACGTCTCTGACGCATGGACAAGGTGTCTGGACACGGATGACAGCCATCAAGTCCTCAATTGTCTAACGGCTATGATAACCGCCTCTCACGCGGTAGGCCCGGGTTCGACTCCCGGTTGGGGATCTCTCTTTTGGTCTTTTCTTTTGCTCTCGTTTCTTTTTTCTTTTTTTCCTTGTCCTTCTTTCCTTTCGTCTTGTTTTTGTATGTCCGTTCTGACCACTGGTATCAGCGCTGGTGTGTGCCTGCGGGTACTGTGTGGTTGAATGCACGGTATGGGGTGCATGCACCGGCCAGCTGTCCAGCCACCTGGCGAGCGGACAAGGCTGACATCCAACCGACTCTTGGATGGTCTAACGGTTATGATTTCCGCCTGTCACGCGGGAGACCGGGGTTCGACTCCCCGTCCGGGAGCACTTTTTGCCTTTTGCTCCTCTCTTTTGTACTTGCATTTGTACTTGCATTTGTACTTGCATTTGTACTTGCATTTGCATTTGCATCTGTTCTTTCCATTCTCTTTTGCTGTACAGCTGTATGGTTGTCTTGCTTTGTTGTGTTTGTCCGTCGACGGCCATCGATCGTTATCTTTTTTTTCTTTGGTCTGTATGTCTCCTTCTTTTTCTCTTTCTTTTTCTTTTGCTCTCTTTGACGGCGCATGTTTGGCAGCACACGCTCCGAAAGACGCACCGAGCACAGCACAGCACGCCGACACGTGTGCGCTGGGCAGACCAACTGGCTGGATGGCTGTTGAGCACAGGCTATGGGCAGTCGATCGGCAGACCGAGACCATACGCTGTCTTAATCAAGTGGTCTACGATGAGAGGATTAGAAATCTCTTCCTCTTTGAGGGCGCAGGTTCGAATCCTGCAGACAGCTTTCTTTTGCACCCTGTACTTTGCCACCGTGGCCTTTGCTCTTTTTGCTTTTTTTTTTTCTCCTTCTTCTTCTCTTCTATGCCTTTGCCTATGTGTGTCTATGGTTGTCGTTCATGTATGCATAGTACGCACACACCGGGCAGCCAGCCCCCCAAAAAAAAAAGACGGCCACACCATCGAAGCCATCCTCACTGACACACAGAGCGAGGACCGGAAAAAAAAAAAGGGATGCCGTCAGCCTGAATCGAACAGGCGACCTTATGATTGCGGACAGATGTCTTCAGTCATACGCTCCACCAATTGAGCTATGACGGCCGGTGACAGTCAGCGCCGTCCATCAGGCCATGGCCCGTCTGGGTGGCTGTCGGGCCGTCGGACCACTCAGCTGGCACTCACTCGGTCGGTCTCCAGCCGGGTCGGTGTGTGTGCTGACGCGGCAGGCAAAACATGCTGGGCACTGACCGTCAGCGTGTGCTGTCTGAGTGCTCGGACACAGCAGGCGACCATCCCATGCCCTGTAGCTCAGTTGGTAGAGCGTGGAGCTGTTAACTCCAAGGTCTACGGTTCGAGCCCGTACGGGGCAGTCTTTTTGTCGTCTTTTTGTCTCCTCATTTTTTTTCCCTCTCCCTTTCCTGTGCAGTACTTCCCCTCTCGTCTTCTGCCGTCCATGAGGTGTGCGTGTTCTTGGTATGTTCTTGCGATGGACATCATCCATCTTCCACCAGCATGCTCGGCCGGCAAGAAAAAAGGAGTCACCCGGGATTGAACCAGGGACCTGCTGGGTTGCAACCAGCCGCAACTACCGCTGTGCTATAACTCCGTATGAGGCTGCCGCGCCATCGGACAGATCATCCACAGGCACGCTTGCACACATGCACACAGCACAGTGGCAGCCGCTTTGTCGTCCTGCGATCGAGTAGTGGCAGCTGTGGACGCAACATCGCCCGGTGCGACCAGGCCGGCGTCACAGATGCTGCATCTGCACAGAGAAAACAAAAGGAACAAAGGAGCAGAAAAAAAGAACAAGAAAAAAGAGCAAGAAAAAAGAGCAAGAAAAAAGAGCAAAAAGAACAAAAAGAACAAAAAGAGTAGTCGCACCCAGAGTCGAACTGGGGTCGTGAGTGTGTTAGACTCAAGTGATAACCGTTACACCATGCAACTCTGATGACTGCCGGTCTCTGCCCAGTATCCTACTCATCGACCAGGCACCGCTCGCTCCGCCGTCTGCCCGCCCGCCGCTGTGTGTCCATCGGTCGGCCGGCCCATCAGCCCGATCGTGCGACACCGGGACCATGCCTGCCGACAAGCTGGCCCTCAGACGAGGCAGCCCGGGGAGAAAAACAAAAAGGATCGTTCCCCATCCGGGAGTCGAACCCGGGTCCTCAGCGTGAAAAGCTGATATCGTAAACCGTTTGACCAATGAGGACTAGTACAAGCACGCCGAATCGGTCGAGTCGTCTGCAGTCGTCTGCAGTCGTGCGCAGTCGTGTGCAGCCTGCTCCGTCGTGCGGTAGGCTGTGAGCGGGTGGCCGCCGGTCAGCATGCTTCCGACCGGACGGCAAAAAGTGGACCCAGCAGGGATTGAAACCCGCGGCCTTTCGCATGCAAAGCGAATGTGATACCACTACACCATAAGCCCGTGTGGGATGGAGGCGTGGTGTGTCGGCCGGTGGGGCGAAGTGCGGTGAGGTGCGGCGAGGTGAGGTCTGGTATGATGCTATCAGAAACAGAGTCTTGGTTGCAAAACCACACGGAACCTCTCGGCGGGGGGCAAAAGATGAACAGAGGGGGATTCGAACCCCCGCATCTTGCGATATCAGAACTTGAGTCTGACGCCTTAGACCGCTCGGCCATCTGTCCGGATGGGGTGCGTGAGGTGTGTGTGGGTGCGGGAGTGTGCGGGAGTGTGGGCCGGGTAGAGCGAGTGCACCCTGCCCGGGCACACACACGCCCCGTTGGCAGAATGGTAACGCGTCTCCTTCCTACTGTCTGGTGAGAGAGGTGAAGATTCTGGGTTCAATCCCCAGGCGGGGTTTCTCTTTTTTGCGGCGGGCGTGGTTGGGGTGTGGTTGGGGCGTGGTTGGGGTGTGAGTGGGGCGTGGTTGGGGTGTGAGTGGGTGTGAGTGGGGTGTGAGTGAGAATGTGAGTGAGAAGGTGGGTGAGAATGTGGGTGTACACGTGAGACGCTTGGTATGCTGGCGGGCTGTAGAGTGTGGACTGTATGCGCAGGGTATAGGACTGATGTATTGTGGACCCTCCCATCAACGGGATGTTCGTATAATGGTTATTATTCCAGATTTCCATTCTGGAGACAGGTGTTCGATTCACCTACATCTCATTTTTGTCATTTTTTTTTTGTGCGCGTGGCGGGGGGCGGAGGCGGTTGGCAGTACAAGACACTGTGCGGACGGCGGCAAGACTCTGAGGCACACGACCGGGGCGTGGGAGGGGCTAGTTGGGTGGGCGGCGTTGGTGTCTAGGGGTACGGGCCGGGCTGGGGACTATAACCGCCCTGTTAGCTCAATCGGTAGAGCGTCAGACTCTTACCCAGTCTCTTGACAGTTGGCATCTGAAGGCTGGGGGTTCGACCCCCCCATGGGGCTAGCTTCGTTTTTGTGTGTCGGTGTGATTTTTTGTTTCTGTTTCTGTTTCTGTTTTCGTTCTTTGTGTTTTTGTTTGCTGGCTTGGTGTGCGCTTGGTGGGCCGTCGACGGTGGAAGGGTGCATGGAGGGTTGAACAGAGGTGAGAGGTGGGTCGGCTGGTGGGTCGCGCGGGCATGTCTGACGATCTGGGCTGGTAGCACGGACACGACAGACACACACGGGGATTTAGCTCAGTTGGCAGAGCGCAATCTTAGCATGGTTGAGGTCGTGAGTTCGATTCTTACAATCTCCACTTTTTTGTGTCGTTTTTGTGTGTTTTTTTGTGTTTTTTGGTAGTCTTTTTTTTTTTTTCCGCCCGCTGCCTTTTTTGCACTCTCTTCTTTCGCTCTGCTCCTCTCGGTCATGCTCCGTCCTGCCCACCACATCACCACACCATGTGTTGCACCGAGACAGGCCGGCTGCTGCGAGCACACTGGCCGACCGGCCGGACAGGCCTTCATCCAGGTGAGGTGGCCGAGTGGTCTAAGGCGCTGTGTTAAGGCTCTTTCTATGCCCCGCAGTCAGTAATGGCGCGAGTTCGAATCTCGCCCTCATCACTTTTTGTCCGGCCGGCACGGGCCGTGCCTCTCGGGTCTGCCTGGCCGGGCTGTGCTCTCAGGTGCGGTGCCATGGTAGTATGATGCCACGTTGCAACACTGCCACACCCCCTTGCTGTCTGCCGGTCCGTTTTGGACTGTGGACTGAATGAACAGACCGTACAGCATCCAACAGCTGTGGTGAAATGGTATCATTGGTGCTTGCCATGCACTAGGCCGGGGTTCGATTCCCCGCGGTTGTATCCTTTTTTTTTTTCTCGTCCCACACACCGATCGGCTCTGTGCTGGCGGGTGCACATCTGCCGATCGTCCGTGTTCGGTCTCGCCGGCTGGTGCGATGATGGTGTGTGCTGCCGTTCGGACGAGCAGTGCGTCTGTGCCGACACAGGGGCAGGACACGAAGGACGTACCGACGCGCTCGGTGGACACCAACCGTCCTTCTTAGCTCAGTTGGTAGAGCGCGACACTAGTAATGTCGAGGTCAGTCGTTCAAATCGGCTAGCAGGAACATTCTTCTTTTTTTTTATTCTCCGTTCATTTCCGTTCATTTCTTCTCTTCTTTTTCTGTTGTATCCTTCCCTGTCGCCCCGGCGGGCGTCTGGTCGACGCGTGCTCGTTTAGGGTTCCGCACAAAGCACAGCACCACACCACACCACACACCACAAACGACACCACAAACAACACCACAAACGCAGGGAAAGCATGCTGGTGAAGTGGCCGAGTGGTCTAAGGCGCTGTGTTTAGGTCTCTCTTCCGAGTCCAGACCGCAGTCAGTAATGGCGCGAGTTCAAATCTCGTCTTCATCATTCCTTTTGTCCCGGCCGGGGGGGCAGGGCAGCTGGGGATTTAGGCTAGTTGGTAAACTGGACGCTTCGCACTGTCGATCATGTGTCATTCCTGGGTTCGATTCCCGGAGTCTCCATCTCTTTTTGGTGTGTTTCGGTTTGTGTTTTGTTTTATCTTGGCGTATTTGATTTCGTTGCATTTCATATGGCATGTTGTGTGTCGTGTTCTGTGTGTCTTCTCTTGGTCTGCTGCCCACCGGCTTGTGCTCACCGCTCACCGAGCGGCGTCCATCCAAGGCCGTTTGGCGGAGTGGTCTAACGCGGGTAGCCTCGAACGAGTCCCCCTCTGTGGGACGACGCGACAGCTACTCTTCTCTGAAGGCGTAGGTTCAAATCCTACAGCGGTCGTCCTTTCTCTTTTTTCTTTTTGCCCACTTCCGTTCTCTCTGCCTTCTGTCGCGTCGATCCTTCCTTGCTGTCTGTGTTTGCTGTCTCCGCATGCTCACACCCCGCCAGGCAGACAGACAGACGGGCTGACGGGCTGCCATCGTGCGTGATTGGTGTAGTGGTATCACGCCAAGTTTGGGCACACTTTCTGCCGTGCACATCTCTTGGAGGTCTTCGGTTCAATCCCGGAATCGCGCCTTTTTGTTCGGCCCGTCTGGGCGGGTGGCGTGGTCGGTGTAGGGTTACTTGCTGTGGTCAGTTGCTGTGTTACTTGCTGTGCTACTCATAGGATTACCCGCCACATAGCGTCCGCTGTTACCCTATGCTGTGTACTCTTTTTTTTTCTTTTTTCTTTTTCCTCTCCCGGTTTTTTCTTTGTCCTCTCCCGTTTTTTCTTTTTTTCCTCTTTTTTTTCCCTCTTTTTTCCCCTCTTTTTCCCTCTTTTCCCTTCTTTTCCCTCTTTTCCTTTTTTTCTCTGTTTTTCTTCTTTTTTTTACTTTTCTTCTTTTTTTTCTGTCAACGATAGATGCATCAATATAGAAAGAGAAAAAGACATATGGCAGAAAGACCAACAGCATAACAATGGCAACACAGTAAAAACATAGCGAGAACACAACGAGAACCAAGAGACACAACCATGCAATGCAATGCACCAGCAACACAGTGTCAACACAACAGAAAGACCAAAACAAAAGAAGGCAAAGATCCTCGTAGTCAGACGCCTTACCGCTGGGCCACTCGGCCAGAGCGAATGGGTGGTGGGACCACTAGACCAAGACGGGGTTCGAACCCGCGATTTTCCTGATGCATACAAGCTGGCAGCCGGCCATGACGACCGTTCCACCATCTTTGCCTTTAGCTTTCGTCTGGTTGTGTGGATGTATGGCCAAGTGGATGTGTGGGCGTTGGCTCTGCTAGGGTTATCCGAGGCGGTGGGCGTCCGGCCGATCCGTCCGATCGCCCATCGGATATCGGACGTCGGACGTCGGACGTCGAGCCCCGAGTACGGAGCCCGGCGGAGAAAAGGCCGTGTCGATCGGTCGCCTGGTCTAGTGGTATGACGCTTGCTTCACATCTCACCCGGTGCGCAATAGGTCGCCAGTTCGATCCTGGCGGTGACCATGACGTCTTTTTGCCCTCAGCACACGGCCACGATGGACAGACCGAGAGAAGCCATCGCAAGATAAGATGCATGATAAGATACACAGCCAGCCGACAGAGATGGCAGATAAGATCGACAGACACGATCGATCGGCAAGAAAGAAAGAAGATAAGATGGCGATAAAGACAAAAGACAAAAGACAAAAGATACAAGATAAAGCCAGGTCGGCAAAAAGACAAGGCGCGATCCCGGGATTGAACCGAGGACCTCCGTCAGACACGTGTTTCATGCGAGCCAGCAAAGCCCGAAGACGGCGTGATACCACTACACCAATCCCGCCAGTGATCGCACAGGCCTGGCCGGTCAGTTTGTCGGTCTCCAGCCGGCCGTCCGTCCGTCCGTCCGGGAGGCAAAAGATACTCCATATGAGGTTCGAACTCATGATCCTTGTTAAGCACTAGAGGCACGGACGGCAACCTATAAGAACAATGCGATAACCACTTCGCCAATGGAGTAAAGGTAAGCGTCGGTGGAAAAAGACGAGACAGGACGAGACAGGACGAGACAGGGACGAGAGAAGGCCGCACCGGACGGCACACGCCAGACCGGGCCGAGTCCGACAGAAGACGGCACAGGCGGCAGGAGGAAGGACGGGAAAAAGAGGGCAAAAAAAAGGAAAGGTCCTACTCAGATTCGAACTGGGGATTCGAGAAGGTGAGTCAATCAGAATCTCGCGTGATAACCAACTTCACCATAGAACCGGTCGTTGTCGGCCTATTGCCCTCGCGAGTCTCGTTCCGGCGGTTGTGTCCGCTGGCAAGGGTCCGTCGGCGCGTGTCCGCTGGCAGGTGTGCTTACATCGCTGGCCGACCTGTCCGCCCGCCGCACGTGGCCCGGCCGGCATGACACGCACGGCCGACCCGATACACACAGCGGACATCGGAGCAAAAAGCAAGCCCAAACGCGGATTTGAACCACGGACCTCACCGTTACGAGCGGCGCACTATAACCACTTAGCTATTCGGGCCTGGTGCCCGTCGCCCGGTCGTGTTGTCTCTAACGGTGTTGGTGTGTCGATGTGTTGGTGTACCGGTGTGGTCAGGACCCGGCCCACACCGTCCGCTCGGCCCAGACGTAGCCCATCGAGGTCGACCGCCGGGGCGGCTGGGCAGTCAACGTGCCTGGGTAGTTTAGTGGTAAAACGTAGGTCTCATACCGTCACCCGAGTGTGATCCTCAGCCGCGAGTTCGATTCTCGCTCTGGGCAACCCTTTTTTTTCCTCTTTTGCTGTGTTTCCCATCCTTCCTGATGGTTGGTGGGCGGCCGGGCTGGGCCAGGCGGAGGTGCGGTCGGATCCGGCCGTCAGATGGGCTGAGCATGACGGCAGTGGAAGTGGAAGTGGCGGCGGTGGCGGTGGCGGTGGCGTCGGCAGTGCTGATGACGACGACGACTGCTGCTGCGCAGAGTCCGCTTGGACGAGAATCTATCCGGACAAACGGTGCTGGCACCATACCCGCCGCTTAGCTCATCTGGAAGAGCGTTGGTTTGTAAAGGATACACTTGTTCACCGAAGGCACTCGGTTCGATCCCGAGAGCGGCGATCTTGTTTTTTTGCCTTTTGCTTTTTGTTCTTTTTGTTCTTTTTTTTCTGCCTTGTGGCTGCTTCCTCTTTGACTGCTAGGGTTCCTGCCTTCGGTCCAGTCCGGTCGCTCTCACGCAGCATGCGCACTGTCTCGGCCAGACGGGCGATGCGACCGATGACGTTCTCCCAGCTGCTGCTGCCGATGTAGTGGTCACCGGGGCAGGGCAAGCGATCATATCTGGCCGATTGGTGTAGTGGCTATCACAGCAGTTTTCGGTACTCGTCCGCAAGGTCGTCTTCGCTCGCTGCTGGTCGTCGGTTCGATCCCGACATCGGTCTAAATGTTCACTTTTTTGTGTCCCCCTTTCTTTTTTGCCCTCTTTTTTTGCCCTCCTTTTTGCCCTTCTTTTTCTCTGCACGCTCTCTCTGCACTCTGTTTCTATCGGCCGTTGTGTGGGTCACTGTCTGTCCGACCGGTCTGGCCTGTGTGCGCGTGTCCACCACGGTCGAGCCAGGTCGACACAGCTCCCTGTGGTGGGGCAGGCAGACGGGCGGGAAAACAAAAAAAGACCCATACCCGACTTGAACGGATGACCTCAAGATTTGGAATCTTGCGCTGCTACCAACTGAGCTAATGGGTCGCTTGCCCGGGGCCTCCGTGCCCAGAGGGTATGTCGAGCGCCCGGCTGGCTGGCCGTACAGACGGTGGCACCATGCGGCCGGCTTGCAGGCCTCCAGCACGGACGGCCGGACGGGGGCCAGGGAAAAAACCGAGGGAAAACGAGCAAAAAGACAATGTTGCCAAGGCCCGTCTCGATCAGGCGACCTCCGGGTTATGAGCCCGGCGCGCTTCCACTGCGCTACTTGGCATTGATGGGAGACCATGGCTGAGGAGTGTGTATGTGGTGTCGGCCGCAGGTCACGTGCCGGTGTCGATGTCAGTGTCGACGTCAGTGTCGATGCCAGTGCCAGCACCAGTGTCATTACCAATGCCAGTGTCAATGCCAGTCACACCATCGACTGGTGCGACCGACGGTACACCTGGCCATGGTCTGCCGGGTGGGCCTGACAGTCATCGGATCGATTAGCTCAGTTGGTTAGAGCGTGGTGCTAATAACGCCAAGGTCGCGGGTTCGACCCCCCTCATTGATCACTTTTTCTTTCTTTTTCTAATTTTCGCCATCTTTTTTTGCCATCTTTTTTGCACCCCTCCTGTTCTCGACCGTTGCGGTCTGTGTGGCATTGTTGTCGACTGGCACGCTCCATGGTGAGCGATGCAGTGTTGTGACGGTGTGACGATGTGGTGGTGCGGTGGCGACGATGGGAACGCAGATATACACCCGGCTGTGCTGGACAGTGTCCGACCAGACATGGGCCTATGGTGTCTGGGCTGGGCTGGGAGGCATCGTGCATGCTTGGTGTAGTGGTATCGCGCCATGTTAGGGTCTTTGCGCCTTGTCTCATGGAGGTCCTCAGTTCAATCCTGGGAGCGTGCCTTTTTTCCTTTTCCTTTCGTTCTTTGTTTCCTTTTCCCGAGCGCTTCCTGTCGCTCTTCGTTGTTTTCTGCCACTTTTCACTCACTTTTTTGCCACTCTCCGCCACTTTCTCGGCAGCAGACAAGCGATGTGTGCACCCGGTGGAGACGTCTCTGACGCATGGACAAGGTGTCTGGACACGGATGACAGCCATCAAGTCCTCAATTGTCTAACGGCTATGATAACCGCCTCTCACGCGGTAGGCCCGGGTTCGACTCCCGGTTGGGGATCTCTCTTTTGGTCTTTTCTTTTGCTCTCGTTTCTTTTTTTCTTTTTTTCCTTGTCCTTCTTTCCTTTCGTCTTGTTTTTGTATGTCCGTTCTGACCACTGGTATCAGCGCTGGTGTGTGCCTGCGGGTACTGTGTGGTTGAATGCACGGTATGGGGTGCATGCACCGGCCAGCTGTCCAGCCACCTGGCGAGCGGACAAGGCTGACATCCAACCGACTCTTGGATGGTCTAACGGTTATGATTTCCGCCTGTCACGCGGGAGACCGGGGTTCGACTCCCCGTCCGGGAGCACTTTTTGCCTTTTGCTCCTCTCTTTTGTACTTGCATTTGTACTTGCATTTGTACTTGCATTTGTACTTGCATTTGCATTTGCATCTGTTCTTTCCATTCTCTTTTGCTGTACAGCTGTATGGTTGTCTTGCTTTGTTGTGTTTGTCCGTCGACGGCCATCGATCGTTATCTTTTTTTCTTTGGTCTGTATGTCTCCTTCTTTTTCTCTTTCTTTTTCTTTTGCTCTCTTTGACGGCGCATGTTTGGCAGCACACGCTCCGAAAGACGCACCGAGCACAGCACAGCACGCCGACACGTGTGCGCTGGGCAGACCAACTGGCTGGATGGCTGTTGAGCACAGGCTATGGGCAGTCGATCGGCAGACCGAGACCATACGCTGTCTTAATCAAGTGGTCTACGATGAGAGATTAGAAATCTCTTCCTCTTTGAGGGCGCAGGTTCGAATCCTGCAGACAGCTTTCTTTTGCACCCTGTACTTTGCCACCGTGGCCTTTGCTCTTTTTGCTTTTTTTTTTTCTCCTTCTTCTTCTCTTCTATGCCTTTGCCTATGTGTGTCTATGGTTGTCGTTCATGTATGCATAGTACGCACACACCGGGCAGCCAGCCCCCCAAAAAAAAAGACGGCCACACCATCGAAGCCATCCTCACTGACACACAGAGCGAGGACCGGAAAAAAAAAAGGGATGCCGTCAGCCTGAATCGAACAGGCGACCTTATGATTGCGGACAGATGTCTTCAGTCATACGCTCCACCAATTGAGCTATGACGGCCGGTGACAGTCAGCGCCGTCCATCAGGCCATGGCCCGTCTGGGTGGCTGTCGGGCCGTCGGACCACTCAGCTGGCACTCACTCGGTCGGTCTCAGCCGGGTCGGTGTGTGTGCTGACGCGGCAGGCAAAACATGCTGGGCACTGACCGTCAGCGTGTGCTGTCTGAGTGCTCGGACACAGCAGGCGACCATCCCATGCCCTGTAGCTCAGTTGGTAGAGCGTGGAGCTGTTAACTCCAAGGTCTACGGTTCGAGCCCGTACGGGGCAGTCTTTTTTGTCGTCTTTTTGTCTCCTCATTTTTTTTCCCTCTCCCTTTCCTGTGCAGTACTTCCCCTCTCGTCTTCTGCCGTCCATGAGGTGTGCGTGTTCTTGGTATGTTCTTGCGATGGACATCATCCATCTTCCACCAGCATGCTCGGCCGGCAAGAAAAAAGGAGTCACCCGGGATTGAACCAGGGACCTGCTGGGTTGCAACCAGCCGCAACTACCGCTGTGCTATAACTCCGTATGAGGCTGCCGCGCCATCGGACAGATCATCCACAGGCACGCTTGCACACATGCACACAGCACAGTGGCAGCCGCTTTGTCGTCCTGCGATCGAGTAGTGGCAGCTGTGGACGCAACATCGCCCGGTGCGACCAGGCCGGCGTCACAGATGCTGCATCTGCACAGAGAAAACAAAAGGAACAAAGGAGCAGAAAAAAGAACAAGAAAAAGAGCAAGAAAAAGAGCAAGAAAAAAGAGCAAGAAAAAGAGCAAAAAGAACAAAAAGAACAAAAAGAGTAGTCGCACCCAGAGTCGAACTGGGGTCGTGAGTGTGTTAGACTCAAGTGATAACCGTTACACCATGCAACTCTGATGACTGCCGGTCTCTGCCCAGTATCCTACTCATCGACCAGGCACCGCTCGCTCCGCCGTCTGCCCGCCCGCCGCTGTGTGTCCATCGGTCGGCCGGCCCATCAGCCCGATCGTGCGACACCGGGACCATGCCTGCCGACAAGCTGGCCCTCAGACGAGGCAGCCCGGGGAGAAAACAAAAAGGATCGTTCCCCATCCGGGAGTCGAACCCGGGTCCTCAGCGTGAAAAGCTGATATCGTAAACCGTTTGACCAATGAGGACTAGTACAAGCACGCCGAATCGGTCGAGTCGTCTGCAGTCGTCTGCAGTCGTGCGCAGTCGTGTGCAGCCTGCTCCGTCGTGCGGTAGGCTGTGAGCGGGTGGCCGCCGGTCAGCATGCTTCCGACCGGACGGCAAAAAGTGGACCCAGCAGGGATTGAACCCGCGGCCTTTCGCATGCAAAGCGAATGTGATACCACTACACCATAAGCCCGTGTGGGATGGAGGCGTGGTGTGTCGGCCGGTGGGGCGAAGTGCGGTGAGGTGCGGCGAGGTGAGGTCTGGTATGATGCTATCAGAAACAGAGTCTTGGTTGCAAAACCACACGGAACCTCTCGGCGGGGGGCAAAAGATGAACAGAGGGGGATTCGAACCCCCGCATCTTGCGATATCAGAACTTGAGTCTGACGCCTTAGACCGCTCGGCCATCTGTCCGGATGGGGTGCGTGAGGTGTGTGTGGGTGCGGGAGTGTGCGGGAGTGTGGGCCGGGTAGAGCGAGTGCACCCTGCCCGGGCACACACACGCCCCGTTGGCAGAATGGTAACGCGTCTCCTTCCTACTGTCTGGTGAGAGAGGTGAAGATTCTGGGTTCAATCCCCAGGCGGGGTTTCTCTTTTTTTGCGGCGGGCGTGGTTGGGGTGTGGTTGGGGCGTGGTTGGGGTGTGAGTGGGGCGTGGTTGGGGTGTGAGTGGGGTGTGAGTGGGGTGTGAGTGAGAATGTGAGTGAGAAGGTGGGTGAGAATGTGGGTGTACACGTGAGACGCTTGGTATGCTGGCGGGCTGTAGAGTGTGGACTGTATGCGCAGGGTATAGGACTGATGTATGTGGACCCTCCCATCAACGGGATGTTCGTATAATGGTTATTATTCCAGATTTCCATTCTGGAGACAGGTGTTCGATTCACCTACATCTCATTTTTGTCATTTTTTTTTTGTGCGCGTGGCGGGGGCGGAGGCGGTGGCAGTACAAGACACTGTGCGGACGGCGGCAAGACTCTGAGGCACACGACCGGGGCGTGGGAGGGGCTAGTTGGGTGGCGGCGTTGGTGTCTAGGGGTACGGGCCGGGCTGGGGACTATAACCGCCCTGTTAGCTCAATCGGTAGAGCGTCAGACTCTTACCCAGTCTCTTGACAGTTGGCATCTGAAGGCTGGGGGTTCGACCCCCCCATGGGGCTAGCTTCGTTTTTGTGTGTCGGTGTGATTTTTTGTTTCTGTTTCTGTTTCTGTTTTCGTTCTTTGTGTTTTTGTTTGCTGGCTTGGTGTGCGCTTGGTGGGCCGTCGACGGTGGAAGGGTGCATGGAGGGTTGAACAGAGGTGAGAGGTGGGTCGGCTGGTGGGTCGCGCGGGCATGTCTGACGATCTGGGCTGGTAGCACGGACAGACAGACACACACGGGGATTTAGCTCAGTTGGCAGAGCGCAATCTTAGCATGGTTGAGGTCGTGAGTTCGATTCTTACAATCTCCACTTTTTTGTGTCGTTTTTGTGTGTTTTTTTGTGTTTTTTGGTAGTCTTTTTTTTTTTCCGCCCGCTGCCTTTTTTGCACTCTCTTCTTTCGCTCTGCTCCTCTCGGTCATGCTCCGTCCTGCCCACCACATCACACACCATGTGTTGCACCGAGACAGGCCGGCTGCTGCGAGCACACTGGCCGACCGGCCGGACAGGCCTTCATCCAGGTGAGGTGGCCGAGTGGTCTAAGGCGCTGTGTTAAGGCTCTTTCTATGCCCCGCAGTCAGTAATGGCGCGAGTTCGAATCTCGCCCTCATCACTTTTTGTCCGGCCGGCACGGGCCGTGCCTCTCGGGTCTGCCTGGCCGGGCTGTGCTCTCAGGTGCGGTGCCATGGTAGTATGATGCCACGTTGCAACACTGCCACACCCCCTTGCTGTCTGCCGGTCCGTTTTGGACTGTGGACTGAATGAACAGACCGTACAGCATCCAACAGCTGTGGTGAAATGGTATCATTGGTGCTTGCCATGCACTAGGCCGGGGTTCGATTCCCCGCGGTTGTATCCTTTTTTTTTCTCGTCCCACACACCGATCGGCTCTGTGCTGGCGGGTGCACATCTGCCGATCGTCCGTGTTCGGTCTCGCCGGCTGGTGCGATGATGGTGTGTGCTGCCGTTCGGACGAGCAGTGCGTCTGTGCCGACACAGGGGCAGGACACGAAGGACGTACCGACGCGCTCGGTGGACACCAACCGTCCTTCTTAGCTCAGTTGGTAGAGCGCGACACTAGTAATGTCGAGGTCAGTCGTTCAAATCGGCTAGCAGGAACATTCTTCTTTTTTTTTATTCTCCGTTCATTTCCGTTCATTTCTTCTTCTTCTTTTTCTGTTGTATCCTTCCCTGTCGCCCCGGCGGGCGTCTGGTCGACGCGTGCTCGTTAGGGTTCCGCACAAAGCACAGCACCACACCACACCACACACCACAAACGACACCACAAACAACACCACAAACGCAGGGAAAGCATGCTGGTGAAGTGGCCGAGTGGTCTAAGGCGCTGTGTTTAGGTCTCTCTTCCGAGTCCAGACCGCAGTCAGTAATGGCGCGAGTTCAAATCTCGTCTTCATCATTCCTTTTGTCCCGGCCGGGGGGCAGGGCAGCTGGGGATTTAGGCTAGTTGGTAAACTGGACGCTTCGCACTGTCGATCATGTGTCATTCCTGGGTTCGATTCCCGGAGTCTCCATCTCTTTTGGTGTGTTTCGGTGTGTTTTGTTTTATCTTGGCGTATTTGATTTCGTTGCATTTCATATGGCATGTTGTGTGTCGTGTTCTGTGTGTCTTCTCTTGGTCTGCTGCCCACCGGCTTGTGCTCACCGCTCACCGAGCGGCGTCCATCCAAGGCCGTTTGGCGGAGTGGTCTAACGCGGTAGCCTCGAACGAGTCCCCTCTGTGGGACGACGCGACAGCTACTCTTCTCTGAAGGCGTAGGTTCAAATCCTACAGCGGTCGTCCTTTCTCTTTTTCTTTTTGCCCACTTCCGTTCTCTCTGCCTTCTGTCGCGTCGATCCTTCCTTGCTGTCTGTGTTTGCTGTCTCCGCATGCTCACACCCCGCCAGGCAGAGAGACAGACGGGCTGACGGGCTGCCATCGTGCGTGATTGGTTGTAGTGGTATCACGCCAAGTTTGGGCACACTTTCTGCCGTGCACATCTCTTGGAGGTCTTCGGTTCAATCCCGGAATCGCGCCTTTTTGTTCGGCCCGTCTGGGCGGGTGGCGTGGTCGGTGTAGGGTTACTTGCTGTGTCAGTTGCTGTGTTACTTGCTGTGCTACTCATAGGATTACCCGCACATAGCGTCCGCTGTTACCCTATGCTGTGTACTCTTTTTTTTTTTTTCTTTTTTCTTTTTTCCTCTCCCGTTTTTTCTTTGTCCTTTTTCTTTCCTCTTTTTTCCTCTTTTTCCTTCTTTTTTCCCTTCTTTTTCCCCTCTTTTTCCCCCTCTTTTTTCCCCTCTTTTCCCTTCTTTTCCCTCTTTTCCTTTTTTCTTCTTTTTTCTTCTTTTTTCTTCTTTTTTTCTTCTTTTTTTTCTGTCAACGATAGATGCATCAATATAGAAAGAGGAAAAGACATATGGCAGAAAGACAACAGCATAACAATGGCAACACAGTAAAAACATAGCGAGAACACAACGAGAACACAACCATGCAATGCAATGCACCAGCAACACAGTGTCAACACAACAGAAAGACCAAAACAAAAGAAGGCAAAGATCCTCGTAGTCAGACGCCTTACCGCTGGGCCACTCGGCCAGAGCGAATGGGTGGTGGGACCACTAGACCAAGACGGGGTTCGAACCCGCGATTTCCTGATGCATACAAGCTGGCAGCCGGCCATGACGACCGTTCCACCATCTTTGCCTTTAGCTTTCGTCTGGTTGTGTGGATGTATGGCCAAGTGGATGTGTGGGCGTTGGCTCTGCTAGGGTTATCCGAGGCGGTGGGCGTCCGGCCGATCCGTCCGATCGCCCATCGGATATCGGACGTCGGACGTCGGACGTCGAGCCCCGGAGTACGGAGCCCGGCGGAGAAAAGGCCGTGTCGATCGGTCGCCTGGTCTAGTGGTATGACGCTTGCTTCACATCTCACCCGGTGCGCAATAGGTCGCCAGTTCGATCCTGGCGGTGACCATGACGTCTTTTTGCCCTCAGCACACGGCCACGATGGACAGACCGAGAGAAGCCATCGCAAGATAAGATGCATGATAAGATACACAGCCAGCCGACAGAGATGGCAGATAAGATCGACAGACACGATCGATCGGCAAGAAAGAAAGAAGATAAGATGGCGATAAAGACAAAGACAAAAGACAAAAGATACAAGATAAAAGCCAGGTCGGCAAAAAGACAAGGCGCGATCCCGGGATTGAACCGAGGACCTCCGTCAGACACGTGTTTCATGCGAGCCAGCAAAGCCCGAAGACGGCGTGATACCACTACACCAATCCCGCCAGTGATCGCACAGGCCTGGCCGGTCAGTTTGTCGGTCTCCAGCCGGCCGTCCGTCCGTCCGTCCGGGAGGCAAAAGATACTCCATATGAGGTTCGAACTCATGATCCTTGTTAAGCACTAGAGGCACGGACGGCAACCTATAAGAACAATGCGATAACCACTTCGCCAATGGAGTAAAGGTAAGCGTCGGTGGAAAAAGACGAGACAGGACGAGACAGGACGAGACAGGACGAGAGAAGGCCGCACCGGACGGCACACGCCAGACCGGGCCGAGTCCGACAGAAGACGGCACAGGCGGCAGGAGGAAGGACGGGAAAAAGAGGGCAAAAAAAAGGAAAGGTCCTACTCAGATTCGAACTGGGGATTCGAGAAGGTGAGTCAATCAGAATCTCGCGTGATAACCAACTTCACCATAGAACCGGTCGTTGTCGGCCTATTGCCCTCGCGAGTCTCGTTCCGGCGGTGTGTCCGCTGGCAAGGGTCCGTCGGCGCGTGTCCGCTGGCAGGTGTGCTTACATCGCTGGCCGACCTGTCCGCCCGCCGCACGTGGCCCGGCCGGCATGACACGCACGGCCGACCCGATACACACAGCGGACATCGGAGCAAAAAGCAAGCCCAAACGCGGATTTGAACCACGGACCTCACCGTTACGAGCGGCGCACTATAACCACTTAGCTATTCGGGCCTGGTGCCCGTCGCCCGGTCGTGTTGTCTCTAACGGTGTTGGTGTGTCGATGTGTTGGTGTACCGGTGTGGTCAGGACCCGGCCCACACCGTCCGCTCGGCCAGACGTAGCCCATCGAGGTCGACCGCCGGGGCGGCTGGGCAGTCAACGTGCCTGGGTAGTTTAGTGGTAAAACGTAGGTCTCATACCGTCACCCGAGTGTGATCCTCAGCCGCGAGTTCGATTCTCGCTCTGGGCAACCCTTTTTTTTCCTCTTTTGCTGTGTTTCCCATCCTTCCTGATGGTTGGTGGGCGGCCGGGCTGGGCCAGGCGGAGGTGCGGTCGGATCCGGCCGTCAGATGGGCTGAGCATGACGGCAGTGGAAGTGGAAGTGGCGGCGGTGGCGGTGGCGGTGGCGTCGGCAGTGCTGATGACGACGACGACTGCTGCTGCGCAGAGTCCGCTTGGACGAGAATCTATCCGGACAAACGGTGCTGGCACCATACCCGCCGCTTAGCTCATCTGGAAGAGCGTTGGTTTGTAAAGGATACACTTGTTCACCGAAGGCACTCGGTTCGATCCCGAGAGCGGCGATCTTGTTTTTTTGCCTTTTGCTTTTTGTTCTTTTTTGTTCTTTTTTTTCTGCCTTGTGGCTGCTTCCTCTTTGACTGCTAGGGTTCCTGCCTTCGGTCCAGTCCGGTCGCTCTCACGCAGCATGCGCACTGTCTCGGCCAGACGGGCGATGCGACCGATGACGTTCTCCCAGCTGCTGCTGCCGATGTAGTGGTCACCGGGGCAGGGCAAGCGATCATATCTGGCCGATTGGTGTAGTGGCTATCACAGCAGTTTTCGGTACTCGTCCGCAAGGTCGTCTTCGCTCGCTGCTGGTCGTCGGTTCGATCCCGACATCGGTCTAAATGTTCACTTTTTGTGTCCCCCTTTCTTTTTTGCCCTTTTTTGCCCTCCTTTTTGCCCTTCTTTTTCTCTGCACGCTCTCTCTGCACTCTGTTTCTATCGGCCGTTGTGTGGGTCACTGTCTGTCCGACCGGTCTGGCCTGTGTGCGCGTGTCCACCACGGTCGAGCCAGGTCGACACAGCTCCCTGTGGTGGGGCAGGCAGACGGGCGGGAAAACAAAAAAAGACCCATACCCGACTTGAACGGATGACCTCAAGATTTGGAATCTTGCGCTGCTACCAACTGAGCTAATGGGTCGCTTGCCCGGGGCCTCCGTGCCCAGAGGGTATGTCGAGCGCCCGGCTGGCTGGCCGTACAGACGGTGGCACCATGCGGCCGGCTTGCAGGCCTCCAGCACGGACGGCCGGACGGGGGCCAGGGAAAAAACCGAGGGAAAACGAGCAAAAAGACAATGTTGCCAAGGCCCGTCTCGATCAGGCGACCTCCGGGTTATGAGCCCGGCGCGCTTCCACTGCGCTACTTGGCATTGATGGGAGACCATGGCTGAGGAGTGTGTATGTGGTGTCGGCCGCAGGTCACGTGCCGGTGTCGATGTCAGTGTCGACGTCAGTGTCGATGCCAGTGCCAGCACCAGTGTCATTACCAATGCCAGTGTCAATGCCAGTCACACCATCGACTGGTGCGACCGACGGTACACCTGGCCATGGTCTGCCGGGTGGGCCTGACAGTCATCGGATCGATTAGCTCAGTTGGTTAGAGCGTGGTGCTAATAACGCCAAGGTCGCGGGTTCGACCCCCTCATTGATCACTTTTTCTTTCTTTTTCTAATTTTCGCCATCTTTTTTTGCCATCTTTTTTGCACCCCTCCTGTTCTCGACCGTTGCGGTCTGTGTGGCATTGTTGTCGACTGGCACGCTCCATGGTGAGCGATGCAGTGTTGTGACGGTGTGACGATGTGGTGGTGCGGTGGCGACGATGGGAACGCAGATATACACCCGGCTGTGCTGGACAGTGTCCGACCAGACATGGGCCTATGGTGTCTGGGCTGGGCTGGGAGGCATCGTGCATGCTTGGTGTAGTGGTATCGCGCCATGTTAGGGTCTTTGCGCCTTGTCTCATGGAGGGTCCTCAGTTCAATCCTGGGAGCGTGCCTTTTTTCCTTTTCCTTTCGTTCTTTGTTTCCTTTTCCCGAGCGCTTCCTGTCGCTCTTCGTTGTTTTCTGCCACTTTTCACTCACTTTTTGCCACTCTCCGCCACTTTCTCGGCAGCAGACAAGCGATGTGTGCACCCGGTGGAGACGTCTCTGACGCATGGACAAGGTGTCTGGACACGGATGACAGCCATCAAGTCCTCAATTGTCTAACGGCTATGATAACCGCCTCTCACGCGGTAGGCCCGGGTTCGACTCCCGGTTGGGGATCTCTCTTTTGGTCTTTTCTTTTGCTCTCGTTCTTTTTTTCTTTTTTTCCTTGTCCTTCTTTCCTTTCGTCTTGTTTTTGTATGTCCGTTCTGACCACTGGTATCAGCGCTGGTGTGTGCCTGCGGGTACTGTGTGGTTGAATGCACGGTATGGGGTGCATGCACCGGCCAGCTGTCCAGCCACCTGGCGAGCGGACAAGGCTGACATCCAACCGACTCTTGGATGGTCTAACGGTTATGATTTCCGCCTGTCACGCGGGAGACCGGGGTTCGACTCCCCGTCCGGGAGCACTTTTTGCCTTTTGCTCCTCTCTTTTGTACTTGCATTTGTACTTGCATTTGTACTTGCATTTGTACTTGCATTTGCATTTGCATCTGTTCTTTCCATTCTCTTTTGCTGTACAGCTGTATGGTTGTCTTGCTTTGTTGTGTTTGTCCGTCGACGGCCATCGATCGTTATCTTTTTTTCTTTGGTCTGTATGTCTCCTTCTTTTTCTCTTTCTTTTTCTTTTGCTCTCTTTGACGGCGCATGTTTGGCAGCACACGCTCCGAAAGACGCACCGAGCACAGCACAGCACGCCGACACGTGTGCGCTGGGCAGACCAACTGGCTGGATGGCTGTTGAGCACAGGCTATGGGCAGTCGATCGGCAGACCGAGACCATACGCTGTCTTAATCAAGTGGTCTACGATGAGAGATTAGAAATCTCTTCCTCTTTGAGGGCGCAGGTTCGAATCCTGCAGACAGCTTTCTTTTGCACCCTGTACTTTGCCACCGTGGCCTTTGCTCTTTTTGCTTTTTTTTTTCTCCTTCTTCTTCTCTTCTATGCCTTTGCCTATGTGTGTCTATGGTTGTCGTTCATGTATGCATAGTACGCACACACCGGGCAGCCAGCCCCCCAAAAAAAAGACGGCCACACCATCGAAGCCATCCTCACTGACACACAGAGCGAGGACCGGAAAAAAAAAGGGATGCCGTCAGCCTGAATCGAACAGGCGACCTTATGATTGCGGACAGATGTCTTCAGTCATACGCTCCACCAATTGAGCTATGACGGCCGGTGACAGTCAGCGCCGTCCATCAGGCCATGGCCCGTCTGGGTGGCTGTCGGGCCGTCGGACCACTCAGCTGGCACTCACTCGGTCGGTCTCAGCCGGGTCGGTGTGTGTGCTGACGCGGCAGGCAAAACATGCTGGGCACTGACCGTCAGCGTGTGCTGTCTGAGTGCTCGGACACAGCAGGCGACCATCCCATGCCCTGTAGCTCAGTTGGTAGAGCGTGGAGCTGTTAACTCCAAGGTCTACGGTTCGAGCCCGTACGGGGCAGTCTTTTTGTCGTCTTTTTGTCTCCTCATTTTTTTTCCCTCTCCCTTTCCTGTGCAGTACTTCCCCTCTCGTCTTCTGCCGTCCATGAGGTGTGCGTGTTCTTGGTATGTTCTTGCGATGGACATCATCCATCTTCCACCAGCATGCTCGGCCGGCAAGAAAAAGGAGTCACCCGGGATTGAACCAGGGACCTGCTGGGTTGCAACCAGCCGCAACTACCGCTGTGCTATAACTCCGTATGAGGCTGCCGCGCCATCGGACAGATCATCCACAGGCACGCTTGCACACATGCACACAGCACAGTGGCAGCCGCTTTGTCGTCCTGCGATCGAGTAGTGGCAGCTGTGGACGCAACATCGCCCGGTGCGACCAGGCCGGCGTCACAGATGCTGCATCTGCACAGAGAAAACAAAAGGAACAAAGGAGCAGAAAAAAGAACAAGAAAAAAGAGCAAGAAAAAAGAGCAAGAAAAAAGAGCAAAAAGAACAAAAAGAACAAAAAGAGTAGTCGCACCCAGAGTCGAACTGGGGTCGTGAGTGTGTTAGACTCAAGTGATAACCGTTACACCATGCAACTCTGATGACTGCCGGTCTCTGCCCAGTATCCTACTCATCGACCAGGCACCGCTCGCTCCGCCGTCTGCCCGCCCGCCGCTGTGTGTCCATCGGTCGGCCGGCCCATCAGCCCGATCGTGCGACACCGGGACCATGCCTGCCGACAAGCTGGCCCTCAGACGAGGCAGCCCGGGGAGAAAACAAAAAGGATCGTTCCCCATCCGGGAGTCGAACCCGGGTCCTCAGCGTGAAAAGCTGATATCGTAAACCGTTTGACCAATGAGGACTAGTACAAGCACGCCGAATCGGTCGAGTCGTCTGCAGTCGTCTGCAGTCGTGCGCAGTCGTGTGCAGCCTGCTCCGTCGTGCGGTAGGCTGTGAGCGGGTGGCCGCCGGTCAGCATGCTTCCGACCGGACGGCAAAAAGTGGACCCAGCAGGGATTGAACCCGCGGCCTTTCGCATGCAAAGCGAATGTGATACCACTACACCATAAGCCCGTGTGGGATGGAGGCGTGGTGTGTCGGCCGGTGGGGCGAAGTGCGGTGAGGTGCGGCGAGGTGAGGTCTGGTATGATGCTATCAGAAACAGAGTCTTGGTTGCAAAACCACACGGAACCTCTCGGCGGGGGGCAAAAGATGAACAGAGGGGGATTCGAACCCCCGCATCTTGCGATATCAGAACTTGAGTCTGACGCCTTAGACCGCTCGGCCATCTGTCCGGATGGGGTGCGTGAGGTGTGTGTGGGTGCGGGAGTGTGCGGGAGTGTGGGCCGGGTAGAGCGAGTGCACCCTGCCCGGGCACACACACGCCCCGTTGGCAGAATGGTAACGCGTCTCCTTCCTACTGTCTGGTGAGAGAGGTGAAGATTCTGGGTTCAATCCCCAGGCGGGGTTTCTCTTTTTTTGCGGCGGGCGTGGTTGGGGTGTGGTTGGGGCGTGGTTGGGGTGTGAGTGGGGCGTGGTTGGGGTGTGAGTGGGGTGTGAGTGGGGTGTGAGTGAGAATGTGAGTGAGAAGGTGGGTGAGAATGTGGGTGTACACGTGAGACGCTTGGTATGCTGGCGGGCTGTAGAGTGTGGACTGTATGCGCAGGGTATAGGACTGATGTATGTGGACCCTCCCATCAACGGGATGTTCGTATAATGGTTATTATTCCAGATTTCCATTCTGGAGACAGGTGTTCGATTCACCTACATCTCATTTTTGTCATTTTTTTTTTGTGCGCGTGGCGGGGGCGGAGGCGGTGGCAGTACAAGACACTGTGCGGACGGCGGCAAGACTCTGAGGCACACGACCGGGGCGTGGGAGGGGCTAGTTGGGTGGCGGCGTTGGTGTCTAGGGGTACGGGCCGGGCTGGGGACTATAACCGCCCTGTTAGCTCAATCGGTAGAGCGTCAGACTCTTACCCAGTCTCTTGACAGTTGGCATCTGAAGGCTGGGGGTTCGACCCCCCCATGGGGCTAGCTTCGTTTTTGTGTGTCGGTGTGATTTTTTGTTTCTGTTTCTGTTTCTGTTTTCGTTCTTTGTGTTTTGTTTGCTGGCTTGGTGTGCGCTTGGTGGGCCGTCGACGGTGGAAGGGTGCATGGAGGGTTGAACAGAGGTGAGAGGTGGGTCGGCTGGTGGGTCGCGCGGGCATGTCTGACGATCTGGGCTGGTAGCACGGACAGACAGACACACACGGGGATTTAGCTCAGTTGGCAGAGCGCAATCTTAGCATGGTTGAGGTCGTGAGTTCGATTCTTACAATCTCCACTTTTTTGTGTCGTTTTTGTGTGTTTTTTGTGTTTTTTGGTAGTCTTTTTTTTTTTTTCCGCCCGCTGCCTTTTTTGCACTCTCTTCTTTCGCTCTGCTCCTCTCGGTCATGCTCCGTCCTGCCCACCACATCACACACCATGTGTTGCACCGAGACAGGCCGGCTGCTGCGAGCACACTGGCCGACCGGCCGGACAGGCCTTCATCCAGGTGAGGTGGCCGAGTGGTCTAAGGCGCTGTGTTAAGGCTCTTTCTATGCCCCGCAGTCAGTAATGGCGCGAGTTCGAATCTCGCCCTCATCACTTTTTGTCCGGCCGGCACGGGCCGTGCCTCTCGGGTCTGCCTGGCCGGGCTGTGCTCTCAGGTGCGGTGCCATGGTAGTATGATGCCACGTTGCAACACTGCCACACCCCCTTGCTGTCTGCCGGTCCGTTTTGGACTGTGGACTGAATGAACAGACCGTACAGCATCCAACAGCTGTGGTGAAATGGTATCATTGGTGCTTGCCATGCACTAGGCCGGGGTTCGATTCCCCGCGGTTGTATCCTTTTTTTTTCTCGTCCCACACACCGATCGGCTCTGTGCTGGCGGGTGCACATCTGCCGATCGTCCGTGTTCGGTCTCGCCGGCTGGTGCGATGATGGTGTGTGCTGCCGTTCGGACGAGCAGTGCGTCTGTGCCGACACAGGGGCAGGACACGAAGGACGTACCGACGCGCTCGGTGGACACCAACCGTCCTTCTTAGCTCAGTTGGTAGAGCGCGACACTAGTAATGTCGAGGTCAGTCGTTCAAATCGGCTAGCAGGAACATTCTTCTTTTTTTTTATTCTCCGTTCATTTCCGTTCATTTCTTCTTCTTCTTTTTCTGTTGTATCCTTCCCTGTCGCCCCGGCGGGCGTCTGGTCGACGCGTGCTCGTTAGGGTTCCGCACAAAGCACAGCACCACACCACACCACACACCACAAACGACACCACAAACAACACCACAAACGCAGGGAAAGCATGCTGGTGAAGTGGCCGAGTGGTCTAAGGCGCTGTGTTTAGGTCTCTCTTCCGAGTCCAGACCGCAGTCAGTAATGGCGCGAGTTCAAATCTCGTCTTCATCATTCCTTTTGTCCCGGCCGGGGGGGCAGGGCAGCTGGGGATTTAGGCTAGTTGGTAACTGGACGCTTCGCACTGTCGATCATGTGTCATTCCTGGGTTTCGATTCCCGGAGTCTCCATCTCTTTTTGGTGTGTTTCGGGTGTGTTTTGTTTTATCTTGGCGTATTTGATTTCGTTGCATTTCATATGGCATGTTGTGTGTCGTGTTCTGTGTGTCTTCTCTTGGTCTGCTGCCCACCGGCTTGTGCTCACCGCTCACCGAGCGGCGTCCATCCAAGGCCGTTTGGCGGAGTGGTCTAACGCGGTAGCCTCGAACGAGTCCCCTCTGTGGGACGACGCGACAGCTACTCTTCTCTGAAGGCGTAGGTTCAAATCCTACAGCGGTCGTCCTTTCTCTTTTTCTTTTTGCCCACTTCCGTTCTCTCTGCCTTCTGTCGCGTCGATCCTTCCTTGCTGTCTGTGTTTGCTGTCTCCGCATGCTCACACCCCGCCAGGCAGACAGACAGACGGGCTGACGGGCTGCCATCGTGCGTGATGGTTGTAGTGGTATCACGCCAAGTTTGGGCACACTTTCTGCCGTGCACATCTCTGGAGGTCTTCGGTTCAATCCCGGAATCGCGCCTTTTTGTTCGGCCCGTCTGGGCGGGGGTGGCGTGGTCGGTGTAGGGTTACTTGCTGTGTCAGTTGCTGTGTTACTTGCTGTGCTACTCATAGGATTACCCGCCACATAGCGTCCGCTGTTACCCTATGCTGTGTACTCTTTTTTTTTTTTTCTTTTTCTTTTTCCTCTCCCGTTTTTCTTTGTCTTTTTCTTTCCTCTTTTTTCCTCTGTTTTTCCTTCTTTTTTCCCTTCTTTTTCCCCCTCTTTTTTCCCTTCTCCCTTCTTTTCCATCCTTTTTCTTTTCTTCTTTTTCTTCTTTTTTCTTCTTTTTTCTTTTTTTTTCTGTCAACGATAGATGCATCAATATAGAAAGAGAAAAAGACATATGGCAGAAAGACAACAGCATAACAATGGCAACACAGTAAAAACATAGCGAGAACACAACGAGAACACAACCATGCAATGCAATGCACCAGCAACACAGTGTCAACACAACAGAAAGACCAAACAAAGAAGGCAAAGATCCTCGTAGTCAGACGCCTTACCGCTGGGCCACTCGGCCAGAGCGAAGGGTGGGTGGTGGGAACCACTAGACCAAGACGGGGTTCGAACCCGCGATTTACCTGATGCATACAAGCTGGCAGCCGGCCATGACGACCGTTCCCACCATCTTTGCCTTAGCTTTCGTCTGGTTGTGTGGATGTATGGCCAAGTGGATGTGTGGGCGTTGGCTCTGCTAGGGTTATCCGAGGCGGTGGGCGTTCCGGCCCGATCCGTCCGATCGCCCATCGGATACGGACGTCGGACGTCGGACGTCGAGCCCCGGAGTACAGGAGCCCGGCGGAGAAAAGGCCGTGTCGATCGGTCGCTGGTCTAGTGGTATGACGCTTGCTTCCACATCTCACCCGGTGCGCAATAGGTCGCCAGTTCGATCCTGGCGGTGACCATGACGTCTTTTTGCCTCAGCACACGCGCCACGAGGACAGACCGAGAGAAGCCATCGCAAGATAAGATGCATGATAAGATACACAGCCAGCCGACAGAGATGGCAGATAAGATCGACAGACACGATCGATCGGCAAGAAAGAAAGAAGATAAGATGGCGATAAAGACAAAAGACAAAGACAAATACAAAGATACAAGATAAGCCAGGTCGGCAAAAGACAGGCGCGATCCCGGGATTGAACCGAGGACCTCCGTCAGACACGTGTTTCATTGCGAGCCAGCAAAGCCCGAAGGACGGCGTGATAACCAACTACACCCATCCCGCCAGTTGATCGCACAGGCCTGGCCGGTCAGTTTGTCGGTCTCCAGCCGGCCGTCCGTCCGTCCGTCCGGGAGGCAAAAGATACTCCATATGAGGTTCGAACTCATGATCCTTGTTAAGCACTAGAGGCACGGACGGCAACCTATAAGAACAATGCGATAACCACTTCGCCAATGGAGTAAAGGTAAGCGTCGGTGGAAAAAGACGAGACAAGACAGGACGAGACAGGACGAGACAGGACGAGAGAAGGCCGCACCGGACGGCACACGCCAGACCGGGCCGAGTCCGACAGAAGACGGCACAGGCGGCAGGAGGAGGACGGGAAAAAGAGGGCAAAAAAAAGGAAAGGTCCTACTCAGATTCGAACTGGGGATTCGAGAAGGTGAGTCAATCAGAATCTCGCGTGATAACCAACTTCACCATAGAACCGGTCGTTGTCGGCCTATTGCCCTCGCGAGTCTCGTTCGGCGGTGTGTCCGCTGGCAAGGGTCCGTCGGCGCGTGTCCGCTGGCAGGTGTGCTTACATCGCTGGCCGACCTGTCCGCCCGCCGCACGTGGCCCGGCCGGCATGACACGCACGGCCGACCCGATACACACAGCGGACATCGGAGCAAAAAGCAAGCCCAAACGCGGATTTGAACCACGGACCTCACCGTTACGAGCGGCGCACTATAACCACTTAGCTATTCGGGCCTGGTGCCCGTCGCCCGGTCGTGTTGTCTCTAAGGGTGTTGGTGTGTCGATGTGTTGGTGTACCGGTGTGGTCAGGACCCGGCCCACACCGTCCGCTCGGCCAGACGTAGCCCATCGAGGTCGACCGCCGGGGCGGCTGGGCAGTCAACGTGCCTGGGTAGTTTAGTGGTAAAACGTAGGTCTCATACCGTCACCCGAGTGTGATCCTCAGCCGCGAGTTCGATTCTCGCTCTGGGCAACCTTTTTTTTCCTCTTTTGCTGTGTTTCCCATCCTTCCTGATGGTTGGTGGGCGGCCGGGCTGGGCCAGGCGGAGGTGCGGTCGGATCCGGCCGTCAGATGGGCTGAGCATGACGGCAGTGGAAGTGGAAGTGGCGGCGGTGGCGGGCGGTGGCGGTGGCGTCGGCAGTGCTGATGACGACGACGACTGCTGCTGCGCAGAGTCCGCTTGGACGAGAATCTATCCGGACAAACGGTGCTGGCACCATACCCGCCGCTTAGCTCATCTGGAAGAGCGTTGGTTTGTAAAGGATACACTTGTTCACCGAAGGCACTCGGTTCGATCCCGAGAGCGGCGATCTTGTTTTTTTGCCTTTTGCTTTTTGTTCTTTTTTGTTCTTTTTTTTCTGCCTTGTGGCTGCTTCCTCTTTGACTGCTAGGGTTCCTGCCTTCGGTCCAGTCCGGTCGCTCTCACGCAGCATGCGCACTGTCTCGGCCAGACGGGCGATGCGACCGATGACGTTCTCCCAGCTGCTGCTGCCGATGTAGTGGTCACCGGGGCAGGGCAAGCGATCATATCTGGCCGATTGGTGTAGTGGCTATCACAGCAGTTTTCGGTACTCGTCCGCAAGGTCGTCTTCGCTCGCTGCTGGTCGTCGGTTCGATCCCGACATCGGTCTAAATGTTCACTTTTTGTGTCTTTTTGTTTTGCCCTCCTTTTTGCCCTTCTTTTTCTCTGCACGCTCTCTGCACTCTGTTTCTATCGGCCGTTGTGTGGGTCACTGTCTGTCCGACCGGTCTGGCCTGTGTGCGCGTGTCCACCACGGTCGAGCCAGGTCGACACAGCTCCCTGTGGTGGGGCAGGCAGACGGGCGGGAAAACAAAAAAAGACCCATACCCGACTTGAACGGATGACCTCAAGATTTGGAATCTTGCGCTGCTACCAACTGAGCTAATGGGTCGCTTGCCCGGAGGCTCCGTGCCCAGAGGGTATGTCGAGCGCCCGGCTGGCTGGCCGTACAGACGGTGGCACCATGCGGCCGGCTTGCAGGCCTCCAGCACGGACGGCCGGACGGGGGCCAGGGAAAAAACCGAGGGAAAACGAGCAAAAAGACAATGTTGCCAAGGCCCGTCTCGATCAGGCGACCTCCGGGTTATGAGCCCGGCGCGCTTCCACTGCGCTACTTGGCATTGATGGGAGACCATGGCTGAGGAGTGTGTATGTGGTGTCGGCCGCAGGTCACGTGCCGGTGTCGATGTCAGTGTCGACGTCAGTGTCGATGCCAGTGCCAGCACCAGTGTCATTACCAATGCCAGTGTCAATGCCAGTCACACCATCGACTGGTGCGACCGACGGTACACCTGGCCATGGTCTGCCGGGTGGGCCTGACAGTCATCGGATCGATTAGCTCAGTTGGTTAGAGCGTGGTGCTAATAACGCCAAGGTCGCGGGTTCGACCCCCTCATTGATCACTTTTTCTTTCTTTTTCTAATTTTCGCCATCTTTTTTTGCCATCTTTTTTGCACCCCTCCTGTTCTCGACCGTTGCGGTCTGTGTGGCATTGTTGTCGACTGGCACGCTCCATGGTGAGCGATGCAGTGTTGTGACGGTGTGACGATGTGGTGGTGCAGTGGCGACGATGGGAACGCAGATATACACCCGGCTGTGCTGGACAGTGTCCGACCAGACATGGGCCTATGGTGTCTGGGCTGGGCTGGGAGGCATCGTGCATGCTTGGTGTAGTGGTATCGCGCCATGTTAGGGTCTTTTGCGCCTTTGTTCTCATGCGAGGGTCCTCAGTTCAATCCTGGGAGCCGTGCCTTTTCCTTTTCCTTTCGTTCTTTGTTTCCTTTTCCCGAGCGCTTCCTGTCGCTCTTCGTTGTTTTCTGCCACTTTTCACTCACTTTTTGCCACTCTCCGCCACTTCTCGGCAGCAGACAAGCGATGTGTGCACCGGTGGAGACGTCTCTGAACGCATGGACAAGCTGTCTGGACAAGGTGTCTGGACACGGATGACAGCCATCAAGTCCTCAATTGTCTAACGGCTATGATAACCGCCTCTCACGCGGTAGGCCCGGGTTCGACTCCCGGTTGGGGATCTCTCTTTTGGTCTTTTCTTTGCTCTCGTTTCTTTTTTTCTTTTTTTCCTTGTCCTTCTTTCCTTTCGTCTTTCTGTTTCGTCTTGTTTTTGTATGTCCGTTCTGACCACTGGTATCAGCGCTGGTGTGTGCCTGCGGGTGGTACTGTGTGGTTGAATGCACGGTATGGGGTGCATGCACCGGCCAGCTGTCCAGCCACCTGGCGAGCGGACAACGGCTTGACAACCAACCGACTCTGGATGGTCTAAACGGTTATGATTTCCGCCTGTCACGCGGGGAGATCCGGGGTTCGACTCCCCGTCCGGGAGCACTTTTTGCCTTTTGCTCCTCTCTTTTGTACTTGCATTTGTACTTGCATTTGCATTTGCATTTGCATCTGCATTTGCATTTTTTCTTTCCATTCTCTTTTGCTGGTACAGCTGTATGGTTGTCTTGCTTTGTTTGTGTTTGTCCGTCGACGGCCAATCGATCGTTATCTTTTTTTCTTTGGTCTGTATGTCTCCTTCTTTTTCTCTTTCTTTTTCTTTTGCTCTCTTTGACGGCGCATGTTTGGCAGCACACGCTCCGAAAGACGCACCGAGGCACAGCACAGCACAGCACAGCACGCCGACACGTGTGCGCTGGGCAGACCAACTGGCTGGATGGCTGTTGAGCACAGGCTATGGGCAGTCGATCGGCAGACCGAGACCATACGCTGTCTTAATCAAGTGGTCTACGATGAGAGATTAGAAATCTCTTCCTCTTTGAGGGCGCAGGTTCGAATCCTGCAGACAGCTTTCTTTTGCCACCCTGTACTTTGCCACCGTGGCCTTTGCTCTTTTTGCTTTTTTTTTTTCTTCTTCTTCTCTTCTATGCCTTTGCCTATGTGTGTCTATGGTTGTCGTTCATGTATGCATAGTACGCACACACCGGGCAGCCAGCCCAAACAAAAAAAAAAGACGGCCACACCATCGAAGCCATCCTCACTGACACACAGAGCGAGGACCGGAAAAAAAAAGGGATGCCGTCAGCCTGAATCGAACAGGCGACCTTATGATTGCGGACAGATGTCTTCAGTCATACGCTCCACCAATTGAGCTATGACGGCCGATGACAGTCAGCGCCGTCCATCAGGCCATGGCCCGTCTGGGTGGCTGTCGGGCCGTCGGGCCGTCCGGCTGGCACTCACTCGGTCGGTCTCAGCCGGGTCGGTGTGTGTGCTGACGCGGCAGGCAAAACATGCTGGGCACTGACCGTCAGCGTGTGCTGTCTGAGTGCTCGGACACAGCAGGCGACCATCCCATGCCCTGTAGCTCAGTTGGTAGAGCGTGGAGCTGTTAACTCCAAGGTCTACGGTTCGAGCCCGTACGGGGCAGTCTTTTTGTCGTCTTTTTGTCGTCTTTTTGTCGTCTTTTTGTCTCCTCATTTTTTTTCCCTCTCCCTTTCCTGTGCAGTACTTCCCCTCTCGTCTTCTGCCGTCCATGAGGGTGTGCGTGTTCTTGGTATGTTCTTGCGATGGACATCATCCATCTTCCACCAGCATGCTCGGCCGGCAAGAAAAAAGGAGTCACCGGGATTGAACCAGGGACCTGCTGGGTTGCAACCAGCCGCAACTACCGCTGTGCTATAACTCCGTATGAGGCTGCCGCGCCATCGGACAGATCATCCACAGGCACGCTTGCACACATGCACACAGCACAGTGGCAGCCGCTTTGTCGTCCTGCGATCGAGTAGTGGCAGCTGTGGACGCAACATCGCCCGGTGCGACCAGGCCGGCGTCACAGATGCTGCATCTGCACAGAGAAAACAAAAGGAACAAAGGAGCAGAAAAAAGAACAGGAAAAAAGAGCAAGAAAAAGAGCAAGAAAAAAGAGCAAGAAAAAAGAGCAAAAAGAACAAAAAGAACAAAAAGAGTAGTCGCACCCAGAGTCGAACTGGGGTCGTGAGTGTGTTAGACTCAAGTGATAACCGTTACACCATGCAACTCTGATGACTGCCGGTCTCTGCCCAGTATCCTACTCATCGACCAGGCACCGCTCGCTCCGCCGTCTGCCCGCCCGCCGCTGTGTGTCCATCGGTCGGCCGGCCCATCAGCCCGATCGTGCGACACCGGGACCATGCCTGCCGACAAGCTGGCCCTCAGACGAGGCAGCCCGGGGAGAAAACAAAAAGGATCGTTCCCCATCCGGGAGTCGAACCCGGGTCCTCAGCGTGAAAAGCTGATATCGTAAACCGTTTGACCAATGAGGACTAGTACAAGCACGCCGAATCGGTTCGAGTCGTCTGCAGTCGTCTGCAGTCGTGCGCAGTCGTGTGCAGCCTGCTCCGTCGTGCGGTAGGCTGTGAGCGGGTGGCCGCCGGTCAGCATGCTTCCGACCGGACGGCAAAAGTGGACCCAGCAGGGATTGAACCCGCCGGCCTTTCGCATGCAAGCGAATGTGATACCACTACACCATAAGCCCGTGTGGGATGGAGGCGTGGTGTGTCGGCCGGTGGGGCGAAGTGCGGTTGCGGTGCGGTGAGGTGCGGTAAGGTGCGGTGCGGTAAGGTGCGGTGAGGTGAGGTCTGGTATGATGCTATCAGAAACAGAGTCTTGGTTGCAAACCACACGGAACCTCTCGGCGGGGGCAAAGATGAACAGAGGGGGATTCGAACCCCCGCATCTTGCGATATCAGAACTTGAGTCTGACGCCTTAGACCCGCTCGGCCATCTGTCCGGATGGGGTGCGTGAGGTGTGGTGGGTCCGGGAGTGTGCGGGAGTGTGCGGGAGTGTGCGGGAGTGTGGGCCGGGTAGAGCGAGTGCACCCTGCCCGGGCACACACACGCCCCGTTGGCAGAATGGTAACGCGTCTCCTTCCTACTGTCTGGTGAGAGAGGTGAAGATTCTGGGTTCAATCCCCAGGCGGGGTTTCTCTTTTTTTTGCGGCGGGCGTGGTTGGGGTGTGAGTGGGGTGTGAGTGGGGTGTGGTTGGGGTTTGTGGTTGAGGTGTGAAGTGAGAAGGTGGGTGAGAATGTGGGTGTACACGTGAGACGCTGGTATGCTGGCGGCTGTAGAGTGTGCACTGTATGCGCAGGGTATAGGACTGATGTATGTGGACCCTGCCATCAACGGGATGTTCGTATAATGGTTATTATTCCAGATTTCCATTCTGGAGACAGGTGTTCGATTCACCTACATCTCATTTTTGTCATTTTTTTTTTTGTGCGCGTGGCGGGGGCGGAGGCGGTGGCAGTACAAGACACTGGGCGGACGGCGGCAAGGACTCTGAGGCACACGACCGGGGAGTGGGAGGGGCTAGTTGGGTGGGGCGTTGGTGTCTAGGGGTACGGGCCGGGCTGGGGACTATAACGCCCTGTTAGCTCAATCGGTAGAGCGTCAGACTCTTACCCAGTCTCTTGACAGTTGGATTCTGAAGGCTGGGGGTTCGACCCCCCCCATGGGGCTAGCTTCGTTTTTGTGTGTCGGTGTGATTTTTGTTTCTGTTTCTGTTTCTGTTTCTGTTTCTGTTTTCGTTCTTTGTGTTTTTGTTTGCTGGCTTGGTGTGCTTGGTGGGCCGTCGACGGTGGAAGGGTGCATGGAGGGTTGAACAGAGGTGAGAGGTGGGTCGGCTGGTGGGTCGCGCGGGCATGTCTGACGATCTGGGCTGGTAGCACGGACAGACAGACACACACGGGGATTTAGCTCAGTTGGCAGAGCGCAATCTTAGCATGGTTGAGGTCGTGAGTTCGATTCTTACAATCTCCACTTTTTTGTGTCGTTTTTATGTTTTTTTTGTGTTTTTGGTAGTTTTTTTTTTTTTCCGCCCGCTGCCTTTTTTGCACTCTCTTCTTTCGCTCTGCTCCTCTCGGTCATGCTCCGTCCTGCCCACCACATCACACACCATGTGTTGCACCGAGACAGGCCGGCTGCTGCGAGCACACTGGCCGACCGGCCGGACAGGCCTTCATCCAGGTGAGGTGGCCGAGTGGTCTAAGGCGCTGTGTTAAGGCTCTTTCTATGCCCCGCAGTCAGTAATGGCGCGAGTTCGAATCTCGCCCTCATCACTTTTTGTCCGGCCGGCACGGGCCGTGCCTCTCGGGTCTGCCTGGCCGGGCTGTGCTCTCAGGTGCGGTGCCATGGTAGTATGATGCCACGTTGCAACACTGCCACACCCCCTTGCTGTCTGCCGGTCCGTTTTGGACTGTGGACTGAATGAACAGACCGTACAGCATCCAACAGCTGTGGTGAAATGGTATCATTGGTGCTTGCCATGCACTAGGCCGGGGTTCGATTCCCCGCGGTTGTATCCTTTTTTTTTCTCGTCCCACACACCGATCGGCTCTGTGCTGGCGGGTGCACATCTGCCGATCGTCCGTGTTCGGTCTCGCCGACTGGTGCGATGATGGTGTGTGCTGCCGTTCGGACGAGCAGTGCGTCTGTGCCGACACAGGGGCAGGACACGAAGGACGTACCGACGCGCTCGGTGGACACCAACCGTCCTTCTTAGCTCAGTTGGTAGAGCGCGACACTAGTAATGTCGAGGTCAGTCGTTCAAATCGGCTAGCAGGAACATTCTTCTTTTTTTATTCTCCGTTCATTTCCGTTCATTTCTTCTTCTTCTTTTTCTGTTGTATCCTTCCCTGTCGCCCCGGCGGGCGTCTGGTCGACGCGTGCTCGTTAGGGTTCCGCACAAAGCACAGCACCACACCACACCACACACCACAAACGACACCACAAACAACACCACAAACGCAGGGAAAGCATGCTGGTGAAGTGGCCGAGTGGTCTAAGGCGCTGTGTTTAGGTCTCTCTTCCGAGTCCAGACCGCAGTCAGTAATGGCGCGAGTTCAAATCTCGTCTTCATCATTCCTTTTGTCCCGGGGGGGGGGCAGGGCAGCTGGGGATTTAGGCTAGTTGGTAAACTGGACGCTTCGCACTGTCGATCATGTGTCATTCCTGGGTTCGATTCCCGGAGTCTCCATCTCTTTTTGGTGTGTTTCGGTGTGTTTGTTTTATCTTGGCGTATTTGATTTCGTTGCATTTCATATGGCATGTTGTGTGTCGTGTTCTGTGTGTCTTCTCTTGGTCTGCTGCCCACCGGCTTGTGCTCACCGCTCACCGAGCGGCGTCCATCCAAGGCCGTTTGGCGGAGTGGTCTAACGCGGTAGCCTCGAACGAGTCCCCTCTGTGGGACGACGCGACAGCTACTCTTCTCTGAAGGCGTAGGTTCAAATCCTACAGCGGTCGTCCTTTCTCTTTTTCTTTTTGCCCACTTCCGTTCTCTCTGCCTTCTGTCGCGTCGATCCTTCCTTGCTGTCTGTGTTTGCTGTCTCCGCATGCTCACACCCCGCCAGGCAGACAGACAGACGGGCTGACGGGCTGCCATCGTGCGTGATTGGTGTAGTGGTATCACGCCAAGTTTGGGCACACTTTCTGCCGTGCACATCTCTTGGAGGTCTTCGGTTCAATCCCGGAATCGCGCCTTTTTGTTCGGCCCGTCTGGGGGGTGGCGTGGTCGGTGTAGGGTTACTTGCTGTGTCAGTTGCTGTGTTACTTGCTGTGCTACTCATAGGATTACCCGCCACATAGCGTCCGCTGTTACCCTATGCTGTGTACTCTTTTTTTTTTTTTTTTTTTCCTCTCCCGTTTTTTTTGTCCTTTTTTTTCTTTTTTTTTTTTTTTCTTTTTTTTTTTTCTTTTTTTCTTCCCTCTTTTCCCTTCTTTCCCTCTTTTCCTTTTCTTTTTTCTTTTTTCTTCTTTTTTCTTCTTTTTTCTTCTTTTTTTCTGTCAACGATAGATGCATCAATATAGAAAGAGAAAAAGACATATGGCAGAAAGACAACAGCATAACAATGGCAACACAGTAAAAACATAGCGAGAACACAATGAGAACACAACGAGAACACAACCATGCAATGCAATGCACCAGCAACACAGTGTCAACACAGTGTCAACACAACAGAAAGACCAAAACAAAAGAAGGCAAAGATCCTCGTAGTCAGACGCCTTACCGCTGGGCCACTCGGCCAGAGCGAATGGGTGGTGGGACCACTAGACCAAGACGGGGTTCGAACCCGCGATTTCCTGATGCATACAAGCTGGCAGCCGGCCATGACGACCGTTCCACCATCTTTGCCTTTAGCTTTCGTCTGGTTGTGTGGATGTATGGCCAAGTGGATGTGTGGGCGTTGGCTCTGCTAGGGTTATCCGAGGCGGTGGGCGTCCGGCCGATCCGTCCGATCGCCCATCGGATATCGGACGTCGGACGTCGGACGTCGAGCCCCGGAGTACGGAGCCCGGCGGAGAAAAGGCCGTGTCGATCGGTCGCCTGGTCTAGTGGTATGACGCTTGCTTCACATCTCACCCGGTGCGCAATAGGTCGCCAGTTCGATCCTGGCGGTGACCATGACGTCTTTTTGCCCTCAGCACACGCCCACGATGGACAGACCGAGAGAAGCCATCGCAAGATAAGATGCATGATAAGATACACAGCCAGCCGACAGAGATGGCAGATAAGATCGACAGACACGATCGATCGGCAAGAAAGAAAGAAGATAAGATGGCGATAAAGACAAAAGACAAAAGACAAAAGACAAAAGATACAAGATAAAAGCCAGGTCGGCAAAAAGACAAGGCGCGATCCCGGGATTGAACCGAGGACCTCCGTCAGACACGTGTTTCATGCGAGCCAGCAAAGCCCGAAGACGGCGTGATACCACTACACCAATCCCGCCAGTGATCGCACAGGCCTGGCCGGTCAGTTTGTCGGTCTCCAGCCGGCCGTCCGTCCGTCCGTCCGGGAGGCAAAAGATACTCCATATGAGGTTCGAACTCATGATCCTTGTTAAGCACTAGAGGCACGGACGGCAACCTATAAGAACAATGCGATAACCACTTCGCCAATGGAGTAAAGGTAAGCGTCGGTGGAAAAAGACGAGAGATGACAAGACAGGACGAGACAGGACGAGACAGGACGAGAGAAGGCCGCACCGGACGGCACACGCCAGACCGGGCCGAGTCCGACAGAAGACGGCACAGGCGGCAGGAGGGAGGACGGGAAAAAGAGGGCGAAAAAAAAGGAAAGGTCCTACTCAGATTCGAACTGGGGATTCGAGAAGGTGAGTCAATCAGAATCTCGCGTGATAACCAACTTCACCATAGAACCGGTCGTTGTCGGCCTATTGCCCTCGCGAGTCTCGTTCTGGCGGTGTGTCCGCTGGCAAGGGTCCGTCGGCGCGTGTCCGCTGGCAGGTGTGCTTACATCGCTGGCCGACCTGTCCGCCCGCCGCACGTGGCCCGGCCGGCATGACACGCACGGCCGACCCGATACACACAGCGGACATCGGAGCAAAAAGCAAGCCCAAACGCGGATTTGAACCACGGACCTCACCGTTACGAGCGGCGCACTATAACCACTTAGCTATTCGGGCCTGGTGCCCGTCGCCCGGTCGTGTTGTCTCTAAGGGTGTTGGTGTGTCGATGTGTTGTGTGTACCGGTGTGGTCAGGACCCGGCCCACACCGTCCGCTCGGCCAGACGTAGCCCATCGAGGTCGACCGCCGGGGCGGCTGGGCAGTCAACGTGCCTGGGTAGTTTAGTGGTAAAACGTAGGTCTCATACCGTCACCCGAGTGTGATCCTCAGCCGCGAGTTCGATTCTCGCTCTGGGCAACTTTTTTTTCCTCTTTTGCTGTGTTTCCCATCCTTCCTGATGGTTGGTGGGCGGCCGGGCTGGGCCAGGCGGAGGTGCGGTCGGATCCGGCCGTCAGATGGGCTGAGCATGACGGCAGTGGAAGTGGCGGCGGTGGCGGTGGCGGTGGCGTCGGCAGTGCTGATGACGACGACGACTGCTGCTGCGCAGAGTCCGCTTGGACGAGAATCTATCCGGACAAACGGTGCTGGCACCATACCCGCCGCTTAGCTCATCTGGAAGAGCGTTGGTTTGTAAAGGATACACTTGTTCACCGAAGGCACTCGGTTCGATCCCGAGAGCGGCGATCTTGTTTTTTGCCTTTTGCTTTTTGTTCTTTTTTGTTCTTTTTTTTCTGCCTTGTGGCTGCTTCCTCTTTGACTGCTAGGGTTCCTGCCTTCGGTCCAGTCCGGTCGCTCTCACGCAGCATGCGCACTGTCTCGGCCAGACGGGCGATGCGACCGATGACGTTCTCCCAGCTGCTGCTGCCGATGTAGTGGTCACCGGGGCAGGGCAAGTGATCATATCTGGCCGATTGGTGTAGTGGCTATCACAGCAGTTTTCGGTACTCGTCCGCAAGGTCGTCTTCGCTCGCTGCTGGTCGTCGGTTCGATCCCGACATCGGTCTAAATGTTCACTTTTTGTGTCCCCCTTTCTTTTTTGCCCTCCTTTTTGCCCTTCTTTTTCTCTGCACGCTCTCTCTGCACTCTGTTTCTATCGGCCGTTGTGTGGGTCACTGTCTGTCCGACCGGTCTGGCCTGTGTGCGCGTGTCCACCACGGTCGAGCCAGGTCGACACAGCTCCCTGTGGTGGGGCAGGCAGACGGGCGGGAAAACAAAAAAAGACCCATACCCGACTTGAACGGATGACCTCAAGATTTGGAATCTTGCGCTGCTACCAACTGAGCTAATGGGTCGCTTGCCCGGAGGCTCCGTGCCCAGAGGGTATGTCGAGCGCCCGGCTGGCTGGCCGTACAGACGGTGGCACCATGCGGCCGGCTTGCAGGCCTCCAGCACGGACGGCCGGACGGGGGCCAGGGAAAAAACCGAGGGAAAACGAGCAAAAAGACAATGTTGCCAAGGCCCGTCTCGATCAGGCGACCTCCGGGTTATGAGCCCGGCGCGCTTCCACTGCGCTACTTGGCATTGATGGGAGACCATGGCTGAGGAGTGTGTATGTGGTGTCGGCCGCAGGTCACGTGCGCGGTGTCGATGTCAGTGTCGACGTCAGTGTCGATGCCAGTGCCAGCACCAGTGTCATTACCAATGCCAGTGTCAATGCCAGTCACACCATCGACTGGTGCGACCGACGGTACACCTGGCCATGGTCTGCCGGGTGGGCCTGACAGTCATCGGATCGATTAGCTCAGTTGGTTAGAGCGTGGTGCTAATAACGCCAAGGTCGCGGGTTCGACCCCCTCATTGATCACTTTTTCTTTCTTTTTCTAATTTTCGCCATCTTTTTTTGCCATTTTTTGCACCCCTCCTGTTCTCGACCGTTGCGGTCTGTGTGGCATTGTTGTCGACTGGCACGCTCCATGGTGAGCGATGCAGTGTTGTGACGGTGTGACGATGTGGTGGTGCAGTGGCGACGATGGGAACGCAGATATACACCCGGCTGTGCTGGACAGTGTCCGACCAGACATGGGCCTATGGTGTCTGGGCTGGGCTGGGAGGCATCGTGCATGCTTGGTGTAGTGGTATCGCGCCATGTTAGGGTCTTTGCGCCTTGTCTCATGGAGGTCCTCAGTTCAATCCTGGGAGCGTGCCTTTTTCCTTTTCCTTTCGTTCTTTGTTTCCTTTTCCCGAGCGCTTCCTGTCGCTCTTCGTTGTTTTCTGCCACTTTTCACTCACTTTTTGCCACTCTCCGCCACTTTCTCGGCAGCAGACAAGCGATGTGTGCACCCGGTGGAGACGTCTCTGACGCATGGACAAGCTGTCTGGACAAGGTGTCTGGACACGGATGACAGCCATCAAGTCCTCAATTGTCTAACGGCTATGATAACCGCCTCTCACGCGGTAGGCCCGGGTTCGACTCCCGGTTGGGGATCTCTCTTTTGGTCTTTTCTTTGCTCTCGTTTCTTTTTTTCTTTTTTCCTTGTCCTTCTTTCCTTTCGTCTTTCTGTTTCGTCTTGTTTTTGTATGTCCGTTCTGACCACTGGTATCAGCGCTGGTGTGTGCCTGCGGGTACTGTGTGGTTGAATGCACGGTATGGGGTGCATGCACCGGCCAGCTGTCCAGCCACCTGGCGAGCGGACAAGGCTGACAACCAACCGACTCTTGGATGGTCTAACGGTTATGATTTCCGCCTGTCACGCGGGAGACCGGGGTTCGACTCCCCGTCCGGGAGCACTTTTTGCCTTTTGCTCCTCTCTTTTGTACTTGCATTTGTACTTGCATTTGCATTTGCATTTGCATCTGCATTTGCATTTTTTCTTTCCATTCTCTTTTGCTGTACAGCTGTATGGTTGTCTTGCTTTGTTGTGTTTGTCCGTCGACGGCCATCGATCGTTATCTTTTTTTCTTTGGTCTGTATGTCTCCTTCTTTTTCTCTTTCTTTTTCTTTTGCTCTCTTTGACGGCGCATGTTTGGCAGCACACGCTCCGAAAGACGCACCGAGCACAGCACAGCACAGCACAGCACGCCGACACGTGTGCGCTGGGCAGACCAACTGGCTGGATGGCTGTTGAGCACAGGCTATGGGCAGTCGATCGGCAGACCGAGACCATACGCTGTCTTAATCAAGTGGTCTACGATGAGAGATTAGAAATCTCTTCCTCTTTGAGGGCGCAGGTTCGAATCCTGCAGACAGCTTTCTTTTGCACCCTGTACTTTGCCACCGTGGCCTTTGCTCTTTTTGCTTTTTTTTTTCTTCTTCTTCTCTTCTATGCCTTTGCCTATGTGTGTCTATGGTTGTCGTTCATGTATGCATAGTACGCACACACCGGGCAGCCAGCCCAAACAAAAAAAAAAGACGGCCACACCATCGAAGCCATCCTCACTGACACACAGAGCGAGGACCGGAAAAAAAAAGGGATGCCGTCAGCCTGAATCGAACAGGCGACCTTATGATTGCGGACAGATGTCTTCAGTCATACGCTCCACCAATTGAGCTATGACGGCCGATGACAGTCAGCGCCGTCCATCAGGCCATGGCCCGTCTGGGTGGCTGTCGGGCCGTCGGGCCGTCCGGCTGGCACTCACTCGGTCGGTCTCAGCCGGGTCGGTGTGTGTGCTGACGCGGCAGGCAAAACATGCTGGGCACTGACCGTCAGCGTGTGCTGTCTGAGTGCTCGGACACAGCAGGCGACCATCCCATGCCCTGTAGCTCAGTTGGTAGAGCGTGGAGCTGTTAACTCCAAGGTCTACGGTTCGAGCCCGTACGGGGCAGTCTTTTTGTCGTCTTTTTGTCGTCTTTTGTCGTCTTTGTCGTCTTTTTGTCTCCTCATTTTTTTTCCCTCTCCCTTTCCTGTGCAGTACTTCCCCTCTCGTCTTCTGCCGTCCATGAGGTGTGCGTGTTCTTGGTATGTTCTTGCGATGGACATCATCCATCTTCCACCAGCATGCTCGGCCGGCAAGAAAAAAGGAGTCACCCGGGATTGAACCAGGGACCTGCTGGGTTGCAACCAGCCGCAACTACCGCTGTGCTATAACTCCGTATGAGGCTGCCGCGCCATCGGACAGATCATCCACAGGCACGCTTGCACACATGCACACAGCACAGTGGCAGCCGCTTTGTCGTCCTGCGATCGAGTAGTGGCAGCTGTGGACGCAACATCGCCCGGTGCGACCAGGCCGGCGTCACAGATGCTGCATCTGCACAGAGAAAACAAAAGGAACAAAGGAGCAGAAAAAAACAGGAAAAAAGAGCAAAAAAGAGCAAGAAAAAAGAGCAAGAAAAAAGAGCAAAAAGAAAAAAAGAAAAAAAAAAACAAAAAGAGTAGTCGCACCCAGAGTCGAACTGGGGTCGTGAGTGTGTTAGACTCAAGTGATAACCGTTACACCATGCAACTCTGATGACTGCCGGTCTCTGCCCAGTATCCTACTCATCGACCAGGCACCGCTCGCTCCGCCGTCTGCCCGCCCGCCGCTGTGTGTCCATCGGTCGGCCGGCCCATCAGCCCGATCGTGCGACACCGGGACCATGCCTGCCGACAAGCTGGCCCTCAGACGAGGCAGCCCGGGGAGAAAACAAAAAGGATCGTTCCCCATCCGGGAGTCGAACCCGGGTCCTCAGCGTGAAAAGCTGATATCGTAAACCGTTTGACCAATGAGGACTAGTACAAGCACGCCGAATCGGTCGAGTCGTCTGCAGTCGTCTGCAGTCGTGCGCAGTCGTGTGCAGCCTGCTCCGTCGTGCGGTAGGCTGTGAGCGGGTGGCCGCCGGTCAGCATGCTTCCGACCGGACGGCGCAAAAAGTGGACCCAGCAGGGATTGAACCCGCGGCCTTTCGCATGCAAAGCGAATGTGATACCACTACACCATAAGCCCGTGTGGGATGGAGGCGTGGTGTGTCGGCCGGTGGGGCGAAGTGCGGTGCGGTGCGGTGAGGTGCGGTAAGGTGCGGTGCGGTAAGGTGCGGTGAGGTGAGGTCTGGTATGATGCTATCAGAAACAGAGTCTTGGTTGCAAAACCACACGGAACCTCTCGGCGGGGGGCAAAAGATGAACAGAGGGGGATTCGAACCCCCGCATCTTGCGATATCAGAACTTGAGTCTGACGCCTTAGACCGCTCGGCCATCTGTCCGGATGGGGTGCGTGAGGTGTGTGTGGGTCCGGGAGTGTGCGGGAGTGTGCGGGAGTGTGCGGGAGTGTGGGCCGGGTAGAGCGAGTGCACCCTGCCCGGGCACACACACGCCCCGTTGGCAGAATGGTAACGCGTCTCCTTCCTACTGTCTGGTGAGAGAGGTGAAGATTCTGGGTTCAATCCCCAGGCGGGGTTTCTCTTTTTTTGCGGCGGGCGTGGTTGGGGTGTGAGTGGGGTGTGAGTGGGGTGTGGTTGGGGTGTGGTTGAGGTGTGAGTGAGAAGGTGGGTGAGAATGTGGGTGTACACGTGAGACGTTGGTATGCTGGCGGGTGTAGAGTGTGCACTGTATGCGCAGGGTATAGGACTGATGTATGTGGACCCTCCCATCAACGGGATGTTCGTATAATGGTTATTATTCCAGATTTCCATTCTGGAGACAGGTGTTCGATTCACCTACATCTCATTTTTGTCATTTTTTTTTGTGCGCGTGGCGGGGGCGGAGGCGTGGCAGTACAAGACACTGGGCGGACGGCGGCAAGACTCTGAGGCACACGACCGGGGCGTGGGAGGGGCTAGTTGGGTGGCGGCGTTGGTGTCTAGGGGTACGGGCCGGGCTGGGGACTATAACCGCCCTGTTAGCTCAATCGGTAGAGCGTCAGACTCTTACCCAGTCTCTTGACAGTTGGCATCTGAAGGCTGGGGGTTCGACCCCCCCATGGGGCTAGCTTCGTTTTTGTGTGTGGTGTGATTTTGTTTCTGTTTCTGTTTCTGTTTCTGTTTTCGTTCTTTGTGTTTTTGTTTGCTGGCTTGGTGTGCTTGGTGGGCCGTCGACGGTGGAAGGGTGCATGGAGGGTTGAACAGAGGTGAGAGGTGGGTCGGCTGGTGGGTCGCGCGGGCATGTCTGACGATCTGGGCTGGTAGCACGGACAGACAGACACACACGGGGATTTAGCTCAGTTGGCAGAGCGCAATCTTAGCATGGTTGAGGTCGTGAGTTCGATTCTTACAATCTCCACTTTTTTGTGTCGTTTTTATGTGTTTTTTTGTGTTTTTGGTAGTCTTTTTTTTTTTTTCCGCCCGCTGCCTTTTTTGCACTCTCTTCTTTCGCTCTGCTCCTCTCGGTCATGCTCCGTCCTGCCCACCACATCACACACCATGTGTTGCACCGAGACAGGCCGGCTGCTGCGAGCACACTGGCCGACCGGCCGGACAGGCCTTCATCCAGGTGAGGTGGCCGAGTGGTCTAAGGCGCTGTGTTAAGGCTCTTTCTATGCCCCGCAGTCAGTAATGGCGCGAGTTCGAATCTCGCCCTCATCACTTTTTGTCCGGCCGGCACGGGCCGTGCCTCTCGGGTCTGCCTGGCCGGGCTGTGCTCTCAGGTGCGGTGCCATGGTAGTATGATGCCACGTTGCAACACTGCCACACCCCCTTGCTGTCTGCCGGTCCGTTTTGGACTGTGGACTGAATGAACAGACCGTACAGCATCCAACAGCTGTGGTGAAATGGTATCATTGGTGCTTGCCATGCACTAGGCCGGGGTTCGATTCCCCGCGGTTGTATTTTTTTTCTCGTCCCACACACCGATCGGCTCTGTGCTGGCGGGTGCACATCTGCCGATCGTCCGTGTTCGGTCTCGCCGCTGGTGCGATGATGGTGTGTGCTGCCGTTCGGACGAGCAGTGCGTCTGTGCCGACACAGGGGCAGGACACGAAGGACGTACCGACGCGCTCGGTGGACACCAACCGTCCTTCTTAGCTCAGTTGGTAGAGCGCGACACTAGTAATGTCGAGGTCAGTCGTTCAAATCGGCTAGCAGGAACATTCTTCTTTTTTTTTATTCTCCGTTCCGTTCATTTCTTCTTCTTCTTTTTCTGTTGTATCCTTCCCTGTCGCCCCGGCGGGCGTCTGGTCGACGCGTGCTCGTTAGGGTTCCGCACAAAGCACAGCACCACACCACACCACACACCACAAACGACACCACAAACACACACAACGCAGGGAAAGCATGCTGGTGAAGTGGCCGAGTGGTCTAAGGCGCTGTGTTTAGGTCTCTCTTCCGAGTCCAGACCGCAGTCAGTAATGGCGCGAGTTCAAATCTCGTCTTCATCATTCCTTTTGTCCCGGCCGGGGGGGGCAGGGCAGCTGGGGATTTAGGCTAGTTGGTAAACTGGACGCTTCGCACTGTCGATCATGTGTCATTCCTGGGTTCGATTCCCGGAGTCTCCATCTCTTTTTGGTGTGTTTCGGTGGTTTTGTTTTATCTTGGCGTATTTGATTTCGTTGCATTTCATATGGCATGTTGTGTGTCGTGTTCTGTGTGTCTTTCTTGGTCTGCTGCCCACCGGCTTGTGCTCACCGCTCACCGAGCGGCGTCCATCCAAGGCCGTTTGGCGGAGTGGTCTAACGCGGTAGCCTCGAACGAGTCCCCTCTGTGGGACGACGCGACAGCTACTTTCTTCTGAAGGCGTAGGTTCAAATCCTACAGCGGTCGTCCTTTCTCTTTTTCTTTTTGCCCACTTCCGTTCTCTCTGCCTTCTGTCGCGTCGATCCTTCCTTGCTGTGTGTTTGCTGTCTCCGCATGCTCACACCCCGCCAGGCAGACAGACAGACGGGCTGAGGGCTGCCATCGTGCGTGATTGGTGTAGTGGTATCACGCCAAGTTTGGGCACACTTTCTGCCGTGCACATCTCTTGGAGGTCTTCGGTTCAATCCCGGAATCGCGCCTTTTTGTTCGGCCCGTCTGGGTGGCGGTGGCGTGGTCGGTGTAGGGTTACTTGCTGTGTCAGTTGCTGTGTTACTTGCTGTGCTACTCATAGGATTACCCGCCACATAGCGTCCGCTGTTACCCTATGCTGTGTACTCTTTTTTTTTTTCTTTTTCTTTTTTCCTCTCCCGTTTTTTCTTTGTCCTTTTTCTTTCCTCTTTTTTCCTCTTTTTCCTCTTTTTTCCCTTCTTTTTCCCTTTTTTCCCCCTCTTTTCCCCTCTTTTCCTTCTTTTCCTCTTTCCTTTTTTCTTCTTTTTCTTCTTTTTTCTTCTTTTTTTTCTGTCAACGATAGATGCATCAATATAGAAAGAGAAAAAGACATATGGCAGAAAGACAACAGCATAACAATGGCAACACAGTAAAAACATAGCGAGAACACAACGAGAACACAACCATGCAATGCAATGCACCCAGCAACACAGTGTCAACACAACAGAAAGACCAAAACAAAAGAAGGCAAAGATCCTCGTAGTCAGACGCCTTACCGCTGGGCCACTCGGCCAGAGCGAATGGGTGGTGGGACCACTAGACCAAGACGGGGTTCGAACCCGCGATTTCCTGATGCATACAAGCTGGCAGCCGGCCATGACGACCGTTCCACCATCTTTGCCTTTAGCTTTCGTCTGGTTGTGTGGATGTATGGCCAAGTGGATGTGTGGGCGTTGGCTCTGCTAGGGTTATCCGAGGCGGTGGGCGTCCGGCCGATCCGTCCGATCGCCCATCGGATATCGGACGTCGGACGTCGGACGTCGAGCCCCGGAGTACGGAGCCCGGCGGAGAAAAGGCCGTGTCGATCGGTCGCCTGGTCTAGTGGTATGACGCTTGCTTCACATCTCACCCGTGCGCAATAGGTCGCCAGTTCGATCCTGGCGGTGACCATGACGTCTTTTTGCCCTCAGCACACGCCACGATGGACAGACCGAGAGAAGCCATCGCAAGATAAGATGCATGATAAGATACACAGCCAGCCGACAGAGATGGCAGATAAGATCGACAGACACGATCGATCGGCAGCAGAAAGAAAGAAGATAAGATGGCGATAAAGACAAAAGACAAAAGACAAAGATAAAGAGATAAAAGCCAGGTCGGCAAAAAGACAAGGCGCGATCCCGGGATTGAACCGAGGACCTCCGTCAGACACGTGTTTCATGCGAGCCAGCAAAGCCCGAAGACGGCGTGATACCACTACACCAATCCCGCCAGTGATCGCACAGGCCTGGCCGGTCAGTTTGTCGGTCTCCAGCCGGCCGTCCGTCCGTCCGTCCGGGAGGCAAAAGATACTCCATATGAGGTTCGAACTCATGATCCTTGTTAAGCACTAGAGGCACGGACGGCAACCTATAAGAACAATGCGATAACCACTTCGCCAATGGAGTAAAGGTAAGCGTCGGTGGAAAAAGACGAGAGATGACAAGACAGGACGAGACAGGACGAGACAGGACGAGAGAAGGCCGCACCGGACGGACGCACACGCCAGACCGGGCCGAGTCCGACAGAAGACGGCACAGGCGGCAGGAGGGAGGACGGGAAAAAGAGGGCGAAAAAAAAGGAAAGGTCCTACTCAGATTCGAACTGGGGATTCGAGAAGGTGAGTCAATCAGAATCTCGCGTGATAACCAACTTCACCATAGAACCGGTCGTTGTCGGCCTATTGCCCTCGCGAGTCTCGTTCGGCGGTGTGTGTCCGCTGGCAAGGGTCCGTCGGCGCGTGTCGCTGGCAGGTGTGCTTACATCGCTGGCCGACCTGTCCGCCCGCCGCACGTGGCCCGGCCGGCATGACACGCACGGCCGACCCGATACCACACAGCGGACATCGGAGCAAAAAGCAAGCCCAAACGCGGATTTGAACCACGGACCTCACCGTTACGAGCGGCGCACTATAACCACTTAGCTATTCGGGCCTGGTGCCCGTCGCCCGGTCGTGTTGTCTCTAAGGGTGTTGGTGTGTCGATGTGTTGGGTGTACCGGTGTGGTCAGGACCCGGCCCACACCGTCCGCTCGGCCAGACGTAGCCCATCGAGGTCGACCGCCGGGGCGGCTGGGCAGTCAACGTGCCTGGGTAGTTTAGTGGTAAAACGTAGGTCTATACCGTCACCCGAGTGTGATCCTCAGCCGCGAGTTCGATTCTCGCTCTGGGCAACTCTTTTTTTTCCTCTTTTGCTGTGTTCCCATCCTTCCTGATGGTTGGTGGGCGGCCGGGCTGGGCCAGGCGGAGGTGCGGTCGGATCCGGCCGTCAGATGGGCTGAGCATGACGGCAGTGGAAGTGGGCGGCGGTGGCGGTGGCGGTGGCGTCGGCAGTGCTGATGACGACGACGAAGCTGCTGCGCAGAGTCCGCTTGGACGAGAATCTATCCGGACAAACGGTGCTGGCAACCACCCGCCGCTTAGCTCATCTGGAAGAGCGCGTTGGTTTGTAAAGGATACACTTGTTCACCGAAGGCACTCGGTTCGATCCCGAGAGCGGCGATCTTGTTTTTTTGCCTTTTGCTTTTTGTTCTTTTTTGTTCTTTTTTTTCTGCCTTGTGGGCTGCTTCCTCTTTGACTGCTAGGGTTCCTGCCTTCGGTCCAGTCCGGTCGCTCTCACGCAGCATGCGCACTGTCTGGCCAGACGGGCGATGCGACCGATGACGTTCTCCCCAGCTGCTGCTGCCGATGTAGTGGTCACCGGGCAGGGCAGCGATCATATCTGGCCGATTGGTGTAGTGGCTATCACAGCAGTTTTCGGTACTCGTCCGCAAGGTCGTCTTCGCTCGCTGCTGGTCGTCGGTTCGATCCCGACATCGGTCTAAATGTTCACTTTTTGTGTCCCCCTTTCTTTTTTGCCCTCCTTTTTGCCCTTCTTTTTCTCTGCACGCTCTCTCTGCACTCTGTTTCTATCGGCCGTTGTGTGGGTCACTGTCTGTCCGACGGTCTGGCCTGTGTGCGCGTGCCACCACGGTCGAGGCCAGGTCGACACAGCTCCCTGTGGTGGGGCAGGCAGACGGGCGGGAAAACAAAAAAAGACCCATACCCGACTTGAACGGATGACCTCAAGATTTGGAATCTTGCGCTGCTACCAACTGAGCTAATGGGTCGCTTGCCCGGAGGCTCCGTGCCCAGAGGGTATGTCGAGCGCCCGGCTGGCTGGCCGTACAGACGGTGGCACCATGCGGCCGGCTTGCAGGCCTCCAGCACGGACGGCCGGACGGGGGCCAGGGAAAAAACCGAGGGAAAACGAGCAAAAAGACAATGTTGCCAAGGCCCGTCTCGATCAGGCGACCTCCGGGTTATGAGCCCGGCGCGCTTCCACTGCGCTACTTGGCATTGATGGGAGACCATGGCTGAGGAGTGTGTATGTGGTGTCGGCCGCAGGTCACGTGCCGGTGTCGATGTCAGTGTCGACGTCAGTGTCGATGCCAGTGCCAGCACCAGTGTCATTACCAATGCCAGTGTCAATGCCAGTCACACCATCGACTGGTGCGACCGACGGTACACCTGGCCATGGTCTGCCGGGTGGGCCTGACAGTCATCGGATCGATTAGCTCAGTTGGTTAGAGCGTGGTGCTAATAACGCCAAGGTCGCGGGTTCGACCCCCTCATTGATCACTTTTTCTTTCTTTTTCTAATTTTCGCCATCTTTTTTTGCCATCTTTTTTGCACCCCTCCTGTTCTCGACCGTTGCGGTCTGTGTGGCATTGTTGTCGACTGGCACGCTCCATGGTGAGCGATGCAGTGTTGTGACGGTGTGACGATGTGGTGGTGCAGTGGCGACGATGGGAACGCAGATATACACCCGGCTGTGCTGGACAGTGTCCGACCAGACATGGGCCTATGGTGTCTGGGCTGGGCTGGAGGCATCGTGCATGCTTGTGTAGTGGTATCGCGCCATGTTAGGGTCTTTGCGCCTTGTCTCATGGAGGTCCTCAGTTCAATCCTGGGAAGCGTGCCTTTTTTCCTTTTCCTTCGTTCTTGTTTCCTTTTCCCGAGCGCTTCCTGTCGCTCTTCGTTGTTTTCTGCCACTTTTCACTCACTTTTTGCCACTCTCCGCCACTTTCTCGGCAGCAGACAAGCGATGTGTTGCACCCGGTGGAGGAGCGTCTCTGACGCCATGGACAAGCTGTCTGGAACAAGGTGTCTGGACACGGATGACAGCCATCAAGTCCTCAATTGTCTAACGGCTATGATAACCGCCTCTCACGCGGTAGGCCCGGGTTCGACTCCCGGTTGGGGATCTCTCTTTTGGTCTTTTCTTTTGCTCTCGTTTCTTTTTTTCTTTTTTTCCTTGTCCTTCTTTCCTTTCGTCTTTCTGTTTCGTCTTGTTTTTGTATGTCCGTTCTGACCACTGGTATCAGCGCTGGGTGTGTGCCTGCGGGTACTGTGTGGTTGAATGCACGGTATGGGGTGCATGCACCGGCCAGCTGTCCAGCCACCTGGCGAGCGGACAAGGCTGACAACCAACCGACTCTTGGATGGTCTAACGGTTATGATTTCCGCCTGTCACGCGGGAGACCGGGGTTCGACTCCCCGTCCGGGAGCACTTTTTGCCTTTTGCTCCTCTCTTTGTACTTGCATTTGTACTTGCATTTGCATTTGCATTTGCATCTGCATTTGCATTTTTCTTTCCATTCTCTTTGCTGTACAGCTGTATGGTTGTCTTGCTTGTTGTGTTTGTCCGGTCGACGGCCATCGATCGTTATCTTTTTTTCTTTGGTCTGTATGTCTCCTTCTTTTTCTCTTTCTTTTTCTTTTGCTCTCTTTGACGGCGCATGTTTGGCAGCACACGCTCCGAAAGACGCACCGAGCACAGCACAGCACAGCACAGCACGCCGACACGTGTGCGCTGGGCAGACCAACTGGCTGGATGGCTGTTGAGCACAGGCTATGGGCAGTCGATCGGCAGACCGAGACCATACGCTGTCTTAATCAAGTGGTCTACGATGAGAGATTAGAAATCTCTTCCTCTTTGAGGGCGCAGGTTCGAATCCTGCAGACAGCTTTCTTTTGCACCCTGTACTTTGCCACCGTGGCCTTTGCTCTTTTTGCTTTTTTTTTTCTTCTTCTTCTCTTCTATGCCTTTGCCTATGTGTGTCTATGGTTGTCGTTCATGTATGCATAGTACGCACACACCGGGCAGCCAGCCCAAACAAAAAAAAAAGACGGCCACACCATCGAAGCCATCCTCACTGACACACAGAGCGAGGACCGGAAAAAAAAAAGGGATGCCGTCAGCCTGAATCGAACAGGCGACCTTATGATTGCGGACAGATGTCTTCAGTCATACGCTCCACCAATTGAGCTATGACGGCCGATGACAGTCAGCGCCGTCCATCAGGCCATGGCCCGTCTGGGTGGCTGTCGGGCCGTCGGGCCGTCCGGCTGGCACTCACTCGGTCGGTCTCAGCCGGGTCGGTGTGTGTGCTGACGCGGCAGGCAAAACATGCTGGGCACTGACCGTCAGCGTGTGCTGTCTGAGTGCTCGGACACAGCAGGCGACCATCCCATGCCCTTGTAGCTCAGTGGTAGAGCGTGGAGCTGTTAACTCCAAGGTCTACGGTTCGAGCCCGTACGGGGCAGTCTTTTTGTCGTCTTTTTGTCGTCTTTTTGTCGTCTTTTTGTCTCCTAATTTTTTTTCCCTCTCCCTTCCTGTGCAGTACTTCCCCTCTCGTCTTCTGCCGTCCATGAGGTGTGCGTGTTCTTGGTATGTTCTTGCGATGGACATCATCCATCTTCCACCAGCATGCTCGGCCGGCAAGAAAAAGGAGTCACCGGGATTGAACCAGGGACCTGCTGGGTTGCAACCAGCCGCAACTACCGCTGTGCTATAACTCCGTATGAGGCTGCCGCGCCATCGGACAGATCATCCCACAGGCACGCTTGCACACATGCACACAGCACAGTGGCAGCCGCTTGTCGTCCTGCGATCGAGTAGTGGCAGCTGTGGACGCAACATCGCCCGGTGCGACCAGGCCGGCGTCACAGATGCTGCATCTGCACAGAGAAAACAAAAGGAACAAAGGAGCAGAAAAAAGAACAGGAAAAAGAGCAAGAAAAAGAGCAAGAAAAAAGAGCAAGAAAAAAGAGCAAAAAGAACAAAAGAACAACAGAGTAGTCGCACCCAGAGTCGAACTGGGGTCGTGAGTGTGTTAGACTCAAGTGATAACCGTTACACCATGCAACTCTGATGACTGCGGTCTCTGCCCAGTATCCTACTCATCGACCAGGCACCGCTCGCTCCGCCGTCCTGCCCGCCCGCCGCTGTGTGTCCATCGGTCGGCCCGGCCATCAGCCCGATCGTGCGACACCGGGACCATGCCTGCCGACAAGCTGGCCCTCAGACGAGGCAGCCCGGGGAGAAAACAAAAAGGATCGTTCCCCATCCGGGAGTCGAACCCGGGTCCTCAGCGTGAAAAGCTGATATCGTAAACCGTTTGACCAATGAGGACTAGTACAAGCACGCCGAATCGGTCGAGTCGTCTGCAGTCGTCTGCAGTCGTGCGCAGTCGTGTGCAGCCTGCTCCGTCGTGCGGTAGGCTGTGAGCGGGTGGCCGCCGGTCAGCATGCTTCCGACCGGACGGCAAAAGTGGACCCAGCAGGGATTGAACCCGCGGCCTTTCGCATGCAAAGCGAATGTGATACCACTACACCATAAGCCCGTGTGGGATGGAGGCGTGGTGTGTCGGCCGGTGGGGCGAAGTGCGGTTGCGGGCGGTGAGGTGCGGTAAGGTGCGGTGCGGTAAGGTGCGGTGAGGTGAGGTCTGGTATGATGCTATCAGAAACAGAGTCTTGGTTGCAAAACCACTACGGAACCTCTCGGGCGGGGGGCAAAAGATGAACAGAGGGGGATTCGAACCCCCGCATCTTGCGATATCAGAACTTGAGTCTGACGCCTTAGACCGCTCGGCCATCTGTCCGGATGGGGTGCGTTGAGGTGTGTGTGGGTCCGGGAGTGTGCGGGAGTGTGCGGGAGTGTGCGGGAGTGTGGGCCGGGTAGAGCGGAGTGCACCCTTGCCCGGGCACACACCACGCCCCGTTGGCAGAATGGTAACGCGTCTCCTTCCTACTGTCTGGTGAGAGAGGTGAAGATTCTGGGTTCAATCCCCAGGCGGGGTTTCTCTTTTTTTGCGGCAGGGCGTGGTTGGGGTGTGTGAGTGGGGTGTGAGTGGGGTGTGGTTGGGGTGTGGTTGAGGTGTGAGTGAGAAGGTGGGTGAGAATGTGGGTTGTACACGTGAGACGCTTGGTATGCTGGCGGGCTTGTAGAGTGTGCACTGTATGCGCAGGGTATAGGACTGATGTATGTGGACCCTCCATCAACGGGATGTTCGTATAATGGTTATTATTCCAGATTTCCATTCTGGAGACAGGTGTTCGATTCACCTACATCTCATTTTGTCATTTTTTTTTTATGCGCGTGGCGGGGGGCGGAGGCTCGATGGCAGAGTACAAGACACTGGGCGGACGGCGGAAAGACTCTGAGGCACACGACCGGGGCGTGGGAGGGCTAGTTGGGTGGCGGCGTGGTGTCTAGGGGTACGGGCCGGGCTGGGGACTATAACCGCCCTGTTAGCTCAATCGGTTTAGAGCGTCAGACTCTTACCCAGTCTCTGACAGTTGGCATCTGAAGGCTGGGGGTTCGACCCCCCCATGGGGCTAGCTTCGTTTTTTGTGTGTCGGTGTGATTTTTTTGTTCTGTTCGTTTGTTTCTGTGTTCGTTCTTTGTGTTTTTGTTTGCTGGCTTGGTGTGTGCTTGGTGGGCCGTCGACGGTGGTGAAGGGTGCATGGAGGGTGAACAGAGGTGGAGAGGTGGGTCGGCTGGTGGGTCGCGCGGCATGTTGACGATCGGGCTGGTAGCACGGACAGACAGACACACACGGGGATTTAGCTCAGTTGGCAGAGCGCAATCTTAGCATGGTTGAGGTCGTGAGTTCGATTCTTACAATCTCCACTTTTTTGTGTCGTTTTTATGTGTTTTTTTTGTGTTTTTGGTAGTCTTTTTTTTTTTTTTCCGCCCCCGCTGCCTTTTTTGCACTCTCTTCTTTTCGCTCTGGCTCCTCTCGGTCATGCTCAGTCCTGCCCACCACATCACACACCATGTGTTGCACCGAGACAGGCCGGCTGCTGCGAGCACACTGGCCGACCGGCCGGACAGGCCTTCATCAAGGTGAGGTGGCCGAGTGGTCTAAGGCGCTGTGTTAAGGCTCTTTCTATTGCCCCGCAGTCAGTAATGGGCGCGAGTTCGAATCTCGCCCTCATCACTTTTTGTCCGGCCGGCACGGGCCGTGCCTCTCGGGTCTGCCTGGCCGGGCTGTGCTCTCAGGTGCGGTTGCCATGGTAGTATGATGCCACGTTTGCAAACACTGCCACACCCCCCCTTGCTGTCTGCCGGTCCGTTTTTGGACTGTGGACTGAATGAACAGACCGTACATGCATCCAACAGCTTGTGGTGAAATGGTATCATTGGTGCTTGCCATGCACTAGGCCGGGGTTCGATTCCCCGCGGTTGTATCCTTTTTTTTTTTCTCGTCCCACACACCGATCGGCTCTGTGCTGGCGGGTGCACATCTGCCGATCGTCCGTGTTCGGTCTCGCCGACTGGTGCGATTGATGGGTGTGTGCTTGCCGTTCGGACGAGCAGTGCGTCTGTGCCGACACAGGGGCAGGACACGAAGGACGTACCGACGCGCTCGGTGGACACCAACCGTCCTTCTTAGCTCAGTTGGTAGAGCGCGACACTAGTAATGTCGAGGTCAGTCGTTCAAATCGGCTAGCAGGAACATTCTTCTTTTTTTTATTCTTCCGTTCATTTCCGTTCATTTCTTCTTCTTCTTTTTCTGTTGTATCCTTCCTGTCGCCCCGGCGGGCGTCTGGTCGACGCGTGCTCGTTAGGGTTCCGCACAAAGCACAGCACCACACCACACCACACACCACAAACGACACCACAAACAACACCACAAACGCAGGGAAAGCATGCTGGTGAAGTGGCCGAGTGGTCTAAGGCGCTGTGTTTAGGTCTCTCTTCCGAGTCCAGACCGCAGTCAGTAATGGCGCGAGTTCAAATCTCGTCTTCATCATTCCTTTTGTCCCGGCCGGGGGGGGCAGGGCAGCTGGGGATTTAGGCTAGTTGGTAAACTGGACGCTTCGCACTGTCGATCATGTGTCATTCCTGGGTTCGATTCCCGGAGTCTCCATCTCTTTTGGTGTGTTTCGGTGTGTTTTGTTTTATCTTGGCGTATTTGATTTCGTTGCATTTCATATGGCATGTTGTGTGTCGTGTTCTGTGTGTCTTCTCTTGGTCTGCTGCCCACCGGCTTGTGCTCACCGCTCACCGAGCGGCGTCCATCCAAGGCCGTTTGGCGGAGTGGTCTAACGCGGTAGCCTCGAACGAGTCCCCTCTGTGGGACGACGCGACAGCTACTCTTCTCTGAAGGCGTAGGTTCAAATCCTACAGCGGTCGTCCTTTCTCTTTTTCTTTTTGCCCACTTCCGTTCTCTCTGCCTTCTGTCGCGTCGATCCTTCCTTGCTGTCTGTGTTTGCTGTCTCCGCATGCTCACACCCCGCCAGGCAGACAGACAGACGGGCTGACGGGCTGCCATCGTGCGTGATTGGTGTAGTGGTATCACGCCAAGTTTGGGCACACTTTCTGCCGTGCACATCTCTTGGAGGTCTTCGGTTCAATCCCGGAATCGCGCCTTTTTGTTCGGCCCGTCTGGGCGGGTGGCGTGGTCGGTGTAGGGTTACTTGCTGTGTCAGTTGCTGTGTTACTTGCTGTGCTACTCATAGGATTACCCGCCACATAGCGTCCGCTGTTACCCTATGCTGTGTACTCTTTTTTTTTCTTTTTTCTTTTTCCTCTCCCGTTTTTTTTGTTTTCTTTCTCTTTTTTCCTCTTTTTCCTTCTTCCTTCTTCCCTCTTTTTCCCCTTTTCCCTCTTTTCCTTCTTTCCCTCTTTTCCTTTTCTTCTTTTTTCTTCTTTTTCTTCTTTTTCTTCTTTTTTTTCTGTCAACGATAGATGCATCAATATAGAAAGAGAAAAAGACATATGGCAGAAAGACAACAGCATAACAATGGCAACACAGTAAAAACATAGCGAGAACACAATGAGAACACAACGAGAAACAACATGCAATGCAATGCACCAGCAACACAGTGTCAACACAGTGTCAACACAACAGAAAGACCAAAACAAAAGAAGGCAAAGATCCTCGTAGTCAGACGCCTTACCGCTGGGCCACTCGGCCAGAGCGAATGGGTGGTGGGACCACTAGACCAAGACGGGGTTCGAACCCGCGATTTCCTGATGCATACAAGCTGGCAGCCGGCCATGACGACCGTTCCACCATCTTTGCCTTTAGCTTTCGTCTGGTTGTGTGGATGTATGGCCAAGTGGATGTGTGGGCGTTGGCTCTGCTAGGGTTATCCGAGGCGGTGGGCGTCCGGCCGATCCGTCCGATCGCCCATCGGATATCGGACGTCGGACGTCGGACGTCGAGCCCCGGAGTACGGAGCCCGGCGGGAGAAAAGGCCGTGTCGATCGGTCGCCTGGTCTAGTGGTATGACGCTTGCTTCACATCTCACCCGGTGCGCAATAGGTCGCCAGTTCGATCCTGGCGGTGACCATGACGTCTTTTTGCCCTCAGCACACGCCCACGATGGACAGACCGAGAGAAGCCATCGCAAGATAAGATGCATGATAAGATACACAGCCAGCCGACAGAGATGGCAGATAAGATCGACAGACACGATCGATCGGGAAAGAAAGAAAGAAGATAAGATGGCGATAAAGACAAAAGACAAAAGACAAAAGACAAAAGATACAAGATAAAAGCCAGGTCGGCAAAAAGACAAGGCGCGATCCCGGGATTGAACCGAGGACCTCCGTCAGACACGTGTTTCATGCGAGCCAGCAAAGCCCGAAGACGGCGTGATACCACTACACCAATCCCGCCAGTGATCGCACAGGCCTGGCCGGTCAGTTTGTCGGTCTCCAGCCGGCCGTCCGTCCGTCCGTCCGGGAGGCAAAAGATACTCCATATGAGGTTCGAACTCACTGATCCTTGTTAAGCACTAGAGGCACGGACGGCAACCTATAAGAACAATGCGATAACCACTTCGCCAATGGAGTAAAGGTAAGCGTCGGTGGAAAAAGACGAGAGATGACAAGACAGGACGAGACAGGACGAGACAGGACGAGAGAAGGCCGCACCGGACGGCACACGCCAGACCGGGCCGAGTCCGACAGAAGACGGCACAGGCGGCAGGAGGGAGGACGGGAAAAAGAGGGCGAAAAAAAAGGAAAGGTCCTACTCAGATTCGAACTGGGGATTCGAGAAGGTGAGTCAATCAGAATCTCGCGTGATAACCAACTTCACCATAGAACCGGTCGTTGTCGGCCTATTGCCCTCGCGAGTCTCGTTCTGGCGGTGTGTTGTCCGCTGGCAAGGGTCCGTCGGCGCGTGTCCGCTGGCAGGTGTGCTTACATCGCTGGCCGACCTGTCCGCCCGCCGCACGTGGCCCGGCCGGCATGACACGCACGGCCGACCCGATACACACAGCGGACATCGGAGCAAAAAGCAAGCCCAAACGCGGATTTGAACCACGGACCTCACCGTTACGAGCGGCGCACTATAACCACTTAGCTATTCGGGCCTGGTGCCCGTCGCCGGTCGTGTTGTCTCTAAGGGTGTTGGTGTGTCGATGTGTTGGTGTACCGGTGTGGTCAGGACCCGGCCACACCGTCCGCTCGGCCAGACGTAGCCCATCGAGGTCGACCGCCGGGGCGGCTGGGCAGTCAACGTGCCTGGGTAGTTTAGTGGTAAAACGTAGGTCTCATACCGTCACCCGAGTGTGATCCTCAGCCGCGAGTTCGATTCTCGCTCTGGGCAACTCTTTTTTTTCCTCTTTTGCTGTGTTTCCCATCCTTCCTGATGGTTGGTGGGCGGCCGGGCTGGGCCAGGCGGAGGTGCGGTCGGATCCGGCCGTCAGATGGGCTGAGCATGACGGCAGTGGAAGTGGCGGCGGTGGCGGTGGCGGTGGCGTCGGCAGTGCTGATGACGACGACGACTGCTGCTGCGCAGAGTCCGCTTGGACGAGAATCTATCCGGACAAACGGTGCTGGCACCATACCCGCCGCTTAGCTCATCTGGAAGAGCGTTGGTTTGTAAAGGATACACTTGTTCACCGAAGGCACTCGGTTCGATCCCGAGAGCGGCGATCTTGTTTTTTTGCCTTTTGCTTTTTGTTCTTTTTTGTTCTTTTTTTTCTGCCTTGTGGCTGCTTCCTCTTTGACTGCTAGGGTTCCTGCCTTCGGTCCAGTCCGGTCGCTCTCACGCAGCATGCGCACTGTCTCGGCCAGACGGGCGATGCGACCGATGACGTTCTCCCAGCTGCTGCTGCCGATGTAGTGGTCACCGGGGCAGGGCAAGTGATCATATCTGGCCGATTGGTGTAGTGGCTATCACAGCAGTTTTCGGTACTCGTCCGCAAGGTCGTCTTCGCTCGCTGCTGGTCGTCGGTTCGATCCCGACATCGGTCTAAATGTTCACTTTTTGTGTCCCCCTTTCTTTTTTGCCCTCCTTTTTGCCCTTCTTTTTCTCTGCACGCTCTCTCTGCACTCTGTTTCTATCGGCCGTTGTGTGGGTCACTGTCTGTCCGACCGGTCTGGCCTGTGTGCGCGTGTCCACCACGGTCGAGCCAGGTCGACACAGCTCCCTGTGGTGGGGCAGGCAGACGGGCGGGAAAACAAAAAAAGACCCATACCCGACTTGAACGGATGACCTCAAGATTTGGAATCTTGCGCTGCTACCAACTGAGCTAATGGGTCGCTTGCCCGGAGGCTCCGTGCCCAGAGGGTATGTCGAGCGCCCGGCTGGCTGGCCGTACAGACGGTGGCACCATGCGGCCGGCTTGCAGGCCTCCAGCACGGACGGCCGGACGGGGGCCAGGGAAAAAACCGAGGGAAAACGAGCAAAAAGACAATGTTGCCAAGGCCCGTCTCGATCAGGCGACCTCCGGGTTATGAGCCCGGCGCGCTTCCACTGCGCTACTTGGCATTGATGGGAGACCATGGCTGAGGAGTGTGTATGTGGTGTCGGCCGCAGGTCACGTGCCGGTGTCGATGTCAGTGTCGACGTCAGTGTCGATGCCAGTGCCAGCACCAGTGTCATTACCAATGCCAGTGTCAATGCCAGTCACACCATCGACTGGTGCGACCGACGGTACACCTGGCCATGGTCTGCCGGGTGGGCCTGACAGTCATCGGATCGATTAGCTCAGTTGGTTAGAGCGTGGTGCTAATAACGCCAAGGTCGCGGGTTCGACCCCCTCATTGATCACTTTTTCTTTCTTTTTCTAATTTTCGCCATCTTTTTTTGCCATCTTTTTTGCACCCCTCCTGTTCTCGACCGTTGCGGTCTGTGTGGCATTGTTGTCGACTGGCACGCTCCATGGTGAGCGATGCAGTGTTGTGACGGTGTGACGATGTGGTGGTGCAGTGGCGACGATGGGAACGCAGATATACACCCTGTGCTGGACAGTGTCCGACCAGACATGGGCCTATGGTGTCTGGGCTGGGCTGGGAGGCATCGTGCATGCTTGGTGTAGTGGTATCGCGCCATGTTAGGGTCTTTGCGCCTTGTCTCATGGAGGTCCTCAGTTCAATCCTGGGAGCGTGCCTTTTTTCCTTTTCCTTTCGTTCTTTGTTTCCTTTTCCCGAGCGCTTCCTGTCGCTCTTCGTTGTTTTCTGCCACTTTTCACTCACTTTTTGCCACTCTCCGCCACTTTCTCGGCAGCAGACAAGCGATGTGTGCACCCGGTGGAGACGTCTCTGACGCATGGACAAGCTGTCTGGACAAGGTGTCTGGACACGGATGACAGCCATCAAGTCCTCAATTGTCTAACGGCTATGATAACCGCCTCTCACGCGGTAGGCCCGGGTTCGACTCCCGGTTGGGGATCTCTCTTTTGGTCTTTTCTTTTGCTCTCGTTTCTTTTTTTCTTTTTTCCTTGTCCTTCTTTCCTTTCGTCTTTCTGTTTCGTCTTGTTTTTGTATGTCCGTTCTGACCACTGGTATCAGCGCTGGTGTGTGCCTGCGGGTACTGTGTGGTTGAATGCACGGTATGGGGTGCATGCACCGGCCAGCTGTCCAGCCACCTGGCGAGCGGACAAGGCTGACAACCAACCGACTCTTGGATGGTCTAACGGTTATGATTTCCGCCTGTCACGCGGGAGACCGGGGTTCGACTCCCCGTCCGGGAGCACTTTTTGCCTTTTGCTCCTCTCTTTTGTACTTGCATTTGTACTTGCATTTGCATTTGCATTTGCATCTGCATTTGCATTTTTTCTTTCCATTCTCTTTTGCTGTACAGCTGTATGGTTGTCTTGCTTTGTTGTGTTTGTCCGTCGACGGCCATCGATCGTTATCTTTTTTTCTTTGGTCTGTATGTCTCCTTCTTTTTCTCTTTCTTTTTCTTTTGCTCTCTTTGACGGCGCATGTTTGGCAGCACACGCTCCGAAAGACGCACCGAGCACAGCACAGCACAGCACAGCACGCCGACACGTGTGCGCTGGGCAGACCAACTGGCTGGATGGCTGTTGAGCACAGGCTATGGGCAGTCGATCGGCAGACCGAGACCATACGCTGTCTTAATCAAGTGGTCTACGATGAGAGATTAGAAATCTCTTCCTCTTTGAGGGCGCAGGTTCGAATCCTGCAGACAGCTTTCTTTTGCACCCTGTACTTTGCCACCGTGGCCTTTGCTCTTTTTGCTTTTTTTTTTCTTCTTCTTCTCTTCTATGCCTTTGCCTATGTGTGTCTATGGTTGTCGTTCATGTATGCATAGTACGCACACACCGGGCAGCCAGCCCAAACAAAAAAAAAAGACGGCCACACCATCGAAGCCATCCTCACTGACACACAGAGCGAGGACCGGAAAAAAAAAGGGATGCCGTCAGCCTGAATCGAACAGGCGACCTTATGATTGCGGACAGATGTCTTCAGTCATACGCTCCACCAATTGAGCTATGACGGCCGATGACAGTCAGCGCCGTCCATCAGGCCATGGCCCGTCTGGGTGGCTGTCGGGCCGTCGGGCCGTCCGGCTGGCACTCACTCGGTCGGTCTCAGCCGGGTCGGTGTGTGTGCTGACGCGGCAGGCAAAACATGCTGGGCACTGACCGTCAGCGTGTGCTGTCTGAGTGCTCGGACACAGCAGGCGACCATCCCATGCCCTGTAGCTCAGTTGGTAGAGCGTGGAGCTGTTAACTCCAAGGTCTACGGTTCGAGCCCGTACGGGGCAGTCTTTTTGTCGTCTTTTTGTCGTCTTTTTGTCGTTTTTGTCGTCTTTTGTCTCCTCATTTTTTTTCCCTCTCCCTTTCCTGTGCAGTACTTCCCCTCTCGTCTTCTGCCGTCCATGAGGTGTGCGTGTTCTTGGTATGTTCTTGCGATGGACATCATCCATCTTCCACCAGCATGCTCGGCCGGCAAGAAAAAAGGAGGTCCACCCGGGATTGAACCAGGGACCTGCTGGGTTGCACCAGCCGCAACTACCGCTGTGCTATAACTCCGTATGAGGCTGCCGCGCCCATCGGACAGATCATCCACACGGCACGCTTGCACACATGCACACAGCACAGTGGCAGCCGCTTTGTCGTCTGCGATTCGAGTAGTGGCAGCTGTGGACGCAACATCGCCCCGGTGCGACCGGCCGGCGTCACAGATGCTGCATCTGCACAGAGAAAACAAAAGGAACAAAGGAGCAGAAAAAAGAACAGGAAAAAAGAGCAAGAAAAAAGACAGAAAAAAGAGCAAGAAAAAAGAGCAAAAGAACAAAAAGAACAAAAAGAGTAGTCGCACCCAGAGTCGAACTGGGGTCGTGAGTGTGTTAGACTCAAGTGATAACCGTTACACCATGCAACTCTGATGACTGCCGGTCTCTGCCCAGTATCCTACTCATCGACCAGGCACCGCTCGCTCCGCCGTCTGCCCGCCCGCCGCTGTGTGTCCATCGGTCGGCCGGCCCATCAGCCCGATCGTGCGACACCGGGACCATGCCTGCCGACAAGCTGGCCCTCAGACGAGGCAGCCCGGGGAGAAAACAAAAAGGATCGTTCCCCATCCGGGAGTCGAACCCGGGTCCTCAGCGTGAAAAGCTGATATCGTAAACCGTTTGACCAATGAGGACTAGTACAAGCACGCCGAATCGGTCGAGTCGTCTGCAGTCGTCTGCAGTCGTGCGCAGTCGTGTGCAGCCTGCTCCGTCGTGCGGTAGGCTGTGAGCGGGTGGCCGCCGGTCAGCATGCTTCCGACCACGGCAAAAAGTGGACCCAGCAGGGATTGAACCCGCGGCCTTTCGCATGCAAAGCGAATGTGATACCACTACACCATAAGCCCGTGTGGGATGGAGGCGTGGTGTGTCGGCCGGTGGGGCGAAGTGCGGTGCGGTGCGGTGAGGTGCGGTAAGGTGCGGTGCGGTAAGGTGCGGTGAGGTGAGGTCTGGTATGATGCTATCAGAAACAGAGTCTTGGTTGCAAAACCACACGGAACCTCTCGGCGGGGGGCAAAAGATGAACAGAGGGGGATTCGAACCCCCGCATCTTGCGATATCAGAACTTGAGTCTGACGCCTTAGACCGCTCGGCCATCTGTCGGATGTGGTGTGTGGGTCGTGAGTGTGTGTGGGTCCGGGAGTTGCGGGAGTGTGCGGGATGTGCGGGAGTGTGGGCCGGGTAGAGCGAGTGCACCCTGCCCGGGCACACACACGCCCCGTTGGCAGAATGGTAACGCGTCTCCTTCCTACTGTCTGGTGAGAAGGTGAAGATTCTGGGTTCAATCCCCAGGCGGGGTTTCTCTTTTTTTGCGGCGGGCGTGGTTGGGGTGTGAGTGGGGTGTGAGTGGGGTGTGGTTGGGGTGTGGTTGAGGTGTGAGTGAAGGTGTGAGAATGTGGGTGTACACGTGAGACGCTTGGTATGCTGGCGGGCTGTAGAGTGTGCACTGTATGCGCAGGGTATAGGACTGATGTATGTGGACCCTCCATCAACGGGATGTTCGTATAATGGTTATTATTCCAGATTTCCATTCTGGAGACAGGTGTTCGATTCACCTACATCTCATTTTTGTCATTTTTTTTTTGCGCGTGGCGGGGGCGGAGGCGGTGGCAGTACAAGACACTGGGCGGACGGCGGCAAGACTCTGAGGCACACGACCGGGCGTGGGAGGGGCTAGTTGGGTGGCGGCGTTGGTGTCTAGGGGTACGGGCCGGGCTGGGGACTATAACCGCCCTGTTAGCTCAATCGGTAGAGCGTCAGACTCTTACCCAGTCTCTTGACAGTTGGCATCTGAAGGCTGGGGGTTCGACCCCCCCATGGGGCTAGCTTCGTTTTTGTGTGTCGGTGTGATTTTTGTTTCTGTTTCTGTTTCTGTTTCTGTTTCTGTTTTCGTTCTTTGTGTTTTTGTTTGCTGGCTTGGTGTGTGCTTGGTGGGCCGTCGACGGTGGAAGGGTGCATGGAGGGTTGAACAGAGGTGAGAGGTGGGTCGGCTGGTGGGTCGCGCGGGCATGTCTGACGATCTGGGCTGGTAGCACGGACAGACAGACACACACGGGGATTTAGCTCAGTTGGCAGAGCGCAATCTTAGCATGGTTGAGGTCGTGAGTTCGATTCTTACAATCTCCACTTTTTGTGTCGTTTTTATGTGTTTTTTTGTGTTTTTTGGTAGTCTTTTTTTTTTTTTTCCGCCCGCTGCCTTTTTTGCACTCTCTTCTTTCGCTCTGCTCCTCTCGGTCATGCTCCGTCCTGCCCACCACATCACACACCATGTGTTGCACCGAGACAGGCCGGCTGCTGCGAGCACACTGGCCGACCGGCCGGACAGGCCTTCATCCAGGTGAGGTGGCCGAGTGGTCTAAGGCGCTGTGTTAAGGCTCTTTCTATGCCCCGCAGTCAGTAATGGCGCGAGTTCGAATCTCGCCCTCATCACTTTTTGTCCGGCCGGCACGGGCCGTGCCTCTCGGGTCTGCCTGGCCGGGCTGTGCTCTCAGGTGCGGTGCCATGGTAGTATGATGCCACGTTGCAACACTGCCACACCCCCTTGCTGTCTGCCGGTCCGTTTTGGACTGTGGACTGAATGAACAGACCGTACAGCATCCAACAGCTGTGGTGAAATGGTATCATTGGTGCTTGCCATGCACTAGGCCGGGGTTCGATTCCCCGCGGTTGTATCCTTTTTTTTTCTCGTCCCACACACCGATCGGCTCTGTGCTGGCGGGTGCACATCTGCCGATCGTCCGTGTTCGGTCTCGCCGACTGGTGCGATGATGGTGTGTGCTGCCGTTCGGACGAGCAGTGCGTCTGTGCCGACACAGGGGCAGGACACGAAGGACGTACCGACGCGCTCGGTGGACACCAACCGTCCTTCTTAGCTCAGTTGGTAGAGCGCGACACTAGTAATGTCGAGGTCAGTCGTTCAAATCGGCTAGCAGGAACATTCTTCTTTTTTTTATTCTCCGTTCATTTCCGTTCATTTCTTCTTCTTCTTTTTCTGTTGTATCCTTCCCTGTCGCCCCGGCGGGCGTCTGGTCGACGCGTGCTCGTTAGGGTTCCGCACAAAGCACAGCACCACACCACACCACACACCACAAACGACACCACAAACAACACCACAAACGCAGGGAAAGCATGCTGGTGAAGTGGCCGAGTGGTCTAAGGCGCTGTGTTTAGGTCTCTCTTCCGAGTCCAGACCGCAGTCAGTAATGGCGCGAGTTCAAATCTCGTCTTCATCATTCCTTTTGTCCCGGCCGGGGGGCAGGGCAGCTGGGGATTTAGGCTAGTTGGTAAACTGGACGCTTCGCACTGTCGATCATGTGTCATTCCTGGGTTCGATTCCCGGAGTCTCCATCTCTTTTTGGTGTGTTTCGGTGTGTTTTGTTTTATCTTGGCGTATTTGATTTCGTTGCATTTCATATGGCATGTTGTGTGTCGTGTTCTGTGTGTCTTCTCTTGGTCTGCTGCCCACCGGCTTGTGCTCACCGCTCACCGAGCGGCGTCCATCCAAGGCCGTTTGGCGGAGTGGTCTAACGCGGTAGCCTCGAACGAGTCCCCTCTGTGGGACGACGCGACAGCTACTCTTCTCTGAAGGCGTAGGTTCAAATCCTACAGCGGTCGTCCTTTCTCTTTTTCTTTTTGCCCACTTCCGTTCTCTCTGCCTTCTGTCGCGTCGATCCTTCCTTGCTGTCTGTGTTTGCTGTCTCCGCATGCTCACACCCCCCAGGCAGACAGACGACGGGCTGACGGGCTGCCATCGTGCGTGATTGGTGTAGTGGTATCACGCCAAGTTTGGGCACACTTTCTGCCGTGCACATCTCTTGGAGGTCTTCGGTTCAATCCCGGAATCGCGCCTTTTTGTTCGGCCCGTCTGGGCGGGTGGCGTGGTCGGTGTAGGGTTACTTGCTGTGTCAGTTGCTGTGTTACTTGCTGTGCTACTCATAGGATTACCCGCCACATAGCGTCCGCTGTTACCCTATGCTGTGTACTCTTTTTTTTTTTCTTTTTCTTTTTCCTCTCCCGTTTTTTCTTTGTCCTTTTTCTTTCCTCTTTTTTCCTCTTTTTTCCTTCTTTTTCTTCTTTTTTTTTTCCCTCTCTTTTTCCCTCCCTCTTTTCCTCTTTTTTTTTTTCTTTTTTTTTTTTTTTTTCTTTTTTCTTTCTTTTTTCTTTCTTCTTTTTTCTTCTTTTTTCTTCTTTTTTTTTCTTCTTTTTTTTTCTGTCAACGATAGATGCATCAATATAGAAAGAGAAAAAGACATATGGCAGAAAGACAACAGCATAACAATGGCAACACAGTAAAAACATAGCGAGAACACAATGAGAACACAACGAGAACACAACCATGCAATGCAATGCACCAGCACACACAGTGTCAACACAGTGTCAACACAACAGAAAGACCAAAACAAAAGAAGGCAAAGATCCTCGTAGTCAGACGCCTTACCGCTGGGCCACTCGGCCAGAGCGAATGGGTGGTGGGACCACTAGACCAAGACGGGGTTCGAACCCGCGATTTCCTGATGCATACAAGCTGGCAGCCGGCCATGACGACCGTTCCACCATCTTTGCCTTTAGCTTTCGTCTGGTTGTGTGGATGTATGGCCAAGTGGATGTGTGGGCGTTGGCTCTGCTAGGGTTATCCGAGGCGGTGGGCGTCCGGCCGATCCGTCCGATCGCCCATCGGATATCGGACGTCGGACGTCGGACGTCGAGCCCCGGAGTACGGAGCCCGGCGGAGAAAAGGCCGTGTCGATCGGTCGCCTGGTCTAGTGGTATGACGCTTGCTTCACATCTCACCCGGTGCGCAATAGGTCGCCAGTTCGATCCTGGCGGTGACCATGACGTCTTTTTGCCCTCAGCACCGCCCACGATGGACAGACCGAGAGAAGCCATCGCAATATAAGATGCATGATAAGATACACAGCCAGCCGACAGAGATGGCAGATAAGATCGACAGACACGATCGATCGGCAAGAAAGAAAGAAATATGGCGATAAAGACAAAAAACAAAAGACAAAAGATACAAGATAAAAGCCAGGTCGGCAAAAAGACAAGGCGCGATCCCGGGATTGAACCGAGGACCTCCGTCAGACACGTGTTTCATGCGAGCCAGCAAAGCCCGAAGACGGCGTGATACCACTACACCCAATCCCGCCAGTGATCGCACAGGCCTGGCCGGTCAGTTTGTCGGTCTCCAGCCGGCCGTCCGTCCGTCCGTCCGGGAGGCAAAAGATACTCCATATGAGGTTCGAACTCATGATCCTTGTTAAGCACTAGAGGCACGGACGGCAACCTATAAGAACAATGCGATAACCACTTCGCCAATGGAGTAAAGGTAAGCGTCGGTGGAAAAAGACGAGAGATGACAAGACAGGACGAGACAGGACGAGACAGGACGAGAGAAGGCCGCACCGGACGGCACACGCCAGACCGGGCCGAGTCCGACAGAAGACGGCACAGGCGGCAGGAGGGAGGACGGGAAAAAGGGGCGAAAAAAAGGAAAGGTCCTACTCAGATTCGAACTGGGGATTCGAGAAGGTGAGTCAATCAGAATCTCGCGTGATAACCAACTTCACCATAGAACCGGTCGTTGTCGGCCTATTGCCCTCGCGAGTCTCGTTCTGGCGGTGTGTCCGCGTGGCAAGGGTCCGTCGGCCGCGTGTCCGCTGGCAGGTGTGCTTACATCGCTGGCCGACCTGTCCGCCCGCCGCACGTGGCCCGGCGGCATGACACGCACGGCCGACCGATACACACAGCGGACATCGGAGCAAAAAGCAAGCCCAAACGCGGATTTGAACACCACGGACCTCACCGTTACGAGCGCGCGCACTATAACCACTTAGCTATTCGGGCCTGGTGCCCGTCGCCCCGGTCGTGTTGTCTCTAAGGGTGTTGGTGTTTGTCGATGTGTTGGTGTACCGGTGTGGTCAGGACCCCGGCCCACACCGTCCGCTCGGGCCAGACGTAGCCCATCGAGGTCGACCGCCGGGGCGGCTGGCAGTCAACGTGCCTGGGTAGTTTAGTGGTAAAACGTAGGTCTCATACCGTCACCCGAGTGTGATCCTCAGCCGCGAGTTCGATTCTCGCTCTGGGCAACTCTTTTTTTTTCCCTCTTTGCTGTGTTTCCCATCCTTCCTGATGGTTGGTGGGCGGCCGGGCTGGGCCAGGCGGAGGTGCGGTCGGATCCGGCCGTCAGATTGGCTGAGCATGACGGCAGTGGAAGTGGCGGCGGTGGCGGTGGCGAGGTGGCGTCGGCAGTGCTGATTGACGACGACGACTGCCTGCTGCGCAGAGTCCGCTTGGACGAGAATCTATCCGGACAAACGGTGCTGGCACCATAACCCGCCGCTTAGCTCATCTGGAAGAGCGTTGGTTTGTAAAGGATACACTGTTCACCGAAGGCACTCGGTTCGATCCCGAGAGCGGCGATCTGTTTTTTTTGCCTTTTGCTTTTTGTTCTTTTTTGTTCTTTTTTTTCTGCCTTGTGGCTGCTTCCTCTTTGACTGCTAGGGTTCCTGCCTTCGGTCCAGTCCGGTCGCTCTCACGCAGCATGCGCACTGTCTCGGCCAGACGGGGCGATGCGACCGATGACGTTCTCCCAGCTGCTGCTGCCGATGTAGTGGTCACCGGGGCAGGGCAAGTGATCATATCTGGCCGATTGGTGTAGTGGCTATCACAGCAGTTTTCGGTACTCGGTCCGCAAGGTCGTCTTCGCTCGCTGCTGGTCGTCGGTTCGATCCCGACAATCGGTCTAAATGTTCACTTTTTGTGTCCCCCTTTCTTTTTTGCCTCCTTTTTGCCCTTCTTTTCTCTGCACGCTCTCTCTGCACTCTGTTTCTATCGGCCGTTGTGTGGGTCACTGTCTGTCCGACCGGTCTGGCCTGTGTGCGCGTGTCCACCACGGTCGAGCCAGGTCGACACAGCTCCCTGTGGTGGGGCAGGCAGACGGGCGGGAAAACAAAAAAAGACCCATACCCGACTTGAACGGATGACCTCAAGATTTGGAATCTTGCGCTGCTACCAACTGAGCTAATGGGTCGCTTGCCCCGGAGGCTCCGTGCCCAGAGGGTATGTCGAGCGCCCGGCTGGCTGGCCGTACAGACGGTGGCACCATGCGGCCGGCTTGCAGGCCTCCAGCACGGACGGCCGGACGGGGGCCAGGGAAAAAACCGAGGGAAAACGAGCAAAAGACAATGTTGCCAAGGCCCGTCTCGATCAGGCGACCTCCGGGTTATGAGCCCGGCGCGCTTCCACTGCGCTACTTGGCATTGATGGGAGACCATGGCTGAGGAGTGTGTATGTGGTGTCGGCCGCAGGTCACGTGCCGGTGTCGATGTCAGTGTCGACGTCAGTGTCGATGCCAGTGCCAGCACCAGTGTCATTACCAATGCCAGTGTCAATGCCAGTCACACCATCGACTGGTGCGACCGACGGTACACCTGGCCATGGTCTGCCGGGTGGGCCTGACAGTCATCGGATCGATTAGCTCAGTTGGTTAGAGCGTGGTGCTAATAACGCCAAGGTCGCGGGTTCGACCCCCTCATTGATCACTTTTTCTTTCTTTTTCTAATTTTCGCCATCTTTTTTGCCATCTTTTTTGCACCCCTCCTGTTCTCGACCGTTGCGGTCTGTGTGGCATTGTTGTCGACTGGCACGCTCCATGGTGAGCGATGCAGTGTTGTGACGGTGTGACGATGTGGTGGTGCAGTGGCGACGATGGGAACGCAGATATACACCCGGCTGTGCTGGACAGTGTCCGACCAGACATGGGCCTATGGTGTCTGGGCTGGGCTGGGAGGCATCGTGCATGCTTGGTGTAGTGGTATCGCGCCATGTTAGGGTCTTTGCGCCTTGTCTCATGGAGGTCCTCAGTTCAATCCTGGGAGCGTGCCTTTTTTCCTTTTCCTTTCGTTCTTTGTTTCCTTTTCCCGAGCGCTTCCTGTCGCTCTTCGTTGTTTTCTGCCACTTTTCACTCACTTTTTGCCACTCTCCGCCACTTTCTCGGCAGCAGACAAGCGATGTGTGCACCCGGTGGAGACGTCTCTGACGCATGGACAAGCTGTCTGGACAAGGTGTCTGGACACGGATGACAGCCATCAAGTCCTCAATTGTCTAACGGCTATGATAACCGCCTCTCACGCGGTAGGCCCGGGTTCGACTCCCGGTTGGGGATCTCTCTTTTGGTCTTTTCTTTTGCTCTCGTTTCTTTTTTTCTTTTTTTCCTTGTCCTTCTTTCCTTTCGTCTTTCTGTTTCGTCTTGTTTTTGTATGTCCGTTCTGACCACTGGTATCAGCGCTGGTGTGTGCCTGCGGGTACTGTGTGGTTGAATGCACGGTATGGGGTGCATGCACCGGCCAGCTGTCCAGCCACCTGGCGAGCGGACAAGGCTGACAACCAACCGACTCTTGGATGGTCTAACGGTTATGATTTCCGCCTGTCACGCGGGAGACCGGGGTTCGACTCCCCGTCCGGGAGCACTTTTTGCCTTTTGCTCCTCTCTTTTGTACTTGCATTTGTACTTGCATTTGCATTTGCATTTGCATCTGCATTTGCATTTTTTCTTTCCATTCTCTTTTGCTGTACAGCTGTATGGTTGTCTTGCTTTGTTGTGTTTGTCCGTCGACGGCCATCGATCGTTATCTTTTTTTCTTTGGTCTGTATGTCTCCTTCTTTTTCTCTTTCTTTTTCTTTTGCTCTCTTTGACGGCGCATGTTTGGCAGCACACGCTCCGAAAGACGCACCGAGCACAGCACAGCACAGCACAGCACGCCGACACGTGTGCGCTGGGCAGACCAACTGGCTGGATGGCTGTTGAGCACAGGCTATGGGCAGTCGATCGGCAGACCGAGACCATACGCTGTCTTAATCAAGTGGTCTACGATGAGAGATTAGAAATCTCTTCCTCTTTGAGGGCGCAGGTTCGAATCCTGCAGACAGCTTTCTTTTGCACCCTGTACTTTGCCACCGTGGCCTTTGCTCTTTTTGCTTTTTTTTTTCTTCTTCTTCTCTTCTATGCCTTTGCCTATGTGTGTCTATGGTTGTCGTTCATGTATGCATAGTACGCACACACCGGGCAGCCAGCCCAAACAAAAAAAAAAGACGGCCACACCATCGAAGCCATCCTCACTGACACACAGAGCGAGGACCGGAAAAAAAAAAGGGATGCCGTCAGCCTGAATCGAACAGGCGACCTTATGATTGCGGACAGATGTCTTCAGTCATACGCTCCACCAATTGAGCTATGACGGCCGATGACAGTCAGCGCCGTCCATCAGGCCATGGCCCGTCTGGGTGGCTGTCGGGCCGTCGGGCCGTCCGGCTGGCACTCACTCGGTCGGTCTCAGCCGGGTCGGTGTGTGTGCTGACGCGGCAGGCAAAACATGCTGGGCACTGACCGTCAGCGTGTGCTGTCTGAGTGCTCGGACACAGCAGGCGACCATCCCATGCCCTGTAGCTCAGTTGGTAGAGCGTGGAGCTGTTAACTCCAAGGTCTACGGTTCGAGCCCGTACGGGGCAGTCTTTTTGTCGTCTTTTTGTCGTCTTTTTGTCGTCTTTTTGTCTCCTCATTTTTTTTCCCTCTCCCTTTCCTGTGCAGTACTTCCCCTCTCGTCTTCTGCCGTCCATGAGGTGTGCGTGTTCTTGGTATGTTCTTGCGATGGACATCATCCATCTTCCACCAGCATGCTCGGCCGGCAAGAAAAAAGGAGTCACCCGGGATTGAACCAGGGACCTGCTGGGTTGCAACCAGCCGCAACTACCGCTGTGCTATAACTCCGTATGAGGCTGCCGCGCCATCGGACAGATCATCCACAGGCACGCTTGCACACATGCACACAGCACAGTGGCAGCCGCTTTGTCGTCCTGCGATCGAGTAGTGGCAGCTGTGGACGCAACATCGCCCGGTGCGACCAGGCCGGCGTCACAGATGCTGCATCTGCACAGAGAAAACAAAAGGAACAAAGGAGCAGAAAAAAGAACAGGAAAAAAGAGCAAGAAAAAAGAGCAAGAAAAAAGAGCAAGAAAAAAGAGCAAAAAGAACAAAAAGAACAAAAAGAGTAGTCGCACCCAGAGTCGAACTGGGGTCGTGAGTGTGTTAGACTCAAGTGATAACCGTTACAACACCATGCAACTCTGATGACTGCCGGTCTCTGCCCAGTATCCTACTCATCGACCAGGCACCGCTCGCTCCGCCGTCTGCCCGCCCGCCGCTGTGTGTCCATCGGTCGGGCCGGCCCATCAGCCCGATCGTGCGACACCGGGACCATGCCTGCCGACAAGCTGGCCCTCAGACGAGGCAGCCCGGGGAGAAAACAAAAAGGATCGTTCCCCATCCGGGAGTCGAACCCGGGTCCTCAGCGTGAAAAGCTGATATCGTAAACCGTTTGACCAATGAGGACTAGTACAAGCACGCCGAATCGGTCGAGTCGTCTGCAGTCGTCTGCAGTCGTGCGCAGTCGTGTGCAGCCTGCTCCGTCGTGCGGTAGGCTGTGAGCGGGTGGCCGCCGGTCAGCATGCTTCCGACCGGACGGCAAAAAGTGGACCCAGCAGGGATTGAACCCGCGGCCTTTCGCATGCAAAGCGAATGTGATACCACTACACCATAAGCCCGTGTGGGATGGAGGCGTGGTGTGTCGGCCGGTGGGGCGAAGTGCGGTGCGGTGCGGTGAGGTGCGGTAAGGTGCGGTGCGGTAAGGTGCGGTGAGGTGAGGTCTGGTATGATGCTATCAGAAACAGAGTCTTGGTTGCAAAACCACACGGAACCTCTCGGCGGGGGGCAAAAGATGAACAGAGGGGGGATTCGAACCCCCGCATCTTGCGATATCAGAACTTGAGTCTGACGCCTTAGACCGCTCGGCCATCTGTCCGGATGGGGTGCGTGAGGTGTGTGTGGGTCCGGGAGTGTGCGGGAGTGTGCGGGAGTGTGCGGGAGTGTGGGCCGGGTAGAGCGAGTGCACCCTGCCCGGGCACACACACGCCCCGTTGGCAGAATGGTAACGCGTCTCCTTCCTACTGTCTGGTGAGAGAGGTGAAGATTCTGGGTTCAATCCCCAGGCGGGGTTTCTCTTTTTTTGCGGCGGGCGTGGTTGGGGTGTGAGTGGGGTGTGAGTGGGGTGTGGTTGGGGTGTGGTTGAGGTGTGAGTGAGAAGGTGGGTGAGAATGTGGGTGTACACGTGAGACGCTTGGTATGCTGGCGGGCTGTAGAGTGTGCACTGTATGCGCAGGGTATAGGACTGATGTATGTGGACCCTGCCATCAACGGGATGTTCGTATAATGGTTATTATTCCAGATTTCCATTCTGGAGACAGGTGTTCGATTCACCTACATCTCATTTTTGTCATTTTTTTTTTGTGCGCGTGGCGGGGGCGGAGGCGGATGGCAGTACAAGACACTGGGCGGACGGCGGCAAGACTCTGAGGCACACGACCGGGGCGTGGGAGGGGCTAGTTGGGTGGCGGCGTTGGTGTCTAGGGGTACGGGCCGGGCTGGGGACTATAACCGCCCTGTTAGCTCAATCGGTAGAGCGTCAGACTCTTACCCAGTCTCTTGACAGTTGGCATCTGAAGGCTGGGGGTTCGACCCCCCCATGGGGCTAGCTTCGTTTTTGTGTGTCGGTGTGATTTTTGTTTCTGTTTCTGTTTCTGTTTCTGTTTCTGTTTTCGTTCTTTGTGTTTTTGTTTGCTGGCTTGGTGTGTGCTTGGTGGGCCGTCGACGGTGGAAGGGTGCATGGAGGGTTGAACAGAGGTGAGAGGTGGGTCGGCTGGTGGGTCGCGCGGGCATGTCTGACGATCTGGGCTGGTAGCACGGACAGACAGACACACACGGGGATTTAGCTCAGTTGGCAGAGCGCAATCTTAGCATGGTTGAGGTCGTGAGTTCGATTCTTACAATCTCCACTTTTTGTGTCGTTTTTATGTGTTTTTTTGTGTTTTTTGGTAGTCTTTTTTTTTTTTTTCCGCCCGCTGCCTTTTTTGCACTCTCTTCTTTCGCTCTGCTCCTCTCGGTCATGCTCCGTCCTGCCCACCACATCACACACCATGTGTTGCACCGAGACAGGCCGGCTGCTGCGAGCACACTGGCCGACCGGCCGGACAGGCCTTCATCCAGGTGAGGTGGCCGAGTGGTCTAAGGCGCTGTGTTAAGGCTCTTTCTATGCCCCGCAGTCAGTAATGGCGCGAGTTCGAATCTCGCCCTCATCACTTTTTGTCCGGCCGGCACGGGCCGTGCCTCTCGGGTCTGCCTGGCCGGGCTGTGCTCTCAGGTGCGGTGCCATGGTAGTATGATGCCACGTTGCAACACTGCCACACCCCCTTGCTGTCTGCCGGTCCGTTTTGGACTGTGGACTGAATGAACAGACCGTACAGCATCCAACAGCTGTGGTGAAATGGTATCATTGGTGCTTGCCATGCACTAGGCCGGGGTTCGATTCCCCGCGGTTGTATCCTTTTTTTTTCTCGTCCCACACACCGATCGGCTCTGTGCTGGCGGGTGCACATCTGCCGATCGTCCGTGTTCGGTCTCGCCGACTGGTGCGATGATGGTGTGTGCTGCCGTTCGGACGAGCAGTGCGTCTGTGCCGACACAGGGGCAGGACACGAAGGACGTACCGACGCGCTCGGTGGACACCAACCGTCCTTCTTAGCTCAGTTGGTAGAGCGCGACACTAGTAATGTCGAGGTCAGTCGTTCAAATCGGCTAGCAGGAACATTCTTCTTTTTTTATTCTCCGTTCATTTCCGTTCATTTCTTCTTCTTCTTTTTCTGTTGTATCCTTCCCTGTCGCCCCGGCGGGCGTCTGGTCGACGCGTGCTCGTTAGGGTTCCGCACAAAGCACAGCACCACACCACACCACACACCACAAACGACACCACAAACAACACCACAAACGCAGGGAAAGCATGCTGGTGAAGTGGCCGAGTGGTCTAAGGCGCTGTGTTTAGGTCTCTCTTCCGAGTCCAGACCGCAGTCAGTAATGGCGCGAGTTCAAATCTCGTCTTCATCATTCCTTTTGTCCCGGCCGGGGGGGGCAGGGCAGCTGGGGATTTAGGCTAGTTGGTAAACTGGACGCTTCGCACTGTCGATCATGTGTCATTCCTGGGTTCGATTCCCGGAGTCTCCATCTCTTTTGGTGTGTTTCGGTGTGTTTTGTTTTATCTTGGCGTATTTGATTTCGTTGCATTTCATATGGCATGTTGTGTGTCGTGTTCTGTGTGTCTTCTCTTGGTCTGCTGCCCACCGGCTTGTGCTCACCGCTCACCGAGCGGCGTCCATCCAAGGCCGTTTGGCGGAGTGGTCTAACGCGGTAGCCTCGAACGAGTCCCCTCTGTGGGACGACGCGACAGCTACTCTTCTCTGAAGGCGTAGGTTCAAATCCTACAGCGGTCGTCCTTTCTCTTTTTCTTTTTGCCCACTTCCGTTCTCTCTGCCTTCTGTCGCGTCGATCCTTCCTTGCTGTCTGTGTTTGCTGTCTCCGCATGCTCACACCCCGCCAGGCAGACAGACAGACGGGCTGACGGGCTGCCATCGTGCGTGATTGGTGTAGTGGTATCACGCCAAGTTTGGGCACACTTTCTGCCGTGCACATCTCTTGGAGGTCTTCGGTTCAATCCCGGAATCGCGCCTTTTTGTTCGGCCCGTCTGGGCGGGTGGCGTGGTCGGTGTAGGGTTACTTGCTGTGTCAGTTGCTGTGTTACTTGCTGTGCTACTCATAGGATTACCCGCCACATAGCGTCCGCTGTTACCCTATGCTGTGTACTCTTTTTTTTTTCTTTTTTCTTTTTCCTCTCCCGTTTTTTTCTTTGTCCTTTTTCTTTCCTCTTTTTTCCTCTTTTTTCCTTCTTTTTTCCCTTCTTTTTCCCCTCTTTTTTCCCCTCTTTTCCCTCTTTTCCCTTCTTTTCCCTCTTTTCCTTTTTCTTTTCTTTTTCTTCTCTTTTCTTCTTTTTCTTCTTTTTTCTTCTTTTTTTTTCTGTCAACGATAGATGCATCAATATAGAAAGAGAAAAAGACATATGGCAGAAAGACAACAGCATAACAATGGCAACACAGTAAAAACATAGCGAGAACACAATGAGAACACAACGAGAACACAACCATGCAATGCAATGCACCAGCAACACAGTGTCAACACAGTGTCAACACAACAGAAAGACCAAAACAAAAGAAGGCAAAGATCCTCGTAGTCAGACGCCTTACCGCTGGGCCACTCGGCCAGAGCGAATGGGTGGTGGGACCACTAGACCAAGACGGGGTTCGAACCCGCGATTTCCTGATGCATACAAGCTGGCAGCCGGCCATGACGACCGTTCCACCATCTTTGCCTTTAGCTTTCGTCTGGTTGTGTGGATGTATGGCCAAGTGGATGTGTGGGGCGTTGGCTCTGCTAGGGTTATCCGAGGCGGTGGGCGTCCGGCCGATCCGTCCGATCGCCCATCGGATATCGGACGTCGGACGTCGGACGTCGAGCCCCGGAGTACGGAGCCCGGCGGAGAAAAGGCCGTGTCGATCGGTCGCCTGGTCTAGTGGTATGACGCTTGCTTCACATCTCACCCGGTGCGCAATAGGTCGCCAGTTCGATCCTGGCGGTGACCATGACGTCTTTTTGCCCTCAGCACACGCCCACGATGGACAGACCGAGAGAAGCCATCGCAAGATAAGATGCATGATAAGATACACAGCCAGCCGACAGAGATGGCAGATAAGATCGACAGACACGATCGATCGGCAAGAAAGAAAGAAGATAAGATGGCGATAAAGACAAAAGACAAAAGACAAAAGACAAAAGATACAAGATAAAAGCCAGGTCGGCAAAAAGACAAGGCGCGATCCCGGGATTGAACCGAGGACCTCCGTCAGACACGTGTTTCATGCGAGCCAGCAAAGCCCGAAGACGGCGTGATACCACTACACCAATCCCGCCAGTGATCGCACAGGCCTGGCCGGTCAGTTTGTCGGTCTCCAGCCGGCCGTCCGTCCGTCCGTCCGGGAGGCAAAAGATACTCCATATGAGGTTCGAACTCATGATCCTTGTTAAGCACTAGAGGCACGGACGGCAACCTATAAGAACAATGCGATAACCACTTCGCCAATGGAGTAAAGGTAAGCGTCGGTGGAAAAAGACGAGAGATGACAAGACAGGACGAGACAGGACGAGACAGGACGAGAGAAGGCCGCACCGGACGGCACACGCCAGACCGGGCCGAGTCCGACAGAAGACGGCACAGGCGGCAGGAGGGAGGACGGGAAAAAGAGGGCGAAAAAAAAGGAAAGGTCCTACTCAGATTCGAACTGGGGATTCGAGAAGGTGAGTCAATCAGAATCTCGCGTGATAACCAACTTCACCATAGAACCGGTCGTTGTCGGCCTATTGCCCTCGCGAGTCTCGTTCTGGCGGTGTGTCCGCTGGCAAGGGTCCGTCGGCGCGTGTCCGCTGGCAGGTGTGCTTACATCGCTGGCCGACCTGTCCGCCCGCCGCACGTGGCCCGGCCGGCATGACACGCACGGCCGACCCGATACACACAGCGGACATCGGAGCAAAAAGCAAGCCCAAACGCGGATTTGAACCACGGACCTCACCGTTACGAGCGGCGCACTATAACCACTTAGCTATTCGGGCCTGGTGCCCGTCGCCCGGTCGTGTTGTCTCTAAGGGTGTTGGTGTGTCGATGTGTTGGTGTACCGGTGTGGTCAGGACCCGGCCCACACCGTCCGCTCGGCCAGACGTAGCCCATCGAGGTCGACCGCCGGGGCGGCTGGGCAGTCAACGTGCCTGGGTAGTTTAGTGGTAAAACGTAGGTCTCATACCGTCACCCGAGTGTGATCCTCAGCCGCGAGTTCGATTCTCGCTCTGGGCAACTCTTTTTTTTCCTCTTTTGCTGTGTTTCCCATCCTTCCTGATGGTTGGTGGGCGGCCGGGCTGGGCCAGGCGGAGGTGCGGTCGGATCCGGCCGTCAGATGGGCTGAGCATGACGGCAGTGGAAGTGGCGGCGGTGGCGGTGGCGGTGGCGTCGGCAGTGCTGATGACGACGACGACTGCTGCTGCGCAGAGTCCGCTTGGACGAGAATCTATCCGGACAAACGGTGCTGGCACCATACCCGCCGCTTAGCTCATCTGGAAGAGCGTTGGTTTGTAAAGGATACACTTGTTCACCGAAGGCACTCGGTTCGATCCCGAGAGCGGCGATCTTGTTTTTTGCCTTTTGCTTTTTGTTCTTTTTTGTTCTTTTTTTTCTGCCTTGTGGCTGCTTCCTCTTTGACTGCTAGGGTTCCTGCCTTCGGTCCAGTCCGGTCGCTCTCACGCAGCATGCGCACTGTCTCGGCCAGACGGGCGATGCGACCGATGACGTTCTCCCAGCTGCTGCTGCCGATGTAGTGGTCACCGGGGCAGGGCAAGTGATCATATCTGGCCGATTGGTGTAGTGGCTATCACAGCAGTTTTCGGTACTCGTCCGCAAGGTCGTCTTCGCTCGCTGCTGGTCGTCGGTTCGATCCCGACATCGGTCTAAATGTTCACTTTTTGTGTCCCCCTTTCTTTTTGCCCTCCTTTTTGCCCTTCTTTTTCTCTGCACGCTCTCTCTGCACTCTGTTCTATCGGCCGTTGTGGTGGGTCACTGTCTGTCCGACCGGTCTGGCCTGTGTGCGCGTGTCCACCACGGTCGAGCCAGGTCGACACAGCTCCCTGTGGTGGGGCAGGCAGACGGGCGGGAAAACAAAAAAAAGACCCATACCCGACTTGAACGGATGACCTCAAGATTTGGAATCTTGCGCTGCTACCAACTGAGCTAATGGGTCGCTTGCCCGGAGGCTCCGTGCCCAGAGGGTATGTCGAGCGCCCGGCTGGCTGGCCGTACAGACGGTGGCACCATGCGGCCGGCTTGCAGGCCTCCAGCACGGACGGCCGGACGGGGGGCCAGGGAAAAAACCGAGGGAAAACGAGCAAAAAGACATGTTGCCAAGGCCCGTCTCGATCAGGCGACCTCCGGTTATGAGCCCGGCGCGCTTCCACTGCGCTACTTGGCATTGATGGGAGACCATGGCTGAGGAGTGTGTATGTGGTGTCGGCCGCAGGTCACGTGCCGGTGTCGATGTCAGTGTCGACGTCAGTGTCGATGCCAGTGCCAGCACCAGTGTCATTACCAATGCCAGTGTCAATGCCAGTCACACCATCGACTGGTGCGACCGACGGTACACCTGGCCATGGTCTGCCGGGTGGGCCTGACAGTCATCGGATCGATTAGCTCAGTTTGGTTAGAGCGTGGTGCTAATAACGCCAAGGTCGCGGGTTCGACCCCCCTCATTGATCACTTTTTCTTTCTTTTCTAATTTTCGCCATCTTTTTTGCCATCTTTTTTGCACCCCTCCTGTTCTCGACCGTTGCGGTCTGTGTGGCATTGTTGTCGACTGGCACGCTCCATGGTGAGCGATGCAGTGTTGTGACGGTGTGACGATGTGGTGGTGCAGTGGCGACGATGGGAACGCAGATATACACCCGGCTGTGCTGGACAGTGTCCGACCAGACATGGGCCTATGGTGGTCTGGGCTGGGCTGGGAGGCATCGTGCATGCTTGGTGTAGTGGTATCGCGCCATGTTAGGGTCTTTGCGCCTTGTCTCATGGAGGGTCCTCAGTTCAAATCCTGGGAGCGTGCCTTTTTTCCTTTTCCTTTCGTTCTTTGTTTCCTTTTCCCGAGCGCTTCCTGTCGCTCTTCGTTGTTTTCTGCCACTTTTCACTCACTTTTTGCCACTCTCCGCCACTTTCTCGGCAGCAGACAAGCGATGTGTGCACCCGGTGGAGACGTCTCTGACGCATGGACAAGCTGTCTGGACAAGGTGTCTGGACACGGATGACAGCCATCAAGTCCTCAATTGTCTAACGGCTATGATAACCGCCTCTCACGCGGTAGGCCCGGGTTCGACTCCCGGTTGGGGATCTCTCTTTTGTCTTTTCTTTGCTCTCGTTCTTTTTTTCTTTTTTTCCTTGTCCTTCTTTCCTTTCGTCTTTCTGTTTCGTCTTGTTTTTGTATGTCCGTTCTGACCACTGGTATCAGCGCTGGTGTGTGCCTGCGGGTACTGTGTGGTTGAATGCACGGTATGGGGTGCATGCACCGGCCAGCTGTCCAGCCACCTGGCGAGCGGACAAGGCTGACAACCAACCGACTCTTGGATGGTCTAACGGTTATGATTTCCGCCTGTCACGCGGGAGACCGGGGTTCGACTCCCCGTCCGGGAGCACTTTTTGCCTTTTGCTCCTCTCTTTTGTACTTGCATTTGTACTTGCATTTGCATTTGCATTTGCATCTGCATTTGCATTTTTTCTTTCCATTCTCTTTTGCTGTACAGCTGTATGGTTGTCTTGCTTTGTTGTGTTTGTCCGTCGACGGCCATCGATCGTTATCTTTTTTTCTTTGGTCTGTATGTCTCCTTCTTTTTCTCTTTCTTTTTCTTTTGCTCTCTTTGACGGCGCATGTTTGGCAGCACACGCTCCGAAAGACGCACCGAGCACAGCACAGCACAGCACAGCACGCCGACACGTGTGCGCTGGGCAGACCAACTGGCTGGATGGCTGTTGAGCACAGGCTATGGGCAGTCGATCGGCAGACCGAGACCATACGCTGTCTTAATCAAGTGGTCTACGATGAGAGATTAGAAATCTCTTCCTCTTTGAGGGCGCAGGTTCGAATCCTGCAGACAGCTTTCTTTTGCACCCTGTACTTTGCCACCGTGGCCTTTGCTCTTTTTGCTTTTTTTTTTCTTCTTCTTCTCTTCTATGCCTTTGCCTATGTGTGTCTATGGTTGTCGTTCATGTATGCATAGTACGCACACACCGGGCAGCCAGCCCAAACAAAAAAAAAGACGGCCACACCATCGAAGCCATCCTCACTGACACACAGAGCGAGGACCGGAAAAAAAAAGGGATGCCGTCAGCCTGAATCGAACAGGCGACCTTATGATTGCGGACAGATGTCTTCAGTCATACGCTCCACCAATTGAGCTATGACGGCCGATGACAGTCAGCGCCGTCCATCAGGCCATGGCCCGTCTGGGTGGCTGTCGGGCCGTCGGGCCGTCCGGCTGGCACTCACTCGGTCGGTCTCAGCCGGGTCGGTGTGTGTGCTGACGCGGCAGGCAAAACATGCTGGGCACTGACCGTCAGCGTGTGCTGTCTGAGTGCTCGGACACAGCAGGCGACCATCCCATGCCCTGTAGCTCAGTTGGTAGAGCGTGGAGCTGTTAACTCCAAGGTCTACGGTTCGAGCCCGTACGGGGCAGTCTTTTTGTCGTCTTTTTGTCGTCTTTTTGTCGTCTTTTGTCTCTTTGTCTCCTCATTTTTTTTCCCTCTCCCTTTCCTGTGCAGTACTTCCCCTCTCGTCTTCTGCCGTCCATGAGGTGTGCGTGTTCTTGGTATGTTCTTGCGATGGACATCATCCATCTTCCACCAGCATGCTCGGCCGGCAAGAAAAAAGGAGTCACCCGGGATTGAACCAGGGACCTGCTGGGTTGCAACCAGCCGCAACTACCGCTGTGCTATAACTCCGTATGAGGCTGCCGCGCCATCGGACAGATCATCCACAGGCACGCTTGCACACATGCACACAGCACAGTGGCAGCCGCTTTGTCGTCCTGCGATCGAGTAGTGGCAGCTGTGGACGCAACATCGCCCGGTGCGACCAGGCCGGCGTCACAGATGCTGCACTGC